>JAVFKF010000014.1:7500000-8750000 GCA_036926295.1 Pachydiplax longipennis | reverse complement strand
TTGTATCGGGTAGTATGCGTTATTATTTAAAAGGATGGTAATCCGTCTAATTTTCGACGTTACGCGAACGTAATGTAAAAATACGTTCCATCATGGTCCCATGCGATCTCTCTGACGTTTCACGAGCTCGTAGGAAGTCGACTTAAGTGAGAATTCGGATCTTTAAAGGGATATCATGACTCCTTGCAGCATCGCACAGCGTATTTTTATATGGAGGAAGAATAGCAGAGTCATGTGTTGGCAGTGGGCGCCTTTTTGGTCTTTTTTCCTTTCACCTAATTGGATCGAATGTCTAAGGAAACGGCCGTAAGTGGACCATTTTGCGGTAATGCACCGAAATGAAATGGAGGGGAACGGTTTGTTTTCCCCTCGCCCCACGAGTTATGTAAGAGAAATTTCTTGGTGTCTGCCATCTTTTTTCAGACCTCCGCTTTTGGATTATGCTTCTTGCCGCATATTCATTTGTCCCAATATTACAATTTTCTTTCCTCGCTATATTTTGCACATTCTTCTCGATTTTATTTTTTCCGTTGGTTTTTAAGTTGTTCAGTTTGCAAGCATTAATTTTTGCATTTTTTGTCGTTATATAATGGTAATTTTTCCGCTCGCTAGAGCCAATCATTTTCTCAAATGCTTAAAAGATCTCATATGATTTTATAGAGAATCATTCAATGAAACCAGTCGGTTGTAAGTATTTTATATAATTTTATTGTTGAATATTAATAATGTAGATGTAGAAGCTTGTGTGTTCTCAAATTTAGTTGACTGTCAAATATCAGTCCTGGTTACTATTTAGAAATTTCTATTTAGATAAAGCTTTGCAATTGGTATCTATATCCCTAAAATCCTAAATTTTGACACGACTCATTTCATGATCTTTATTTCACAATACGGGAAAATAAATTAATAAGCGTGATGGAGAGCTATAGAGCATCAAAATTGCTCCTTTTTTATCGCTTGATATTGGAAATTGGAAAAAATCCAAAAGCATTATTTTACTCCTCAAGCAGTTAAAAAGTCTTATTTATTAATTCTATGAATCTTAAGAATGCAAACTGAGCTTCTGTATCTTTGACGAAGGAAAACTGGCGAAAGTTTAAAACCACTCTATATTTCTTCACATCTATATTTATTATAAATGTGTCAGGTTGAGGCCGACGTCTTCCATGATGGTAAAATAGTTCCATGGGTAAAGTAAAGGTCTGGGACCGGTCCAGAGTCGGCCGTCCGAGAGGCTGTGTAGTTATGTAGATGAAGCATCAAGAAGCGACCGGAGCCGGTTAATAGGTCTAGTTTGTGTGTGTATTCCAGTGTTGGAATTAAGGTGGTCTGTCAGACCGCGCGGCGTTCTTCTCTTGTCATCTTGTAAGTAGTCGTTGCCCTCACAAGCATGACCCACTCAGGGAGCGACTGTGCTGTTTTGTGGCATGTCTTAACCCAAGTCTCTCTTCCCCAAATTCCACTATACTGCTTCCTTTTCCACCGCGGGGCTTTTTCGTCCTTTTCTGGAAAACCTCTCAGGGCTTACGTGTCTGTAATTTCCCAGCTGCTTTTTCGCGCGGAGTGTTTTACGTCCGTAAACGTTGGAATTGTAAAATGGAATATGGACAAGTTTATGGAATTGAGTGTTGTTATTCGACCCGAAGAAAAGGGTTTTCTTTTTCGCAAAATTTCTCATCTTTTTGGTATTTTAATGTTTTTGTTTATTGTTTGCTATTTAATCGTTTTCGTTAATTTGACTAATTTTTTTACGATTAAGATCGAATTACCTTCCAAATTTCGAGGTTTATTTTAATTGAGAATGTACGTTATTGTATTAAATGTGTATTTTTAGTAAGTAAATATTCTGAAGTTAATGAAAATTTCAATCTTATATGAAAAATACTTTTTGAATATTTTAAACACGACCAATTTCCGTGCATAAATTTTAAGGTATAGTTTCTGAGTTATGTTTACTGAGTTACATTATTTCCAAATTTGGGGTTGAAATATAGGTCCAGAATCCGTCTGTCAGTTCATTAAAAAAAACACTATATAGTTTTATGGCTTCAGTATCATCATAGTAAAATATCTGATGTTTTAATATTCGTTTAGACTTAATTCTCCTGCATCCTGTACGGAGGAGAGAGTTTCGTCTTCTCGCATCAAATTAGCAAAAAAGTCATCCCTTGCGGTTACTCAACGCTTCAGCAACGCCCTACCCTCTCAGGAAATAATAGCTCAAGACAACCTCTTTGCATAGAACATGACTCCTTCTCAGATAAAGATTCCATCCCTCTTCCTCATTTCATACCGACAGGGTATTTAATTAATCATTTAATCCTTTTATCGCGCCCTATCGCTTGTAATCTGCCGGAAGTCATACCCACGCCCTCTTCCCGGAATTTCTTCCTTTCCGCCCGCCGCCTTCCCTATCATAGGCGAGTCTATGAAGATTTCATGAGAATGAGGATATAAGCAACTCGCGCTCCCCTTTCTCCCACACGCATCCCCGATTCCGTAAGGATCCGATAGTTTACATAATTAATCGCCCATTACGCCACACCGCGTCTTTTGTCTCCTTTCGACCTCGGGGGAAATCAATAAAATATTGATGTGGGTCGCATATAGTGCATATGCTTCCTTCTAGGTTCCCCGCAATCGGTCGCTAGTCGTGTGTTTGTCCCGTGACAATGATCCTCCAAAGTCTTTTGTGGATTGGAACTCAATAGGAAATTCCTCGTCTCCCAATTTTTTTGTCGCCGTCATTTGCCAAGTCTTCGGCGATTTTTTTCCTTTCTGGTGTTTTTGGTTATTTTTAGGGCTTTCTTCTTTTGTATTTTGAAGGCGGTTTCATGCCGTTGAATTTCGAAGAAGGGTGGCTGTAAAAACTATGTTTTAGTAGTGGGGTCGGAGGTGTAAAACAGTAGATGGAACCTTTTGGTGGGTAACGTACCGCAGGTAGCTGAAAGAGATGGGAAGGTCGTACGAAAATCCCATATGTGGAGGAGTAAAAGGGGTTCTTAGCGATGGGAATAAAGTTTTTATTTTTAACGAACGTATCATTGCTTTAGTTGGAAGCCTTGGAAGGAAGATGTTGCGTCAGTGGATTGGGTACCTGCAAAGCAGCTAAACGGATAATTTTGAAATTAAATTCTTGAATATAAGTCGGCGTTTTACATGGTAAATTCATCAATATGCGTGATAAAAAATAAGATTTAAATTTCTCATTGGATAGTTTTTGAATTAAAGATTATAATTAAGTTATTGTGTGTAGTATTAATTTCATGTGACAATTATTTTTAAAACGGATGATAATAGAATATCATTTTTATTTCATCTTATAATTTTTCATTATTTTTTTAATAATTGGGTAGCGTTTTTGCGTATTCCATTGTTTAGCAATCCCTATCATGATTTTATAGCGCTAAATTTCAAACAATTCGTGGATATCTTCCCCTAAGAATTACTCATTCCAAGTTTATATTTGCCTTACGTAGTAAGTAATTTCCTTTTTTCGTAATCCTGAAATTCGGCTGCAAGTACACTATGTTGAATATGAACCTGCCATTGACTGTAATGCCATTCCACGACATTTCATTTTTCGAGAATTTACGAAGTTATGTTTTCTTATTGCATTCTTGAACACGTACGAGATTTCAATCACTCGTGGTGCTAAAAACTTCGAAAACATGAGTTAACGGGCGTTTAGTCCTCAGTCGCCTGTCGTAGAGTTCCTTCCGTTCTTCACGAACGATTTTTTCTTTTCTTTCCTCGTCATCCTCGGAGATTTTTTCCGCCGCCCCAGAAACTTTCCGCACCTTATTGCCTTATCCGCTCCAGCGCATTTCGCGCGGCGCCTCGACTCACATCTGACTCACCACCGTTTAAGACCTCTTCTCGCGCGATTTTTAAGACCTTCTTCCTTTCCGATTCCTTTTCCCCTCGCACACATTCGATGGAATCCATTTGCGAGGGCCGAAACGATCCCCCGCCCGAACCCCGGCGTCGAAAGCCGAGTAGAGCCGAAAGAGGGTCCCTTAACCCCTTCGGCCGGGAACCGAAGCCCGCACCGTCCCCGTGCGAGGCCCTCCCTTCTCCGGGAGAAGAGGTAGGCGTCGGCGGCTGCGTATTGCCGCCCTTCCCCGCACTCGGAGACCGTTCAATAAACCGGTTTCTGGTGTGGGGGGTGCCCCTGCCATCCGTCGCCCGCTAGAACTCCACCTATCCTGCGTAAGCGTCTGCCCCACTACGCTCGGCGACAGGACTGGGGCTTCTCCTTCGGGTTGGAAAGGTTATGGCAGCCCCAGCGATCTTTTCCCAAATGAACACGGAGTTTTAGTGCGCGGCGTCGCGATTATCCGGGGATTGCGGGGGGTCTTAATGAGTCCGGAGGAGGTGTCGGGGCGAACTATTTTCTGGCGGGAAAAGAGAGTTTAAAGAGGTGGGTTGGATAGTGATGTAGGAGGATTGAGGAGATTAACAGTTTTTTCCCCCTTTCTGGGTTCCAGCCCGGTGGGATTGTTTGCCTGTTGTGAGGTTACGCAATCTTTTTTTGACGTGACCTTCGGTGGTTGGACTAAAAGAGGAGGTTCGTCTTATTTAGGGTATCGATCCGTAATTCGGCCTTTGTGTTCATCTGAGATCAACACGGTGAACGAATGGGTCTATATTTATTCTGGGAGACGGCTCCCTACGTCGCGGAAAATCTTGGTCTCGAATAATCGAAAAATGGAATATACTTGTTGTTACGATAGAAAAAGAATGCCATATTTACACCATTTTCTTTTTTCCTGGTTTGCATTTTTTAAATCCAATAACCAAGTATTCTTAAGATGTAAGTTTTTACAAAATTTTTCTTCGTATTTACTTATTTTAACGATTTTTAACTTTTTATGAGTGATAGGGATAAAATAAAATTGTTGGCCAATGAAATCGTTCCAGGAAGATGTGACTTAATGAAAACCACAATGTTATTCCATATTTACTTGAAATGAAAAAGTTGGCGAAAATCTGTTTTACTTGATTACCTAAATTAAAAGGAACTGAAAATTATGTGAAGAATTTACTAGGTAAAATATTACGTTCTTATTACAAGCTCTCTGATTGTCAATAAAGGTAAGGCAATGAAAGTGGAAACCTCTTCCTGAGATCTCTCGAGGTCATTCATTTTTTGTCGTTACTGGTAGAAAAATATCTGAGTGTAAAGCAATTTTACTCCACCTTGAAATCCGCCTGTCATCTGGTTGGATATGAATTAAGTAACACAAAGGACTATCCAAGGATTACATAACCCTCTTCGTTAAATCCCTTTTCTTCAGCTCCCATCGCATGATTAAATAAAAACTAACTAAAGCCATCTCCTTTGAGACCCAATCAAGACCTCAAACCAGTACTTTATCAAATCGAAAAGCCCTTTCGATTCGGCATTCTTTGTTGTTTTAATGAACAAGCTCTTCTCATCATCTCAACAAGATGATGTCAAAGATAGCATCTCTGTAGTCATAACTTCTTTAGAGGAAAAAGAAATTAAATTTTACGCTAGAGCTATTATATCACAAAACCAATAATCGTTCATCGACTAATTTTCCGGAGAAAAAGTTTGATTAGCTCGAAAGTTATAATGAGAAGAGGTTGGAGAGGAAGCGATCGGCAGAATACAAGAGTGCACGGACAATTAATAGTTTCACGAAGTAGAAGTACTCTCCGTTTATTTAAGGCTTACAACGAGCTCGTTAATTCGTTTTCGAGTGCAGCACGCTAATGATGCCACTCTCGGGACTGTTATGTCGGAAATGAATCGCGGCGGAGAGGAACAAAGCGAATGACAATTGGCTTTCCCGAGATGCACTCGGAGGCACCCTTCACTCTCGTTCTACTCTTCCTGCCGAGTCGTTTTTGTTTCGCAAACTTGCTTTCTTTTTAAATTGGACGTCGATGAAGGGGAAAAGATGGAAGAGGAGCTTTTCCGGAATGTTTATAAATGGTTTAGATCGGGATACATGTTGCTATGAAACAGGCGAATAGGCGTTCCATCATTTTCCTCGACCGCCTGCATGTCAAATAATTTCCTTCTGTTAATCATGTGCGTATATTGTCTTTAGCAACAAGTCGTTGTCGCTGGATCGAAAAATCTGTGTTTTAAGGAAATGTTGCAGAACGTTCCCTCTGTTAGAAGTTGTACTTGATGTATACTTTGTATAAAACCTTGGCGTGCTTGTTTCGATGGTTGGGCATTCTTATAGCAGGTACTTAATTTCGTATGGAAGTAAAGTAGCAAATATATTTTCTGTAATGAAAGGATAGGTTTTAATTTGTGTGGTCTTATTTGTATTTTGTTGTTTACTTTAGGATTAGGATGTGATTTATCTTCCAGCACGCAAAGTAAAGAATTCCAAACACTCTAAGAAAGTTTCCTCTGCATCTCATTATGCCAAATAAATTACTGTTCGTATGTTTTCAGCTCGATTGCATTCCTCTTAGAAGCTAAGCTACTTAAGAAAGGTATTTTATTGCGACAGGTTACAACTGCATTCTTTATGTATGAATACGTTAGTCTTAAAAATCAATGACTTTTGTTATTAATTATTGGTTGAAATCTCGCATGATATCAAGAAGTTAACGTGTCGCGAACTAGAAATTGTTACTCATGTGGTATATCTCTGAAGAGTATTTAGTATAGTTCCTTCTGAAAGTTGTTGATTTTATTGAACTATTTATCGTGTTTGTTTATGTCAGTCCCCGCTCTATCTATAGAATGCTCGACGGATTTCACACATGAGTTCTTCCATATCAGCATTGACCTATTACAGTTGTAGAAAGATTTGATGTCTCGTCTTTGAAAGGACGTCATGCCACTTTAATACGTTTCCAATTCCGTACTAGTTGACGTCTTAGTTAAACTGGAGGTCGTGTTGTCAGTGGCAATAAGTCAGCAAGCATCGTTTTAATATTCATATTTACCCTCGGTAAGGCATTGCATATTTATGACTGGATCCTTGTCAAGACATCGCGTATTCCATGCAGCCGTCGAGTGACGTTTTTATCGCAAAAAATTTAAAATCACGTCCTTCCTCGATCTTGCATTACCTATAGGGGATACATAAGTGGTTCTTAGCTAACTTAGATGGAATTTTTTTGGTCAGCCTGTTGATTTATGTTGTGCTCATTTATCTCGATGGCGTGCAAGGTCGCTGGCGGTCTGAAAACTAAGGAAGAGCTTCGTTTGAAAAAGTGTTCAAATCCCCAGCAGGACTGTTGGGTTCGGGCAGGTGTGGATTATGAGTTCCAGCACGTATATCCCAGGAACTGAACATGGAAAATTAATGAGTATTTCCAGAGTGGTTGCGCCTTATTCAATTTATAAAAGGCGAGCTTTTCAAGCAGGGAACAATTTATGATAGCGAGAATTTTGCTACTTATTGGAATCTTTTTTCTTCTTGCCAAGCGAGTGAGGAAAGGCTTAAGTTTTGTTTATTTGTATTTGCGTTGACTTAGTGATGTATTAAAGTTTGTTTTTAGTTGTTTCTGTAAAGATTAGTTTAGAAAGTTTTAGCTTGAAATTTCGTAAAATATTTTTAACCTTCAGATAAATGTTTTTATAAAAGCCACATTTGAAAAGATTATTATGTTATTTTTGAAAAAGTAAAGTCAAACGTGATCTTAAGAAAATAATTTAAATAAATATGCGTGTTTCCGTTCGATCTTAATTCCTACATATTAAAGCGATTAATCAAAAATGATGAATGTCATTTATTTATTAAAATATTTTAAAGACGTTTCTCCATCTCTTCTGGACAGTTTTGGGATTAAAATTAATCTAAGTTGGTCGTTAATTTGATGTAAGTTTGTTATATTTTATCCCAATTCCTTCGTTGTTATTCAGAGATTATTCTTTTTTAAAATAAATAATCGATTCAGAAGACAAGTGAAATTGTAACATCCTGCCCTTTCATTGTACTTCACCAGCGGTCTTACATCCATAGCTGTGTTAACATTGTCCACCTTTGTATATAGCCATGCGAAAAGTTAACAATGGAATTCGACATCTGGATTTCCATGGCCAGTGGAAGGAACCGGCGCGAAGTAGGGAATTTGCCAAATTTGGAATTCCATCAAAATTCGAGGCGCGTTCGAGTCGGCAGTGTTTCCGAGCTAAAGAATGTCGGAAAAATATTTCTTCGACGGAAATACTCTTCCAGCGAGGCGTCTGCTGAAGGAATCGGGATTCCGAGGAAGAGACGTCTGTCCGTGGAATTCCACACGTTTACGATAAGCTGAGGGAAATCTGCTGGCGTTTTATGCTCAATCGATTTCTCGATCATGCGGCAATGGGATAAGTAGGAGAACCGAATCTCTTATGGCCATATGGCTGAGTTTAATGGTCCTGATAAAGTTTCCCAGCAAGTTGTATTTTGGAATGCTGTACTCCACCCAAGTGGGTGTTCGTACTAGTGAAATTCGGGTGAATGATATACGGACGTGTGACCAGATTTTCTATTCGGGTGGTGACGAATTTGGCCGTGTGATTTGGACGACGGCCCAGGTCGACCTCATTGGCCTACGAAGCAATTCTTTGTGGAGGACCAAAATTCATCAGAACATCTGGCATAATTCTGCAGGCTTCTATTGAACGGATTTCCCTATCTGATCATGTATTTTACATTGCTTAAGAGTGATTGGCAGGATTTTCTGCCTCTTAAATTATTTTCAATTTTAGCTACAGTTATCTTTAAAATCTATCGTGTACAGCGAGTGTAAAAGAGTAAAAGAAATAGTGTGTTCAAAGAGAGGAAATATAGCGTGATTGGTAGTAGTGAGTCTCAGTGATAACTCGTCATGATTATGAAAGATTTCATAGTTTACCATGAATTTCTTGGGAAGCAATTACTGTTGGCTTCTTCCTATTTAATTCCGTTGCGATTGCCCTAAATTCCTCATTTTTCTTACAAGTCATGTTTACTTTGGCAATACTTAAAAAGACCCCTCTCCGTTTCTTTCAGCGTTAAGGGTGAAACTCTGAAATAATCATAGAAGATGCTACTTAATTGCATGTGAATTTGCAAAGTCACTCCCATTGGGCTCAGTATTTCTTTCTTGGATGATACTGTTGCACAATCAGAGGAAAATATCAAGAAATGAGTTACTGAGTTTCGGAATGACTTTTCCTTCTTCTTTAGTTCCATATCCTTGTCGGAAGCCATTCATTTAAGCTGTAATTTATCTCATTGCTTTCTAGTCTTTTTTATTCCAAGACGCATTTGCATATACTTGAAACTTATGATTCATGTTTTCAGTCAGAATCCATAAATTCATCATGAAGAAATTTTGTTTAAAAAGAAAATAGCAAATAAGTACGAATGAAAAGTAGAATTAGTATTTCAATTTTTAAGGAATTAGATGATACGCCAAGATATTTCAACATGTAGGTTTCAGTTCTTGAAAAAGAATTTCAGAGAAAGGTTTTGCTATGGTGTTTAGTAATATCTGATAAAAAAGGGCAAATTCTTTGTGTATGTATTTATCGATTTTTATTCCTGAAGTGCGGCAGTGCAAATTACAGTGTGTAACTTCTTAAACTAACGCGAGCGTCGAAGTGATTTGTCAAGGGATATCGTAACTGAAACGGTCGAATTAATTTCCTCGGAGACGCGTATTAATTCTCAGACAGTCTGCAGCAGGTATAGTTGCGTGCGCGTAGTCGCAGCGACCACCCCCTCGCTCCCTCCCGCATACGCTCGTCGGGGCTTTTCATCCTTTGTCTAATTCCTTTCCCCCTCATGTGCACGGTACGCACTCACCCCGGCCCCCGCTAATTATGCAATTCGCTCTACTCTCTCTTTCAATCCGCCGGATTCCATATTGGTGAGTGGTTGCAGCATCGAAACTGCTGCATGACGCTCCTTGGCGGCATTCGTTCGTCGATCGGCTTCGATCAGAAGGGGAAGTTTAAATTTCGCTGACGAGAGGGGTTTCCTCGAAGCCCTGTCGCTAAAAGTATTATGGGCGCCTTCGAATGTCGCGAGGTCGGCGAACTCTGTAGATTGCGGATCGCCGATGCAAAGTCGGTATTAGTTGTAAGGAGATGAAGATTCTGACTGAAGAGCGTCTAAAAATCCTATACGAGGGTGTTTTAAAATGTAGGAAGTGTTGGAATTTAAGTTCCAGATGCATCGAACCGTATTGGAAAGCGATTACTTATGTGTATCGATTCTTTCAGCTATTGTCCTTTTACGTTGTATTTCAGAATCTTCCTCTTCTGTTGTGTTCGGTGATGTTAAATTCATCGAATTTTACTTCTATTCGGTCAGAAAACGATGTTTAAAAGTATAATTTTCTAATAAACTCTATTATTAGATTTGCTATAAATGAATTTTTTTCAATATTATTAATAAATTTTCAGATATACAGCTTAAAAAAATCTAATAAGCCATCAATAAGCAGAATATAATATTTTTTGTTTACTTTGCTTTGAAATTCACGAAGTCTAACCCTTGCTCAGCGATACACCTAGATATATACGATCTATTGCTCATTGAAGTATATCTGAAGCATTCAGAAATATCGTGATGTATTATTGGCTTTTTGCCATGAAAACTTATTGGTGTGTATTTATTTCCATGGCATTTTTGGTCTTTTTGAAATTAAAAATAATGGCTCTTTTCAGCCAAGAATGACTAAAATTCATGTAGTTTTCTCGTATTTATTTCCGGGATTATAATTCTACCTCTGCAGTGCGCGGTTATCTTTGTTGGGCTTAAGAGCGGGGAAGCTTCATCAATTAATTTTATCTCCTCGTTAAACTGATGGTGAAGTAATTCTCTTTATTTTAGTATTTAACTGAGTATTCTGATCGCTGGCTAATTGTTTACGTCCTCCCGGCTTCCGTTTTGCGTGTTTATTTCCTTTCGAATCCCGCCAACGAAACACGGAAGTGTCTGGGGTTGGCTGGCGTCCAATTATATCATTGTCGTTATTCAACAAATCCGAACGGTAAACGCTCCCCGAGACAGTCGCATTTTCGTCTAAAAGTCAGCGTCGGCTTACCTAGCCTCAAGTCCCGCCATAAATTTTCAATGTGGAAATGCATCCGCGGCGCAAATCCGCTCCGTGTCCACCCATAATTTATGCTCGCACGAGTGTCACGGCGTTGATAAAAGTTCGCTTCAGTATCGCGGCGCTCTCAGACGCTTTATTTTTCCTACGTCGACATGGGTGCGTATTCCGGTTGCACAAACGTAGAAGTCCGCCCTTTGAGCTCTATCAATGCACGAATTCGCGACGCACTTTCGGAATACATCGCGTCTGGCGGAGTTCTAGCCGTGGTGCAACGCTCTCTGTCGGGGAAGGATTAAAAGAGTGCATTCTTCTCTCATGCATCCCTAACGGAGGGGGACGGAGAGGGGCAATGGCATGGGGTGCCGACGGAGGGAGGGCGGATTTGCAGCAGTGCGGATCCCCTCTTCTAGCCGTCCCTTCCCCTTCTCTCCACGTTCGCTTTCGGCTCGGGAGTGACAATGGGGATCGGCTCTATCTCTCTCAAGGAAGGGGTTAACGACTCGGGGATTTTTGAGTTGTGTACCTTAGTAGGGTTTCGAGTTTGATAATATACCTGAGATGTATGAGGAATGATAATTTCGATTGATCGTGGTTTGTTTAGGCTAAGTTATCCGACTGGACTACGGTTTCCATGGAGTCGGTTTAGGGGAAGAATGGTTTTCGCACATCTCTCATGGTTCATCAATTCTTATTTCCTCGTATTAACATCATTTTGGAATAAGTTTTTCTTTCTTTCAGCTTTTTATGCTCATACTCTACTTTTTACCCTAGTATTATCTATTATTCTCTAGTTTTCTCGTTTTACTTTCCCATCCTTTCCTTTATTTCTTGTACTCTTTTCCCCAGCTTTCTTTTATCTGTTTTGTAGTTCAATTGTGCATGTAATCCGTCTGAGCCTAGTCTCTTGTAAGTTGAGTATTCAGCTACAATTCATTGTTTCGTGAGGCTACGGAGTTATTTTCATCTAGGGTATATTTTTCGCTTAATCCTAAATACCCATATTCTTTCTCAAGTCCTTGTTTACTATGCTTGTACGCAAGCTTTTCAGTTAGCGGTTTTCGCCACTAATTACTACAAAGGTTTCACTCTTAATTAAGATCGTTCACTTACCATTGAATAGATGCGACATCTTTCGTAGTATGGAGCAAAGAATATATTAAACTAATGGGGGAAGCTTTGCCGCATCCTTCTTCCTTTTCATTACATTTTCCTTTCTCCGCTTTCCGGAAAACGTATTACGACGTTCGTATAGATGACTTTCTCGTCCAAATAAAGATGGTTCTCTCCTCTATTCCATTTCCTCCTCATTCTTCTCTTCCTCCTTTGAACGAGCAGACTACATTTTTCCTAAGGATAAAGTATTCCGTTTCCTTCCTTTTTTCTCCCTTACTTTCCCTAGCGCTTTCCAACGTCTCCCCTTCCGTTCCCCTTATTCTTTTTCATCCGAGCCCTCCCTCTCGCAACCCTTCCATCCCTCTCGCAGACCTCTCCAATCCTCTCCGGGGAGGAATTTTTCCCCCAATCACTCTCCCTTTCCTTTCCTATCCCATCCCTTCAGTTTCGCCTGTCGCCTAGCTCGTTTCGCATGAGTACGATAGGTAGCTTAGTTCCTGACGGGGTGGTTCAGACAAGTGAGGTAGTCGCCAAAGAGAACACGCAAGATGGGGGTACGTTGGTGGAATTTAGCCGCCTCGCCGAACCGGTTCCAAATTCTGATAGATTCTGTTTGTAGTTGAGCGTACCCCTAGAGGCAGTGCATTTAACTGGTTACGGCGGGAATATAGTTTCGGTGTTGCGTCACCATATCTTTCTTTTATGATCTCTAATTTTATGAACAACTTTTTAAGTTGGAATTTTAAAAAAAGTGTATTACTGAAATGCGAGGTTGCATACGATGTAGTAAATAGATAAGGACCTAATCCTAAAATTTTTGAAAATCATTTCTCGGGCACACTAGCGTTGTCTTTGGCAAGAATATCGCATCGCACTCCCTCATTGAAATCTCGCAGAATATCGGTCTATTGAGCTTGTGTTGGAAAATATTTATTAGGAAATATGCGAGCCTACCTACCGGGTTCAAATTCTAGCTTACCTAGATTTTTCCTGGTCAGGGTGTGGTTGTATGTATATTTCCAATGTAACTATGTATGCTCCCTATTGTAACTGTCCCGCGAATTGATATTTATTTGGGAATTTGGAATTAAATAAACGAATCAAAAAGTAGTTCTCCATGATTTATGTATCCGAAGACATGGTGAAAGTTACGTTTGCATAACATTTTCTCGTGAGGTATACCGTTTTTCATTCGGTTTTAGCAATGTATAGGTTTTCTTCTAATACACTACTTGTAAATAAATTAAATCAGTAATTAAATGGGGCAAAAATGCTCTAGACTAATAATTGTCCCATTCGATGATGGAATATTTGCCTACCAAAACCGAGTTCCGATCCCGTCTAATAAAGTTCATCGGATGAGGGCATTGATTTTTCTTTTCGACCACTGTTGTTATTCCTTTATAAACTTGTGAATTCGTTGTATAACATTCAGTGTGTACCTAAATATATGTGATGATTGCTTTGAATACACATAGTCAAGGAGAGAGATGTATTGACCTTCATGAGTCGTAATGAGAGAAGAATCTCTCGCCTCAGGATGAAAGACAAGCCGGCCCTGTCTCCTGCACGCACTTCTTTCTTCGCACGCGAAGCCCCGTGTTTTTTTCCGCAGCGATGCAACGTGTTTGGTTTCGAGGTCTATATCCGCCCCTTTGTTTTAATTCGTCGCTTGGAACGCAAAGCGGAGTCGTTGTTTTACCCAGCCGCAAGAGTGCGGGATAATTAATAGATTGTGGGGCCCTCGGCTCCAGATAGTGCTTTGAATCCCGATTCAACGAAGCGACAGAGTGATATTCGGTTTGGGCGTTTTGCTTCTTTCATTTTTTATCAGCGTTCCCGAGCTCTGGGATCGACGCCAAATCGAAGGGTTCCTCGTTTTGTTGCAGCGCGGACGCTCCCGCGAGGGGTATTGAAAAATAAAAATGGTTTTATGGGAATAGTGGATGGTTTTATGGAATAAAAGGGAGTGCTATTCGTAGTCCTGCCTCATCGGGATATTGTCCGCTAATTTTATCGCCTCTGAGGTGATGGATCGTTCGGTTGTCGCACATGCTCTGCGCGTTTCTATGATCGACTGGAATGCAGAACATGGATATTCGTTGGGAGAGGTTTTTAATGCGATTCGGGTGATGTTTCTATTTGCCCTACGGCGATTATTAAGTTGTACAGATCGAATATATGTATATAATTATCATATAAGTATTTCGGATGTAGCTACTGCGTCCTTTTCTTGATTGATCATTACATTGATTGCTCTTCGCGATGATTTAGTGGTTAGTTAGACCACCGAGGTACCGGGTTCAATTCCAGAGTTCCCAAGGGCATAGATATTCCTGTTTTTCAATATATGATTAATTATAAAAGAGGCTTTGAAAGGCTAAAATTTACCCTGATAGAGTCGCAGCTATTATTAATAAGTCGGGAGTTTCAAACAAAATTTTTTATATACAACTAGCGAATGCTCAGCGTGGATCTCAAGTTGAACGGATGATTGTAACATAAAAAGTCTACAAAAAGTGAGGAAATTGTCTACGAGTCTAAACTAAAAGCTACTTTCAGTAAGAAGATTACGTCCTGTTTGGCCTAATAGCCTTATAAACTTATATTTGATTTTTTTAATGATTGCGTATCGGCCTGATCTGCTTCTGTTAATATTTTCTTTTGATTTATACTTCTCTTCAGTATCGATAGTTTCCCTTGAATTGACATTTTTGTACCTTTCGTTTTATGCAAAAATTTTGTTTGTTTTATTGTAATAGAAAAATTGGTCGTCCAAATTTAGAATATCGATCACGTCTTTAATGGTTTTGTTATCGGTCGTCAAAGTTCCTTCTAATGTTTCTGTTGGAATTTTATCGAGCCTTCAAAGTTTGTCTCCACTGAAAATGCAATAATTTAATTTTTGTGACTAGTGAGAGACTAGTTAATGATGTGGTTACCTCCTCCCTAGAAAGAATACTTATAATTTAAAAAGGTTCCCCTTTAAATTGCTCAAATCGCATTCATTTTCTCCCCTTATTTTTGTGATAAGTTTTTATGTCAAAAAATATTAATTTTCTTAGATATTCCTTATGTAATGACGGTGTGCATGTGTTGGTGATCTTTGTAGTAGTTCCTTATACAATATTGACGAAAAGAAAGGCATCTCTTGAGGAGTTGTAGAATGTAGAATATCCTTAAAAACTGTGGACCGTGTAGAAAATATCAATAGTTTATTAAATAATGAAGAATACGATTATATAATTAAGTGCAGAATTTCATATTGGTGAAATTATTACATAAAACGAAATACTTGCATTCGATTTACTGATAGTTTGCCGAAAAACGCGATGGAATATTTATTGTTCAATTTCCGAAGATCAAACAACCATCAAGAGATATGTGAAGTATGGCGAAAAATCGCAAGAGCTAAAAACGTTGCCGTGGTAACCGATCTGAATAGACCAGGGCTAATAAAGGCGTTACGTGCTGCAGCTGTTGGATATGAGAATTTCGGGTGCCGTGATCGGAGGAAGATACCGATTTTGACGTAACTATCGATTGTCGACGACTCTATCGAGTGACTCGGTCGTTATCCGAAGTCACGTATGCCGGAAAAACGACGAGCCCGGACCAAAACTTTTTCTATAGGCGTTTAAAAAATTTCCCATCATGCATGTATTCCAATTTCGTCCATCTCCGTTGAATCGCTTAATCCAGGGTGAATCTCGTACTGAATTTAGTATCACAAACTCGAAACTTAACGTTCGTTTTTCCCGCCGGATTCTCCGATACAAAGAGGCAAAAGGTTAATTCACGTGTACATTGCCCAAGAGGTCATTTCTTGTGTTCCAGGAACAGCTTTCCATTCGAATTATCTCACGAAATTGAGATTCATTCGAGGCGCTGGAAAAAGTCGTGTAGAATGAAAGTGCGTTAATCGCAATTGATTAACTTCGGGAGAGATTTATTTCCTTAGATTTGCTTTGTCTTTTCACGCAATAAAAATGGTCTAAAGACACGGATTGTTAGATGGTGATTTATTTTCTATTTCATGCAGGAATGCGTATCCATGTCAAAAACACTAAAATTTCAGGATGTTAATGACAATTACTCACCATTTTATTTCTTTAACGCTTAAAGGATATCTATCATTATTCTCAAGTAATGATTATTTTTTGCAATAGAGGTATATTTATTACTGTGATATGTATTTTAAGGTTATTATTCTCTTTCATTTCAATGTTTTTATTACTCATGACAGTACTATATGTATATTTTTCATAGAATTCATCCTTAAAATATCACTCATTGATATCTTTTGCAAGTATTTAAGATTTTTGGAACTTTGAATGTTTTGAAATCACTTGTGCATCTTCGGAATCTCATATTATGAGACCTTAAATAACAACCAAGAAGTTCATTTAACGACTAAAGTTACTGTAAATTGGGAATCGAAATTTATCTGGTTGAAGGAAATTTTTTTATCGTTCAAATTTGTGAGAAATTGCGAATTCCTCGCTTAAACTTAATGTCGTTTTTCTCCAATGAAAGTGATAAAAATGTAATCAAATCAAAATTCAGTGGTTATTGTAAAAATCGGCGAGGAAATTCTCAATCCCGAAAATTAATCGTAAATGGTTTTCAATTATCGGAGAAGTGCATCGATAAACCACTCCTGTCCCTTCCGCATCGTTCTACTCACACCACTTAATATACAGATTTCTTCGGAAATTTCAAAGATATTTCTCATCAACTAATGCAGGCGGGCGTCTGGCTCTTCATTCAATCTCTAGTTTGCGTATAAGGAGAAGAGAGGGATACTCGACAATTATGTTTGCCGATTGATAGAGGCTATGTCATCACGTCGTAGGAGGGGGCATATCGAGCCATCGGATCAATAAAGCGTATAGTGGCCTCGCGCTCGTGTGATGAGGGATTTTCCCTCTGTTAGCGTGACTCAGCGGACGACTGGTTCGGAAAGAACTCTCCGTTACCGTTCTTTCCTTAGTCATCTCCGATGTTATAAACCTCGAAGGAATGTCGTGCTGGAAATGCGTCGTTAACCCCCTGCTAGCACGGTGACTTTTTCCGACTTCATTAGAGTACCTTGGTCACTCACTCAACTTTTTGTACTTTTATTGTTGTGTATACTTATTCTTTTTGTTGTGTAGTGTATTTTATGATTATATCGAGTTTCAGCTAGAACATCCTTCGATTTTCGAGTTTTCTATTATAATACAAAGATTCATTATCATTGATCATACATTCATTACACCCCATGCCATACGTCACTGGCGGCTTGTGGGGTACTCATCTAAATCTAAAATCCTCCAGATAAATTGAAACACTAGCACTAGAAAACATTAATGTTTTATGGGTTAGATTTCATCGAAATTAACTATTGAGATTTGGTAAAAATATATATCTCAAAATGCTTGATAATGCGGATCTAATTATGGAAAATATGCTAATTTCAGCCACGAAAATAGAAGTTATACTCTGGCAGAAAAGATAAATCGGCTATTACTGCAACTACATTCATACCCCGCTAGTCGCCTTTCAGAGTGTGGCGGGGGAAGTACTGCTTTGTAGGAACATAAACGACTCACAATTTATGGGCTACTAACAAAAAGATTCAGAAAATCTTACACTATTACGTAGGAGAGATTTTTTTGGCCCTGCTATAATTTATTCCACTGATTAAAGTAGACATTTTCCTATTCCAAGCCATGAATTTTTGTGCTAGTTCTCTCTCGTTTTCCGACGTAACCTCATTTACTATTTTTTGAGGTAAATATTGTGAAAATTGGACTACAGTAAAGAAAAAAGCAACCCACAGTTTGAGTTTCTCCTCTCTTATCGTGAGATGAGCTAAAGAGCATGTAAAAATAACCCTGCCGCCTAATAATAGTCTTGGTGATTAAATCATTAAAGGTATCTTAACTCCCTTCGTACTTAGGGAGAGTTCGCAAAGGAAGGTCTGACCTCGTGTAAATCCGAAGAATCGTCGCGTGTTTCGCTAAGAGGCTTTATTTCACGTCCTACCCCCTTCGTGTCGATGATGGGGTGTAATAATTCATTAGTGTTTCCTCCTTTGTAGAGGGTGACTCATCTTGGTGCTTGCGAGGATTGTTGTCGTGAGGTTTCCGGTGACTGATACGTGATGCACTTTTATATGCATTTTTTGCTCCATAGTGCATCGGTAGTACAGGATTTCGAGTAAAAAACGACTCCGGAGTTAGGCGAGTGTATTGTAACAATCTTCGTTTGAATTCTTAATGTGTTGAAGGTTTTATATCGTCGATGGAGAAGATAGAGTGAAGTAAATAAATAGAGTTTATATTAGGATTGATTTCTTAATGATGCATCAGGGGTTGCTGTTGAAATACTTTGAAGTTGAGAATCCCTTGTAATTCGAGCTTGTAAAATCTTTATTAAATTTTTCGATGGATGTTTGACAATCCAGTATATTCATTTGGATAAATTTAAATGTAAATAATTATGCATTGCGTTGCGAGAGTACCCATTTAAGCTTATTTTTTTATAATACTTTATAAATATATCTATAGCTCTCCTAATATTATTATTCTGCAGTTTATTCTATATGTCAACTTACATTGGTATGATATTATACCTTGGAAATGTTTCGGAATGTTATCTCAATAAGTCTATTGTGAATGATGCAAGATATATTCCTTTAATATTTGAAGCTTTATTCCTGATCATTGCCTAAGTGTTCCCGCGAACTCTTTGGGTCTCTCAGCCCAACTATATGTGGTAATACTTCTTGACGGAAGTAGATCATATGCTAGAAAGGTGAAAGGATTGTTACAAGCGTATATGGATTGAAAACCTTAGAGTAAGATCGGATACGTGTTCTCACAACAGTGATTTCCTGCTTTAGACTTGATTTTGCTCATTAAATGTCTCACTATTGCGAATGAAATATCAGTTTGATGAAGTGAAAGGTGTTTTGATTGTGATTCATCAAGGTAAAGGGTAATGTTGTCGGATTGTTTGTTTATGTTTAGTCTATCTTTGAAGTATCTCCTTTTTTGTATGTGTTTAGCCTTGATTTGCGATGCACGCCTCACCTTTTCGATGGTTATTTTCACTCCTTCATGTTAGTACATGGTGATAATAGGTTATTACGGAAGCGTAATTGTCACGTCTTACTAAACGTAAGTATGAAATGTGTCACGGATTAAAGTTGATTTTGCATTGTGCTGGCGTGCATAGTAGATGCATCCAGCGTTTTTTAGTCATAGTTTTTATGAATGTATGACATAAAATGAGGATTACAGCTACCATTGGTTAGAGTTGAAATAACAGAAGCCTATTCTTTCGAGTACTTCTTTTTGACATAATCAGTGTATGATATACAAGGAGACTGTACTTCTGTACTGCGGTATCGTTTTTGTGTAAACTTCATTTTTTCTTGTATTATGAGAACATTTCAGAGTTTTAGTTTCACGCTTTTAATCTTATTTAATTTGGAAAGCGTTTTCGAGGGAAAGCTATATCCTTCTAAAATTCTTGTTTATAAAAAGTGATCTTGTTAGTATCATATTTGAAGATATACTAGTGCTATTTTTTGTTTTTCAAGTGCATGTGAAGGAAGATAATCGATAGGAAATCGTTGGAAAAACCTTAGTTGTTATCACAGAAGTTGCCAAACAAACTTTTCAAATTCTGAGGGTGGAAGTATCATATGGGTAATTTGGTGAGATTTCAATTATCTTTGAGCTTTCTTTTACGGACCTTTTCTTCACAGAAATTCGAAACTCCCATTTCCTCAAGCACGAGTTTGCTCAATCGGAATCTCCTGCAATTCGGATTTTCTATCGGTAGAATCTTCCCACTGGAAATTTAGAATTCTCTACGAAGTGAGTATTCCGTAATTCTATTTTCGTCTATTTCGGATTCCCTATCCCATTTCCTGTTAGCGAAATTAGGTATTGCTCGAGTTACCAATCTCGCGAGTTTACTGCAATTCCTTTTTACGTTAAATTCGTACTTCATAAGATGTCTGTGAAGGAAATTTATCCTCCCCATGTCGCTTTCCGCAAGTCGATGGAAGAGGATTTAATGCTTGTACTAAATGTACGGAAACTGTATAGTTTCCCGTGGTGTAAGCACAGATTTTACGGAGGATGCAAATCCCTCATTAAAAAGTTTTCCGGAAGTTTCTGAAAGTATTCCTTAAGGACTGTCGTAGAAGAGGATTGTCTCGGGAAATAAAATGGCTTAATCCGTTGTTTAATTCATTATCTGTGATCTCTAAGGAAACTCCGCCGTTTTTATTTCTCTATTTGAAGGAAGGTTTTTAAAGGGCATCTAATGTGCTTTATCCCTTTATAATTCCAGAATCTAAAAAAATAGGATTGTGTAGATTTTGTTGATAAATTTCTTTATCACATTATCATTTACATGTTACTGTTACGACCTGGCTAGAGTAGAAAGAGAGTGCGTAATAAAATAATTGCAATGCATGGATATACTCGGTCTCTTAATATCTTTTACAGGAGCTTCTTACGAAAAATATTGTTTATTATCGAAAGTGGCACGGTTAAATTTTTGTAAATATACGGAATACCGCCATTTGAACGCAGATGTGGCAAAGAATGTTAATGGATTGTTTCTGAAAGGATCGTCATTGCTTATTTTTAATTTAACGAAAAGTTATACTAATACTTAGTTTGAAAATATTCCGTTTATTATATATGCCAATGAACGAACGCGTATAATAATAGTGCGTTCGTAGGAGTTAGATTGTTAATTATTACTAATATTTAAATAATATTCAACGAATCTCGTTTTTATTCCAAGTATTCAATGTTAAAACAAATGAATTCAATGTTAAAACAAATGTTTGAATGAATGAATAAAACATTTGGTATCTGGTGGTAAATCTTTTTAATTAAAGTCTTAAGAAAACAGGAAATATACAATACCTCAGAAAAAGAACAATATAACAAATATAGAAATTTTAATTTTTGTGATATTGCACTTTTTTATATTAATTAAGTCTTTCTAAATGTTTGTTATGTAGTTTCAGCTGTAATTCTGCCAGTCTGTCAGCCAGTTTAGCGTAATTCGTAATTTATGATGGTTTTAAACTTATTTAAACGAATAATTCCGTGGAAATAACACCGAGGCGACTAATTACTCAACACGGAAGCTCATAATTTCATTTCCTTAATTTTCTATAGATCAGAAATCTTAGTGCAAAAAAGTTGCGTTTCCTTCAGCAAAGAATCTCGCTCCTTATCTTTCAGGACTTGAGCATTTTTTTCCGTCTAGAGTCCGCATCGCTAATGACCAGTTGTCCACATTCAAACGCTCATTGTCCTAAGAGAGCGCTCCCCCGCAGCGCGTGCTCGCTTTTCCCCCCAAAGAGGCCTTTATAAAACGATTTTTCCATGCTTTTCCCTCGGCCGCGAATCCGCCCGCGACAAGCGGTATTTTATATTTCTTTCGCCTTTTTCCGAGCGTGTATCTCGGAGGGAATTCCACCGCCTCTCCCGAGAAATCTTCCGCTCTGCTGAATCGGCTGCCTATTGTCTAACTCAGAATCGCTTCAGCCTATCGCCTCTCCGTCCGCCTGCCCTCTTTCATTATTTCCCCTTTTCCTTCCTTTGAGATACCTTCGGCGCTTATTCATTTAGCTCGCCCGTTCATGGGTTTCTCAAAATTAAGCGAGCGAGAATTTTTTCGGATAAATTTCAGATATTTCTCGGCGTTTATTCTTCTCGTCTGCGCATAATCTCGGATATTTACTCGGGATTGTTCTGTCGGGATTTTTGTTTTGCGTCGCTTTTGAGGCGCGATTCTTGCGAATTCCTGTGTTTTTTCGTCTGTGAAATGGTACTTCAGCTAGAAGTTCGTTTTGAATTCGTGTTTTCCTCGCTCGCTGTACTTGTAAAGATATTTGGTATCCATCGCGCCTGTTGTGCTATTAAGAGCCCGTTTTATTCCATTCTTTAGTTTCATTTTGGGTAACAATGGAGTTTTATCCAGTACTTATGACGAAGTAATTAAATTATATTCAAAGTGATAATTTTATACGTATTCTGTTACTGTTTATAATTTGATTTTATTTATAATATTATAATAGCTATATATACCTTTTAACTATTTAATTTTAATAAATACAGAATGACTGCCAATGAAAAAATCTTGCGATATATTTTCATTCCTACTTCTTTTTTTTAGAAATGTTTTTAATTTTATCGTTATTTTTCGATCCTTTAAATAAAGGTCGTTGTTACGATATTACTTGAATCTACTAGGGATTTTCTAAGGTCACGTACGACATAATTAAATATCTTATAAAATTACGATAATCTTTTAAGCGATTAACTATCTACATCTATTATGAATTGTACAAAATTGTTTCTTTTCAATTTACGATATTTTGAAATTTTTGTCAGATTCTATGGAGATGGGCGTAGATTTGTTTTATTGATATAATGAACAAATATTCAAGGAATTTAATTTCAAAGAGTTTTATATTCGTAAACATTTTCGGAGGTACAACTGTAAGCCTTTCAGCCACCAGTCAGAAGACGAATGAAAAAATCGCAACTCTATGTAACTCCACTCAAACCTATTGTGAAAATGTCAGAGTATGTGTCACCCCATTATATTATCTTTCCACCCTCGCACGTTTTCATCATGATGTCCTATCATTGTTAGATTAAGTGGTTATGGGTCCGCTGTCCCTCACGAAAAATAATGTAGCCGTTGTGAGTGAGACGCAGTGATGGGATCGATCGTTCCATTTTGGATAGTGTGTGTGTGAGTTGTCGTGAGCCGATCGGTCCTTTGTCGGGTTTTGATCACAAGGGAATTGGTTCTGCCAGAGTGGCTCTCGTCCAGATGGGACGCCGACTGATGGGACGGATACCGTAATTAACATTTACCGAAACAATGAGCATGTGATAGAAAGTTGAAGTCCGAATTGCGAAATTCGTTTTCCGGCTGTACGATTTTAAGCGCGTATCACTGCATGTTGGTGACCAACTGATAATGTTGTGTCGTTTGTGTTTGACAGTTTTCGTATATTTACATGCGCCACATTAACGGATTACAACGTGGAAGCCTCTTAATCTCTTCCTCCTAATATTTATAAATTAATAAGTACGGAAGGTAATGTTTCAAATGCCAAATTGCGCTAAATTCGCTTTCATACGCAGGATCTGGCGTTTTCCATGCACTTATAGCAATGACTTTTGGTTAGCTCCGATGTTTTTAATCGAGAGAACATTTACATTTTCTAGTTTCTGCGTCATCGTTACGTAAGAGAGATATCCAAACCTTTTCTCATGATCGCTATTTTATTATTATTATTACTATTTTATTATTTTATTATTTATTCTCTGGTATAATCTGGTCGCTATTGGTTGGCTATATTCGCTCAAAGCAGTTAATTTTTAAGTTAATCTCATGAGCATACGGTGGTCATAACATTAGTATTATTCCTGAATTTTCTTTTTATTTCTAATAATTTTTAATAGCGTCTGTCGATGATTATATTTTGTTATGTGTGCTCAGTGTATCCAAGGAACACTCATGTGATTTAGTTGTACTAATCAGCAATATTTTATGTGTTTTTTTACGAATCATAGACATTTGTAGCAGTTAGTGAGAGTTTTTGGTCCATTGCGTCAGTTAATACACAAAACAAATTACAATACTCATCTAACAAGTGTAAGTTGTAAGTATTAATAAGTCATCATCATAGGCAACCTACATAATGTGGTTCGTTGGAGCTTTCAGGCCGGTCAATTTATTTTTGTAAGGCTTCAATTCTTTTTCAATTGTCTCCTCAAAATAGTGTATTTATTCCGTTTATTTGAACCGTGAGTGAATCATGGTCGATTTAGTTTATTTGCTCCTCTACGATAGCAAAAGGAAATGTTTTTCGAAAGTACTTTATGCCGCCTGGAAAAAGCAGTTGGGTGTGTCTTGTGTACTTCGACATGGTGTGTACTTCTCGCTCGTATTGACTGAAAAGGTGGGCGTAACTTTGGTTGTTGCTCTCCGATCTCCGTCATCGCTCCAGCGAGTCCGTTCACTCTGAGACACGGAAGTACGCCTGCCAACGTCTACTTCGGATTTTGATGTTCGAATGTCAAGGATTTCCTGCTAATCGAGGAGCCGTGTGCTGCAATCTAAGCTTTACTGCCTTCTAGAGTTCTTTTGCTCCTTTGACTTTGTTTAGAGTTTGAATGTTGAACTACTGCATGTAACAAGGTTTGCGGAAAATTACGTAACTCGTTTTATCTCGCAGTTGTTATCCTATTGTCTCATTTAAAGTATTCTAAATTTTCTGAAACAGAAGTAATTTTTCTGAAAAAATTGATGTCAGTAATTATCCATTACTTGTATGCAGTAAGTTTAGAACTTCTATTGGGACGATTGTATTTTGTATAATTTATTTGCAAAAATTTTAATGCAACCAGCTAAAATAGTCGGTTTACGTTTCTAGTTGATATGTCCGTAGTTATAGTGTGAGTTACATAAAGTTCTGTTAACTTTTTAGAATAAATGACGAGTGCTTTTTTTACAAGTTATATTATTATGATTATTTTTCGAGCAACTTTGAATATTGATCCGTGTCGTTATTGCATTCACTCGTTTCTCATCAGTACGTATACCATCATAAGTTTAATATTTTTCGTAATCCTAAATCATATTATTTTTTGATAGTTACATTTTTCTTGAACGATCGTATAAATTTCACTAAAGAGATTCAAATTTGTAAATTTGATATTTTAGACAAAGTTATTAGTATTAAATCGTCCTTTAGTGGATGAGAAACTCCTTTGGTAATAAGTTTGGCGCTCCGAGTAGCTTTCTTTCAGCAAATATACGATCTGTTGGCATATTCAAAGGGATCAGTCCACAGCTCATCTCTCTAAGGAGCATAAACATCAAGTTTTCTCCTTTTGGGTATCCTTTCAGCGATAAAATTAATGTAAGAGCATCTCATTCGCGCTATCCTCTTTAGGGCCATTTATGCTTTCAAAAGATCGCTTCCTTTCCACTTGATAGCGCCGTGTAAGATACGGAAGTGGCTTAATAATTGTATTTCCTGCAATGGAGCGAGAGCATCCGATTTGATTCGTTTAATCGCGTGGGAATTCTCTCTCCAGAGGGACTCACTGATGCTTTGTCATGTTTTATCCGTAATGAACATATTCAACCGTTGAATGAATTCATCTCTCGCTGCTGATTTACTCTAACGATGCATTTCATTGGTATCATTGTGGACTTGCGCATTTTGTTCAGTCTTTCGAATTTTTTTACGTAATATTGGGTGGGGGTGCTTTTTCATTATGATTCTTTTTAATATTTTTATAAAATATGTTTCTTAATCAGATTATATTTAATGTTTTCCTTAACTTAGTATTTATCTCGCTTTTTATTTTTGTTTGTGTTTTGTCGTTCCAACCGAACTTTCGTGCTTAAAATGTTTATAAATTATTTTTAATATAGTTTGTTAGAAATACTTTCTTGGAAGAATCAACTTTTGTGTAAAAATATGTGTAATAAATTCAATTTTGGCCTCGTTTTCTTTCCCAATATACGCAGATAATTCTCATCACCTCTCAGAATTTAATATTTCCACAAAACTTAACTTGCTCATAATTAATATCCGAGTCTTCATGATCTAGTAATTTTTAAAATGTATTAATTATTTTTAAAATGAGAACTGAGCATATAAAAATTCAAGCAAGCGTGCAATAAATGTCTATAATCTTACTTTTCTGTACGCAACAATCATTCTATTGTGTGCACTTTTCCTCAATAGCGGAAGGATTTCTGCGTGGTGTACGGTTTATTTTCACGCTACGTTTGATCCGAGACTCGAGTAAGAATTGTCGTTCTTCCAGTAATTGATCCTTTTCCTACTGCACACTCAGCTCGACAACAACTTAAGGCTTTCACGGTTGATTTAATGGCGTTGTGCATAAGACAATGCTCGGGAAGAGAGAACCGTTCCTCAGCATTAGCTCACTCTTGCGAAAGACCACTCAAAGGGTAGAGAGACAGTTTAACGTCCGCCGGACTCGATCGGGGTTTGATTTCAACCTCTGGTTTAGAAATGGGCGTAATGAAAATATGCCCATTGCGGTTTCGAACCAATAACCTTCGAGGTGAAAGGCCATAACGCCCACAGCTACCCCGCTGTTCCGTTCCGAGAAACTTTTTTCTCAAATCGCAGTCGTATTTTTATCATCATCGCCGTGGTTTTTCATCCGTGACGTATTGGAAGAGTACTTAAACCTGTTGCACGCTGGGGCAGGTACATAACCGCATCGGGGGCAATTTTTGCAGTAAGCAGAGCATTAATTAAGACTTTGGCAATAGCAGTCCGTTTTTAAAATAGAGGGATTGATCGAATGTGGCAGCGAATCGTGGCGCCTCCTCTTATCTCGGCACTTAACGAAAAATGGCACTCGCTTACGTGTTTCGCCATGTATTTTTAGAGCGGCTAGTGGTGGGAATCGCGTGGGATCAATGAAGGCCAAATACATACCTCCGCTGATTCACGCAGAGTCCCTTTTCCGCGAATAATTTCGATTTTTCGAAAGTGTTGAAGGGTCGATGTGAAATGTGGGTTAAAGAGGTACGTGGAAGGCTCTTTTCCTAAGCGCAACTTAATGTTGGTGTCTTATGCAAGGTAGAGGCTGTATTAAAGCGTGTTATGCGAATATTTTCGTTTAGGTTTATTACATATTATATTCGAAAATAGAATTTTCTCTGTAGCAAAGTCAATTTATTTTGAGGGCGTCATCAACGATGGTATGACTATATTTACTAAGTAAAAGTATTAATAATCAAAATGTGGTGTCAAATTGTAGTGGTTAAGACAAATTGAATTTCATATCCTAGGATTATTTCATTGGATTAAGAGCTTTCCATTATATAGGTAACCGATCTAGTGTTTCCATTAAATATAAAGTGTTGCACTTTCCATCATAATTATTTTGTATAATTTTCCATTAAAATCCTTTTTAGACTCATTTAATTTTCTATGTAAATGACTTGCGGGGATTATCATAGTTTTTCATGAATATTTTTCCATAATCCGTTGTGAAGAATGCACGCATGCACAGGTGTGTAGTTTCTAATGTAGGTAGTTGTGGTTGTGTGTGGAAGTGTACCAGTGTTTCTATTCATTTATTTATGATCTACAGAAAATTATCGTTGGTCATTATCTAAAGTTTAAAAATCTTTAATATTTCCAGTCTGCTTTTTCTTCTCCTTTAAGTCGCCTACTATGAGTTACGTTTGCATCAGAGATTGCAATATCAGGATAGTTAAGATAAGCATGAGAATAAATGTTAAAAAACGTAGCTACTTATAAAAACCTAGAAGATAAGGCATTGAATTAAATTGGAATAACACAGCTTCCATGTCAAGCGATCGCAATCGTATTCAAATGAAGAGCATTATTTCTATTCTTTTGGTATTGCTTTTTCTAGCTTTTTGTGTAGATTCCTAGTGAACCGTGAACAGTGGAAAGAAACTCACCTTCTCTTGTGCCAACAACAGAAAGCATTTATTCCGAATTTCGTAATGGAAAGTCGATTCCGAAGCGCGTATCGGTTATGTTGGGTAATTATCCCAGTTTCTCTACCCTTAAGGGTGTTTCAGCGACTTCCCACAGTTTCGCCTAGATAGAAATAATGGCGAAGGGAAAAGGTTCTCTAGACTCCACTCCAGACGTCCATTAGGAAGCACTTGCTTCGATCGTGGGACGAATCCAGAGGCCAGAGCCGCCTATGGGAAGTGGCGCTATTTAACCCTTTAACAATGCTTTCGTTTTTGTTTTTACTGGGCTGAGAGCGACGCGCGGATTAGCGCTGCCCAGTCTTCCTCAACCACACTCATTTCTTTTCCTCTGGGGAACTCTTTCTGCTTTTCCCTCAGTCGCGCCCCTTTATTTTTAGAACGCCTTCTCCCCACTCATCATCCATCTCTATTCCCACAGCCTTCTTTTTCTCGGGGGATTCCTCACCTAATTCATCCCCGAGACTTGTTTCAGTAGCGTAATTCCACAAAAGTCGGTTCTATTTGCTTTAGGAAACCCGTCCGGCGTGGGAGGGCGGTCGTAGTAAACGGCCAAATAGGAGGTTTTGTAAGGATTTTCGATTCCTCCGTTTGCGGAGTGGATCCTTGCTCTCGGGATGTATTGTGGGGATCGGCGCCGTTCGTTTTGGAATCGATTAGCTAGATTCTGGGCTTTCGCTAGCTGGAGTCGTTCATCCACGAATTAACTCGTTTGCGCGAGTGTTTCTCGGGTTTTTATTCTCTTTTCGAAGAGTCGGTACCTAGAAGAGAAAATGAGTGGAAGTCGCTCGTTTGGAATTAATGAAAGGTATCTTGACTATGTTAATGAAGGGGAAAAGGGATTTTTTTGTTTCTTTTCGTTGTTTGGTCGGTAAGAATTAGAAATAAAGCTTCGTTTAACTGAAAAGAGCGGATTTATTTCGGTCTTAAGTTATTTTTCGAGATTTTAATAGTTTTTATGTTTAAACAGTAAGGTTAATTGATTATTTTAATCTGTGGCTTTGAAATAAAAATTATTTTGCAACCGCTAACCATTTTAAACCTTTATCAACTTGTTGTTTTATTTTCGAGCCACATTTCCTTTCTCGGTGTTAAAATAAAGGGCTAGGCTGAAATACTAGTCAAATCAAAATGTTTGGTCTTGGAATGGCTAGGGTAAGAAAAATAAGAAGTGAAGGAAAGAATATAAAACATTTATTGCAGTTAAAGGTAACAGTAACGTATTTTGTGACATATTTGTAACAATTTGGAGGAAAAAGTAGTAAATTCAAGTCTAGACTTAACATAAAATATAATATTTTGAAAAATTTAAGTATTATGTAATTGAAGAAATGAGATGCATTGCCTTTATGCAACAATGATATGTTATAGAGGAAGAAATGAAGGAGAGAAAAAGTCTACTGGTGTTACTCAAACCCGGATTTCCCATTTCCCGAACGGTTATTTTTTCACATTATTATAAGCTACCGTATCATAAATCTATCTTTCGATTTCTAAAATTGAAGATGGCACCTACTCTAACGTACACGCGTTTCATCTAATTGTAAGATGCCATCATCACCTCATTATCATAGCGGATTTCCCGGAAATACCGGCGAAGTATTTAAACGATGAAGAGCGCATGATGTACGTCTTAGTTTTAGGGAAAGAAATAAAGGAAAGAAAATGATAAATTATCATGGAGTATTTTGATCAGGATATGATTCCAAAGTCTGCATTGCTCTCCACGCACAAAGCTTTTCTACCATTCATGAGAAATTAAATCCGTTTTCCATCCATGAAAGAAATAATTATTCATTGTTAATGAATACAGTGTCTTATTTCTCGGGAGCCGCGGGTTGTCTCGAAATCATTCACCATCTGAATAGCCCGAAACAAAGGAGACATTTATCGGGAAATTAAACGTAAAATATATTTATTTCCGCGTTTGTTCCCTTAGCCCGGCTTGCAGGGCATAGTAGGAAGCGAGCGTGGCTGAGTTAAGTTTTAGTGCATCGTAAATCGCGGTGGGTTTCACGAGCGATGTCCCAAGGGACGTGATAGTCCAAGTGCACGATACCGCTTTTCCGTGGCGGCCCTCGAAGAGCACGTGTCCCCCATTCAAGTCGCCGTTTGCGTTTCGTCGCTCGAATACTCTCTGCATCGCTCATTGCTGCCAACTGCTGAGATAACTCCCGATGGATAGATTTTTCTGCGTGGAATCGGAAAGAGGATGGCAATAGTGCAATCGATCCACAGTAAATAAAATAGGTAAAACGGAGACAGCATGAAATTTATATTTCCTTCTCCGGATTATTTTTATTGCTCTAATGGATTGAGAATGGATGAGGAGTAGCAAAGATAGGAGATACTTCGTTTGTATCTTTAGTAGCTTTTGAATTAGAGATCGATTTTTGTCATTTTTTATATCTTCAAGTGTACACCCTAAAATATTCAGAGAAGCTGATTCAGTTTTTAATATTATGGTGTTTTCATATCAGGTTAATCTGAACCATAACTTTCAGTGAACCATAACTAGACATTGTTTTCGCACGTTTTATTATTTTCTTAATATAACGAGTAATATCTCTTCCTCCGATCCCACGAACGGTGATATTAAAATAAACCGTAAATTTCCACGCCCTTATTCTCATTCTCATAATATGATTCTGGTTTAATTTGTGAATATTTATCTTGCTTTCATATCCTTGAATGATGTTTAAGTTTAAACTTTCATAGTCACTGAGGCATTTCAATCCGTACAGCGCCGTTCTCGTATGTTTTTATATCTATAACCTTAGTTTTGCATTTTTTGGTCTATTGGTCGGTTTTAATATGGGAGCTTTTAGAATTTGAAATGTTTCATGAAGTCAGTAACTGAAGAAGTTTAATATCTAAGTGCCTTGATGTTTAAAGTGCTATTTCCCTAAGTTCATAACTTTGGCATATATCTGAGAAACATCTCCGGAAGTAATTGGAAGAACGGTTCCCCTCTCTTAAACTTGGGCATGCGTCATAAATTTTGGGAGAAAAAGGAAAGTTGGTAACCCTCTTCCTGCATCTGTATCTTCTTTTCCCTCTGATGCTGATCTCTTTTTGCTGCATCCTCTCCCCGTTGAATCTCCTTCTTCCTCTGCCTTATCTCATTCGTTCCATCTCGCATTTCCTCAAACTTCCTCTTATGCCTTTCCATAAATGCTTCATTTTCTCCATCCATTGTATGTATGCTTCATTTCTCCAGATATGCATTTGAGTTATATGAATCTGAAGTTGCTTATCCCGAAATGGCCGACCATATTTGGTCTGTCATGTATTTCGTCGTTTGTTAAAAGGCGATAGACTCAAAAGTCAGTTATAACATATTTCTTAACTATGCCTTCGTTGAATTTTAAAAAATATAAAGTCTGGGTATTAATTTACATATATTTAGATTGATTTTTTGTCAAGTCTTACTTCATTTTGTTTATAAAATTGTCTTTTTTGCCCTCTTCATCTTCGCGCTCTAAAATGGAAATTCTTTTTTCTTATTTTCGGTAAGATAGCTATTTGTCTGTTGAAAGACTTTTGAACAAGTAAGAAGAGCAAACTTTGTATGTTTTACAGATTGTTTTATTCCCGACCGGTTTCGGCCATGGTGTGAAACATACAAAGTTTGCTCTTCTTACTTGTTCAGAATGGCGTTTCACGAAATACAGCCAAGTCAGATTAACTTTATGAAAGACTTTTATTCACTTTTAGAATGAGTGAAAATATTTATGAAGTGTCTATGAGTGCAAAAATAATCAATGTGATGGTAAACGGTAATATAGGAACTACTTGTGGTTCTATGTGCATCAGTTTTCTTTTCATGATTTAGACGATATTGCATGGATAAGGTAATTTTTGGAAGTTATTTTTTTTTGTTTTCAACATCAGATAACATATAATCTTCGCTAAAGTTTTATAGATAATTTATTACCTCCATAGTTATTTTCCAAATTTTACTCCTCTCTACATTTAGCAGTGTACACGACTTTTAGTTATTCATAAAATCGTGAGTTCTTACACGTTGAAATCCAGGGAATTAATTTTCCTAGCTTTCGTACCCCATCTTCTCTTCAGCGCTGCACTATTTCTGGTCAACCCCTCTTGCTTCATTCCCAATTCATTTACCATTCTCCCCCTTCTTTATCAGTCGTTCCCCATACATCTCCCTCTTCTCCAGACCATCTTTCTCTCTTGTATTTTTACCTCAAGGGACGCAAGCTGCGATGCTCGGCACAAGATCGCGTGCCGTTAAGTGGCCATCTTCCAGTCTCATTTTCCTCCTCCCGAAATGAAATGAGGAAACTTTGCGAGACGACTTATTTTTTTGCGTGTCGTTATCCCCGTCCTCTTTATTTCACTCTGCGGGAGCTCGCGTTCCACAAGAATCCTCTCTCATAATGTTCATTCTTCGGGGTGACCGTTAGCTGGAGAAAATGAAGCTATATCATTCTTCCAATTGTGACGCTCAATTTGATATTCGTGCATGTTTGCGTTGCTTTGTTCTCGAGATTTATCCTTTCGACGGTGCGGTAGTGCGTTAATTTTTTTTTTGTTGGTTAATGTTTTGAAATTGGGTGCTGTGAAACATGAGGGTATCTCGTTATTATATTTTTTTCGTCGCTTGGTTGAGTTTTAGATACGTGTGACCTAGAAGTTCTGATGCGAAACGTAGGTAAGAATCCATTTGGTTATTCTAGTCTCTACAAGGAAACCTATGTAACTTCTTAAGTTGGAGAAATATTTTGTGTTACCGAAATCGTCACTGATTTTACTTTCTTAGAAATCTAGTGATTAGAGTGAGTTTGGTTCATAATTGTAAGTAGATTTTGTTGAATACCTTGTTTCTCTACATAGTTAGTGATTCTATGTAAGGGCACCAGAATCAAACATCATGCTGCTTTGTTGTTCGTACTTACGTGATAAGTGATACATGAGATGTTATTAAGATTTAGCTCAGGAATTAAAACTATGTATTGAATTCTCTACAATATTGGCGCTAAGTTAACGTAGACCTAATTTCTAGGTTGATACACTACTCTGGTTCAGTTATGTAACTCATAAAATATAGTATGGAGAGAGAGAATGAATGATGATGGATATTCAGTTTTTGTTTTTGGTCGTTATTAAATGAATTGTTAATTCTCTATATTTCACTACTCTTTTAGGAAGTTAGTTATTGCAGGATAGCTTGAAAATTGGATGTCATTTAGTCGTAGAAAGCGAATTTATCAAGGGATGTCTTCGCTCGCGTATATAATGCGCTTGATGAGTCGGTGAAATATGTGGCAGATTATTCGCCGAGGAAGTCTTCCAAGTAGTTGAAGTTGTAAAAGCAGTGGTTCATCATACGCCTTCGCAATGAAGGAGTTGAGTTTATTCTTTTTCCACATCATTACTCCAAGAATAGCCCGTAAATCTTATCTTACACTTTGTAAAAAAGTTTCATCAAGTTTGCCGTCTTCATTACTGGGTGCCTTGGTTGATTTTCATTTCGTATTCTGATTTTCTTTTATATCTCAGAGCCGTAATTAGGTTCTAGGTTGGTGGTCAAAAAGTTTGAGATCCTCACAAAACGAAGAAACTTTATTTTTTTTAATCGACTCTTCTTTCTCATCAAAGGTCCCTCACATCAATTTCGATTGTGAATTTCAATTAGAAAATAACTGTGGGAGATTGATTATTGTTATTAATGCGTTGTCAGAGGAAGTAAGCTTCCGTCGAGAACGATTTTTTCTGGATCTTTTTGCGCGCTCCCTGCGATATATGATGGCAATTACGATAGTCGAGGCATCTTAAGTGTCTAACCACCGGCACCGGATGTGATTCATTGCCTCGGCAGCATGATCTTTCATAAAACGACTAACCTGTATGGGAATGGTCTCACCTCTGAATGGCTGTTTTATGATCCGATAGAGAAGTTCCCATCGTGATACCACAAAGAAATTGCAGCGAAAATCTTCGCTAGCGAGTCGATAATATACCATTTTAAAGAACGTCTTTGGTAAATCCGCTGTTACATAAAATGGGAAGGTCATGAGGTCCATGCATTTTAACGGAGATCTGTCTACGATTCACGTATTTGAGAGGAATCAGGTTGAATTTTTTAGGTCATGATTCCATTTTATCTTAACTGCGACAAAGGTTTTTCGCAATGGATTTCGTGGTAACTTCGAAATCTTTTCTAGGATGGAAGTTGTAATGCGAATTCATGAGGTCTATGGATTGGATATTAAGGAGATAGGTCTACGATTCATGTTTTCAAAAGGAATCGGGTTAAATTTTAAGGTTGATTCCATGACTACGGTAAAGATAATTCTCTGTGGATGTCGTTATGGAAGGCATCGTTGTAACTTCTAACTTGTTGTAACTTAAAATTTTTTTTCTACGATGGGAGTTAAAATGCGAGTTATCTTAGTAACTGCGAAAAGATCTTTTCGCGATGGATATGGCAATGCGAGGTATCGTTGTAACTTCGAAATTTTTTCTACGATGGAATTTGTACTGCGAGTATTTGTCTTAACTGCAAAAGGATTTATATTCGATGGATGTCCTATTCCGTGGTTATGAATGATATTTCCGTGCCGCTTTGTCCTTTGTTGGAAATAGCGGTAGACTTGAAACAGTTCGTGGGTCTACGCGGATAGCGAAATGAGATGTCGATTTCAATTCAGCGCTTTTTTCCCAAGACCTCTCCGACGACCTTTCGGTCTCTTTTCCTTGTGTGCGAATTGACCTCGACCTTGGCATGGTGAGCAGTTGGCCCCTTCTTCGCTCCCTCAATTCAAGAGACTCGTATTCTTCTGTTTCCCATCACTCGGACTCGCCTCTCGCCGTCGATGCAAGTGGACGCTTGAAAAGCGTTGCTCGTCGACTTTATATGGCGAATGTTTTCGAGGAATCTGCCGGAATGGGTTTACGAAATAGTCTAGATGCCCCGTTCTTTTGTCCGGTTTGTCCAGTACGAAACACCGTATTTCTGTTTAAGTGCAGAAACTCCCACAATCTGGTTGCTTCGCCCTTATGTTTCTTAAATAGCTCATCTCTAGATGGACCGCAGTAGGTTGTACTATACCCTTTAGTAGACGATCAAGGTTATGATTCGTTCCATTTTGGGAAATAGGCTATCTCGTCTCTAAGAGGTATCGTATATTATATTCATCAATTTCGAATGAGTCTATCAAAATACGAGGTATAGGTGTAGTATAGGGATCTCCTACACTTTTAAAGTTATTACAAAATTTTGTATCTAAGGTTGTTAGAGCGTCCTAGCTGTATTATGATTGTGTATAAGTATATAACAAAATTGAAAATTAGCTAGAGTTTTATAGTTGGTTTTGACACATTAAATAGAACCATACGGCAAATAGGAATCTTAAGACGAATGACGCAAAGAGGGAAAAGTAAAAGATAAAAAGGACTGTCCTCGAGCAAAATTCTCGTTAGGCATAAAAAACGCAAATAGTTTTAAACATTTGCAGCATAAAGAGCATGTAACGTTAAATCATTGAAAAAGTCGGTGAGGTATGCTATGAAAACAGTTCAAGGGGAGGTAATGCCGGAGTAAGATATAATTGGAAGTAATTGGAAGTTTGAAAAACTCTTCCGAATTTCAATGAATGAGCTCTAAGATTCTGTTGCTATCGGTGAATGCCGTGGAGGAATATCTGAAGATTCTACAAATTCAGACATCGAAATATATATATGACAGAAATTGAAGATAAGGAATCTTCAGGATTTCTTTAGATTTAGAAGATGTAGAATCTTCAGATATCCCACGATCGAAAAATTTGATGTGAACAATTTTTTATCATCTTTCGTGTGGAAACGTTTCGTGCATTTTCTTTCGCCATTCACAAAGATCTTCGAAAAGTTATTTTTTTTACATTCGCTCCGAAGACATCTTTCTGCTCTTTCAATCGAGTTTCAACTTCGTATCTTCTGGGACCCTTTCGTTTCTTTTTCGCGGACGTGCCTCGGGCTGTGCTCGCGGCTCACCATCTTCGAAGTAGTCAGGGCTACTATAAACTCGTATTCTGAATCGTATACACGAATGAGAGATGAAAGGGAAGACCCGTTTTACGGACGCATCATTTCTATTCGATTCATACTACAGAAGAGAGTTTTCGATGAGTTACCTAAGTGCGGCGATTTGGATGGTCTATTTTAATAGAATTATATCTATACTATTATTAATTTCTTATATCAGCAAATAGCAAGTACTATCTTAGCCGTAAATTTGCTTGTATCGTATATATGCGTGTCAAAGTTGAGAAGGGTTAGGTATGATAATTAATTGACGTCATCCCATTACCCTTGGCTAAGCAAATCAAACAGTCCTTTGTCGCTTCTCTAGCGTATATTGTTTCCACTTTGGTTAGTTGTTGTGTTAGGTGTAAATCGGAATCAGATTTACATTCTTCTGATGTTTTAGCGATAGACAATCTAAATTAGAATTGTTCCTCTACTCGCATGTTATGCTTTAATTTCAATAGTATTATTATGCTTACAATGGAAAAAGGGAATTTAAGGTTGAAATTATTTTGATTATCTGCATGAAGTGAGATAGAGGCCCACTTGGACCTAACCTTGTCTAATGAAGGCAAGATAATGGTAACAATAATGAGGATCCATGCTATTATTCCATGAAATGAAAGTCGGTTATCGAATTTGTGTATTAATTTGATTTAAAGTTTAAATAATTGTTTTCATTTCCTTTTAGTAATGTTAATGCTTTCGAAGGTCCTGACCGTATCCCTCCAATTTTGTCCGCTCAGGCTTCAGCTATAAAATCTACATTTCCTGTTTGGTTAATTTTTTTTTCTAATTTTTCGAAGTAATTGTTGGTGAATCTGTTCAAAACAGTCCTATGATTGCTCCATAAATCTTATGTTCTAGGTGTTAAAAATAGTCGTCCGTCGGTGTTATCAATTGGTTTCAGAGATCGGGGAGTTTCTGTTTGCTTTTGAAATCGGAAGATGTGACTAAGTTGGACAAAGATAAACAATAAGTTACGGATTCGGATTCGATCTACCGCAGGAATGCTGCATCAAAACATTACACGACCTACGTTTACGGAGATTAGAAATTAGCATAAAAATTTGGACCCCAATTATTAGCTGCTTTCGTGCATCGGGATTCCCTCGAGGGTGAACTAATTCACGTAAATTATATGTTTCTGGAAAGTTTCGTCTACTTCTTAGGCGTCTCCGGCGAGCATACATTTTTTTCTTTTTGGACGATCATTTAGCAGCCACCTGGTGGTTGTGTTTTAAACAAAGTTTTCTTATAGTCCCCGAGAGATTCACCATTGTTGGGTTAATGGGAAGTGAAGTAGCCTCTGAAGGGGTCATCGTCCCCGGTTGTTGGTGTTTATAAAGCGTCGCTTATCGCGGAGAGATGTGAAAATAATACATTAGCGTTTCGTCTATCCGCTTGGGGTCGTAAAAGTGGATGTCAGTCCATTCAAGATGGCCATTGATCATCTGCCCTCCGATTCTTGACTGAATTGAATTTGTCGGTTTAGTTTGTCAAATAACCTATTCAGAAACCAATGAAAGATCCTCACGATGAATATGTTTATTCTATTTTTGAAGGAAAAATCCCTGGAAGACAAATTGGTTACGATTGTTTCTAAGCCCAAAAATGAGATAGTTTTCTATTTTTGCTTCATTTAGGCAACGAGAGATTTCATCAAAGTATAACTAATATTTTTCAGTTTATTTTTTAAAGTTATAAGATAAGAAATTTCGCTTTAGGTATTACAATTAAATTCTCTCTTTTCGGAAGGTAGAATGAAATTGTGAGTTATTCCTTCCTTTCTGAGTAGAAAAGAAGTTTTAAAACGTAACTCATTTCGTAACCACTTCCGTGTGTTTCTAAGTTGTAAAATTTTTAAACATAGCAGCAAATGAATGTTCACCTTATTTGATTCATCGTAATTATGATGCGTATTTATTTAGAGGAATGGAGACATCCGTCTCGTCTGTAATCTAACATATCACCAATATAAATTTTAATTAAGAGTTTTTTTGGAGTTAATCGAGAGAATAAGCAACGAAAGAAGGAAATATTACGTTGGCTGAAAAAAGCAAGTCCGCACTTGGAAAAAAGTTTAAACCCTGCAGGAAAACACTCGGGAGTAGGGGAATGTGAAAAATCTGCGAAACCCTACAGATAGTTAAATCCAAAATTTTAAAGGAAGAGAGAGAGGGTAAAATAAGTTCGAAGGAAAGTGGCAGCAGCCCCCGAAAAATGACAAAATCATTTTTTTAAACATTGAGTGATTATTTTCTAAAGATTCAGCGGTTTATCTTTCAGCAGAGATGTATCAGAATACGTAATAGAGTTTTTCACTTTTTCCATTTTTTTACTGTGCAGCATTCATCCGTGTTTCGGAAAATTGCTGTCAGATTGTCCGATCTTGCATTCCCTCGGGGAAGCAAGTTTGTGCAGTGATAGGATTCGCCGGTATGTAAATAGGTTGCGTTATCTCATGCATACCTAGATAATATTAGCTCATTCTTCTGTACGGTAGAGGCGGAGATCCCAAAGGATTCGTCTATCCTTTGGCGGATACCTTCATTGCACCGTGAATGGAATGGTATCCACTATCAGGGTCCATGTGTCCACATCAAAATGTTGAATCTAGCCATTTTTTTTATCTCCCGTGGGAAATGATATTTGCTTTTGTGTGATCAAAACCGAGGACATATAAATCGCTACGGAGAAGGAGTTTTGTATAAAGGACTTCATATTGAAGCGTGTACTTGTTACAATTTTTTTAGATGGAACATACAGGACTTATTGGTATGATTTTGGTGATAAGCCCCAAAAAAAGATTTGGTGATACCCCTTGATGTAACTGCGGTATCCCCACAGTACATAATTAGTTATGTTCTTGAGAAGGATGTAAAGATACGAAAATTATCATCCGTGGGTGATTTCGGGAATTTTTTAACGGTGATACGTGTATTCTTGCACTAAAATTTTCTCTGATCGAGATAATGACAGTTAATGTAAAACTTACGTAAATCTACCTTTCTTTCGCGAAATATTAAATTTTAATGTGTTCACCACCCCAGGAAATCACTCTAAGTAAAGATGATTTAATGGTAAAATTCTCCACGGCAATCCTCGTTGAACTTGATTTCGGCGGTTAATTCCGTGGGAGTACTCGATGTAATGGGCGCTTTATCTCGGGTGCACTTGACCCAAAGGTGCTTCGTGGCCCGGACTTTTCTTTTATTTCGTCCCTCTGACGAGTGTGAGATCCTTTCTCGGGCTTTCCCTAATTAACGTGTGGATGGACTACATGGAAAGCGGCTTTTGTTTTCAGGGTCCCCTTCGCAAGAACTCATTTTCCCCGTGCAATCTGACTTGGCGAGGTGGCTTCCTTTCTAAATCCTAAGGTGGGCTTTTCGTGATGTTTTCCTACTGAGCTTTAAGTGCGCAAAGGCAGACGGTGCGAGAATGTTGCCTCGTAACCAGAGTCATATTGTATCTTACGATCCACATAAGGTATCTTGGTCTTTGAAGTAGCTTATATAATGTAAAAATATGACGTTTTATCATAGTCGTTGACGTGCTGTTTATGTAAAATATAAGGGCGTGTATTCCCTTCTCGTAAGAGAATCAGTCAGAAGGAATTTGTTGAATATCATCAAGTAGTTAAAAATAATCACCTTTTTCATAATCATTCTTTGTTCATACTGCCATAATTTTATCTATTTTACACAAAATTTAAAGTTAAGGTCAAGTCAATACCTACATTATCATGATGGATATTGTTCTGAGGTCATTTCGAACTAAAAACGAAGAAGTTTTTACTCACTCACTTCGCCAACTGTATCGATATTAGCATCAAGTTCATTTAAATGGCAACTGGTTATTTTCTATCTGTTATATGTCGATATAATTATGTAGTTCAAGCGATATTCTGTATTTAATCAGTTTTTTCATGATATTTATTTAAATTTAAAAATAATACATATCATCTACTATATCTTAGTAATTACTATGTCAGGAAAAGAATGTTACTTTGATTGCCATATTTGTCAAGATAACTAAGCGTGAGATTTTGGTTGGTAATGGAGATTTTAATAGACCTGAAAACATTTTTTAACGCAAGTCCATGTCACTGTTATCATTGCAGTCGTTTCTATGACTACTCTGAGTGACGTTTATTGTCCATAACGTGAGGATTGGAGAAGGTTCTCATTTTGCAGAGCACAGAGATACGATGTTTCTAGTTCGCCTCATAAATCTAGCTCAGACTGTTATAATACATCGGCACGTTGTAATGCAAATAGCGGACGTTTACCGACACCTGTCGCTCCTTCGTTTTCGATCGATACAGCATTTTATCTTGTCGATGGAGAGTTCGCAGATAGTGTGCATCCGTCCCTTCGGCTACACCTATAATTTTCTAGAATATCGGCAAATTTTGCGGGAAATTTCCTATTAAAATGTAAGCAAACACTTGTGTAAGCTCCCAATGGACGTGAAACTGAGCATCCTGAACGAGGTAAATTTGCTCATCAGCACAGAATAAACGTCGGTGTAATATCAATGAGAAACTAGTGTGCGCTGACTGAAAAAGGTCTTTCTTGAGTTGTGATTATTACTCATGAAAGTAACCTCGCAAAGTAAAAAGTTCGATATGAGAAATGTTTTATAGAATATGCATTTTCTGCTATCTAAATCCTTTTATTAGTATGATGTATCGGTTGAAATTTTTGCTACTCAATATTTTCTTTTAAAATTAATTTACAAACATACCTGATGTTGGCTTATTAAGCGTGATGGAATCATTTTTACAACAAATACATAAACATTAAAATTTTAATATATTTATTATCCATGTTTCTACAGTACTCCAGAATGCTGCAATATTCAATCTTCAAGGTAAAGAGCCGTAATTGTGACTTAATTAAATTAACAAGAAGTACGTAAACTTCGAGGAAACATTCAGATTTTCACAATGAATGTGGTTATAATTGTTATTTCTCACTGGTATGAAATGTTAGAGTCACTTGCGCTTCAAAGGAGTCGATAATCGAGCAACTCTTTGTGCAGATTATTCAAGGATCAAGCTTTCTCGTCCTTCATAATTACATAATTCCATAATACTAAAAAGCGACGTTCTGAGTGAGTTTGTTTCAAATCTCTCTACTTTGCAACCGTCTCGACGTTAATTATAGGATTTTGGTCGGAAAACATACATTTGGGAGGAGGCTTAACATGAAAGCACGGTCGTGATGTTCATCTATGGAATAATCACGTAATTGGCTAAACTTTGAAATAGGATTGCTTTTGCACTGGGCATTCTCGGAGGGGTCTTTGTATGACAGAGCTCATTCCTTTTATTGTGGGAATCGCTGGTAAACTGAGGTTATTTACGTCCCAAAGGTTTTTTTTTCCGAAGCCTCGCTGTAGTCTTTATGCGAATGACGCACTTGAATATTCTGCGTTGGATTTCGCGACCTCGCCTGTCGTCGAGGCCATTCCGTTGTCACGTTCTAATCACGCCTCTCTAAGCGGATTTAGAAAAAGTCCTTATCCTTTGTTTTCATCCTCGCAAATAGCAGACCTTAGGAAAGCGACTGAATATCAGGTGTGGGCTTAAAGAAATTCTGCCTAATGACAAATTTCAAAAGATCACTCAAGATTTTCAGGTTTGTAGACCTATATAAACAGATATAAGGCAGTTTTTTCTACACTACGAACAAAATTATTTGTGTTTGATCTACCTACTGCTTTTATCTCTTTATTTAACTTTTTATTCTTATCTTTCGTGAAGCTGCTGTAGGATTTTTGGCAGATTTTAACTTTCAGGAATGTAATTGGTCCAACAATTTAACAATCATCTTTTGTAGAGTATTGGTGCAAATAACCTAGCAGTTGAAGCGCCTTATCACTAGATTTAACTACTCTTTATCGTATTTTTTTTTCCATTTGAACTTCTTTCCTAAATGTTTGAAGTATAGGGGAAAAATAGCGTGGATGAATACACGCAGATCTGGTCAGATACATTGAAAAGCCCTACGACTGTCTTAAAAAAATATCTTTTAAATAAATTTTTTATTGGTTATTTTGAAAGTGTCTATATGGAAGGACCCTGCATGACCGACCTGCAGCCCCTGTACTCTTGAATACGTGGCTAGGGAATATTTTTTCAATCGAATCAATCTTGTCCTTTTTTCTGTAACTATCTCAAGTTTCGCGCTTATGAGGGATTGTTTTGATGCCCTGTGTAGTCTTCTCATTACTTTCTATTCGACGCTTTCATTTTGAAGTCGTGCGTTGCCATGGGACGGATATTTGAAGGCGATCGTTCATTCATTCGTCGATTTTGTTCAACCGTATTTACCTCTGAAATGTGGAGTTGAAGCATACGTAAATATTTGCCTGAGGTTACGCGGCCGTGATGGTAAATTCATCTATATCAATATTCACACCCTATAAGCCCGCCTAGCGGCTTGTGTTAGGTCATTAATTTCACGGTAATCTCCATATTTGTTGTGACAGATTTAATCTGAAAATCTGTAGTTGCTGTTGGAAATATTTCTTTTCTCCAAGAATGTCACAATTATTTTTTTCGCTCTGTTGGCTTCGGTCAGATGCTGTTCAGTAAACATTCGCGTCGCTCTAGCAATTATTTGAATATTTGCGTAGAATTTACCTCATAAAATGCCCTTTGTTCTGTGTTAATATTTGTAATGCGTGCTCATTTATGCAAGGTTGCTAATTTAATTCATAGAGATTTAGGGGTGAACATTCCTAATTAAATATACAGGGAAGTTTTTCGTTCTTAGTCGGTGTTAAATTTTGAGATAATTGGCTTTCTGTAGCTTACCATGTGGACATTTTATAAGTATCTTGTTGTAGGCGTTACTGTTTGGTGGTACATTTTTCTGTGTAATTTCCGTATATAGTCAAAATTTCTTCTAATGATATCCTCTTCCTCCGTAAGCTAATAATCTATAAGCTCTTAAGAGTTTTATGCATCTTAGATATTTATAAAGCGGTGTAGATTTTGTAAATGATCGCATATTTTAACCTGTCAGATAATTGTAAGAAGGCCATATGTGTTAAATGGAATTCTAGTGCCAGGATTTCTATTTCTGCACCTGCAATTTGAGTCGTGACGTTTTGTGCGTCATCAGCTTAGAACCGTTTCACTAGCGAGCGCAGTAGTCTCTTGGGGGTATTATTTTGAAGGCACGGTTGTCGTAGGTAAGCCGTCTGCGCGACTCCAACGTCTCTGCCCTTGTCCCAGTCTTGGCACGCGAGCGACTGCATTCCAAGACAATTCGTCTCCTGCAGAGATCCCCGCTTTTCGGTACTCCTTCCCTTCATCTCTCCCCTTCTCTTCTGCTGTCTGCGTTTCTAAAAATCGCCCCTCTTAGCGATGCGTGAACTGAACAATCGACTGCGGTGTGTCTGAATGCGTGAAAGACGCAACTCTTTTCTTCGGGGAATTCCTACATTTTTGTCTATGTTTCGCTCTCTGCGGTGGATCTGAATGAAGGTAATTCGTTCTCTCATCTTTTTTGTATGACTTTTTAGGCTTCAAAGAGCGAGGTCGTTTACTTTCGAAGCAACTTAAAAGGTGATGTTAATGTAGCAGTATATTAGCCTTAAGCTGGTGAGGAGTGTAATTAAGGGAGGATTTACGATATATTTATTTTATGCTTTGCGGAATTATGTTCAGAAACCTATATAATTTGCTAAAAATTTAAGTGGTTATATGAGACGTATATTTTGCAGTGTTTTCCGATCTATTCGAAACCTATTAAAGCTATAATCTATTTGCTTAATGGGAAAACTTAATGGCCTAGTAGTTCACTTCATTAGCATAATACCTAATAATAATAATAAATATACGATAGCTTAATACCGTATAATAATAAAGGAATCAAGTCTGTTGTCATTAGAGCGATTTAATGTATTTAACAGACGATATTTTGTCAATTATATTGTTGATGCAGTAGGTGAACTGAATAGGAAATATTCCATAGATTCACCGTGGTCTTACCTATGACATTATCCTATTAATATATGCGGATTTCAGCAATTAGAGGCCCTAGGCGCGAGATTTACTCCATTCATAGATAACACCATAAAAAAGTCCTCTTTATAACCTCCTTAACGACGGAACAAAGTTCAACTACCCCTGGATCTATGAAAATCAACTTTGACCATTACTCATTTATAATAGCGAGTGGAAATTAAACTTCATGTTGCGGTTGTGAAATGGACAAACCATATATGTATAAGGTTATTTATGTCATCTTTTGCTAGTGAATGGGGTACTTTTCTCATTGAAATCAATTGAGTTTAAATTGACTCATTGTCGGCCATTTGTTTTCGGCTATTTATTTCGAAATACGTTCAAGAATCCTGAAGGCTCATTTCAAAATACCTGGAAAGTTGAGTTCCTCGGAAACCTTAATAGCTTGCTAGTAAATGTGTCTTGTAATTTGTCAGTAGGTCGTAAATACGCGATCTCCCTTTCCTTGCGATTTTAACACCATTGAGTGTGATGCTCAAGCCCTTTTCCATCATTTTAAGTACCCCTTTCCATTCACTGAAAGAGGTCCATTTATGCTCCCATCAGACCTTTCCAATGCTCCGTTCCCTCCTAAATATCTTACCCCTCTGCTCATTTGGCTCCAGACTTGCTCCATATTCTTCCCCATACTCCTCCTATGACGTGGTCTTTGGCCATAACGAGAAACTTTACCAACTGCCGTCACCTCTCGCTCTCTCAGGCGATGATGAAAAAGGCGCTTTATATTGCCGATTCAGCTCCTTGCGGAGCAAGTTATTTCCCGGTTAATCGCCCTAAAGATGAGGATTTCTCCCTCTCAATGGCTTAAAGCGAAGGGAGGAAAGATGCGGATTTTTTACGTTTAAAGAAGTGTTTATTTTGTGTTTCATTTGTTTAAGTATGTAGCGGATGAAGTGGGAGTTAAGAGAAGAATTTATTTTAGTAATGACCGATTTTTTACATCTTTCTGGGCACTTTTTCAGTTGCTTGTCCAAAGATTATTTCAATGGAATTTACATCAGTGCGAGGTTAAAAATGATATTCTATTTTAACCATCTATAAAAATAAACAGAGTAAATGATCCTTTAAATGTTTTCATTCATTTATAGATCATCTCAACTGAGGATTATTTTGCTAGAATGATATGCATAAAAAATTTTCTTGGATAACCTACGTTGTAGTTTGTTATGGGGTGTACGATATAAAGGTACTGAAAAACTTTTAAGAAAGACTGGAACATGTCAATTTCATGTGCCGAAACACATTTTAGACTATTGAGAAATTTAAGTTTGCCGAGTGTTTGTCATTTATTTTTGAATTATGAAAAGTAATTTCTTTAATCTGCCCTTAAAAGAGTGGGAGTTTAGTGCAGTAAAAATGATTTGAATTTTCTTTGAAAATGTCATCGTATCATTTGTTAATAGTATTGTAATCGGTCCTATCACTTCTGTGGCTACATAAATCATCGTCATGATATTTTGTAAACTTGTTTAAAACAAGTGGGAAACTTTTTAATGTCATCAGTTACTCAATAGTCCGATTCTATCTTTTAACTGTTACCGCCACTTTTTTTCTCAATTTTTCCAAGAAGACAAAGCATCCTTCGTAACTTCCGATAAACTTCCAACTTCATGGTTCTACAACGACTAATAATTTTTCTTAAAGTTTAATCTTTCTTAACTACAAAAATGCATTGAATCTTCAAAATTTATGGGTGAAAGCACACAGTGAAGTTTCTGAGCTAATCCCACCAAGTCCATCCCAGACTTTTCGCATCACAATTAGTGATATCTTCCTTTTTTGCTAATAAAAGTAGATATGTCATTAATTGCCGGATGGTAGACCCTTGATCTCTTAGACGAGGAACAAATCTGGATTACGAAGTCATCGAAATCTTTTGGAGTGGATTGGAGAAAGTTGAGGTGGAAAACTTCAAGGAGAGGATATTAAAAGTTGTGAGCAGAGGTCGCGGAAAGGTTAATTGACGCGATGGAATAAAACGCAGAGTATATTCGGTGGTCTTGATTTTGATTGAGATTTCGTTTGGAATTGGACCAAGATATTGGAAAACTGAAAAAGTACAACTGTAGATTTATATTATTACGTTTTGTTTCCCTTGAAATACCAGTAACATTTTAATTCGTTTATTGGTATTTTCTATTCCTTTTTCAGTGTACAAGAGAGGGTGTTAATTGTTAATGATCTACATATTTCATTTATGATTTATTATGTTATGGTTTGTTCGCAGATAAATGAGTTTTCGAATGTAAAGTTTGCGCTTCTCTCTTATTACGCGGTCATTATGTAATATGCCAGAGCATAAGGTTTCTTACGATAACAGTTACGTCATCTGTAGACAAATTTTATTCTGGTTTTATATCAACATGACCGCTATCAGTAAAGTAGCAACATCATAAGATAATTAATAAGGAAATCTAGTGCTTTTCTGTGCAAAGTGAGACGTCATCTTTTTGTTGAGGATGAAGGAACTAAGAGTTACCTTACTTACTTGGAACTAGTTCTTTCGCTATCATTGAGGATGTTAATTGTAGTGTTTTTATTTCATTTTAACAATTTCATAGTTTTTCCGAAGTTGTGAGTGAGTGCTTGTAATCGTTATGTAACATCCCAACTTCCGAATTGAGCTTTCAATTTCAACCGGAATGGGGAAACCCTGTTATACATCCTAACCGGATTCCAGGTGACGAATGCGATAGTTAAACGACGTCGTCACTTAAGAACCAATTGATTTGAGACGAGCGGGATAACCTCCCGGAATGGTGACGCATTCGATTGTCTGGCGTTAAAACATTCGGCTCGATTAATTTGGCTTCAATTTTATCGCCCTCCGCGTTAGCGTAGCTGAGCGATTGACCTCATGTCGGGGCAGATCCGCTCGGGTCACCGAAGCTCCTCCCGAGGGCATCTTCATGTGTGGATTATCCAAGCCAAAGCCGCTAATACCGTCCAATCTAACGGCGTTAAACTAAGTAGACGTAATAAACTGGAGATCAGCGGAAGGTCGCAACGCCCATCTGCTTCGTCGGCGTTATGCAGCCGCGGCGAAGTTCGTCCACCGCGGAAGTTGAAAGCGCTGGGTGGGAAATTTAGGGAAAGGTTTCGCCGAGGTATCTCAAACGAGGTAGACGTTAAGGTGGTTTGTTACTCGAGACACTTGGCTGGCGAGGATCTTCAAAGAGATGCCTTCTATCGTGGCTGTGGGCGTCACTGTACTACGGAGCGCTGTAATTAAAATGGTTACGTGGCTTGCTTTGTAAATTAATTAGTACGAGGTTTTTCCCCAGCGGAAAGTTCAACTTTAATATGCGTTAAATTTCGGGCCTCCCTTGCGTTATTTTTATTTCTATGCCCTCAAGTTTTTCCTTTGTAGCCTAGTTTTTTTCCGAGTTTGCATAATTTTCTGCAGTTTCCTCCAAATGGCTGAATTGGCATTTCTATAAGCTCAGCTTTTCACGGGATATCTCTTTTAGGTCTATTTATATTAACTATTTACTTGTTTATTACGTGCTGTAATATTTAAGATACGATAAGTTTCACTCTTCACCGTCAGTATCAATAAAAATTTCCATTAATCAAAAATAAACGTCGATCTTTACAATGTTTATCGTTAGTTATAATTTTTTTGTTTTAGGCCCTGCTCTTAGATAATTTCTTCAATTATAAAAACGCTTATGTATAATAGCCTCCTTTGTTTTAATTACCAAGTAAATTGATGAATTTCGTTATAAATTTGTTATATTTTAAGTACGATGAAGATGTAATTTAAATTATAAAGTCCGCTATCTACGGGATGCATTTTAAATCACGACTGTCATTCTTCTAACTTAATTTATCGCCTCATTTAGCAGTAAATATGCTTTTCCATTAAAGTTTGAGTAACTCTTCATTAATCAGTTTTTATCGGAAGCTCCTAAACTAATTCTAGATAATAATAGAGCCTAAGGGATACTTTGTAATTTATAAATATTCAACATTTATCCACCATAACTAATGGTGGCTAGATTATTATTATGCTCTACCTCGCTCGAGCATGAAAACTCTTGTTTTCTGGTCTTGTCAATTAATTAGTTGTCAGTTAACTGTTATAATTCAATTCTGCTGTTTTTTCTCGTACAAAATCTGAGTGTGTTGGTGAGCGCTATCCTTATCCGGCGGCCATTCTCTCTGAAAAACGAGGGAATATTAATGCCCGATAGTGTTGGAAATAATCACCTGAAAACGAGAGCAAACGTAATTGGATAGAATGCTAATAGGTTAAGGGTAGTGAGCACATGAAAATCGAAAGTAAAACGAAAAATGCATTAAGGTCTATCGCTAGTTTACGCCAAGTGAATGTATGCCATTGACCTGGTAATTAGGAATGTTATAGGAGGCTACTTTAGTGAACGTTCGTGAAAATAGAGCTCGATAGGTGACCCAGTTAAAAAGGTAACTAATCATTGCCCTACAGGATATAAAAACCTTTCACTTGTGGCCTTTTACCAAAGGCCACAAGTGAAACGTTTTTTGACGTTTTTCCGGGCGATACAATGACAATGTTTTTGGCTACCGGTTTACCGTTTGAAGAAGTTGCATGGCATGTTTCGCAGGGCAATCATGTAATGGTGCTGAAAGTTCAAGGGTAAAGATTTGGTATTTAAAGAGAAGGGAAGTAAGGCATTTTCACTGATGTTTGTGCTCTTATTTGAGTATCGGTCATTTAGCGGACGCGTGATTAACATAAGTTTTTTCTTGGCAGTTTCCTCGGAGTTTATCTTTAGACTAGAGAATGATTTAAGGGTTGCTAAATTTCCCTCACTGTATTAATTGGACTGAGAAATTATAGGTTGTTGTTTCATCATCCTTGCGCTCCATATCATTCTAATATTTGTTAGTTTAGATTATTTGATTGCATATATCATAGTGTAGGCCAATGTGAAGGGAATTATGGGATGGCGAGATTCAATTACCTTTTATCTATCATCTGAATGTTTTGGCCCATTTCTTAAGCCATGACTAATAGTCAAGGTAAAACCCGTTTCTCCATGAAAACGTAGAGTGCAACATTAATAATTTTACTCTCAGAGCAGTAAAAATTATGGAAACGAAGGCATACTGGATTGTAGATAGGGAGGGCTGGAGTTACATTTTTCGTACAGATGTTGCCTCACTGATATTATAAGTGCTCAGAATTTATTTTGCCAAAATGAGAAGTTTGCTCATATAAGTTTCTAATTCTTTCAGTATTACTAATGGTCGCTTCGGTGATTGAAAATAGAACGTAATGTTCCGGTAACTTTTTTTACAGAAATCCTGCGTCGTGTTAGCTAGAAGGTTTTAGAAATTGCTCTTTGAAAGAAGAATGACATAAATCCAAAATGCAGAAGCTCTTTATGTGTGATTCGCAGTTGTAATTGACGCTTTCATGTTGTACCGGTGTTAAATTCTGGTGTTTTTGTACATCTGCATTATTCAGAAGGTACTTCAGCGTTCGATCTGTTATTAAGCGGTGGCATTCCGTTCCAAAACATACATGCATGCAAGGAGTCACGTCAAAACACATCACCATTAATTATGCCCATTAACGGATCCTTGTCAACATGTTATATGAGGCTTTTAGAGAGTGCGCGCTTTTAATTTGAGCAGTATTAACTCTGGTTGCTGTAATAGATGTGTACACGGCATCTCGATCAGGAATGTGAAATTACTGCTCATTAGCAGTATTTTCTTTTCGGAGATTGATACATTGATTTAAATTTACCGATAAACTAAGGATCTACTCTATGAATTTTCGCGGAATATTTTTCACGACTGATGTTAGAATAACGTTATTAATAAATTACAAATGTGTAAACTTGATCCTGCTTTAAAAGTGATAAGTAAGCATATCAAATCTTTCAGTCATGTAATCGGAGGCAAAGACAGGGGAGATTTATAGGAATGTAACCATCCCGATGAGAACAAATATAGAGATTAGCCAGGCGAGACTTATATGTAGAAAGGTTGGAAATATTGATGAAGAAGTGGGTGAAAACCAGCAGTTAATGTTACTGTTCTGTGTTATTAACTAGATAAAATAGTGGTTCGCAGGCTTGAGCTTAATATTTTTTTTTTTCATTTGCAGTTGGTTTGGGCTAGTTAGATTTGATAGTTAACTTTCTTTTAAGTTGGGTGATTACTCGTATTTCTGAAGATACGTGATAAATATAATAATTTTGAATGTCAGTCTCTTTAAAAGAAAACGAATCAACTCTTTTTGTGTTTTTTATTTGTATCTCCTAATAGTAAATATTAAATTTTACATTTGCGTAAAGAAGTGAAAATAGTGGGAAGAGAGGCCAACTTTGTCCTAACCTCTTTGAAAAAAGTTCATTTCTTCATTCCCCTGAATCGTATTAAATTATCGTTTTTCCGTTATTCAGAACCCTTCCCATAGGTAACCTGCCTTCACCCTGCACGAATTCCGCGGTGCAGTATCGTCCATAATTGTGTTATCTACTTAGAAGTAGGGTAGGGAATGCATGCATGCAAGATCGCCCCTGCGTCTTCGAATAACCCCGTCACTTTCCCTCTCTTCCTTTTCTTCCTCTGTAGAACTATTGTTGGGTGCCTCCGCCTTGCTCTCGGCCAACTATCCTACTTCTTTGCACCTTACCAAGGCCATCAATTCATTCCCATTCCGCCCGAACGCATTTCTATCTCGACGTCTTCTTTTTCGCCGGGATGTTGTCGTCGCGCTCTCCTGGCAGTCTCTCCGAACAGACGTAGTTTTCATTCTATCCCCGCTCTTGTTTGTACTCCCCAACTTGTCTTGTTTTCTCCTCCTTCACTATCGGTTATTTCCAGCAGTTTTCCCGAGATCTTATTCGGTGTTGGCCCGTACGAAAATGTCGTTGACGAAAGAGCGCTCCTATTACCAGTGGGCGTTTTTGGAAAGCCCTCGAGGGCCTTGGCATTCGCGTGATTTTTGGTCATTTTCAGCGTTCGCAATGCAGACATATTCACGTGATTTGTTCCTAGCGTGCAGTTGGTTTTATCGGTGGCTAAAATGGGGGAATGTTCGCAATTCGAGCATCGGAAATGTGAATTTCTTGTTGGTTTTTAGGGAAATGTTGAGAATCCGCTGCGTTGGATGGAGTGCTTGAAGCATAAGGACGGAATATTAATGGTTAGGTAGATACGTCCCAAGAATCCGCAATGTTTTGGTTTTTCGTACAGTAAATTTGGCAGAAATATTACTTTAATATTATTCTATAAATATTACGTATTAGCATTAGTGGAAATATTAGCAGCCTACAATTGGTGTATAGCAGGCATATGTATGGAAGCTAAAGGTTTAAACTGTGTGTTTTGGTAGTTGCAACAGCGGATAGTTCGTATTATCAGTTTATTTTTACATCGTTTCTCTTCGCGTTTATCTGTGTTCTTTCTCTCATTATCATTTCGCCAAGTATTTGCTAATTAACTTTCAAATATCAGGGATCGAGCATGTCATTACTTTTCAAAATTCTATAGAAATGGCTATAACCCAACCAAATTTTTATTAGTATTGACTTTTAAAACAGAAAGTAAATTTTCCTTTCAATAGACTGTCTCTAAAGGCTCTTAAAAAATTTTTATCCGAGATGAGACTTCTTTATGCTTTTCCATGTAGCATGAAGAAAGGTAAATGCACCGAGGATCATTATTCTTTCCATTTGCACCATGGTAATAACTGGTCTGTAAAGATGCATTTCACACGTTAGCACAAAGAGTTGAAAGATCCGATTTTCGGAGAAACGCATGTGCTTTTTTTACTTTTATGAATGGAAGCCATCGTACACTAGAAAAATAAATATTTATGGATTTCACAGCGCTCGGTGGAGATCATTTAAGGGAAAAAATAGCTGGTGGATGAGTTTATTTTTCTCGAAAGAAAATTCCGACAAATTTCTTATTTCTTGAATCGGAAAGCGAATTCCGAGCATTGGACCGGAATCTCCCGCTCTTTACCATTTTATTGCTGCGGATTTTAAAATGGCATTCTTCGTATTTGATCATTGATTTTTAAGCAGTTTATGTTATACGATAATAGAATCATACAGCTTCAATTATTCCCGTGATATATTTCATAAGCTAATATGGTCTTCAACCTAGCTTTACGGAGAGAATAGCTATTTACCAGTTTTGAGTAATGATATGTTGTAGAGGTGGCGCTTATTATTATAATTTAACAATTATAATATAAAATAATTGTACGCTGTGAGCGTCGACAGAAAATTTTCCCGTAAAATCAGTGACTCTGTTTAGTAGGTTTTCTTCGTAGAATATCGTTATTTCTATTTGATGTTACCTTGTTTTGGAATAGGAATTGTCATGTGTGTATTTTAGGGTGGCAGTTTGTTCTGCTGGAGAAGGTTGTTCTGAAGGAGAGCTGGTTTTTATCATTACCTTAATGGTGTTGGTTTCAGTAGTTCTTGCAGGAAATATGTATTTCACCAAGTGAAATTAGATATATCAAAGCGGAAATAGCCTGTTGGGATGATTATTTATACTCATTGCTCCACATGTAAACTTACATGTATTAAATATACTCTTGATTTTATGTATTATACATATTTAATATGCATGTACTACATGGTGCATTTTCCATTATAACCTGCCGATCACTTCTGCAAGAAGAAAGTTTTTGATGTATCTGCCAAATTGCCTTTGGTTAAAAAGCGACTTTTATTCGACAACTCGTATCCCCAGAGAAGTGACGTCCTAACGTGCTTTTCCTGCAGTTTGTTGTGAAGATTCGAATTCCGGATGAGTCATTTCACTTTCCTGGACGACTGCCAGCGTTCTTTGGTCCTCTCTCCGCTTCTCTTTCTCCCCCGGCTTCGTTGTTTCACCCCGCAAGAGATTTTCTGAGCTTATTTTGCTGTCTTTGATTTCACTTTTGAAGCTTATTGGTTTAATCACTTGCCTCAATAGTCCCCTGAAGTATCTGCTCTCTTCTACCTTCAGTAAGACCCGTTACATCCCGGTTTAAATGTCATCTTTCCAGTTGAAATACCGCAGAAAATGTGGACGCTATGCATATTTTAGAATCAGATGGTTGTGGTTATTCCACTAGATGTAATGATGATTTGTGGATAGACTGAATTCTAGATGAATGCTCCCAGCCCTGTGAATAAAGAAGGATTTATTATGTTCGTATACCTGTGAATTATGTGCCTTCGTTTCGGCTCATAAATATATATTATGAACAGGTCCATTTTCTGGTTCAGGAAGACAAAGGGAAGACGTTATCTGTGTTCCTATCCTTTAATATTACGTTAAATTATTGCCATACCCATTTTTCACCAGAAACAGCAATTTGTCCTACGTGGGGTCTCAATCATTTTTACATTATCATTGTTGTATTTTATTTCGAGTATAAATAGCTTTAGCTTGTGAATGTAAAATATATCTAGTGTACACAAGTAGAATTGGAGTCGATCGTTCCCTTTAAAGCCCCGATTTCTTAGTAATTCAAAACAAAGTGTGTTTTCTTTTCATATTCTCTACTACAGTTTTGAAAATATCGGAAGAATTTGATGTTCAAAGAAAATTTTAAGAGTAAATATGCTTGTCGATTTTGTATTTTGTAATTTTCCGATATATTGGTAATAAAAATGTTCTTGGCGGTCGTAAACGTATCAATTGCAGAGTTTTGATGAATGAATTGCTTTCCGAGAATTGGGAAAATATTCTATACAGTTTTTAATCAGTTTCGGATTTTATATTATCTCATCCGAATGGTATTATATGGTGGCATCTAGTCTTTAAGTCCAACACACATCTGCTAACTTACAATAACAGTTTTCATTTTTTTATTTTTGTCACATCTGTGGTTTATTATATTTATTGAAACTACATTGGGGTTGGGTTATTCTGATATTTGTTAATTGCCTAAAATGATGCTTAATAATATCATAACTAAAATAAATAGTTAATTTTTGTTCGTAAAGTTTGTTAAGGTGGACATTGTAAGTCGTGTCGTTTATCTGCACGAACACTTTTTACACCCAATTAAATATCTTAAATTTTATGACTTGGAAATTAATACCATAATATTCAAAGGCTAAATGAAAGGTTTCTGAACTCACAAAATCGATATATCTTCCTTAAATATTTATCAAGTAATTAACTCGCATCGAATCCTTTCGAAAGGATTTTTTTTTCGAAATGGCGTTCTAATTACAAGGCATGTTAGTGATTAGCTATTAATGTGGTTGTGATTCCAAATTATGCTCGTGTTGCAACTCTGCACTAGCGTCAGAGCATGTCTGAAATGTTTGCCCAGGCTAAATGCCAGTTTAAGTGAATGGAGCGTGGATTAATCGTCTAACTTGGACGACAGTTCTCGGCTTCCCTCGATTGATTATGAAGTGAGCAGTGGACTCCATGTGGCACTTCCATTATCCAGGAAACCTAATTCTCTCTTCCCCTTGATCCCTGCTTGAGATCTGATCTCGATCCCTAGTTATTCGGTCCAAAGGATGTCGTTAAGGACGATCATTTCCACGGCATCGTCGCCTTTCATTTTATTTTTTTATTGTTCTCCTCGCCGCGAAGACAGATTTCGATTTGCCCCATTTTAGGGAATAGGCTTTCTAATGAAAGGATGTGATGGCGAATTTTACTTGCAAAGTTTTTTGAAATGCCACGGTTCGGTTTAAGACAAGAGTGTGTACTTTCAGCGTACTTTTTGTTATTATATAGTCACAGCCGGCCTTTAGATTGGCTTCGTAAATCTGTGGTAGCGATCATTAACTTGGGGTAGTGATTTTAATGACAGTAAGGTAACTACTGTGCCTTGCCTAGAGTAGCATTTGCTCATTTTATAGTTTTGGCTGTGCCAAAAAAAATGAGATTTTTAATGTTCATAATTACTGCTGCTTGTAATTTTCGAAATTATTCCATTAGATTTCATTTATTCGTTCTCAGATTTTGCATCACCTGATTACAATGCGGGGTAACATTCATCCTTCCACATTTTTCTTTCTGTATGCAGCATAAATAAAAATACCCTATTTTGTGAAAAATAAATATAATAGGTTTCATAAACGCGGATTTAATGTCCTTTTTCAGTTATAGTTCTTATATATGTACTTTCATGGTTTTAAAATTAAAATTAACGTTTTCGGCAATTAGCTTACTGATACCTCAGTATTACAAGAATCACGTATTTCTAGCTACACTGATTGTGGAAGTGTCCGAAAGTAATTTCTGACAGAGAAATTCTTGATACGGAATTAAAAACTGTTCCCCCCACGGAGTCAGGAGGCACGAGCTTTTCTTCTGCTCACGCTGTGTCCTTTTGTTTGTTTGTAGAAGTGGGGACTCCATTCTTTCCGTTTTTATTTATTCGCCCTCGGCTATTTTATGTCATTGTCAGCCTTTCTCACGTTTGCTACCTTCCCAAATAAGAGGTTTGCTTGTGTTTTTCCCGAATTTTTATAGTCATCATTTGAATTGGTTCGCACCTCAGTTTTTAAAATTGGGACAGCACATTCGGCAGAAGGCGTCGTTTCTGCGCTCTATTGTTGATGATTTTGGAGTCCTCATCGCCATGGGGGGTTTTTTGTTCGAATATGTAGTTGCTTTCCGCAGCATGGCTCTTCCTCCAAATTTCCGAGTTTTTAATATTTTTCGTTTAACGAGTAGGAGAGTGGCTTCTTCTTTGAATTAAGCAATTTTCAAAGGCCGCTCGTGTTTGACATGAAAAGGTTTCGGGTTGTCTCAGATCTTCCAGGGTTGAAAATGTAGATCGTTGGCGGATTTCAAAAGGCTTGCTAATGACTACGGAATCGCATTTTTTAAAATTTCTGTTGATTTTCAACGGTTAGAATTATATTGCTGGCCGTGATGAGGCAGGTTTTCCTAGTGGTGATGGTAATGTAATTAACGATCAATTCGACTCTGTAATTGTCAAATTAAGTCTCCATCGTACCTGCTTGATTGTGAACCAGATTGTTCAAAATGTGAGTTTTATGATCACAGCTAAGGGCCCAAACCTTTAAACAACAGATATGTAATAAAAATTAATGAACTTTGCTGAGAAGTCAGTAAATTGTCTGAAAAAGTACAAATTATCTAAGTTACCGGCGTCAATGTTTTAATCATATTTAATAGATTGAGCAGAGGTAAAGAAAGGAAATTAGTATATTTTAGTTCTACACAACATGGTTATTTCGTATTGTATAGAAACAATTTATAGTCGTTTATCAGGCTACAAGATTCTGTGATAAATTTTGGTTTTTCACATTTTTGGCTGCAAAGTTAGGTTAACAATTGATTTAAATTATGGTTATAAAACGAATTTTGTTCAATGATTTTTTTATAAAAATATTCGCTACTGCCGATCATTTAATATAAATAAGCTGTATATTTATAGAATGACCGCAGTTTACTTAAAAGGAAGTCGCGTTATTTATTTACTTTTCAAAGCCCCCAATAATTTCTAGTTATTGAGCAATTACAGTGGAAAGCGTATACGGTAATAATGGACAGACATCCACTAAAACATGGAATTCATTTCAAGCTACTTGAGGAATCAGATATTAACAGAACGCTAAACAATGTGTTCCTTTTAATGAATTGAATTAGTTATTGACCGATTTTTCTTTCTTCCACAGATTGCACCGTCAGCGAAGAAGCTATGGGGAGTGGAGGAGCAGAAGGATGATTCGAAAGGTGGAGGAATTCTCAACTTAGGCGATCAGATGTGGAGAGATTCGACGTGGAGTACATCCGGTAAGTTTTTAAGCAAACATTAATTTACTTCTTAAATGTTCTTTCCTTCGGGATGGATATTTGTTCTATCGTCGTATGTAAAGATACGTGAAATTTTGTTTTGAGCGAGAGTTGGCGTTAATTAATTTGATTTTAATCACGAGGGAGGAATGATTTTGATTAGAATTTCTTACTATTTTAGTATTTAGGGCCGTTTTAATTTCAAACCAAAATTTTCAAGATATTTAAACATTTATTCCTTGCCCACCTAATTTGAAGTATGGCCTTTTGGGAAATATTAAAAATTTTCGTCGTCTAAACTTTTATTACGGGTTATTGTAGTTCGTTTTATAAGCTGGGGTAATTCCAGCAATCGGAGGTCTTGGGCGCAAGGACCATTTTGAGGCATACAATATATATTTTGCGATCAAAAACGACTAAACGTGTCTTTAGTAATCCCTTAACTTTCCATTCCACTATTTTCAGTGCGCGTAATGTTTAAGTCGTCCTTCCTTATAAAGTATCTTTATTCACCTGCTACCATAATCGGAAAGGAATCATGAAAGTGAGCGTTAGATAGGTAGTATTGGACCTTAAAAGAAAATAAATAAATAAAAATTTCGAGTGGTTAGAAGCAAAATATTATCGCTAAGAGACTGGCAAATTTTAGTTACGGCGTTGATGAATTCCATTGCAATTTAAATAAGAGGGGGCGTGAAATAGTTCTATTTGTTTTTCTTTACCTTCGAATATTCAGTTGTTTTATTAATTAAATCGTCAACGAATCTAGCTTCTACCTAATTTTCTATTTTGAAAGGAAAGGCAACGGTTCTGAACTAAAAAATCAGGTGCCCAATTTATTCGGACTACTACGCAGGAAAATGCTATTACGATTTTTTCTCGGAGCAATCCCACTGTCTGCCATTTAGTCGCTTGCTGATTCTCTTGCATACGGATGTATTACTTAGAATTTAATTATGGTCCCCTCTGCCTTTCGTACGGCAGAAATGGATGGGCGTACGTGTAGGTGAGAACGCATCGATCGATTGCGAAGTGACATACACCTCAGCGAGTACTCACCACCACAATCACGCATCGGTGCGTGAATACATGCTTATTAAGCTCTCATCGTGCGCCGAAGAATGCCAAGGATGCGGCATTGGCGTACTCGAAGGCTTTTTTGGTCGAGATTTTTAATTCAAATAATGGTGGCGACAACCTTGGGATCGTCATTATGAAATTGAATGTCATCTGATGGAAAGAAAAAGTAAGCCCTTGGCGTCATCAGATTTGATTATCTTGATGTATGTGTCCCGACGAAATTTATTTCATCTGAAATTAATTCAGTTTTTCGAATCGACTTTATAGGGCTCTTGTTTTTAGATATGGAAAAGTGATTAGAAAACTAACTTTACTAAGGTGGGAAGTACACTTTTCTTTCATCATTTTGTGGTGCGTGACTTTGAAGGCGAAATAATTATTTCAATATAATTTTGAATTTTACTTATTGGAAATGTTCTAATTAAGCTTTGACAAGGATCTATCAGCATGATTCGGGAAAAGTTGTTCGAATTATTCCAATTAAAAATCGTTTTCCATACGTAGCTGGATATATTTTACTGGTTTACATATCAGGAATTGATAGAAATTAGGATCGCTTAATTATTGCTGTGCAGAAGATGATTTGTTTTCGACAATTTCGCGAGTATTTTCTACTACTTTGGTCAATGTGATTTATTTTAATATGATGGTGAAGTACGGAATTTTGGATTCGACTGTAAAATTACCCCAATTGCGGTGAGTTTCATGTGTCTAAAAAGAGAAATTGCCAAAATACGGAAGGATGGATTCAAAATTAAAACTCGTTTTATTTTATCCGTAGTTTAGAATTGGTGGAAGATAATAGGATATGAATCAGCTGTGGAGGTTATTATCGTAATATAAAAAAATAATTTTCATTCATCACTCGTCGCATACGCTCGTTGATAAGCTTTATGCTCGGAATACATTACCTGAGGGCTTACTCAACTCGGAAGGAAAGTTCACGTATAGGACGGGAAACATTTCGGCGGATTTAATGAAAAAATAGCGCCAGTATTAATTATGTTGGAGAGGCCCACTTGGAGTTATACATCGGGTCCTCGCGGAGTACTTTAGAGAATATAAATTCCGTAATGGATATACCTGTGGAGCGAAATAGGAATCGGATACACCTTTCCGGCTCTCCATTTTTATCTATCTGGACGCATCTCACGCTGAATAATGGAGATTTTGACGCGGCAATCGCATCCGCCTCTTAAAATATTAAGCTCTTTTTCCACGCTCGATCTACACCGCTTTCGGATGGAACCCATTTATCTTTGTTGAGGAATGCTTCTCGTTTATACCTGCCATTATTTTTACGAATTAATCTTCCGAATTATTTTCTGTTCTTTTATCGCTTCACTTTTCCGTTCCTGGTAGACTTTATTCATTCTCCAATAACCGAGTGGATGTTCGTGGAATCACGGTTGTGTTTCATCCAGTTCCGTTCCTTTCCTAACGGAATTGAGACATCTCGTAAAAGTGGAAAGGCATTGGGAAAATATCATATTTGCCGGCTGGGATTTGTCGATTTGAGTGGTTTAGTGAATCACGCGGAAAAGTGTAATGGTTGAGTTATTTTTTTGAAACCGGATTTTTCGTTGCTAATATGAGAGAACAAAAACTAATTAATATATATTTATTACTAATTAATTTATTATGTGCATAAATTTCGAAAATTTCTGATAGTATAATGTCCTAACTGATTTGAGGAGATAGCGTATTGATTAAGGTTTGGATTCAACTGTTCTCAAATTCTATATTGAGTTTTTCAGATTATTCAGATTTTTCATTTAAATTTTAAAAAAATTTCTCTCATTCCTCTGAAAGGTATGCTAAAGATGGAAATATTAGTGTGTTTTACGCCTTTTTAGCTGGAAATATGCTCGAAAATTTTCTCTCCGTAGTATTCATATTTATGATGTTCACACTTTGATCTGTTCTCTCATTTAGTATACTCGCCCTTATTTTCCGTGGATTTTGCCAGGATATTCGTAAATCGCATAACAATGCGGATTAAATTTATTTCGTTAGCATTCGCTGGAATTTTGTGGGTAAAGACGGATTTTCTGGGACTGAGCGTCGGAATAGCAAATAGGTGAAAATCAGAGTAACGAATGCTCCAGTCTTACCGAATTTCCATCAATTTCGAGCGCTGAAATATGAATTCTCCACTTGTTTAATCATCGCGAATAGCGGAGCCATCTGGCGAACGGAGTCGGAGGCTTCTTTTCTTACGGTTGATGATGTTTGCGGAGTACCAGGAATCACTTCGTTTGTTTCCAAATTCAATTGTATTTCCCCAGGATTTGCATACGTTTACCCTCTGGCAAGTAGATTCCTAGCAGGCGTTTTCCTCCAGCTTCGGGAGCGACCTCCACGAACTCGCTTTGCCAACTAGTACGATTTAGTGATCGGGATCTCTCTCATCCAGCCATAAAGCGGTTGTGTAAACCACGTCGGCGCTCACATTTCAGCGGTAGAGCGGAGTGTCTCGATTGGCAATTCACAGATTGTCGTCATTAATGAAAGGAAAATCTGAGTTTTTTCGAACGATTGCCGACGTCGCTTTTATGTTTAATCTCTGTTTTCATTCCGTTCGACGGATTCCATCAAGATTTTTACCAGTTTTTAGGATAAATCTCGTTGATGATGTATTGCGCAGTCTTTCGTTGTTTGCGCTTACTTGGTTCGGTAGGATAAACTCGTCGGAATAATGGGTTTTTTTCCGAAAGTTCCCTCTTTTAGCTTTAAGGTGTTAATTTCATTAGGATAAATGAAAAGAAGCTACTTTTACCGTAATCATTTAGGTTTATAGATGAAGAATTAGGATTCTGGGAAGTATGAATGTTAAACGAATGCATCCTCTTTTATTAACGCTAAGATTATATGTTTCTTATTAGTTTTGTTAAAAAATAAAATGATGACGATAGCGATATGTGCTTGAGTTGGGTTTATGCTTTCTTATAGATGTTATTATAATATTTTTAAATTAAAATTTCATAGATGTCATCGTTTGTTATAACCTGCTTAGAACGATTTTAACCGTAATTACTATCTCATAGATACCACGTGATAGTTTTCCAAAAATGTGGTTTATACTTTAATATTTGTGCATTTTCAATTTTCCTTTCTTTACATATTGGAATCACACTACAAAAATAACCTATGTATTGATCAACTTCCTAGCTGTCTAAGAAACGCCCCTAAGCGCTGTTTTCGCTCTTCGCGTGGAATGTTGATTTTTGTATCATCCATAAATAGGTCGTTTCAATCCGAAGGGCATTTCAATTGCAGATGAGCGGCTGCCCATCGATTTATAGCCAAAATTTACAATTTGCGATCGGCGTAATTTGCCGTCCCGTCAGAAGCTCGAATTTAATACCGCATCGCGAAGAAATTATTCGTGCGATCAAGCACGCGTCATCAGTCGCGAATTGTCAGCCTTTACCAATTACTTGGACGCATCCGTTGATTTTAGGGAGCAATCGCCGTCGGCGCGGAAGCATTTGTAAACAAATCCACGCAAATGAAACCTGTAGAACACGGAGAGGGCAATCGGAACTCTATTATAGAATAAAGCGTCCGTGGGACACGTCTTTGGACGATGAGCATGTAATGATTGAAGTGCCTTTCTCGATCGTTAATATCGCTCGCGAGGCTGCCCTCTCTCCCCCGAAAGCGGCGCTGATTGAAGCCGTCCAGATCGATAAAGTGGCTTGCCCGTGACATCCGCATGTTTGGACAAGGTCACGTGTATTTCTCTCGTTTCGCAACCCAAGCCACGCCTGCCAGTGTCGTTGCCAAATGGAATTACCTGAAGAGCTAATGGTGCATGGAAAAGGTGAAAAGAGAATATGGATGTAACGCGCGTCGATGAGTTTTCCTTTCGCACGGGGACATTCCATCGTTTCAGGTGTCCCTCTTTTTCCCCTTCCCGCCCCAGCATCTCATTTATTTTCCTCTTCCCTCTTCATTTATCTCCATAAGTCTCGACGAACTTCCACCGCGAGGCTCATCTTCTTCTCTCGGCGTCCTCTCTCCTCGATTCCGGCTATATTTCATTTTAACATCCCGTATATTTTAGCGTTAATATTCTTAAGTGGGTGTCTCCAGGGTGTTTTAATCGGGTCTTTTAAAGTTCTCCGGGGACAATGAGGATCGCACGTGTAATTACGTGCGTGTAATTAAAGCAAGACCGCAGTATTAGCTGTTTCACTTTTACGTTTCACGCCGTGGTCGGTTACAATGAGAGACGGCGCCGCCGCGTAGTACGGGAGTTTAAAAAATATTTCGAGAGGAATTCATCTGCCTAAGAGGATTAGGTTTAAATAGGGCGTGAAAACTAGCGGTGTGGTTCTCTTTGTAACTTTGTTTCCTTGTTACTCGAGTTTTTACTCCTCAAAATTTATGATTCGAATATCTCCGTGATGCATATATGAAAAATTAAAAATAAAATCTTTAAAATAATTCTTTATAGATTATGTGATTTTTAATGGGAAAATCGATCCATACATGTAACCGGAAACATCGAGTGAGATGCTTTCTCTGTAGCGTAATATAAATATGGTTTAAATTCGATTGTGGAAGATTTTACCTCGTTGAAACTCGCAAAGAGAGATTCTGGGAAAATTCATTTTACTCTGTTTAATCCTCGTTTTCCACTTTAAATATTTTCAAGGTGTGAATATTCAGTGTATTTTCTCTTGCAATTACTCAAATATGGTATACTTTTCTCTTGTGAAATAAGGTGATAGGAGAATAAATGTACTTTCAAGGTATCATTACGTAATATTTTAAGGCATGTCAAAAAGGAATCCGTTAGAGGTGAAACGACCTCAGAAGTGGGTTAATGCACGTAAATCGCATCTAAAATGTATATTTAGAGACGAAAATGATGTATTGAAGATCTCCCGGAGCTCCACATAGCTCGCGGTTTCACCTTCACGAGTGATCTCCTCCCCTATCTCTGATGCGGAGAGACTGCTGCATAATGAGATACGCTAGGAATGAATCTTTAAGTTCTCGCGATCCCTCGAAAATTTTAAAGCCCTCTTTTCGACTGTTATGGTTTGAAAATTTATCTCAGGGACGTGAGTGGTTTATTTGAATCATCGTCGTATTCAACTGTTATATTATTTGGATAATTCATATAAATCCTTTGTTGTTGAGGTATATTTTATGTGCTTAATTTAGTATTAATTATACTCCTCTGTGATCTAATTAAGATGAGGATTTATATATTTATATTATATTTACGTATCATACTAGGAATCATTAAGTGCATGCCAATTTCGGTGCAATTAAATAATTACGCAAATGTCCTCTAGGTTTATATCTAAATATATTGGAATTTTCGTACACTTTTATTTGGCATATTATGAAATTTCACATTTGTCCATCAACAACCTCTCAGTTTCCGTTGTGTAATATCTACAGATTTTAATTATTGTCTGGGATCGCCGTTTTTAGAAAGTAAAATCCATTTCGTCGAAGGCTGAACTATGAAAGTCCTTCAGACTTGTTTTTCTTCTGTTGCTTCCTTCTTATTTTGAGGTAGAAATAATAGTAATCAATGCAGAAAAGGTTAAGGTTTTCTTTGGACGAGAAAAATTGTTGGTAATCATTGATTAAGAAACGGCTCTTAAAATTAGAGAAAGAGGGGACTCACTCTTTTAAAAGTAATCAAGATGTAGGTCACCTCTCGTTTTTGTATCTCTTTCATTCTCTACGACCGCATCGAAATCTCGTGATTTACAATTTTCTGTCCGTTGAACGTGCGTGAGGAACACGTAGCAATTATTGTCGGCCGCAGCTCCCTCTCTCCAGTCTGGGCGTTTGCGGTTTCGCTTTCCACGCCTCGTGCTTCCAAATGATATTCCTTTCCTAAATGGCGCTTCGGTTAATGCATCCCTCGAATGCGTTTCATTGCCGCGTTCTATGGAATGACCGTGCCCTTTCCTCTTCTACGCGTCGCTCTACCGAAATAATGGAGCCCATCTACGCATTGGATGGTTTTCTCTGTGACATCAAACCAGTGCTAGGAAATCCATATGTAACGAAGTTACGATAGAGTCGCGAATTAGAAAAGATACAACGAATACGTTTTGTGAAGATTTGCTATGCCATATTGGTGGGCGTTACCCGGATGCTTCAGGAGGCAGGATGGGAATGTTTAGAAGAAAGAAACATCAATCGAAGATTTAATTTACTTAATAAATTCAGAGAGAGTACGTTCATAGAAGAATTAGCCGATATTATGCGTCCTCCTTGCTATATAGGCCGCTCTGATGCTTCGAGAGAGATAATCGAAATAGATGCTATAACCGGTCTATTCAGGAATTCATTTTTTCCGAGAACGCGAAAGTAATCTAATAGGAAAGTAGTCATGATGCATCCACCACCTGCGACACGCCGAAAGACGGCTTACAGGGTAAATATTTAGATGTAAGCCGAAAGATTTTGAGTTCAGGTAACGAAAAACTTTAACGATAAATTTATAAAGGCTGAAACGAGAAATACGGCGAAAACACATGTAATGCGCGTAAATCGTATTTAAATGTGTATTTAGAAACGAGAATGATGTATTATTTAGTCACTTTTTAGCTATGTTATGATTGCTTCGTCTACCATCGTTTCTAACAATCATAATAACAAATCCTACTCCCAACTTTTCAAGGTATAAAGAATATGTTTTCCTAATTTGGAAAATTAAATTATTTACGTATTTCGTTTGATGATGAATAGCAGTGGAACTCTCGGAGAATTTATTCGCATCGAGGCAAAACAATTTAAAAAATAAAATGCTAAAATGAATAAAATATAACGACATCCACTCGCTCGAGTTCCATCATACAGATTCCCGCTGGTGTTATGCGTCTCTACACTAGAAACTGCACACTGCAGACTTCATTTGTCGTCTTGATGAAAGAAAATGAGGTAAAAGAGTAGAGTAATTTCAAGAAATTATAATTACGGAAGACATTGAAATAGGAAATTACCTTTCCGGATTCAGGTAAACCCAACGAATTATTAGTTTACGTTCGCCAAGTCTGCTAGAAATGAGTCTCTTTTTCCTCTTTGTGCTCAGTACCATTTGGTGAGTCAAAGGCGTTTTTGGTGGATCTAGCCAGGTTCGGACTTTTTGCCGCTTTTATCGAAAAGTCAGCGATTTAGCATGCTGTACGGAGTTGTTGATGTAAATATCAGCCGTCGTTTCAAATAGTAGGTGATGTAATGTAATTTAAATCTTCATTTGATGATTTACTAGGTAACGTAAATGTTTTTCGTTTTGGTTAGTGTTTGGTAAAACTTTTGAAGGGCTTCATTTAGCGTCTGTTATCGAAGTGAATATGTTTGATCAGTAGAATCTGAATAATGTAATGTTTAGCTTAGTAAGCTAGCTAAAATTCATCTTTCAAGTAAAAATAACATCATTGGGGTTCGTTATTTTATCTATTGTTGTTTTTAAATCCTCCTTTTTATGCTTTGTAACTGAATCTATTATGCTCGTGCATTGTTCTATTTGGAGGTTTTGTTCAAATTGTAAATAAATCACCTCCAAGATAGATCGCATTTTTTCGATCTTTAATGAGCTGAAAGTGTAAAAATTAGCTTACTTGTGGAGTTTAATTATAAAAGCCACATTTTACCAATTTTTCATATATTTACGGTTAAATAATTATTTTATAGTAGTGATAAAATCTACATACACTACCTCGTCCTTGGATACAAACATACCCTGTGTTCGTGATAAATCAAGAAGATCCGTTCTTATCCAGTTAGGGCTTTTTTTTCTACCTCGTGTACTGACAATAATTAATGTTGGCGATGGAAAATTGGGTCACTTGGTTCTTCCGCTTTCTCGTATTATAAATCTTTAGTCGCGATCGCTATTTGCTCGAAATCTAGCGATTAATTCGAACTGAAACGAGATGATTAGTTTGGCAGCTATAATTACGTTAGTTTGCATCCACGCGGTCACCGAGTTCATTTGAAGCAGCAAGCTTCGCGTTTGAGGTTTTCCGATCTCTACGGACGAAACGGATATCACCTGTTTGTATGTCGTTCACTTTGTATTAAATATTCTTGCTGCGGACAACTTCAGTATTTGTTAGTCTCAGAGATTGGTATGTATCGAGCAATAATGCATGCCTGAGCAATTTTTTCCTCTCAAAATTAATAGATATTCTGGTAGTGTTTCTTGCAGCGATAGAATAGTCCTTTAACGTTTTTACTTCGCGTTTAGTAGACGCCAACTATTGTATGCATGTAATGTAAGGGATGGTAATAATTTTTGCGCTCGTGCCTTATGAAATGTACAGCCGAAGTCAGTGCGTTTTAGTTATGAATCTCCGCAATTGGTGTACGTTACAAAGATGGCAGGAAGTAGGATAAAAATCGTAATAATAAGGAAGATCAGAACTAAGGTTTGATTTTTCGAAGTTCATCAGTATCTGTTCTTTTTCCATTTTCTGAGTTCCAGTCGTTTTTCAAAATATAGAACTTTCTTCAAACTAAAGATGTCTTAGATGAAGTGATCTTAGTAAATAATAATTCACCGAGTTTTTTTATGTAGTCGATATGTGCATTTTATGTTTATTTTGCATCATCTGCTTTAGGATAGCGTAATATAAATAGTGGAATTCTAATCTGTGCAACATACATTTTAAGTAAATGTGTATATTCTGTAGTGAGTATCGTTAAAAATTTCTTATTAATTTAAATTGGATGTATATTCTTATCATTCTTGAGGATAATGAATAGCTGAATTATGTTGATGCAAATTTAGCGTCCTATTTACAAAATATATCTAGTAGCCATACAGTTTGTGTAGCTCCCAAAAGACGAAAAACATGCTATCAACTACTTTGCCGAGAATGATTCTATCAGAACTATTTTTAAATAGCAAGAAAAAGAGCGTGTTGACGTCACAGAATGACCTATAAGTCAGAGGAGAAAACTGTAGGTGTCCGCCTCGTTCAAATCGATAGGTTTTCATCCAGTCCTGATAAATCTAAAACGAATGTGCTCTTAAGTGTGCCAAAGAAATCCTGCTGACGCGGAGGAGCAGATTTCCTGATACTGTCATTTATTTCTCACATGGGAAAATCCTTGAGGTCTTCTGCCGCCGTCGAGTCGCCGAGCCAGTTGCAAAATCAACGCTTTTTGTGCGATAGAGTTCATTTTCCCCTTGTTTTATCGATTTGAAGAATTTTTACGCATTTGGCGCTTATTTCATGGTTCATGAGAACGGTGAACTCTTTCAAATTAATGTTCTTGGTACGGCCAAAGAATATTGATTTTAGAGAGGTGTATTATACTGATGTATAAGTACACAGAAATTCATCATACACATGCCTGAAGTATTAGCGAAGAATTGAAATCTATTTTTATTCGTGAGATATGTTGAATATGAAGTACGTATATGATCGACTTTACAGTGCGTATCCAAATTTGAATCACTTTCCTTATATAAGAGTGATATTACATTGTGCATCGAAATTTGAATCGCTTTACTTATTTCTTAAAAATTTTTGTGTAACTTAGAAGAAAAAATTTGTTCGTAAATTACACCATAATGTTACATTTCAGATGTTTCTCCTCAGTTAATGTAAAAGAAGGATTATTCGAGATCCAGCGTTTCCAGCGAAATTGTCTTATAAATTCGCCTCTTGGCTAATGCCAGGCGGTTCTCCTTAAGATTCATATTCTTCGATCCTTTCGATGTTCGTGAGCCTAAAAAATTCCACACGCAGCAATAAGCCAGGTTGCTTTCCTTGCATCGAACTGGTACGTGCACTCGCGTACGGGTACGACCTGAATACATATTCAGAAACTTTTGTTTTTCGTGCGAGTTCACGCGAGAATTCTTCCATGTTGTTTCGGGAAAGGATGATTTCCATATTGAACTGAGCATAAACAGCCGCAATTCAATTTTCCGGAATGAATTCGAAGGGGACTGACACTGTGCGGAATAATTCAGGGCGCGTACCCCTGCGTGGATTATTAAATAATGTTTTAGCTTTGTCGAATTATGCCCTTAATGTTAATTTTAGAAGCATGATTTTACTTGTTTTTGTTTATTCCATGCTAGGGATGATTTTTTTATATAGATGTTAAAATGTCTCAGGTTTGTTGCAGTGGAAATATATTGGTTCTGGTTCATGAATTAGTACAAATTTCTCGCGAAGAAATCTCGCAAACGCCGTTTGTGGCTAAAATATTCTCAGCCTTCATTCAAGATGACAGTTTTTTATGCTGGCCGGTGGGAATTTAGATATTCCATTACGCTGTCCAATTCAGAGGCCTTCCTCCGACTTTCTAGTTTTGTTATGGTCAACCACATTAAAAAGCCATATGGTAATTTTCGGTGTAGAGATTCCTGAATTCATCATGTAGAGTAGGGACGGGAAAAGAACTCCCCAGACCCTTAGTTATTTCATTTCCCATTCTAGTTTGTGTCCAAGAGTGTATGTAAATGGAACCGGTGGAAAGATTTACATTTATTATTTCCAGTTACGCTGCCACATATTTTATTTCTCCTCCAATTATTTTAGACCTCCACTGTCAGTCCATTTTTTCATCCAATTCATTCCTCTCCATTTGTGTCCATGACGTTGAATTTTAGTCGTATTTTCCTGTTTTTCAGGTTTGTTATACTTAAAGGGAGATATGGGAAATTAAGAAATTATAGCGGACCCTTTTTGTGTCAGATTTGTGGAACTAAATATGATTGTGAGATGATATTTTATATTGTAGAATGAAATTGAATTTATCCAAGAAAATAGGCTGGATGGATTTTTTAAATCCTCTTAGCGGAGTGTGAGTTATGAATTAAATGCATGAATCATGCTGTATTTTTGCTAAAGCAAAGTATTATTTCATATTGATTTAATTTAAATTTAGAAATAGTACGCGTTTTACCATGTTTGAAGTAATTTCTTTCGGTTTGAACAGAATATTCTTTATTTTTTCAGCGTATTTAGGACGAGTAACTGAAATATTAGAAGCGTTTTTTATCTTTAATTAAATTGCGTGGAAAGATTTCGACAAAAATGCTTTTAGAAGGGATAAAATTCATCTTTGTTTACGTTTCCCTGTATCATATCTAGGGTAGAGAAAATTCTGAGACTAAAAACATAGGAATTTACTATAGGTTATTTAATAATTTTATCTGTGTAATCGCTGCTGTAATCCTTTAATCGTATTATCTCATTATTTCAGTATCACTAATGATAAATTCAAAAATATCGTGGGTGCAAAAGCTTAACCGAAATATTAATTTTACCGAAAATTTATCAAAATTTTGGTCCTATTTGGATGTGGGAAGATCATGGCAGAGATACTTTGACCGGATTCATCACATTTTCGATTTTTTTAGGATTGGCGTCGATTTGGAGAATATACGGCTTCGCATTGTATCCAGTTTGTTTACAATTTATGGGTTCCTCTGTTCTCGAAATAATATTTTCGGACGCTCCCGCTGTGTTCGGCTTAAATGCCTTTGAAATCGTTTCTGGGAAAATGAAGTTAATTTCATGAAAGTCGTAATTAATGCAAAATAAGCGAAAGCGAGGACCAGCTAATTAAAAATTTAATGCAAATGTTGATAGGAAACTCATTCGGCTTTGTTGTTTACTTGTTAAAGAAGGATAAATGTGTTCGTGTAGAAACGGGTTTTAAAATATCCGAGAGAGCAGCTGTTTGTTCGGAACTGTCTTTTGTCTTTTTCACTTTGATGTAATTAAAGTTTATTATTAGGTATTTAACGTTAATTCGTTATTTCGGGATGTTTTTAAGCTGTGTGGCGCTTATATTTCATTACAATGCTCGCAATTTGATACATAGCTGGTTAATTTCGGAAGCTTTAGATGTTTTTATGAGCATAAGCCTATTGCGTGTCATTTTATTTTTTCTTATTCAACCGGAAATTTTTCGAATTATTAATAGCGCCGAATATTAATTTCATTTACACCTATTGGTAATGTTACTCTTTCTACGCTTTATAAGCCCAAGGCAATAATAGCCTAACATAATTACAGTTTCTCTGCTATCTGTGTATTTTATGTACTTTCTCTGAGTTAAATGTTTTCCGTGTTAATAACCCAGCTCTATGATCAAGAATTTGATTTAGAAATAACGGTATTAAAAGTTAGAATTTTCGTAAAATATTAATCATAGAGCTATTTTGCCGTCTGCGCCAATAATATAAGAGAAAATGCTTAATGAATAATATTTCGTCGGAAAAAGCATGGAAGACTAATAGAGAAATTTCATGGTTTCTCATGAGTTTCTTACGTGCTGTATTTTTCTTTCAGATTTAGCTTAAAAATCAGCAATGACTATATAATTCGAATATCTTTGTTATGATGATAATTAGTTCCTCACTCGCATGAGGTACCATTTGGAATTGTTCATATACCTTAGCATTTCCTACTTTAGATAATTAGCGGCTACGTTTAAGTCGTCTTTTATCCTCCTTTTTTAAGGTTCAATTTTGAATCAAAATAATGGTGAGGATTAGTTAAATAGTTGGGATATTTTAAGTATGAATACAATCTTCGTGGGAATTTTTCCTTTTTGAGGGATCATTTCCATTTGTAAACTTCACCGTTTTTTGTATTCATTTGGTTTCATAACTAAAGAATATCTTCGCAAAATTCCCTAGTTCATAAAAGGCTCATTCCGCGCAGCTCGTTCTCTATCGGGTATAATTCCCAGAACGGCAGCATCTCGCAATTACCCGCAGATGTTTCCATCATCGACGAGCGAACAGTACGTGGACATCGTCTCACCGTTCATTAACATAAAGTGCAAGCGACGCGTGCTCGTCCGGACGCGCATCCGAAGCAACGGACGTTTTCGCGCGTTGCGATTAAACTTCCTCGACTGCGGTAGCCCAGTGGCCCCAAGGGTGTGGCCCACCGCCCCGCGGTCCTTCTTTCGGAAGGTGAGGCCGATCGATTGATGGTGTTCAGTGGGAGGAGGGCACTCTGACGTCACTCCCCAACTACCTCCCCTTTCTCTCCTCTTTTAATACCATTCTCCCATCTCGGAGCCGGACTCATCCACTCCTACATCCGGTTTCAGGACTAATGTGCATAGGGATCCTAGGCAATTCCCTTCCAGATAGTCCCCACGCTGTATCTGAACCTATGCCCTCGCTTGACCCCGGAGTTTTGGGTCTCCGTCCGGGAGGTTGTTGCCTCTGAGGGCGCGTGATTCTCGGGGATTATTTTGGCCAGGGCGCGGGAAGTTATGTTGGCGCCCGGGGTTGTGTATCTTCCTGCCCTTTCTGGAAATTGTCCCACCTCTTTTTCGGGTCCTTCCTAAATGGCGCATTATTGAGCAGTACCAGTTGTTTTCGTTTCTCGGGGGTCCTCGATTGTATCGGGATATTCTGGTCGACCCCAAAAGCTTAGGTTCAGACGCCTAGTTTCTCGATCGAGATAATTCGCTGGTGTTGCTGTGTTTTCTTCGTATTTTCCTTTTTCGAAAGTGAGATCGATTTTCTCTGGGGTTCTCTCTGTCACTGCCGCTATTTAAGAAATTGATACTTTTTCAAGTGGTATTTTTTTCGATTTTTTTAGAAAACAAGTAAGGCGGCAGTAGGAGTTCGAGGTATTTCGGCGTCCCATGTGAGAAGAGTTTTTCAGGTGCTCTCATTTTTGAGTTATTTGACATCGCAATTATCCTAAAAATAAAATAATGGAATTCCCTGGTACCACATAAATACCTATTAGGATTTATATAGCCAAAGGATTTTTTATTTTATTGTGGATAATTAAGGGAAGGAAAAATACTTACCCAAAGTTACAAATTGACAATTGATGCTATAAAGTGTCTGTAAGGATTCGAATATAGTCGACTGATTGACCCTTTTCGCCTAGTTGTAGATCATTATCTATAAAATTTACTTTTCTAAATAGTAAGGTAATTCTTCTCGTGTTAGTATAACTCATGGCATTTTTAACTGTTAGTTCAACAGAGTAAGTCTTGCTGATAAAGTTCTTCCCCTTCAAACAACAGCTTTCCTTAGCAATGCTTGGTTTACTTGTACTTTCGGACTGACCTTCTATGGAGAAAGAATGTAAATTATGAGAAGAGAGCATAAAACTTGCATAATTTGTGATAATTCATGTCAGAAATTAAGTCATTAATAGCTGATCAGTTTATGTGACATCTGAAAAATCACAGAATTTTTAATTCGATAATAAGTGAAGCATTTTTTTTCTTTAGCTCAGGGATTACAGTATTATCACATATGAATGGTTCTTTGAAAATGGAGAAAATGAAGTGAAAAAGCTCTTCTCCAGCTATTCGGATGTTTGCCGAGGTTTGGAACAAGTGCGATTGTTAGTTTCTTCGAGTTATGAATGGCGCTCCGAAAGGAATTGTCTTCTTCGGTCGATATTTATTTTTCCGAAGACTTGTTTTCTCTTTCTTTTGTGTTCGTATGGAAACTTTTTCTTCAATGGAATTTCCAACTCCTTCTCGACGTGTTTGATTTTGTTATTTTAGAAGTCTAACTGCTCCTTTTCTTCGAAGTCTCGATTTCGGTTCTGCGCCTGAATCTTTTTCAGAGAGCTAGCAGCTTCAAACGATACAAAATTCGGAAATATGGTGGAAAATTTAGTGATTTTTCGGTCCCAATGCCCCGTCGAAGCGAAGTCGAAATCGTTTCACGAGATAATTAAACGTCTCGACGTGTTAGTCGCCCGAAACCCATTTTCAAGTCTGAATTTTGGTGCGTGTTATTAATCTTAATGGGAAATTTTCGCTTGCGTTAAATTTTCGATATTGTCTCATCGTTAATATTTAGGCAATGGAGGTAAATTTTTCTTTTATCGCGCATCAAGATTTCGATTAGCTTTATAGTAATAAATAGTGGATCTTATCTAAACCACCACCTTTGAAACAAAAGAATTTATTAACTGCAATCGCTTAGCTTAGGGCATTGACGTTATGAGGGGTAAAAACTGCTGATTTTCTCGGGATACCATGCGAATTAATACCGCCCGGAGGAAATAATAAATTAAGTCTGGAGGTTTTAGACTGTTATGTTTTGTTTCGCGTAAGAAGGCGAAATGTAAATGGCGAGGCGTAGAATGAGGGCTGGAATTTTCGAAATTGCACGTTTTAAATAAATTTGCGCCGCTTAGATGCCGACTCAGATAAGGGAGAAGAGAAATAATGACGGTGAGATGCGAATGTAATGGAAAGAATCGGTTCGATACCATTCATCTCCCCTGGGAACATTCTTGGTCTGTCGGCACGTTCGAGATTAAAGATAGCAAATTATATACCTATTGCCTTGAGAGATTTTTTATCGCCTAGTTAGGTCATGCTAGAAAATTTAATTGATTAATAGATAAAGTTGTGTAATGAATGAATATACGTTAAAAATTACCATAAAATTTAGGTTTTAAATTAAAAATTTTAGAAATATTTCTATGAATTGCTTTTCGCTTAATTTCAGCTTTTTGAATAACTGCATCCTTCCAGAAATTTATGTGGAAAATATATAATTTTAATCTATTTGATAGTTATGATAATGCCAAGTAATGGTCGTTAATGACTTAGTGGTTACGTAATCAAAATGGTTGGATAAATCTATAGTTACTATCGATGTTTTTGCAAAAATTACGAATTTTCGATGCACATACGAGATGCTATGATGAAAGTATATTTATAATCTGTGAATGTTTACGTATGAATTCCTCCAAGATGCTTGCAGCCTCTCTAATTCCCGGTATCTGTGATCAATACATTTTAAGGCTTAGTTACGCTGTACTTGTTTTGGATTAGAGTTAGAAAGAAACTATAAGTCACTTCTTCGTTATAGTTGCCGAGATGATTGTATAGCTAATGAACATCTCTTTCAAGGAATACATCTGTAACGCAAGGTGCTGTCGATGCGTTCTAGTTGGAAACGTCTTGAAGTAAATATTGATTTCCCTTGGCATTCAGTAGGACTGTGGATATATGTCTCACACACATCTGCGGGCCATAAATTTAGGAAATTAGTGGAGAAAGTAACACCCAAAAAGCAGGTGATGATTTGTTAGCTTGTCTGAGGCAGAAATTTTCTAGGTCGGGGGATATTCGAACACGAATTTTGGCAGGTGAAGGAACTCGCCCAGTTATTCGCGAGGGTTATTATTTTGTGCCGACTACAGCCAGAAGACGTCGATCTTCCGTCGGCCGGAAAATCCCTTTCTCTCATCCGATGATTCAGCGTCTGTGTAGGAGGGGCGCTGATAGAATTCTGTTCGCCTCCAGAGAATTGTCCCTGGGCGTTTCTAACCACTTTAGTGGAAGCGTTTTTCGCATTTGCAATCGTATCTGCCACAGGAGTCAAGGGTAGGGAGTTTTTTCTTGGTCAGGGTTAGGAATTGTGCCGGAATACCCGAACTTCTCACCTTTTCATCGATGTTCGCTTTAAAGTGGGAGTTATTCCGTCGTAATCGATGGGAAGTGGCATTTATTGGTGATTTTTTTCCTTTGTGTAATTTTGTCTGGAAATTGCTGAGTTTGTTTCGCTACGAAATTTTTAATGACTGTTGTAACTACGTAGGAAACGTTCATTATCTTGTATGGTCAAATCAATTTTCGAATAAAAAATGTTCAGTTTTTTTAATCGCTTATTTCCATTTAGGTATTCTCTGACCTTTATGGATTATTAGATACATTCTATTGGAACTTTTGTCTAAACTTAAGAAATTGGAATAACTGCTTATTTATAGTAGAAAGAGTGCTATAAATCTATGTAATTTACGAAGGATCACTGATTTTCATTTTCGTATACCTTCTAGTATATTTCTCTCCTTCATGTAAATAATTCGCCTAGATGCCTTTTTCTTAAATTGATAATTAAAATTGCGGAATGATTCGAAAGGGTTTTACCAAGAACTATATAACTATTGGTTGATTACTATATAACTATAGGTTGTCAAGCGATTTTGTTCTTAATTCGATTTATCTTTTATCTAAAATATTTATAAATAAAAGCTGTTTATTGGCTTCAGCTCTTACCTCAGTTAAACTTACCTCTACGTATTAGAGACTTTTAATATATAGGCATCCATTGTAAAGTATCTCAGTAGTATGCTTATAGCGTCTTAAATGGAACTTAGAAATTTTATATCGTCTCTTATCATTGCCCAGCAACACGAAAAAGGAATACTTAATGTAACGGAAAAACCAACGTTTAAAAAGATTGATGTAGGTATATGTCATCAATATCCCTGTCATGTATCAGGGATGTATTCGGCATCGAGTAGCTAAGTCCCCTTATGGGAGCAATTTGCTGCACCGAGATGGTAGCCGAGCTCTCGTCGCTCCCACCTTATTCCGACCACAACAAAGCCTTGGAGACGATCCTCGAGGGCCTTCCGCACGATTCTCCAGCCGCACCATTTAGCAACGCCTAACGCTCCGCCGCATCCGAGGGCATCGGACCGGAGGCAGGTGCTGATAAAGGACCCCTCGTTCTTCCGACACGGATGGCTGACCACTTATTACCTCTGCCTCCTGTCTTCCGCGAAAGGAAACACCTGCGTAGAAACGGGGCTTAATCTTAAGCGAGATAAATATCTCCGTGTAAAGTGTGTCTATCGGGTTTATGTACGTTTGTGGAGCGAGGATAGGTTCGTTTATGCCTCCAGCGAGAGATGCGATCGTAATCGGATGCAGCCTGTTTTACGGCGTATGTGGATTGTGGGGCGATTCTTGAGGAATCTTCTTCGGGGTGCATGAATGCGTCTTAGGGCTAGATTGGCGTCAGCGCCCTACTTGATTATAATTTCGATGCCAGTCAGTGCTGTGGTTTGTGTTTTCTGTTCTGAGTGAACCGGTCGTATTTTTCATAATCGTGGCGTCATTTTATGAAATGACTGAAGTATCACGTTTAATTTTCCTGGAGCTTAACTAAGGAAAACTTAATTTTTTGTCTATAATGTAAATGTTTGATCTTCGTTAGTCATTTATAAGATGGTGAAAACTCAAGCAAAAGGTTCTTCATATTTTTACAAAACTTTTATTAGCTTCCAACTTAAATAAAAGTTTAAGGTAGCAAATGTGAGCTTTAAAAAGTAAGTTAATACGAAGAACAGTTTTTCGCGAGGTTATAATAGGCGTTCCACAAAGGCTGGCCAGATCACCAAGAGTTTCTATGAAGCGATATTCATGACAATTATATTCGTGAACAATTATTATTCCACCATCTCCATTAGCTATTCATAATTTCCGGTCATATCCGATATTCTGGACGAGTGAAAAGTAACCAAACCATCATTTTACATCGTGGAGAATGTTTAGTTTTCGGAAGAAGTGTACTATGATACCCCTTTTTCTACCAGATAATGAAAATTAAACTTTCTAGAGTTTTGTTTTTAATACTTGGTTTCTCGATAACCTTTTCTCTAAATGTCAGGATGTCTGGAAAATTTCAAAGGTCAGTGATGTCTGCTCCCCAAATTTAATTAAAGCTCGTTCGCACCTTCCTCGAATTCATTTATTTTAATGGGAGAGATTTAGATAATTAGAAACGAAAGTATCTGCCTGATTAAACTGTGGAAAGATGGCTGCGGCAGCTCATTAGCTACCAGGAAGTAGTGAAATGCGTGAAAATCTTTTAATGCGTATTATCTTAAATTAATCGCTTTGATTAAAATGTTTACCTTCAATTTGATTAGGAAGTATCAATTTTATTGAGGTGTCCTTTTGATACAAAGTTATCGTTACTTTCGAATTAAAAATTTTACTTCTTTTTATCTCGAAGAATGTTCTGCTTTTCTCATTTTTTTATTTACCTCCGTTCCTGAAATAATTAGTTGAAAATTATAGTTACCCAAAGAGTAGCGTTCTATTTTAAGATTGCGTCTTTTCTGTAAGCCCATGTGAGAATTTCCTTTTCGTTCAAAATTAACTTTTTGATTGTCTCAAGGACTATCAATTTGCCTTATTCTTGCGTTGTATTTTCGTAGTTCCACTTAATGCTCCGTCCTTTCCATCTTTTACATTGCGTGATCCCAAGGACTTGCCTGACTTTTCCTCGTATCTCCTTCCAAGCTCATTCTTTTCCTCGCCATCTATCGGCAAGGAGTCATATGGAAATGAACCCTGCTCGTATCTCCGAGACATGAAAAATGTGGCAACTATCATCGATTGGAAATTTGGGAATAGCCCGGGCCCAAAGCGCTGGCGATATGTCAATTCTCGCAAAATTTGCTAAAAGGTTAAGAGGGAGAAAGCTTGGCCCAATAGAATCGACTTCGTGTATAGAATGGAAGAAATCTTCTAAAAGGCACTCCTAGATATTTTTGGATTCCATCAGAAGCATTCCGAAATATTTCATCGGTAAATAAATGCCTTAGGATTGTTTGCGGAAGTCATATCGGAACAGGAAACCTTTGCCGTACTTTCGAAAAAGATGAATATGGACTAGCTACAACGTAGCTTAGATTTCTTTGAATTTTTACTGTAATTGGATTTTGAGAACTGGAAATCGTGTTTCTATATCCTGTTCCAGTTGAAAAATATTTCTTCATGAGCTCAAATTTTAATTTCTTATTGAGATACATATGTATGAACCTCTGAGCTCAGTTTACGAATTAACCTCTTCCGTTATATTTTTGTCTCTCTTAATTTTGGGAAAGATCTTTTTGGGTTATCCGTGAGGGTAAGATGACGCTAATGGTGTTTAGAGAAACAATTTCGTAGATGGTTTCAGTAGATGTTATTGAATTTTCGCGTGTGGAATCCAATTATGATAATTGGTTTTTTAAATAACTCCCTTCGACCGTAATAATGTTTCGAGGCAGCCAGATACATTTCGAATGAAACTGCTCTGCAGATGGAACAAGCGGCAGCTTTTCTCACGATACGAAAATAATTAAAATCTCGCTCCGCGTGCGCGGCAATATTTCATAGGGAAAGTGCAACCAGAAATAAAATGTTAATGATTAATTCGCCGGGCTGAAATAGCGAATCGTGACTCGAATCATATTCGGAGCGTTGGGAATTAGAGAGGCTTACGCACGTTTGGAAACCCCGCAAAAATCGTGCCTAACAAAGAATCGTCGTGCATGACGATATTGGTAAGCGAAGCATACACTCCGTCCTTCGCATAATGAATACGTCGAAAAGTTTGGCGAAAAATAAGTCATTAAGGCAGAATCCATCGGGACGGAATTATTAAATTTCAAACGACTCGATAACTCGCGCCCGCTTTAACTTTTTATTGTAAAAATCCTCTCCGAATATCCCAATCTCCGCTCGGCTTGCTATTCATAATCTCAATTTTCCTCATATTATCCCAATTTTCCGGAGACCTTTCGGCTGTAATCGGCTCGTTTCGATGGCCTAAGGGTTCCATCCGATACCGATTTAGTAATTTCGCCGATCTCTTTTGACCTTCCGCTGTGTATATCTCCATATCCCACGTCTCTCATCTTTCCACACGTCCCTCTCTTCATCCTTCTCTCGTTTTCCGAGGGTTTCCCACGGGTTGCTCAAATTAAGCCGTCCGTTCCGTCCCTCACTCTCTTTTTGCTCACTCCCGCTATTCGTTCACTATCTCTCACCGCCGCCTCCGCTATATTTTCCCAATTTTTACGTCGAATTTGGCATTATTAGTTAAATTCCGGTCGCAAATCGTGGGTATGATTCGTTTATCGCCTGCTAACATACAGGGATCATTTTTATCAATTTTAACTCCCACGTACGAGGTTTTATTCGTTATTACATCGTCTGTAAGAATTAATTAATTATTTATACGAGGAAAACTATTTGGATGAAAAACGGTCTATATTATTTATATCTTGGAAATTCCACGTATATTGGGATTCCACAATCTCGGCTGCCTCGATAGATTTTATTTTATGATGTGTAATATTAAATTCAATCGTCTCTGGAAGTACTTGGTGGAATGACTTTTAACTAATGAAGAGAAACATACAGTCGTTGTATAATATTCATTGGTAAATAACTCACAGAAACGGTGTTATTGGTGAGATGCTTTGGATGGCATTCCATTTAGTATAGCCAGAAGACCTTAAAATTAGTCGGGTTGTAGATATTTCATAATTTTCATTTTATGTAAACTTTTCTTGGTTTCATATCTCATAATATTCTTCTCCATTATTGCATCAATTTTCGTTCCACATAATATTCTTATTAATTCAGTCATTGGTAATTTTTTTACGGAAGATTTCTTTCGTTATCGATTAACTCTTCTTTTCCGAGTGAGTAGGCAGCGAGAAAGGCAAAAAAACAAGTGGGTGTTCTTTTATTAACTTGTATCACTTTCATCTTCCATTAAATATCAGGCTTTAAATTTACAGTCCTTAGTGATTTCTAGAATATTATTGTTCCACAATAATCATCATCAAAATATTATTCCACAATGAACAAAATATCGTGGAAATTACGAAGTGTTAATTATGGCGGTTCACAAATTACAGCCGGAGCGTATCGAATATCGATAGGGTAAATACCCATGGCAAATACTGGCTGATAAATCGAGCGTAATTCGCTCTTTAAGCTATTAAGACCGCATTTTTCATATCGATGAGTTTATTTACTAAGCTCATGAACGTGTAATTGGGTGTGCAGCTGTATCGGCACATTTTTCGCATCATGTTCGTTCTTTTGAGATTAGCTATGCTTTATTGGAAGGTGTAAATTTTATCATGCTACAAAAAAGCGACATTATAAAGATGTCACATTTCATAATGGCATACCTGTTATCATATTGCGTAGCTTATTTGTTCCCTCGGAACTAAATTATAAATTATTGTCGATCTGAATTGCTCAATCCAGATTTAAACTTGTTTAAGTTTTCAATTCTCTTGTTTTATTTTCGTTTGCGAATTATGTCTTTTTTTATAGAGATTTGTGGTGCATTGCTTTACGCCCAGGGATTCATGAATCGTTTGAACTTAAGTACGGAATTCCTTCTGTGGTTTTAAAAGATAAACATTATTGAGATAATCAGAAAAGTCTTTTAGAAGCTGTTCTCACCTTTTCTTCAGTTCTGTATGCTAATCCTAGATTTGCATTTTCATGAGGCATATTTTTAGCAATTTTAAGCGATGAATGGAAAACACTCGACGTATCAAAAGAAGTGAAGGGGATATGATTTTTTCGTCTCATTCCAATCCATGAGTATCATTCGCTGGTAATCCTCCGAAGGACGTTTCTGAATGCGAAAATCTATATTAGCCGGTTTTTTGCATGGCTATCTTGCGTTGCAACACCGTATTACGTCATATATCCCGACAAAACATTTCTCAAGGTATCAAAACAGTGCTCCATTATCCGCAGACTCTTATTATCGTAAATTCAGAGGTGTTAATTTTAGCATAGAGGGAAGTTTTTGCGGAAATCACAAAAAACGCAATCCAGATGATTGATATAATTTATCTTATCGAATTTGTCTTACTCGAAGTCATATCGGTGATTAAAGTGTAATGTATACCGGGTGAATTAATAAATTTTTCCTCTCTTAGGCGTTTGACATAAACCAAAATAAAGTAGTATTAAATGAATTGCACTACGAAGTTTTTTCACGTGCACCTCCAACGGTCAGGAGTTAAAAAATCGCCGCCAGCTGATAAGCCATCATCTTTGGGTGAGGCTATTTATATTGAAGATTGAAGAAGAAGGTGCAGCCTTATCTCGCCCTACATGGCGTGACTTTATTAAAAGTGAATGTGTACTCTTATGAAATACTAACCTTATTCCCGATATCTCAATTATCTTTTTATGTTGAATGCCCTTCGTTATAGTTTCCGGGTTAATTGTATTTATTGAATTTACTAGCACGCGTTTCTTTTTCTTTAAGACATTTTCGAGTTGCACTTTGTATTTAGTGTCAAAGCTAAAGAATTCCCTTGAATCTTAAATTCATTAGTAGGAAGTCTGGCATCATGTAATAATGTAAATCTCACAGTATGTATGGTAATGAGTAAGGTAAAAGAGTAAGAAACCAGTACGTTTCACTTTGATCAGTGGTGTGCAATTTCGCGTTAACCGATGGCCTAATCCTATGGTGGACCTCGATATAGATAATGCTGAATTAATCTCAACATCATATTTTGATAATTAAGAAGCAGTGATGATTTCAAACTGCCTGAATCAGTTCTTTGTGCCGTCGGTCTCCGATGACGTATATTCGATCCAGTCTTTAGTATTTGCTTTATCGTACCCTTCCATGTATCTAACTTCAAACGGTGCATCTCCCCGCGTGCAACGAACCAGATTCTTTATGTATTTAAGATTTCCATTACACCAAATCTAATTCGCCCTGTTTTGCATCCCCCAGTCGTGCGCGCACTCGAACCAGCCAAGCGACGTTCCATTCATTAGCCCTGAGAACCTTAGTTTCCGCCCAAATCGCCCCTTTTATTTCCGATATATTCCTCCCACGTCTTCTCCCGATCCGACTCATATTCATTTTTGCGGCTAAATCCCGCCTCTGCCATCGCTCTTTTTCCCCCATTTCAAAGCCACGGACGTGTCGCGCTTACCCATGTTCTCTTTAGCGCGGTCGATGGCCACCAAACTGCCCGGATGGATTCTTGTTTGGCTCGTTTTATGAACAGGATCGCATGCGGGTGCAAAGGAGCACGCTCTCCAGTGTTTGGGTTAAGTGGGACGCCTAGTGTAGCACCCGATTTGTTAAGTGGGATCACGCTGTGCGGTGGAAGGAATGTCCGGTTATTTACTGTTCTGTAATTGGAAGTCTTTTGAGGGTTTTGTTGGGTTTCAATGGATTATATTGCCTTTGGTCTTTGAGGTGGAATGATAAATTTATTGAAAGGTTTACGAGCACCCTGAAAGGAAGTCGCAGTCGTTGTGCGGGTTTTGTAGGTTTTCTGATAATGTATATTTACGTAATTAATCTAAATTGCCTTAAGTTACCTGCAAATTTTCTTTCTCTATTTAATATTTGAACATATCCGGTATCATCGTATCAGTTAACGATGAAATAGAACTACCCTTTTTACTTGTATCTGTTACCTTCGATCAATTTGGGAGAAGATTGTGTTTGGAATGTAATTTAAATTAAATGGATACTTTGTAATTAATAAGATAAGGCTCTTTTCATGTGGCTCTATCTTTTAAACCGTTCTGAAAATTTTGGAGAAAGTATATTTGTACTTAGAGTAAATTAGAACGATAAGATTATAAAGGTTAAACCTTCGTTATCATTATAGAATCTTTTATGAAGACATTTTTGAACACTTCGCGAAAATTAAAGAAAACAGCATTCTTCTTGTCCATTAATTTTTTACTCTGTCTTTTTTCTAAGAAAACATGCAAAGTATTTAATTTTGCTTGCGTCTTTCCACGAAGTCACTGCTTTGATTATTGATTTCATTTCCTAAGTTAATTATAATAAAATTTCTCTGTTTTAATCAAGACCGGGCTTCCTTCCTATATGTGTATTCTTGCCAAGTAATCTTTTTCGGTAATTTCACTGTGTTAGGCGAAATGTTATGGAAATTCATCACAGGATAAGGTTATTTATTTTATACAAATAAATAATCGGATGAAGGTGATTATCCGCCGTATCCGGTTGTCTTGCTGTTTTCCAGGAAGAAAGGATAAATTCAGAAATTTGCGGAAAATTAAACTCAACAGATTGGCGAGGGATTCTGTGGTATTCCATGACGGTAGAAGAAATAAAGAGTGAAAACACTTTTTAAAAGGGAAACTATTTCCTAATTTATTAGAGATGTAACTCTGCAGAATACCGCGGAACACAGCTGCTGAAGGAACGACATGCTGCGAGGCATAAGCGTCATTTTCAAGAATCGAAACGGCGTACTTTAGTTATCTGTGGAAAATGCTCCAATCTTTTTGCTCTTTTTTTCACTCATGTTTTCAGCCTTGGTCTTTCTTCTACTTGCATCGCAGAGCTTCTTAAAATCCAATAGCGATTGATTTCCGCATAAAAATAAATTTCAAATTCGCTTCGAGTGGCATAAGGCCTTCTTTGACCCCTTTCCTTGCTTCCGGATTTTGGTCTCTTTCCCAGGATTGATAGAGAATGCGAGGGACGGCAGAGTTGCGACTGGAAGTTGAAAGGAGGCTTTGTGCCCTCTCAAGTGATATGTTGGCGGATTCCGGGAATGTCGATATCTCCGCATAGGATCACTCGGGAGAGTAAATATCGGAGAGTGATGTCTTTCTGTTCCTATGGGTGGTAATCGAGAAACTCGAGATATTGCTGTCGGCGATTCCTTATGTTGTCTCTATGGCGTCAGACGGTATAGAATCCGTTGCTATGTAAACGCATAGATTGATGTTTGTGTGGTAGTCTTTCCGGAATTGAATATCGTATTGTGGGAAAGTAATCTGTTCTATTCTTTGGGAATCATGGTTATCTAGTAAGAGGGTTTACTCGTGAAGTTCGATTAATGATTAGGCAATGATATCAAATCTTGAAGTATCATGATTGTGTGCATATATACAGATCCTTTCACTGTTATACGCAAATATGCTAATATACACACGTCAAGGTATTCTAGTTACTGTAAGCAATTCAATTTACTAATCGCAATTTTGTGAATAACTTTTTTATTTACAAAGTTGATATTTATTAGCTTGATAAGGATTTCTGTTATATCGAGGAAATTATTTCGTTATCATAAGTTCCCAATGTAGAGAAATTTATTTTCTTTATTTATTACATAGGAGCTCCCATGTATCAAATTCTGTGGTAATTACGCCCTGTAATTGTATCATTATTTTGTGAAAAGTTGTTAAGAGGCGTATTTCATTCTTTTTATTTTCCATCCGGAGTTGCTGTTATTGGAAACGTCATCGTTACTCTTTCCTAAAATCCAGTTCTCGCTGCTGACTTGCGAAAAGAACTGCGACGTGTACTTCTACGATAAATAACGAGATATGTATCCGCCGTCATTAAAAAGCTACGTGTTTTATTTCAGGAGGAGGGCGTTTCTCTTTGTCTGAAAGGTGTACTTCTATATATTATTTCTATTTTTTGCTGTGCTGTAATTTTTTTCGAGAAAAATTCGACTTATTTCTAAAAATATAATTAACTAATGGAGTTGTTTCACGTTAATAAAAGTGATTTAGTAGGCGTCCAATCTGTTCAAAGCCTAGTTCTTTGTTGATGGTTATCTTCAGTTAACGATGTAAATTCAAGTAAATGGCGTATTTTTATCGACAATCGAATCAGAACGTTCCCGTAAATTTATCATCCACTTCCGTGGAAAGCAAAATGCGGGATCGTAATTTTCGGGGAACGAATATGGTCTCATATATTGGAGCACGATAAATTCCTTTTTCATGGTACGCTCGGCGTGGAAAATCCAGTTATCCGGGAAGTCTTTCTCGGTAGGGATTTATTTTTTAGCTCGAGGATTTGCGGCTGTGCGTTCGGACATTCGTCAGCGGAGAGCCGTTGATGCGTATGTCCCGGGGTAAGGCTGAGCCCAACTGGAGAAGGGATCCCATTTCTATCGATCTGACCGCCGCGGAATCTCATTGCTATTTTCGGCGAACCTCGATGATTTTCCCCTTCGATCTTCCAGAAAAAAGAGGAAGTTTTTTTAGTGGAAGTCCCAGAAGTGGAAGGATGTGACCGCCGCGTGATCGTGACCAGTCCTCCGTATCATCCCGTTTTCCCGCGCGGACGTAAAATTTTTCGGTTTGGTCCCGTACGTTTCCTGGGTTCAGCTACCGTATCTGCTCCTGATGTTCGGATAAAGGGAATAGCGGGGTGACCTGCTATATTTATTTAAGGTTTGTCAAAGCGTGGTCTCATCCCAACGTTATGGTATTTTTCCAGAAGGCGGTGACGGATATCGATTCTCGGAATTGAGATGGAACGGTTGTGTCGAATTGAGTTGTGTGTCGAGTTTAGGGATTTAATCATCCTTAGAATCTTACTTCTTTAACGTTCTTTCCAAGATATTTTTTTTCGTTTTGTTGGGTTAGGTTTTATTTTACCGTTAATTTCAGTATTCATATTAGTTGTGCATGTAGATCGAATATTTTTTATTATAGACTCTGCATGGAATTCTATTTCCCTATTTTTCTTAGTTTATGGAATTTTTACCGTTTAGTCGATATCTTCGTTATCTTCCGAATTTCTCCGCAGTGACTATTCAAGAGGAGTAGCAGAAAAAAATTACGTTATCTTCATTTGTTTCCCTCTCATGAACAGTTATGCTTTTATTCACTCTCCCATAAGTTAGGTGTGCTATAAGAAAATACTTATCGGTTAGCATAATCATTTGCCTAGTTAAATGTATTTTCATCGTTAGAATTGTAATTTATAATTTGGATCATTTTGAGTCGACAGATTTTTTCCAGTCACCCATTAAGTAGTTTTCTGTAGCTTTTATATATCTTTTAATCTAATTTTCGGTTTCAAATCAACTACGTTCATCGTGTTATCTTTTTCTGTATAATTGGAAGCTATTCCGCCGCAATCTGTAACATTACGCAGTATGAAGGCGGTCTCGAAATTTTAGATTCCATCTTTCAGTCTACCGTATTTACATTCTGTATACGTCCTCACCACGCGAGCATGTCGTACATGTTGCTTTATTTCGTAGTATGACGATTGCCCCTCCTTCTTTGAGCCTCCCCCATCTGTACAATTTCGCCCCTTCCTGCCCTCCCCCGCGTCTCGTTTTCCCGCTTTAATGCGACGCGTCCGTTGCCATGGAGACAGTCCTGCAGCGCCTCGCTCGTTCCCACTTTGTCCGGGCTCATAGGTGGCAGCACCCTCCTCCCGCCTTTATTTTTCCGGAAGGAGCGCTTCCGCGTTTGACCTCGTGGCGCACAAATCTTCAGGAAGCGTTACTCAATCACATTATCGAGAATTTTGCTCTCGAGATTAACGTTTAATCTTCGAGTGGCGCTTTTCTCGGTGTGAGATGAATGGATGGAAAAAGTTAGTGAAGTAGCGGGAGTTATAGTTCAGCGGGTGATGTAGGTTCGGGAGAAATACTGCGTTGGGCCGGAAGTAGATGTCGCGACAGTATTTTTCTTTTTCGTTATTTTTTCGTTTTTGTCCTTAGTGGAGGTGCCAGTTTTTACCGAAAAAATTAGGTTTTCATAAATTATCCAGTTCCTCTCAGCGTAATTATTTTGGCTTAGAATTTTTGTCTAAGGTGAAATAATTTGTAATGTAAGTTCTTCCACATTTTAAGGACCAATGACCATTACGTTGTCCTATACTTATTGGTTTCTTCGATTTTTGTGTTAGTTTTGCTTGCTAAATTTGAGAACGGTTGCTTTAGAGGATTCATTTTGTTTCATATTTAAATAATTTTAATTTTACTCTAAGTACATTCCCGAAAATTTCTATCTTACTGAAAAGGTTCAATTTGCATTTTATCGCCGGTAGTACTACTTACTTTTATAATGGTAATACTAATAATTTTATACATGTTTAAGCCTTGTAGAGCATTTTGAAAGAAAACTTGTTATAGAATCATTACCGACTCGTATGAGTTGTGGAAACTGTTAAAGATGAATCAATAGAGCCCACCGTTGCAGTATCTACAATAAAGCATTTATCGTTCCTTCAATTCACCCTTCTTGCTTGTTTTATGAATCATTGGCTCCGCAATCGTTTTCCAGCGTCACCTAGGTTCAAGTTCCAAAAAAGATTGCAGCTTCGTAACTTTGCCAGCGAGTTTCCTCTTAATTGATGTTCCTTTCTTCCCCAGACTTCGGAGCGAGTTGTGATAGCATCCCGAAGGTGTATTACAGGCGAAGTGAAAATACGTTCAACCATTTTGTTTTCCACCCCCATTGACAAAATTAATGGGCCATCCGCGTTCTTGCAGAGTTCATCGGAAGTTTATGTTCAGTCGTTTTTCCGTCGCCGAAGCATTTTGAAATATTTGTCCCGGGCGTTTGGGTAAAGAGAGGCCAATCACTCAAAGCTCGTTTTCTTCGGGTCCAGCTGCCCTCTTTCCACCGCCATCTGTTGCCCTTCCCTTCAATCACCCTCCATTTGCCTCTTTCTGCAAAATGCCTTCGCACGTTCCTCTCCGAGTCATTTGCCGCCATGCCTTGTCAGCCTTTATTAATTCCGCGCCCTTTCCAATGCCCCCGTCGCCTTTTGATTTCATGGCGAACTAAATCAGACGAATGTCGCCGCCTTACCAGGGTTGCCAACCGTTCGGATTAATTTGTTCTCCATGGGTGATTATCGTGAGGGAGAGGCCGTTATTATTTATGTCTATAGTCTCGTTTTATGGATCGGTTTCTGTATCGTTGGAGAGGTTCTTTGTGAATTATCGTTTCCGAATTTGGGTCTTATTTTATTCGGTTATTATTTTCATATCTGCTGTTGTTAGAGTGGTTATTCAGTGGTGGTAGGGCTGTCAAATTGTCACATGTATTTGTATTGGAAATTGGTGAGTTCTTTACAGAAGTGAATTAAAATAAGAAAGGAGGGTCACGGATTTCTCACATTAAATATTTAAAGTAAGGTATTAATAATAAATATTCAGTGTAAAATATTCGTAAATCACCTGTCATATTACTGAAGTGTATTATGCAAGATCAAAAAACAGGAAGAAATTTTCCATTGGAAACTAATTCCTATTTTTTCCTATTTTTATTAAACTTTTGCAAAAACCAAAAGATGAAGAACACATGACCAATTTCGTTCTCGGAAATTTCTAAAAAGTTCCCGTTTTTGTTCTTATGTCATGGAGTACGACAAAGTTACTCGCTAATCCGTACATTTTGAAGTATATTAACTATCAAGGTTTCTCTGGACGTTCCCATTGGCTATCTAGAGCATTTCGATTTGGTTATTTTTTCACCTAATTTGTCATGGAGATTATATTTACATTCATGCAAAAATGATAGGTTCAGAGACACCAATTAACCACCAAATTTAAATTAAAGAATATTTTAAGGCGGCGATGAAGTAGAAATTTATTCTGATTTCGGACTTGTGGATTTAGTTGTGAAGTCCGCAAACCAATTGAGCGGACTGTAAGCATCTTATTTCACAAGAATACTCCCATTTTCGTGTAGTGCTGCGAAACATTCTGGCTTCTAGGAAATAAAACTCCTAGTGAGGAAATGATCTACTCTACGTCTTCAGTAATACTGTGGGAATCTCATTCACAGAAGCATCTGGCATGGTAATTTCCGCCTTTCGGCGGGTACTTAACCCTTTCTTCGAAGTTTCCTATCGATCATTCGCCGGATTCGCATTTATCCTCTACTCGAAAGCGTCATGAATATATCCTGTATGGAGAGAAAGATAGTCACGAAACTCTCTTAAATCTAGATGAATGACTTCTCTTTAGAAGTGAATTTCTTCATCATATTGTTTTCTCTCCTGTAGTTCCTTTCGTATTGTCCGTTTCTATTTTTGTTTTTCATTTTCTATTTTGGTTACGTTTAGCCCAAATTAGTTCCCGCAATTACCGATCTTTTATACCCTGAACCTAAATCTATGCTAGATATTAGAATAGTTATTCATTTCAAAGTAATCGCAAAATGGAATTTTTGTTTCTTAACTCTTAAAGGTATCTTTTTCTACTAGTGACAATCTTTTCAGTCCTCGTAGAGTATATTTAATGACCGTTCTTGCTTGCCACAGTTATTGTTTACTGATTCTATACAATGAAGAGTGAATTTAAAGAGAAGCTTCCCTTTAATTTTCAATTATTAATTATATTGAAGTAAATCGAAAGAAAGGAAACGTGTACTTCTCTAAGGCCTTTAATTCATCTCTTAAGTGAAACTCTGCAATAACTCATCGTTTGTCTTAATTACATTCTATTTATCATCATTTTTATCTTTCTCCTCGTATAATAAAATTAATTAATACTAATTTTGGGGTAGTTCATCTTTATTTACCTTTCGCACCGAGCTTTCCTTTCCTGGCATAAAGTTCTCAAAAATGATACAATCCGTAGGGCCTTGAGTTTACATTAAAGGTTTGAATACTTCAACCCCTTACCAGGAAATTTTATTAAGAGACCGGTTTCACAGAATTATGCTCCATAATATATTATGTATGGAAATAGCATCTCGGTTTGTTGCCGAGTACACCTTGATCACTTGTCCGGGCCTTGATCTTTACATCCCTTCACATATTGCCTCGGTGGCTTTTATTATACTATAGCCGATGTTTATACTTCCTGATGCTCCCAATGGTTCTCTTATGGTCGCATTTCCCTGCGCCTAGCACAGGTGGATGAGTGATAGTAAAAGGTGCGAGATTTGCGGTCCTCAATTTAGGAAGGCAGTCCGAGGCTAATTTCCGCACGAAAATGGGAGTGCGTTCATCTTCCGCTGGACGTCGTTGTGGTGGTGATATTCAAGAGATTTGATGGGAATGGAATAACCAGTGTTTTATTTGAAGGAAGGCTTTTTAGCGAGTTGCTACTTTCGTGCTCAGCTTCTGACCTCGTTGAGACTACTTGTTTTTAGGTTAATTAGAGTTCTTAGTGCATTTTTTAGGGTTTAGGAGGTTAAAATATAATTTATGGGTATACTTTGAAGGCTAATTTATTTATTAAGGTAATGGGTTTCTTTTCTTAGCAAAATTTTTAGTTGGGGGAAGTGAAGATTCTGCAGTTATATAAGATACTCGCCGTATTTAGTTAAAATTTCTATAGTAAGGGCTATTCTATTTTAAAAAGGTTATAATCTTGCGTTAGGAAATTATAACTTTTTTGTCAGTTTTTATTTTCTAAGGAAATGATTAAGTTTTGAATTGTAGATCTCACTAAAGAACCAATGTGAAACGTATTCTATCCTAGTGACTTTTCTCCCTTATGTTCCTCAGGATAGTACTATTATGGATGTAGGTTCCTATCATTATTTTTTTATTTACGGATTTTCTCATAAAAATCTTGTTCCAAATCTTTTCGTGTCCTCGACTCAGTTATGGTGCAAAAGTGGAATTTGGCTTGAAACCTTCGGACTTGTAGTGATCGCTATACAACCTTTCGGGAACCTTTCCAGTGCGAGCTTGTGCAAGGTTGTTGGTCCAATGTCATGTGAAGGAGAGTGCGAATGGAGCTGTGCCTGATCAAATCCTGAGTCTTCATACCTTGCTAGCGCCATCTCCAATGTGATTGCCATTGCTGCAATTTTTAACTGTTATTAAACCAAGTTCTGCGAAATTTTTCTTTACCACTTTTGTTTCCTGTATTTAAAAGATTTAAGTATCAGCGTTTCTAGGTATTAACTGTTATGGATGGCCAGCGATGAGTAAATATATCCGTATTTATACATAATTCCTGATAATAAATGAACCTACCATTTTACGTTACGTAGAAGGTATCATTTCAGTTGCTGGAGTAGCTATTCTAAAACATGAAGTTTTTCCGTGTGAGGGAAAAGGTTTTAAATAACTGCGTAAATATTTCAATAGATATATTTAAGACCGGCTGATAATTAATCATCATTAGGTGATGACGATAATATATGTGTATTATATATTTTAGATGATGGTATATTTAAGTTATATATATCGTGATGACGGTTTTATATTTATCAAATGCGGTCGTTTTTAATAAAAGTAGTGTTGTTTTGAATTAGTTATTTTATTTAATCTGAAATTTTAGATAGCTAAGGATTCATTCATGGACTACTTAGAAAAGTTTCTGCCTATCTGAGCGGTCCTTTTAATCGACGGAAGTTTTACGTTATACGAATTAGAAAATTTTTGTTTCCTTGTTATAGTACCTGAGCAGTATTTACCATGAATTCACCCTCTTTAACGCAGTGCAAATATCCGAAAAATTCCATCTCCCACACTTGAATTTGACGAAGGATTTTCCCAAAATACACCACGGATGCTTCCATGTCATCTGTTCGCTTCCCCAAAGCGATTTTGATGGAGTACGAAGATACATTGGTCGCATGTGCCTAAGTGGCTCGCAAGAGCAGCGAGGGAATTATCGCCCGCCGCCGCAAAATCCAGTCTCACCGTCTGGCGACCCTCCCGCGGGTCGCTCCCCCCTCTCTGCGACAATAGCTCGGACTCGGCGGTGTGGAAGGCGCGTGCATGGTGCGGGGGAGGGCCCTCAAGAGTGCGCTCGGCCGACCTTGAGACGGAGAGAGTGCGCTGTCAATGAACTACGGCTGCCACGTTGCCGCTCTGCCCATCCTGCGCCTCACTCATCGACCGTCCCTGGCGTACACGAGGCAACGCCGCACCCGCCCAAAAATCCCCAACAAAACCCCAGATGCGCTTTTGATACCCCCGAGGCATTTCCACCACCGTCGCGCTTTTCTTTTTCCGGGAATCGCGAGTCTAGGGTCAACTTGATTCTTCCCGCGCTTCGTTTAAAAGGCGCTAAGGCCCGCCAACGTGGTCCGTGTAGCCCGCGGTCAGTTTTGGTTTGCCCCCATGCGGCGTTTGAGGAGCGCAAGCAGAGTTTTATAATAAGGAGATGTTTTAGGCTGGTAATGAATTCGGACGCCGTGGGCGACGGTGCGTGTATATTTAGGTGATGAACGTCGGAGTCTCCGTTGCCAAATGTATCGTAGTGTTTGTTTTACTCTAGGTTTGCCTTTTGTAGGATTATTGGGTGATGAATGGGGAATAACGTTGGGAATTTTTATATTTGCCTTGCATAAGATCTGCTAATATGTGGCCTGGTGGTATTCAATGCTTGAAAGGAAATAACACTGGCTGGTATTCAACCTCATCAAAAGGCAAACACACCGAAGACGGTGCATCATGCAATGGAAATTCATTTCGTCGAACGGTCGTCAAGTAGTTTTACAAAATACAAAATGGGTTAAAACGTCGTTATATTAAACTGAAGGAGACAAAGTGTTTCAAATTGTAGCCATACGAAGATCATTTGATAATTAATTGATGCAACCTTTTCGGAAACAATCATGAGAAATTATGAGAACGTGTACTAAAAATCAGCGACTAAAAATAAGCTAATGTAGAGCTCTTATCAAAGTTTATTTTCGATCAGCAGTAGTTGAAGTGGATCCGCACGTTCATTACTTATCAATTATCCCTTTTAAAATAGATTACTACTTTGGTTTTGAGGTCATAATTTACTTAATAGTGATGTTATTTATGTTGGTTTGAAATCAGTAATGATTGTTTGTTTTAGGAGGTACTAATTTCATTGAAAGTGTAGATATAAGTTCGATGACAATGTTTCTGTGGATATATGTGACAAAAAGAAGTTCATAAGGATTTTTTTCGCGTAATACTTGCGTGATATCTTAATCATTCTTTAATTGGTAAGCGAATTTTTTGGAAATTGATAAGATTTCAATCTGAAATTTTGTCCTCAAAGGATTGGGATCAATGGCACGTCAATGGTATTGTAGTCAAACTCATTTTAAGAATCCAGGATTTGGAGAAAAATTTATTTAATCACGTAATAATCCTTGAATTAACTTATAGTGTAGACATCTTATTTGAATCACTTCAAATGATTGTCTGTTTTAAATCGCAATGTGAATCAACGTGCGGGAATACGATTTTGATTGCATTTTTGCTGGTCATCTTAATTCTTATCATCCAAGACTTATCGTTTTTCATGGTAAAGTATTGTGGCTTTTCCTCATACAAACTATTTTCGGTCCTCTTCGTAGCGATATCAAGCAGGAAGTGCGATAGTCGGAAATTTATTTACATTGCAAGGAAATTTTCTCAAGCTTTGGACTTCGTGCCTCAAAACCAGATAGATCATTTGTGAAAAACGAAGTAATTTCATTCATACTACATTCATTTGAGAATAATATTTTCGATTGAGAAGCTAATGCTCACGTTATTCACTTACCGCATTGTCGACTCTCTGTCTCCCAAAGATCTATTATCTTCCGCTTACCTCACTCTTTTAACAATTTTTCTTCACAATTATCTTCATTGATCTTTTTCGTCAATTCATTTCTATTATAAAATCACCCATAGCTCGGTTCTTTAAATTCCCTTCGGTTGACTTATTATTTTAAATGTTTTTTTTTCAATAAAAAAAATGTATTTATTCTCATGTTTGCTATTTTATCAGATGTAAGTCACCAGTCAGTGCTGATGTTAAGTCTGATAAGTTTCTGATTTTAATAAGCTGATGAGCTAATTTCATATAATGAATATAAGGAATATATATCCTCGTTTTACGTTCTTTGAGTCTCTGATATTTTGGAACTAAATGTACTAAAGCCTTCGTTTCATCGCTTTAAATTAGTGCGATTAATTTTCCGAAATATTTTCCGGAATCCATCCAAAGGCTTAACTGCAATTTCTCTCATTCAGCGAGTTCTTTTCATCATTTTGAATTCGCGAGATATCCCACTGCACGGTCTGCGTCATATCCTTCACAAGTTTCCTTACAATTCTGGCGCAGAGTAAACCTCCTACACGTCTTTTTTCCCTCTTTCCATTTGCTGATTCCAACTGTAAATCCACCCACGCATTTTGATTCCATCTCCACTTGGTATGTTGGAGCTTGAGTTCCGGCCTACCTTCAGGGTATCCAAGAAGGCGTTTGAAGCCACTTTTACTTCTTTTCTTTTTAGTCTGACGTGAAGTGCTTGTAGGCGACCTAGAGCTTTAAATGTTTTATTTTTACACTGAAAAGCTATTAAATCTTTGAAATGTCTAAGGTGATGGGATTGGGTTAAACAGTCGCTTAAATTCATGATATTTGGATGGTTCCACATTAGCTGCCAGAATTATCTGAAGCTATCCGAATAGCTCATCGTGTAGCAATTTTATTAAAACTGATATTTCAGATTTATCATAATTTTACTTTTCTCCTCGCGTAAACTCTTACGGTAGGTTATTTAATCATAATAACTGTTCCAGTTATTTATCTGTTTATTTTCTATCAATTTATAGTTGACGCGTTGTATAAATCTCAAACAGTTGCTAATATCGCTTTCTTTCCGTGTAAGCAGCTTATCCTCTAAGATAATATCCAGGATAGATTATGGAAATGAATCATTACGCGAGTTATAAATCCAGATTTATGGTAATTTTAATTGAAATTTATCGCTCGGGAAAAGAATGCCTTTTTATAGCTCGATGTTTAATGTTCACCGTGATGATTCACGATGGTCGTAACTTCCTCGAATAAGAATATTTTCTTCCGGCATGAGTCAAACGTTATGTTTGCTCCAGAGAGCCCCAGATCACCCTCTTACTGCGGCACGTAATGCCGTTGCAGTTCAAATGAATATTTATGATCTGTTCACAGTTACCTAGTCTTTTCGGAAGTCTTAGCTGCTCTATTTCACAAAAATTGTTTCCAAACACTTTGATGATTAATAAGGAAGTGTCAGCATTAGTCATGAACGAGGTTTAAAGTGTGATAAAATCGCTCTTGTCCCAAGGTTCCAAATGGTGTATTTTTAATCGAGTTAATATTTAAATTATTCCAAGTTTAGATTGCATATTTCTAGGATTGCTTTTCTGGCGTCTTTTATTTATTCGTTATCGATTAGAAGTACTTCCAGAATGGGATTCATAGTCTGATAATATATGTTGGGATCCATAGTTTTATATATGTAATTCAATCTTACCTTATTATTTTAAACCATCTTATTTAATGAAGCTAGCTTGTCATTTGACATTATGATAGACACATTACTTGATTATTGCGTCGAAAAATATCGTGTGTAAGATGCAAGGTATCTTGGAACTATGCTTCATTGCATAGCACACGGAGGCTCAATTGCCTTCTACGCTACCCACTACCATGTCATCTCCAAGACATAATTTAGCTCAGCTGTGATTTATTATCTGAGATGAAGTACGTGAGGTGCATTCAGATCCATCAAAGCAACATATTTGAGGAATGACTCCACAATGTTTCATAAGAAAGCCACGATTTGATCGTTCGAGGAAAATATAAAATCTTTACAAATTGCATCAATGCCAGATCTTCCTTGAAATATTGCGCTGCTAATGGTGATTCATTGACTGCTGGAGGAAACGATTGAATTTTATGACGAGAAATCTAGTTTTTTTTCTCATAGAAGTTAGAGTTGAGAAATGAAGTGTGTCATTCATAATCTCATCAAACGATTCGTCAAGTTTTGGTTTGGAAAAATTTTTGGATGATCTTATCGATAATTAATTTTACAATTTTATTTCTAAATTCTAAGAAACGTTGTTGTGAAGTATCTCTGTGCGTAATAGAAGTTTCGCGGAAAATATTTTTTGGATTGTTTTTTGGGTACTTACAATTCACGAATATCATTTAATGAGCTTCATTATTTACCTCATGCCATTTTTAAAGAAAGAATTCGGTCCATATGGAGTTATGATCAAAATTTTTAAGACGTACCATAAGATCCATTTATCAAAGGAGGCCGTTGTATTTGCATTCCCTAGCAGATAAATGGCGGATAAAAATTTTCTCTTGAGTGAAATTGAAGATATGAATATTTATCTTTAAAAACATCTTCTTGTCCCATTTTATGTTCACGGTCATTCCCAGGGTATGAATACCCCAGTTAGAAGACAGTCGATTTATTACTGCGTATTTTTAATAAAATTCGTATATTTTGCAGCAATAATTAAATCGCGAATCTGCCAGGGCAGGTTTTCATCTGCCTGTTTCGTGCCTCTTGCATTTTTCACGTCCGCTTGTCGAGGGAGGAAAGGCTGCCACATGACTCCAAACATCCGCTCCTATCTGTCCCTCGAGGGAAGGTTTCTTTCTAGCTGATTGCGTTTTTTCATCCGAGCCACTTACTTCGGCCTTACCTTTCAATCTAATTCAATAGCTTTTATTCTCTGAAGACATTCGTGCGTCGTATCCTATACGGAGGGTTTTATTTAATGAAGTTGTTGGATTACGCTGATGGCCGTGCAATGGTTTTCGCTCATTATCAGATATTTGCGACGTTTCATGGTTGTGACTCGGTAATATTTGTATTCTCATCACTAATACCAGGAAACATTTAGTTCAATCAAGTACTCGATTGTAATTTTCGGAGTGTGTCTGTTTTATAGTCCATGATTCATACTTCTTGAATGCTATATCTTGCTTTAAAATGACTATCTTTGCGATTGAATATTTCATTACTTTTCTTTTCCTTTCTCTCATGTTGGCAATTTTAATTTATGGGAACTGTACTACTTACAGATAAAGGTTTATAATTTAAATTTACAGAAATATTACAGAATCCTGACTGAAATATTTGCAGAATAATTTTTCTTCAAAGCGAATTAAATCACGATATTGGAAATACGGCGTAAAAATTAAGGATAGTATTTTTACGGTCAAGTGTAATCTTTATATGCGATGGAAAGTAGAATCTATTTTGATTTTTATACAATAATTTCTTTGATGTTTTAGTTACTTTAACACCTTTATACCGACTAGTGTTTCTTTGTGCATTTGCGCTGATTCTTCTTTTCAATTCTTATGTATGATATCTTTTGATGCTTGCAGGTTCTCCTTTTGTACCTATTTACGCTCTTTTTCAATTAATTAAACTTAAAACACAGTTTTTTTCCAGAAACGTTATAAATGGGAACGCGCCCTAAATCACGGTTCATTTCTAGGGATTCTTCCTACTCGTGTGTAATAGATTTTAAAGCGGAGCTTGCATCATTCGAGTCCGGGAACTAATTCTCCATTGTCCCGCGATATATTTCATGTTCGTCTTTAAATATTTAATGAAATAAGCACCCTTCAATTTTCCTCTTAGTGCGGCGTATTTATGTTCTTAACCTTCGGAGCATTTAGCATATGAAATTTAAGCCCTTCGGCCGAGATTCGTCTATTCCAGTAGCTAATAGCACGGCGAGAAATTCCAAAACGGAATTCCAAATCGAATCGTTAGCAGTTGCGTTCGGTAAATACTAGTTGTATAAAGGAATGAATTTCGAACGGTAATCGATCGCTGTCATACTTCTGAAATGTTTTCAAACTTGCTCACCCCTCAGTTTCCAAACATCATCGGCAGAAAGCTCCGTTGCGACAGGAACGAACTCGCTAATTAATACCTTTCCGTTCAAATCCTGAGGTGTTAAAATTTCTTGATTTATGCCTAACAAGGGGCTTCCTTATTAATGATCCGAAGAAAGTTCTCGAGGAAAAGATTTAAAGAGCTGTATCGCGTTGTTCATACGTGTGTTTACGCGCTGAATTATGGCTGAAAGTCGTTTTTTCTCCCGTAAAAGGCGTTGAATGATGCCTCCGAGTCGTGTTTCCTTTATTACTCACGTCAGGTCTTGTAAAGTGAGTCGTTAAGTATTGGGAAGCACCTCGATGTAGCGGTTTACCGACAATTTTCATCTTTATGCGAAGATTTTTTTAAGTGTCCTATTCAATCCCAGTCATTATTATATTATTAATTACTTCGCAGATTCTAAGATTTCTTTTCTGAAATTAATTTACCGTCTTCTCGAATGCCAGCAACTTATGTTTAATAGATTGTCTTCGCATGGTAATGATTAAAATACTGTGTCAGCGTCGTCTAAGATTAAATGGTTGAAGTATTGTTTGAAAGTTCCTGGATGTTCGTGAGATCAATTTTTATCGGTCTGACTTGTTTCTTCGTGTTTTATAAATTTAAATACCCAGATGAAATAGCTTTTTTGGTACTTTTTCTACGAATTTATTTAGTGTCTAATCGAAAACGTCTGTAGCAAAATGATGGTTGAAATTTTCCTTATTTAGTGTGTATTTCTACAATATCTCGCCGTATTCTATCAAATTCGCTTACAAAGAAAGTAAAACTGCAAATAATAAGGATATCATAATTATTCTCCTTCTTGATTATTTCTCTAAATTTCCTGCAGAAGTACGATATCCTTATTTGTTGCGGCGATGGACTTTTACAACATAGGTTGAGTTTGGAAGAGAGGAAATCATAAAAAAGAAACTGAAAATTTAAAAATTGGTTTTCATCATAATTTAACCAACCATGTTGAACCATTTTGTTTTTGGAAAGTTGGATATTTTGCTCTGATGTTATGTTTTCCTCAATGGCGACCAAATGGCTGTACCCACAGGAAGTGTCGCATAGCAACATGAAATAGTAGCGCGGGAATTTTCGCCGTTGTTATTCGAGGGATGTCCTCACTTTTTACAATATTTAGCGATTGTCTTTCGTCGCTATAGAAACAGGTGTTCCTCGTTATGTTCAGCTTTCATTTCTCCTTGGGCCGTTCTCACTCACTTCCGATTGCTCTCCTCACACGAGGAAGCGTCCTTTGGAGCGTCTCGAATGCCTCTTAGGAAAACGTGGTTGAGGGACTGGAAAGGAATATAGGCGTTTGTTTGCTTCGCCCACATCGTTTGTGCTCTCGAAATTCCTATGTCGCCATCTTTACACATCTCGTCTTACCTCTCTTCTCCTTGTGTGGTGTCTTTGCATGTGGACCCAGCTAAGAGGATAGGAAACTGTACAAAAAAGTATTCCAGCAATGCCAACCTGATTCTTTTCGATTTCAAGTTGCGATTGATTGCTGTCAGAGGTTCTCTGTCTTCGTTGTGGACTTGATGATTGAAATTTTGTCACATTCGTATTCACTGATAGTTTATTCCTTCCTATGGTACCCTTATGAATATGTTGGTAGCTAAATTTCATTAGTTGTGGAATCCTATGTTATTCTTCCAGTATGTCGAGATCACGTAGCACAGGTGAACGTTTGAAATCGTGGTTCTAAGGATAAATGTTTTATTGTTATAAATGTTAAAATAAAGGCAAAATTCAGTGAAATCTACCGAACGCTTGGTTGTGTCATGACAGTTTAACTTCTAAATACAATATTTTCAATGGAGAAGTTTTGATTCGAGAAACTAGCATCGTTCATTTGTCACATTAAATACAGTAGTTTTATTTAAATATTTTTGCCTGTTACCCTGTAGAACCTGAAACTTTTCATTCTGTTTTAAACCATTTCCTTGAGATATTTTGGTAAAACCTAACTAAGGGAAAGAAAGAACTCACATGGGGCAGTATTTTCAAGGTCAGCTTAAAATGAGGGCATATTCTCAACTGATGTAACTACCAAGACTCCCATATGTTTTGAAACTTATGACTGGAAAAAGCATTCATTCTGACCAAAAAAGTATTTGCTCTTTTGTTTCGTTTTCGTCTTGATAAAGAAAGTCTTGCTGTCTTTTTTCGTGCGATTTAAAATGGGAATTGTATCAATGGAAGTAACAAAATATCATAGTTTGTAATGTTTTCTCCTGTAGTTCTATTTTATAGTATCTCCTATGTTGTGATATCTCTTATGAATTTCATACCATTCAGTAAACGAACCTTTTCTTCATTCCTTCTATCGAGTTTCTAAGAATCATGCTTTTGAGTATCGATTTGAATTCCTTGACAGCTCACCTCCAGCGTCACGTCCTCGTTGAGTCATTTTCTTTCACATTCTAGGATTTACTCTTTTATTAAGAATTGAAAACTCATTTTAGTTTGTTTAGGTTATTTATTTAGTTGTATCTGCCTGAGAGGTTCAAGAAATGTCGTAGAAGTTTGATAAAGTATTTAAAGTTTTTCTCATGGTTAGAATACAGATGTTCTGGACGGATGCTATGAAATTAGTAAATAATTTGATGCGGAAAAGTATTGCGGTTCGAAATATAAAACTGCTCCGTAGTATGATTTTGGTCATAATGATAATGCTTTCCTTTCTTTTCTTCGATGGTTTATCTTACTTGATGTAACACATTGTCAGACGAACGTGAACATTCCTATTCTTGGCTGGATTCTTCCCAAATTTTTTCCATAGGAAATTACCGTATTTGACAGCATATGAGACGTAACCTTTTATTCAAAATTATGGTTAAAAAATTCATCCGCGTATTATATGTGAACGGTTCGGCCTTCTTAACCGTTTTGATCGCTTCTGCAATATCTCGTAAGATTCAATCTGGATATCTTACGACCTTGATAAATTGAAATATATTATCCAGAAAAAATAACCAGAAATATTAAAATATTATAACTTAAACTTCAACAGCGTCGTTAAAACTTTTTTCATGAGTTTTTCCTGCTGAAATGAGGGTGCGTCTTATATGCCGTCAAAGACGGTAGTTTTACGTCGTCATTGCCGTTCAAAATGTATGCGTCCGCATCGAGTAGTAGTCTTTTTAAGTGGCCGCGATATCCGGCTCATTGTCGTCAGAAGGAAAGTGTATTTCCCTGTTGGACTCTTTAACGCGATCAAGGCACGCTTCAGAGTCGTACGCAATGCGAACTGGGTTATTTCATACTTATTATCACGTTATAGCTGAAAATATTAAGATCAGCAGATGGGCGATTGTTTTGTTGCTTATGTATTTTTTGTTGATTTATCCTTATATTCATTAAGAATGAATAATCGGTTTGCGTCCTCCATGTGCAATCTCTGATATTGTATATTCAAATATGTTACACTTTGTTCATATTTCTTATGAAAATGTATTCTCTGTCTATAATTTAAGTCATTAAATCATTTATCCTCACTTACTGCCAAGTTTGAATTAGGAGTAGTGACTTGTTTTTTTTTTTTTAAGTTTCTTGTTTGTTCATAACTTTTTAAAGAAAGCTAGATCAACTTCACTATTTTTTCCTGATTTTTGTCCAATAAAGTTTGTTTTATTCATTGTATTTCAATTTGCAATTCTTTCTGCTTACAGATCATGCAGTGTCACAGGCCATGGCAATGGCCCCAAGACGCTCAGGTAGTTTCCCAGGAAGTGACTCAGTGGTGTCAGGAGGAGGTGGTGGCGGAGGAGGTGGTGGCGGAGGCAGTGGAGGAGGTGGCAGCGGAGGAGGAGTGTTGTCACCACGATCTGCAGAAACTGGAGGAGGAGTTGGTGTAAAAATGGTCGAATACTTGCTTGGTTCATCTCCAACCGGAAAGGACTTGGATCAAAGAATGATGGGATTGAGACTTGTAAGTAGTCTTTTGATGATCAACTTCCACATTTAACCTAAGATTTAGCATTTATTTTGGCTGGTTTGAAATATACTGCCATCCCTTGGCACCAATTGCAGTCTTAATGGCAGACCTTTCCTTGTTCTTCTCACATTTCATTATCACTGGATTAGCTGTTTTAATGAAGAACCATTGATTCAATCTTGATGGATCTAGAAGTCATTTATTTTCTTATTTGTTTACATAGGCTGCTCAAATTGTACCCTATTTCTTGAACAGCTACAATTGCAACATCGTTGGATATCAGATTCTTTGTTCATCAAATAGCTATTATCATCTTAAATACTCTCATTATTTACAATAAAATTATTACATTCATCACTTTAGTTAGTTTGAGGCCTTAAGAGGTGAATTTCGAATGTACAATTCTGGGATTTATCTACCTTGAGGAAGTTAATCTCTTGTCTTGTTGTTCTAAGCTGGCCCTGCTGGATAGGGAATTTATTTCTAGGGTACTGCAGAATTGAAAGTATAGAATTGTATATATTTAGCCTCAGAATTTCTATTCATAATTATATTGTTTTAGTTGAAGAAGTAGAAAATTGGAAAAGTAATGTAAGAAGGGCTGACCAAGGTTTCCTTGGATTGTTTTATTAATTCCATGGTCCTCCATTTTGAAAGGATCCCATTATAGAAAGGCAATATCCTGATGTTCAGAATGAGAGCAATATATCTGTTCAAAATTTTGTTACATCAAAGATCATGCTTTATATATAAATTATGTAATGATATCACATGGGCATAGGAAGCCTAGAAGTGGCCCACATGGAAATTTTGCACCCAGGCCTCCAATGGTAGATGACCAACCCTGATTGAATGAAATGTTTTGATAGGTGAAGTAGTTGTTCATCTAAGAGTTTTTTTTCTTTCCCACTTTCAGTAAGGTAGATATTTAGGTATGATATTTACTTATCATTTACTCAGGAATGATATGATAAAAACAAATGCTGTTAAGTATCCTTAATATTTGTATCCAAAGTGTTATCTGTATCTGCTGTAGCCCCCTTTCCTCATCCATTCTTTATGGATAATTCTTTCTTATTTCTCTTTATAGTGTCAATCTTCCAATATGTCTTAATACTTTGTGAATTTTGGATTATATTTTATCTCTTTTATTAAATATTTGTATCAAATTTTAATCATTCCCATCACTAAGTTTTTGAGAGGAAAGAACTTTCTGGTTACTGTAATGAGTAAAGATTGATGGACAGCGTATCCCTCTCTTCAGTGTAGTTTAAAATTAATTGCAGTCATTATATTTGAATGATGCAATTGATCTTTAGATCATTCAATATCTAACATTAAACTTTTCCTAAAATTAAAATCTTTCCACTAAAAATGTGTCATCTCATTTTGTTGTGCATTGAAAAGAACCCTTTTATCTTCATACATAACCATGTCTGTTGGTCCATGATATGGTGCAGTATGTATATATTAAATTTTATACTGCCCCATCTAAGCATCTTGTAAGATTGTGTTTTTTCTCAGTTATCAGTTATTTCCCCAGCTCGTTGTATCATTGAGAATTTTTCCTTTTTCATATAGTACCATCCTGAATGTGTTCTACCCAAAACATTTTTTTTTTTTAATGGAAAGTTTATCAGTCATATGACAAGGATATATAGTCATCTCAAATCTTCAAATTTTCGAAGACCTAACCCCATCCTCTTTAGTTACTTCCTGGATTCTTATGAGAATTTCTTCCTGGTAAGTATTTTAGTATAAGTGGGAACATTATACATTCTTTATTTGGTTCAATATAGAAGCTGTTCAAAGATACTATTTCTTTTAGAAGGATTGTTGATTTTTGAATTAATCAAAATTGTGTGACCTTAAGAATGTCTCTTTAAGGAAAATAAACATGCTTTGTATCAGAATAAATTTTATTCCCAGTTTGCACTAAAGAATAATCTGAAGCTTTTCCTTCAATCTGCAGTTCACAGACTGTTGGTTTTCATTTAGTATATAACAATATGGCTCTCTCTTTGACTGTTGAAATTTTATTAATTCTTGTTACTGATCATTCTCTTTGATATCACTGAATAATAAGCTGTTTATAATTTTTTTGGGCTTGGGAAAGGTTTTCAGCAATGGTATTGCATGTATATATTGGTCTGTTTTTTGTGGCTACATTTAATGAATCTTAGTAATTCCTTGGATGTCATCTTGCAATGTAAAATGTTACAAACCTTAGTAATTTAAGAAATAAAGTTGTTTTGATCTTAAAATGATGATGGTAAAATATTGTTCCATCAGTGTTGAAAAAATTATTTGTAATTAAAAAATAAATTTCCTATGGAATTGATAATTTCAGCTTTAACTTAATGCTATTTGATGCTTTTGGTGGTGATTGTATGAATAAACCTGTCCTTCCATCTTGGGTAAGATTTTCACCTCCTTATGGTTATGTTATCCTCTTCATTCCCTTGATAAACTTTCATTAAAATAATGAGCTTCAATATACATATTGTGAATGAGTGTATAAGTTGGAATGGATATTAACCATCTTATTTCCTTTTTCAGAATTCAACAGATTCAGACAAAAAGGACAAAGACAAGGGACAGTCAGCTTCCCCATATGACGGCAGTGGCACCGGAGGTGGTGGTGGAAGTGGTGCTGGCAGTGGCTCAGTCAAGAAAGATGTGGAAAATGGAAATGCAGTTGTACAGACAAATGGAGTTGTGGTTGTTCAGAATGGGGTTGGAGATGACGACAAAGCCTTCAAGTGAGTTGATGACTTAAACAATATTCAATAATTTAAGAATTATAAAATGTAGATAAATGAATGATAGCATGTTCAAATTGAGCATTAATATTGTTTGTTAATAGATTATGAACTGTATCACTTAGTTTGGGATGGTGTTGAAGTAATCCTTCAACTTATACCAACTGGTAAATATCATTTAGTGAATAAAATGAAGCTTGTGAATATCAATGCTTAATTCCTTATGGATAAGTTATACTTTTTACTATAGAAATAATAAGATATTTAGGAATGAAGAAAATTTTAGCATGTGTTGGTAAACTGCTACTCAGGCAAAGAATGGATTTTTCTAATTTTTAACTCTTAAGTGATGACTTTGTAAGAATTCATTCAAAGTTGAATTCTGTTTTTAGAAATTTACATTACAACTAGGTGATAATAAGTCATTGATTAGTCCCCTGACTAAAAGTAATGTGTTGGAACATTCATAGGAGGATGATAAAGTTTGACCAATTACATATTGTTCCCTTCCTAGCTATATTTGCATTAGCCCCTGATTTATTTGCCTTTTCGAATGTAATTTCTAAATCATAGTATAAATGCTTAATTACGATAGTTATTAACTTTCTATTTATTTACCAAAACTCCCTTTAAAAATTACACTTCTATAGCCATGCTACTAAAATTCGCTCATTGGAAAATTCTTTCTTTATTGCCATTACATGATTCATTCTTGCAAAATGCGAAAATATGTGCTGTATGAAAATCGTGTATAAGTAGTAATTGTTATTTTGTTTGAATGAATTTAGTTCTGAGAACAACGTTTGTCTAGTTAAATTTGCTATTTCCTGGAATTAAAATTAGTTGTACCAGACGCCATTTAGATATTTTACCATCTTGAGTGCACACATTTACTAACTTAAAATATTATGTGACATATGGTTACATAAAAAAATTAAAGTGTTCAATATTTGCTGTTCATTGCAGCAGTAACTGTACAGTGTAGAGTTGTATCAAATTTGACGATTCGTTTCAACCAATGTATTGATAGTCATATTTTACGAAAAAATTTGCGATACCATTTGTTTGTGACTCTACTTCGTGTAGGAATACATGCAGAGTCAATAATTTACTTTGTTTTATTATATACTTTGCTTGTAATTAATAAATTAGGTTGTAATATGATTTTGCGGCATCGTAGCGTGCTCGCATGCATTTCTTAAGAAGTTGCGATGATTCCTCGATTATGGGATGGTTTAGTTTAATAGAAACATTAGTTACTTCTAATTTTATTATTTCGTTGTGTTTTAAGTATTATTTGATATTCCTATTACTCTTTGAAAATTGGTTACTTGTAAAGTTGTGTTAGAAAGTTATCTTCTCAGGAACTAACCGGCTTCCTGGCGCTGCTGCCATCTATCGGATGTTCAACGAACTAAAACTGTTTAGGTGTTAGCGCCCGCCATCTTCAGTTTGATATACATTGAAAGGTGTCCGATTATCTCATAATTTTAGACATTCGATTATAGGACGAATATATTTAGCATCGTATCAAAATTCACGTCATGATACTTAACGTCGGTATGCAAGGTTTTACTTTTTAAAGCATTAGAATGAACTTAACCATAATAAATTACGTTTATCTTTGTCAATCTTAGAGAAACATTTGTGAATGCTTTTGTAATTCACCTCGAAAGTATATTATTATTGTCATAATATATTTTTAAGTAAATATATTTTCGAGAATGTTAGTGATAACATATAATAAGCAATTCGAAAGTTATTCAGTCAGTATTACTATTATTTTATCATAAAAATGAGTTTTATAATACAATAATTTCTTACCAATGTTAAATTTATGCAGTTACCGTTTTTATCAGTTAATTGATGTATAGAAACTTATATTTAGAATAAGATACAGCATAGTAGTAGTTTTTTTAATATATCAATATTTTTAAATTCATCTGAAAAGTAGGTATATTTGTAAAATATTAGTTTCCACTGTTTTAAATATGTCATAAACATTAATAACATTGTTTAAACTTCTCAGGTGTAGTACCACCTGATGCAATTAACAGTTAGCCATTTCTTTTTCAATTTATGTATGAATATTTATGTTATAATTGATAGAATGTTATATTTTGCTATAATTGATATTTTATTATTTTTGATGTCGCAAAATCTTTGTGTTTTAATTCTACCATTATATATAAAAGATTGTGTAATATAGAACTGAAAAGCTTGGAAATTATAGAAGATGTTCAATATTGTTTCAAATAGAGTAATAAATTGAATTTTAATTAATATTTTCCCTTTTTTGTTGTTACAATTCTTAATTTTATTACTTGTTTGTTTTCATACCCTGTAATAGGTCTCATTGGACTTGTATTATTCATTGATTTAATCTTATTTGTTTTTTATTTTGCAGTCGAACCCCAGGTAGTCGTCAGCCATCCCCAGCTGAAGAAGATATGGCCAATAAAAATAGCCAGGTTGTAAAGGAAGAAATAGTAGTTGTGCAAGGAGGAGGAGGAGGCAGTGGTGGAGGAGGAGTTGGTACTGGAAGACCAGGAGTGGTCAATCAGCTTCACCACCCCCATCATAATCCACATCACAACCACACTTATCCACACCCACACCTTCCACCTCACCACCATGGCATTGGCAGCAGTAGCAACAATGGAATTGGCCCTCACCATCAGGTTAGTTCTTTTTTTTCAATTTATTGTGTTTAATGCAACAGTGACAAATGATGATGATCCTAGTGACCTAACAGAATATGAAATATTTCGTTGCTTACTCTACCATAAGTTTTTCACGAAGAAGTTCCACATGAATAATCTTGGATCAATGGCAGTTTTAATTTCATGAAAGGAAACAATTTATTGACAATTTGCTTTTTTATTTATGATAACTATGATGAAAATCAGTAAATAAAATGCTGTAATTTCTATTTGAAAATTGAGGTTTACATCTGGTGGGATTGGAAAAGTTATGTTATTTGTTGTAAGGTTTGAGTGTCTGTGAGAATTTTTTCAGTGTATCCCTTTACATTATTTCCTGACTCTCTAGTAACTTCAAAAATAATAATAGTCAGACCTTTATTGTCAGCAGATTTGTCTTATAAAATCATACCACCTGTTTGCTTTGAGTAAGGATATGCTAATTCAGAAGTGAACTCAGAACCTCATTGTTCCTTGCCTAGCTGGTAAATCCCTGTTCCATTTTGGCTGGAAGAATTTTTGTTTTTATGTCTTACTGATTTACGTGCATCTCCCTCTTCCTTTGACTATTTTCTTGTTAATGTTCAGTATCAAAAGATAAAGAGAAGAACTCATTAATATCTTGTCTTGGCTGTGAGAGATTCAAGTTCATGAGTGTCTATGTATAATTTGCTTTCAATGTATCTTCAAATTTGAATTCTCTCAAATTATAGATTTCTAAAATGTTTTGAAGAGAAGTTTTAAGTAAATTTAGCTTAGTATATAAGAAGTTAAAAGTTGTTCTGAAATCTTTTAGTATTTATAATGCCTTGACATCTCTTAAAATTGCTTATGTTGTATTTTTAAATGTAGAGTTTAAGAATTTGGATGTCTTGTTGGAGTAATAATGATGATTGTTATGGTATTCAGGTTATTTTTTATTTTTACTGTTATGATTTATAGTTGTTAATTTAACATATAATGTTATTAAGTAGATGTATAGCTAAGGATGAACATGTTATGCTTTGAGAACAATACATAGTAATTATTATCTTAGGCTGTAGGATAAGGACAATAAGAAGTTTTCCTTAAATAATTCTTCTGATAGAAGGAATTTTATCTTGAATTTAATCTTTTGAATACTTTTAGAATCTCATATTCAGAGTTCTTTTTACAAAAGAAGGATGTTTTTATTGAGAATACTATGATAAAATAATCTACAAGAAAACAAGGATGCATTCATGCATGAATGCACCCTTGTTTTCTTGTAGATTATCTTAGTTGTTAAATACTTTTATATAATGAATGAATGTAGTGAATATGTTCAAGCAGTATTGTAATTTTATAACATCTACATTGATGTCTTTATCTCTTTAACAGCAACACCACCAGCCAACCCTCCAGCACCACCCTGTTCATCTAAACCTGGAGAACAGTCATTTTGAGCACGTAATGTTCGATCCAGTGATGAATTTTGGAATGGGAGGAGGTAGCGGAGGCAGTGGGGGTGGTGGAGGCAATCTTGGTGTAGGTGTCAACAGCAGCGGAGGCGGTGGTGGAGGAGACTCTCCATCTGTCGTCGTCACAGGCTATGGAGGAAACAGCGGAGGAGGGAACATGAACCTTGGTGGAGGAGGAATGGGAGTTGGTCTTGGAGCCGGAGGAGGAGGCCTTGGTGGAGGAGGAGGTGGAGGCGCTGGAAATGCAGCTGCTGGAGGGATGCTGCAGCAGATGGACTCACCAGGAGTTCTCCCACCCAGCTTTGATGTACAGGTCAGTTGCATGTCTTGTTTCCTTATATTTTCAGTACAAAAGTTTGAACAAATTACTCCTAACCCTTGAGTTGTGCAGTCGTTGATTAGTATGGTTTCTCTTTATTATGGTAAAGGAGTCATAGCGAAAAAAATGGATCATGTCTGTTTTGTAGGATATTTAGGCTTTGTTTAGTACACTTCAAGTAAATAGATACAGAAAAAATTAAAGGAAAAATTTATTGTTTGGAATTATTGGTATCTTGCAAAACCATTCTTTTATTTATTTGTAAAGCAAGCAGGAAATACACTTGAAGAAATTGTTCGTGTTGAAAACACAGCAGCAAGACTGGCAGTATTTACAGTAAAGAAAAGAAAATTCAGTCTCTAATAGCAGATGGTGAAGGTTCACAATAATAATTTGAGATCATTGTTTTTGTTGGTGTTATTTTTTCATTGTGCTTCCCTTGTCCACTGATGAATGACAAACTATTTACAAACGTCTGAATATGGAATTAATTTGCTAGCTAGAAAAATAATTTGGGGAGCTAACACTTAAGGTACTAATGTTAGTTTCCAATTGTACAACACTTTGGCAGAGTATTTCTCACATTCACAAATCAAGGGTTAGGTGTATAATTATTTGTTAATAAGGATTGCCTTAGGTAGTATCAAATCCTCAGCAGAGACGTCCAACTGATTTTGTTGTAAGTTCCATCATAAGGATTTGCACAGGTTGTATGTTTGGGATTTTAGGATGTGCCGAAAAAGGTAATGTTTAGGAAACTTCCAACTCATCCAAGATTTATTGCTATTGAACTGATTGGAGCTGTGGAGTTTACAAGGTGAAGCAAAATTTAATTCCACCGTTTATTGTGGTTGTTATATTGATTTATTGTGGACCAAATTAACCAACTGATTATAAATAATTTATTGAGCCCAGAATTAATGCTATGGAAGTTATGGAATCTATAGGAATTATGTTTGAATGCTTGGTATACCTTAATTTTTAGGAAAGCTTGATTGGAATGATGTACTGTATGCATCTCTCTCTATAGCCAGATTTATATTATTTTACACTTACTTAAATTGAGGTCATTCAATAGTGAAAACAAAGCCCTGGTTATCCTAAATATTTTTGAATTAAGTTAGGCAGGAGTCATGTTGTCTTAAGATGGGAAATTCTACTGGATGCTCTTGTTAGGAAAAATGAAAATGAAAATTAGCTGCTGTAAGAATGAATATTAGGTTCAGTATTTATCCTCTGTACTGATTAAATCATCTCTTAAAAGGAAATGATTGCATTCCTAAGTGTTCGTCCCAGTCATCACTTAATCTGCTTCAATGCTGTAAGTAGTAGAAATATTTGGTGCTCTTAGAGGGGTTTTCAAAGAATTTTTTAAAGATATTTTGCTTACTCATTTAGAATATTGGATTAGATTTCTGAAATTCTTTTTCATAACTTTGGTCGAGGATAAAATGGAAAAATTTTTAATATTGTGATTTTGGAGACTACAATACCATAACAGTCGCAATCTTTTTTAGTCTTCATAGAAATCCTATTTTTTGGCTTCTGAGAACTGCACACTGAATGGCAAATTTTTTATAAGAATTAAATGCCAAGGATTATTTTTATTTCTCTCTATTAGTTGAGCTTCCTTCACTTCATTTCCTCTTAAATTACCTTTCATAAGTTTAATAGTTTCTATCCAAGGTTCCTCATCATTGATATACATGTTATTTTTCCATTTATATCAATCCATATTCTTTTTTGTTGTTTTCTTCAGTTGACTAAACTTCATTTATAAGTCACAGAAAAGGAAGTCTTTGTAGTTCTTTGTTAAAAAATTGGAAAAGCATAAAAGCTTTATTTCATGTAGTTCATGGGTAAAGAAAATACCTTTTATTTATTTAATAAGAAATTAGATTTCTATCTCAGCAACAGCTATCTAGATATAGATATATTGAAGCATGGTTCGATCATAGGTGAATAGCCTTGGCGAAGGAAAAGCAAGAATCCATGTTAGATTTTTAATGAAATAATCCTTATTTCTATTCTTTTATTGACCATGGATTACTATATTCCTTTTTAAGCAATTTTTCATAGTAGGTATTAGGTTTGTCATCATCAGGACTTATCTCCATTTTGTTGTTAGTTATGGATATTGCTAAGATTTATTATTCAATTGTTTGTAGCCATTTTTTGTTGTAAGAAAGACTTAAGCTCATGAAAATTAAAGACAATCAGTTGGATAGTTAAATACATTTTGAAAGTGTCAGAAATACAATGGTGTTGTATGCAGTATAATTATTATCTGAAAAATTCCAGTTTTAGTTAACATCAATCATATGTTGCTTTGCATGGTCTTCTAAAATGAAAAGTTTATATGATTTTCAGTAATGTTTTCTCACTTTCATGTCGTATATTAGGATTAATTCTGTCTTAAAAGGATTATATATGGTTTTAAATTTTCTCTTCTTGGGGCTTAGAATTGAACCATGAAGAAGAGCTTATTTTTGCTGAGTCACCAATTCCGATTCGTTTGGACCTAAATTACAGTTTCAGTTTAAGTCTCCAGGAGTATTATTTAGGCACCAATATGTCTGCAGAATATTTTCACTGAGTGTGTTGCTAAATTTTGCTTTGCAGACTCATTGTACGCTTGCTTTCAGAAGTAATAGTATCATTATTGGCATGATAATTTCCTACAAATTGTATTTTTAATAACTTGCTGATTTTTTTACATTTATGCATTAGTGTTTGCAGGATAAGCAATTGCTATCGATTAATCGTGTTATGATATAGTCATTTAATAACACAATTGCGCTAGAGCGAGGTAAAAGGAAAGCGAGAAGTTTACTTGAGGAAATGGTCGGTCAATTCATTGTTGCCTCACTGAGATATTATCCCGGTTTTAGATTTTGTAAGCTGATAATACGATACAGCGTTTAGCTAATATGCTCTTAGTGATTCAGTGAATTATATCAGTTTATCGCGGTTTTAGATAGTTCAAAACTTCATTACGCTCTAATAGGGTTCGTTGGTTGCACTACAGGTGGCACTGACTGAACTGTCCATGGCGCCCTCAGACGCTAGTTTTGGTAAACGCTTTCGTAGTGGACTCAGAATTTGAAATCCATCCTTAAATTGTATATACGTCCCTATATTTAATGGTCTTTATAAAATGTTCTGAATGTTATGGATTCTCGTGAATTTTGTCTTTATGATGAGATTGTCCCTTATCCTAGAATGTAACGTATTTCGTCGTTTTCATCACTGAATAATTAGACGGTTACATGTTTGTACTCAGCGGAGATCGTTTTTAAATTACGTGAATTTTTCCATAAGGACATCCCCAATTCGTGAAATGCGTTTTCAACTACGAATTTTATTGCACGATGGAGGTTTTCTTAAGATTTCTTAATTCTTTCTCGTATGACATTAATAGTTATTTCGCTTGCTTCGATTTTCCAAGTTTCAGGTACAATCTCGGATTATCTTTATCCCTATAACAGTAATGCTTACAATACAATTACGTCTCAGAGTGCTTAAAAATATTCAGTAGCTTCCAGAAAACTGCGATACGTGTTCTATGATTATTTGGAGAAAATTCTTCCCAAATATATTTCATCAGAAGACTGATGTAACGTTTGTTTTTTGTGATCTCATTTTAGATAAGCTCGTGGCATTGCGGTCTAAAGTTGTCTCAGTACTGTGGTTATATAAAAAATTATTTCTGATTTCCCCATATTGTCTTCCTTAAGGATATAAAACGTTTATAAACAGCGCTCAAAGAGTGGGCAACAGCAAATTTTTGAAGTAGATTAAATGAAATTTTCGTGATCTATTAAGATAGTTGTACATCAAAGTAAACATAGATTCATCACATAAAACTGATGTGTACAGCCTAAACTTTGTGAAAGGGAGCCATTCTAAAGAATTAAAAAATTATGGAATTGAGTCTATGGGAATTACGAAGTTATTTTGATCCTCTAGTATATTCGTTGTACTTGGTCTTACCGTCAATTCTACTTTCGTTCCAGGATATGCGTTTCGTGTAATGCATTCTCGTATCTCTTATATCGCACTTATCCATCATGGTAAAGTGGACAACTACAACGTTTAACGGATGAAGTTCTCACGCGAGTGTGTGACACTCGGAATCACTTGTCCACTATTTTAAGGACCTGCAAATGTCGTCGGACACCTGTAATGTGCCAATGAAATTCTCGCCAATCCGCTTTCACGTTTCTGTCGTAATCGGAAGTCGAGCATGTTGAACGTATCATAAAGCATCCGCCTTTCGCTTTTTTAATTTGCGCATTCCCCTTCAATTTTTTCGGTCGTTACGGAAGGCAGCGCCGCTCATCTTGCGTTGGCGCGTTTTATTAAATCCTCCCATTTCATTCTCGCCATTACTCCCTTCATTTCGTTTCTCATCTGTTTCATTTGGTCCTCTTTGGGCGATTACAAATATCCCCCCGCCGCACGATATTTCATTCCCCATTACGACCTTTTCCCGCTCATTTTGCGTTCCTCCACCGTTCCAGCGTTCTGACCTCGCAAACTTCCAACTTCCGAGGGCTTATGGAATTATTTACCGAAAAAATTCTCGCCGCCTCCGCTTTATTTCTCGGCGTGACATTTAATTTGCCTCTCTCTGTCGCGGGCGATGTGTTTTATTTTTAAGTATATCATTTATATTACCCCAGAAAAAGTTCTTATCTCCCCAGGGTTCTGTTGGCAGGTCGTAAATTAGGCTTATGTTTGATATTTTGATGTAACGCGATGTTGGAACGGAGTTTACGAAAAGAGACTCTTGTTCTGCGAAAGGAAGTGCGGTTGGCTTTATCTTCAGCGGTCGCGTAGCTCGCGAATTTCCTGCCTGAAGAAAGCATTTTTTGTCATTTTCGCAAGCAAAATAAGTATGGGAGGAAGTGCGTCTTTACTTAATATTTCCTGAGCTGACGAGGCCTGCGGCCATTATTTCGATGAATATTCTGGAAGTAATGCGTAGTTCTTGTAGCTAAGTAGTGTCATTTGTTTATTTAATTTGTTTCCTAGCGAAAAGTTTCAAACTTTTTTGTTGCTCGCAGATGTTTAGGTCATATCATTTTGACACAATGGTTGTACAATCTTTTACAATTTAGAAAAAACGTCATAAGCATCTGTTAGTGGTTCCATTTTTGGATTCCATGCATCTTACATTATTCTATTCAACTCATTCTAAGGATGTAGTTTTGTGGTTTTTTCTTATGAATTCATTTCTCTTTTTTATTTATGTTATTTTGTCTCTCTTTTCATTAGCATTCAATTCTTTATGTTGGCCATTCCCAGTGTTTTTCTCAGTTATTCTAAAAGAGTTCAAAATTAGTCGTTCATGATTGTTGCTTTTTTCTCTTGTTTCGAAGAAGAAATTCATTTATTTCCTTTTTTAAACACTATAATTTTTATTCACTTTAATCCGCTATGAGTCAAAATCAGTATAATAAAAAATTGCATTGTTCTAATTTTATTAAAACATATATTATCATTTCAAAATTTTTGCCATAGCGGCTTTTTTTAAATTCCTTTGATCAGTACATTATGGTTGTAGGCATAAAAGGGAGAGAGAGAAGTGATCAGTGTATTTGCTGCCAAAGCTAAATTTGCTCTTTTAATAAAATGCACTTCCGTTTTCCATTAATTCTCATCTATACCCAACGGAATTGTTATTCCCCAGGGCTTTCTTCGTAATTTATTACAGAAAAGCGTCATCCAAGCGCTTAAAAAGCGTCCGCAATTTTTTATCTGGATCACAAGATCATCTCAAAATAGAAGTTAAAGTTGGACACCCTAGATTTAACCGGGAGCTTTAATTATTTCTCGAAGTATTTCGATCGCTGACAGGATTACCCTTTTCCTCGCTTTAAGATCGCATCTTCAAGTGCGGGCTTACTTCGAATAAGAATACCACCACGCATTAGCTAATGGGTTAAACGTGTCGTGTTTAATCCTTCGCTAAGATCTCTAGGTGACGCGTGTTGAAATTACCTCCGTCATCCTCGTTCGAAATGGAATTCTATTGTGGGTTACGTTTAATATTAGGGACCTCCAGAGCAGTTATTTTTCTCGGCTCGAATCCGAAGGGCGTAGAAGTCATTCATTCTTATTTTTATACGGAATCTTTTATCTCTGTATGAAATTTATGTGGTAGCTGGTTACTATCTTAAAAATCAGTTCCAGAGGAAATTAAATTTATAAGCTTGTTTAATCTGAATCAAGTATTGAAGATAAAGGTATAAAAATGATTCCCAACGTAATGAATGAAACTGAGAAATCAGGAACTTAGACTGTTCTCAGATTAATTGGTAAACACTTTATATTTCATATTATTAAATTATGTTATTAGCCGTTATATCTTCGTACTTTTGTCACATCGTATTTGTCTGCAAATATTGTGGACTGTATATCTTCTTCAATATATTAATACTTAATGTAATCTGTTTCATTAACCATGGTGTGCCTCCAAACTTCACTTACATTATCAAGGATGATTACTTTAAGTTGTGTTAGTCTTTTGTTCGAAAGTGCAAATGGGTGATTTCTCAATCATAGGTGTATTCACGGTTACACCTACGTAAAGTTGAGCTCTTAATCATAATCCGTCGAATCCAACAATTATTTCGAACTAAAGCGGAATTGAATCTTAAACATTCTATTTTTAGGTATTATAATATTGAACTGCATTTTATTATCTACTACTTTTAAATATTTAACTTTATAATACTATCGTATTAGTTATGAATCGTTTGGTAATAACCACACCTCGGTAAACGAATTTCCCTAACAAATTTAAACGATAGTTCGAATGAAATCGACAGTTATGTAACAAATTATCTTTGGATATACAAACAACTTTCTGCGAACAAAATAATGAGACGAGTCAACCGAATTGTATCGTCTTTAACTGATACGCCGTATCCCAAAGTCCCTTTCCGGTAGCATTTCAAACACTTCAGATGCTCGACGCGCTATCCGTCGGATCAGAAGGCAGAGGTTGAGGAAACAAACGCATTTCTTGCCGTCCTTTTAATATAATCGCGGACGTTTTATTCTTGGGTCCTTCCCCTCCCGTTTATTTGGGCGGTGGGGCGCCTCTCACCTGCCCCTGTTCCCTCACTGCTCCAATGACGCGAATCCTCACTCCAGCTAGCGCCGCGGGGTGCGTCAGATGCCCTCACACCCCATTCCGCCGAGGCCACCCCGAACGAGTAGGCGGGCCTTCTAATCCCAGTACTCTTTGTGTTAGTTACGATGGGTTTTTTTCGGGTGGCCTTAACAGAGGTATTTGGCAACGAGCGCCCAGCACGTGGGATAATGGAGTCACTAAGTGAGATATTATGTAAAAAAAATAATGTTTTTTGCGGTTTAATGTTGATTTATCCGGCGTTCTAGTCTAAGTTGGCTCATCCTCTCGAATCTCGGTTAATTAAAGAATAAAAATTGTCATTTTTTTATTTCATGCGTCTATATTTGATATTCTTTACGTGTAAGCCGAGTTACTTTTCGTATTATGTTTCTTTTCCTGTGCTATATTAAAAGAACAAAGAGATGTTGGGTCACCGAACTATTCGAAGCTAGTTATAGACGCTTTCCGTTTTTTGCGTTATTTTTTATAGTTGTTACGTTTTTAGGCTATGAGTTCATTATCAGATATTTTTCTTACTCGAATCCATGGTTTTTCTTTCGAGCGAAAACTTACATTTCCTACGGAATAATAATCAATCTTTGTGAGTGATTTTTTGCGAAATAGGTTATAATATATTCTATATTCGAGTCTCTACATATAAAATATGTTACTCATTTCAAAGATAAAGTTTTAAAAAGAAGTTGGCGCCCTATAACTCTAAAAATATAAAAACTGTGGTAGGAAGCAAGATACTTTTTTGGAAAGGTCTATAAGGATCAGTTATTAGTTGTATACTGCATGAATAGCTATGCAGAAACTTAATTCAAGGTTATTGTTTATACATTTGATTGTACACAGTATATCGAGTAGAACTTAGTATCCGGAATCTTTTTTCGACAAGATCACAAATAACTAAGAAAGAAATTCTTTGCTATTATTAATTACTAGGTACTTTATTGTTAGTAATTAATTAAATATTCTGACTTAAAGTAGACCAATTATTTTTTGCGTTACATCATTCGATGTATTTTGATTGAATTGAGAAAGTATCCACTCGACCTTTTTCTTCAGGCGGGTGAATCATCGTTGGAGAACAATTTATAATTGGGCAGAAGTGGAACTATAATAGTAACGAACCGAGTTTATCCCGCTAACTTATTCTACATTCCAAAGGCCCTTCATTTCTTCGTTTACGATCCGGTTGATTGCCTTTCGGCCCGACACCACCCTTGGCGTCATCGAGCACGTGCGACTCATAATTGAGAATATTCCCGAACGCTGTAATTATCGGAGGAGAGAGGCATATTTGGCTCGAGAGTGGGGAATTATTCAGCTCGGCGATGTCTGCCCGTCGCAATTTGTTTTGGCACATTAATAGATTCCCTGCCTTTAATAATCACTCGATCGTCGCCCCGCGTTTTTAGTATTCTTCGCGTGGGTAAAAATAAGAGCGAGGTGACGCACGAAGAGAACTTCGATTCCATCGAATCAGCGACAAGTCTCCGGAAAGAATCACCGGTCGCTTTTAATTCCGTTCCGTTCTATTTGTTTGATTCGCAGTCCCAACTCGCACACCTGCCGGTTCGTTATTTTTCTCCTAAACATCGCTCTTTGTTCCGCTCTTATTTGTGTTCTCCTTGGTGGACGCGAGGAAAGAGTTAGGGGTTCCTGGCGTACTTTCCCCGATTATAATTATAGACACACAAGCAGCGGGACGGTTTTGATATTCCTTTCCTTTCCTCTGTTGATGAAGAGACGTTTTTTCGAATCCCGTCTTATTTGGATCATCGTTATTGTTACGGCTTTCTCTGCGTGAGGCATTGTTACGCTAAGAAAGCTCGGCTTATTCATTCTACACAAGAATCTTGTAATTTATTCGTCGTACATGATGATGTAGGACCTAAGCAATGTAGTACTATCTATTCTTTCTGATAATCCCAATGCATTTTTTCTTGTTTCTATTATGTCTTTCATATAGTGGAAATATTTCGTAATTATTTTTTCTCTAGTCACCGAAATGTTTTAATGATGATCATTTATTATTTAAGCCATGAAAACCACTATCGTCTAAAAAAAGAATGGCGCATTTGCGCAACAGAAGTTACGACTTAGTAAGTGCTATGTATTAATTATTATGTTTAGTCTTAGGTTTGTTTTTTTTTCCTTTAGTGTTTTGAAGTCAAAAGGAAATTTAACGCCAGATATTAAATGATAGATTTTTGAGAGAATGAGCTGTTTTTAGGAAGTCAAAGTATAGAAATCGAATATTATCTAATATATATTCTACATCAAAAAATATTTTTAATTACTACGTTATAATTAAAGGCGAAGTGTTTTCTGAATTTTCATTTATTAAGTAACGGATTACTCTTTCATAAATATATTTCAATGAAAATTGACGTACCGTCATTTCCAACAAGGTGCATTTGTATATTACCATGGATAATTTAGTGTATTTTAGAAAAGATTCCGTATTTGGTAATGCTTGGCTTACATTTCATCTTTCGTATCGGTTACATTACCTCCATCCTAATCTCTTTTACTGTTCTGCAGTCAACACCTCTCGGTAGCTAAAGGGATAGGATTGTAGATAGGCGATTCTGCCCTGATTTACGCTCACAGCTCTTATTGTTTTCATGGCTTTGGGTAACGTATGCTTTGTTAGTGGGATCAGAGAGCATCTCTGGTCTGTGTAGTTTCGCGCATCCATCCACGAATCGATCCTCGGGGCCCCTTTCCACATTTGGAAGCGCAGCTATTTCCTCCTCTTTACTCTCATCGGTTGAGATTTATTGAAATCCGATGGATTTTCATTACGACCTCGCTGGATTTAATTCACTCTGATGTCCACCATTTCGCAAACCCGGAAGCTTCTCGGTCCGATCTGTTATTCGCCAGAAGTTTCAGCTTTTTAAATATTAGGAGGATAATTTTTCGCCGATTAAACCTTGAAATGGGGCATTTATTTAATCATGAGAGTCGAGAGGGCACGTCTGATCAATTTTCGATTTGAGCGTTAAATTGCTTCGAAGGCTGAGACCCTTAGAGAGTTCATTGATCCAAGATAAATGTTCTGATGGGAAATATGATACGGATGGACTCTTATGAACGAGTTGTCGATGTATTCGTTTGTCTATGATTTATTCTATGGTCATTTAGTATATACCAAAGAAAATGCATATTTTTAAGAATGGTTGACATATGTTGAAAAATTTATTTTTTGTTATTCAAATAGCTATTTTTCCGACCGTATACTATTTAAATTGTCGACCATAATGCTCATCAAGATATTCAATGTGCATATCATAATATTTTACTTAATATAATCTGTTAGGAATATGATTTCTGTATAGAATTCCATTTAGAGAAAAAAGATCTACAGCACCAATCGATATTGAGGAAAGGAATTCATTCAAGGAATGAACGTGACTCCCGTAAGATATCAGTTATCCCTGTTATAATGTTGGCGCAAAGTTTCGAAAACTCGCTCTTGGATTATAAACTAATAATATCGTAGATATAAAAATTTTCCTCGTTCCTGTAGAAAAATTTAATGTTTACAATGTGAATTTAAATCTTAGAATAAATAATGTCGATTAGTATAACTGGGAGTAGAGATACCTCTAGCCAGCTGGTTTGAAGGATTGTTTTAAAAAATTGCGAATGATATAAATCTGGGTTATACAAACGGAATTGAAAGGAAACTTTTAGTATAAAATATTCCTTGTAGGTACTGCTGTAGACATCTCTCCTGGATTTATCGGTTATTTATCCGAAAATTGTTGAAAAATAACCAAGATCTCGTTGTGAATTTCTTTTACTATACAAAATTATCGGCGTACGCCGTTCCTCCTTATTCGACCATTCTGGAAAAGTGGTAAAATCGCACTTTTCCTTTGGAAATTCATCCATGTCTCTTAAATGTGCTGACTGGTCCTCGACTGACAATCCTCGATAATCGTCCGTTACTCACTAATCAGTTAGCGACGGAACAATAGAAACTGGAGGCGTAAGCAAATGGATGGACTGATTACCGGAAGACAATGGGTCTTGTTTGGCTTCTGAGCAAGAAATGCATCCGAAAGCACACATTGTTTCTCTCATTACCCTCGTCATCCAGACGTGTTTACAATTTGCTCATCTAAACTCGGTTAGCGCACGGCTTTTCCTTCGTTTTGGCTTGCGTCTGCATATCGCGCACGAGTTGGATTTGTCGCTACTCAAAAGTTCGCAACCTTCCCATCTCGTTGTTCGCTCCTTGGATTGGAATCAGTTTTCCCCTTTTTCGTCGTTTTCTATACATTGTATTCGAATTTATTTTGTTTCGCGTGGCCCGTCTCATTTTAAGCTCTCTTGCGTTCGTTAATTATCTCGCACGCGGTTTTAACGAATCAGGATTCTTTCTTATTCACGCGGTCTTAATTTGGGCGTAATCGTTCCGTTTTGTGTGTGGTACCCCGCACAGAAACGTTAGCCCACGAATTAAGTCGACTTTGAATGGTTTGTGCGCACGGTTTTTGTGTATACGTCGACCGGCCAAGATAAATACATCACCGGCTCATCCTATTCTCGTTCCCGAGTCTTTTGTTTTACCCTGGCGGAGTGAAAGGGCGTCAGTCATTACCGCTAAAGAATATTTCGTGCCCTTCACGCGTGGAAAGTTATGTCTATGACGGCGAACAGCGTGCTCTACAGAGTGAATTGATGGCAGGATTGTTGCACCGCTTTATGCCCAGCTGCATTTTAATCTTTCCTTTGGCAATGAGGTCGACTTTTGGGCCCCATAAATAAGTTTTCATCAACATTGGCCACGCGTGCCTTCTACTATATTTGGTGTAATATATCATGGTGACCGAGAAGGGTCGACATGGTGGCATCATACACAGATGCTTCATCTAGCTAACGGGGAGTGGCCGTAAGAAAAACGTGGGGAAGTTATTGTGATTCTCGCTCATAATAGACCTCGTTTGAACCCCCACTACTGCGTTGGATTTTGGCCTACATATGTTCATCGTGATCGTGGAAATAATTTCATTTGTCCTGATTCAGTCGAGGGAATTATGGGGTATTCTCATCGCATTCGTAGCCACTGCTGGGTGGTTTATTTTCCTTAGTTCCTTTGTAAATAATTCTGATTTCTCAAATCTCTGTTCATTGTTTCAGCCTATAAGTATGGGATTATTTTAGAAAAGATTATACGTTACTCTTGGAAAATTTACTTATCTTATCTTGGAAAATTGTAAATAAAATTACAAAGACTACTTTATAAACCTCATAGAATCTGTAGTCATTCCAGTGCAGTTTGTTAAAAATTTCAATTCTGGTTAGTCTCGTTAAATATTTGCGCGAAAATTCCACGAAAAAACAAAAAACAAGTACTTGTCATAGAGTTTCCTATGTAACGAACGAAAGTATCGATGTAAAAAGTGATACTAACGTTCTCGCGAGAATATACAATAGAAAATGAATTAAGAATATTTACCTTTTATTACAAGATAACTATGCATTCTTTTCTAAGATATAGTTAGCATAATTTGAATTATTATTGGTGATGTTAAACTGATGGATTGCTATTCAATACTTGTCTTTCATATTCGGCCTAGATTATTAGTGCACGTTAGTTGATTCGTACCTCCCTTCTACCCCAGTGCGTGATGATTTTTAAAGTTCTATTTAAGCGTATATCATTATTTTATTTAAAATTATAATTTATTCTCGTAATAGAAAAGCAGATAGATCCTCGTTCATGGCAAATGGATGAAATGATGTCGCAACATCAAAATGATAATTGTCTTACCGAGCCTTGTCCAAATTGCGGTCTTTCACCTCTCGGAATCGTCACAATTCGTGTTTTTCTCCGTTTCATCACGAAAGGTTTAATCACTGGGAAATGCGATTGTTGGCTTTGCATCGCATGTCACCCGGTCGTAACTTCTCTTCGCGCACGGTTTCATTAATTTCCGAGTGATTCATTTTTGTTATCCACCGTCGGTTATTAAACGGATTTAATTTGTATGACGTGTCATTCGTTGGAACAGGATTTTTCCGTCGCTCTTCCGTATAGCCACTGGGTGTCACGAACCAATAAACTATTGAAAGCAGTCGTAGGTGTTAATGGATAACCGTGGGAAGGCACATGAAAATTTAATCTGCGGCCGTATTGAATTTCTGGTCCCAATGGACCTACCGCAACGATGTTGATAAAAATCTCGATGATTACTGTCGATGGAAAGAAAAAGCTTTGTTCTGATATTCTGAAGATGTCGTGACTTCAAATGAATAGAGACTTGCCGCTGTGGGGAGTAATTTCGTAATCTCCATAGCTTACTTGAGTGAATTGGAGCGAATGGTTTTCAGATCTTAGAGTTAGGATTGCTTACTTCTCGTAAAATATTAAATTCGCAAAAAAGGCATCTGATGAATAAACTAACGGTTGCTATACATAGGACTACCGCTTCTTCCTCCCGTTTTAATTGTTTATGGCTACTGAAACTATGTAAGCGCACAGCTTTCCAAAATCAAATCAAATATTTCTTAAGAGATCTTTTCATCAGAGGCAATTTGCTGATGCATTTTCTGGGCAGATTTATTGTAGCTGAAGTGAGCGTTTGCATCTTCCCGATAGTCATTTTCTCTCTTATGTAAGTATTTTGGAAGAGAGGTGCCAATGAGATCAAGGATTGCTTGAGATGAGTGTGCTTCATGGGTACAATGTGGCACAATTTCCTAATGGATAAAATGTCAAGGAACTATGTACCATGTGAAGTATAGCATCCAGGCCAACGGGAATCGAATTTGAATAAGGAGAGAGAACTATAAGATTGTCTCAAGTTTTTATTAACTGAAAGTTCATATCTGTCTAATTCGTCTTCCGTCTTACAGTAATATACAGTATATGCGAAATTTAAAACTTCATCATCTTATGGTTTGTTACATTCTGGTTCCTACTTTGTCCTCATGAGCGATATTAGTGTTGGCGCACTAAATTATGTCTTGTAGGAGCTGAAATTCTGTTTTTCGTTTTTCATTGTTATTTCCGGGTAAACTAAAGATTTATCATCATTATGTGAATAGCCGGAATAGGTGGATGTCCGTGTACTGTAGGTTAACCCAACGGATTACGACTAATCTATTTTCCCTTTCCATTTAGCTAACGTCACTATTATATAAAATTGGCAAAAGCTGTTTGTTTTCAAACAGGGGCTTGGCTTATGCTGTAAGACATTTCCAGTTTATCGCACCGAGTGACTCATGGCAAATGAGAAATGCTTTCTTCACGGAAGAATTGCATTTGTTCATTGCCAGTGCATCTTTTGATGGTCTACTAGTCCTTGAGGGAGTGAGCGGCTGTTATTAATCCGCAAACGTGGTATTATCAAAATTATCCGACCCTGGGTATATCTTTAGAATGGGGTGCTCCAAGGATTCGAACCTGGCATCCCTATTCTTCCTTGCACACCTTCCTGTTCGTCCCATTTACTCTTCTTTAGCGGAGATTGAATTGCGACAGTAGGGTCGTTAAGGAGGGGCGAACGGAACGGGCCGTGTATTTTTAATGGGACTCGTTTTTTTGTTGCCCCAGCACCCCTTCTCTTTCGGATATTTATAGATAGCGGCGAACGCCCCAACGCCTGAGAGATGACGGATTCTCGCTGGCTTCCCTCCTTGAGGTATTCTCGTTCTTTGCTCCTCAGTCGCTATTGTTGGCGAGCTCTTTCTTCTGGCAGCCTATCTGCACGCCTCGGAAACTTCTTTTTATCACAATTTTATCTACAAATCCCCACGTTTCGTCTAAAGCCGGTCTTGGCTTATGCCCTAGGCCTAGGCGACCCTTCACCCTTGGAAGGACAACCACCTTTTTGGGGTACGCTTATTCACATGCAGATGCAGCCAGGGTCCTTACCTTTCCATTCATTATCGGGATGGTATCGCCTTGCAGGGGTGTTGTAAGCGGGGTGTCGAACCGAGATATTTTGGCCCATGTTTTAGTTCCGGTTCTTAGGAAACAAAATTTAGGTTCAGGCTCGATTTCAATTTGGCAGAAAGCATCAGTCTTTTCTTACGGTCTGGTTCGATGCAGTTGAAATTATGTTCGGTTTTGGACAAACTTCGTTTAGTTCTTTGTTTTAGTCAAGATCCATTCCAGTGATATAGTTAATTCCTACTTAGGTTCTCGTTTCAGCTTCACTTGGGTGTCCCGGTTTTACTAGATTATTGCTGAAGGAATATTACTACATAGGCAGGCCATATCCCAAGTCGAAAATGGGTACTGTTCCGCTTGTTAAACAGTAAAGCCCTTTGCTAGTTTTTCCGAGGACTTCATTACTTCTGTGCATATTTTATAGAATATGTGCCATTTTTTTATATGCTTAAAGATAAAAATAACTTCGTAGTTATGTAGATGCTTCTCCTTTAGTTTTAAGGTAAACTTCGATTAATAAAACCTTGCTAGAGATTTAAAGGAATATGATTTATTAAGAATAAGCAGTGAAAAATATTAACTTTAGCAAATTTTTATTGGTAAAGTGTCAATGTATTCGCAACTTGCCTAGGTAAAACCACTTTTTTTACATAATGTTATCCTCATTTCCTTTAGTGAGTGATCTGAATTTTTTTGTGGGTACTTGAAGACGGTAGAGTTTACATACGTTTCGACGCAAGAGACGGGATGGGAGGTTCGGAAACAGTGCTGTCCCGAAGAGATCAGCCAACTAATATAGGTTTTTTTTCAATTAATATCATTGAGTATGCACCCTCATACTTCTTCATTTTGGTGTTAAAGAATTAGAATTTTTTGTCCGCTGAGATTTTTACGGCCTTTCGCGGATGGTGAAACCTTCACATCCCTCGTCCATTGTTCTCCAGAAAGCTTACACATCGTCCTGTCATTTTTGCGGTGGCTTGTTTGTTTGCTCGCTCCGCAGGTTTCCGACACGCCGACCTTTTTTTCTCCGTAGGAAATATGATTTTTGAAGCGTTCATAATGGCAGTTTAATTTTTTTGAGTCGACCGCAGCTGCGTGGTTGTCACTAAGTAGTTGCGTATTTAAAGTTGCGCTTACATCTCTCTAGAGAAGAGCATAGTGAGAATAAACGTTTCACCTTCGGAAACACCTTTAATACAGGATTGGAAATGAGAGGTATGAATTACTTCATAAGACAACACTAAGCCTATGTAGTGATTGGTAATTATGTATTTAAATAATGGAAAATTATTCGAAAAGCATTCAGCTATTGGTTTAATAAGAACTGCATGTTTCTAACCCCAAGTCTGATTCATGCTCAATTTTGCAATGTAGAAAAAGTATTCTTTTGTCTCTAGAAATGGTATTCTTGTTATATTGCCTGGTAGTCATTAACTAGGTTTCCTAAAAAACATTTCTGTTAACCAAAATTTTGTCAAATCGGACGACATTTGATGGGAATCTTTTCTCTTGCTAGTCTTCGATGAAGATAATATTTTATTTAAGAGTTTCTTTTTATCTTAAATTTGTATCAATCTTTCGACTGAATATATCTGGTATCTCTAATATGGGAAGTTACTATCAATTTATTAATGCCTATAAAGTTGTAATATCATCTAATACGTTGAAATAATGAAGTTTCCTTTTAATTATGGCTACCAATGGATACCCTGATTCTTCAATTCTGGAGACCCTTTCTTGTAAACGTTTATTTTATCCAAAAAGAGCTACGGTAGCAAAGCTTTCGTTGAGGTACTACGTTATCTTAAGATATTTAAAATGATTTGGAAATTTAAATAGCAGTTATTTCGATTGCGATGGATTAGGAATGTTTGCTTTGTAACTAGTTAAAGAATTCAATTAACCCTCCAAATATGTGCCATGAAAAACATCAGCTCTATTTGAAGCTTATTTATCAAGCCACCAGGTGCCAGGAAATTTGTTATATTGCTCACGATAAAAATTGGTCGTAAAGTTTCTCAGAATTTTATTCGAGAGAAATGTTTTGATATGGTTCCGCCGGTTTTGGCACGTATAACAGGAGTCACGTCAGGGGGTGTCTCATATTAATATTGTATCTCCTAGCCTCCACCTGTTCAAATAGTTCTCAGATTCTCTGTAGATGGCGTTTTATGTTTCGAGTAGAATATTCTTCGTTTTATCTCTCGGAGTTTATTAGACATGCCGTGAAATACGGTTTATACTGATTCATATTCTCAGATTATGGAACATAATATCTTAAGTAACACGATTAACAGGAACATTCTCTGTATCTGATGGTCAATCGCTTCAAGTATTTCCTATATCTGGTTTCATGATAGTAGAATATATCTACATAACCTAACTGGCTTTCCAGAGCTTCATATTTCTCCCAAATCAATTTTCTATTCAGTCTCGCATTCCTGAAATCGTAATGATGTTGATTGGTACTGATTGTAAGTCTTTTTTACGGATAAAGAGAAGTTTTCAGCGTTGATATCAGTAAGTGGTAATGAAACTTCATACATCTCTAACATTTGAGCCCCGAGTAACTTGAACGATATGCGCAACGGAGCTGTCAATGAGTTATTGGTAGGAAAATATTCAGTAAAGTATGGAGTAATTATTATCAGTTGCTGATAGCCTTTTAGAATAATGAATGTGTAGCATGTTATAAATATTGAGAGTTGTTACGAATTGTTTTATTGGGAGAGTTTTACTAATTCATATTCTCCGTTAATAGAACATTATGCCTGAAGCAACACGAAGTAATTTATGATCGCCGCTTATTGTAACAAGTTTGTGAATTGAGGAAAATCATTTCAATGAGTAATTCATAAAAGAAATATTTCACCGATATTTCTCCACAAACGTAATCGTGGCATTTTCTTCCATTGTAACAATCAGTCGCAGATTTCTGCGAACGAAATAAGCTCGCAGCAACGCATCGAATCGAAGTTCGCTTAGCCTTTTCAAAAACGGAATCCTTCGCAATCATGGAGTCGATGACTTTCAAATTAATGGCCTCTAATTGGATAGACAGTGACGGAAGTGAATTTCGACCGTGAAAATGTAAATGGTGATCCTCAGGCGCACGTTGAATGGCTTTCGAAGGGTTCGTTTTCCGCGCGGCTCATTTCGCTCTGCACTTCGCATCCCGCGCGTGACGCTTCTCCCTCTCTCTCTCTTCTACTTTATGGGACTATTCCTGGATGCTCGCTCGTTTCTGCTCCGCGGCGGACTATCGTGCGCCACAAGTGGGTCCTCGAATCGATGCCTCTGACCACCGACTGTTTCCCGTGTCCTTCCGATGCTGCGGTTCCCAAACCCTTGCTACGCTTGGTACTTGGGGTTTAATCGGTGGATAAGAAACGAGCCAACGTTCGCAAGGATTTGAGTTTTTTCGGTGGTGATTAAAAAGGTTTCCTTTGTTGGCTCACCGGTCTGTAAAGTGAAATATCTCTTGGTGGTCGAGATGGTTTGGACTGAATCCGTGGTAAACTTAGTTACATTTCCGTCGGAATCTTTCCGGAATATCTCTGAATTTCATTTCTTCGATTTTAAAGAGAATTTTTTCGTTTACGGCAGTAAAAATGGTAACATATGGTTTAAAACGACACGCTCTATGTACGCGAAACTTGGTTGTTTTTATTTAAACCCTGATATCCTCTGGGTAAAGTTTATTTTCGCTAGATTTCCATCTCGTACCCTCGTAATGGAACCTTTTGCCCTCCTATAAATGAATTTATTTCCTTAGGCAGAGAAAACGGAGGAAAAAGCCACCCGCAGAGTCATATAAATGAGTAATTATAACCGAATTATTGCCATGATAAATAGCGAACAATCTTTTGAATTTTTCAGTATAACTGGAAATAAAACTAACTGCACTTTGTATATTTGCCACTGAATATAACTAAAACCGCAGGGTTTTTTGCATTGGACTTTGGCCCTTGTTCTCCTCAGTTTTATATGCTGATACTTATCTAGCAGCTCTTTTATATCCTCTACTACCCTTACTTCAGTGGCTCTCCAATCTCTATTAAGATATGCAATATTTAGTATGAAACTTTGTACTGTTTAGACTTTTTATTTCCAGTGTCCGGTTCCACATAGAACTAGGCACGTTGAATTGTAAAGATGATTTTCGCAGGAATATTTGTGCTTAAATTTAGTAGATGCCTTAGTTTATTTATCAAGTTTTGTTTATTTATTGACATTTGCACTAATTATATACTATTCATTTCTCCTTTTCCTTAGATATGTATGGCTTTAACGCCATAAATCTCTAACACCTTCAATCTCTCTTTAAAAGAAAATCAAATCGTGTCTTTATCGGCTTAAACGAAATGCCTAATTCATCCAAATTCCAAGTAATATTAATAAATCTAAATTCCTTATACTTTCTATCTAGTTTTGATGGAAATGAAAGGAAAAATTTAATGTCAGCTATTTTTATGATGAAGGAAATATTCAGAAATTCTCGTTATGAACCTAATTCATAAGCGGAATCGAAAGGTTTTTAAAATTTTGTCCTTCCCCTCCTATTTAAGAATTTTGGTTGTCGTTTTTTCTGATTAAGGGAATAAATTAATTGGGTGGGAAAAGGTTCCATTATGAGAGTTCCAGATGGAAGTTTAATGAAAATAAACTTTACCCCAAGGCTCCCAAGGTTAGAATATATGAATCTGAGTTTTCATATATAGAGAAAGTCGTGTGTATACCTTACCATTTTTTCTTTAATCAGTAAATTTCCTCCATACTCAAGTATTTGTTTGGAAACGGCATTTTTTCGTATTTGCTTCGTGATTTTTTCTTGTCATTTCTCGAGGTTTCTCCCTGTTTGCTTTCTTTTCGTTTGCATTTCTCAAGACACTTTTTGTATTATAAATAAGCCGTTTCTTTTCGCCTCAAATTTTTCCGGAATTAAGGTCGCGCTTGTTTTGTTTGGGCGGAAAATCGACGCTGGAGGATGTTTTCCCGACCGTGAGAGTATTATTCTGTCCCTGCCGGAGTTGACGCATTATTCCAACACTTCGGTCGGGCCGTAACTTCATTAATCAATGCACAATCGCATTATCCCGTTAACAGATCAGTGCCAGATTTTATGAAGTCGGTTACGTCAGCTGGTAGCTATAATAGCAGGAAAAGAAAGTTTTGGAAAGAGTATCGTATGCATCAGTCCCTGTTTGGAAGGGAGCCCTCCTGTCAAGACCGGTCTTTTCATTCCTTGCGAGACAATATTTCTAGGAAATAAATCAGGCACAAACTTAAGTTGGCCAAATTCTATTTGTGCCCAAAAGAATGGTGCTAACTAATTTGTTTGGTAGTCCTGGCCAGTTAATTTTTGAGGGAATCATACAAAAGAAATTCTTTTAGCCAGACGTTACATTTAAGTTCCTACAGTTCAGAATTCAGTTCAGATCTCTCTTGGATTAGATTTTGAAACTGATTTTCCTATTTTAATTGGTTATTTTCATTCTTGCCCCCCCCCCCTTGCAACGTAAGATACATTTTTAACTCGAAATTTATTCGTTTTCTAGCCTTTTTGAAGGTTTATTAGTTTGCTTAATGGATTCCACTCTCCAGTTTTAGTTCTTCCGCTCTGTCCGAAGTTGTGGCACTAAGTTTGAAGTTAGCCTTTTGGGTTTTTATTCCCGAGAAGTTAAATCTATAAATATATCTTGAGGGTACTGTACTATGGCTCTCCCGCCAGTGGTATCGTTGGCTCGGAGAATTTATGTATGTCGATTCCGTTCTCTCGAGATTGTTAATTTAATTTTAGCAGTACTAAGCCAAGAAATTTATTCACCATTTTATTGTCGAAATTTAGGCATATGTATGCGATTTTCAACGTTAATATACTTATGCACTTCTGTTTTGAGTTTGTGCACAATCCGCAAATACATATTTTTAATGTGTACTTCTGCATTCAGTTTTTATTGTCAAGGTATGCGAGAGAGTGTAGTGAAGGGTAGTTAATTTCTTGATTTTTTTCTAACGGATTGAAAATATAATACGTCGGTTTAGTTGCCTGTTTTTAAAGGAAGGGTACAATTTTGCTACAATATTTCCGTTGTTAATTTATTTATTGTCTCAGATCTTTTTGCATTTTCTGTTTGTTAAATTTTCGTTGGTAATGTATTATCTAATTTTCCCTTGCGTCTTTGGTTTTCGGCGTGTCTCGATTTATTTTCTCGACAAAATCTGTGTTAGGCCGATTTAAATTTATTTCGTTGGCATCTTTCTAAGATTCCGATCTCTTTCATCATCTGTCATCATCAGTCTTCACGTAATGTACTACAAGCATATATTTGGTCTTATGTTCTTTGAGTAAGGGTTCCTTTCTCCTGAACCTGCGTCATTCCTTCTTTTTGATGTTTTCTTTTTTTTAAGGAGGCGTCAATACTTTTCCTCAAAGCTATTTTCGGAGCCGAGATTCTTTTCTATCATAATTTAATGTAACAAGGCGGTTGACGGAGCTTCACGAAGATCGAATCCTTGAATATCTCTTTCGTTTCAATTTGCCGATCGGAGAATTTCCTCTCGGGAACATTATCGCTTTTTCGATACGGCGAAATTTATGTATATCTAGAGCGAGTTGACGTTTGGCATTTATTTCTTCTTAAGATTTATTGTTATCGGGTTCTCTCTTTTTAGCTCCGATATTCTTTAAGGATGCGAGGTTCGTATATTTTTTTTCTCATCGAGCGAGTTCCAATGATAGCCGTGTCGGATATCTGATCAAAGGATTTGTCCTGCATTCTGTTATACTTAGATTTTATCGCTGCGATTGAGCATCTAAGAATTTTGGTTACGTTGGTTTTGAATTAAGCGTATCAGGTACCATCTGTGCTATACTTTATCCAAGTATATTGTTTTAAGTCTAGTTTTACGATATATATGCTTTTCTTTCATGTCAGTTATATTTTTAGTTTGTTTGTAGATGGCATGGTGATGAAAATTTGTGGTATCGTATTCTTAACAAAATAGGATATGAAAGTGCGAAAATTATACGTGCTAAGTTTTGAAATACTAAATTTGGAAAAAGAAATCCTTGTTCCTGAATTTTTCAAAGGATTTCGTTCTTAATAAACTTTTGTTGGCGTTGATTTGATGGAACTGGGTAAGCACCATGTTTCTATATGCGTATTCGTAAATATTGTTAAATGACATGGTGTTTTTATTATATCAAATCGATGTGTTTCTAACCTAGTATTAGTTAAGGTACTCTAATGTGAATTTAGGGCTATTAATAAGCTCCTCCGATGATAGGTTCATCGATTATTCCTTTACGATGATCGCTTGCGGCTAAATCTACAAGAACGCTGTGGTGCCCTTTATGGATGCAAACATCGAGAGATAATGTATGGGCTAATATGAGTCGTTTTGCTGCGTCTGACATTGTGTACCACTAATGTGCAAAACCCTGGAGAGACTAAATACCCCTATTGATTTTAACGCTATCTGTAGCTGATCTCATTATTTATAAAATTTGTGCAATTGCAGTTTTGAATATCTTCTAGCTTTATTTTACTTGTTCCAGGAAAATTTTAAAATTTGGGTTGGTTACTCACTTATGCAAATTGTATCATATTTTTTAGAATTCTCGCCGTCAAAGTAGTTGTATTTATTTGGAAATTCTTTCTTGTCAGTAAGTGACTCGTAACTAAGAAGTTCTTTATAAACGGAAAAGAGGCACTTCAAAGGAATCTCGCTTCTATTTTAGAGCTGGGAATAATGCATTCGATAGTCGAATGCCTGCGCTTTTTCGCTACCGTTTCATGTACACAGCCTTTCGCATTCTAGGCCCAAATATTTTGGGACGCTCCTACGATCTTCTTTAGGGGCTTTTTCATTTCGTAACGTTTCCTAATAGACATTTATTGATGTGGAGGCTCGTAAACCAATGACTCCTACGCCTCGGGACGGTGCTCGGCTGTTTCCTTTACCCGTAACACTTTGAGGAACTTTGGATCGCTTCTCCATAACTGCGTTATTTTAAGTGGGAAGTGGGGCGATCGAGAGTGGAACCCTCTCAAGAAAGGTGGAGGAGTTCTCTGGTGCAATCTCAATTCTTACCTCCGCCAATGTGGCGTCAGCTCTTATTATTCGTGGAAATTACTGTTTTGAGGGAGAATCGGCGACCCAAGTTCTACATCTTTAGGTCTCTTTGCTCTCCTAGTTCTCAATGCCTTTCCCTATGTAAGCTCTCAAAAATAGAATTTCTAGGAAGGGAAATGTGATGGGAAACTAGTTTTCGTGTATGATGTCACTGGTTACTTGAGGAGCAATCCTCTTAATTAAATGTTCAGTACTTGAAATTATTATATTTTATGCTTGCAATAATCGGCAAGGTATGTAATTGTTTAGAAGGAAAGGGGCCTTTGGTTTTAGTTTTGGGAATAATTATCCTGAATATTGACAAAGAATGCCTTATAAGCACCTAATGTCGAATTTATTTTTTTCTGTACGTGATACTGGGTAATCTGTCCGAAGAAGAATTATAACGTGTATATAAGAGAAAGGACTAAAATACGAACAAGAACTAAGGTAGTTTTTCCCCTAAAACCTAAAACGAGAACCCAAAGCGGTCTCTTCGATGCTCATAATAAAGAGGGATATATGCTCTCATTACTTCCCGCTGAGTAAGCCAATGAATGTATGTAAGCTCACTTGTATTATTAGAAACGATTTCAGCTCTCTTGTTTTATTTTTGTTACAGGTTGGCATGGGCTACGTTACTTTTATTTCTTACAAAATATAAATACCATATTAAGCTATTTTAATGACAGTACGTCTTACTCCCAGTTTATATAGATAATGCTGTAATGATTTTGCACTCTAAGAAAACGAGGTTTCAGAACTGCTGATGTAACTTACCGCGAAATAGATAATTAATTGCCGGTATAGTTGTCTCTCCGTTGTGGTATGTATATATGCAAAATATTGTTTATACCTGAGAACATTGGTAAGTTGCGAGAATTTTAGGAAATGATTCAAGGACTTCCAGTGTGAGCTAATGCGCGTGAGTGGGGTCGAGTTGATTTATGCCCCTGCATCTTATACCGCCGGTGGTACGCAATTTGCTTTCGATTTAGCTATTGGAGTAGACATTGAATGAACTGTCCTTAACTCTTTCGTGATGGATAGCATTTTTTCATTGGTGGATTGGGTTGTATGTCTCCTTAATGTGTTTCGATCGATGTTTTTATTCAACTTAATTTTATTCGGATAGGTTGAAAAGCTTTTTGAGTTGTCGCTCGCATTTTAGGAGGCTGCTACTCTTCAGCTTTGTTACGCGTTGAAGAATTTCTGCAGAATTTGCTATGAAATTGTAACTGCTTAGTTTCAGCCTGGCGATACTTGTATACTGAATAGTTTGAAAGGGTTACCAGCCTATCTTTTAAATTTAAGCTCGCCTTATTTTGGTTCAGTTCTCGAAATTCTGGAGAATAGATGAAGCAAACATATCAGTGCAATTTCAGCTGTACATTTTCTTTCATATATCCTCTTAGTATTCAGGAAATGTAAAGAATCCGTCAGAATCGCAAAGTCAGCCGACCGCCACGTCGTTCCACGAACCGTTTAAGCCTTTTTTATTCCTTTCTTCTCCCAGAGACTGTTTCCGGGTGGTTAAAGGGGCTCGAAACATTCTTGCCAAAATAGTCTGGGGCGGAATTTGCGAAAAGAATGGTTTGCGGTGCGAGAAATCGCGTTGTTTGGAGGGAACGAATAGGCTCATTTATAACCCTCCTTGATGGCTCTGGAAGCTCACCAATTTCTCCAGCAGTTCTCGTTTTGTGACTTACAGCGTGTGGCTCCCGCGGTTAAATGGAGCGCGAAAACGATTATGACTATTTGCATGAAAAACGGCTCCCGCGCCATCCATAAACGCCTCTGCTTCGGATTATTGAAAGTTGCCGCTATTTCAAGAGTTTCTCGATCGAATTAAACGGCGTTTATGTTTGCGATAGAATAGACGATTTGTATTATTCACAGTGGAGATTCTTCCAACGTTTATCTCCTGGAAATTTTGAGACTACGCGGTGTTTTTTAGTGGTTCGGGTGTTTTATCGGTAGCATAATATTTTTAAGGGCGCGTATCTTGATTGAGTGATGCTTTAGGGATTGATCCATTGATGGCTTGCGCATCTCGTTGTAGTGAGTTGATAAAAACGTGTCTTGGATCCTTCTGTTGTTGATAGGAAGTGAGAGAAGGTGAATCTTGAATGAGAGAGAATTTTTTATTGTAAATGATAAAATAAACATTGGTACGTGCGGTACCATTGCAAAGCTCTGAAATTTTACCATGTAAAGTTGTTAGTCAGGCCAAAATCATTCTTTTTCAGATTCCCTTCCTTCTTTCATTGCTAGGATTCACACGATTTAAGGTATCTTGTAACATTTTGTGTGGTTACTTACTGGTGGAGTTTTCGTGTTTGCATTGTAGTTTCGAATTATTTTTTCTGTCTTCTAGGTTATAGTTGCTGCTGATTATCGTCCCTGATGGTCAGAATTTCCATTTAATAATCGTAGTTTAGATTCCAGGGTATTACATTGAAAATTTCCTGCACATTTTTTGTTTTGCAAGATTTATCCAAGTTTATTAATTATAGATCATCTAATGGATAAAGCATCACAATTCTATTGCTTTCGTACGTTTAGATAAGTGAATCAAGATTACTTTACCTTAAAATAATCATAATAATGTGATTTTTTTAAAGTGTCTGTGTCGGAAATGGCAATTTAATTGAGCAATAAAATACGCCAGTTAGCCGGTTTTCTTTTTTGGAAATCGTGGCTTACTGTCGTTTAAAAGAACTTCCCAGACGTGTCTTGCACACAAATGAATCGTCCTTGTACGCGGCCTTTGCTCTCTCTTTAAAATTTTGGCTCTTTAATCAGACCCAAGATGTATTTCTTTTCTCGGTCTGCTGCCTGGATAAGTTTGGAGATAATTAATTTTTCATTGAATTTCTCACTGCTAAATTAAGACGCCCTAGCGAATGCTATAACAAATTAACCCTTCCTGCCTGTCCGTCCTTCTTACCTCGGAAATGAGAAGAGATAAACCGACTCCGTTTCGAACAATTATTTTTTGAAACGGTGCCATCTTCTCTCTCATTTCCTTTTATCGCGCCGAAAAAAGCGCCATCTTGAAGGCTTCTTTAATTCACGGATTGTATTTTCCTCAATTAATGCCTTCGTGTTAACCGAATGGCCCCATGGCCATAAATTTTCAGATAACTACCCTACAAGGAAAGTCGTAAGGAAATGCCCATGGCCTCACATCCGTTCCTTTCCTTCCAATATATCTGATTCGACGGCATATTTTTTTCCTTTTTATAGAACACACGCTGTGCGTAAGTTTGGATTTCCTTTTCCCTTTTATGAAGATAAAAGCGATGACTAGTCAGGGCACGTGGCTTCTTCCCTCCCTCAAGGCATCCGTAAGTTCCATTCTCCTCGAAAAGTATTTGCGCTCATCTCGCCTCAGTTTTATGTTGTTATTTTTACGTTTAGCCATAAATTCGGTGGAAGTAAACAGCGTGGCGAAGAGAGGGCGGAAGCGTTTTTGGTGGCCCATGAAAGAACTTCATCGCTCAGGCAATACTAAGGAGAGCGGCGTAAAGGAGGAGATTTGATGGCGAAGTGAAGGCCTGTGCTGCAAAGTTAACGAAATTTTCCTCTGGAAATGGAGGAAGTATTCCGAAAGGGAGCAATCCGTGATGGTGGTCAGAAAACAAGGAAATTCGAGAGAAACAAGGAAAGCTTCGAGGGTAATGACTCTAAAAGCATGACAAGTCATTCAGGATTGATTTAATTCTGATTTGCGTGGGTGCCTTAATTATACACTCCTTATTACGTAACCATGCCATGACGCGGTTTTCTAATTCAAACAGCCCGACTGGAGTGTTTAGGTTAATTACGGTATGATTATCATATTGGGCGATTCTGAATGAAAGTGGATCGATGCGGTCGAGAGTCAATTTTCTCTCTTACTTTTCGAAGTATTTTATTTATCTAAGATTCAATTTTTGTAGATATATGAAAGATTTTTTTCTGAAATGGGAACCTTAACGTCACTGATGTCTTAACTCTTCCAACCTTTGATTACGGATGTAGATTGAAGTGAATCGTTATGTCTGATATGATCAGAATTCCAAAGACTTTGAGAAGCTACCAATGTCGTTAGGAAAATGATAGGAAGATAAATTTATGCCTTGGTTGTTTCAGAAATATATATGGTTAAAAGGATGCAAATGCAGACATACTTGTAAAATTTAAGAGAATAAGATCGCCATAAAATAAATACCGTAAATTTTGTAAAGAAAGAAGTGCTTTTACTTACATTTTATTCAATGATCGTTGTATACTTAAAATTAGTAATGATCACTCATCCTATTCATTATTATCACTGTAAATTTAATGGTTATCTTTGGAGGAATTGATTAATCCTAATCTTTTACATTCTGTTAACTATTTTAAGGAAAGATAAGTAGGTAACTTTGCTCTTTTAGGCTTGCATCTGAAAAACCATGAAGATAAAGGAAATAAATATGGACTCGATCTGAAGTTGTTTTAATTTTTAAATCATTCTTGTAATGATTGTCTCAGTTTTGTCATTTTTGATGTATGTGAAGTAAATTTTCTGGTTTTAATGGCTGGATACAACTGATTTGCATTTTCATCATCGCGCATCAATGCCTTCGAATTCCTTCAGTGGATGTGGTTCGTCGAACTCCTCGTTTAGGCAGAGGAAGAGCAAGTCACGTCCGAGGATTTACGTTGCTATGTATCGGAAGAGAAGTTCCATAAAACCACGCAAGCCGTTGAAAGGTTAACGATGCAAGCTGTGGTTGCGCAAGTCTCACTTTTCTCCGCTCGAATCCTCTATTTCCGATCTCTTCCGCCCGATGCTTATCAATGGCTAATTGCGTTTTCCCCGTTCCCTTTTAATTGCGCGACATAATCACCGACTCATTCACGGTCTGATAAATAATTTAAGGAGTCTGGAAAGAGCTTAAGGAGCTTCGTGCTGTTCTTTCTCCCTTAAGCCCGCTTCACGCTCTCCCAACCATGCTTCAAGGAGCTCCATCTTCTTTCTTCCTTTCGAATCTCGTTCCTTTTCCATGTCAAAGCTCACGCACCGGCGATGTCTTATCATGCTTCGGAAGATATTCAGCGTTTCCCGTTGAAGACATCTTTTGACGGCTTGGCTGAGTGTATTTTTTCTCCGGGGACCTGCAGCGCATTGTTTGAGTTTACTTCCTCGAGGGCTGCACAGGTATTAGGGTCAGATGCCTCGGCGAGGAAAATCCTTGCATCTTGATGTAACCCGTTTGGAAGCTTCCCAACTCGGGAAGTAATTGTTGGGTGGCTTGTTTTCTATTGCTTATGAATGGAAGTGTTTACTTCATAGATTTCTGGTAATGTCTTGTTATTCGGGTGATGAAGTCTCTTCTTATTCTCTTTCCATTACTTCCTCCTCTCATCAATTTAGTTAATGATTTTTGGAATCTTTTGAAACGATATCCTCGAGAAAGTTACTTATTGCACAATTCGGGCGTGGCGTATGTAGTTTAATTAATAATTAATTAATTATTTGCTAGATGAAACTAAACTCTGCTATTTTATTTCTAGATTTTGGACGTGAATACTTTCCAACCCTAAGTAAAAGATTAATTAAAAGTAATATTTTAAGCTGATTTTACAGCTGAGGTCATTTCTCACATATGGACTCTCACCTGAACCGGCACTGCTATAACCAAAGCCTTACGCGCTTCTCATTTGGCTGAAAGGGAGTCTGATAGAGTGATCATAGCAATTTGGATTTCATAGCATATTGTTTGAAATAACCTCTCTCGGATGAAGATTTTAATTGTATATACTTTTCCTTTATTTACTAATATTTTCCATGATGGAGGTAAATCTTTAATGTATAATGTAGGGTGTTAAATTTTTATTGCATATTTAAGATATTTGTGGTATTTAAGGATGAAATGGTTATCTTGTATATGTTTTGGAATTGAAAAAGTATTTGATACTGGTAATTTCTTCTTGGAAATGTATATCTGTGTTTACTTAGTGATTTTCAACTTTAAAAAGAGGATTAATGTATGTACAGCTAGTTCCAAAAAAAACTTACCACCTAAGCCGCAACCCGCATAACAGACGTGAAGCTCGATGAGAGCGAGTCTAGAGTTTTCCACGCATTCTATTGGCTCTTGGAAGGAGGAGCATTCTGACGGCGCCTTTTTAAACCGTTGTGAAACGCGTTGAACGTATTTGTACCGTCTTTATTAGCACGAAATCTAGTTTAAATTTAGTGTTAATTTTTACTATGTCAGCAGCATAGTATTAAAAAATGAATGAGAATCGGATCTCCTTATTTCGGCCAGAAATTTCTGCGTAATTCACCTTTTTCTGGAGGCATCGGGTAAACTTACTATAGCTGCTTCAATTATCCAATGAAAAATTATGTCATTGCAAGATTAAAAAGGATTATATTATTACGTTTTTTATGCTCTTGACGCCTACAGGAAGAACTTTTAAATTTATTTAGAGGAAATTCACTACTATGACTCAAATAGAAAGATGAACGAAAACTCAGCAAGGAGATAAAGAATAATTAGGAATAAGAACACAATCAACTGTATGTCAACTAATTTATGTTGCAGAAAAATGCTATCGAGAAGGGGAGTATGAAAAAAATTCGAAACCTACTGAGGAAAGCAAAGATGAAAAGAAACTTTATCTAGACGAATACACCGAGAAAGAATCATTTTAAGTCAACCTGGTAGAGAGCTCTGAAAATTAGACCCAAAACATATTACAATAAAGTAAACCAAATAAATTACGATCAACTACATCAGATAATTACATCAAATATTATAAAAATTTTAAATACCATCAAATCATATGATAGAAAGTAAAATATTTATTGGTGTGCTATCATCATTTTCTAAGGTAATTGTTTAAAATTCAAATTGCTAATTTAATATTTTAGAAAATAACATAGGTATTAGAATAGTAGCACAATTTAAATACTGAGGGCTACAAAATTTTTCACGTATCGAATTAAAAATTAATTTACCACGAAATTAACGCCAGCATCTCGTAACATTTTTCCGAAAATATTGTTCATTGCCAGTCCCAGAAAAACTATCCCTTTAATTAAATCAAGTTCATGTTACTTGCAAAATTATGCTGTCCCATCTTTTATCTGATGCTAAATCTCTTTCTTGCCCCGTGGTGCAAATTTTGACTCGATTTCTTCACAGTTGAATTATTCTGCAATACAGAGAAGTATAAAATTTGCTTGATACGACAATTAACAGAGCATTAGGAATTTCAGTATGTATGCATCAACATGCCACTCTGTTCTTACTTCCACCAGGCATTCGTGGTGACGGTATCAGATGAAGAATTATGATTTAAGATGAGATTTGGCTGTTTCTGACAAATTCGCGTCTGAGGTTTTACTAATTCTTCCATGGAGAAAGGAGAACTTTCCTTCCCTCCACCCTGGCCCTAGGAGTATCCCCTATTCATTCCTTTGTTGTTTCTTTCTCTTTTGTTTCGTCCATGGAAAGGTATTGTCTATTTTCTCAGAGGAACCATAAAACGGCCGATGGTTGAAGGTGACCTCCGCTCTGAGAAGAAAAACCCCCTTTTCGGCAGATTGTGGATGGTCGCATGTATACGGGGTAGCGAATTTGAAAGCGCTAATGAGGATTCCTGACCGCACCCCTGCTGAGCAGGTATCAAAGGTTAGGGTATGGTGGCGGCGACCGATCACAAGTAAGGTGGGAAATGGCGAAGATTACAAATCCGCGATTTGTAATCTTCGCCGCGGGTATTCCCTTAGGGAATGAAGATATTCAACTCTATTTTTGAGGTAGACGACCTTTCAGGACTTCTTACAAGGAATACAGTTTAAGATGGTTAAGAAACAACAGTTAGTATGGCAAATCAGAACCTTAAGACTGATTTGCATATTGCATATAAACTCCAGGTTTCCTATACTTGCATATTGCAGGTTTACACGTTAACACCTGGTTTATTTACATTTACATTAATACCCCGCGAGCCGCCGTATGACTTATGTCAGGGGGTGTGAAAACAACCACAACAGGATTTCCAATGTTACTGAAATGATTTTCAGAACTATACGCTAGACTAATGTTTAATAAGACTAATGATTAATGATTGCTGCTTCGGTTTCTGAATGCCTCAAGTAAGCTATATAACCCGAATTGTTTGAATGGTGCATAATATGTATAATAATTAAAAGAAAAATCACTATCAATAATTATGAATGATGGGTAAAAGGAGTCATGGAAGAACACGTTAAAAATAGAAACCAACGGATGGTAACCGGACTTACATGAGAATATTCCAGTAATTCTCATGATTCATACGTTAGCTGTTAAAATATTCTTGGTTCTATATGTAATCCATTACTACAACATTCACTCCAAGGACCTTCGTAACACCCTCATCCTAGGCACATCATAATTCTCTACGAACTTTGCGAAGATGTTTTTTAAATTTTTTCATAGTATTTTTAAATAGTAATGCAAGGAAGATCATTCCAGTTAAAATAGGACCTTCGGAAAATCTGAATGATAACAAAGTTGACATTGTTTGGGTGCATCATATCAGAATTAGTATCTCTATATTCTGCTTTTAAAGTGAATGGTATAAACTGTATTAGCTTATACTAAATAACTAATTCAACAACAAAAATGAAAAAATAAGTAATGCTGCCTATCGTCAATTTATATCAATCAAGCTCTGCTTCAATGATTGTTTACTTTATTTATATAAATTGTTTTTTATGCTTTATTTCGTCCCTTCATTGAGCTAAAAATTTCGTAGTTTGGAATAACTTGAGAAATGAACAATGAACTAGAGAAATGTCATCTAATTATTCCTTACGCTTACGAGAACCAAATCGTTTCACTTCTCTTATAACATCTATGATACAAAATAGACAGAGCGTTGAAGATGATCTTACTACATCGACTAAAGTTTCTATTATCATGTCACTAAAATATGAATTGAAACGTAAATATGGAATTTCAGATACTCCGCATATTTAGTGTCGCAGAAACTTGAAGTTTATACGCCGATTACAGATAAATTACATCTCTAAAGTTAGGTAAGATTTAGAATAAACCATTGGCTTGCATAGATAGTAATACCAATGTTAGCAATTTTTATCGGTTTGAAAAAACCGAACTCTCTTTCCAAAATAAATTGCTGATAAGAAGATGGTTTAGGTTCTGGCTTAGTAAACTACTCGAACTTTCTTATAGAATTAAAAGATTGTTACGATACATTGAACATCGCTATTGTATACAATTTCGGAGATCCTGGGAATTACTGATGCATCAGAAGGAAATTTATGAAAGTATGATAAGCCATGGGCGTTATATCCTGTATATTTGAATGTTAACCATTCTTGACTAATATATTACTTAAATTGGATAAATGAGTAGTTTCTCTGGAGGCTGTCATAAACGGAAAAAATATATGTTGGATGAGAAAATTGAGAAGGTGAGTGAGTGGGTTATACTTTTAAAAGAGGTCGTTGCTCCTACTCAAAGTAAACAATTGGTCGACTAGGAAAGCAAAAAATGCGCCTACCCATTGTGATTCATCCAAAAATCTGGAATTAACATACCTCTTACACTTTCGGTTGTTAAATTCATGTGAGTGTATGTATTACTGTTGCCGTCGTTTCTCACTTCCCTATCTCTATCAAAACAGTCCCCCTCTTGAAGTCCTGGTGAATTCATTGCTTTAACCACTTCTTCCAATCACTCCTCTATCTTGCTTTTCAAATTTGTCATGGAATGTGGAGAGATGAAAAGTTTCTCATAGCCATACATTTTAAATACGAAGAAATATTTTCAATATCACCGAGCGATAAATATGTAGATAGACTATTCATACCAAACCACCGCCTATTCATCTCAATCATTAAAATTCTGTCGAAAAAATATGAGAGTTACGTAGGGCCAGCCATCAACCGAGGGGAGAAAAATTTCAACATGAGCCTCATATTCGCTTCTTATCCCCGTGTGATACTTACAGGGTTGGAATTACAGGTAAAAAGGCCCTAAAACTATTTCACTAAGTCCCTATTATTTCGCGTATTTTTAACGTTTTCTACATTATAATAATTGTAAACGTGATAATAAACAGTTGAAATATAAACAATGCAAGTAGTTTTGTATGCATTCAAAATTAATTGAAAATTTTACATTCATAGCTTACAGTAGCATTCAATGAGCATTATGACAAAACCTCATTCGCTCTATCTTTTTGTGTATTTTAGAACTTGATAAATACGAGAGAAGAACGTTTAAGAACGTAATGGTTTGTGACTGCAACCATTTCAAGAGGAATCCACAGAAGAAATCACGTTTATTCGATTCACACTTCAATGACACCAAAAAAATTCATTTTGGATTCAAAATCAACGTGAAAGATGGTTGTCTCGTATCCGTCATCTTTATTAATTCAGGAAAATCGATCCTAGCACATTTTCTATCAATTGATTTGGACGGTATATTAAAAATACCAACTGCATAGATGATAAAATTTTCTGATATTTTACCGATCGAGTTTTAATTTTGATGCTTATCAAATTAAACAAAATTTATCTAAAATACGCAGAGTATGCCTCAAGACTTCATACTACATATTTACTTATAGATTTTTATGTATTTAAAGTAATAGCCTAGATATGGCCATGAGTTCACCTTACTTTACTTTTGTAGATTGCATTCACACAGGCTGTGATAAAACATGTGATCGATATGGACTCCTTAGGTATATAATTTTAAAGGCTAATAACTCTTCTCTTGAACGATGTTTAATATTATCTACTATTATAATATATAATACGACCCATTATAACCGCAGAGTTTTACAAGCGAAGGCGTCGAATTCGAGGTCTATACATTTTGGGTCCGACACTGATTCAAACTGCGCGGAAATTTTCTTCCTCCCATCTCAGTCCTAAACATAAGCTCAGAGCGGCTCAGAGGCAAATTTTGTGAAAATTTCCTTCGTCCTGCTTGTGCCTTTCGTCTCAGACTCAAATTTTATGAGGGGAAGGGGGTTTGCCTCGGTTTCCTAGGAATAACGGGACCTCGTGTGCGACGCTTCCCTCGGTGCGAGAAGCAAAGCTAGAATATATACTGATTTGTAATAACCATTTTATAATAACTGAATTCTTGCATTACAACATCCATATTGTTATAATACTATTCTGCTACGCCAATGCCACCAAACTAAGGATACTAATAAATCTTTGCAATATCAATAATGCAAATAAATCCATTTCAAATCTGCAAGCGGAGCCAGGACAGAAGCAGACTATCTCCTCCATGTTTTTTCCTCTCTCTCTCTCTCTCACTTCTTAAGGCTCGCTTGCAGGAAACTCACTGCCTGTTATGCGGGTTGCGGCTTAGGTGGTAAGTTTTTTTTGGAACTAGCTGTACTTATTGTATTCGAGAATATGCAGAACATCGTCAATATCGTCACATGAAATTATTTAATTGTTTTAATTCTTATTTTTCACTATCAGTTGCGATATTGCGCCAGGAACGGGATTTTATTCGTCTATTAAGGTTTAAACTTTTTTCTGTTCAGACTGGAAGGAACAATTTGCCTTTGAGATTGAAGTCACTGAAGTGACCTGAGAAAACTGTGGAATTATTAAAACGTTTTCTTTGATTCAGTGCCGAGTTTCAGAACATCACAAGTAAAGAAAATGTTTTAGATAGAGTGCCTCATAAAAAATGCCTCCGAGGCTTACTTTAAGCAAACATTTGAGTTGCCATGAAATCTAAATGTCAGTGGTGCGTGACAGAAACATCCCCGTTCAACATGCATAATTGTTGTTCCATAGGATTTCCGAGCTGTTTAATTTCTCCGATTCAATGTTTATTCGATTAATGCACTTGTGTTACGGAATTACTTCCGAAACTTGTCCATTCCGGAGATACTTTCCTTGATGTAATTTCGACTGCCGCCTATATTTAGGACTTGTTTCGTCGTGTGTCGTTCCATTAGAAGCATAGGCTTGATTTCGAAACCGGCGGAGTGCTCCCAGAGTAGCTCTTCGCTAGATTTGTTGAAAGCAGTCATTATTGTCTCGCTCGCATCCCACCCGTCTTGTTGAATTTTGGCGTATCGAGCTTTCCAAGTGGAATGCCATTTTAATCACGTTACGGATCTGCGAACGAAACGGAGGAAAATTGGAAGGGAATGTAGCGTGATGATGTTGCTGATATATGTCTTGGTTTTGCAATGTTTGAAAGGCTAAATCAATTTAGTTGTGGATTAAATTTTCTGATGAAGCCTCAAAAAGTTCATTTCCACATTTTTTGTATGAAATTTGGATCATGTAAACGAGTTATGTTATTCTTACTTTTCCTTCAATCTATTACTTTCGGAAGAACTGCTCTTTAAATGAGTCAGATGCTGAGCAACTACGAACTTTGATGCTTTCATGGTACTGCATCAACAGCATCTGGAGAGACTACCTTTCTGTGCGCTGTAATTAGAAATAGTTATTAGTATCATTATTTAATTAGGGCAGTTAGTCACGGCCCATAGTTAAGTGAATGTTTCATTGAACGATGCAAAGGTTAAATTCTGGTGATCGGTTATAGCATTTACGACATAGGCATAGCGCAGTTGTTCTTTTATGCTGAATTTGTTAATACGAAATCTCAACTTCTTCCTATTTAGAAATGTAAAATCCGCCACGGGAAAAGCTTACTTTTTGAGAAGTGGTAACTTTTAAAAATTATACAATGCTTTGTGATATGCATTGACTTGAAAAATGTTTTATAAATTCTGAGAAACTGTAACTTGTGGATCATGGGCATGAAGGTCCGCACCTCCATTCATTACTTCTTTGAAATATGTAGATTACTTTACTGTCTATACCTTCAGCTTTTGCTTTGATCAATACGTTTTTGGCCTCAAGCACATTAAACAATCTCACCTTGAAAATTTGTACCCCTCTTTTCAATCTCGAAAGACGTCCCTCCGCTCGATACAACCCCACAGTAATCGTCTTAAAACATTTCACGCTTTCAGTTGACAGTTTTTATCCTCCGGATCACAAATCACTCGGAACAAGGGCCTGGAATACCGGAACGTATGCCATGCCCGCATTTAAATCACTTATTCTAAGTGACGTCGCTCTCGAGCGGCGCGCCCTTGAGATGTCATTCCGGCGAGAGTGGGCCATCGAGACCAATCACGAAGGCTCTCTCTCGGCGCCATTATCGAATTCCCTCTTCTTCCCCTTCTCAGCCTAGGGCCAATCATATCTCTGGATCCTTCAAAAACACGGTGCGTGTTTCGTGAACATCGCGTCGGACCGGAAGGCCCACGGTCCTCCAGGAACAAGCCTTTTATCAAGGCTCGCTTCGCTCAGTTGGGTCATGGAGAACAATGTCTTTCGGGGGGTGGCGGGGGCGTTGGCCGACGTCAGGGGGCGTCATACTTGGCGGGAGATGCTCCGCGAAGGGCCCCCGGAGGCATTGCCCTCGCCGTCACGCTAAGTTGCATCCTCGAACGGCGGTCTTGCTTTCTCACCGTTGAAGGCTTGAGATTTCCTTCTGACCTTGCCATATGTCGGTACGCCTTCGGAATTCCTCTGCATGTGAAGTGAAGATCAGGTGGTTGTTGGATCTAATTAATTTTCTGAAGTAGGGCCCCCCGAGGGATAAGTCTGCGTTGATCCTCCGGGGGATTTTGTGGGTTGGGGGAAACTAATCTGTTCTCGAAAAAGTGATGTTTAGGTTCTCATAGTTTCGCGATTTTCCCTTATTAAGGAATATTAATGCGCCTTTCCATAGAAATTAACGTTTTGGGGTTGAAATCGAGCGACCGTTAGTTTCGGTACATTTCCGGGTTGCGAAACGAAAAAATTGAAGCAGTTTCAGCAGAGATGGAGAAGTTTAAGGTCGCTGTACCGTAACTTTACATTTTAATGTGTTCCGGTGTTTTACTTTCTTAGAAAGCGTTCTCCGATCTTTTAATGTTTAAAACCACATTTCTGATACGTTCTTATCACAGGTGACTTCTGTTGAAATAGATATCGTTTTCAATTTGGCAGAAATAAAAACACTTTCTGCAAATAGTCAAAATTCGAAATCACGCAAATATTTTGTCGATAACTAGATAACTATTTTATTTTAATTTGAAACATAGCTAAAGAAACAATAGATGTGAAAATTAGGGACTGGAAGTAAGTGTCATTCATGAAACTATTTTTCACTTTTGTCATTTCTTTGTCTTCTAGGCGAACACCTCCTCGTGCAAAGTAATTCACCTTTTTTCCTTATCCCTAAAACATAATTATGTTTGTTGTAACGGAAAAGTGCGGGAATGTTTCCTTATCTATTCTTAGATGCTAAGAGGAAAATTGGTTTCCATTAACCTTTTCCTAGTATGAAATTATAACGGTGGAAAATTTCTTTTGTCCCCATCTGAACTTCCTTCTTCCGGACTGTTCTTCGTGTTGTGAAATATCTCGCAATGAGTCCCGAAGACTGTATTTCAAGATGTTGGAAATCATCGACTAAAATTCTTCGCCGTTTACGTTTGCGGTTAATTTTTCAGGATCTTAAAGCACCATTTCCTCGGTGTGGTTTCAGAATTCCCGATAAATCCATGGATTTTAATCCGGCATTCCATCCTAATCGGTCACTGTGACGTTCGGATCTTCTCTGGAAATCGCAGCCGTTTCGATTGTTCCAAGGCCTCTAATTCTCGCTCTCGAGAAGGCAATTTCTTTGGAATCTTCGGTTTGCTAGTAGGACTAGGCGTGACGTAGACGCCAATCTAAATTTCACGCTGACTCCGCTCTAACCACGGGGATCGCAGTTCTCGTGTCCGTTTTTCTATGCACATCGGTTTATCGCGGACAGCGAAATAGGAAGCTTTTTGAAGGCGCTGACGTAGGCTCGCCACGGCATCGAGGAAAGGCTGCGTCGTGTCATAGTAATGCAAATAGTTCAGCGTGAGTTACTGAGGAATGACCTTCTGAAGGTTGAGAAAACGAGGCTTGTGTTACCGAAACGGAAGATTATCTATTCATCTCCCTACGCGTTTCTTTGCTTCGGTTTTACTCTCCTAATAAGGCGATCTCGCGCTTAGAAGAGCTCCAAGCATTAATTATTTCGTGTGAAGGAGTTACTGATTTTAAATTTGATAACTTAGGGAATGCTGGATTGACTTACACATTCTTTAGATGTTTTCCGCCAGCACGACTTTTGTACCCCAATCATTTGGAATGTCAGTTGTACCAGTAATTCGGTCCTTATTTTGCCAGATGTATTATATGGCATATTGATGTATTTGAGTGTAGATTAGCTGAGGTGTTTCATAAATTATTAAAATTTTATTAGCATAGGTTTTATGTCAGAATGTTTAAGTAATATTTTAAGATAATCTAATTTATTTGCATAATTACTTCTCTTTGGATGCTATTTTGGTTTGTTTTGCTTTTTCATGGCTTTGATAGTAAGTAAAATAATCGTATTGAAAATATTATGACTATAAATATGAATGTCATAGAATTTCATGTTCGTCTGTTTTGTTTAATTTCTTCGTGGACGTAAATGCCATGCATGGACTTTAGGTAGAATTTATCAAATTTGATATAAAACTGTGAAAGTTCTGGACGTATGTACTTTCTCAATTTTAGAGAGATGTTAGCGAAACCCAAATAAGTAGAATTTTTATTTCAATTCGTTGGAAAGTGAAATTTTTCATATTTCATGTTATACTTAGGTGTATTAAGTCCATATGTAGAAAAGTAGAATTTTAAATGTAGCATATCCTAAACTAAGCAAGTTTGATGGAATGAAATGCCATAGATAATAAGGTTATTTCATTTTTAATGGTTCCACTGTGCCTCCTCTTCAAGGATTCAAAATAGTATTACGTATATCACAACTTTTCTGGTTGGTTATTGTAGATTATATACTTCCTGTTATGACTGATTCGAATATTTTAGTGGTATTTACCTTAACTAGTGACCCAGTTTATCTGGAATTTCCTTCGAAATTATTCATGGCCCTACAGACATCCTGAACTTGGTTGAATCTTCCTCAGCATTATCGCATCTTTTTGCTCCAAGAGCTGGCTGAGTAGAGGTGATTACACATAAACTGCAGTTTCCGTGGCGTAATTTTTTGTTCATTTCCAAAGGAAGCTCGTTCGATACTTCACTGCAGATTAGTCTACATCCGCTCGACGAAAATGAATTGCCTCCCCGATTCGAACGTAAATATGCTGCACAGACGTTCTTTCGAACTCGTTCAGTCGAAGATATATGTAAGCAACCCTTTAAAAAATTTCTACTATGACGTTTTACCCTAGTACTTTCATTTTCTTTCGCGTGCGTAAATCTTTTTACTCCTTTGTGGCTGCACCAGATAAGGCATTTTGAATTTTGAGATATTGTTCCCATTTATTTTTTAAGGTTGAAGTAGGTAGAACAAGATGCGTGACTACTACTAGTTTAATTTCACGGCTGAATAATTTCAGGAAATCCCTTTTCCATCGCAGGATTTATTTTGATAGCACATGGCCTTTCTCTATGACATTTATTCGTTTCTTGAATGATATTCTGTCCGTTACATATCCACGTAAATTCATCATTCTCTTACGTGTCATTTTTTTGTAAATTCCTTTGATCTCTCAAGGCAATTCCAATTTAGGAAACATCAAAGGTTTTTTTGTGCCATACCGTAACAAGGCTTCAAAAATTCTCTAATTCGAACTTCATTAAAAATGGATGATAGATATTCAGGAATGCTTGTGAATTTGTAAAATAATTTTGCCCTTTTTAAAAATGTGTGTTAATTTTAATTTTCCCAATATTAATTAATTAATTCCGCGAGAGGAAATAAATACCACCTATGGTTATCTCAAGTCATTTTTAAAATCCCTTTTCGAACTTCGGTATTTTAATATTTAAACTGTTGTTTGTATCCGCTGAATACAGAATTGAAAATGCTTTGTCACACGTATTGAGGTTTCCCTTAGTTTCTCTCCGTCCAATTCAAACAAAATTATCTCTCCGCAGGCGTAGACCGTAGGCGTATTATTTACGGGGCAAACAATCGCGCGATGTCTTCACGTGAGGAACAACCTCATTCGGACGTGGTCTTCCCGATGTTTTAAGGATGTCTGCGTGGGCGGTAGACACCAAACACACGTTTCCTTCGATATCTCGTCTGTTGGACCATGATGTTAGGGGAGTTCCTATCGTTTTCTCGTATTTGCCCATCGCAAACACGGTTCCGGTTGGCGTTGCAAATCCGTTGGGGTGTTAGAGGATCGATGTCGCTGATTTGAGAGTAGCGCGTGGGGGGCGATGCAGGAGACTGGGGAAATGATCGCATCGGTCGCCGAGAGGTGACCAATTGTCTCGGCCTCTTCTCCCGCCACTAAGCGAACTGTCGCCTCGCTTATTTACTATGGACAAGATCTCATTCGGGTTAATGACGAGTTGTCTGCCGCAGAGATTAACGGAAGGTTATACGAGGAGGAGTAGATCGATGGGACTATTTTTAGGGCGAGGCATTTGAAATTCAGATGGCTTCGTGATGTATTGTCATTTACATAATCAAGATTTTATTGGATTTTATTTTCTCGTGGAATAAGAAATGTCTGCTGCAGGAGATAAATATATGCAAGCAAGATTCTGAAGCCGTGGAGGCAAGTACTGAAAGTTTTGCTTGAATCGAATACAATAAGCGAGAAGTAGCTATGAAGGTTTTGCTTGCAGACATTATTATATATTTCACTTAGCTCTTGAGCGAATTATAAGCCCTTTTAAATTTTCAGCGGGTATTATATGGAAAAACATAAACGTGAGGCAAGTAAATGGATAATCAGAAATAGGTATGGGAAAATTTTCAGTTCTCCTGTCTAATTCGTAATTTACGTAGATTTATTATTTTGGATCTCAGTAAAAGTAAGAAGATTTTTGTGAACGTTGTTTGAGCATCACTGGAGATCTCTTAAAATTTCCATGATTCTAGCTCAGCCTTAAAATCCTGTTTATTCAGACCTTTTACGATATAAATTAAAATATTTAAATTGAAAGATTTACTTATTTTTAAATTCTTTTGATTGTAGTCATATCTAGAATAGTAATGGGGAACTTGGTGAAATATGTGAGTAGTGAATCGAAAAATCAGCGCTCTCCAAGCCATTCCATTTCCCCTCTTTAATTATAACAGTCTCCTTCGAGTCCGCATTATTATTCAAAGCAGTCCTTTTTTTTCCTTTTCTTTTTTTCTTTTTGGAGGTTCCAAATTTGAATTTTTATTAAGCTACCGCTTCCCCTCGCAGAGCTATGGCTTAGATACTAGACAACCTTCCTACTTCAGCTCCCACCGAACTACATTTTCTGATAGTCTTCTGCTGTATAATTTCTTTAAGTTTGTTTTCTCCAAGTAGCCTTAAATTTATCCGTAAGGTTATAGTATTCATAATTTTCCCTTTTTTATTTTTATTAATGTCTTAGATACATTCGTTTGATTGACATAAATTCGAATGAAATTACGTGTATATCTTTCTTTGATGAAGAGATTGGAGGAATAGGTATTCATTCTATATTCTATTATATTTTTTATTTATATATTACCAAAAATGAGTCCGACACGAAATAAAGGGAACAATCGAGATTTCGTTGCGCTTTTTGAACTATCTAGGTTTCATCTTGACTATTTATCAAGGTTTTCTACGTCTTTGGATGAGTGTGTAGGATTCAAGGTTATCTAGTTCTGTTCTGCCAGCCCTTTTAAAATATTTAGTTGATACATGCTATGCGTTTTTAAAGCTGTACTGCCGCATAATTGATTCTTGAAATAGAGGGAATGAAGTATACAACAACTCTAAAAAAAAAACTTCCACAAATTTCTTAAGTAATACGTAACTTGTAATGTTCTAAACGAAGACACCAGTAAATTTAGAATTTATCCGATGGCACTGAGAACTTTGGTTCTAAACGTGGACAGATTATGGATGTTGCGCTCTTAATTTTGTATAAGTTTTCACGGTATATTGGCTGGTCTAACTAGCTAATAAATTTTACTATAAAATGAAAGATTTTCCAACCCCTAAAACACGAGGAAATAGGAAGAGTAGGAATTCCAATTGTTATAATTTACTAGTTTCTATTTTTTGTAGAATTTTTAGGACGAGAAAAACAGTAGTATCCGTAATTTGAGTTAAGGGATTTCATTCCTCCTTCGAGCACTCATGAGCTTTGAAATAACGTGATTTTGAGGAAAGAAACAAGAAGTGGTTGCAGTAGGTTCCCACGGATATTTTCGGCAGCACGTCAGCTAACTTGATCTTCATTCATAACCCATCTCCTTAGCTAAAGACACTTCTGGTTTCTCCTTTCGAATGGTATATGGAACGAGCGTAAATCATCGAGCCTCCTGTCACCCGGTGGTTCTCAGGGATACACACGTGAATGTAAATCAGCGTCAGGATTGTCGTGACGATAAACCGACTGCCCCCGATTTTACGTCCTTAAGGGAAGTTAGACGTCTCCTCCCCGAGATGATCGCCACGAATTAAGGCTAATGGCGGTTTGTTCTCCCGTACGTGACGGCACGATTCCGGAATCGCGCATCCATCGGCAGCGAGTTATGGATCTCCGGCAGAGAGCGTCTCGCTCGAGGGCGCGCATTGTCCCGAGGGGAGGGAGCACGTGGCGAGGAAGGAAGGAGTGATCTGATCGGCGAATAACACTTGTTGCTGTGGTGTGGAGAAACCCCCCTTTCGCATGCCATTTGTCGTCTGTCGAATATCTCCAGGCGTTTCTCCCCTTTCAGCCCGTGGATGTGCCAAATTCCCCCGCTCGTTCGCCCGGTGATGGATATCGTTGGAGTGGTGCCAGCGAATGCAATGATTTTTTTTGTTTCCTCCCACTCCTACGTACGCAACGCCGTACGTGGTATTTGATCTCGGAAGGTGACGGTGGGTTTGTTTACGTTTGCTACATCGAGAATTATTCGCGATGAGGGGCGGTTTTATAGAGGTGGCGTTTGTTCTCTCAGGTTGACCTCATCTGCCGCTAATATCTGCCCGCGGAGCGTATTTCTCGATTTAGAATGGCGTGGGAGAGCTTTTTTTATTCGACCCGTCTACCGCAAAGAGCTTTTGATGGCGGGGTATGATTAACGTCTTCATTTTAGAGTTATGAGGTTACCGAGGTGTTGATTTCCCTCGCACCTGAGTTTGGTGATGTGACAGTTAGGGTTTGGAGGGTGTGGTCCAAGGGAAACTTTTTTGCTTCATTATGTAATGGCGAAGAAACGTACCCTTTGATTATTTTAATGGAAAATTTTCCCTCTGTAGTTTTATATAACATGAGATACTGACCCAGAAATATTCAGCGAAATTTTGGGTGTACGGCAACTTCCAGGAAATCAAATCTTGTCAAGTTGGTTGTACGTTCGCTATTGTTGAACCGTTTGAGGCTCTATGTTTATATGATCTTAGTTATGCAAGCACTTTAAGTACGGAATATTGCTATTACTTCTTATTTATGTGAACCAACATGCTGACGTACTCATTTTTGTTATAAAACAGGTTTATGAAATATATTTCTATATCTTCGTTGAATATGTTTAAAGTGGATTTTTAATTATGTGATTAGTTGTTAGATGAATCAATGAAATTTGCAACTCTGAGTATTTCTCGAAAAAAATGAAATTTCATCCTTACGCATGCGATTTCGCACCGGTGAATTTACTTTTGAGTACTTCTAATCATATTTATTTATACGTATCGTCGGATGTTTTCATAGCATGGAAAGAATTTGGAAATATATTATTGCAGATATCATTTGTTAATTCCAAGCTCTTAATTCAGAACTTTTGGTAGTATTTGGTTCGTGCTACAAATGCATGTAGAAATATGTTTGTGTCGACTTCAACTTTAAAAATAGGATGTCTAAATTAATTACATAGGTTTGAAGTACTATATTTGCTGCTTCAAGCCAAAAGCGAAAATCCCTTTGTGATCGCGGATATAACTATCCCTTTGTGCTATTATCCCACTAAAGTTCTTTGCGCGATGCGAGATTGTCATATAATAAGAAAGGATGGAAGTAAATATTTGCTCATTTGCAGCCGTCAGCCTTTAAGATATGTTTGCGCGTGAAAGCCGAAATAAAGAAAATCACCGCGGGAAAAATATCCTTTGTGATATTCCCTCTGCCGGGATTCCTCCTTTTTGCTTTGCGAATCATTCGGCGTCTTTGTTACGGATTCAATCAGGGTTCCAATCAATCTTTTAAGACCCGCTGAAAAGAAGCCTAAATTCCATCGCTTCTAACGAGGGTTGTTCTCCCTCCGCTGAAATCTTGCGTTAAGTGTGGACAACCACCATCACGATTCATGCCAGAGCTGTCGGTGAGCGAGAACGCGTTGCTTACACGAATAAAAAAATAGTTCTCCTTTGGAGAGGAGCTGGTTTGTAATCCATGCTGTCTGTCAAATCCTTTTGAGCTGCTCTTCCATTGACAGCAAGTGGGGTCGCGGTGAAGGGAGGGATTGGCTGCCGGGACATCAGCGGCTGCGGGCAGTGGGAATGCGGCCCTCCGAGTGGGCGGTGGAGTTGTCGTTGGGGTGGGCGTCGCTGCCCTACCCGAAGGGTCTGCTCGGAAGGTCGGAGATAGCGCAGGACATCAATCATTGTCCCTGTTCGCGGGAAGGGGGCGTCTCCACCCCATCCACCGCTCTCACCTCTTTCATTCCGATGTTTTTATTGTTATTGTCGCAGAGGTCTCCTCTCAATCTCTAGAGTTCCATTTCTACACGATGGTTATTTTGTCCCTCCCGCCCTCTTCCGCCCCGCTGTAGTTTTTGCCGTTTTTTACGTTCTCTTCCAATATCGAGTGGTCTCGATTTTGTTGCCCTCTTGAAGGGGAAGCTTGGTTAGAAGAGGCGAAGGGAATTCCAGGGAATGCGTTACTGAAAGCTTTTACCGAAACTTAAGAACGGTTGTGTTCTTAATCTCATTTTCTGAACGAATTTTGGTCGCTTTTTTGTTTTAACACAATCAAAAGCTTCAGCAGTAGAAATAACTAAACTAGAAGCAATAGCATTCTTGATTATTATATAATAATTTGGTGTGGATGGTACCCATATTGTTTTAAATATTTTATTAATTGTTCAGGAATGTGTTACCTCACCATCGATCGTGTTTAGGAATATTTTCCCAAATAAGAGCTAATGTAAATTACTTGCTAGGTTAAATGACACTTAAAATGGCATTTAATGAATGCTCAATAATTTTATATTCGAATGACTATGTTTACATCATTGTTGATGTCTTTAGAACATAAAATGGTTTAATTTAAAAAGAAAATTTTCACGGGTTACTTTCCCCCCTAAATTTTGAGGAAATTCGCGAAAATCGCTTTTACACCTAATTTTAATATTCAATACACTATGGTGTAAGTCACGCGTACTTTGACTGCTGACATTTTTGCATTTTATATTCCAATTTACTCGACTTTGATTAATTTGTAACTGCAATTTAATATTTTGCGTAGGGTTAAATTTCGGAAAATAAATTTTCCTTGCCACTCCCTCCTGATAAATATTCATTACTTCATTAATTTCATCTGGTGGCTTAGGTAATCATGCAAATGAGCCTTTCAGTTTGATAGTTATGAAGACCTGCTATTGGAAGCAATTAATGAGTTGTGTTTTGGAAGTTTAACAGTGTTATTATTTTATCCGTGTTACAAACGATAGTTCAAGAGCTCTAAAGAGGCCATAAAACGCTTCTAGCATGCGTATACTATAATGAGGCGGTGCGAAAGCGTTCAGAAAGGGAATATAAGAGTGAGATTTCCTTAGAGGTTTCGGAAGGATCGCGGGGAATTTCCAAATGACAGCGAATGATGAGACATGCTGCAGGAGAACTGTGCAAACTCTTCCATTACAATAGCCGAAAATGGAACAATTTTTAGGATTTCTTCAAATTCCTCTCTCTCTCAGCAGTGCTTTCAGTCCCCTTTGTTGGACGTCGCCGAGAGAAATTCAGAGTCCTTCAACGAGCGTCGGACTGATGAACTTTAATGCGCTGCCGGGAGACGAAATGATATCGATTTTGCGGGACGTCATTACTCACGGGGGCGTTAGGAAGCAGTCAAAGGAAAGTTGGATCGAACACAGCTGCCAGAAGAATAAATGACGCGAGGGAAATTTTCGCAAACAAAAGCCCGCAGTTTCGCGTGGTATAGGATTCGCGCAGGTGCTAAAGGAGGGCGAGTTTCGGTCAAGTAGAAAATATATTTCGTGTCGATTTCATTTTTGTTCTAAGTGGTTAATGGCAGTTGCACTTAAAAAGGCAAAATTTTTCTCTCCCCCGGTACGCACTTTCATAGGTTTTTGATTTGACTAACGAAACGTTTTCCTGAATGACGCAGAGTACTTTTTGTAAATCCGACTGTTTGTGACACTTCTTACGAAGTTCGGAGGGAATCCTACCCAGTTGTTTTCCAATAGTTTGGAAGTCAATGACGGAGTGATTGAGGGGGTGCTTATTGACCCTAGATTGAGATCAAGCTGTCTTTTGTGGGATTATCCTAAGTGAGATAAATTGGCCGAAGATGTCCGTGCGATAAAAGGAGAGTAAACTGAAATGAAGGGGGAAGTTTTTTTAAGCTCTTACATGCGTTAGTGCGTTCAATTCCCTTCATTATCTACGTTGACCTTTGTATTCGTCTGATGTTGTTTGTAGGGATTTAATTTCTGAGTCAGCCTTTACCGTGTTATTTAGAACACGTTCCATTTTCATGGTAATTAAATCCGTGTTCTGATTGCTTTTTCCAGACGGGGGATTTAAAATTCCACTTAGGGTTTTGTATAAGGCTCTCATCAACTTGGGTGAGCTTTGGTTTCTTTTCTGGAAACTTTTTACTATTTCAGGACTTAAAAATATTATCTTCGAGATATAAATACTTACGGAACTTACTTATTGTTACGGAAGCGAGATATTTTATGAAAACTAACAAACGTATTGAGAAGGAAAATAACTATATCAAGAATTAATCTTGTTTAAAAATTATTTAATACTTCTGTCTTCTATAATGGAATTTTACAAGTTCACGGCTACGTTGATTATAAATGAACATTTGTTCATTCTCTTTAAAACTTGTTACTTTTTTGTTTAATTTTTTAGCTTATCCTTGATGTTACTATGTAGTAATATAGAGAGAAAACGAGCCTCTGGTGGCTCCTATCTCACCGTTTGGCAGAGTCTTCACCATATTATTTCTTAGAGAAAGTGAAATATTTTATCACTTAGGTTTTTAGTGCCCTTTACCTAGAAATATTCAAATAATTGAAGTTATGATGTGTTACTTAGTGTAACATCATTGACTGCATTTTTTTAATTTCCTACTTATCAGTTTTAAAAATTTCTGTTTCTTTTTATTACTCTGTAGATTTCATTGTTCCTTTTTATGAAGGTGTTTTCCCAGGTTTTAAATTCTTTCTTAGTCAACGCTAGGTTGCAAAGAATTTTTCCATGTCACTCATACATTTACTTTTCTTTACTCTCTACAAGTACGAGAAATCACGTATTAGAAAGACATTTAAGGTCAGCTGTGAAAGTAGCGCATATTGGACTATCCCCGCCCTTAAAGGATGTATACGTCTATCCTTAAGATTTGTCTTAAATGCTATAAATGTTTAATTACTATTTGGAGAATATGTGCCTCCCTTTCTCTCCTTTATGACACTGCCTCACTTCATTAATTTAGGGTAGTGATGCGACATTTCGTAGGGAAGTGCCGTCTCATATTTTCCTTTGCCGCAGAAGCCATCATCTCTGGTAGGTAATTGGTTACACTTTCGGTATTTCTCCCATCTTGAAGTATGAAAGGAAAACCCTGAAATTCGTGCGGTGTATCTCACTTTTCATCTGCTTTACGTGTCACAAGGAGTCCGCGCATTTTTCGAAAGCTGAATCTCGTTGTTAACCGGAGAAATTCCAAACAATTCCGCGGATCTTTTATACGAATCTCTTAAGCGTGCGATTTTCTCATGTCGAATGTGTGCGCGCCCCTAATTTATTCACGTGTCGAAATTTTTCCCTTCGTGTTTCAAAATTCGGGGGTTCCTAGCGTGGGTTTTACGGAAACTATATTCTTCCCTTGTTCTTCTGAATTTCCAATCGCCATTCTTTCCCTCCCGCACTTCCTCCCACGGTGTGTACCCTCTTTCTTTCTCCCTCTCTCCGTCCTTTCTCTTTTCATTAGAAACGGTTCGGAGCCCTTCGTCCTACGCAGTGTTGGTAAAAGAAGGTTGAAGCAGGGGCTGCTTTCAACATCCGGAGCTGCTAAATTCAGATAAATTGGAGCTTGATAAAAATGCGGACGTTTTTTAAATATAATCCACGCCATTCCTCATTATTGAACCTGTAATCTTCTTAAGAGCATCAATGATGAGTGGTTGCGGAGTTGACTTCGTTATGAAAGCAGGAGGTGTTTTTTCTCGTGTTGTTTTTTGATACGGAGATGATTACAGATTCCGAAATGTTTTGTTTAAATATTTTTGAGTATGCTTTTCATAAAGTGACCTTTAAAAACACGTTAGGGAACTGAATTTAGGAGATTGCCATAGTTCCGTAATTCGTTTCATCTAATTCTTCTTCATAGAGGGGGACATTTTTTCATAATTATTTATCATATTATATTTACCTTCATAAAAGGACACTACGGTGTATTCAAATTATTATGTTTTATGCGTAAAAATTTCAAGACTAGAATAGCTCCGCATAAGAAAAATTTTTGAATAAGTATAAAGCTATTTTTATCTGTCTTTCACTAGGTCACGATTCTGAAAAATATAATACAACAGATCCATATATTTGAATATAACGAGGGTTGATTAATTTAGGCCTTAATTAGAATGCTCTTCTGCTAATACCTGAATAAATTTTCACATCTGCCAATGTCGTGCAAATGGAGTCGCGAAAATTACAGGATGAAGATTTAATTCAATCCTTGTCAGTCCGCGGTATCAATCTCTTAATCTACTTAGTGTCGTCGTTAATGAATTGCTTTTTAATTGGCTTTGTCATAAAACTGGAAAAATTTCCCTCTAATGCTGAATTTGGGGATAACCTTGTTAAGCCTCTTCCGTTGATTTTTTAATGATTTAAAATTTGAAATTCCCCATCGAATTGCTACTGATGATTTTTTCGATAGCGGAATATATTCCCGCAAATGAGATATTGCGATATAGCTTATTCAAGCGTTACCATTTATTTACGATCAGTGACGTGTAAAGAGTCTTGATTTTAAAAATTTTAATATTTTTGCTTTAATGCTGAAAAATATTTAAATTTCTGTGTAGCTTACCGCGAAGTACGGCTGGATAATATTGAGTATGTATTGTGGAAAATTCAGGCGTGCATTTGTTGATGTTTTTGTGAATATTGTTAAGATGTTGCCATTTATTTTTGAGCGTGTTATGGTGTCCATTTGCAATATCACTCGGATATTTTTTTGCGAAAGATCGGGCGTGCAGTTCAATACTCGCAAAATATAGAAGTGAAATTGCAAAATTGGTAATTCTGCTTGCCTTTAGTAGTTTTCGCAGTCAGGTTGCTGTAGGTGTATTTGATCAGCCGGAAGTCTCCTTTATGTTCGAAAAGGATCACAAAAGGGTTCGGTGTGGTAATTATTCAGTACCGGTCCCATCTCCCTCCGGCAGCCTATACTTCTCTCTATCTCCGTACTTCTTTGGTCTGATCCTTTGTGTCCGTCCGCATATAACCTTTCCTCCACATTAATGCCCATCGAGAGAAAGGCGGAATACGCAATTAGGAAAGTCGCGTGGCTTCTCCAGATTGAAATCGGGAGCCTTATTTCCATACAAAGGAGCTTCTCCTATATTTGTTTCCTGTTTCGGATTAATTTTTTCCTTCTCTATTCAGAGATGTGTAACCGGACGATTTTACCCTCCGCTTCGTCCCCAACTCGTAATTGAATGGATGTCTTCCTCGATTTTGAGCTCTCCCTTTCATCGAGTCCGTGTATTAAATGAGGTGTCTTGATACTTGCGGCATTTTTCACTGATTTATGGAAGTTCGGATTATTAAACTGAGATTGTCAAATTAATCGTAGGCAGTGAATCTCTCCCGATATACGTAACTTGGAAGGCCATCATTTTTATCGTATCTTGGATGCGAAATTAATGAATGGAGAACCTTTTTGATGATGGATTCAGAATGATTAATGGTCGGAGAGAAGACTGAAATATTGCCGGAGTTTTATCATTTTTCCGCCTTGGTATTTCGAATACGTTTCGAAAAGATTGCATGACTCAGTTTGTTATATAAGCTTCGATATCGCTTGATTTCGACGTGAGCGCTGCATTTAATTAATTGGAAAATTTAATTACGCGGAAGAAGTCTAACGCTGCCTCCGCTGCGTTTATTTAGAAAAATATCGAGTTTAATAAATACTTTCTGTAGCGGTGTTGTTTTAGTCTTGTTGTGTTTACATCGCCATGAAATTTCATTATTACAATTAGTTGATTATTAACTTGGCTCTAAGGCTTTCGCTGTGAGTTTCCATTGGAAAATGTCGTCTTGCGGCTGACGACGGCTGACGACGCTGACGACGCTGTTGTATCCCGCAAGACGACATTTTCTAGTTGATTATTAATATAATTTAATTATCGCAACTAAAAATATCCCTCTTGTTCGATTTATGTCTCCCATGTGTAGATCTATTGAAGTGTGAAATTGGAATTCCCAATACTGTCAATTTTTGATTATGCGTTAATTATTTTTTTTTTCTTTTCTTCTCTACTCCAAGAATTCTGTGAGTGTTAACCTGCTCTCAAGTTCACGAGCTTTATTTCTCCGGTCATTATAATTTCCGTTTCTCTGCTAATGAACGAATGACCAAGGAATCGGAATTTCGTCACATTTTCGGGAAGATGGGTTTTGTGTAAGCTGTTGAGTTTTTAATGAAGTAGAGTGTGCGCAGTGTATCATGTCCACTTTTCGCATTTTCCATCCCTTTTGGTGGACTCTAATAGCTATTGACTCTCCGTGAATAGAAATTTTAGCAGAGCCGTGTAAAGGAAGCCTGTCGGCTTTTTGTTGGTTGAGCCGTGAAAAGCTTTAGAGCAGGGAGTTTATGAAGCTCTTAATGAAATACCTTCTTCGTCCCTTCGTACCAGATTTTTTTCCCTTCAAAAGTGAAACGCGAGTCAAGAGAATAAAAAAAATTCCTTTAGTCCTTTTCCCTCGCTCTTTAAATTAGCTCTGTGAGTTTAGTTTATCGCAAAGAATAAGAAATTCGGAGAGAAAACCCTTATCTCGAGAGAATTGTAATTTCGTTCGGTGGACTTTAAATTTCTAAGGGAATGGCAGGGAGGTTTTATCCGCTCCACTTATGACTTCTCAGTTACGGTGGCGTCCTATTTAGCGAATCCCATTGTTCTAACTCGGAGTTTCATATCATCGGCACACTTGTTAGGGCTGACAAGGGGCAATTCATTTAAGTTTACCGTCGATTAATCTCGAATTTTGCTCATTTAATGCAAACGGTACCTTTGAAATCCCTGGTGCCCTAGCAATTTCACAGCCGAAGTAGTAAGTTATTTTTTTTCGGCACGACCTCATTCTATTGTGGTCGACAGGATTCTGAACTCCATCTGGGGAACGCAGTCTCGAAGCTGATCAAAGCACCTCCATGAAGTTAGTTCATATTCTGCGATTTTAAGGTAGATAATTGAGATCTGTTAATGGTGCGCAAGGTAATAGGTGGTTTCGAAAGTTATAGTGTTTCAAGTGATTCTGGTTTATAAGCTTCGAATTAAATTTAAACTTTTGCTATCTGTCCTTTTATGAATTGCTATATTCATCTAAGCAGTATTGTTTTGTATACTAAAACATAATCGGAATTAAATGATTCCTTCCTTGTTTATTAGTCTTACATGTCTTCTTGTATGTTTGTTACGCAAATTCAACCATATTTGTAGAATAAAATTCCATTTATAAATAGTAATGTCAGGTTTTGCATTAGTGGCACTTTTCCGTCTTAATGGATGTTTAATCTAAATTTTGGAAAATAATTTTTATTTTATTGGAATTTTTCTACTGCATGAACATAATCTTCTCTAGGATATAATTGAAATATTTTATAAAAATATCTTTCTACAGAATTTTTCACGCTCACATATTAAATAACAATATTTAAAATATCCCAGCTACGATTCCCTAATAATATATTTTAAATATCCCAGCTACAGTTCCAATAGCCCGTCTCTTTTTGGTTTGTTTACGGTTGATTTTCCTTGAAGTCTATTGATTAAGTTGTCATTAGCTAAATTATATTTGCTTCTTAATTAATTTCATCATGATGTAGGGTTGATGTCCTCTGATAACTTTCAGTCTCCACGTCATTCAAGCCCAAGTTGGCAGTGGAGCAAGGTTTGAACCCTAGTTTCCTGAAATTCATTTTTCGCCGCTCATGCGAGTGAGAGAATTATGAGTGGAAGTATTCACGGCAGTAAGGAATTTCAATCGCGCCAAGTGATGAGCTGCTCTTTGGAGGAAGCTTTTGATGTCGTTAATCCAGTGCGCAGGCGCCGTACACGAGTCAGTTCATTTGCGTCGGTTTAAAATCCTCGGCTCCCAACATCACGCTCATTACGGCCCACACGTGCTTCAAATTGTGGCTCCCTCTCGGGGAAAGTGCTTACGCGGGGGAGTAGAGCGACACTAATGATATTTCACAATGAACGGAGCCTTTATGACACATTCAGGACTTAAGCACGGAACGTGTCGGCGTCTTCATGTCTGGACGCTTCATTTCACGCGATTTTGAAATTCTCGCTGGGTTTAAACCTGAGGTTTAGTTTGATGGTCTCATGAGTCGCGGAAATTACTATTAAGATGCTGTATAAGTTGCGAAATTGAATAATATTCTGATAGCTTTGGTGACAGTAATGAATTTGTTATATAGTGATAAGAAAGTACGCTGTAGGAAGATTTATGTATCCTGAAGTATTGGAATTAATAAATTTAGTGGTGGAAACGTATGGATTTCGTCATTGAAGTATTACACCTTGCTGTATATTTATACACATAACTGAGCAGCTCAGACTATGTTGAAGCATGCCTAACCATGAAAGTGGCAAATAATGGCTTGCTTATCCATATTTTCATAAATGGAATAATATGTCCGTAAAAAATAATTGCAGAAATAAGAAAAATATTAGTTTGAGCTAGTGAGAAAGTTGGTGACTGTGCCAGAGCCGCATCTAGTTTGCTTTACACCTGGCTGCAAGGTTTTATGATGCTGAAATTTCATTTTGTACGGTAGGACTTAATTTGCTGGAGCCTGTATTTTGTCTGCAACCGGGCTCGGTGCACTTACTGCACAAAATGAAGGTGTGAGTGACACTGTTATATCTTTCTCCCTGTGCTGGTTACAATGTCAAAATATATTTTGTAAGGAATAATCTGTCTCAGGCTGCTATGGCCAGAGAAAGATGTGGAAGAAAACGGATTTTATGAAAAAGGTAAACACGAATATAATGGCATTTCGCATTAGTGTCTCACGGTTTTTCTCTTACGAAATTATTAAGTAAGTACTTTATCGCTGGAGGTTCGCTTCATTTGTTCAGTAAGTAATCTTAAGAATTATATATGCTCTTCTATCTCAGTCGAAGTAGCTGGTTCCCGGTTTTGAGCGATATAACAAGGATGAGATCCTATTTTAAGTTTTTATGAGTTTTGTTGAAGGATTTGGCAAACTTTCTTGAGCTAGCTTCCCAGTTATTGAGAAATTTTAGACTCAGATGATACGGTATGCGAAATGATTATATTTTAAAACGTGCTAATGGTAGCTCCCTTAGCTCCCTCTTTATATCCACGGGTATGAATATCAAATAAAACTAAGATAACTTTCACAGAAGCCGCAGAATAAAATGAGCGTATATATCATTCATCCACTTAATAGGGAGTATCTTTTGTTCATTTCGTTTAGGGAAACCACTTTCGGCGGTCGTGTCGACATGAATTATATCCATACTGTTTTACATCATAACGCCCCGCACTATATATCCCACGGGCTTTCGCCGAATACGTGATCAGAGATGAGGAAAGCCATTATGTTAGCGAGAAATTTACTGCTCCGGCGGATCCCTTGGCATTAAAGAAAAATTCCATAAAGTCCCCATTCGAACCTCCCCCAAGAGACGTAAAATTCTTATTTTTGGAAAATTTAGCCAGGATTCTAAGCCAAGAAAGTAGATTGTTTATCGAGGATCGGATTCTACTAGGGCATCGGCAGAGGTTGTTTATTCTCTCTCTGTATTGCTTTCCTTAGCTGTTATTCGAAGAACCTTCTCAAAGACTATGATCGGGTCGAACGTGTAGCGATGCCAAAACAATTCCCCATGGCGGCTAGATAAAGGGAGTCGTCTCCTCATCCGAATCGGTACGTGACATTTATCGTCGCGATAGCTAGAAGAACAGCCTCCTCTGGAGCCAATGATAGGAACGTATCTCCTCCTCGAATGATACTTTTTCCTCTTCTTCCCCACCTTTCCCATACTTTCTCATAAATGCTAGATTGGCCATGTTGTCGCTAGATTTAACTTCTTGTTTCTGTAACGGATGATTTGCGTCGCAAAAACCTCGTCCGCACGGATATCTCGGGAATCAACGGAGAGATGAAATTTTCCCAGAGACATCTCGATACACAGCCTTTGGAATCGTCCTCATTTTGGATGTTTTTCGTTCTGAGTCATATTCGTCGAAGGGATGAAAAATGTTTCGTATTCAAGCGCCCACGTCTTTTAAGGCTTCTTTCCGGCCCAAATCGCTTCCAGTTTGCTCAGGAACGCTTTGCCACACCATTAGCTCTACCTTTTTGTCAGATTGGCGTATTAGTCTACGAAAAATGAAAAATATGTGGATTTCTTCAGCTCTACAGACAATTCGTGATGTTAGATTGATTTCGAGCTATTTATTCGGTATATTTTGGCGGTAAACGTAACAGTCTGGAATTGCATTAGAGAATATCAACCTGTGATTTCGTGTATACATTTAATAACTATATTTTATCTTTCTGTTATTTTTTTGATTTAATAACTATCTTTTGTCATTGAATATAATAACTGAAGCCCACTACAGTTAGTTTTACACTCACTGGTAGAAATTTACTGTCTAGCTTTAAGTTCTTAGTAATATATTAAGTTCACAACAGAATAAAAACATTTTTTACTATATACCACAAAAATTTAGTCACACTTGACTTAGGTTTCGACGCCTAGTGTCATCAGGTGTTGATAGTGGTGACAACTGATGATGACAGTAGGTGTCGAAACCTTAGTCATGTGTGAATAAATTCTTGTGGTATTAAGTAAAAGTTGTACTTTTATTCATTCATTTTTTAGAGCTATCATCAAGTTAAGGCCGAATTGATAAATTTTAGGTAAAATTCATTTCTTTAGTTAGCTTCAAGTTGATTCTTTTTCAACTATAAAATCGAACAAAGATTTTGGTAGCACTAAATGCGAACGTCGAGGAAATTTCTGGACGGTGACGATACAGGGTAGATATTTCGTTTTCTTATGTACATCTTAGGTTATTACCTCGTAGTATAGCTTTTCTTTAGTTATCAGGATTATTTCTTTGTCAATTTTTGGAGATATTTCTCAGATTTGTGAATTGATAAACAAATCGCGTCAACATTGAGATAGATTACTTTCACCGAGTTTTACAAATATCAATTAGAATTGCCCCTGAACTAATACTTCACGAACTAATACGAACCTCTTTTGAGGTGGGTACATCACGATTAAGTGCTTACCCCGGTTTAAGTGTTTAACAGGAAGTACACATGAGAAATGAAGTGGCACGGGAGAGAGAAAGGAGGGCAAGGCCATAGTGCACCTAAGGTCAGATAAGAAGTACTTGTTTGAAACGGTGGAGAGAGCTTTTACGGTTTGCAAGAAGACAATAACATCGACGACTAGCACTTAGAAGATAGATGTTAGTTTGTGGAGAAAGGCTTTGAAGATGTACCCGCTAATGCTATAATGGGTCAAGTTTAATCTTTCGGAGCATTACAAAAAAAGAAGACTGGAGAGAGTTGTATGTTTTATGTTCAGTGAAGCGTTAAGGCGAATGAGATCCGCTAATGTTGTAGGTAAAATTTCCGCAATCGTTTTATTGGAGAATTTCCTCCATTTAAATCCATGGAGAAAGCCATGTAAATATCACTGTGGTAAATGCTTTTCTGATTTGTGAATGGCGAGAGTTCATTCTCTCCTTCACTTCAAATGGACCAGAACTGTTATAGAACTAGATTTTTAATTTACGATTTTTCCAGTGGTTTCCTGTATGGATTTAATGAAATCCGTATTTATGCGGTCGAAAACTTTTTTCTTTAGAAATACAAATCAACGGGGGGAAATACAAATCAACGGGTCTTCCAACGATGCTAACGGAAGAATTTATTAGCCCTGTTATGGAAGCTAATGGATCACTTACACAGATTGTGGGAAGCAGTGAGTTAGCTGGAAGCGGCCTTTCTTTGATTATTTGGAGTGTAAGAAATAAAGCATGTCGCATTCCACGCAACACAATGAGAGTAAGAATTGCTCCCGATTAGTTTTTGTGCCTAATTGTAAGATGATCCCCAGCGTGTTTAGATTGCATCTCGAGTTTTCCACTCAGCTGCCTTTTAGCGTTAACCCTTGGGTGTGGAGGTTAATTGATTGACGGGATTGGATTTAGCCGCAGTTGTCTTTCGGCAACGCTATTTGGTGCGTGAGGGAAAGACGATGCTAAATTTGCGTTGGAAGGAGCCTTGCCTCTTTGTTTGACGTTAAGTGATGGTCCGAGGAAAGAGAAGAGGATGATACGGGGATGCTGTCTGCCTCTTCTCCACTCCCACTTCGTTATCACTTAGGCATATCTTTTCAACGGATAGATGGCCTTTTCCTTCTTAATCTCGTCTTTGTTATAGACTCTTCACAGAATAAATTTCTGATGTTCATTTGTATTAATATTTAGTAATGCGAATTTTTACTATTTATAAATGGGAGGATATATGAAGGAAAAAAAATATTCATCGAATGGAATATTTCTTAAAAATCCTTTCATTATTGATCTATTCATTTAACAAATAACGCAAGATTAAATGCTTTAAAAAATCATCATTCAGTATATTTTGAAAGTTCTGGCATTATTGTGAAGTGACGATATAGGTAGTATGTTTGCCAAGAGAAAAAATTTGGAATTTCCCCGTAAATTGTACAATGTCAAAGATGGTTTGCAGAACTTTATTCTGTCGGATTTTTTTTAATATAGCCTTGAAGTTGTTGGTATTGTTTCCTCCGAAATATTTTGTTCAAATAAATAATCATGAAATAAAGCAGCAATTAATTTCATCACCGGAACTTAATATTGAGTATAATAATAAAGTTTAATTATTGTAATATATGCATTATATTTAGTATTAAATCCGTAATATATGAAGGTATCGGTATGAATTATTTAGATTTTATAGTTTGTCTTTAGGTATTTAAATTCCGTTTTTAGCCTAAAAATAATGCTGTTATTAATCCATGTCTTTAATTCTAATTCTTCTTCTACTTTCAGGTATGTACCCGAAACGTGAAGGTTGTAATTTCCGTCTCCACATGAATCCAGTACGTGTTCCCCGTCTCTTTGATGTATGTAAGAGTGCAAGTAAAGGGTGAGTGTGTCTGTATATCTCCTCGATGTCCACGACCTGCCTTCCAAATTAGAGCTTAGGGGTGTTAATCTTGCAATGTGGCTGGAAATTTGCCACAGAATTCGTCTACGACGGAAGTGAATGCAGCTCTTCTTTCCAAATTTAATCGCCTTAGATTGCGTATCCGCGGAGGTGTTAGTCAGTGCGGGAAATAGGAAATTTATACGCTAATGACGGGATGAGTTCCTGGCTAATTTTCTGTCTAATGACATTTCCGGTGAGGCATTTTTTTCGTGATGATTTATGGCACTTTTGATTCTCCTTTTTTTGGTTTCGTTTCGTACTGCTACGAGTTAACTTTATGCGATCTAATTAAGACGTTTGTTTGAACGTATTTCAGTTTTGACGATGGTTATCTTTATTCATCCGCTAATATAAAATTTAACATTATGCTTTTAGTATCAGTAAGTTTCGTAGAGCTTTCACGCTATTCCTAATGAGCCATTTCCTGCAGCTTATATATTTTTCTTCTGTCATTTCTTTGATTTCATATTGATCCTAAATTATGAATTATTTAATTTAAAATTAAAAAATATCTTCAATTCTTCTTGTTGAACCTCGTCACCGCGCTGTATCAACTCCTTTGATATTGTTGATAACTCCTTTAATATCTGTTGATTTGATCATTACTCGAAACTTACAGTTAGTCCTCGAATGATGTAATTTTCGATTTTGAGTGACTCTTTAACTTGGGTTGAAAACCGTGTTTTCGTTTGGAAAATTCCATTCACACTTTGAGGATCTCGAGCTTAAGCGTTCTGCTGGCATCGATTTTCTGCCTTTAGACCTCCGTACCATAGCAGTTCTCTTTCGTTTTGCTCACCCCTTCATCTTTGCTTCTCTTCTAAAGTTTTGCCATTTTTATCCTCCGCTCATTTCCTTTTCCGCCGCTTGACTCGCATTATCCTGACGTCATTCTCCAAACTCTTCTTTCGTTTGTTTGTTGTGGACCTCTTTCTCCTTCGGGATTCGCCCCGTCTGGGAATAAGTCGTCCGTTTGTCATTTGGCACTCGGCGGTTCTTCTTTCTCCCTCTTCGGAGGATTCCCAGAAAAAAATCCAAAGTGTAAATCTCCAAAGAAGATTTCTCTTCGAGAGACTGCGAGTTTCTCTGTTATTCAACAAGCTTATTCTTCAGTAAGTTCTAGAGATGAGAGTGTCAATCTTTTTCATTTCTCAGCCTTATATGCACCGCGATCCTCCAGTTCTAGGTTTCACTTTCCTGTGCTGGACGCTTTAACGGTGCTAAATTAATGCATATCATCGTCAGACAAAGGATTTCTCTCACTCCTTTGCTCTTGTTTATGTATGCTACATTTGCTTGTTTATTCAAATGTAGAACTTTTCCTAGAATTATTTTGCAATTCTTTTGTTGCTCGCACCTATCAGGCCCTTATTGCATACTATTCTGGTCGTTATAATTGTAGCTCACATTTTCGTCAATAATGATATTTCCATGTAATGCTCGAGCTGGTAGAAGGTGGTCCACTCTGTCTCTAATTTCATATTTAAAAAGATAATGATGTTTTTCAATCATCTTGAAATTTCATATTCCTTTCATTCGTTTCTAGAAATAGAGACTCTAGGAATAGACATGGACTCGTAGATTTCCTATTGTTCGTTTGTGTAGCAGTTTTATTTTTCTCTCTCTCTCATCTCGATGATTTATTAAAATGCCCTTCATTGTATTCACTAAAATGAAGTAACAGGGCTACGCCCTTCTGTGTCCCCCTGGACTGCTCCACCCATGTATTAAGTCTCAACTGAATTAAAAAAGCTGTTTGTTTGATTGTCGGTTCATATTGTGAAGTAGTGCTTTTTGCAGTATATTTTCAAACATGTTCTGATACTGAAGGTCTAGGTGCGAATGTGGCTACTGTGATGGTACCAAAAGTATCCCAATTTTTCTATTTCAGCAATTCTTGTTCCTTGTTCGGTACACATACCATTCTATCGGATACACCTGATCCTCTTGATTTGTCCGTAATGTTTTTGTTAACCTACGTACTCTTTTATGAATTCTGCACTCCAAGAGATATTCGCAATTTGAATCCAATCATCAAAATATTCTCATGTAAATATTTCACTACTCTTATAGGAGTAAGAACTTAGTTTCGATTGTATTTATTTTTTATTTACTAAAATTATCATTATAAAGTATTTACCTTGTTCTTCCTTTTGACACCTTTCTATCCCCTTTGAATGAAATATTTGACTAATGGAACTTGAATCGCAAATCGACTTGAAATTAAATCTATATTTTATGCCCAGTTAATTCTCGTGTGCCTTTGTAAGAAAGGAATTATTAAGAGTGTTCCTTTGTTTTTATAAGCTACCTTTAGCGATGAAAACTTTCTTCAACTCTGTTAAAAATATTGAAAGATATAGTTTTACGGGAAAGAGGACGTTGAAATTCTTCTGTGAAAATATGTGCTTAATATATTTATAAGCAATGATGGAATGTGGTCAGTCAATCTGAATTTGTGATTTACTTAAGGAATTGGTTCTCTGTAATGATTCATGTCACACTATTCCTCCCCTGTAATTTCAGTTTCCATCGCAATTCCAAAGAGCGCTCCGCAGAATTATCATATTAGTCCGAAGTCGTTTTTCAGCATTACCTAGGGAATCACTCAAATAAATAGAACCCCCCGTGTTCGACTTCCTGTTGGCGTTTCAGGTTCGTTCTTTCAGCGTACGGATGGCCGCTTTCTTTCATATTCGGAAATGGAGTCGGCGCTAAAGTTTGGGCGGGGCTGCTTCCATGTCCTTCTCTCGAAACCGAATTACTTAGGGAAGAGGCGCCACACCCATTGCGTGGAAGTCTATCTCACGTGTGCATTATCTCGTCTAATCTGCACTCTCTTCGATCGATATCCACTCCGCGTCCTCCGAAGCCCTCCGTAAATCTAACCTGCTTTATGGAAGCCTTTTTCTTAAGATAGATGATACGCAGTGCCGCGCTATCCTTGTTTACCATAACTGCGTTTTTTCCCTTCCACTTTGAGTACTGAATGGGGATGGTTTGATTTCCAAAGGAATGCACGTCAATTTGAACGAATGCGTTGCTCCTAAGTGCTGGTTTTGAATCTTCTCCATGTCGGTGCATGCCAAGGTGACGTCAGAGAATGTTTTCGATTTTTGATTGATTTTCGGTGCTTCTTAGGTGCGTAACATGTTCGAGTCTCAATTGAAGGTTGCCATCTTGGTTATTTGAAATGTTTGAGGTCGACATTATCTACCAGACTTAAATTATGAGAGAAAATACAAATATTTTTACAATTTTCCATTTATTTATTCGTATATGATGTTTTGAAGGGTTAACATTTACAATAATGTATCTTTTGGCAGGTTCTAGTAGTTCCTAAGGCAGAAGTTTCGTTTCTTCTCCAAATGAACCCAGATAATATGAACTCCAAGTTTTCTCAGAGCCGAAGTTTTCGTTTATTTTTTTTTAAATTTATATTTTTGATATTAGAGGAATATCTCAAGTTTCAATCGAGTGAATCTTTCATTGGGATTAATATTCTGAAATATTTCCTATGGTATTATGGTGGCATTTTGCGCTGAGATTCAAGGGCACTCAAGTTTCGCAAAATTCACTGTTTCATTCGATTCAAAAATTATAGTGATCTAATCTAATTGTATTGCACATTTTAATGAACTTCACTTCCATTTCGAGTTGTATCATTAGTACAAGTTGTCATTTAATGCAGATCGGACTTGACCTTTGAGACCTAGTTAAAACGAGGATGAAAATTATATGCCCCGAGAACAAATGACATGTATCAAATATGGAACCTTCAATCGATATGTAACTTATACCGGAAACGATCATTAGAGCAAATAGTGGACCATGGAGTTCCAAGGACACGAACTCGTAGGGGTATCGTAGCTCCATTAGGAACCTGATACTAATTATTATCGACTTATTATGTTTTTTATACGTTTTTCTTTTTGTTATAGAAGTGTAGCGTAAAACGTGCGCATGTTAAAAGTTGCGGAAATTTTTATTGGTCAGTGTGAGCACTTCAACTGTGATAAATATTGTGTTTAAATACGTTTGACATCGATTTTGAGTAGGGTTCCTGAATTTTTATGAGTTGGGATCCCCTGTTTAAGAAGGGATTTAGGGAGAGCTCTAAAACTTAAAAATGCTACCGAGCCAGCATCAGAATTTTTAATATTAAATCGTAAGCGTTTTTTAATGCGGCATCCTGTTTATAATTTAAAAGTTCGCGGGAACGTTATGTTTCTCCATAAATTCAGAGCAGTTACAACCTAAATTACGATCGTTGCCCGGACGGCTTTACGCACCACAAAAATTGCAGTCGCCGTAGTTTTTGTCCCAGGGGCACGGTATTTTTATACTCGAAGTTTGTTGCAGTTTATATTGAAGAAATATTTGCTATTTATATTTCCGTCTGGGTTAGTGAAACTTTTCTTCAACAGCTTGAGGAAGATTTATCTTCCTGTTTTAAAATCAATTTTACTCATAATTTAAAAATTTAACTGTGAGTCAGCTATTTCTTCATGCATCGCGTAGGTCTGTTTAATTTTTTAGTTTTATAAATAATTATTACGTTTAAATACAGGTTCTTGTCTGCATGGTTGTTTGCATGAAGAGAGAATTAACTGCCATGGAAATGCTCAGTGTTGTATACAGTAATATTTTACTGTTATCATGGATGGAGTCTTAGTCTTTTAATGCTGTGAGGTAAATTTCTCTTTTATCTGATAGAAAGCGTTAGTCTTAAGAATCAATATTTTCACTCTCGGAAACATGATTGTCAAGTTAGGCTTTTCTCCCCCAATAAACTTAGAGCTATGTTTTCAGACATTTGAATCATACTCGTGGTGCTAATCGGAGAAAGTGCTTCGAAACTCGCTGATAATACAAGAAGAATAAGTTTTCCCAAGTTCTCTTAATAGATAAGGAATCCTTTCAAACGTAGAAGATCTTAGACTATCTTCTGAGTAGGAGGATTTATTCGAACTTGTTAGTTTTTCATCAAAACCGGTATCGCCTCTTTCTCTTATGTCTAAAGTCTTTTCTCGTTATGTATTCCTTACTTACATTACTTGTAATTAATTACTGTGTTAGGCATGCTTACTTGTTGAACTGTGAAGGTGGCATTTGGTTTGATGGGATGTGGAGGCACATGGGAGTGGAGTACCCAAAGTTTATAGTTTAAAAAGTTAATGCATTTCCCATCTAGAGAAAAAATCAATCATATATCGAGACCAGCCTTTTCCATCTTTTGTATCTTACCAGCTTTGTCATTAGCTGAGGAAGTTGCAGGTATTAGTTTCACTTTAGCCTTACGGTGAGATGACTTCAGATCGTAAAAACGGTTCGTATTAGCACCGCAGATTTTCTTCCAAGAAAGGTTCTAAAACGATGAAAAAATTGCGTGTAATAGTTCCTGGAGACTAGACTAACCCGCACGACAGTTTCCACCTCAGTTCGAACGGACTCATTGGAGCGCGGCGATGGAAAAAAGTTGAAAACGACGATTATCTTATCCGAGACACTTCCTTTATCACATCCGGTGTTTATTCTCCACCTCCCCGGGAAAATTTCTTATGAAGAATCTCGGTTTTATTTCCTCGGATTTTTATGCGTCGCAGAAGAAGCGGAAGTCGCTCCATTAAAAAAGACTCCGCCCTGAAGGAAGCCCACGTCGCGATTTCCTCCTTTTTTCTCCCACCAGAGATCCGTGCGTTCGCATTTCGTTACCGTTTGTTCTACGTGTTCGCACATAGGGAAGCGTCTGATTAAGTCTTTCTTATGTGCCGCCTTCCCTTTCTTTCAAGTGCGTCTTCCCAAATAAACTGCGGTTTTCGCTGTCGTGGATTCCGCGATGGCAGCGCTCAAGGCGGGACTTCTCGACTCTTTTGCGAGAATGTTTGAGATGGAATTTTTAAAATGCGCGTGTTTTCGGCCGTTATGTTCTTTTCATCGCGGTTGCGGAAGTAATCCCAAGGCCTCCACGGATTATTTCCCTGATAAATTTGAGTTGATAAGGTGGAGCTCTTGTTACCAGAGCTGGAAGCATGTTCACGCTGCCAACTTTGTGGGGTAGCTGAGAGAATGAGTCTGATTCTTTGTTATGCATTCAGATTCAGGTTTTATAAAAGTTTAAAAGCGAATAAAAGATGTTTTCTCATCCCTGCTGCGTTTTATGTATCACATTCCTTCGAGTTCGTTGAAAGAAATGGAATGTAAAATTTCCAGTTTTAGCAAAAACGGATGAATATATATGATTTATTATTATTACACTGGTTTCATTAGCTTTTTATGTATTCTTGGAAGATTTTATCACCTAGTCGCTATTTTCTCGCTTTAGGAAGAATGAAGATAAAAAGATTCTAATTCTAGTAATAGATGCAACGAAAAGATGATTTTAGGAATTATATCAACTTCGTATTTTTAAGTAACTAATTCTTAGATTATTTAAATAAATAGGAATTATAGACACTTTTATTTATATAGCTTTAAAATCACTGGTCTAACATAGGTAAACATGGATCCCTAAGCTATTGTTAGGTTTTGATAGAGCCACTTTCCATTTTAAAAAGTAGTAAGGTGGAAAGTTACGCTAGCTTTTTGTAGTATTATGATTATGAAAAGAGAAATTTTCAACCTTAGAAACGATGTTGCTATCTTCAGTTTTTATCGGATCCACCTTTTTGTTACGATCTTAAAACGATGTAAAATTTGTCATTCACCTTAATTTTATTAGTTCCCAAGAACAACTTAGCGCGTTAGGAGTATGTTTAAAAATTATCAAAAAATTTCACTGAATTTCTTTTATCATTTTTTTTCGATTACCAAGGTTTCTCTTCCGTTTCCTGACCAACATGCTTTCGCTTATGTTTCATTTCGATAATTCTACTTGATATCCGCAGTGCCCATTGCTGCGGAAAGCTTATCTCGTTTATTTAAGCGAATTAATGGCGCAAGAGCGGATGGTTTAATTTATTAAGATCGGGGGATAATTGTTGAAAAATCGCGAGGTCGTTCATTCTTGCGAGTGGAAAAGCCACCGTTTTCTTCTCGGGCAACCTGCCTCCGAATTATTTTTCGAATCAATCTCCGGGCGATGGCGTTCATTTTCGCACGCGAGCGAGTGAGAAATGGAGACCTTTTCCATTTGGCGTCGGCCGAGTTCTTTCCCGGCGAATACCCTTCATAACGGAGGACACCTTATCCGTCTCCCGCGAGCGGAACCCTTTTGTCCTCATTGCGTGCGAGGTGATTTAGCCCGACAAATGGAAGGACGAAAGAGAAAAAGGCGACTTATCCCTTTAATCTGTTCGGCCGCAGGAATAACCGCTCCAAGGTGCTTTCTCAACGATGGCCGCATCCTCTTGAAGTCATCTCCACGGTGATTTCGTGCCGAAATCTCGGCTCCTATCTAGCCCCGTTGGTACCGCGAGTGTAACTCGTTAACCCGACCACTGACTCAGGCATGGCCGTCTGAAAGAATTCCTTGGGGCCATTAAGGAGTGTGCACTATCTGGCTGCTCATCAAAGATCCCTGATATCTCATGAAAAAGAAATATCTGAGCTCGGCGCTACGTGTGGGCAGAATACTAGGGTCGTTGTTAGGGCGAAGATTTCGGATTATTTTTTAATTCGCCAACGGACTGGCTCAGGCGTCTGTTTGAGGTTTGTTATCTGATTCTTGGAAACAGGAATAAGAATTTGAGTATCAGCTCTGTTGATGCTGACAAGCGTGTTTTGGAGGTTAAACACAGGAATGAAAGCACGAAACCGGCGCTCAAGGACATTAATCATATAGCAGGGTTAATTTATTAAATTATCACTATTACCAGAGATTAGTAAGATTCTTCAGTCTAACTAGTGAATTTAAATGTCAGCCGTAGAGACTTGAAAATTTTATAAATTTGCGAGTAAAAATTTTTGCGGATTAATATTTGTTGATTTATTTCCTTGGTACATTCTGTGTAAGACACGGAACTTTGTCACGGTTCATTTATTTGAGTCAAGAAATTTTACATTTTAGTATTTATTCAGATAAATAGTAATTTCCTTCTTTTATAAAGTCTCTTCATTTTTGTGCCTGTTTCCTCAGTCTCGTATTGATACGAAAAATAAATTCAATATAAAGGAAATACGTGGAGTAAACTTCAGTTTCGGATACAATTCAGAAGTATTTGAGGAGACTCGGGAATTTATTTTCGCATCATGAATACCTTATCCATTACCGAAGCTAACCTTCGTGCGCCTTCGAGTAATTATTTTTCCTGCTTCCTTTTGCAGCATTTTCCCATGCTTAGTAGTTTGATTTATTCGCTAGTACCCCGTGAGCTAAGCGGAATCGAATGTGCGGAGGCGTGAGATTTTATGATAGAGGATGAAGTCAAACGTACAGATATGTGGTGAAGAGGACTCAAAGGCCATCTGTTTACGGTACCTTCCTATGTTGTCTTCCTCCTTTTAAATGACCGTCTCCGAGGAGTCTATAATCAGCATGACGAACCCTATTATTTAAGAATATTGTGAGAATTATAGAAGTGTTAGAATCGTCTAAGAGGGTCCGTAACAAGAACATCGATCCCTTAAATGTCATCTGATCAAGTGCCCTTTCATCCCATCCGAACCACGATTTTCAGCGAAGGGCGCTGCAGTTAGTACGTAGGAGTCGAGAGTCAGAAGTCCCGTTATGGCTTTCCAGGTGATCGAAACATTCGCGCCTCTCTTAATGCTTTCCCACGACTCGTCGCGCGAGTGCGTGCCTGCGAGAGGTTTTCACGGAGCTCGTCCTTTATTCCTCCGCAACGAAAGCCACACATTATTCCGTCCGCAGGGCGCTTTTGTACGTGCCTGCGACCGGAATAATAATGATCCATTCGGTAGGCGGGGAGTGAGAGTGGATTTTGATGGATGTTTGCGGGAGGGTGTGGGACCCGCATCGCTTTCGGGGGTGCGGGGTATCGATGTCGATCGGCGCCTAACTGGCAGGAGAGGAAGCCCATTTCCCGCGGAATGATGGCCGATCATCCCGTATGCCACTGGTGGAAGAGTGGTCTGATTTTTTAGTCTGTTAGCTTGTTTATTCCTGTCTTGTGTTTACGGGGGGGAAGTGTGCTAAAAATTTTTGTCCATCTCGAGGTTTTTGGTGACTTGTCATGTGGTTAGCTGTTTATAATGGTGATGCGCCTTCTCTTTTGGGTGGTTTAGAAAGGGATGATTTCTGTGGTTGTGTCCTAAGTCGCATCCTGCTATAAATAGGTGATTTCATAGGACTCCTCCTATTTTCCAGTTTTTTTTATAAATTCCAAGATAGCCTGTACAAGAAATCTATTACCTATTAAACATAAGCTTTTATTGACAGTATCTATTTATTGTAATACGACCTTAATCCACTATTATTATTTCCTTAACATAGGTGTAAATGCGATTTTGATTGCTATTAATTGAAAATATCATCGAAAAATCAAGGATTTATTTGCAGTTTTAATTGAAAAATTTCTCCGATTGTGATTTTAAAAATTATTCAATCATTTTTTATTATTAGCTCTCCGTGTGTGTTTTCTGGTTTATAATTCATGCTGAACGTGAGAACGAAGTTTCCAGTAATATATCCACACAATCAAAGTCGTTGTATCATTTATTAAAGACATCTATGGGAGGCGGATATTTTTCCTTGTGTCCTTATTCACGGTAAAAATTTTCGGTTGCCAGAAATCCTCTTTTACATTGTAATTGTTATATATACTGAGAGGCTGAAATAAAACAGTTCAAATGTGTTTTATTTGCGGATTCGAAAGAAATCTGGAGGTATTTATGAATATATCTCAGAAAACGTATTAAATAAAATTCAGAAAAACAAAATTATTTATTCTAACGACACTTTAAAGTGGATGGTGTATTTCCTTCCAAGGTTCTCTGTTCGTTTTTTATTACTTAGCCTCAATCCTTTTTTCTTGTCTCAGTTCCTTCCTCTGAAAATAGTCGCGCTGATTTCCCATTTCCGTTTAATCTGTGATTGGCGTTTCCCGTTTAAGACATTTATAATTACGTAGCTACTATCTTTTGGCATAAGTCGTCAGATTAATTTTGCCTTCGGTGTCATTTTACTAACGTTTTTATCGTGTAATTACTTTCCAACTCTTGTTTTTATCTTAATTTTAATGCTTTTTTTTCGGGAGTGAAATCTGTCCTCGATATTCGCTGGACCCGTTTTTACTTACGAGTCTTTGTGCTCTCTTCAGGCAAAAAATAATTTCTTAGCGGAGAAAGTGAAATAGTAGATCTTAACCTGGTTAGATGATGCGAACTTCCGTCATTTTTTATGATACAGTCATCTGCTTTACAGATTAATATCTTTTAATTCTTAATTTGAATATGCCTAAGGTTGTGAAAACGTTTTGTTGGAACATGATTGGTAGTAGCTACAGAAGAATATTATATTTTATCCTATGTGTTTATGTAGTAGTACCCTATTGTCCCATGAATAAAGAGCTACTTCGATTTCAATTTTTGCAAGTGTAAAGAATAAATAATGAAGAAATGATTCTTATGACCTCATTAAGGTTATATTTTTCAATCTTTATTCCTTTGAACTTATCTCACATTTGCCCTTTACTTTCATCTGGAAAGTATGCCTCCCTTGTGATTTAATATAGTTGGCAAAAGTTATAAAATGGTTATACGAATCACTTTTATTCTTCCTGTATACATTTTAGTGTGTAGAGTTAAATCTACGCTCTGAGAACATTCAGTTATCTCCTCCCTTTTACTATACAATACGATATTTATGATTGTTCCTTTAATATGCAATTGGACTTAATGTGAACGAAATAACTCATGAAATATTTACATTGTACATATTATTAATAAATGTATTTTGAAACATCGTTTTTAAATACAGTTACACGCGTTAGATATTTATTTTCCAACTCTCCAAGTCTTTTGCTTCCTTTGTTATTCCCAGATTAGTATTTCCGGCGTTTTATAAGTTACCGGGAAGCATAAAAATTGTATAATCGAAGCAGTTTAAAAAAGATAAGAAAATATCACGAGCGTAATGAATATCATATTTTATAACAATGATTATGAGGAAAGAGGATAAACTTATTCGCTGAATACTGCTTCGATCTTACTTCATAAAATTAGCATCAGTTTTCTGTTCGTCTTATTCTGAATATCTTTCAATCCTATCGATGATTTTCATGAGCAATTTCCTTGGCACGATAGTAGTATTCACGTTGCAAAAGTGTCTCAGTCGATGTTCCAGTTCCGCTTAATTTGATCCCGCCTCGAAACCGGCTTCCTGAGTCTATCGAAAGGAGGCGCGAATAACTGGTTCCTAAGAAGGAAATTTTCAATTCTAGTGAAGTGGAAATTCCGTTTTATATCCCAACCATTTTTCCATCCCGGCGAGAAAATGTCTGTGTCACCTGCATCCCGTTCCGAAGAAACGCTTGATAGAGCTATCTCAAGAATAATTGTTACGTTCTCAAAATCTATTTTATGTTGGAACCATACCTGCGTAAGACTGAAGTAGAGCGTATGATTTTAGCTCCATACGATGCAAAATGGGTTTTCCTTGTTTATGAGTTTATATCTTCGCTTACTTTTATGCAGTTTCAAGAAATTTTACTGAAGGTTGATATTGGCGTATATTGGGGATTAGTACGCGTTGTAAAATTGACGCGATGGGTAAGAATAGCTATTTGTTCAGCATTAATGAAAAGAAAAGTTTCAAACGTATAACTTTGAATTGATTTTTCAGAAAATTTCTATTGTTTTATCGTTTCTTGAAAATATACGTTTTTCTAATCTAATTATATCTTAATTATTCGCCTCACAATTAAATGGAATTACTTTGCGCATCTCATTATTTACCTCGGTATGAATCAGTACTCTAATAAATGTATTTTGAATGGCGGTTACTCAAGCGTTGGTTACAATTGACATTATATATGTAATGTAGGCATTCGAGTATCTGATTTTTTATTGATTAATATAGTACTGAAGGTTGATACATAACTATCTCCTTATTATTAAATTTAAGTTTTGATTTCGATTGAGAATTTTGTAATATACATTTACCTGGCATATAAAAGAAAATTGCCTCTATATTAAAAACCCAATGGCATTGCTTGGTATTAGAACTGCTTTCTTGTTAAATGTCCGTTTTGTTGAGTTCTATAATTTACAACTGGTGATTTACTAAACTTAAGTGGATTACCGAGATAAAACTGATGATTATGACTAAGAGTTAGGTTTTATCCTAATAAATAATGAATGATGCTTCGTAAAACTTCATTATTTTATGTCGAAATCAGAATCTGAGAAAGATGAATATTCGCTTACGAGGTTTACTTACTAAATATGAAGGAACCTTTTCGAAAATTCAGCAGCTCTTCCTTGATGTCTCGCGACGCGAATCCTCAATCGCCACACGTGCTCGACGTTATTGCTGCAATTGAAGCGCTCGAAAACAGAAAAATTTATTCAGAAAGCTCTGTTATCACCCTCTCGAGAAAAGAAGAAACATTGCCGTTTGGGGAATTTTTTACCGAGGCCTTGACCCGCGTCGTTCCCTCGAATATGTCTCGTATGCCGTGGAGATAGCCAGTTAACTTTCCGGTTCAGAGGACACCAAGTTTTGGAGAGAGGGGAGAGAGAGCGCTCTGTATCTTAAGGGAGACCAGGTGCTCGTGAATCATATTCGCCGAGAAGCTGTTGGGGTACACTGGCCACGAAAACGTGGAGAGAGAGGCATCCCGTTCCGTCTTCCCCTCTTAGTTTCTTCGGCTTCGTACCTCACTTCTTCGTTGCTTATCCCTGGGGTGAACGGCCGATGCCGACCGAATGGGAGTCCATGGTCTTTTTATTCCCATGCCTCCCTTCCCTCGCTCTCCCCTTTCCCCTATTTATCTCTGTTTTCTCTCCACTAAGGGAGAATTTCCTCTTCCTGCGCTTTCTCTCATCTCGATCTACTTCTCACCTCCTTCGCCACCCTCTTCCTTTGTTTATTTATCTCTCCATTTGCCTCGTCTCTCCCGTTTTACTTTTATATATTTCGCTCCCGAGCCAGGCTCGTATCTAATCCGCCGTTTTCTTACGTTTTTCTCGCCTCCTATAGCCGTTAAGTCCGCTCTCCCATCATCTGAAATGCATGCGTTGTATATCTGCCTCGTAGCGTTCCATTATTTAATATCTCGGTGTTTGGGCCTCGTATTTATGGCGCTTTACGCGTTTTTTCCTCTTTCTCCGTGGTTTATTTTCCCCGGTGGATAGTGATTTCCCTGCCTCGCTACGCGTGTTTTGTAGTTGTTTTTTCACTCTCGAATCCCGAGGGATTGGGATTTGTGTGGTGGAGTACTCGTTGTTCGCGATTTACCGCTGATGCGCCCGATAGCGGAATGGTGTTGTTATTATGGCTACAAATGCGTCCGCGGTATTATTATTAGATCGCTGTTTCTTGAATTTAAGGATGAAAAATGTGAGTACTTGGCTGGTAGGCAGGTAATGCGCGTGTCGTGATGTGAATGTATATCTCTAGTGTGACAAATTTAGAAATGAATTCTTTCTCCATTACGTATGCTTGTTTGAACTGTATTTTTTCTCGTTGTTAAATATAGTATAGTAAATTAGTACAAATTTTTTAATGCTGTAGCATTGAGAATATTACTAAATATTCAACATTGTGAATAAATCACGATTTATTTTAAGTTAATCAGTTAATTCAAGGAAATTGTGGCATAATAAAAATCGCAGAAATTAAGTGAAAGCTATCATAGATAAGTAAGGGGTTGAACTTGATATTTTTCTCTAGTTAATTTTGTGGAAATTACAGCGTTGAATTCTTTTTTTGCATAATGGAAATATTCCACGGAGTCGGAGCGTAAACCCTTTCTTTGATAAAAACAGCAAAATTTTCGTTTTTTTTTTGAATCCGTAATAATTTCTAACTGCTGAATATATGATATGATGATCTTATGATGTATTTAAGTAAACCTCTTGTCTTACGAAAGACTTTTAGGCTACTTTAGTTTCACAACATATATTTGGTGGTCCATTTCCCTCTTTGGGAAATTGCAATAAATATTGCAGAATGTTTGCTTCCTGAATCTCTTTGATCTCCGTTGTATTGTAGTTAGCAGCGATAATTTAGGGGTTATATATTTTGTCTAACTTTAGTACTTTTGATTCCATTAGTATGCCGTTTAAACATCAAAAAAGAATAAAAATGTGAACTGAAGAAGTTATGGATTGTTTCATCAATTATTAAAATAATGAAAGTCAGCAAATGTGTGCTTTAAACGTTGGTCAAGATACATTAGACATGATCTTCTTCTTACAGTAAAGGCGATTCATAAGTAAACATACCTTAATTAAAATATACTAAAACTCTTACCTTTTAAAAAAAACCTAGGTGATGAAGTTGCTCAATTTCACAATTTTCGAGCATTTTCTCTTATAATGTCAAAATTCCCCTCCTCCAATCTTTCGAGTTTCTCTCTCTTTACGAGCGTCTTTTCTAATGCGCCATTTCGCCCTTCTCTTTCAATCTTAACCCGGAAACGAAGTCGTACTTAACAAATTAATCCGGTGTGGAAGTTGGAGAGACAAATGTCGTAATCTTTTATGGAGCTCCACGGAGACAGCAGTGACACAATCGATGCGAACCTGGTTCATCGTCGTCAAGTTGAATAAAAAATGCCACGGCCATCCCCAACTCCCACGCTTCCGCCCGGACTCTTCTCCCGCATCCCTCCGATACGAATTAATTATAAATTTTCGACAGCTCTCCGCCGCAGCGCAGCCTTTTTCTTATTTTCGCCATCTTTCCAGTCGCTTTTTCCGCGCTCGGTCCGTCGGTTTGGGTTTCTGGCAGATTGACCCGACACCTCCTCGGCCGCCCTCATCGAGGCAGAGTAATGTTTCCAGTTAATGAGGTCGTCACCTTGTGTTACGTAGGTTGTTATCTCGGGGAGAGATGGATAGCCCCCGTCTTCCCTCTAAGTCGGCGATGTTGCTCATCCATTTGATTGAGTGCATGCGATTCCGATTCGGTCTCCCGGGACCCAGTGGACGCTTGCGGTGGACCCATCAAGTTGCTTCTCCGACGGCGATTTTCCATTAGGAATTTTTTCGTCTTTGGTTTCTGTCATCGTCGGAAGGATGTCTCCGGACACTGCGTCGGATTACGTTGATGCCATGATGACAGGCATGATCCTGTTATATGGATATTTTCTCCTCGAAGAATCTAAATTAGATGTTTCTAAGCTGCAGTAATCTATTCCACTGGAAAAGGGATCTCTCAGCGAGGAGTCTCCCGATGGATATAATTTAGTTATGCTTTTCATCTTTTTCTGAGTCTAATGGTGTAATAGAGACGAAATTTCCAAACTTTTGACTTATAACACCTGGAAGGTAGGCGAAACTTCGTTAAACAGCATTGGTGTTGGAAAGCCAGGGTGTAGCATTAGGATATCAGTGCAATAATTGTTTTAACTAGTTCTTCGCTATCCAAACCTTAGAAAATCTTCGTTTATTTTCTGGGGATAGGAGATTTTAAAGGTAAATAATTCGAGGAAATTGAATTAACACAGTGTTCTGTAAATTTGGTTTCCGCATTAGGAAGCAGCAGTCAATTGAGCGTTGATATCGTAAAGTTGTTTGATCGCTACAAACTTAAAAGATAAAAACTCGAGAATTCTTTATGCACGAAAAAATTTAAGTTCTTAATTAAGTTATAATTAAGAAAACATACAGTCAACCAATCTACGGATTGAATGACCTATGATGATGATGATTAATATATTCAGCAAAAATATCGCACCTGAAATGAATATACTTAAGAATAACTAATAAGTGCTGAAGCCTATGAAAAGTTACGTAATTATATCTAAGAAAATATTTTTAGCATCAGATTCATGTAGCTTTTTCCTTAAGTATTTGCTTCTAACTAACAGTGATACTTTTGATACTTCTTTGCTAAAAGAGAGCTAACAACTTACAGGTATCTGCAGAAATCGTGTCTTTGCTCATTCCAACTGCTTTCTCCAGTGATTAGTCAGACGTTTCCTATTCTAATTAACACCCTGTCTAGTTTCTCTTCCATTGCTTAGCTCTCACCGTATATTCTCGTTTCTATAAATTTTCCTTCTGAGTTTCCTCCAGGATAGTGATTTTTCAGCATTAGGTGTTTCTTAGTAAATGGCTGCATAAGCCTGTCTCATGTCGGAAGTAATTTATACACATATTCATGAAGTCGTAATTTATATCACAACATGTGTACGGCAGTTAATTAGTGAATTTTTAGATGTCAATCTATAGCAATGTAAGAATTTTTATTTTGGCAACAGGAGCAGTAGAAGCAGTTTAATTAATTTCACTAGTTTGCATTGATAGATCCACTGGAAAGTTTCCTTCATCTTTTTTTCCTTAAAAAGGCACTTCAACACTTTCACGAAGAATAAATAATTCATTAGTTTCAAAAGAGATGGTTGAACAATAAAGTCACTAAAAATCTTGAAAATCAATGTCTATTTATTATAATGTTTGTAAAATATTATTCGTATTACAGCGGAAGCGCTTCTTCTTTCCTTCCTTTTATCGCAGACGTTAATTTACTCTTTTTTCATTTTTCGTTAATAAGTGCAGATTAATTGCTCCGCTGTGATTGGTTGAGTGTCAGATGTAGCGAAATCCATTGGCTACGATGTCTTATTGGAAGGCTGAATCGATCGGTTGAATTACGTTACCTCACCTTAAAACTTTACCCCGTCCACATGCAATAAGGTAGAGGACCATTGTCTTCTCCGCAAGTGACTTTAGACCCTGACCTGTTCACGGCAAGGGCGTTTTTCTTTATCGCGTCCCTTGATTTTATTCTTCTTCTTCATCTTAAGCCATTTTATATTTTTGACATTTCCGCATATTTAGCATATTCGGGCTCATTCTCTTGACTTAAATTGGGCATGAATAAAAATTTGCACTCTGTATTCTACCTAAAACTACGTCGCAATTATTTTTTCAAGGCTGTTTGAAAATTATGCGTCCAGATAAAGCTGCTTATTATAATCCATCGAAAGAATGGCACTTAGAAAATAATTTGTGCTTCTTTTAATTAACTTTTTTGATAAATTAAGAAAAGTTTATTTTAGACGTCATTTTTTCGATATCGTAATTACTAATAGAAGTAAAATAAATAGGTTTTCCTTGGATCTTAAAAAGTAATCCTTTTATGTTCAAAGTTGCCGAAAGGGTTCCATTTGTTTGTAAACCTTTATACTGATCCCTCATGTAATCCCAGATTTTTGTTTGCTGGATTCATTTTTACCCGATCTAATCTGAATAAGTCAATTTTTCGACTTTACTATCTTTGCTTTCTTTCTATTCGACTTTATGTGAAATGCAGTTGCGTAAAAGTTTGGTCGTATCTTTCCATTCTTATGTGAATTTTTGTTACCTTGAAGCTCTCGTAGTAGTAGTTATGGCTCTTCGATGAAATTCGATACTTCCTAAACTATTTTTTATGAATATTTTGAGCGAAAGACTTCTCGTTATGTTGTTTCTTCCTTAGAAATTAGAATTCGCGCTCTGGCTGGTATTTCGCAGCTTTCTTAACGCGGTATTTTTTCCTAAGTCGTTACTTGTATAGTAGAAAGAACGCTTAATTTGTCGCTGTTGAAGATGTGCATTTTATAGAACGACTGAGGAGAATCTTTTCGTTTCCGTCGCACATCTTTCTTTCGAATGATGAAAACTTCAGAATTGGGATTTTTCGAGCTTTTAAGTTTCCTCGGTCGATAAAACGCAAATGGAGAGTGGAGTAAGAAAAAGGTGAGCTTCAGTCTAGACTGTAGACTCGAAAGAGATTTCTTGAACTCACGGCTCTCTTTTAGATTCAAATCTCTTCAGGTTTATCTGAATCGGGTGATTAATCGTTTGTATTTACGCGAGATGTGTGCGTGTGGTAGAAATCTGTCATTCGCGAAGGGAGTGTGTTTATCGGCTTTTATCTTTTTGCGATAAAAAAAACTACATTTGAATGACTTACGCGTAACTGGCTTAGTAGATCAGAAAAATGAATGGTGAAGGGAATGTTAAGCGCGGAGTCGATTGAAATGGCGTGCCATTAAGCGAATTTTATGGTCGCCAAATCCTCTTCGTAATCTCTACGTAATGTTCAGCATCCATCACTCTCAAAACGGATTATTTAAAGAAGAAAGTACGCAGTCGTTCATTAATCATAATTTATGAAGACGTTTTCTCGTACTATTGAGGTGGATATCTTCGGTTGTGAATGGCGCAAGGAAAGGAAAATTTCCGAAGAACTCGTAATAAATTTTCTACTATATGGTTATTGAACTAGACCGTGAGTGTTCACTTACGTAAGTTAATACGATCTGAAAATAGCTTGAAATTCCAGTCTCGATCCTCAAGGGAGTTGGAATAAATTCCATAGAGTTAATGATTTTACTTTCTCTTTTTCTTATTCTTCCGTAATTTATTTTTGAATGATTATTTTATGACTTACAGTTACACCTTCATTTAATTTAGGGAATTCTCGGGCTTTAATTAATGTTTTAGAAGTAGCGCTGTTGCTGACGCAAAGAGAAGCAATTAAGACTCATCTGCAATGGTGATTATTTCCGCCAAATGTATTTTCGTCTGGAGGTATTCGCTAGTGCTTAAAGTAAATTCAAAAGCGTAGAATGTATAGGATATGAATATAAAGAGAATAAATGATTACTTAATAACTTTCGCGAGTACTGAATTCCGATGAACGATTTATATTCATTTAATAGATTAGGTTCTGCTTTTAATTAGGCATTTCTGAACTAGTCGTTGAACTCATAACTCATACTAAGAAGGAAACTCATGCTGTGTTTCCTTCTTTTGAAAATTGCTTCCAATAGTTACATTTGCGATGCAAATAGCTGGTTCTTTAAAGTGAAACACTTTAGTTTACTGGATGTACTTTAAAAGGTCATCCTTAAAGTTCATTCCTTTCTGAAGACTCGAGTTAGATTTATCGGAGGAACTTTTAGAGTCGGATTATTCCACTCTTTCCGGAAATTGGAGAGATTTTCAGAGATAAACTCGGACGAGAATGATAAAGTTTATCGATGCATTACTTCGTTAAAAAGAGTTCAGCGAATGGATCCGTACCCGAGCAAGGACCTTGACTCCGTTGTCCCCGCCGCTCATCCAGATCGAGACCATAACTGGTAAAATTAATCTGTATCTCATCCGAGAATATTTCAGGAAGGGTAAAAAAAACAGAAAGGAAAAGCTCGCGATTTCTCGGTCCGCTCCCTCCGAGCTTAATATTCAATCCTTCAAAAATTTGACGTGTGCTTCCCTTTCCCAAGGGAGACGCCACACCGAAGGGATTCACATTAGAGCTTTCCGTTTTTCAGCAGGTTGTCGTAATGGCGCCACCCACCCGTTTCTCCCCTTATCCTTCCTCGGGGGCCCGTCTTTTTCATCTCCCCACTCCCACGCCGCGTCATTAGGGGGCCTCGGATCAATGGGCCGGAGACGCTGCGACGCGGTCCGAGGGCAGCGGATGAGAGCGTTGTATTCTGGTCGTCATTGAGGACCTCTTCTCGTCTGTTTCCCCGTTATTGTGATGCGAAGAAATGGGATGCAGGCGGCCCTCGGCGTCGGGAGAGGAGCTGCACAACTGTGCCGCTGATTTGGTGTTTCTATCGCATGTCAAAAATGATGGGCAGAAAATGGGGTTAAAATGTTTTTTGACACACTTGGAGAGTTGGGTATGACGGGTGTTCGGAAACGGTGCCTATTTTTTTTGATTTCTATTGTTGGAAGAGCGATCCGTTTTTTGATCTGGTAATCTGTTTTCATTTTCGAAGTTGAACGATTAATTTTCATTGACACTGGCTTCTGTTAACATTTTAATTTGAAGAGTTTGTATATTTTTAGATCGCCCTTTAGAAAAATCGGTTTATTGTGAATGTGATATGTTGAATATCAAGTTGAATTCGACAAAAATTAGAAAGTGTAAATATTTCATTTAATTATTTTCCACAAAGCAATTTATAATCGGTAGAACAGAAATTTCACAAAGCTTGCACTCCTGATCTGCATTTCTTACTTGCCTTTAAAGGAAATTCATATCACCTTCCTTTTAAGATGTTTTCATTTGTGAGGGGAAGGTTTCTTTAAGTAATTATTATACCATCAAGAGTGATGTGATTATTAAAAAGTTTTGGCAAGAACGAAAGCTTTTGGTTCCAAAGTAATAGCAAATTTTAGTACGCTGTATGAAGTATGGACCTAAGATACTTTATTTCTTTGGGATTTTCGGATTATGTTTCTTAAAAATTATGGGATCCTAATAGTTTGTTAATGCTCTTCGAGGATTGATGAGAGCCCAAATTCTTTACTCATGCTAGCTGAATATATTAAATGGCAATAATTTATTTTACTACTTAAGCGTGCAAGAAAAGAATATTTCTTTGGTTTCCAGTTGTAAGATATTTCTCCATCGAAACTACATAGAAACCCCACGTTTTCTTAATTGGTTAATATGAGAAAATATTGGTATTTGGGTTTTCTTGATCTTACAAATCGAGTTTGTTATGACCCATTTTATATATTTGTTCCGTGTAAGAATTTTCTTCCTTAAATTGCGGATTTTGCTGTTAACTTCAATTAAATTTTAAAAATATGCTCGGCTTTTAATTTTGAAGGTTAAGGGTCAGCGCTTTCCTCTCACGAGTCCGATTCAATATCATCATTACAAGTCGTCATTACTCCGAGGGTAAATCCGACGCAACTCGAAGGGACGCAAGCGATCTATCGGAAATCGAAGGATCGTAAATCCAATCGACTCAAGTGAAGGATTGATTCTTCTTTATCACCGTATCCGTGACTCGCATATGGGCTCCATATATAAAGCATAGCAAACTGTTAAGAAGCGATAAGGCTTCAAAACCGTTCTTTAAGAATCGTATCTCGGTTTTTATAAGAGTCGAAACTTTTAGCGCGTAACTCGAGGGTATTGATTTTTTTTCCGACGGCACATGGTCGCTGGGAAAATTTTCTCCCCCTCGACTTCAGTAAAAGGATTTGAAGTGACGTTTTTTTACATCTCGTGATGGAAACGTAGCCGGGGGACGCGCTGAGTCATTTTGGCGTGATTTTCGGTAACGGCGTTGAAATGAACTGCGTGGAATCGCGGGGTGTATTTTTTATTCATTCCGCCCGAGCGTGACTGGGTAAAAAAAGCGCTCTTTCAAATGGGTTTCAGTCGCTGCTGAATCGAGAACTTTTGCATGAACTTGTGAAAAGGGTGGTTTTTTAGCATATTTTCCCGATTCGCGTCTCTGGGAGGGTGTCTGGCGAATTGAAGGTGCGAGGGAGATTAGTTAGGATAAGTGTCCTCTGTCGTTATATTGCGTAGACTCCGGATTATGACGCCTCCAAGTGAGTTTTTGTCCGTGTCAAATATGTCCGTTAATTACATTTTCCATCCTTCCTTTTTTACCTGCAATGTTCCTATGTCGGACTATCACAACAGGTTTCGGTGAAGTGTATCCTGACGTCGTGTTTTTCACGCAAACTTCAGTTTTTTATTTTTAATCATTGGTTCAATACATAGCATACACTACCTCTTAAGCGATACCTATATAAATTTAAGATACATAAAGTATATATTGATTCAGTTTAAATTTCCTCAATAGCTAGCAATCTGGATATTACGTTGTTCGTTTAAACCAATACCATAGTTTGCAGACCCTTTCGGGTTAAATATTTTACATGGGTAATAATAATTATTAAAGTCATTAAGTAACATTTAATTAGTCAGTCGCTACGTCTTTTGTGTTACAATTGGGGAGTTACGGTTCTCCTGCCAGTTGCTGATTTTAGTTTAATATATTTTTTTAAATAACCCATTGCTTATCGGCTCTCACGCTCTTTGTGTTACATGCATGCTGCTTTATTTTGTGATTCCAACGTGCTGCCTTCAATATCTGTGATGACGCGAATGTTTGCTCGTCGAACGGTTATTTAAATTCGTGTATATCATTCTTCACTGTTATAGCCAGGTGTTGCCAGTTTTTGAATAAGTTAAGAAGTATGAATACGAAAATTATTCATCACTTAGAGGAAGTTTGCTTTATGTTTTATTCATGTAAATTACATGCATTATTTCACCAAGTGGACGCTACTTTAGAAGAGCGAATTGCCTAGGTGTTTATTACTTGTTTGTCCTACTACACTCTTGAATTAGTTCAGATATTTATTAGTTCAGATTTATTTGTGTGATCAGTCTATGTGGAGATACCTGATAATTCTCTCAAAGATTTCCAGAATTTTAGATTGAAAGTCATTAGTTTCATTCCTAAAATTTTCAAGTTGCTGTTCCTGTGAAACGGATAAGAGAAAGTGAATTTTTAAGTGTGAACTCCCTCTGTTATAGCGATTGAGATATCAGAAGCATGTATTTTCCGAAATGCGAGAAATATGAATGACGTTATGTCGACTTGAATCTCTTTGAAAGAACCTGCCACAAATCATTTTTTGTACCACCATTTTTCCCTGTTCAGCAAAGACTTATCCGCCGTGCATCGAGTGGAATTAACATTCCGGTCTTTGTATCTCAACACAAGTCTTTTCGGTGTCATTCGCGCCGGGGTCACGCGACTTTTATTTCCTCCATCCCAGTTCCGATTGATACTCCAGCGAGTAGATTTACATCCGACTCGTTCTCACGTTCTGACATTAAGGAGCCCTCAACAAACGATACCTTTATCGGCGCTTAAAAACGCAATATGCCGTCGGTATCGGTGCCACTTGTCTTGGGTGACGAAATGTGAACGTTCTCTTTCAACTCGGAATCGGTTTCCCACCGTCGATGGGGCGCTCAGCTCCCGGGTTACACCCAGATGGCGCAGCGCAACTGCCTTTCGAAGGAAAAATCATTCGGGGAAAATTTGATCGTGCTCAGGGTCGGATGACAATTTGGAAGATTCAATGCCAATTGGGTGCCCTCATCTTTGGTCGGTTCCAATGCGATAGCTGCGGGCGAAAGGGTTGAGATATCTTTCCTGCCTAATCTCTTGTCTCTTTGACTTTTACCCGGCTTATTTGAATGCTATACGCCCGAGTACCAGCATATTTTTGCCGTTTCTAGATAATATATTAATTGTGTTCTTTTCTCTTTACAGGTGAGTGGCTTTGATGCTGCTGTATGACTTGGCTAGAACATTTGTAAGTACGGATTTTCCTGTTTATTGTTACATACCGAGTTGTTTCATAGTAATCAATTTTATTCAAACTTATACATTCATTCATGATATTCATTTTGTTCCGATTGGGCGTTATTTCTTAATTTCGTCCATGTTAGGCTATAGTTTCAGCAGTAAGTTGACGTTGCACTTTTTATGGACAATTTCTTCCCGGAAGGAGGTAAATCTCATTTTCCGAAAGGTCAAGGTGTAAGGAGCGCAGGTGTCGTTGAGCACAAATGCTGAATTGGAACATTTGTAGTCTCAAATCTCGGAGGATAAAAGCAATTGAAAACTTTGGAAGACAATTTCCAGGTAACTTCGTGTTCCTGGCGAAGAACAGCGTTTGGATTGGAAGATTTAGTTTTCCAATATCCTACTGTAAAGACACCTGAAGAAAATGCACCCATGTGTTATGCAGAGCTCTGCCCAACAGTCTGCAGTTTGGTTTGCATTGCGCGTATTGCAGGTTGCATAGTTCAAGGATTCTAGTTTCATGCTTGAGGGACTTCCTGGATTATGTTATTTAAGTCTTCTCAGCCCTTATTGTATTTACAGCACATAGATATAATTCGAATAGGTCATGGTAGGTTGTTTATTTTTTTGCGTGGTATCTCTTCGCAAAAGTTTTTCTATAAAAGACTGGGAATAACAATTGAAAGCCTAAGATAGACTCGAAAAATTGCTATGGGTTTTTGCAACGTTTTAATGGTGACGCTTAACGTCTTAATTTACTTCGTGGTTAGGTGTAGCAGAGGTTATCAGAAGTAGGAGACAGTAATAATAAAATAGAAATGTTTCTTTTTAATTTATGACTCACGTTATGATTTATACCGGGTTAGCTTCATTTTTATAGCGATCTTTATCTCCTCTGAACTTAGCCATCATCGGATAGTATGGAAAATGAGTTTTTAATCTCTACGAGTTTCTAAAAGCGTTATCAATGAGACCGTGGGATAATGGATTCTTCGGATAGTTGTAATTATTTCCCAGTTTCTTACTCGGTCGTCCCTGTTTTATTTTCTCTCGAAATTGCAGCCTCACGGAATTTCGCCCCTTCTGACTTATCTTAGGTCAGGGGAGGGATGTTTATCCCCCTCCAAGAAGTTTTAGGCTCTCAGGAAGTCTCATTTTTTTTCACCCAAAAACTTGTTATTTTCAGTCTTTGAGAATGTTTCTCGAGTTTTGTGTCCGTCTTTTGTTGCGCGGAAGTTAACTCGACGGATTTCTGCCGTTTGACGTTCAGGAAACCGCAGACATCTACCAACTGCCCCCCTAACTTTCTCCCCTGACAGTTTTTTTTCTTCCCTCTTTCAGTTCCGTGGTTAGGAAGACATCAAAAAAGGGCATGGAGACTTTCTAAGTAGGAGAAGATACTTTCGCGATTGTTTCATCACCGCTATTAATACACTTTAATCGAAATGGCGAAGGTTTGATTGCTGTGATGCTCTAGGTTTTACTCTTCATCTGATGGGGCTGCTTTCTAGGCAATGATTAAGTGAAGTTTGATGTTCACTGAAGAGAGTTCATGAAATTATCTCTTGTACAAGCTTATCGTAATTATGATGTTATGATTTCGTGGATGCAAACCCTTACAAAAATTTATTATATCACTTTTTATGTTTTAATTTATGATGGCTGGGACATTTTGATACGTGAAAAAGGGATTTATTCCTTTTAAAATCTCGTTAATTGAAGGTTTTCATTCCGTTAATGAGAAATGCAAATTGTGATTAATGCTTTTGCGGTGAAGCGAAATAAAACCTCTATTTGCGAAGTTCAGAAAGAGCAATAATTCGAAGTTTATATCCCGGCGGTATCTAATAAAGAAATTGGAGTCAAATGTTCCCTCTTAATCATACTGAATTATTTGAACCTTTCACTTTTTAATGTCACCTTATTTTATGTCCAGATAATAGTTGTTTAAAATTTTAGGTTTTTCCTCGACGGTTGTAAATAGTGCATAAGCAGTAAATATATCGATGTATACATGTTATTAATGGTTAAGATTTTATTACTGGAATGAATAGAACCTCTTGGTTATGGAGCTATAAGCAATAAGTAAGCTTTCAGTAATATGTATGCAAAATAAAATTGGGTATTTGGTGTATAATTGTACGATTCCGTTATGTTATTGTGTAATCTTTCGTTTGCACTTACATAAGCTTTTCTTCCTCATTTCCTCTTGAGTGAGAATCATGAATTTTATTTGTGTTTATCACAACCGATCCTCTAAATGTAAATGAGAGGCCTAAGTTTTGGCTTTGTAACACCAACTTAGTTTCTAATTAATGACTTTCGCTCCGTTTTACTTTTCACTTCTCCGATAGAGGAGATTTGTTCGCTCGAGATTCCAAGTATCTTCCTCCAGGTTTCCCGTGATTAATTACTCATTGGAGTAGTCTTAATTCGGCGCGTAACAAAGGGTGTCGCTACCGATAGACCTCTCTAACACGGATCTCATCTGGAAGTCAAAAGACCCCGCGAAAAACTCTTTAATTGTGGAAGTTCCCGGAGAACTTTCTCCAAAGCAAAATTTTAACGCGTCGTCGCTTTATAGTTGCGAAGTTCCTCGGTTATTTCGGCTGAAATTAAAACCCCGAGTTCGTTCCATCACCGCAGCCAGGGCTTCCCCCTAATTTTCCCGAGATCTGCCGCATTTCGACTGGAGCAATTTCTCAGATTGTCGACCTCGGGTATTACCTTATCACGTTCCCTTACGCACCGACTCAAACTTGAAATTTCCCTCTTTTAATTCCTCCTCTGGAACGGGGTCTTCCGCAGGCGTTTATTACCGCACGCAGAAAAAGGTGGTTCCCCCAGTCAACCCACTCATCACCCTCGGATCTGGTAATTAATGCAAAGCTTCCCTCACACAGCGAGGTGTTCCTCGACGAAGACCTGCATCCTTCCTTATAATCTCCCTCAAGAGTTTTCGCTCCTCCAATAATTAGGATGTTTCCTCCTCGTCGACACCCGATCTGTCTCCCGCAACTCCCATTTATTTCGAGCTTTTACGAAACGGCGGTCGTAACGCAGCGCGAACTTCAACTGTTCCTACCGCTTTTGCGAGATGCACTCGGTGGATTTTGCGTCACCAGAGAGCTTTGCGTACCTCACGGGATTCCCATTTCCCGTCTTTCTTTCTATTTCCTCAATTTTCTAACGTGATCTCCACGGTTACTTTCGTCTTGGCGAAGTTGCCTTCCGGTTTTATCGTCGTTGCATAGCCAAGTTTCTTTCCGTAAGTAGGTGGAACTTTTTGGCGCTACCCCTAATCCTGCAGGTTGCGAGGGAGGCTTAAGCCTGGAATTTCGTTGGAGTAATGGAAACGTCGTAAATGAGTATCAGGGATTTTGAGCGGTTATAACTTGGGCAGCAGTCGGGATTATAATGCGGTTTTCTTGCGGCGTTTCTCGACTTGTTACGCGGAGTTGGTGGAATGGGTTTGAGCTGGAAAGTGGAGGAGTTATTGGGGGATTTTTATATTTTATGCAGACTGAGTTTTACTTTCTCAGATGTTGGTTAAATCCATGTCGAGGATCTTCTCTACAATTTTGGTTTGTTGTAGTAACGTTTCCAACTTGAACTATCTCCTTGGTCTTCTTCTCAGTACATTTTGCTAAGATTCCTGTTTATGAAGATCATACTCGACTAGCAGCGCAAACGTGGAAATGAAGAGCATTTTGAAGAGTTGATAATTTTTATGACGGTGAAGTTTTTGGTTAATCCTATAACAAGCTCCCCGCGTGATAACGTCGTATGGAAATAAATCGAGTCATGTGAGAAAACGTAAAGAGTGGCTATATAGTGAATGTAATCAAGCAATGAAAAGGTAGTAATTTGCATATTACCCCCTCACTACATAAAATTATCTCTACGCTGATTTCCTTAGCACTTGAATTTTTGTGGCCTGTTTCTTGAGTTTAACTAATTTTTCTTGCTCATAAAATGAAAGCAGCAGTATTACCAGAAACACTTCCAAGCCCGTTTTTTCGGGAGTTTGGCTATTAGATTCCTAGTCCTTAAAAGGATGCGACAATAGGAAATTCATTTTTTATAATTTTAAATGTTAATTTTTGTGTCTTAGGTACATTCGGTGGTATCCTTTATAAACTGTATTTCATTAATATAATATTTATATAGCGAGTAATTTACATAGTGACTCTGCGTGTTCCCTAGCAATATCAGGTTCTAGTTTTAGAATCACGTCTGGAATTTTTTACTATCTATGGAATTACGGTAAACGGACTTATCTCTATCTGATACCAAATTTTAAATTTTTTGTTAGTGTTAATAAAAAAATGTAAAGTCGCGATCGTGATTACGGCATAAATAGGCCATTGTAGATTAAACTCGCTAAGTTATCGTATTTGGAAGCTAAACGGGTTCTTGTTGTCAAGCCATAGGAAATCACGATCCTCGACCCGGAATCTTACGCCGTGTATCGGATGATAAAACATCGCAGAGAAATGCATCGTATGCATATACGTCAGGTCCACCCGTACCCTCAGCCGTTAATCCGATTCGTAATTCCCCCGGCGCTTTTTTCCATCCGAAGCGCGATCCGATCCTAAGGGAGAGACCGCACGGCCATTTGCGCGCAGTCATCCGTTCGCGTGATTTGGAGGGAAATCGGACGCAAGTTGGTCACCCGATCGGCTGCAAAACCATCCCCGGCATTCCCTCTTGCGAAACAAGCGAGCGATATACATCTTATACGGTAACGGCGGGTTCAGCGCTCGCTTCCTCCAGATATGGCCAGTGGCTAGAAGAGGTCGCCGTTAAAAGCGCAGCCTTATTCTCCTCCACATGGAGTGGAGGAATGCATCCGGAGCGAGGCCTGCTCCTCCCTCGACCTCGTTGCCATCCTCGGATCGCTCTCTCCCTTCCTCGTTTGCGGGGCGGTTTCCAAGCAGTTTTTATCTCGACCCGTCGACTTCGTTCCTCCGACGTACGAGAAAGCTCGCTCGACCACCCCCATATGAAGAGCGGCCGCCTCTAGTCACTCCCATTCTGAGAATTATGTTTCTTAGCCGTTTAAGATAGCTAACGCATGTAACTGTTACGATTACTGGTAACCAATTGGTTAGTACTTTCCGCGTCTAAATTTACTCTGGTGTATTTGACATTAACGGGAGATTTCAATGATAAATGCAGTGAAATAAAGTCTCTTTTATTTGGACGAAATTGGCAGGATAAAGTACCATATTCCATCTAACCCTTTTCAGAATGTCGTAAAAAATTGTTCAGATGTTAAGCAGGGATATAAAATATTAATTATACAGATTTTTTATCAAATATGGTTGCAAAAGAAATAGTGAAAATAAAAATTTCATATTCATTAACAAAATACATTAACTTCTTTTCAAATTTTGTGTTTATTAAATGTCAGGAAAAGGAAAAAGATGCTCAAATTAGTTGGCTTGATTACTTTGTACGAGGAAGGGCATGACAAAGAAATGTAATTGAAAAATAACCTTTATTATTTTCTGCATATAGAGTAATAACAAGAAAGTAATAACTTTTATATATTCCCATTTCCTTTTTCATTCCCAACCAAATTATTTCCTCTTTTTCTTCCTAATTTGTCTAAATTTTGTTTGGAGGAGGGACACTCGGAACGAAATTACGCCGTTATTTTATCAATCTTTTATTTCCTTTTACGTGACTCCCAACTTTTAATTTTATAACACTAGAGGGTGTCATATTTATAGAAAGCGGTCGCCTGTCTAAATATTTCCCTTTTTTCAAATGGATTATTTTGGAGATTTATATCTTTAATTTTAAACAGCGATCTTCTAGGAAGAAATTTTCTCAGGTAATGACAAAAATAATTTGAATATTTTCCTTTTTTATATATTCCCTTTCTTCTAACGCGGTGAAATTTGCTATTTTACACCGTAATGTACTTTTAAAACCTTTCGCCCTTGTATTTTCACAGTGTTATTAAAAATATCGCTTTTACGGGAAATAAGCTCTCTGTTAAGCGGCAACATTGATAGCATATCCAATAAATTGCTCTTCGCAACTCAACGTAATGGTTAGCTATAAATAATTTCGATAACTTGTTAATTATAAATTTATCAGTAATGATGTGTTACTCTTAGTTATTCTGTTTTAGTACTATGTTATCTTTTGGATCGTGTTTTTTCGTTTGACAATGCTGAGATGCAAATATGTAACTATGCTCCTTCAGAAAAATTAAAATTTCATTTTTTTACTGTTAATAATCATAGTTTGAAATGGCATTCAAACTCATAAAAATGACTCTCTTTAAAGTTTAAATTTGAACTACTAATAAGTTCAGGAAAATTTTTACAAAGCGTAAAAAGGTTTATTATTATTTACGATCTTATACATCTGCATCCACTAAATCCCGTTCTTTTGCTCCTTTACCGATTCAGTAAACATTTTTTGTATTCGATAATTTAAACTCTCCTCTCTCTGTGTCATAACTTCTTAAGCTCAGTTGAGAATTCCATCCAGATGTCGTTTATAGAGTGGTTCGTCATAATGTTGAGTGATTCATTTCCGTCAACGGGTGATTCACAGTAGAATTTGCTTTGCAGAACGAATAAGCTTCGAAAGAGAAAAGACTGGTGCGCGGAGATATACTTCTCTCATTCTTGAAATCCAATTAAGATTTGATTAACACCGAAACGAAATCAAACGTGTTATCCTTTGTGAAGTTTTAATCGTCACTGAGTTAGGGACGTGAAGTATTCGATCCGAGGAAATTCTCAATAAACGCACTCTCGATCAATGGTTTCACTTCAGCAAGTAGTCTCAGTCGTTTATATGATTTATTCTTCTATTTTTTCATGATTGGGAACGTATGTTTCAGATGTAATGGTTTCCAAAGAACAACCACCAGATGATAATTACCAGTGAATGAGTGAATCCTTCTGAAAATTTTGATTGATCGTATAAGACTTATGTACGTAAAATTGCATTTTATACTCCTCCTAAGTATGTTCGAATAAATTAAAATTCATACTACAACAATTATGATTAACATCAAATGGGAACACGTGGACTATTTTTTGTCCAAACGTTGTCGTTTATTTGACTCAATGTGTTAAGTGTAATATTCCAGGTATTTGGTTAAAAGTTATCCCTGCTCATCTTTTTCATGTTGATCCGTGGTGGCTATACTTGTTTTTAAATATTCACCTTCACATTATTTAGACCATGGGTAAAATAGACATTTGGTGAATGAAAGTGAAGGGAAAATAAATCGGGCTGAAATTTATCTCTTCAACCGCAGAAATCTTTTCTTTCGTCGTATGTTGCAATGAAAAAACTTCGCTGGATATGTCCCATATTCTTATACGTCTCATAACGACTGGCTTTCTTATGACAAGAATGGAATTAAGATCACTCTTTTCCAATCGATGTCAAAATCTACTTCAGCGTGGAATATATGGCGAGGATCTGCATCATTTCGAGAAAAACCGTTCTGATTTCCATTTCTCTCCAACACCTCTTTACTATTGCATTTCCTCGCAACTCTCAAGTTACTTCGTATAATGCCTGGCGCCACTGAGAAGAAAAGAAAGTGTTCCTCGTCTTCCCCCTTATAATTTAATTCTTTCCATCCTTCCTCATTCGCTTCAAATCACTAGACGTATTTTTCCTTCCTTTTCTTCCTCTCTGCGGCTTTTTCCCGTCATTTTTTTCTTTGTCTCTCCTTTCATTTGTGTTCATTAAGTCTTTTTCGTCTTAATTTCGTTCATATTTCATTTTAGGCTGCGCACCACTTACTTCTTCTTACTTAACGATTGAGATGTATCCTCTAGGCTTTCTTTGCTTCGCTACTCGTTTGTTTTCTCCAGTAAATCCTGTTTTAATGTATGTTTTGTTCCCGTTTTATTTTTCCCGAATTCGTCATTTTCTGCCAGGCGTGTAATGGAAATGTAATTTTTACGACGTCGTAAAGCGTCCAAGAAGATATTACGTATTTTGGAAAGTGGGGATAAATGCTTTATTGTCCTTCTCTCGAAGAAGGAAATAGGTCTCGCGATTGATCGAGTATTATTGGACCAAATAAATTAAATCACGAATATGAATGATAAATATTTCAAAGGACTTACTGGTTATTTGAATATCTCTATTTCTAAATTCATTTTACAAGTAATAGATAGCTAATATAAGTTTAATGTTTAATATAAGCGCTTTGAATTGACGATTTGAGTTTCATCTTTCACTTTACTGGAAAATTGTGTGCTTCCTGGTTCAATTAATAATTGTATTTACCGGTGCTCTACCATTAGGATACAAAAATCAAACTAAATACGAATTACGCAAAAGCCCTTGCAATATTCACTTGAGTGAGTTTTACCTTTGTATAGTATGAAAACATGTTCGTAGATGGAAAATAGTGTTTATTGCTCTAACGCTCCTTTAAAGTTTAATATTGTAGCACATGCTACAATATTAAAATTTTACATGCAACATGCAGTTGAAGTTTTTCTTTAGATACTTTTCTGTAAATGAAAACATTGCGATCCAAAGATATAATTTATTGTAAATCAGTATAACTTATTATTTGCAGTTTGGCTATCTCTTTGTTTACTTGCCAGATGACGTCGGTCGTTTTAGTTCGGTTTTTATCTTACCTATGAATCTTGTATTGAAATTACGCTCCGTCAGTATTTCATATGCGAATAAAAGGAAACGGCCAACTTGAATTGCTAGAGGAAACTAGTAGTAATAAACTTTAAATAAACTTAAGTAATCGATAAATTGAAATCATAAGCCGCAGAAAAGGAATGGAATCTTCAAAAATTATTTTTGAATGTTTAATTACTATGATACTTGAAATTACATTGATATTGCACTGTCGTTTTTAATTTTTAAAGTGATACCTTGCATTTCTTTGATGGAACGTTTTCACAGTTAAGCCTATAGTGTTCGTGATGACAGAACCCCTGAAGGTTTTTTTCCTACAAGTCTTTCTCTTCTGACATTTGTCCTCCCTTCGTTATGATCTTGCGAAGGATATTCGGATCTCGTTTTAGGAATAAAACATGCCGTTATGACCGTGTGAGGAGTAGTTTTTCATTAAATGCGCCGCTTTCATGAAGTGAGGATGTGGAGTCTTGACGGGCTCCTCTTTCTACTCTTCTTTCCATTTGACCTCAAACAGATGACGGCTTCTCCGCGCAAAGAGTCTTTTAATATGACTCGAGATTTGTTGACCTCGGACGGAAAAATCGTTCTAAATCTTTATTGTGAAGGAAAAAGTCTCATAGAGTTACCTTCCGATGCACCTCTTCCGAAATATGTTCGTCAAAATCGGTGCCCGAACCTAATTTTATGAAAGGTATGCGCTGTTACCTCGATAGAGATTAATGTCATTGGGTGAACTCTGGAAACGTGTTTTCTTATTAATTTATTTTTCGAATGCCCGGTTTTATATATGCCGTTAGTTGTTTGAATTGAAATGAGTGACTTCATCGCCAGAGTCGATTTTATTTTATGGTGATGCAGCGTTTTTCGAATGTAATGTACGGTTATGGTTGTCAGGTCATTTTGGATGATACTCGCAAATATCTCATGAGCTGAACCCGTCATAAACCGAGAGTGTTCTTACGTTTCAAATTAATTATGTAATTCTATGAATTAGGTCCTGAATAAGTGATAGTCACTACGTAACATTTCCTGAATCATTCTCGAAGTATCAGAATAGCTTATGTATTAGGCACAATGCAAAATAATGGCTTGTTATAGCGTATATCCCCTGAATTTTAGTTAAATTATGAAAGTGAGCCTTCGTTTAAATCTTCTCTCTTCCAAAGATTTCCGTCCTTCGTCCCGAAGCATCGTTTGCCGATTTGTCGTAGTAATTTGTTTTTCAAAACTGCTGTTCGTTGTACCCATTCGCGAATACAACAATTTTTGACAAGGTCCCGCGCACTAAATGCATACTAAAGGTGACGTCTAACTAGTGCTCAGTAACATCGCTCCTTTTCTCTCAACGTTGCCGTGTTTCTTAAGTGCTCGTCCACAGATTACAGATCTGGGTACCTCCTGTTTTGTCATTCATGAGGGTAACTCAAAACATTTCACCGATTCTACTGTTAGTAAGTTTGTCGCGACATCCTTTTGCTTTGCCTCTTTCTGCAAGCGCGCGATTTACTCCTACAATTTCCCTAATTCAAGGATCTCGTAGGCCCACATTTCCGCAGAGTAAACAATCTCGTTATCTCCATCCCGTCGATGGCTATCCAGCCTCTGGTCGCGTACGGGCGGGACAATGAGGCCCCGAATTAAAATGCACGACACCCTCAAGGGTGCGTGATTCGCTAGACCCGCCGTCCGCAGTACCCGAAAGCATTTCGTTAAATTTTAACGAGATCCTAAGGGGTTTTCGCGGCCCTAGGCATCCTCCTAGCAAGCGCCACCCACTCCAGCAGCGCGACGATGATAAAAGAGGATAATCTTCTCTTTCCAGCCGTGATTTCGCGGAATTCGGGATGGCGAAGAGAGCGTTAATGATATGCGCCGCATTGTCGCGGCCGAGAATGCACCGCGTAAGGCGAGCTCTCTCGGCCTCTTAGGCCACCCGAGAGGTGTGGGAAAGAGGGCGAGCGGGCGAGGTTGCGGCTCCAGGCCGAGATACACCTCAAGAGTGTCGATAACGCCGTCAGCGAGGGTGGTATCGGTTGAATCGGACACTTCCAACTCTCCTTTTTCCTCCCCCGCCTGTGTATCTCTTTCTCCGACTTCTTCCTCCGCACAGATTTTTTTCACTCGCGATTTGAGGAAGGTGGGCGTGGTCTTAATGTGGGGATTAGTTGAAAGAGTTTTTTACGATCCCCGAAGGAGAAAGGATGGAATCGTTTGTTTTATTCGGCGGAGAGGTTTGAATCGTTCCCGATCGCATTATATTGGATTTTGGGTTCCGTCTGGTAGGCTTCCGGAGGCCATTTTTGTGATTTGGATTAAAATCCGAAGGGGGCCGGATATTCGATTTAATCGGACCTAATGAGTGATGTGATTTTCTCGGAGGAATCTTCAAATGATGGAACGGAGGAATTTTGTATAATTAAAGTGGTTCGGAAAGAAATGGAGGGTTGCTGAAGATGAGGCGTAGAATTTTGAGTGTCTTAGATGGTCTGGAAGACAGGCATAATCATCGGATGATGCAGGGATTTCTAGGAATTATAGTTAACCGGGGCTTCCATAAATGGCATCTTAGATGATTTAGTAAGGAAGATTCACGAGTGATGAATAAATCAAATGTATCTTCTGAAGTTGCCTAGGTTTTTAGCAATCGCCACATAAGATTGCAAGAAACGCATAATTTTAAATTTCTGTGGTTTAAATACCTCCGATCCTTTGTAGCATTACAGAAAGTTTGTTATATGTAATTGTTGATAAAGTGGGACTGATTAAGATAACTTGTTTTTCAGTTTGAAGTATTGGCTTTTTGCGGTAGAACTTTCTCTCTGGTATCCGTTCCATTTCAGCTATGTTAAAATTTTATTAAATCAGTATTTAAATTTTATCGGAATTATTGCAAACTTTACAGGCAGCAGTAGAATATAGAAGATATTTTAGAAATTTTAAGGAAAGGCTTTCAAATTGAAATGCGATTTTCCTCATAGTTAATGACGTGAGAGTGACATACGTGGTTGATCTCTTCATGAATTTGATTCAGTTAAGTTGGTTGGAATAATCATCCTGGCTCTGGGTGGTCGATTAATATTTTGTAATTCTCGAACTAATCGTTTTACGCTTCTCCGACGGATATGATTATGGCAATTAAAGCGTAATCGTTTAATATGACCAATTGTCCGTTCACAATTACGCGAAAGAGCGGGATGAAACGTAATTTTGCAGTTTGATGGAGTTCTATTTGGTATCCATTTGTATCAATAGAAAACACAATGGATTCGGCGTTCTGTAGGTAATGGAGGTGGGGTAATAACCTCTCTCGTATCAGCCTCCCCATAGGATTCAGGGATCGTGGCCCTTTTGTTGCTCCTAGCTTCCCTTCGGAAACTCGTTGTCTTATTCAGCATACCCTTGGCAGCCATACGTTACGCCACGTGCCCCTTTTTGGTCGTGATTTGCGTTGGCGTATTTCGAGACGAGTAATATATTTACCTGCGATTTATTCTCTCGCGGCCACCTCCGCATCGTCTCACCACCCTCCCATCTTCATCCCCTTCCTTCCGATTGTTTTTCTTCGACGTACTTGACGCTGTGTTTGGAGGATCGAAAAGATGGTTCTCCTAAAGAAACGGCCTGTGTTATTTCGAGCGGTTGCGGATGTTTTCTCCCAAAGTATGCGTAAAAAATGTTTATGAAAATGGAGACAGCTGAGCTGTTTCGCTACATTAGTTTGCACGTGGTGCGCAAATGTTTCGCTTGTCGTAGATGGTGCTAACTGCGCACCTTGCCCATCTGCCTGCGAGTACTAAGTGGAGAGATGGGATTGGATGGAAAGTCGGATGAATCCTAGAGCATTTAAATTAAAACATCGGCTTTTTCCTTGCGCATTTGGAAGAACTGTAAGTGCTGTAGTTTCAGGGATGGTAATAGGTAAAGTCGTGTTTTGCGAAATATCATAGATAAGATACGTGGATCATTCTCCATCTACGGTATACATAGAGAGTAAAATATTAATATATCCCGTCTAGACATTTTTCAGGCATATTCTTTATTATTTATAGTGATTAGTAATGCGCAAATGACAATTTTGAAACTAGACTTCAGCGAACTGTACTTGATAGCAGTTCTTTTCTATTCCCTCAATGAATATCTCTCAATCAATATGATTCACATTGTAATGAGTCCTCATGCAATATTACGAGAAAATGTTTTATTTTGATATAGATGTGGTAATCAGAATACTTATATTTAACTTTCATGATGGGTTGCAAATAAATACATTTATGTGTTACAAAATCTCTTGAGAAATACAATCTTATGAATTGTCTACATTTCGCCTTTGTCATACCACTTAGGAAATGGGAATTGAATAAAAATATCATGTAGATCGGTAGGTAAATACTTACTTTTTATGACGAGTTTATTTCATTATTATTTCTATTTTATTAATGTTGAAGCAGTAGAGCTATACCCTATAATATTCGCTGTAAGTTGATTATTCACTCCAATTGGATATAATAAAATTTATATGAATCTTTTGATTCTCTTTGTTTTCTAATTAGTAAGCATGTATGTATACCCTCAATCCCATGGAGATTGATCCATCCGGGGTCATACGTATCGGTAGAGCCACAAGAGTCACTCACTTGAAAATTTTTCGATTAGATTTCGAGTTCCGTTCGAAGGAATAGAATTTTTCCGCTTTGATCCGGGTTCGGAGAGGAATTCATCAAAAATAATAAACAAAGAATCCGTGAAATTGGCTTCCTCGCTTATTTTCCGTCATTTCAATTCTGTTTGCTCTTCCACAATTACGATGACGCAATTTTCGCTCCAGTTTCCCGCGAGTTGCGATGCTCGCGATGACGCAAGCTCCGCCAAGACTCCATCAAAGGTCGCCACTTCATTACGTGTGTTTCTCCTTTGATTGCTGCATAAATCCGGGCTACTTATTTTTCCGGTGGAAATGCGATCCGGAGGAAATCGATGGAGCGATGAAAATTCTATCATAGAGATAGCAATCGCTCGATTGTGCACAACCGGCATCCTCACTGTACGGCGTCGGAAATACGGAGAAATGAAATCTCCGGTCTGATTTTTTTCGACTTCAAACATTTGCTTCCGTCGGAATGTAGAAGGAGGTAGTTTCATCACGGTGCGCACCAGTGGATCGGCCATGTTTTCTCTCGGAATTCAATCGATCACCTTCGATAGACCATTACCTCGTATATTAGCTTTTGACTGAAGCGACGATGTTGTTTGCTGTTGATGAAGTCGACTAATAAAGGTCTTGGATAGTTGACGGAGAATCTATTGAAGACTTGTTGGCTTGGAGCCCGCGCTTTAAATATTTATCTGTGTTTATTGGATTCAAATTCTGGTAACGGTCCGTATACTCCTCATGCAAGATAGTACATGAATATTGAAAAAAGATTTTCAACTGAACTGAAAGCAGATGAAAACTGTCTATAGATGTATGAGATCTTATATTTTCTTATTATTATAAAATTAATTGCTAACCTTGTTGGCAACTGTTGGCTGAATGGTAAGCTTGGTGCTTGCCTAGTTCAAGTACCGCCTAGTTCCCAGCCTCGTATCCCTGTTTGTCAACTGCTGGGTACCCCACTCTAATTGTCTTATGATTAGATAATTATGGAGGCATTGTCAAATAGATAAATGTACAAGTAAGCTGATTTTAGTTGATTAATTTGAATTAAAAGAGATTATTTTTCTATTCGATTCGATATTCCATCCGAGAGAATCGGCAAATTCCATCTCGAGGTCTTTTTATACGCTAAACAACACACTCAGTTGTTTATTGATTGTGAAAGAAAGAGAAAACAGAGGTTATTCACCTCCGTTCTCTCATGTGTGGGTCAGCGAATGATATTTCATCAAAACTTTATGTTAAGTTATGCCTACACAGGAATACATCCGATAATTGGTGGCATCCCCAATTAAAGTGTCTCACATATGCAATCCTGCCCCAAGAGAGAGGTCTTGGAAGGCCACCTCTTTCCCACTCATTCACGTAGGCCATTGCAGTCCCACCATCTCGTTCGTAAGTTTTACAAAGCGGCGGTGCCTCATTAATACGAAAATCAGGTTGCGTTTGCTAATTTACACCGTCCCTTCTTTTAGCAAGGGAAGTGCTCGCGAAGGCGATCCGGTCCGCCCCAAACGCGAACGTCTCCTCCTCCTCGGGGGCAAAAGAAGCTCATATTTTTTCCCTTCACTCGGAACTGCGGACGAGTTGTAGTAAGTGGCTGTCTTATGCATGTACGTGGAAGACGTGCCCACCCCCGAGTCTCGGTGTCCCCCGCTACTTAACTCCCCTCGAGTCTCAGCCCTCTTTCCCAGAGACATCATCCTCTAGGGTTTGCGCGCTCTCCGTGCTCGAGGAGACCTAGGGATTGGAGTGTTTGAGGCGTAGCACTCATCTCCACAGGAGGCGAAATCTTCCCCGTGTTACTTTTTTGTTACCTTATTTTCCCCACTCTTATCTTTTTCGCTCTCGACGCTGTTTATCGTGGCGTTTACTAATGTATATATTAAAGACGTTACATTTTCTTTATACGGTGTTAGGTGCTGTGTATGGGGTTCGGATCTTAGGAACGTAATGTTGGTACTCCTCATATGCCCTCGCTGTTTTACTTTCGTTATGTTTCATGGGTCGATTTCTATTCTTGGAATTTCTGAATCTCCACGAAAAGTTTTGTTACGAAGCTATGAAGCTTTCTTGATATTTGCTTCCCATTGATATGCATTATCAAACCGCTGCTTAACGTAGAATGGATGGATTACAGGGAAGAATATTCCATGTTCTGCCAACTTACTTGATAAATTATTAGATTAGTGATTGATAATACGTCATAATAAGCCAAAAGTATAATAATTCCGGTGGTAATTATTGAAATGGTGGAAAATTACTTAGTGATTCTCCTACATGCCAGAGGTCATTACACCACACACAGCTTCTAGTTATTGATTTTACATCCTTGGAAGATTTCAAGCTATAATGTTAAGCATCCACATTGCTCCGTAAGTCTGTCATATATCGCGGGAAGAATCAACGGAATTGATACCAGAAACTCAATTTGAAGTTCTTCGTTATTCGAAAATGATTCGTACAAGCGATAGGCTAGAATTTGAATAGAAAATGACTAAGTTGAGTGGTATTTTCACCCACTACTACCCCTATATTTAACCCCTACATTTATAATCTAAGAGTATGAACAACGGATATCAAGCGATTTAAGTTAAAGATTCAACGAATGAAATTTCATTCGACAAACTCCACTTTTCTTGGGAAGGTAGAAAATTAGTTACTGTTTCACGGCGTTGTGAAAGTCACGACATTTCCGGATTATTCTCCGAAATCAGCGAGCTTTTGCGAGGATTAATTTGTCGCCAACTAAGTCGAGGAGTTTCAAGAAAAGCTACGTGTGGAGTTTCAGCTCCCTTTTTGTTTTTTGACCAGGTGGATGTCATTGCCCTTGTTAGTACTTGAACCGTAATTAAGTTTCCTTTCATTACTTCATCCGAAAAATTATGTCATATGTTTATCATGTATTTTTTTATCATCGTTTCTTGCGAAGGATACGAGGAAATGTCTCAGACTGCGTTGAATGCGATGGTGCTCTACTTCCGTCTATCGAAAAAAGATGGTAAGATTAGAATTTTCGAGTAAGCTCTTTGACAAAAAAGAAATGAAAAAGCGAATCAAGGGTAAATGCGTAGGAAGGGCCATGAAATCTTTTTTGAAAGTTCTTTGAGTAGTTTTAAAAGGAGATTATGGAGAAAACCTTCCTTTCTCAGTGGACTAAACCATGGATTTAAGAATGAGGCATACTGTTATTAGAAAATTGACCTGCAATAAACACTATTCTGAAAAGGAGGAAGAACCGAAGAGAGAAGTTGAGGAAACTTAATGTTCTTTAAACAGCTAAGACCTAAGTGAATGTTTATGAAATGTTTAAGTTGAAAATGTAATCTACTGCTGTTTTTAGCAATTTAAAGGGAACTATTCATTTTCCTTATCCAGTTGAGTTGCTGAATTGAATAATTTATGTAGCGAAACTAACTTTAGTATGAGCTAAAACTGTACTCTTCGACATGCCAGGAAGAATAGGATAATATATCTGGAAAGGATTTAAAAGTAGGCAAAGGTAATGTAGGATGATGAAATAATCTCCATATCATCAATTATTCAAGGAATAGAAAGAGATATACAAGGAAAAATGTCTAGACCCATCTCTCTAAGGTAATCTTGGATGAAATGGATAAGGTCCGTCATTAAAGGGAAACCTCTGTAACCTCTATTTTGCTTCAAATTTTGCGTTTAACATGAGCAAATGTATTGGATATATCCATCTTTACATTTTGGAATGTCGTATTATATTTTCCTCTATCTGTGGTAAAGACCATTCTTATTTGCATTAACAGTGTGCGATATCAATCTTGATAAGATTGTTTCTTCGTCATCTCGCATTAGGTTTCTTATGAAACTTGCTTAAGATGTTTCTGCCACTAGAATTATTCAGTTTTGTACAAATGTGTTTTGTTTTCGTAATGTCATTATTGTCTTTCTCAATAAATATAATGTGTCATATATATTTCTCATGTTCTTTCCATGAACTGCGAACAATATAAGTTCACTTGAGACTCCTTTATCCAATGCCTCGTCACAAAGAGTACTTTGTATTATGACCTTCGTGCACTCGCGTAGTACAAATATTTAGGTATCTCTTTAACTCGGTTCGACCTCGAATCCGTTGATACAACAGAATGTATCAACGTACGGACCTTTTTCAGGCCAATAACTTCGAAATCAAGAAGGTTGTGGACGGTAGAGAATTTTATCCATTGGTATCTGGCCTTGTCCGTTGTTGAGCAAGTAGGTGAGATGACCTCTTCGATTCTATCCATGACCGCGTGGCTGAAGTTTATTCTTCTCGCGAATCAAGATCACAGTTTATTCTTCTTAGAAACACAAAGAAGGACTCCCAGTCTTTCCCCTTTAAGTGTAGTTTGTTTAAAAACCTTATCTTCTTGTACGATAGTAGGAAAATAAAGTTCACTCTGTAAGATTCCACTTGATAAGTTTATTTTACGACCGGTTTCAAACTGCTTTAGCTCATAGTTTTTACCTGATGATGAACTAAGTTGGAAGCCGGTCGTAAAATAAAGTTATCTAGTGGAATTTAATACAGTGGATTTTATTTTTCCAGGAATGCAATTCCACTGAGTGAAGGCTTCATCCATTGACTTTTCTTCGCTAGCTTTCTTTTCAGTAAAGCCTCATTTCATGTTAGATTAGGTTCTATATTATATAGGTATGTATTTATTTTCCTATATCAATGAGCTAAGCAGATGTAAAATTTCTTAACTTTTCCTGCAGTTATTAATGCGATTATTCTCGGTTTCCTTAATTTGTGCTCATAAGCTCCGTTTTATCATTAACTTTATCGCAAAATCTCCATAAATCAAGATTCTTTTTCACCTTGGAGTAAATCTGTGCATTGTTAAATCAGAGCTATTCAGCATCTGCGGCGGAAGGTGTTATAACATATGTTTCTATCGAAAATTCTTAATCTTGTGCAAAGAATTTTTATGGCCTAACTTTCTTCTCAGTTTTATAAAAACAATTGTGTTGGCTGATAAGTTTTCGAAAAGTTACTACTTGAGACGGTTGGTACATTGAGAAATTTTAAGATAGTATAGTGAACATGTCTTTGCTATTTTGCATACAATGTCAGAAAGGTATAAAATTCATATGTTTTATTGACTAATGTGCTTAGTTAATCATTTGTCAGTCCTGCGCAATCCTAACCCCCTGATCTCATAAAGTACTTTTTCATATTTTAAAGTTTACGAGAGCGTTTACATGTCTGAAAGTTACGGTTCCTGTTATGAGGTTGTATAATTTCTTACGTAATGGCAATTCTAATTTCGAGATAGTTCCGCATGTCAGACAAAACTCGGGATCAAAGGATAAATAACATCTCTCGTCAAAACATACTAACGCGAAATGGCTGAGGCCTCAGCCGCGCTGCTCCAAATCTTCCTCGGGAATATGAGTGAGGAGTTCATCCTTCCCTTTCAAAACAACCCAACACGGGAAAGTTCGCCACCGAATCATCATACACAAAGTGGATCTCGGTCCGAAAATAACTCCTCTCAGGACTCCCTCTCAAAGCTATGGAAGAAATATAGAGGACCGCTTAGGGCTACTCGAAAATGTTTTAGATATTAGCCTCTTCGTTTCTTAATTGCTTGTTATGTCTCTTAAAAGGAGAGAAAATAAACGTTCGGTCGATGGAGTGCCGTATCTTCCTATGAAATCTGCCTTGGGGGTGCAAAAAGTTTTGGGACGTTCTTCGATGAACGTCTGGTCGTCAACTCGCTTTGGGCATGTTGATTTTGGAGAGGTCGCACCCGATTTTTTCGTATTTGTTTGTCTAGAGGAACTTGTTTCGAGCGTTTTGGCTTAAAATTGATTCGGATCCCGGTCGGATTTTGATCCGTCATTCTGGATGGGTTGGATTTGCAGGGCTCCTTTCAAGTTTTTTAGTTTTAAAAGGACGCGAAAAAAGACTTTCCTTTGACGCAGCGTTTTACCGCAGCTTTAACGGTCCCCTCTTTCGATTTGGAGAGACACTGACTTGACTTTCGGAAAAATTAGGGGAGCGCTCTGTTCCAATCGAAAGTTCTGGTACGTCGATGGAGATTAATTAATGAAATTCCCTCCTCGATGATTGTTCTTTCCCCTCCTCATCCCTTTCTTCGTAATTTCTCCCGTTCCCTCAGCTGTACCTCTATTTTTCCACCCTTCGGTGTCTGTCCCCTTTCCCTATAACCTTTTACCCGTCTTACATACTCTACCTCGACCTTTTTTTTCTTCCCTCTCCCATTACTCAGCCACCCTTTTATCTCCAACTTCCTCCCATCTTTTCATCTTTCAATCGCTTTCTCTTTGCCTTTCTTCTCCACCCCCGCGCTCGTTGCCTTTATCAATTATGTCGGGTCTATCCACTCCTCCGAGAGCGCTTTATTTTTTGCGTGCTCGAATCATTGGGATAAATAGGTTCGTGCCTTTTCCATTATAAGAACCTCGGGGCGTAGTTCCCTTAAAAGATATTTATTTTTCTCGGCCATATACTTAATTACGCCTTTTTATATTTTATGTCGCCACAAATCGGGAGTAGTGTATCGATCTCCTTCATTCCTTCTCGCAAAAGCTTATCGTGTGGTAGGGCTTTCAGAGTTCCTTGTAAATTTGATTCTCCTGAAGTTCCAAGATTATAATGTAATAAATGTAATCGCAGTTGTTAACAGCCACTCTTATGAAGAAAGTTTTTAATGGATTAATTTTGGAAACTCGGAAATAATTACTATATTCGGATTGGGGAAATACATATGATACCGTGATCAAGGACGATTTAAATGCATACTTCAAGAGTTCAATGATATCCGAAAATTCCCCGTAAAAACATGTGAAGGTATATAAAATAAATTATTTGAATCAAAATTTAAACAAATTCGATATATTTTAACTTAGTATTTTAAAGGATATGTTGCATTATTTAGAAATATTATCGGTAGATGTAAGAAATTTCTCTTTTGATATGGACTGAAAATCCGAGTATTTTTGTAACAGCGGGGAATTCTCGCTCTCATTTCACAGGATATAAATCAACCTCTTGTGACTAACTTTATGTTGTGTTAATGATCGAAGACTTTGCTTTATGAGCTTAGTTCTTACTCGAATGTGCTATCTATCGATTCTCCTCTAGAAGGTAAGATGTATTGATGAATCTGACATTATGCATTAAGAAATTTCGGGGCCCAAGAGCGAGGTGAATCTTGAGGTGCTTCTAATACAGCCTGTTGGTCTTGAGATTTTGTTTCCGGCTACTTACTGGTATTTCAAAACCCTCGAATCCAATTGCTTCCTCATTCTAAAACCTGTCTTTTCCTTTCTCCCTACATCTTAGCGCTCTCTATACTTCTGGTCGATTTTATTGGGACTCGGAAATCCGCCTTATCTTGTGTCGCACAGTGGATTTTTTCCTACGGTTAATCCACATTCGCATGTCGTGAATTCAAGTCCTTCTTTGACTGTTTCCGATAGTTTTCCTCCATGCAATCCCTTCCTTGCTTCTAATAGAACGGGCCAATAGAGCGGAAGTCACGGCTGAGGATTTATAAATGGCTCTCCCTACAGAAGGGAGGAATTTTTCGGGAGTTGCGTGGGTTCATTTTGATCGTTGCGTGCTCGAAGTATATCACGCAGTGGAGCACCAAAATACCCCCTCAGCGGGGGTACCACCTTAGGGTAGAAAATATGACTTCCTAACTGTAGAATTTGGTACGTATTTTTCCTTGTTGGAGTGAGTCAGATAGTGGAGGCCCCCTTCTGCTATCAAGGGAAATAATTTAATGTGTAATCTTGTAGAAAATTGCTTCTGCTGTCCACTTGTGATTTAGGAGTGCATGGTCATGTATATAAAGGACAGCTGGCTGATTCGGATTTGTTCCTCTTTCCCTTGCAAATGAAGGTTTTTCCTCAAAGGTTTTGGCTGTTAGTTCTTATAGAAATGGAATTGTTTTTATTTTTATTAGCAATTGCCCTGTTTTTTGGTGTAATTTGTGATGCTATTTATATATCTTAGCTATGATGAAAGGAACAATAATAGAAATAATCTCTCCCGAAGTTACAAGGAAGGGTTACTCTAGTAACTCCGAATTAAAAAATATTGATTTGTTAATTCTCTGATGCAAAAATTTTTCGTGTGTTACATCGACGTTAGCTTGTTTATCCTGTATGAGAAATAATCCTGCAACTGTAATATATACTCTATAAATATTTCCAAAAATAGATGCTGTAATCCAAAGTAATTATTTTTATGAAATATTCTATTAATTCAGTAACCATCGAATTACGTTATAAAAAACCATGTATTGCTGACCGTTCATTACGTTAAAATCAAGGATTTTCTTCGTACAGTATTTTATTGGAATAAAATAGTAATTAAGCAATGTTATTCGGGAAATCAATCTTGGGGACTTTTACATGTGCGTTTTGCTCATTCTCTCATTGAGTGATTATTAGCTACTTCCTTTACAGCTTCCTTCGAACGCTTTCCTGACCTCGTGCGTAGACTCGATTTAATTCAAAGACACTCTGTGAGAATTCTTTGCTGTCATTGACTCCAGAATATTGTTACCTTTACCGTAGATATTACCTTACGAGTATCCGAGTTTAAAAAACCTTCCCAAATTATTCAGTACTTTTAGGAAACGCTTGTTATGATTCAGGTATGGTATGTTGGGAAACAGTCAAAATGTCCAGATGAACGGCGTAGAGAAAATGAATTTCGAAATCTTTGATGAAAGGAAGTTCGTGTGTGGCTATAGCTTCTTTATAGTTACGTCACCAGTCTCCGGCCATGAGAGTTTAACAAAAGCTGTCACCTCTAAAGGGGTTCGCTCCTGTGCCCCAAATCAGGGCGTTCGTGGCCCACAAGCAGCATCCGGTTTCCTTAACTGTCCCAAGAAATCGATTGCTTTAAATTCATTTATGGAAAATCTCTTTTTTTCTGGTCTGAAGGAGATATGTAAAAATTTGAATGGCTTTTTTAGAAATATAATTACAGAATAAAATTCATCTCATGAAAAAAATCGAAGTCATACCATTGATGCGAAAATGCGATATAACCAATAATATAGGCAAATTATATGAAGTAAATATTATTGTTTCCGATTTGGTTGTTTTCTGCTCACAATTAATTGAAGTAATTGTTTCTTCAAAATTTTGATTACTTACATAGCACCAGGTATTGATTTAAGATATTATAAAACTATAAAATTCTTTTTGGAAATTTTTGTTTTAATTGTTGAATTGTGAAAATATTATGGTTTCCTTGAGATACCTATTTGTGACTGAATCTCCGTGACAGTGATAATCTCCTTTGCTTGAATACTTTTCTCAATATTTTACTATACCTTTTCATCGGATTCTTTAATTATCTACTGTTGAAAAATGCTAAGAATTATACCTCCTATTATTGGGAATTTGTGACTTACTAAACATAAATCAAAATTTATGTTCCCCTCTCCTCACCCCGAAAGGCGGATTTCAGGGTGTTAACATAGATGTTGGTTGCCTTTATCACCTTCAAATAGAACTTTCGGACAACGCTTTGCTTTAAAGTTGAATGTCACATTCGCAGTTTCTTTATTAAGGTCGTCCTCTGATTCTTTTCGTTTGCATAACCTTTCTCCCCCGCGCTATTGTTTTGTCTAATGAAGATGGACCTCTATTTTGGCGACCGGTTAGTTCGCACCGTGTAGATATCCCAGAGATGAGTGATAGCATCTCGGAATTAGTGCCGCGTTCTTTGGTGGCGTCGAGCTGCCATGCCAGTCGTTCCAAATGTGGCTTCTCCATCCTCACCGCCCTAATCTGCCATCTCGGCCTTCCTCTCCCAAACCTTTTGTTCCTTTCCCAGTCCCTTTCGCTGCCTGGACCCGCTTAATGAGTCGCTTTTTATTCCGGAGTAATTATCCGAAAAGTTGCTGCACGCGACGTGAACACTGTGGTCAACGACGTGTGAGTGCATTCCTGCATTTCGTAGGATTTTTCTCGAGTGGTTTTTCCTTTCCGCGAAAGTTATAGGGCGAGATAGAATTCGTATTGAGTTTTCGGGTTAAGAAATGTGTTTTCGTTCGGCCTAAAATGTAGTTCAGTTCGAGTAGCCCTCATATCTTCTCTCGATGCATTTTCATTCTTTTGGCTTTAATATCGGCGTTGTAAAAATGCAGCGGAATGTAATGAATAATCACTGCATTTCGGTGGTTTATTCAATATAGATCAGTATGCCCAAGTTAGTTAGGGTCCAAGTTTATCCCTGGATTTAAATTTAAATTTAATTATGCCTTTCATTCTCTAGTCTTTTATTTTGCAGTGTAAAGAGTTTAGCATTATCTGGCTACTAATCAAGCAATGAAATTGAAACTCGATTGAATTATTATCAAACAGATCATTTTACTAGAAAAGTTTTAATTTTTTTTCGTTTAGACTAGTTGAGAACGTGCGGTATATTTCTATAAAATAGTTTATACCAGGATAATTGTCCTATGTCATAGAAAATATTGTGTTTCGTTATTTATTTCTATTGCTGAATAAGTTTTGTGATCTTTTATTAGACGAATAGTGAAATCTAGCACATGCATATTAGAAAAATACTTCGGTATAGAAGCTAGAGGAGCTTTTCAGAGTAGAAATTTCCGTACTATGTTTCTGTTTTCGAACAATAGGTTTTCTATATCCTATTATGACGATTTCGTTTTCCTCCTTATAGGTTTACCCATGCCTATGCGACTCCTAGATAATTTGCGTCTTCTTCCATGGAAATTGGTCTCTCTAGATTCAAGCCTGAAATGGCTTATGATCTATTGCAAGCATCTCTCCACAGCTCTTCTCTAGGTCTTCCTAGGCTTCCCTTACTCGCAGAAAATGTCATCGAGGGCTTCATTGGGGCATCCCTCTCTTTCTCTCTTCGGATACGGATTTCCGGAACCTCCCCCTTCCACCACGGCCTCGTTTCTCTATCTAGCGCCTAGATGGCGTTCGACCTCACTTATGCAATCACTTATTAGGTTTCCTGGGTATTCCGTCGTTTAGTCTCTTTTTCTTATACCATAGTTGCGTTTCTACTGGGACATCCGAGTTATATTAGATTCTGGATTGTTTGTGAAACGTACTTCTCCGGGGATATTATTATCATCCTGTAAAAAATTTATTTTCGAACTTCAATAAAGTTGAAATTAAATTGTAATTTGAATACTTTGAGAATCCTAAGCTAATAATATTGTTCTTAAATCAAGGATGACTTTGATTGTTGTTGGTTCTAAAATAGAGGGAGGAATTCAAAGGCCACAATAAATGTCGACGTAATGTTTGAAGCATTTTATTCAGTTGGTGATAATTAACTGTAAATCACCCACGTAAAATAAAAATCCAATTTCTGATTTTACGATTGCCCCATAATCCTTTGTTTTCTGTTTCATAATTACTATAAAAACTTTGTTGGTTTGGAGAATAATATATCCAGTGCTTGTGGTTATTTTTGTTTATGCGATAGTATAAACTTCAGCCTTAAATAAAATTTAGTTTCTGAATTTAGTATCATTCAGTAGTGAAGGCCGTTCGGCTATTTTGAATGAGAAAATGACTGTTTTGATTTGTAATTGTATGATGTTGTACCGATAATTTTTATGCAGGTCGGCGATTTTGCAGTAGACATCTTTGATTTTAATTCCTTATCGGATGTTAGGCATTACGTAAAAATGCGCGAAATGTGATTCATGCGCTTCATCACAAATATTCCATTAATGTATCCACAAAGTTAGGCTGGAACATGTCAATTCTATATTTTATTAATATAGTTTCGGAAAATACTCTTTCTTGAACTGTCACAATTTACATCTCGGTATGAAATATACGTAGCATATGTAATATGCAAACCTATTCTTGAAAATTCGTGATATGAAATGTGGGGTAAGAGTATTATTTTCTATCTATGCCACAGTTAAGCTAAACAATGAATATCAAGTGCTTATAAAGACATCATAGATGTATCCTATTGACAGTGCTCATTTGAATGTCGTAATGCTATTTATAGAGTTGGGGAAGCCTCACATGAACAGTAGAACTTACTTGAGCAGAGAAAAGCAATTATAGCGACGGATTTTGTTTTGTTCGCACACCCCGGTTTCGATTCTTCCCGCAAATTGAACCGACGCACAGTGGGCTAGAATCGAAAAAAGCTGGCCAAAAATACGAAAACGCTTTTTTTGAGTGAGGACTACGAAACTTCGCATGATTGATTTAGAATAAATTCTGCATACAACTATGGAGATCATTTAAGTAGGATCCTTCTCATTAAAATTACACAGGGGGTCAAAGTTGACCAATTTTTGCGAAAATTTCCAGTTTTCGATTTTTCACGAAATTCTTCAACTTCAAGTCAATTGTGAACACAAACTAGGAAAATCATCGAGTAAAATATGATGCCATTTTATAAATATGTTCTTTGTCCTTCATAAGACTTGGTTTCAATGAGCTCTGGTGAATATTTATGTACTTTACATGACAAAATGGCGGACCCTGATTTTGGAACAAATTTTTACCTAAAGCGAGAAAAAAAGTTGATTGAGACACCGTGTGACACGGAGTTATTTACACCACGATAAACTACAAACCTTCGTTAATGGGAATCTGAAATAAAATCTTGCCCCAATTTGCCCCAATAATATATAAGTCGACTTTTCGACAACGCTGCAAGGGCCAAATCCGCGCGGCGGAGCACCGTCCTCCGCTACGCTCTCGTGTTTTGGGAGGAACAACGAACCAATACGTTTCTGATTCGTTCTTTTTGTATATTTTGAGCATTATTATACTTCGTACATATCTTAGACATCAATATTTATTACAAAGTCACCATTTCTTGTAGGGTGATGATTGTAAAAAATGAAATGGGTTATGCTTTAAAGCATGGGACCACGTAAGCGATATTAATATCATATATTAGTTTACTTTTGTGCGATAATGCTAAATTTCTACTAAATCATGCAGTCAAAGTTTTAAGTGAGTTTATAATGAAGTATACGGTGTTTTTATAAATTACCTTTTCTATTAAATGCATTCCTCGTCTGAAGAATATTCATCCCCATAAGCCAATTCCTCCTCATTGTTCATGACTAGGACCCCCTTAATCTCTTTGCTCATATTCCTCGATCCTTTCGTTGTTCTAACTGGTGCCGATATTGAAATTAGCGGATCAGAAGTTAGAAGTAATCTTCGGAACAAATCTTCGTTCGTGGCCACTCTGAAGTGTTTCCTTGTGTATCTCTCCCGGTATTTCCTTGCGTCTTTATTCCGGGCCTCCATTGCCTCTTCTGTCAGTTGCCCTAACGGAAGGATTGCCTATTTTGCTATTTCAGCCCCGTGTATAAGTACTTTATGTACTGTTGGTGGCATATAGTACCACGGATATAATCGGACATACATCTCTGCTGTAGCACAGCAATAATCTTTGAACGCTATTTCATTTAGTGGAAAACCACTTGAAATTACCTTCAAGATATTGGCGAATCTTTTTATGAGATCTTAGTCAATTGTTTTTAGGAAATGTATAATTAAATTATAATTGGGAGATGGTAGTTTAGGAAAAAAAATTAATAATAATATAAAACAAACCATATACAGAACTCTTATCTTTGTGAGTGAAAATTTCTTCTTTATCTATTTCAGTGTCCTCTTTTTTACATTTAATAAAAGATTACGCATTAATAAAAATAAATTCAACCTCGCACCTGCTATTTTAGCTGCTAGATTTAACTAGCGGACTTTTAAAGAAACACTTTGATGTATTTCCATAATTTGCGGAGCCATATCCTGGTTTAGGTACATCTACAATCAGTCCCATCTTTTTTCTAAACTCTTTCTGAATATGAGATTTTCTCTCCTCAAACAGTAATTTGTGATTACCACGAGCCTACTTAAGAATATTAAGATAAGTTCAATGGTACTCTCACCTACAGTTGCCTAAAGGTAAGTCGGAAAGATATGTAATAAACACTCAAAAAATTCTAATTCAACCATGCAGCGTAGAAATGCTATAGGACAAATTTTCTGCGTCCACTTTTCGATTACTAATCGCCGATAGATTGTTCATATTCGAAAATTTCTCTCCGCAAATGTAGCATTTTATAATACATGCAGGACAAAGGGAGTAGAGAACACTCAAATAACGTGAGCACATTTTAACACGATCAGAAAATACATCATATTTACCACCGTATTCTGATACATTAAATAAAAGGGAATATATAATGAAAAAACATACCTCACCAGATATAATTCCTATGAAATATCTAAAACCTCACTCGATGAATGCTACCAGGAGATTGTCGAAGACTTCTTGTTTCACAGAACTGTCGTAGCTACAAAACACAACACCTTCTTATCCAATGTTCAAATAGATCTGTACTATTCCTAAGCTTGTAAGGAAAAGTCACGGACATGCAATTCTTAGGGTACTTTTAATCCGGAAAAAGCGCAGCTGTCTGTCATAAAACGAGCCCTTTGCCGAACTTTTCCAGAGCACTGCGACGGTCACCAAAACAACTCCAGATGTGGCCAATTTTTGTATTTGAAGAAAATGCTACGCTATATGCCACCATTTTCATAATATCACAATTATATTTCATTACTGTTATGAAATTACACAAAGTGGTGGCTTTTTGTATCGATTTTGTAAGATAATTTTCAGTATAGTTGAGAGTGAGAGTGAAGAAGCATTCAGTATCAAAATCACAAACATAGTTATCTAAGATATGTCAAAAGTATAATAATGCTCAAAATATACAGAAAGAACGAATCAGAAACGTATTGGTTCGTTGTTCCTCCCAAAACACGAGAGCGTAGCGGAGGACGGTGCTCCGCCGCGCGGATTTGGCCCTTGCAGCGTTGTCGAAAAGTCGACTTATATATTATTGGGGCAAATTGGGGCAAGATTTTATTTCAGATTCCCATTAACGAAGGTTTGTAGTTTATCGTGGTGTAAATAACTCCGTGTCACACGGTGTCTCAATCAACTTTTTTTCTCGCTTTAGGTAAAAATTTGTTCCAAAATCAGGGTCCGCCATTTTGTCATGTAAAGTACATAAATATTCACCAGAGCTCATTGAAACCAAGTCTTATGAAGGACAAAAAACATATTTATAAAATGGCATCATATTTTACTCGATGATTTTCCTAGTTTGTGTTCACAATTGACTTGAAGTTGAAGAATTTCGTGAAAAATCGAAAACTGGAAATTTTCGCAAAAATTGGTCAACTTTGACCCCCTGTGTAATTTTAATGAGAAGGATCCTACTTAAATGATCTCCATAGTTGTATGCAGAATTTATTCTAAATCAATCATGCGAAGTTTCGTAGTCCTCACTCAAAAAAAGCGTTTTCGTATTTTTGGCCAGCTTTTTTCGATTCTAGCCCACTGTGCGACGTCGAATAAATCAACCAATAGCAAAAGGTAGATTCGCATTCTCTCTTGCCTAATCTCTTTTCGATTTGAAAAAGTCTCCGTTGCGGTCGTTGCCGCGTGCCGAATCTCCTTTCATCCCTTTTTCCAAACGAAGGATTAGATGCAGTCTCTCGATGGAAAAAATCCCCGTTGGGGTATTCGAAGCCGCATTTACGGTTCGGTTTTCCGAAACAGGGTGGCCGTGCCGCAAAGTGGGTTAGCGGTTCCCCTTCTCGGCGTGTCCCACTTCAACCTGTCTTCTATCGCCGGATCGCATTCCTCATTCAGCAGAAACGAGTCCGATTAACCCGAGGGCTTCATCCCCGTTTTTCTCCGCATTTGTTTTTGTTGCGATGCCGAATAAAAATGGAAGCTGGCACGCGTGCCACCGCGCTCCGTTGAACCCCGATCGATCTTAGCAGGCGCTAGTACTTTTAATCTTTTTCCGACCCGGGGAGATAGTAAGTCAGAAATTTTTTTGACTCGAATGGTTTTTCGGATTTTTGTTTTCCGATCTCCACGGGATGACGAGATCTGTTTGCAGGCGTGATCAATTTGATGCGGAATTGATCGAAATGGTGATGCCCATGGGGATGAAGTAGAGGAGAAAGTAATGTTAGCATGAAGTTCCAAACTTAAACGAGTAGCTTCCCGCTTCGCTATATCTGAAAGTCTCCTTAACTTGTTCTGTTACGTAAAAATTATCATTTTCAATACGAGTGACATTTTATTAAATTTCTATAGAATTTTATCTACGTAAATTCTACTTCATCACATCACTATCTTGATTATTTAAGAATGAAGTTTGAGTTCTATTTAGCGTCCCTATTCGTAGTATCAAACATAATAATCATGTCTCAAGGTTTAGAGTGACTTACATTGTATTTTCCCTTGTATTACAAGAATAGCCTCATTCCAGGTATTCTCTGTACAGTGTTTTTTTCGATGTGATGGTTTGTTACGATTCTTAGCTTACATCATTAAACTACAGTTCTCAGATGACTGTTTAGGAAAACTGGAACGCAGTATAATCAGCCCGCCATCCTAAGGAACTCGTCCTTTAGTTTGTAAAGACGGTCATAAGCATTTCATAAGAACTCCTAGAAAGAAAATCTCGTGGAATGATCGTCCGTAAATGATGTGAGTAAAGATCAAAGGCTACATTTCTTATATTAAAGCGATATATTTTCAATTTTTTGGAACGATTTAATAAATTTTCAATTTGTACAAATTATTTTTTGGAAGTCTTTGCTATTATTTCTTCATTCTGCGGTAAATATTGTCCCATTCTGGAAGTATAAAATAGGCGTTATTAGTTGTTTTATGTCAGACGTATTCATTCCATGTTTTCAGAGCAGTTGAGTCTTTAGTACCCCTAGTATTAAACAGCATCCTGGTTTAACTGTAAATTCTCTCGACGTATTTTCCTCATGAATCTTCCTTTCCCCGCCTTTTTGTTTTTATGCAAAAATTCTCCTTTATATGAATTTCTCGTTTTGAGAGCTCCGAATGCAAAATTTTCAGTTCAGTAAAAGGAGGCCATAGTAATATCCGAATACCAGATTTCTTGCCGTTTCCGTGAATCAAATTGCTCGATTTCGAAAGAGATCTTTCGTGGTTTTCATTCTTCTTTTCTGGCGTCGTAGCGGTTTTGGGTTAACTGTAGCACATTCTATTTATATCATCACGATGCCTCGGCACAATTCATCTCAGACAATGTAGGTTGAGATGACGAATACCCAGACATATATTTTTTTCCCCTATTCTGGTACGTGATCTGAGAGGTGAAAATTGATTACCATCGTTGAATATAAGGTGTCACTTGACCGATCATTGGAGGAGAAAATGTTGGCAGCTTGCGGTCAATGATTGCTTGATATACTGGTCAGAAACACTGAATAACCAAGTGGGCGGAAAAGGCCGAACTAAGGTTATAATGGAGATACTCGATCTATTTCCGCGTCTTGCGGTGCAATTAATTGAACTAGTAGCTAGCTTTAATGGGATCTTGAAAGTTTAATGCATTCTTCACATTATCGTGACCTTAAAAGTCATTGTGCTCCATTCATGCCAGCGGCTCTCGATGTTTTGCTTGCCTAATCATTTCCGAAGATTGGTCCTGAAAGCGGTGTTCCATTCTTAGAGGACTGGTAGTAGAATTGATAGCCGGAGGGTAAAATAGTGTGTAATGTTGAATTTTTAGCCCTAGAATTGAGGGATTTTAAGGTAATGTTCGTCTGTGTTTATTTTAATAAATTTCTAGCGTTTGAAACGTTATTTCAAGTCTTATAATGTATGTGCTTCTCAAGTTCATCTCATGATGTATATGTTGAGGCACACCCTGAGGCTGTAATATAAATGTTTGGGTCTTAATAGAAACATAGAACCTTCTGATAGGAAAATGGAATCCTCATTTTGTTTGGTATCTATACCATTAGCAGTAAGGAATAATAAGAACATTTGCTTATTTAAAATTTTTATTCGAATGACGTAAACTATTAGTTAACGATTGGAGAAATGCCCGTATAGATTTCTTAAAAAGCAAAGCAACTATGTTTTCTTGAGGTTAATTGGAAACAACTTCAAGAACTCTGAAAGGTTGCATTTCATTCTAAAGATGAAAACAGAAGTAATATGTGGGAATTCGAACTATTAGAATCTCGGGATCGAGTCATGAAAGAAGAATTTTAACTTTTATTCCTTTAAAAGAAATATCATTCGTCACATCAACTTCCTTCGCCTTTTTTCTACAGCGATACAGACCTGCAATTGGAGATATCTCGTTTCTAGTTTCTGGGACATGCGCCTTATTTATTCCGACATTTTTTTGAGCTTTATTTGGTGTTGCATTGGAGTGCGGAAAGTTTTTCCCCACCCTCTTCGCTACACCTCTTTCTCTCCCGTTGCCCTCCCCTCTTCGGCTTCTTTCTACCACTTTCCAGAAGGGCGTCATTCCTCAATAAATCGTCCCCATTTCACTTCCTTTATATCCGATGGCTTCAGTGCTTTGAACCCATCGTCAGCTGTAGGTCCTCCAACTAAGCATCTGTGTTGAGTATGCGAATAATTTTTATGACTATTCAGAAATAGTTTCATCGGATGTTAATAAGTTGATGAATATTCTTGAAAGTATTGTTTATATTGCAAGCTATATATAATAGATAAGCTTTTCTGTCCCTTTTTAATAGAGTTTTAATATGACGAAAGAAATACTTTTCACCAAAACCTTAAGATTATTTACCGAATTTTGTTGATGATGATCTGCTTAAAAGATTTCCTTGATGGTTTATTTACTTAATGATGTTGCTTTGCAACGAAAGGTGTGGTTAAAGATAATTGTTTATTTTTCTAAATTAGTTTATTCGTCAAGTGCTTTGTTCTTAGGTAGAATCACGTGGGGAAGATAAATATCTAATGTTATAAATATAATCTAATGAAATGTTCAATAATAAGTTCCGATTTTCATTGAATCTTTATGCATGCTATCTTATCACTTTAGTTGGAAGTTTAAAAGCTTTCGCTATTTAAGTCCGTTTTATTGTTAATTTATCCTCCTCATAGTGAATTTTAAAGATAGCTTAATTTTATCGTGATTTGTTTTTCAAGTTGATTGCTCATTTTGTATTCACGTTAATCGCAAAGAAGAAGAATTTAGCTGCATTATATGGAATCTTCAAATGACAGGAAACGTATTCATAAATTACAGCCCGTGTTTCTCAATTTTATCGATTTTTATAAAATTATATAAATGGAAAATCTTCCACGAACGTATTCAAGATTATTCAGCAGACTTACATGGGATTTGATAATTTAGTGGTTACCTTGGTATGATTGAATTTGAATATCTCGTATTCATATAGAATATTTGGGCTCTTCTTGAACGAAACAATGCTAAAATATATTAACAGTAACGCAAATGCTCTATTTTTTCTTCCGGTCTGACGTGGTATTATAATTTTTGGAGTATACTGTACATTATGATTTCTGTCCCAGTGAGAAAGGTGATATATAATTTATTTCTCGTCGACCATTCTGTTTCTTTCAAATTCTTCCCCTAATGATGTCATCGGTTTTACCTTTCCAGTCTTTGGGGTGATTCATAGTTAACATTTAACAGCGATAAAGCCCTTCCCTAATTGCGGGTCATGTATCTCAATTTGCTCAACCAATAAATCGTGTCATCTTCCACGACTTAATCGTTCGCATCTGCCTCGTCCTTGGTTCAACCAACCGGATTTACGGAAAGTGGAGGGAAGATGTCTTCCAACTGTTAGCTCCTGAGGTGCGAAGTTTTAATTTTTGAATTTGCCAACTAATTATGTAAAAAGAGACGTTCTATACAGATTTTGATTGATTTGAATTCAGTTATGTGTTCTTAGAGTGAAATTTTTTAGAGTTTTTTCATGCCTTCATTATTATATGTACGCACAGCTAATTTAAAATTATCTGTCCGTTTTTCGTACGTTGAGACAATTTGAGATTTTTTTGGAACTTGTATTGTACCGCAATTTTGATAGATCGGTTCAAAGCACCCTCTACAGCCATTTTGTCTGCGTTAATCGATAATAAATGTCTGATGTATGGATAGATTGAGAATGGTCAGCCAACCAAAGGGAATTGAATAAGTTTATTGATTTTGTGGAAAGTATTTTTCATGATCTAAATTTCCATGCTATAAGCAGTTATAACAACTCCGCAGAATATATATATATAATCCGCAGAAATACTGCTGTATGAAATCCCCGTTACATCAACACGAACATTTTTGTGATTCTTTTTCATGCAGTAGATGACAGCGAAATTAGTTTTTCTTTTTCCGTAAGCTGAAAACCTGACTCTCAAGTTCAATTTCGAAACTTACATCCCATTGATTTTGATGTATGTACTTGTATATTTCTCATTTAAATCAATGGAAAAGTAATTAGAATAAAGGCATAAATTTGAAATCTCATTTCACGTAGCCTAGTCCTATCATCCAAAATGGGCCCACACGATAGCAGATGACATCCATCCGGCATTGCGTTGAACAGAATACTTTCCATCCTCATTTCCGCGATATTTTTTATTACTTTCCGCTTCCATTGACATGTCACTCCCATTTTTCCGCCTATGATTTAATCCCCTTAACAGGTGGCTGTGCAGGACCGCTGAAGAGGTATTTATAGAACGTGATCTCTGTCTCTCTCTTAATGAGACGTGTTTTACTACGGGAAACTTATTAATGGGAGGGAGTGGAGTGTATTGACTCGTTTTCCCGAGCCCGAAAGAAGGTCGACCTCTCGGGAATAAAGCCATTATCCGTAAGCTAGCGAGGTAGTTGAACGTCTAGTTTAATGCCTTCCCTTCACCTTGAGAATGAGATGTCGAATTCGAAAGCATCCGCAGACTGGATTTATCGATTCCAGCGTGAATTGCGTGGATGCGTTTAGGAGCGAAAGTGTGTTAAAAGTTAAACGATTGGTTTGTGTTACGGCGTCCACGTAACAAGTGCTATCATAGTGCGAATGTACTATCAGACAGTCTCTCCTACCTCACGTATTCGTTTATTTTATAAGTATCCAAGTATGTAAGGCTGTTTTGGATCGCTTTGGCTGGTAAAAAGTGTTCGTACGAAATACTGTCGAAGAGGACGACATGGGAATTTTATATAGGGGTCCATAAATGATGTAGCACTCTAAAAGGTGGTCTAGGAAATTTTGTTACCATAGGAGATAGGGCAGTGTTTTAGTCTTAGCTTTAGTTTTATTATTATCTTTGTAATTTGGCAGTGTGGTCTGCAATTCTCACTCATTAAATTTATATACTTCGGTTGGGGGCGTTGGCTCTAAGTTTATGGAGCCAACTGGGGCGGTGACAGGAAAAAAAATTGGGAATCACTGACATGGTGTATGCAGCTCCATGAGACACTTTGTGACAAGGGGTTCGGTAAACTCAAAACTTCATCAATATTTAATGACGTACGAATTGAGTGGAAATAATGTCTTTGCTTTACATTTTTAGATTTAGACTATCATTTTTTTATGGTAGGAAGGCCTAAGAACCCCTAGTATAACACTGCAGAGTTATATCTCTTTACCGTGTAGATGTATTATGCATTAACGTTAATAAATGAAATTCCTGGATAGTAATTATTTATTACTAAGAGACTAATACATATGCGACGGTTTAAATATCTTGGCATTTATTTTCATAAAAATGTCATCAGAACAATAATAAAATTGGCGCTGTTTGGACTCGTTTGAGATGGAAATTCATATATTTATTGCATTATATTGTATTTATTCAACATATTTAGCTCTCGTAACATTTTTAGCCATTTTTAATAGAAAACATGTGCCAACGCATATATTATTTAAATATTTGTAGATTCCTTTTCTTTTATCTCGAAGCGGAAACGGCAGGGAAGTATTACGTTCCTGCAGTGATATTTATGATGCTAGAATTCCAAAGTTATCCAAAAAGGAGGGCATTTTTGTCAGGTAAATTAAACTTATTATTTTATTTCAACTTTTTCGCGTAATCTACATCCAGAGATAATTAAATATTATGGAAACACATGCATTAAGTGAAATATTTTACGGAAATGAATTATTCGTTCATCACGAAGTATCTGAATTGGAAAATATTGAGCTCAAATGGCGAAATTGAATGATATTCGTCAATTATCTCAAAATTTTGTGGAAATTTGATTATTCGATACAGAACTGTTGTCGCCACTTTAATTCATGCTTGGTAAAAATATTGTTTCTGATAAAAACATTTGAAATATTTCATTTGGCTTGATTGAACTAATTTTTCCTCCCAGACTAATCATGCATGACTAGCGAAGAATAAAATTGGTTTGGAAAGTTTTCGTGATTAACTGATGGCGTTCGACATCGGGTGTCGCAGTGACTTTTATGAAACTGTGTTCACGCCGTCGAGGAAGAAGGAAATGAAGAGAAAGTAGGAATGTCTTTGCTCCCGCTTCATTATAAAATGCCACACGTGGAGCCTTCGATCGAATTCAAGAAGGAAAGGAACTAGTTTCCCTCGTCGAAAATTTTATCCGGAAATTGTATTTCATTTAGCTTGGAATCATTAAAAAGAATTTTCGCAGCTAGATCCTTTAATATCGCGATCACTTGTTAACTTGTTAGTTTAGTTTATTTAGATTTGTTTTTAATATAAATAGTTTTTAGTCGTAACCCGTCAGTCCGAGTATGTAATAGAATTATTCTGTATCAAACATTTTATTTTTATAATATATGCAGAATTACTTAGGCGTTTTACATCCGTATTCTTCATCTTAAAGCTTGCGTTTAGATCGTAATGAGATATTAAGTTGTGGGGTTCCAGGTGATTCCTTTGAAAATCAACAAGTTTTTATGTATGCAGCTCATATGCGAGTATGCAAAGCTCTTAAAAAATTGGAAGAAATTGCGTTTAATTTTCTACAATATATTTATTAATTTGTTAATTTTGTTAACTAATTATTTAAAAAGTGAAATTCTTTTAATTTAATTATTTGGTCATTCTAGGGTCACTAAATTAGTGTGACTCAATGCACCACCGTAAGCTGTCGTAGTTCTGAGATGTTCCCTCTCTCTAAAGAAGACACTCGCTAACATTTCAAGGAACAGCGTTGTCTATTTCCAGGTATTAACGCCTTTGGGTGTAATAAGAGAATTTCTCGGCGGTTTTTAATTGCGAGGCTTAAAGTCTCCTTAATGAAAGGAAGACGCTATTCCTCGCTTTGTCTTCTTTTCTCCGGGGCTGTTGTCTTGCCTCCTCATTACGCTCCCCTCATCCATCTTCCCTCGTCCCTTACCTCATTTATCGTCCTCTTTATACTCCATTTCACCATATCCCCTTTCCTTTTGAGCATTTGGTCGGCGGAAGAGGAAATTTTCCGAGACGGGCTTGTTTTGTCCGCGGCCATTTTGAACTGCTCCGTCGGTTCTTAGAATGGTGATAGACTCTTTGGTTTGTTTTCATCGTGTGTCGGCGGTCTTGCTCGGTCTCTGCTTCTGGCACTTCGGGTTATTATGCTGCTTTTTAGTTTGCCCTCAGCGCTCTCACGGCAGGACTTGGTTTCCAACCAGTAGCGCCTTTCCCGAATTAATTCAGTGCGGAACGGCTTTCTCCTTTTTTCAATCCTATGTTTCGAAGCGGATGTACGTTTATCTCGTGAATGAGTGTTCCGTAAAAAGTCAAAGAGTTTTTTCACGAATAAACTGGGCCAGAGAAGAGTTTTTGGGGTTCATCGAAGTGTGTTTTTGGTGACTGCAGTTTTGACAAGTTGAGGTTTATGGTCGGTAATGGATGACCACTAATCTTTCTTATTGCTTTATTTCCAATTGCTGTTACTAATGAAAGGTCAGTGTCATCTCATTCTAATTGTTAAGAAAAGTTATCTTAACATCATGGTTAAACGATGGAGTTTGGAGTCTGTAGAAAGGATGATCTTGCAACACTTAATTTTCTCGATTTCTTGGAAAAATGAATTCTTTTATCAGCGTCTATTTTTCTGATCTTCCCTGCAGTATCAGGACGGCCTATGTTATAAGGAGGGCGCATAATGTTGGCAACATCTTCGACGAACCCACTCTCTCCTATTTTTCTAAGTCTTTGTTTGTATTATTAGTTTTCTAAAGATTCCTTTTCTTTTTATCCTATTTACCAAATAAATTTCGTTCTTAAATCATCAATGTATTTCTTGGATGGAATAATTTGTTGTAAGAAATTTTTTGTCGATAACAACTCAGGAACAACTTCCCTACGTAGAGACGTAGGGATTTTAAACAATAAGGTACCACTGTAAAATATATATGCTGTAAGAACAACAATATTGCCGAAACAATCAATTACTACGTATAAGTGAAGCTGTTTTGATAAAAATGAGTTTCAATACATTTGTTTAATATCATTTAGCTTCCATTGTTTAGAATTAAAATTTTTTATCTCTCTGATGTAGGGCTCAGGTAAAGCTCCGAAAAAATAACCGATTTACTACTTCTTATAACAGCCTATCTCATTAATTAATGATTTTATTCCTTGATTTATGATGCATTTTTTCTTCGTTTCTCAATTTATTTTGGTAGTAATTAAGTACCTACCTTGAGTCGACAGATTATTTTCGAGAGCATATTGAACTTTTATATTTAGAGGCATGTAGTTTATTTTTATGCCTATATTTCTTTAGGAGAGCTTTTCGCTCGCGTGGCAATATGGAAAATTATAATGAAAAATAAAATGAAGAAAATCCCTGAGGAAGAACTCATCTCATTCAGACCATTTTTCGTAAGTGCCGCCATTTGCGGAAAATAGGCTCTGAGCAGTTCTAGATTAAGCTTCTCCACGTTATTCTCGTACTATTTATCGAGCCAGTTTCTTTTACTTTCCATTCTGCGGCACTTTTCTTTTGATAATCGCAACATTTCACGGCTATGGTGTGTGAGTCGTCATCCCAGAGGCCAATGCTTCTTCTCCCTCACATCTTTCGCTTTTTCTTGGCGCCGTAGCATTGGCAAAGACCCCTTTTCTTCTCTATCTTCTTTTAATCATTCTCCCTCTCCGATACGCCTTTCTCTTTCTTTGCACTCTTTCTTTCTCTGTTTTGTTTATTTCTGACTTTCATATCCTACTTTAAATCCAACCTGCCTGGCAGCATAGAGAAAGTATTGTGATAATTCTGGCTGAACGTTCCGATGGATGGATTTTTTGGGTCTTCCATCCTCATACGAAAAACTAGTATGTCGTTACATTTTTTTAAAGGTGTTCCTGTAGTTTATCCTGTTCCGAGGATGAATTCTTCGAAATTATTTTAAGTTGGGGAAATTCGGAAAGAAACTTTAAAAATGAGCGTTATCCGTTTTGAATAGTGGTGTTTATGCTCGTTGGAGAAGTTGTTTCTCTCATTTGGATAGCTTTTAAGTAAACTTCGTATAAACATGGTCGTTTATGAGATCTAAACAGCCCTTCAGTTATTTTTACTCTTTACTTCACCATTCCTGGGGTGAAATATATCTCTCTCTCTTGCAATATCTCTTTAATTAACTTTATCGATTTTTGATAATGTACTACAGAGATTAAAATCCATTTTCCCATAAGCGTTTGATTTAACCACTCACGCAGTAATGGACGCATTTTTTATTTTTAATGACAGTTTTTCCTGAGAATAACTGAGTTTCGAAAAAAATTTTCCTCTACCTTATGGATAGTTAAATCATTTCAAAAGTCCTAAGGCTTGATTGGATGTTGATTATATCTGGTGCTACAGTCACAATTTCATGTTGATTGAATATTTCAGTCCTCGGTAAACTTTTTCCTAGCATATGTTATTCACAAGAATACTGCAGTGAATATTTTATCAAACTTCTGTTTAGTGTCCAAGTTTGCTCGCAGTGAAACTGGAGATGCTCCTTTCTATTCAATAGTACTCTCGCGAAGTATTCTCCGTGAGTTGGGATGCTGCGCCTTAAGTTATTTTTGAGAAAGTTTATGCATTGTGTCTATCTCAGCTTATTAAAGTTCACTCAGTTTCCGAGGTTTTTTATTCTCATTTTCGTCGTTTTGCATTCTCGTGTTTCATTTTCACCTCCCTATACTGCGTGACACTTTCATTACTTCTCCTATCGATCTTTCTTTTGCTTTTCCCATCTCTCAGCAGCCCTTCTCCATATCGCAGCCTTGCTCTATATTTCTCCATTCCATCGCCTATACCTCCCCTCTCTTCGAACGTTTTCCCTCTTAAAGTTCTCTCATTTTTCAACCTTCTTTCTTCAGCTTCTCCTGCATGACATTCCTTCCACGTTATCGTTACGCGAAGCTGGCAGGAGCCGTTTTCCTATGAGACGCCTAAGTTATCCCTGGAAAATATTTTAAAGTTCCGAAACTGCTCCCTCGCCTTTGAATTTTCATCTGAAAGGTGTAGGAATTCTGATCAGTTTACTATGTTAATGGAGGAATGAATCATGGGGTGTGAGTGGTTTAACTGTCCTTCAAGCAGATCAATTTTCATATTATACATTAGTTATTATTCATGTAAATTTAGGATTTTCTTAATGTTATGAAAGACAACGCTAAAATTGATTCCTTGTGGTATTCAAAATCGGCAATCGTCTCTCTTTACTGAACAAATGATGTATTTGCATTCATCAGGGAAATATCATCTATTTCGAACTCGATAAAATACTGAAACAGTTCTTAATTAATACATGGGTGGTCTGAAAAGCTTCTGACATTTCGTCATTTCTCGACATGTTTTCTGAAGATTTCTGAAAAATCTGGGGTCGGAAACTTTTCAGACCACCCTCGTATTTTGTAGTAAATTTACGATTTTGATCTCTTGGTTAATATTACGCTTTTAAATTAACTTTTTTCGATAACTTACAATCTGATATGGAATATTGATCGAGTCGTACCTCGACAAGAAAGGCGTAAGGAATATTATCGCTATGATAGATTTCTTTTGTTTTGATGAGCAATTAAATCATATTACCCACGATCCAAAGTAATAAATGATCTGCTTTGCCTACACAATTTTTCATCACCCGTCCATCATTTCAGCGTAAACGACGTCAACTTTGCCTATTCACCGCACCAAGAATATCCCTTAAATAATCCGTAACACGGTTTATACATATAGTCCCCTTAACATATTAGTTTTCTTTTCTGTCCCGGCCTTTTTATAACTCGCGTCTCCTTTCCTTTAATCTTTTATCGTGTCGACCTCTTTTCTATTCATCATTCTCCTCCACGTCTTTTTTGTCCCCGTCGTCGTATGCCCCCGCTGTCTAAACGGGCGGATGGAGTCGCGAGGGTATTTTTAAGGCGTCTTTCTCCGTTTTTCTTTTCTTTCTTTGGGAGCTTCGTTTGGCAGCCAGCGCGGACCTAATCATATGAATGTAAGGGTTTGGAAACAGTGCGGAAGAGTGCGCTGTATTTTTTTTCGTCAACGAAGTGTAAGAATGTGGAGACGAGAAAAGGTTATTGGGAGAGGCTCGTTGACGTTGGATAGCTTTTTCTTGTTCCGCTCAAGGATTTGAATGTGGGATCTTTTTAAGTTTTTTTTCAACTGTGGGATTTACATAGTCCGTACAAAGTTTTTTGTAAGGTTTCTTTGTTGTAAGACAGATCGGTATTTCGTTTTCAAGCGCAATCTTGTTGAAGACGTGAAAATCCTATTCGTATTTATATTTTTTTGAAACGCAATTCTTTGCTTTGGTTTGAGACTTCTAATTATTTTACTGCTCTGGGCGTGTGTTATGTTCACGAATGAGTTTTCTTGGACGAAATGAATAGCTCGTTATTTTAAGCTTGTAATTTTTTCATGATTCAAAGAGATATCCCATGCTGAAATTATATCATTGCATATGAGGAGAGAGAGAACATAGTCATGGTTAACTGGTGATTTTTCAGTGTATAATGATTAATCTTACCTAGTCTCAGTATTAGATGAGAATTTTGTTATTTTAGACAATTTTCTGCATACTTCATTAGATGAGTTACAAGAGCTCATTTAAAACTTACGTATTTTGTTAAAACACTTTATTTGGAGGTTTATTTTAAGGTGTAAGCTATAATTTGGGATAGTAAGGCTGTTAGGGAAGAAGAAGGATTTTTACATTAGTTGTGTCCGATCACGATTCCTAGATCTTCGGAAGCAAGCCAAAGAATTCTCTCACCTGGCACAATGGTTCCTTTTATATGCTTTTTCTTATATCTGAACCAACTATCCCCGGGAATGAGCTAAAATTAAATAAAACTTTCAGATATATTCGATGGCTATGTCAAGTTAACTTCAGTGGGTATTTCTAGTTTACCTGACTTTGGCAACATTCGAACGATCTCATCTTACTTTGAATAAAAAGGAATCGCCAAGGGTAATTTAACGTCCTTTGGACAGTGAAATAATGGGCTTTCTTTTAGGATTTTTCTTTAGGAAATTTCGTTATTTATATTTCGTTTAATTGAACCAGATTCTTTCGTTCTGACTCGATCGTGTTTCAGGTTGTTGTTCCCTTCCATTATTCGATAATTAATGTTCTGTACAGTAGAGTTTGTCGCTTGGAAAATTGTTTGGATAAAATTAGCTTAGAGAATTCAAGCCCAATATTTCCTAGTTTAACTTCACTGTTAACTGCTTGGACCTTAGCAGAGTAAAAGGCAGGTTTTTTGTGGGGTTACCAATAGAAGTCTGTATAATTTTGTTAAATTCATGGTAATTTTGCTAGAATATTTTTGATAGTTTTCACCTCTTAGCTTATTTTGAATCCCTTAGTCTGTCTTTCGTGGTGTAAATTAAGTGTTATTAGATGAAATTTATTATTAAATGAATAGTTCTATTTCTTTCCTGTAAAAAGTAATGTCTGGGTTAATCAATGCTGTTCCGTTTGTCTTAATATATATGCTTAAACTGGTTACTGGGTTCTACATTTGTTAATTTCCTGCGTATCAGTGTTTAAATTTATGTACATATTAGTACAGCTCAAAACAGGTAATTTTTAGCGTAATTTGCATTTGATCTTTAAACGTGTTTAAGCAATCTTAAAAATTCCTCTGTGAATCTTCATATTATAACTTTGATGTTTTTGGTTGTATAATTTTTCGTTGGCTAATATATTCTTCTTGTTGTCTTTTCAGGTGAGTGATGAGAGTTGCTGGCATTATTGTATCTTCGTCTGCAGAGCATAAGCACTTCAGGTAAAAAAATTCCTAATAGTTGTCTCCCAAAGGCTTCACTCAGCGTTCCCACCCTCTCTTTGGTACCTAGCATTTCTCTCGATTAGAAAGGTCCGTCCGTCCATTCGGTAACGTTTTGAGTAAAGAAAACATTTCTTATATAGTTTGATTAATTTAGATGGTGATCTACGAAGTTAATTCCAGAACTGGTTCAAATTTCATGGAATTTCGTAGTCTTGTAATTCCGTCGAAGAGCTTGTGAAGTGATCACAGGGAGAATTCTTTTTAAGTCCTTTGTTTCATCTTTAATCCTTCAATGATTAGTGATTATATCATCTGCAAATCAGTTATGTTTTTGTAACTATATGCCATGAGTTTTTGCCTTGTTAAGTTCTACAGCCGCGTTGCGCCAAAAAACGAATGCATAATATAATCCTTTCAATTTTGTTTGGGAAACATACTTGAAGTATTCTTTATATCAGTTTCTTTCTTTATATCAGTTTCTTCTCCGAAATCTTGTAACGTAATCTAGTTAGTTACCTTTCATCTTCCGTGCTTTAAGTCTTGTTTCTTCATGATAACAATGCAAGATATCAGTTTAGACAGCACATCCCTCAATACTGATTCTTTACCAGTGAAATACATGTTATTTAAGTCTCCTGCCTCTATAGTATAGGAAATCGAGTTTTGATGCAATTGCGCAGAAAAAATTATGATTGAACCTGGATTTTTAACCACCCTGTACATTTGACGATGGAAGGGCTCCTGGTGTTTCCTCTCATAAGTAATAACTGTTGACGTATCGGATCCTGTTTTGGGATGCTTTAGATTCTCCCGCTTTTATACCCTCCGATTGGTTCGCATAAATTATCCACCATCACTGTTTAGTGTCATAACTTTTATATGATTTTAGGTCGGGGAGCGAGGATAAAGTTTTGCGCGTGCTGCAGGCAATGTCGAACGAAAACGTTGACAAATTTGCCCTGATATGGTCAACGTAATTCTTTCGTAAAAAACACTGCGTTTCATAATGAGAAAATATATCTTGCATTTAGGAAGTATGCATAATAAGACGTATTAAAGCTCTTAGTCCTAGTCCTCTTTCCTTCAGATTCTTATTTTCATGATTATATCTTCTACATTCATATTTTGACGAAATTGTAATCGATTTTCAGTTTTAGAGATTGAATTTAATGTTTTAAATAACTTGTACAGTGGATAATTTTCGGAAACCTATTTTAACGAGGGATGTCAGAGTTTATCCTCCTCGGTTGTCATCTGCCTTCTGTTTACAAAATAAAAGGTATTTATCTTTTGTTTTCACCTTTAATTTAGTTCGCCTAAAGAAAAGTTGACAGCTAGAAATTCACGTTCTTCTATTCTCATTTAGTAAGTAAGAGATGTTAGCTAAGAATATTTACCTTCCGGTGTATATATATGTCAACTAAAATTGCCGTCTTGTCGCGTAAATCCGGAAAAAGAATAACGCTCTAAGAATAAATCTGCGGTCTTATTGCCCCAAAATTCCAATGTTTTTATTTTTATTTGGAAGTTATTACGCGAGCGTAAAAATTGTTGGCATATTTCTTCCGTTTTACGCTTCCTTAAAGCTGTGTATTTTTTCCTCTTTCCTCGCTCGAATTCCAAGGGGATGGAAGTTTTCATTTTTTCCTAATCTTTTTCTTATCTTTCTTTAACTAGTGTTTGCTTTTAACCTTTAAAAGTCGCTCTGGAAGGTACTGGGGGCGTTTAATGGGTTAAGAACTCCTCTTCGTCTCGGACCTATATTCTTTTTTATTTCTCTTCTCATATCTTCACGACGCTGTCTACCGTTGAAAAAGTTTCGGCGGTGTTATATCGGTAATCCGCTTAGATGTCGCTATTGCGGCATCTAGCGAAGCTTCCTTAATGTCCTTCTCTTCAAGATCCTAGATTGTTCCGTTTGTTGCCAAGGAAACAGGTCTCATCTAGTGCATTAGGAGAGCTTTTTACTTAGAAGTGTACGTTTCCGAAGGCGTCACATTTGTCGTGTCTATTATTAGAACTCGAGGTGGTTTTTATGAAGTACGTAACTCTTCGTTATTATTAGAAGTTCTCTCAGCAGGAAATTCTTTATGATTGTGGAAGATGTCGTATGATGAATTTTCTTTCATCATTCAGTTATCTCAAGAACTTTGATAGTTACATAATTAAAGCTTGAATTATCATCTGAAACAAAGGTTAATTATTTGCTGAATACAGGCCGCATGCGTCATTATAGGAGTCTGGACCGATCCTTTTGAAATGCATGCAAGGATCCAAATAATTTTGGCACCTAATCTTGTTTGTTGTCAAAGTGAAAATTAAATGCAAAATATTATACCTAGACTCAATTAGCGTTCAGATTAGTTTTTTTCATACAAGTTATTTTTTATCGTTTTAATGTAGGTAATTCGCCACTTAACTGCAGCTTTATTATTTCTTGTGTAATAATAAGTTGCTTGTTGCCGATTATAGGACACGAGAAAGATGAGGGAAACATAGATATACGTAGAAACAAAATAATGTTTCCTGGATTCGACTTATCATTCTCAGAAAATTGTCGTTGCCTCCAGCGAAAGTAAAAGATTACTCGAACTTAATAAGATTACTACTGATACCAAGGTTGAAAAATGTTAGAAAGATTGCAAAGAGTAATCAATTTAACTGCGTTATGCTTATGTTATTCTGTCGAGAATTGAGTAAATATTTTGGAAATATATTACATGAGAATGAAGGTGTGAAATCGGATTTATTTCATTTGGAGAAGAAAACGTTATTTACTACTTAAGTGGCTAAGGTTGATGAAAGTTTTAAATAGGATGCCTTTCAGGATACCGGCGTACAAGCGTCATTTATCTCGACTTTTTCATTCGGTAACATGTATCTTCAGCTGCTAAATCAGGAGCGAAAGTCGAGTAATGGAGATTCCGGAAGATGTACACAAGATTCAAATATTCACAGCATCCGACCACCTACGGAGCACGTGCATGTTAACTCGCCGAACTCGAAGGAAATATTCGTCTCAGGGTGAGGTGCCGCGACTCGAGAGCATTACTCTTTAATTCCAGATCCAGTTACAGTTCTTTTTTTTCGACGGAACCAAGAACAACATGTCAACGCGAAGCAATCCTAAAATTCCCCCACGGCGTGCTCCAAGGGTAGGTGAGTATTTGCATTGCCTACATCTTTCTTTCCTCCAACGAAAGGAATCTCCGTCGAGTCGCATATTTTTCAGTAGTCGAAAGGTTTGGAGGGCGGAGGAGGAGGTAAGCCTGTGATGAAGTGTTCGGAGTGTTCTTTTTTCTGCCGGTGTGAACTCGCTTCGTCGTCGTGCAAGAGGAATGCAAACACAGTTCGCTGTGATGCTCGCTCCTCTATGGAATGGCCCTCGGGCGGAAAAAACCGAGCCAAAGAGAGAGAGATGCCGTCTGTTTGGATGAAGATGGTGGAGGTCACGATGATATCCATTCAGGCGTTTAAATACTTGGGTTGTATGAGAGGAAGCCGAGAAGATTAGGTTTTTTTTTAGCAGTTGTGCATTTTGAGGAGGGACGTCAAATTTTTTCCCTGCTGGAAAATGTCTTGAGGGCGTCGCTTGAGGTCGTGTGAGAGTGTTATCTAAGGGAAGTTACTGAAGGGCGATGTGGAGGAAGGAGTTGGTTAGCTTTTTTAAGGTGTGATTAATGTATACAAGGAAGTCCGTGTCGCGTATAGTATGCTGTTGTGCGGTTATTCTTGTCGTACATCGGGGATACTCTCATAATGTTCACCACTTATTGACTTCAATTTACAAGACAGCGAAGTTGAAGCCATAAATGAATGATTAATGATTGTCCAAAATTAGCTGTTATGTTAGGGCTTTTAAGTTTTCTTCCCTTTCATTTTTGTTGAAACGTTCATCAGGGTAGGATCTAGATACAGGTAATGTCTTCCATAGTCAAATATGGTTGCTATCAATGGTTCATTGCTAGGCATTAAGGAAAAATATAAGAATCGTTCTCCCCTGTTAATTGATGTTGTTCTTTGTTTTGATTAGAGCTTAAAGTCGCTGAAATTGACGGATAGAATTCATCCTTCATAATTCCTAATTTATAATCAATAATTTTATAACGCTATCCATAGCTGTGGCTCTGCAAGCTCGATTTTTCGAAAAACCACCCCTTGGATTTATTTTTGGAAGTTTTATTTTATTTTTATCTTCGAATGGTCCTCTAGAATTCGCTTTCAATCTCCTTAGGAATTCAAAGAAATAAAATCAGATCTCATGACTTAATCAGCTATTACCCGTGGTAATCCTACGCAGCGCATGGCTCTATGTTGATCCCAAAGCCATAAAATAGCACTCAGCGTATTCTGAAAATAGGTTACTAAATCACGAAGTAAAAGGGAAATCTTGTTAACCCTAGACATAAACGTTGTATCAGGAGATAAGTATCCCTCGGTTTGAATCCATTTCGAATGAAATGCTTTCTCTTAAAACTTCATCTCTCATAAGCTTTAAGGTTCTCATAGAAAGCGACACCCTCATTGTCTCTCGTAATCCCCTCGCTATTATTTCCATACGTCGAGTTTCGAAATCGGATCTTACATCTGGGAGACGTCCAGCGATGCGGAAAAAACCGTACTTAAAAACGTTCGGAAGGCGCGCGTCCGATGCGCTTGTTAAATTCCGTCGTTTCAAAATTGAAAGCGCACTTTCGCGGTTTTGAATCCCTTCCCCTCGTTACGTCGGGTGCAGTCACCATTGCATTTTACGCCTTTCCTTTCCCCACGCTCGGGCGGAGGCGAGGTTCATCACATGCCGTCATTTCGACGGGTGAAACGGCCGTGAAAAAAAACCGGAGTAACACTTTGAGGCCACCTTGCAACTTGTTTGTCCACGAAGGTACTTTCAGGGTCCGTTCCAGCGTGGCGATCGACGGACCGAAAAACGGGGTTAAAAGAGATCGAAACAAAGGAACGTCTTTGGGTGGGGAAGTTACTCCGGAGGACATCTCGGGTGCATTATTTTTTAGGGCTCTCCAGAGAGGGAAAAGAATGGCGGTTTGGCTGGATAGGCGCCGAGGACAATAGATATGTTAGAAGGGGGTGTGGTAGGTGGATTCGATGCGCTCCTTGTCCAGTCGCGGAGGGGCGATTTGTGGTTTGCAGACCAAAGCGTCAGAAGGGAGAGCCGTGGAGAAGGCCTCCCTCGGGAATGGTGGGGGATTTATTCGGTTGGAGAGTAGCAGGACCGCGCTCTAATGCAGGGTCGTTTGTTATGTGGTCCATCCCGAAGCGTTTCGCGTAATTTGTGAGGTTGCGGGAGACTTTTGGTGCGAGCGGTTCATTCGATTTGGAAGGGATTGAGGAATTTTTTGGAGCCTCCGCGCGGGAGGATCTGTCTGCTGGGCTCTTGCCAGTGCATGGTGATGGTGTTTGATGTGTGGATTTAATTATCCTCGCGGTGCAAAAATCGGAGGGTTCGAGGATTTTTTGTGGGTCGAGGAAATATAGACTGGGAATAATCCATCAGTAGTTCGAGTATTTTAATGCCTAAGAGTAATTTAGATAATCTATTTGTATTGATTTACGTAGTTAAGTTAACATTATGTAATAAAGTTCAACTTTGTTGGAAGGTGTTATTATTTATATAACCCCGATATATTCATTATGACTAGCTTCGTCTAAGGAAAAGAACTAAAGAATAAATGAATTTACGTTTCGTTTGATTTATCGCGAATGATTTGCTATTGACTATGATTTGTTGAAACTTGTCGTGGTGATTAATAGGATGATTATTAAAGAAAAATTTACATCTTCTTCGTTTGTCAGAACATACCTTCGCAAGATATCGCTCTTTATCGTGTGTTTTATCGTAAAGATGATAAACCTTTGATAAAACTAGCTAATTTATATACAAATATTGGGAGTGTTACAAGGCATTTTCTTTTGGATACATCGCAAATTTCTTTTGGAAATTCTTGCTAGGCAATCCAATTAGTATATTCATGACGCTATGATTCATTCTCGTAGAACACATATTGTTCTTTTCTTCTTTCCGTTGCTTAGTATTGATTTGAAATAAGCTTTAAGTAGTATATAGTCGATCTAATTTCACTCCGGTGCTCAGTAATTTCAGCGTCAGTCTTTTTGTATATTTTCTGACCATGCGCTATCTTATTCATAGCGTTTTCCCATCTTGTTTTCATGAACTTTTCATTTACTTAGGCGCACATGGAGTAGATTTGCGTACATTATTTTAGATGGAGAGTAATGTTTCTTCAGTACTCCGTAAGCCGCCAAGTTTATCACTTTAATGATGCAATCGGGTTATCCCTCGCAAATACTCCGCTGAGGGCTATATGCAAATCAGATGATGGAAGCCACCACGAGCGTTAAAATGTCGATGACCCAAGCGGCTCTATCTGATCTCATGTATGCCTAAATAACGTCGGAATCTGCGTCTCAGCTCGTAAGAGATTACGAATTTAAATGAAAGAAAAATAGCTTCCTGGGCGTATACAGATATCTATCAAAGTTCAACTGACCTTTCCATTCTTAAGATGTGTGGTGTTTAGTCGAGACATTTTTCTTGTAGAAGTCAATGATTTTTCAACTATATTTCAAAATGTTTGTATTAATTTACAATAGGATGCAAGTCGTCTTTTTGGGACCTAACATCGTTCATTGAACCCATGAACCGAATATATTTGCATTGATACAATAAGTTAATTAAACTTAATTATTTAGAGAAATATATGTCAATTAGGAAATAGGAGACTTTACAAGAAATATATATTTATTTATTTGACCTCGGTATTTAGTTCTTAGAATTACTTTTTGATGCAGGGTTCGAGGAGCGTTCTTATTTTACGTTTTCATTGAATAAAACTGCAGTATGATGCCAAGGTCTTTGAAAGAAATTTCTGCCTCTTCGAGTTTATTTTCATGGTGAATTTTGTCAGATTATCTAGAATCTTGTAGGATATTCCTCGAACTGCCTCGAAAGGACCTTCTCTTAGCAGCGTTTTAATCTTAATTTTCGGAATTACACGAAATCGTGCCTCTTTCTTGAACTATCGCTTTTTGCATGAAGGACGAGATAATCTTCCCTCAAAAAATGTGTAAAATTCTTTTTCGTACCTTTTTCCATCTAGCAAGTAGTTAGAAGAGACTACTTATAAATGCAAAACGACAAAACAATGGAATTAAGCGTGGGTGGCGAGGACGGGTGGTTGGGAAATTCGGCTGGTTAATGGATGTGGAAGGGGCAAGCAAATAAGTCGGATGCCGTGGGGAAATGGCAGTCATTGGAGTCGGGAATCAAATTTGCAGGGAGTGGAGAGAGAGGGAAACATTTTACGGTTAAGAAAGGAGTCCGATCGATCTCCCATAGGACGGACTTTGGAAGAAATGCGATTACGGTGTTTGAAGAGGAGTAGGATTGTTAAAAGGGAGAGAACTTTTTAAGTCTGAGAGTCGTTTGGGTGTTAAAGAGAAGGATTATGGGAATTTCTTTGCGCGGTCAGAGGTGCTTACGTATTCGACCTTCAAGTCCACTCTGAAAGAGAGCTTTTGCTTTAAAGTCGGCCGTCAATTATTTCGTTCAAATAACGTATCCCGGAAAATAGGCAATTATGGGCGTAATTCCGATTTCGTCGAAAATTGGGGGAATATTTTAATGATGCACGTTACCTTCAGGAAATTATTTGGTAGTGCCTGGTTGTAACTGGTAGGAGAATAATTGATGGTAAGAATTGTTATGAGATTATTTTTGTGATATCTCCGGCCAAATTAAGCTCGTTCAGACTTAAGTAGTTTATTATAAAATGGCTCTAAGTTCGTTTTTTTAGTTTTAGTAGTAGTAGTTTTGTTTAGTTGTGCTCCTTGCGATGTTTGCTTCTTATACACCGTCTGATATGATATATATTCTCTGGAAAATAGTTGAAGTAGAAGCCCAACTGGTTATTCGAACATTATTTGAATAACATAAAAATTGTATATGGTTTAATTTAAATAGTAACGATTGATTTTTATCATTATCATCATCATATTATCCCAATTAATACCAAAACTATAATATATTTGGGAAATTAAAAATCATATAAGAAGCATTTTGATCTCTTAAGATTTGAGGAAGTTGTATACTAGTTCTTCTTCAAGTATTCGATGATTGACGTAGTAATGCTTTAGTATTTAGTTGATTCTTACTCGCCTCTGTTTTTTTTAGCTATCTATGCGATATATTGGTCGGTCTTTTCCTATGTCATATGTTACTCAAGATAATGGGATATGTCAGTCTAAACAACTCCATAGGGTTTCAAGCGGAGATTCTCGCTGCGTATATATTCCATGGTGCTGCGATACCAGCAAACTGAGCCCCAACTTTGTACGATGTATTTTCGTGTCTCACTTAGATTAAGCATTCTAAACCGTTGGTAAAGTCTACTTTCCTGAAAGAATAGTTATAAAACTATCGATGGAAATGTATTACATGTGTTTTGAGTAGATTTAATTGATTCAAATGCACCTCCATTTGCTATGTTTACGGGAAGATGAGATCGAAGATGTATATTAGGACTGTATTATAAATCTCGTTCTGTTGGTCACTTTGTCCACCGGCTACTGACTCAGCGGGTGCGGCCGTGTTTTCGGTGACGTTGTCAAGAGTGAGTCAAAGAAGACCCCGCCGCGCTGTCTACCGAAGGTGGTCATGGCGTTTCGAGTCGGTAACTCTTCTGAGCGACCGGTGCGGATCTCCGGCTGAGTCAGCGGATAGAATCTCTCTCGTTCGAAAGAGACGCAAGCGGTGGAAGATCTTAATAAACTGACCGAAGCTCGGAAAAAATTAGACTGCATACCTTTTTACGAGCCGCCGTGACACCGCTCGTTAGTTGGAATCCCTGTCACTCCCTTCGCGGTTTATCACTCGATGTAATCTTTCTCGTGTTCTATTTAGCATCGCGGAAGAAGCTCGCTCGTATTTCTCCGCCGTAATTTGCATTAAAGTGTGTGGCGTTATGTATCTTAAATTACTTCATTTCCTCGTAATGGTACGCGCTGTGCACGTCGGTCTGAGAGAGCGTGGGTTTTTTAATCCGGAGCAGAGAAGCGAAAATTTCCGTGTATCACGGGAACTCTTCTATTTTTCGTGTAGTGTCGTAATATTCATGTCCTATTTCCGGAATTGACATCGTGGAATGCAGGTCGCGAAGGATGATTTCTGCGGGAAAACCTCTCTAGATGATAGGTTTCTCTATTTTACAATATTTCTAAAGCATATGAGCGATATCTATTTTGATCCTATAAAATTGAATCGGTATTTTATTAAATGATAATGGCGTATTAAGGATAAGAATAATTTAAAAGCTTAAAGATTTTATTACTCATAATGCGTCTCTAGTAAAATTTTTTTAAATTAATTTTTGTTACGCTTAAAAAATCCTATCCGTACCTTAAGTAGTTTTTAATATTCTGCGAATGATTATAAGCAATTCTGCCACTAGGATAATTAAATTATGAGAAAAAAATACTTGGTGTGATTGATCATTGCAATTTGAAACCACTACCGGTGCATTGCTAACCACCAACCATCTCTGTCTCCCACAGCGTTGTCGATTATAATTACATCCACATCTGTATTGGCAGGCGGTTAGCGTTCTGTCCTTCCGTACCGTAATTGCGGGTTTGAATCTAACCATTGGCATTGTGGCTCGGGTGACTCTCCCCTGAGATATATTCCTCTTAGAAAGTCAGCTGTCGTAGTACTTCATAATAAATGCATTTGGTTGGATGATTCAGTAAGTTCATGTAAGTCTGGACCGTCTTCAAGGATCCACTATCCACTCTGAGGCAGAGAATTCGAAATTGTTGTTTTTAAATTTAATTTTGGTGCTCTTTGTTTTCCCTCCAAGGCAAATTATCGCCAACAAATTCTAAATTTATTATCTTAGTTTATTTCAAGGTTTATTCTCTATGTTACAGAATATTATATCTCTGTATTTATTAGAACGTATATGGACATCAATTTTAAAGAGTATTTGTGAAAAATGTGAGGTGATATCTTAATATGGAAATGTGAGCTTTCAAATAAATTTTCAGTTTCAAATATCATCTGCTTTTTACGATGTTTTCCCTTAAGAAGGCATCAAATATGTAAATCATATGCATTAGTTCTCAAAAATTTCACTGCAATAACGATAAGCACCTAAGCATTGCATATTTTTTCACTAAAACTTTCATTACTTCCACTATTGCTTCCCTCACTTACTGAATCTGGACGTGAATTCAGCGTACTCAAACATAGTGCTTCCATGTGACTTCTAATGAGTAATTTCTAAACATAACGCGATAATGCTGCAGTATCTCTTTTACTTAAACAGAAAATGTGATCCTTATTGGTTAGGACATTCGTAGGCGTGCACCTTTAGCGCAATTTGATCCGTGGTGCGTGCTCGTTTCCATCCTAATGTCTCCTTTAACTTCGTTGGGATCATCTCCCGTACTCAGAATCACCTGCCGTTATCCGTTTATTTAAGAAAACCAAGCAAACATTTTAAGCTTCGGCCACTTTTTAATTTTCCCGACTTTCGCAATTAAGACTAGGAGATTTTTCCCATTTTTCTTCGAAATCCGAAGCTCAGAAGAGCCTAGTTATGAGCCTTAGTTTTGGAAAAGCTTCGTATCGATTGCCTGTTTTTCCTCCACATTCCCTCGCTTTCTTATATTTTCTCACTCTCTTGTTTCCTTCCCTTCATCCACTTGACTCTCCTTCGTTTCCTCTCATGTTCTTTTCTCTTTACATGCCCCTTGCTTCTTTCCTCTTTCTCTCACACGTTCTCTTCTTATCTGCTTCTCTGTCTACCTTACTCTTACTTTAATTTCCTCTACTTTGTCCGTCTCCGAAGTGGTATTTTCATCTCTTTTCGAATACAAGGTTAGGAAAGGATGCAAAAACGACTGGGAAGTCTTTGATAATTTCATCCACTTTCCTATTTATAAAAGTATCTTTATTCTTCTTTCTCCTAAATTAAATTATAGAAAGGTTCTCTTTAAATTATATTAAAGTATTCATATCGAATTTTATGTCGAAATAAGTCTTCCATGGAAATTTTAGATTGATGAATTATTGAATATCACGTGCTCTTCTTTGTATTTTTGTTCCATTTGTATTTTGTATAAAATTCATTTTGTTACTCATTTTTTTTGGAATCATGATTAAATTGGTCATATTTTTGTATTTACGAAGTTTATTTATTTTCCTCTCTCAGTTACTAGTATACTTAGCATCGTATTGTTTCACTTCCCAATTTTTTACGATTTTCTGTTAAAATAATACGCGTAAACAGGGATGTTTTTTTACTCTGTATATTTGTTGCTATGTTATTAATTAATGCTTGTTCTTATGAAAGATTTCCTTGTATTTAGAGTTTTCGTCGTGTGTTATCTATCAAATAGGATAAGCAAAGTTGCGTTTATCTTGCGGCGTGGATTGAATTCCTTATGCGAATGTTTGAAACGCATTCCATTTCATTTGAAGTTATTTTTGCCTTCCCAGCAGTCTCATCCGCTTTATTTAGGCAAGTTTCCTTTCTCTCTCTCTCTCCAGTTTGATTCATATGATAGATGGAGCGAGACTTTTATATCCCAGTTCTCTCCAATTTAAGTCATATATCTGTCTTTACTTTTTCCCATTTCCCTCTTCTCCTTTGTTTCCCCTCGTAATCCTCTTCTCCGCTCCTCGACCTCTCCACCACGTTCTCTCTCTCCTTTCTCCAACACAATCTTCCCGCCGCTCTTCAGTTTCTATCGATCTATTCTTCCTCTATTATTTAAGTAAGGTCGTTTGTTCGTCTGTTTTCACTCCGCAGCCCCCTTTTCCATCCTTCACACTCTCTCAAGTCCCCCCGCATAAGGGACTGTCGAGTCTCAATTTCAGCGTGGATTGACGTTCCGTTAGTCCATCTGTCTTTCGTTCCGTTTGCTTTCCACGTTTTCTTCCTTTTTTTGCTCCCACTTCTCTCCTGTTGCCTCTCCCATCCGCTTCTCAAAATTCATGAGCCCCAAGGGTCTCTTGCTTGCCTCTCTCCTTGCAAATCATCCCACCAATGCTTTTCTTTTTCACGACTATCTCCCCCGTTCTTCTCCCGACAGAATTTTGCATCTCCCTCGTAGCTTTATGGCTCCCTTTAGCGGGATACTGCCGTGGAATGAATCATCCGTAAAATTTTGATGCTCGTCCCGAGTTAATGTTAAGTATAAGTCGTGTCCGATGAGGTTTTACAGATTGCATTATAGATATTATTTGTACGCTGTCCCCTTCGTCTAGAGAAGTAGCGCTCTCGTCGATAAGGGGTTCTTTATTCGGTTCATTTCATCGCCCTGTTTGTCGCGAGTTTTTATGGCCTCGAAGTAATTTGGCATCTTTCAAATTTCGGGTAAAAGTATTCCTCGGCACATACTTATATCAAAATTATACTCAGAGTCGGCCATAATCTGTCGCCCTGTGCGTGAATAATGAATTTTAAACAGGCGTATTCGTGAGAGCGCATTTTTTTTGTCCGATGTATTTTTTGCCGGAATGGTACTCATTATACACAAATCATCTTACTTGTAACCACTTCGTTATGGTAATAGATTTTACAACCCCTGAGTTCCTTTCATTACGCACTTCAATTTATGTTATTGAGAGAGCTTAGGTTTTTATTTCAAGTAATTGGGGAACCTAAGTAGATCGGGAATAAAATTAGGTGAACAAAGGGTTAGTGAATTACACTCCTGGTATTAGTTTTCAGTATTTCATTTTGAGAATTGAAAGATAACCTCTCGTCCGTAGTTATCTCATTCGAAAACTGCACGTTGAATAGAAAGTTCCATCATTGCTCACCTGGATGAGTATTTGCAAAATTTTGATGAAAACTGACTCATTAAAATTTGGTAAGGCTCTTCTACGCAAGTGATGCGAGAAAATCGTTTGATCGGTATCAAGTGGCAGTGGCAATTCACCAACGAACGGTACTATTTCCTTTTTCGAACTTCACACTTCGTTGCACATCCATTGCGCACGTTCCGTTTCAATTTTTAGATTATCATTTTTCCTTTTAATTTTGTTTCCCACCTCGTTCTGTAGTAATGGGGAAACCACGAGGACGTTATTCACTATTTTAAAATTCCGCGGACGTTTATAGCGTCGGAGAATTTTGAAAATATTTTTCCACGTCCAAAGTAACCACCGGCGCTTATTCTAGATTAATGTATTTTTTATTCGTCCCCGCTCTTTGGGTGTCCGCCGCTCTATATCTCTTGCCCAAGCTGCAACAGTGAAAAGGAGACTTCATTCCCATGTGCATCGGAGTTTGATATTACTCCCGAGGCTTAATCCAGACGGAAACATGGATGCGTTCGTTTTTAGCCTTTCGGAACACCGCAGGCCGTGGGCACTCCGTCCTAATTTCTCTCCTTTTTCGTCTGCCCATTCATTTCAGTCCCTTCTGCCGACAACAATGTCTCCGTTAGCCTTTCCCCAGTTCGATCCTCTTGCCTTTATCGCCCCGCGGCCGCGTGGGTGTGTAACCTGGCTTTTTTCCTTTCCCTAATGTCTTCCCTTCTCCGAATGCCCGGGGGTGCGATCTCTGCGACGAAAACTGTGCGCCCACGTCGGGATTCCTTTTTTCCCTCGATTCCGATAGGGCTTCGCTCTCAAATCGCTGTGGCTTAATTCGGAAACGATGGGCACTCATCACCACGGCGATCGTAAACGCAATAAGCGGACGGCGATTTCGGTTCTGTGCTTTTTTATTAAGGGGAGACGTGATTTTTGTTAAGGCTTTATGAGTTTGATATCCGAGTACGTGATTTCTCAATCGTTTTTGGCGGGGTTGGTACGGCTCATTTTGTGCCATTTGGGGCTAAGTGCTAGTTTTTTCATTCTTGATTTTGTTTGATATTCATTGGGCTCTAGGGTTGTTAATTTTTTAATTCATTTACACTCATACCCTTTGTTTTCATCTACAGCGTTTAATTGATTATTTAGCGGATCATAAATCCTTATCGAAAAATTAATTCACTGTATCTCATTTCTGGATTTTTTAAAATCTGTAAGCTAGTACTAATGCTGCTACAGGAATGTAAAGATTGTATAGCAAAATGAGTACTTCGTTTATTGCGCTTTGGTATATTTCGTAGAATTAAATCAGGGTAATTATTTTTTAAAAACCTTTTGAGTACAGGTGATTTATTTATATTAGTATCTCGAATAGTTTATTATACAGTTAAATTGCAGTGCGTTTTAGAGAAATCCTTCTATCTCTAGCCTACTTTCTTTTTAAATTTTACAACTCGTTTAACATGGCATCATTTCCGTTTGATGCGGAAAGGTATTTAACTTTGACTCCATTTCCGTCGAACGTTTGTCTATTTCATTTCGCAGAGTCTCAAAGATATTTTGATTTCCTAGACTTTTGACTATTAAAGTTTGGAAGGCTTACTTCTGGTATCCGGGATTACTACTATTCACTAAAGCGTATCCGAACTCTCTCTCGGATAAATTCGTCCCTCCTTTGAGAAACGGACCAAGCGATCCCTTTGGGAAATTTCCTGACCCGGCTGTCGTGCGATTTTATATCAAAGCTCGGGCGATCGGTGGAATCAAAATACGCTCCGAACATACCTTTAACATGGAAGTTTAGGCGCCCGTAGAAGGATATTGGGCAAATGTCTACGTCGCCGATTTTATTGACTCCGACAAGAATGCTTAAATGTCAGATCGGAGTCTGATCCTCTTCTTTAAGGGTGTATTTTCGAATCGATCAACTCGACTTGAATTGACAAATGTAATCAAGAATTGTGTCGCCTTAGCGTATCGTCAAAGTGCGTATCTTCAGGTAGATGTTAGTTTTTACATTTCATATCTTTTCAGATAAAAATCAATCATAATATGTATGAGTTGATTATATACTGTCTTAAACTTATTTCATGAAAATGGCAGCTCTTTATGTGTTTTTAAGGTGTTATTTTTATTGTAACTAACTTTTTGAGATTGATTTCAGTTTATCCTACATTCTAAGCAGCTATATCCAACAAATCTTTCAGTATTTTTCCATTTCTCTCCTGTTCTATGATATTTAAATGAGCGTAACTTCGAGGCCTTATATTTTCATTTCACTCTTGTGAAATATAATTTAAATATTTGATTTGTTACTGATATGTTAAACTTTCATATAGGTCTGTTTATGAAAATTTTCGTATTTGTTTACGCTTGTAATAGAATATTTGAATCGGTTTGGTTTGTAAATTAATTATTCTAATAATATTAATTAATATTCCGTGCTGTGTATTGAGATTTACAATTCAGAAGTGAGGTTTTGACGAAGGGTATCATATCCGTATTAGGCTGATAGTTACGTTTTACTGAGTAGGAAGCTACGGAAAAGAATGGCGTGGGAACGTGGGGCTTCGTTGCCTCCTATAAATTCACGTACAGAGACTTTCTTTAGTGTTTAACGTGGTGGAAGTGAGTAGTTAGAAATAATGCTGGGCTGCAGATTCTGCGATTAGTTCTAGGCCATTCAGCCCCAGAAGTTATGTATCCGCTTACATAATCGTTGCCCATGTTCGATCCTTCACGGAACTCCTCTTGAGCGCTCCCTTGGATGATCCTGGTGAGAGACTGCCTTCGTCAGAAAATTCGCTTTCGGGAATGCGGGAGTGGAGCCAAGAGCCCTGCCCTCGGCGCAACAACCTCCTCCTTTCACCCTTTGCTCTCCTCGCTAGCCGCAGGTTTTCGAACGATTGACCCGGAGGACGTGATTCGAATTCTCCGCGCATTTCTCGTTCCTTTCCACGGTTACAACGCACGCGGCACGCCCCCTCCCGAATTAATTCCATCTCGACAGACGCGTAATCGTGCGTTTTTTCACGTCTTCGGCGTCCTGTGGATGTATTTAGATTTTACGGCGCACATAAAGTCGACGCTTTTAGAATTTCTTCTCGCAAGGAGAATTGTGCTTCAGTAGTTGTCTCGGGTCGCTTGTTTCTTTCCGGTTAGTTTCGGCAGTGCCAATACCGTTACCTTATGGTGAGGTAATTATAACGGAAGATGTATGTAAATTCCTTCCCGATAGATGTAGCTCTGGTGTATTATAGGTTTGTATGACCTCCTTTGGAGCATTTATAGAATTAGGATCTAATTATTTATAAAGAAAAACTGAATGCAACTAACTGCCACGCTGGTTTGGGAGATCTGATTCGTGGCATAGCTGTGTGAAGTTCATGATTTTATTGCATTTCTTACTCCTGGAAAATATTTTATCCACTCAATTCCTCTTCTGATAAATTCAAACTGGCATACTCCTCGTTTCTTGCTTTATTGGTAGGATTGTCCACCGAACGTTGTGAATGCCTGAAAAAGACTTATCTAGTACTACGATTATTTCTCTCAAAAAGTTCTCGCACAACCCATATGATGCTATTTCAATGCTCATTCTAGCCATCGTGGATAGACAAGTTGTAAGAAATCTGATTTTTGAGAGTTAGAAATCTGATTATTACGTCTTGCTTATCAAATACCCGAGAAGGTTAGGTGCGACATTCGATATAAACAGTTCAGGCTGAATTTACCAAGTCAGCAAACAGGCTCGCATAGAAATGAATTTTTAAATAATCCAATATACTTTCCAGAAATTGCATCATGCACGTCCTTTTTCCCTTGAATAGCCTCTATTTACCCTATTTCGTATTTTTATTGAAATTTCGAGTCATGAATGTAACAGATATGTTCAATGGCGCTTAACTCGCTTGCCTTGTTCTAGACTCGGTACTATCTTTTATTCAATAAAGTTCGGCGTAGTTTGACCTTTCTTTTGTTCCTTTCTGCTGATTCGATTTCCTTAATTCTCTCCATTTCCGGTGGATGGAGTTCAGGGCATGTCCTCGAGACCTAAGCTCTTCCGGCGCATAAAAAATTGTCAACCTCTCCTACTTCTCTAAGTCGTTCCTCTCATGGCGAATTTTCTTATATGCAGACTACTAGCCTAAAGCAACGGCCCAACGGAGTCAGTTAATATAGTCCCAGAGGAAAGATAGTGTCCCTTCAACAGTTATTCGGGTCTTTTGTTGTCCCTTTCTTTCCCTTGACGTGTACACTCGTTTGCTGCAACGACTGACCTCTCCGAGTGGACAGGGATACGAATGTACGTTGAAAATATTATGAGTATAAGGAATTTAGTGGAATGGAAAACTTAAAGGAAGAGTTTTGAGATTTTCATAAAAGATGCTAGCTATCATGTTGAATCTCGGTCACAAGATAACCTCTTTCTATGAGGTCGTTAGTGTTTCGTGTGGTTTGTTTAGTAATTTAGATTAAGTAGTGATAAGTGGCAATGTATAGCTATCTAGTACTAACATTCATATAGTTGACCTAATAGCGATGAAAACAATTTGAATTGTGTGTTATAAGGGAGAATAACTATCTTTTTATAATTAATGTCAAGGGTACGAGGATGATTAGAGCAGTAAACACTTCTTACGTGGACGGATTGTATGAAAAACTGTGGTCTCCTAATGAAATATAGCTCTGGCCTGATTAAACCCTCGTAATTGTATCTGAAAAATCTATTTTAGCGCTTCAATTAACCTCATAGAGCTAATTCAAGGTTGTAGATAACTGCGCTGGAATTGTCGTACGTCTGAGGAATCATAATTTCGAACCTCAGGCATTGTAGTAATACAGATATAGCTGTGTGGAATTTAGAATAGGCTGCCCGCTTCCATTCAACAAATTGTGAAATTTCTGAAGGATTATTTCATTTGCGCCTCTTAGTCTTACCCTACAAAAATGCCGCTCCAAACATTTTGATACTGACCTAGATTGCCAGCTCATTAGCGGTGTACTCTTGGTTAGGCAACCAGCGCGACGCATATGCATTTCACGAACCTCGGTTCCGCGATGAAAATCTTTTGTAACTCTTTCAGGAGTGTCCTTCGTGATTATCACGAATGGAGTCGTTCTCTTTGCGTGTTTCTTGAAGTCATCGCTCCAAAAATGTATTCTTTTGACGATTTTCTGGAGCGTTAATCTTCAGTTAAAGCAGGCTGCGCCGGGCTTCTGCTTTAAACGCCCGGGTTTTTCCTACGGAAGTTATGCCTTCGTTTGTTTTAACTTTGAGAATTTATAATTTCAACGGTGATGTCCTTTCATCCTCAAAACTTTTGGGTGATTTAAAAGTAGATAGCGTGCACATCCGGAAAAAATCCCTCTCTGAACCGCTATTCAGGGGCTTTGAAAATTTTTGTAAAACAGGATTTGTTGGGACTCCGCTTCAGCTTATGGCAATTAAATAGCGTAGCGAACTTCCAGTTCGGGAGAATTTTGCGAAAAGCTTTAATCGGATGCATTTTTTTAGCGCCATTATCAAAGGTGAGCCATGCGGAGGGAAAAGGAGTTTAATGATGATGTTGGTGCAAGTAAAGGCCTCGATTTATGAAATCCGTTCCCAATCCTAGTTATATGCACACTGGAAATTTATTAACGAATAATTCCGCTTGAAAAGAAGTCCTATTTCGAAAATTCGTTAGGTATTGGGAAGCCGTAGTGAATACAATCAATACTAGATTTGTTTTTTTTTCTCTTTGGTTGAGTTGAAATTTCGGTCTCTGATTAATTTTTTGCAGCTAGTTAGCTTGTCTTGGGTACGGTCCTTAAAAGCAATTTCGCCAGCTGTTCTCGAATCGCAATTATTCCGAACTATTAAATTATTTTTAATTAATTGAAACTAATCGTTTTCCCATGTTAGTTGTTACTTCTTTATGCTCTTTATTTTTATTTATTTCTCATTTAGCCTTCTTTTGTTATAAATCACGTTGGTCAAATTCCTAATAAGTTCTAAAGAGCGCTCGATATGTGTACTATTACGAAATCATAAGAACATTGTGTACTTATTGCATCATTTTTCACAATACGCCCATTATCAACTCATTTTTCCGTAAATCGAAACATTTCCAACTTGTTGGCCTCAACGGAACCTTATTCTTATGCTTTCTGCCTCCTGACTTTCCTCCGTTCCCACATCCTCGGATACAAAAAGAAACCTCCCTGCGGTTGGGTTTTTTTCCTGGTTCCTCCATCCCTTTCGTACGTTTTCTTGCCTCTGGGATTCGCAAACAGTGTGTTTTCCTCGCTCCCCGTTCATGCATGGCGCGCGCTCAGGTACACCACGCGTGTCCCGCCAGAAGTTTGAGAGATTTCAATCAACTCCGACGTGAGCCCTTGGGTCTGGATACGCACGTGTCTCGAAACCGAATGAAGCGCCCGTTCTCCAAGCCGATCGCTTACTCATTCCCGGCATAGCACGAGGAAAAGCCTCACGGCCCGGCCAGTGAAGAATTGACCTCTCTTATCCATGCTTTTGGCTCAGCCGGTAAATCCCCGTTGGAAGTGGCCTCCGAAGATTTTCAAGCAGTTTATACGGTGTAGATGATGAATTGGGAGACATTACGGGGATGTGAAAGGGAAGATTGCGGGAAATAGGGGCCCGATTTTCGTTGTCGTATGTTTTATTTAATAGAGGACGTGCTCGGGGCATCGTTTTGTCGGGGAAATTTTCGAGAGGGAAATCTCTTTTGAATAGCGTAGCTGAGTGGAATCGTTCAAGATGTGGGGACGGGTATCTTTGCCTTTTTTCGTTCATTGTTTTTCTTTCGTGTGTACTTTGCGTTTCTTCGCGGTAATCCTGTTATCAGAACTGCAGTTGTTACCGTAATGTCGAACTCCCTCGATTCGGATCATCAAAGGGAAGGACCAATGCGTCACGAACGGCTTCTGAATGTTTACAAAAGATTGTGTCCCCGCCGTGATTTACATTTGCGTTATCCGAGGCGTTTCGGCGTTTTTTATGGTTTTTCTAGGGCTAAAAATATTACGGGCATAACCCTCTCCTCGTTTGCATATTTAAAAATATTTCGTGCCCGCTGCGGCTCGAACATAAGACTGAAGACATGCAAATGCGATAACGGAGCAGTAGATGATAAATATCCCATTTTTATGCTCGTTTTACATTTGTCTCGTTAAAAATCGAAACCAAGTTTCCTGTTCCCCTCTTTGAACCCCTCGTTAAGAGGGGTTATACTCGTCTTTTCCTTCCTCCGTCGATTTCTCAACAAATTCGGAGCTTAATTATCTCGTTAAAGTTTTTTGGGCTATCTCCTGAGATGGAGTAATTGATCAAGTCGTTTTCTACCACCCTGGCTTAGGCCCTATTTCGAGTTTCCCCGGCGCTTTTATTGCCGCAGTCTTTTCTCCTCACGCGACTCCTTTTTATCTCGGTGGATGCATCGATACTCCCCGTCTCAATTCTTCCTCTCCGACAACTTTCTTTTTGAAGATTCCGTGGAGTTGCGATTCTCAGCTCCAAGCCAACACTTCCACTCTCAAAAGTCTCCAAGATGTAGATCGATCGCCTGGCGCATTGTTTTCGAGTAGGGTCCATGGAAATGTTGATTTTCGCCCAGCTTTGTTCTCCCCAGTTGTCAGCAGGAGGATGATGAATCGTTTCATTAATATAAATCGTAAATTTAAAGGATTTCATCAGATTAAGGTGCATTTTGAGGTCCGATTTGGGAATGAAATTGCTTTTATTTTCAATGAGAGATTTGCATTTCATTACTTCGAATTTGTTCGATAAATTGAATTGAACGAGTAAGAAATTCCAGCCTTTTCTTATCTTCACCTTTTCCTGCCTGTCATCCTTAGCACTGTGGAACGCACAACACGAATTGAAATCGTTTAGACCTTATCGAAATTAGGATTGCTCATCATCATTTTCAAATGATAATAATATGTATAATTACTAAATAAGTCGTGTTTATCTGCAGTTTTATTTTTATGAGGATGTGTTGGGGCTTACTTCTAGCTTATATTCGTGGAAGCGGCAGGAGGAAATATCGTGATTTGCTGAGAGAATATTTTATATTAAAATTCAAGATCGTTCTCATGTACATTCCATGAAAATTTCTCAGAACAAGAATGAGGTAGTTAAAATATCTTATGAGGTCGTTTTTAATCCCGATATTTCTCTACCGTTCAAAGGTAAAAATCTAAGTAATATAGAGGAATTGAAAAATATAGACCGCGCCGTTGATTAAATCTATGAATTTGAGCTGACCTGTTCGTAATTAGAAAGGTCAATAAAGCCCTAGTAGCTCAGGATAACGCGGAACGAAAAGCCATAAAATAACTTTCGTACCCATAGACAGAAATAGTTATAAAAGGTAATAAATAAAATTACCCCACTTCTTTCTAGATAGGTTACAGCCATCGATCGGACGATATCCCGTCCGTCGTAAACATAATAATGCATTTTTCTCATACTTCTTTACGTAAGGGAGTTTAACGACGAACCCCCTGGCAATAAAAAGGGAGCCAGAAGGGGTGATGCGGTTGGAAGGGTTGAATAATACCTCGTGGGAGGGCACGCGTTTATGTGATCGTCCTATTGCCGTGACTTCTCAAGCCGCGACTCGCTCGGAATGAGGATTGTTTATTTATCATGGGGTTGGCGTGTCGCGTAGGGCCGCCGTCCAAACCGTGAATATCGCGTGCGAATGAAATCTTTGCGGTGTTCGGAATGGGGTCGTGATGGAAGGGGGCGCTCCCAAGATGGCGCCCAACCCTTCTTGCTCCGAGTGACCCCGAAGTGTTCCCGGCGTCGGCCGACATCTACTCCACCGTTCCTCCTTTGTTTCTTTCTCGCCCCGTGCACCTACGCTCGTTCCTCAGCCCGTGTGTCGGCTCGCTTTATGCTCTGGGTTTTCATGACTTCTGAGAATTGGTCTCGTGAATTAAGAGTTTTGTCTGCATGATGGGTGTCCACTCGAGGTGCACCTTTGCGGCGAAACGGTCCGCTGGCGCTGTAGGATTTTGCATAACCGTTGTGAATGATGGGGAGTTATCTCCACGGGGCTAAATGAGATTCCATTGAAATTGGAGAGCGATTGTATAAGAGTATTGCAGGTTCCGGAGAGTTAATGATTCAGAAACGTTGTCTTACGTGAGACTTAACCTTTCGTATATGAAATTTTAATTGAAATATTTTTCAACTGTCCATTTTAATCGCAACTGCTATAAAAGTTTGAGTGTGATTCTACGCTATAACGAATAGAAAAATTAAATTGTAAAAAATTAAAAGTGTAAAATCTGTGAATCAATCGATACTGAATAGTAAATTGCTATATATTTGAGATTTTAATTCATATTGAAGTTTCAAGTATAACTAGTATCAATATTAAGTTGATAAAATGAATTTTAATTGTCTACGCTGCCCAACTCGACATTGTTAGCCAATACACCATAAAATACCTTTCTTCCAAGGTTTTTTTAATGGTAAAATTTTTTAGTTTTTTAAATGGTAAAATGGCAAGAGATTTGTAGAACGGAATTCATACGCTAGATTTTCAATGAGATAATATACTCCAGTCAAATAAATGAATTCCCGGGTAGATATAAGTTTATGGCGTGTTTAAGTAGTCAAGAGAATGTTGCTCTTACACGCAGTTTCATGTATAAATCTCTCATTTACTGGTTCGTGGTGGAAACAAAAGACTTGCGGAGCTTTAGTTGAATGAACATAAAAAATTAGATGTCAATCGGTTCCTCATAAGCGCAAATTCTTCTTTTCCGTGATTTTCGCTGGACGACATTACCTGCCACAAGTTATTACTGTTTTATTTCATAACGAAGCCGCTACAAAAATCCAGCTATCTAAAGAAAATGTCGGCTATTAAAAATTGAAGTTTTAGCTTGAAAATTTTACGTTCCAAGTTTGAAATGATTCAGTTGTTCACAAGAAAGGAAGGCGATGTTTAGATAGTGCGAAGTCAAGATCGAGGATACGGGTATTCACAGCGGTGAAGCTGTAAAGCGTGTTGGGATTTCACAGAGCTGTGGAAGTGGAGATGCATTGTGTATCGCAAGTGTGCGTACTGCCACGCACGCGTTATCCCGTGTCGTTGCTTCGTCTCACGCGAGCTCTCGTCTCTCGAAATTCCCCAAGTTTATTTCAAGTTCGACAATTGCCTGCAACTTTTATGCCATTCTCCAGGGCCGTCGTATACGTCGATAGTGAGCCCCGTCGCTTTTATTAGGCCGATTCCATTATATCGGAACGGATATGATTGGATTAGCAGAGTGGAAATTCATTCCCGCAATGCAAATTTTAGTTTTACGTCGGCGAAGATGGAGGCTTTTTCCATCGTATCGATTTCGAGTCTTCATCACTGGCGATAAATTTTCAGTTTTTTAAAATTATGGTGCGAATCGTATTAGTTTACGAGGAGTTGCTCCCGCACTTTCCAATGTATCGATTCTAAATCATCGGATTTCGTGATGAAATTGCTGTTTTAATTACGTAATGGTATGTCGCATGTGATGTGTCGTGCGTATCCATTAGCAAAGAAATGTGGAAATTGGTCACCGCGAAGTCTTTAACGGTGGTGGTGATATTGCGTTCGGAAAAACACGAACCTTCCGGTCTAGGCTATCGCAAGAAGCTATGCCTTACCTCAAACCGCTTGCTGACAGTCCGAGATATGCTCGTGTAATATTCACCGCGCTAAATGAAATTTATCCCAGCCCTTCGCGACTGCCGACCTAAATAAGAATTCTTAACGAAGGAGTAACGTAACTTTTTTCCCACCACTTGTCTTCTTGGGTAGCGAGTATTGGATTCCGTGTTTAACCATCATCAAATTAACTTCCCAGACTGCCGTATACGATTTTGGTCCTTAGCAATAAGGTTGATTCATTTTTCATATGAAATACTCTTTAAAATAGGGTTAGTTAAGAGTTAACTTTTTATTGCCTCAGAATAGGAGTTGATTTATACGCTTAGTGGGAAAGATGGAGCAATGTTTTTCTAGCTATTTTCGGTTATATATTTTTTTGGGAATATTCGCTGAATTTCACAAATTAAAGGGACTGATAACGCTGTCAGCTGTTGCCATTAGATATTTAAGTCTTAGTATTCAGTTCATTGTTCTCATACCAATCAGTACTTCTGTACTTTTAATACCTCTGAAGGCATTCTGATTTTATTTTAGTTTCAATTTAAATGTTTTTCTTCCATATTCTGCATTTTTGTGTGGGCTTAAATTTTTGTGGAAACGGAGATTTATTTTGTCATATCTACAGTGATCTACTCTTACTAGATGATCAATCTAAGAGTTTTCCTGTAGATAATGTTGGAAGAATCCCTTAATTATATTCTGATCGGTAATTTAAGCTTTCTGAAGCTGTAATATTCCTTATAACGCCTTTTCTTGCCATATCTTGATTATTATAATGGAGATCATCGCTTTCATGTATTAATACTGGGTAAATTATTCTTCTATGTAACGTAGGACTAATAAGTATGTTTTGATGTGGTAATTATAGATTGTAGGTATCTTTAAGGATTTTTGAACACTTATCATATCTTTTTAATGTAATATTCCTGTCTTTCAAGCAAATTACACTTACTAATCTTGGTAGTGGCGATTTGTCCGACATCCTAAGCAAATAATGCGTTCACGCGCCGCCGTCGTTTCGTGCTATTTGCCATAGTATTTTCTCCTCTCAAGTCACGCTTGGGACTCCACACGAGTTCTCTCTTTTCCACTTTTTTGCGTATGTGTACCACCTTGTTTCCGTCCAACTCTCCCTCAATAATCATGCAGGGGCGTGTCCTTTGCCCTTTATTTCCTGCCCTGAGGTTCGTTGACAAAGATTCCGATTGTTCTTCCCCTTCTATAATTTCAGCTACTTTGATTTCATAGCTCACCGTTTCTAAATACTGCCGTTCGTCATGCCTTGTCGATGGGATTTTCCTTCGAAGTATTTGCTGATTCTGCATTTGTCTATGCATTACGCGAGTATTTTTAGTGGAATAAGAAGAAATCCTTGCGGATTTTATATTTATTCGGGATATCGATCAAAGGATGGGTTTCGTTAAATATAATCGTGGCCATCTCGGTGGCCCGCTTTCATCTGTTTTGAATTACTAATTTCCGATCACTCATTAGTATTCTCAATTTTACGTCGGGATTTAACGCAAGGTTATCTCTTTCCTTTATGGTAATATGAACCATAATTATGCGCGTATTATATATTAAAAATTAACCCTATCGAAGACGGTAGCTTCCATCTACATTTTTACCCTCTACAGATATTGGAAATTTTTATGTTTTTGGGTTATTTGTAACTGTACATTCGATTACAGTGTACGCCAGCATAACTGTCATTCGAGTTACTTCATTTTCCATTTTCATAGTTGAAACATAAGTGAGAAATAAAGTGTGGAGATAGTTCCTATCAAACTCACGCATAGTAGGTTTCAAGTATCAAGGTGAAGAATTCGATTGACCTGTCACGAATGGAAATGCGTATTTGATGGGGAATTGAAATTCCCTCTTCTATTGGATCCGAAGCTGCTACAGTCACTGGAATTTGATAGGTTTGTGGTAATCCTTCCACGTATTTGCATTCATCTCTCGCAAAATCTAACTCTCTAACTTCTCTAAATGATGTAACATAGAATATAATTAAATGTAAAGGTGAAGGTGAAGTGTCTCAAATTTCGGGTCTAATTAACCTTTTAGCATTAAGGCGTTTTTAGCTTGGCACGTAACGCTGTTTTTCTCTACTCGTTGACAGTAATAAACTGAAATATTAATGGATTTTTCTCGCCCATGTCGCATGGGATTCGTTCCTTTTCGTGATTAAAAATTGCCACCGTCCATCGTCGACTTCAGTCGTAGTCCTCTTCATTCCTCGGCCACCATTCTGTTTTATAGTGCGTAGATTAGGAACGTGTAGTTTCCCCTTCGGCCCGTCTATCTCCCTCCCATCAGTTCCTTCCGCAATATTCGGGCGTTTTCTCTCTTTCCTTTCTTCTGTGGGAAATGAATTCCGATAGAATGCGACGTTCCAATTTCGGCATTCCCTCTTCACTCTTTTCCCACAGCTGACAAACTTAATATAGCACCCAACGTCGAGAGATGGCAAACGGGTTTTGAAGACACGTTTTGGAAGAAGTCTTCCCTCGCCGTGTCTCCGTTAAGATTGTGTGTTATTCTTCCCCTTTCTCGCAGACGACTCCCTCCCCTTTAGCGTAGCAAGCCTCCCTTCTTTTCAGCCACTAGTGGCGTGCACCAAGTAAAAAAGACTCCGCCCTTAGAGGTGGTTGCGTGCAGAGTGGCTCTATACTCCTCATACCCCACCCACTGGTGCCTCTTCCGCCATCTTTTTCCCTCTCTACAGTTCGCTTTTTCCCGTTCGAACCCCCACACTTCATATCCATTCCACATCCTCTCGTGTTCTTTATCAGTTTTTCCATTTTCCTCCCGCCCGCCGCCATATGACTCGTCAATCTAGGAATCGTATATCTGAAACTCTGCCAACTTTTTCTTCCGCTCGAATATCGCGTGGTTCGATGGTATGGATCTCGGGTTCGTTCCCCGCGCTTTCCGGTTTTTATAATTTTCTCGGTTTCGTCACATTCTTGGGTTACCGGGTACGTTTCTTCGCTAAATTCCATGTGACAGTGGGAAATCTCAGCCATGAGAGGGAATGCGATTCGGAATCACCTTCATTAGCCGAAATACTTAAGACGATAGATAATATTCATAAATTTTAGTGGTCACATAGGTCAAATCAGTACAAACGTATAATAAGTCAGGGAACATGGATTTATCACAATGGACTGTTAAATCCAGGGAAGTATCTAGGAAATTGTTCTGGAGCGATTTAAGACAATCCGTATGTATTCGTCCTCCAATTAAAATTTAAAATTCTGGCGTCATCGTAGAAAAATCCCACAATCAGATAATAATTCAAGCGCCTTGTCACGTAGTAAGTTGATTGTCAGTGCTACCAAGTCTACAAGCGATCATCCCTTCGTAACCACCAGTGTATAGATCTAATTATTTGCAAGATTTACATTTCATACACATTTTTCTTTTCGTACAGTATACGCCAAAAGTATAAAGTACTCCATGATGTTAAATACTTTCAATTTTACTCGCAATTCCTATTTATTAATATATTGATCATTTCAGATCTTTTGTTATCACGAATTGGAACATACGTAAGCCGTAATTAGTTGTTCATAAAGAGCAAAAAAAAATCTTTTCGCCAGTCGAAATCTTGGAAGAGGGCATATTCATTTTCCAGTATATCACTCCCTTGAGAAGTATATTACAATCTCGAGAATTCCTGCATAAATAAGCAAATCATTCTGTTATTTTGATGTTATTTAGAGTTTATAACCTACAATTAGGAAAACGGAGGTAACCTTTCACACTGAGTCAATCAGCCCGTCAAGGAGACGTTTTTTGCTGATTAAATGCCAGAATTTGTGGAATTGAAGGCTATGGGAAAGCCTCCCGATGAATCGAAAGAGATTATCTCGTAAGGTTTCTGAAGCCTGATATGCTCTGTTTTTATTGTTCATGACGAGAAATGCCTTTTTGAAGTAAGGTTTCTCTTAATTCCAAATAATAACGAAGATACATTTCGCGGATTCAGGCTAAGTTTTGCAGAAATGCGTACGCAAAAACGTAATTGGAAACGGCACTTTTCCGAAAATCGAGTATATATTGGATATAAAATATGAAACCTGAGTTTGATATTTGTATTTTATTTTACTCGTGATTTCCCGTTCAGCTACAGTACCAGTTCTATAGTAAATAGCACAGGATTTCCATCAAAAATATTAGTGAGGAAAATAATAAAGTATTAACTAGTATCGCTGTTCTTGACGATGAAGTTGAATTGATTTTTACTAACAGAGCTTCTACATTGATTAATTGTACACGAACGACAAACTATGGAGTATTTGCTACTAAAATCCAAATACTTTAGAATCCAATCAAGATTGATTTTTTGAGTTTGTTCAAGTCTTAGTGGAGAGAAATATTATCCTCTTTCTCCCTTTCTATTAGTCCCTCGACTCTCCATTTTTGTTTATTTAACGTAAAGCCAAATCTTTTGCTTTGAGTAGATCGAGGCCACGAGCTTGCAATTTCAACAGCTCCAGTCCATCCTGTTTTTATTTTATATGGATCAGTGGCGTTCTTGGGTCATGAAAGTATCCAATACATATTTATCAGACGGTTGTGAGAGTAGAAACTTTCCGTATGATTAAACGACGGGAAATGTCTCATCGACTCACATGAGGGAATTGGCGATTCGAAGGTTTTGTATTTTTTTTATTTCTCGCGCCCAAATATTCGATGGCTGCCCTTCGACGTGATGCATGCCTTCCGTCGCCGTTCTAATTCCGGATATGATTCCTTCAGTACCTCTCGAAAAGGCGGTGCATCGCGCGAGGTTGAGCAATTGATTTGTATCTTATCGGGTGCGGCAGCCGCCTTTTCAGGGGCGATGAATGCTGCAGAGGCGTTCTGGAAGGTTGGAATCTCTCATTCGGACATCAATCTGTCTACGGCGCGGAAAAAATGGCTTCGAAAAGAGGAAATTCTCCCGCGTCACTCTTCTGGAAAGGCTGTGGTTTATCGTTGGATGAGACGGGCTAGCGATATTTCATTCTAGTGTCGAGCCAGCATAGCATTTATTTTCTCATTGATTTCCCTCTCTTTTGTCCGGGCTTTTATTCGGCACGGTACCAGGAGATACAGGAGCACCTCGTGGGGTTTATTTCGGATGCCATTGTGTTCCCGACGAGAGCCACCTTCTTGGTTTTCCGATCGTACGAATTCGCACTGTTATCTCTGTTCGGAAAGTGTGTGTTTCGGTAGGGGTACCCGAAAGTTGCGCCTCCCGTATGCGGTCTGTGTAGGGTAGATCCTTGGCGTAATAAGATGCGGAGTTTGTGTGATTTTATTCCCGAAAAGTTGGGTTTTGCACCCAGGTAACTTTTCTGCCCTAAATTTCCACGTAAGAGTTTATATCGGCTTTTTTATTATGGAACGGAAGAATGCCGCCGCTGTGTCTTGTGTAAGAATTGGGTTGGCCCTTCCATACTTTTCTAATTTTTTGCTTTAACAGAATGAAATCATCCCAAGAATTAATTCTATGGTGTAAGTACTTCAGAAAAATGATTTAATTTTCAGCAGACATTGATGTTTTATTTAGGAAAATTCTAACAAATTTTGCTCTTTTATCGCTTCTTGTTTAGGACTAAATTATTAGCTTTTATGAATTAATGCCTGAAGGAATTTGCGTTGGTGTGCTGAATAACGTAATTTCTAAATACGCTTCTTTACTCGTCATGCCTCCTTTTCCATCTTAGTGCTCCCTAATATTTCTTATAACCCAACGGATGATTTTTCATTGAGAAGGCTATTCGCGTATAATCAGTATTTGAAGAGTTATCTATATAAAAGTATTTTTCAGCTCCGACCTAATAGACATGTCAGCTAATAGAGTAGTTGACAGACGTAAGATTATTTGTTCCCATTACATCTTCGCGTAATGTAATTGACATATTTATTATACATGTGTTACGCCTTTTCAAAGCTATTCAATTTCGTCTTCGGTATAGGAAGTTGCGAAACGTGAAGTTTTATCTGGTTGGTTGTCGAATTTCCGATGTGGTCTCACCCTAAATCCATTTCAAACGTATCCCCATGTCCTGAATCCATTTGGCATTTGTGGATTTCCTCCCTCCCGAATCGCCTAAATGAAAATGTTTGCGAAAATTCATTCTCCTGGTGACGAACGTATATTAAGAAAATTATTGGATGAGAGTTAAGTGATTAAAATTGGAAGAGAGGAAATCGTCCTCAGTGGGTCGCACTTACATTATCGTGATTAAAAATTGGTTTATGGTTATGTGAAATGAGATCTTTCTGTGCGTGTTTACCCTTAGTCGCTTGTTTTTCTCTAGAAAATAGGGTGGTTTCGGTCTTAAAATATTATAGAAAATTTGTTATGATGTAATATCTTATGAATATCAAGGTATTAATATTTAAGGAAGAGGGTGGTGCTTCTTTTAGGAAGAGAATCATCTTCTCTCTAGAAATTTATCCTTCTGAATACTAAGTAGTCTAGGCACCCAATTGATGTACTTCGCATCATTACAACAGTAAAATCACTTAGTGAAAGTTAAAATATATCATTATCATTACTAACTTGTTCTGGGAAAGAGGCTTACATTTTTGCTTGGAGATTTTTCTTACATAAACATCTTAAGCTAAGTTTATCTCCATCACCACTATATTTCATTGCCTCCCTAGCCGTATAAAAATTAAAATATTCCCTTGCCGTTTCGGAAATAATATCCGTATTTAAATGAAAGGGAAATCGCGCATGATGAATATTCACCAAACTTCGGACTTCTCCGTCAAAATTCAAATTAATCTCTATCGTCGGCGATGTTGAGAATTTGATAACAGTTTAGGGAATTAATTTAGCCTAAGGCAAGCCACCTCGAAAGGTGTATATCATAAGAGCTCACAGTGTACCGTATGGTTTCCGTTTCAAAATTTTGGGTAACGTTGTGTCACGTAATTTTTGAAGTTTTTAGGTTATTATGCGTAGAGGCCAGAATTAAAAGTTAGGTGTATTATATGTTTTTTACTCCATTTATTTAATCCTGTTGTAGACTACACTGCGCGCTGAAGTTAATGAAAATCTGCTTTAATGTAGTTACTGGTATTTGCTGGTGTAGGTGGATTGCATTTGTGTAGAACCTTTGTAGGTGTTCAAGGAGATATTCCTGAGGGAAATTGAAATGTGACAATAAAAATCGGTATTTGTTTCGTAATCGATGTATAATAGAGATTCAAGAGTTAAAAAATATTTTGAATGGAACTTTACTATTTACTCCTTTACCAATACGAACAATGAAAAACTTGAATGCGAATATTTAATAGTCCCGTAAAGACTGAGTTGATTTTTAAGTTACCCATCGATTTAGAAGCTTCCCTAAAGTGACGATAAGAATTGCCAATTCATGCTAATTCCGAAGATTGTGTATTTCTGTTTGATTATGCTACTTCGAAGTTGCGTTGCTTTTATACCTCCAGGATTAATTTTAGCTCTTTCTAATGAAAATCGATGGGATTTTCTTCCATCCAGCGACAAATCTTGTTCGAGGGAGGAAGTTTCTGTAAACGTCCCCGAAACAAAAGGTTTACTTTGAGTAGGTAAACGAATAATAAGGTTTCCCGAGGAATAAGGCGCAGCCTATGAAAGTCTCGAACGATATCTTCAAAAGCCCCCTTTGCCTTTAAGTAATCTCCTCTCGAATCCCTGCGCCTGCCTTAGGCTCCGTTGGTAATTCATAATCGACGTTAACGTCCCTTCGTCCTCAGCACGTAATTCCAGCTCGCTTGAAGACCATGTCAAAGTGTAAAAGGGAGGAAGAAGTTTAAGATGTTGGCAAATTGCGGGGAAACAGCTTTCGCATTCTGCTCGAGTGATTTTGGGCGCAAAGTAGAAAATTAAGGGAACGCATTCCGCTTAAAAACGCGAAGGCATCTTTCCACTCCCGAAGGTGGCGTTGGTGGGATGAAACCGAAAATAACGGCGAAGATTTCTCCTTTTGCTCCCTTCAGGAAGTCGTTCGAAGATTGTCTTTTCCCTTCGTTGTCTTTATAGTTCCTCTTCTTGGGAAAGTATTGTAGAAAATAAGGTTTTTTGAGAGAAGGTTGGAGTGTATCCAGTATTTTTGCGGAGATCTAGAAAAAGTGTAAGGAAATTTTAGTCACAGTTACATAAACAAACTAAGGCAGCCATTCTCCATCTCTAGTCTAAAACTATCCTTTTGTTTCGTTCAGTTTTTGCAAAAATTTCCTGAAAGTCGACATCTTCGCAATAACAGATTACATATAGTGCGATTATACAATATTTCTCTCCTGTAGGAACAAGTCGGACTTTTCAAGTCAAGGTTATCTTCATAAAAGTCGAGCAGATGTCACATATTCCAGCATGCTATTAATTAAATCGTGTGGTTCTCCTCAAACATGTCCGCATTGGGAATCCTTACAAGCAATTTGCGGCCTCCTGCAGTACCGCAGCTCACGGGTGGGTGCATGAAAAACATCTCGAAACAGCTGGCGACGAAAATTTCTTATTCGTATTTTTAATTGCTTCCCTGGATTTGGTTCAAAAATGCACGCGAAAATTAGGGATCTTATGCGTTGTTATTCTGGAGTTATGGCTAGAATTTTTTTAATATTAATTTTTTGTATGAATATTATTTTTGTATTCACAAATTGAATAATAAAAATGTTCATATTAATATGAAATTGAACATTTGTCGAGCCTGAACTCATCGAGTTTAAATGAAGTTTTTGAGTGGAACTGTGAGAAAAAGCGAAGTTTTATATTAATGTAAAAGCAGTTTACCTGTCAAAATCACGATCGATTACGGATTTAACATTTGTCAGTTTTCATCATTTTATTCAACATGACGGTAACATTTAATCAGGGAAAGTAAAAACCTACCTTTCGGTTGTTACATCCTGTAATCAAGCTTCGATCGGTGCGAAAAGGAACAACTTTGCTGAATTTTTTAAATCGTGTTCCATCGACCTATGATTATCTTTCAAGGATCTAGAATATAAGCCTCCTTTTCCCAGGTGTTATTTTCTACTCCTCGTTTAGATGATACCCTAAGAATGTGTATCAAATTCATGACATTCGGAGCAATTTCTCTACCTGTACCTCGGGTGCACATGCATTATATAGTTCGCTTCGTAATTTTAACCCGTCCCGTCACTCACCCCTCGTAAATTGTTTCGGAGTATTCGCCGACGCGTCGCTATCATTCTATTCGCGGAAAGAAATTGGCGAGCCTTCCGAGAGCGAGTAATCTTCTAGGAGGTTTTCTTCTCTTATTGCTCTCCGGGCCTCTTTTGTGGTTTCGTGAACTCGGAAGGCAGCGCGATCGGTGGTATTGTTCGCTCTTTTCTCCCGACTGTTTCTCTTTTCGGCCGCCTCGCGACGTCAGCGCCGCCACCCGCCCTCACCGCTCTGCCGGCCCGTTACTCTGGTTAGTGTAGGTTGGCGAGTGGATGTGAGAGGATGCTCAGGTCAACAATCTTCCTCGGACGTCGAACTTGGGAGATCCGACGCAATGTGACGTGGAATTCGTGGTGTGATCATTAGGAATCGAAGCGAGTCCGGAAAAAGATGCAGGTGTCTGGCCGCGACCAAACTCCATTATTGTTTCCTCCGTGGAAGAAGAAAATTTCCTCCCGTGCCTCCCGAATGTGAATCACAACAAGCGTTGACTCGTTCTTGAGTTTTGTTTTTGTTGCGCGTTAGTTTTTTTCCGCCGAGAAAGTTACAATTTACTGTGATTATTTTTGTAGTGCGTCGAGAGAGAATATATTTTTTCCAGTTGGGAGTTTTTTCCCCGGATGTTTTGGCCCGCACCCTGAGATTTTTCGATGCCTTATTTTTTTAAGCCGTGGCTGTGACGAGGGTTATTTTTTCCGATCGTACTTCGTGAGGAAGAATCGACGCTTCGTTAGACTGAAGAATCGAGGAGGAATTCCTATAACCGCAGATCTCTCCGTCTTCGGAGGGGAAACAAAAGCGGCAAGAACCAAAGGGTTTCCACGATCATCTTCCATTCCATTGTGATCCGTTACATTTCGTGAAAAAAATGCGATGAGGAGAAGCATTTCCGTGTTTAAACATGATGGCTCCTCGGCCTAACCGTTGGGAGTGTGCCGAATCAAGTGTAATCGGAGTGTGATAATAAAAAGTGTCGAATTTTGTATATTCGTGACGTGCCTTAAGCTCTATTGTCGTTCGGAGGCGGTGCGACTGTTGGATGATGCCCTCAGCGTGATTGTTGTCTCCGTGAACCGCATTCCCAGAAGGGAACCGGAGGCCCCAACATGGTGGTGGTGGAGACTTCCAACCGCCAGTCTCTAAAGGTTTTGCCCAAGAGGTTCATCAGCCTTCATCAGTGGCTGAGCCCGTTCTCCAAGCAGATCAAATTGGCCGTGGTGAGTTCGTGTCCGCAGCACTCTTCCTATCGGACCGAGTCCCTCCTCCTTCCCCCCTTTGTCTTTTTTTGTTTGTGGCCAGGAGGTCGGTGGCCCTCTTCATTTCTTCCCGTTTGTTCGCTGCCAGCGCAGGCGGTCGACGCGCTCTCGCAGGCCGATCTGCCCGAGTGATCGCGGTGCCGTTCTCCGATCCCGACGGAGCGCGTGGGATTAGTAATTTTGCGCCTACTCGATTTTTTAAGTTAATTGCGCCGCTGTGGGGTTGGGAGGCGTGTGAGAAATATTTCAAGTGTCGCGGCGTGTCGGAAATTCATTTGTTTCGCGTAATTGCCTTTTATAAGGTTGGAGGGTTTACAGTTAAGCTCTGATGTTCGTTGTTTTCTAAAAAGCGGCTTAATTAAGGGGGCTATGAAGTTCAGATTGTTCTTTTGGTTCTACGCTGGGGATTTAAGTACCTCTAACACTGTGAAACCGTATCTAAAAATGCTACTAGTCAAGTCTTGATGTGACGTTTTCGGGGCGGATGGACCTTTGAAAAAGCATACAATTAACCGTTGTAGCATGAAATCATGGCATTTTAATGGATATGAATTCATTTACTTATCCTGGATCTCAAAATGTACGTAAAGAAAAATTTTCCAGCAGAAGCATTAAGAGGGTACTTCTCCAAAGGTTATTATAATCTAAGGAATGTTCCCCGAAATTTGTCTCATGATCACTTTATTATTACTTATATACGATAAAAGCCATCCTCTTTAAATGTCTCCGTCTTCCTCCTCAGCTTATTTAATGGAAATTCGTAGATAAAATTTTATCTTAAGTTCTTCTCATGCAAATTTTATTTCCTCCTCGAGAGTAAAATGTATTTCATAACATCTGTCAGTCTCCCAATTTTTATCTCGAAAATTCGTGGGATTCTATTATACGTCCGTAGAATTGATTTTCATGCTGCCATCCATCTATTTCGTAGTTCTTCCGGTGAGCCATGGGATTCTTATTCTAATATGATTTGCGTCGGTCTTCTCATTCTGCAGGTTAACGTCGGGTGATTGAATTTCTCTCACAGTTAAAGTCGTATTATGTAAGGGTCTCATGGGCACTGGAAAGAAAATTTCACTTTCGATACATGCTCTAACGGAAAGACCTAGTACTTCCATTTACAAATGGCTAAGAGTTGAGTTTAAAGAGGATGTGAAATGAGAGCTTTCTATCTCCATGCTGTTCCTTCGTATAATCTTGTTTTCTCTGGAGTTCAGTGAATATGAAGAGTTTTCTTTAAAGACCTTTTTGTCTCTTGCCGATATCACTTTCCCCAATGTTGTCGTATTGCGGAATTTTTGTCATTAATACATCGTAAATTTTAACCGCCAAGAATTTATTTTCTCGCTTTTTGATAGGCGTCGAAACAGTCGATCCGGATTTGATCGAATATCGATATTATTTTGGGGATTTTTCCATCATCGATAAAGTTGGATACACATGTTTCTCTCATCTGGCGTTTTCCTAAAAAAATCGGACGTTGCAACCTCAATGAATGGCGCAAAGCCTTAAGCGTTTCGGCTCTGCCAGCGAAATCATTTTAGCCTGATGAAATCTTGTCTTTATCGAAGAAAAATCTTTCTAGCGAGGTCGTGGGTTGAAAGAAAAAGCTTGTATTCATCTTTTATCGCTGGGAGTATCGTAGCTGGTTTACTGTTTACCCTATTAATTTCATTAGAGACGTCTCTGAAAGCGTTTGAAAGTGATTGTCGTCCGTAATTTCCTAGTCTGGTGTTTTATTTTCGCTAGGAAATATTTGTTTAACCTTCCATTTTTCCTGCGATAATTGCCGCATTCTGTCATACCCACGGCCAGTAGACCCTGTATCTATCTGCAGAGTGGAATTAGTAGTCCATAAGTTTTTGTATTGAGTTACTAGATGTTTCAAGAGCGTATGTAATGATCTGCAATGCTGTGATGAGTAATTGCTTAATCTACCAATTTTCTATCTAAGTGACACGAAAGCTTTTTCAGATCTGTCCTTACTGCTCCAATTTCATTCATGCGAATTCAAATTGAAGTTAGCAGTTTTAACGCGTTTTATCGTCCCAAGTCTACAAATAGAATCCCATTGATGCAGTAGAAACGCTCAGTAGTTAACTGATGAAGCGACTGAGACGAAACTACTAATCGCTTCTTTTCAAGTCCCTTTGTGACTCATTTTAAAGTTGAACTTCCTTATTAAGACCTCCTTATCGGATATTCAGTGCCCATGAAACAAGTAAGCTTCTGAGTAAGTTAGTGGTCGGTTGCTTATCTGTTGTCTTTATTTATAATCATTGCTCGAGTATTCTCTCGAGATTGCGAAATCTCGGCGTTTGTGAAGCGGCAGATCCAGCGGAGTTGTAATTTCCTTCCGATTGATTATGAAATTGCGTCCGTGGTTTGCATTGCCAAGCAGCCTCTTGGCATATAAAGTGGATTCCCGCATGTTGCCATGCTTCGGTTATGGATTGATGGAATCATTGTATTGGATGTGAATCAGAGCGATAAGGGAATGCAAGCTTCTGCAGTTTAATTTCGACGCTTGCCTTTCCGCGTATTTTTATATCTGAATGGCGATATGTGTGGGAGTGATTCACTGGCAATCAGTCGTGCTTTATCTCTCTCTACATTGCCGGGTCTTATCGTTTGTAAACTCCCCCGTCGAAGTTTCTCAAACGCTGAGGACGGTGCGATCATTCCCACCGTACCTGTTAATGACCGCATTCCTCCCTTTAAATCTCCATGGAAGGCGTTACCGAAAAGGGAGTTGTTTCTCTATTCGTCGCTTTTCCTGTTCCCCATTTCCGCTTTGTCGCCCCCGTTATTGCGAAATGAAGATCACATTGGGCCTCCGTTCCAGCGTTGCCGCCCGTATGAAAAAAAAAGCTGATTCGTTTGGATAATTCCGTTGGATTAGTCTAAAATGAAATGAGGACTGTTAACAAAGGGAAAGGCTCGCAATCTTCTCGACGCTGTGAAAAGGACTGGATAACTTTTTTTGGCTGACGTGTTGAGAAATCTGCTTATTTGCGCATTTGCATCTGTACGTATTAAGTGAATTGTACTGGGTGCTGTAATTAGGTTCGAGTTATTAATATGAATGAAACGAGGAATGTACGTATTCAAGGAATTAAATCTTTTCTGGAATCTTTGCGCGAATCTTGAAGTCCCGTGCCGTTTCTAGTTTCACTTAGCTTAATTGAAAAGGCTAGCATTAAATTTTCCTTTATTCAGTTCACTGGAACGGTTCCTTTTTAAAGTAGTTTCTTTTATTCTATTCATTTTATATAATTAGTTTATATCTCCTTACCGTTGTCAACTCGAAAGAATTTCGGTGAATCAATTTCGAAAATTTCGTATCAGTTTTCAATTTCTCGTATGTTATTTCTTACTGTGAAGCAGTAACGCCAATAATTTCCAACCCAAATGCTAAGTAGAGCTTTTCACCCCAGGAACGTGCAGCTGTATGCTGTTCCTACTGCCTTATGTCATGATTGACCCTGCGCTGTTTCCAAAACACTTCTTTCGCGTGATTGCTAAGGAAACCAAACCGACTAATGCACGAAGGGAATCCATTAATGAAATCGGGCGACTTTAATTTATGGTCTCTGAATAAGTTCGTTATAATGTAAAGTTAATGGGACTTTAAATAAACGGCAAGAAATATGGATGTTATATTTTTTCCTCGTATTCCTGTAGGTATTTATTCATTATTTTTATCTCATTCTACAGGGAAAATTAATGCTAGATCATTCTGCTTTTATGAATTTCGTTTCCCTATTATTTAAGCCATTTTGAATTTACATATTTTATTCTGAACTCTTGGAGGTAGAACCACCAGTGTAGTATCCTTGAGTCGGAACATATGTTCCATTACCTTTTTAAACATCTAATAAAGACTGAACGCGAGGGAGTGATGCTCGTGTATGCCAAAACTCGTCCTTTCCTATTTCGTTTGCCAAGTATGAAATGAGACACGCATAGGAAGAAACGCCAGCGTCAGAAACGAGGCATCCTATGCTGGCAACATTGCTCTCGTATACGACAGCTCTCGTAAAACTTTAGCGGAGAGCTCCGTCCCGTTTCCGCAGTAGTCCCCGGACACATTTCCCGTCCGTCCCGAGGCAGTATCCCCCGAAGGCATGCGTACCAGATGTACGAATTAATCCGTCCGCCTTCTCGCCTCCAGAAGGGTTTCGCGATACCGCTTTGACGGATTGCGCGTATCGGCGCTTGAGGACGTGGGTGCCCTCCCAAGGACGATGGCTCTGCCATGTGGTAGGCGTGGCAACCCCAGTGGTGACGTGGGAAGGAAGTCTGTGACCAATGAGAGGGGGAGCGAGATCTTTCATCTGATCGATCATTTTTCTGATAATTCACAGTCTTTTGCGTGCATATTTCGGGACTCATCGACCGGATTAAGTCATTCCTTAACGTCCATGCAATCGGAATTTTATCGAGGGTGGAAAGATACGCTGCAGCGATGCAGGGTGAATTTTTTCCGCGTCTCCTTCGGATTTTTCGATCGATTCCGCGATATTTTCTCAATATCGGGATCCTCGTTTTTTCGCGTAACCCGTTCGATGAAAGTTGCCTATGACTCGCGATTCGCATGACCTAGAATTTTGGAATAGGGTTAAAGTATTACTGGCAAAAATAGGGAAATTCCACGCTGCGCACATGACTCAATTTCCTCTTCGCTTTTAGGTCTTTCATGAGTCGTATTTTAAAAGCTTCCGCCGGTGTCGATGGAGGTCGTTGATTTCTCCCGCACGGTTCGTTTCGGTCCCGATACTTTTTTTAGGCATTCATGAATGCTTGGATCGTCGCAAAATTTAGTTTTTAGTTAATATTTTTTCCGAATATCCGTTTCTCCATGGATCATTGGGTTTTTAATAACTCTATTCTTCTGTGGGTATTACTCAGACTTTATAGGGGAGAAAATTTAGCGGATAACACCTGAAATAGATATCCTGTACTGAATTGTAGATTTCGTTATCAAATGGAATTTTTATGAAAAATACACACTAAGAAGTATTTGTTTATTGTCTATAGGTTATGTAATAAACTAGCATGGTTTTGGTCTTGGATCGCAAGATCATCACTGATGATATTATTGTGTATCCATACTTTTTGCTGTATAGTTTGAAGAAGACTCCCTACCAAATTTCACTCGATTCTACCGAAATTTTTTTCAGTAATTTTTCCAAGAAAAAAATTAATTCGGTAAGAAGAGAATTTTGATGCATTTAGTATATTTTTTATGGAAACCTTATTAGAAAGTTTTAGGAGGAATTTATCAGAATGTTCATTTCTTCAAAGCACATTCTAAATGCTATATGGTGTTAAATAAATGGCTCGTTTTACATATCCTTTTGGAGAGTTTTTTAGGCACGTTTCATTCCCCCGTGCGAATCCAAGTATTTGTCTCCCCGGTCTCATTTTTCGCTGGAGATTTCCCAATAGATTTCAAAGGCCTTATCAGCGTTTGTTTGAAAGCTATTTTGCTCAGCGACGCGAGTTATCGACATCTAGATGTGGATTTATGGGCGTTCTTTTATTTCTCGTTTCCGATTTGCTGTTTATTTGAGCGCAATAAAATTTTCCGATACCATGGAAATTCTACTTCGACCGCGCATTGATCCTCGGAAAAAGTTATAGACTTTTTGCTACTGCTAATGGGTATATTTCTCTACCATGCAACTAATCTTCAATTTGCCGTGAAAGTCCATTTGAAGGGAATCTGTTGTGAAGTATATCAAGTAATCGGACGGCTGCGTTCAGGGCACGCGCGCTTTTATCCCCGGATCCAATTTAAATCTTGCTCGTATAATGTGTGTAGCGGCAGCGATGACTGCTTGTCGTACTTATCGCGGCGGTTGTGAGAGAGAGAACTCGCTGCCGGAATCGGCGATGAGTGCACGAGAAGATACTGAAAAAATAAAAAAGGCGCTCTTCAGAATCGAGTTTTCCTTGTCAGCGGCGTTGTCCGAATTTTAAAGAACCAATCCAATTTCTCGTAGCTATTAAAACGAACCCATTTACCACATTAAAAAAGGAGAAGCGGTATAGGAGTGTCTCAAGTTAACGTAGCACGTCCCGCGAGCGGTGAATACGTAATTTCCTTGCGTCGTATTTCCGCATGTAGCGCCAGGAGACGCCGTAAACCGTCCACGGCAGACGGCGATTTCCTTTCCCCAGAGAACCTCGCATAACGACGCTCGTTTTTTATTCCGGGTTAAAATTGACGCGGCGTAAAACTTGATCCCAAAACCTCCTTGTACCCTCCTCGTCCGTTTTTATTTTTAAAGTCCATTTTAAATAGCGGCTTTTTCCCCGATGACGAGCAGTCCCATTGTCCGCACATCGCCGACGTGTTTCATTAATTTTTCACCCATCGATCCGCCAGGGCTTCGATCCCACCCAACCCGATGCGTCTCTCACATAAATAATTTACGTCGATTCGTGAGCCCTCTTTTTCCGTGTTTGCGTGCGCGCGTAGTCGCGAATGGTTCGCTCTTTATTGCTTTTTATTTCGGTCGGTTTCCCTTCTATCCCAAGAGGCAATGCAAATGGGAATGTACGGAAGTGACCCCTTCGTAGACGCTTGATTTCTCTTTCTCCCTCACCTTTCGTTCCGGTATTGTTCCCCTCGAATTTAGAAATTTGATGCGTTTACGTGGCGCATTCATGAAGGTGGAGTCTGGGTTCCTAAGATTCCTTCCATATAGCTCTCCTCGAACCAAAATTATGCGAGGTATTGGTACGGAAATCGCTAATGAATTTTCTCTTCTATATGCCGCTGACAATTTCCGCTTATGCTCCCTGAGCGAGTGGGAATGCGGAGAAATATTTCTTCGGTTCAGCTTCCGGGTGTATTTCTGTGTGAAATTTAATTTAATGTACTGTTCCGCAGATAGATAATATTTGGACTATTCAGACCGGGAAGTTGATACTACTCTGTTTTATATGCGAGAAGACGGAGACATTCCGTAAATACTCGCCCACGCGGGCAATTATATCGATCAATGGAATCCACGGGGCTGAAATTTGCGTTTTCTGTTTCTGCGAACCAAGTAGCGTCGTAAATCCCTCCGATATTTCGTCGAGTTTTCGAGTTGCAAAAACTCCTGCGGAATATAGCTTCCTTTAAACCTAATTTTCGAAACTTTGGGGTTTCTTAGTTTGACATAGTTACGGTCCCATGGGATTCATATTTGTATAAGCTTTTTGGGAATGATGAATGTATGCTTTTTATTTGCAATTCAAAAACTCTGAGGGAAGGATACCGAGTCTTCGTGACGTCTCCTCGTGGAGTTGCTTAAAGCGTAAGAGTTTTGCTTCTGTGGGATATGCTGCTCGAATTTCTTAGGATATTTTGAAGACGGTGTCATCATCCGGTAGAGAAGGAAGTGGTTTTTGGGAAGTGGGGAAGGGAGAGTGGTTTTTGGTGGCACAAAATTTTTTTCTTTGTGTACAATTTAATATCATATCTATGAATTATTAGTTTTTAATGGATTGATTCTAATGCTTTGAAAATTTGGTTGACATTGTTTGATCCTCGTCAAAGGGAATTTTTACATGATAAGCTTCATTCTTGTTAATTTCGCATTCGAGGATTAATCCTATTCTGTGAAAATCCTCAGTATATTTTGTATCACACTAAAGCTGGCGTTTTCAATTCTAAATTCACCTCTAGAAATTAGCATCATGATTGTAATGGATTAAAGCCGTTTGTGAATGATGAATCTTTTTTAGCGTTGAGTATTATCAATCATTTAATCGGAGTATTTTCTAATGGAAAAGAATGTTTTTATACCGCTCCAAAGGTTAATCTTTTTTTATGTTTGATCTCTATCGGTGCCTTCCAAAATAAGGGATTTTGTGTATCGGGGTAAAGAAATTAAAAGCTAATTTATTAGTGGAGAAATTTTTGTTCAATCTCTATTGTATTCACGTAATGATTGTTTTCATTTAGCTCTCCATTGTAAAAGTCGGTTTACTTTTAAGATCTCTTTCGGTACTCAGCTGAATAGCTTCAATCAATTCCATCAAAAGTTGAAGAGTTTAGGGGAAGCTTGAATATATCGCACGTCAGTAGTGAACCGTTGCTGATGTAAATCTCGTCGGCGTCTGCATAAGGACCGCTATTGTCTTCTTGATTTTCAATTTGAAATTGAGTTCCCTAAGGGGATTCCGTGGCACTGTTGTCTTCGGTCTTCGACCCTCCTCTTGGACATAATGGCCATCTTGCTTTCGTAAAATGCATTCATTTTCTCGCTCGCAATTCCCAAGGAAACACAAAAGAGTGGTGAAATGACTGTGTGACCGCACTTTGAAGTACTTGACCTTGTTTTTTGGGGCCTTTCTTCTTTTCACGTCCCCCTCTAATCATAGCTGCCTATCCCGCCATTGTTAGGCACCGAAAAGCGCTCCATATGCCCTTGTGATGATGTAGCGCTCGTGTGGATAGACGACGGAAGCTCGCTTTTAAGCCGAGGGAAACTTTTGTCACAATCTTCTTTGACGTAATCGACGAGGTTTGGGCCCCTCCAATTTTCATAGCAGTTGACTTTAGTATCATGGCCTTTGTTTGAAAAAGGGAAAGATTTTGATGTTCAGTTTTTCATAAAATTTCGTTTCGTTTTCTCGCTACCGATGCTCTAGCTTTGTCTCCGTTTTGTTTGTTCGAATTTGCAACTGAGAATAGCTGTATATCAGGAGTACATAAATGTCGTTGTTTATTTTGGAGTTTCGCTCGTTGCTTGCTAGCTTTAACAGGGTTATTTCCCGTAGAGGATGCGTATTATAGTAGCACTCATATTTTTGTTTATTGCATCTTAGTTACATCTTATTCAATATTAATTTATAATTTTTTATTCATTCAAGATAAACCTGAATTCATTGTCACTTCATTTAAGATGTACACGAATTGCATCGACTTTATGCATTACTATGGACTTAACCTTAAAAGAATAAGAACTTAAGTTCTCGATTAGTTTCACCGCATAACTCGCCCAAGGGAATGGCTGACCTCCAATTATCTTCAACTTCTGCTCGACCAGAAAAGATGCAGACTAAACATAGGAAAGCGGCGGTCGTTCCGCGCGAGATAGTTTCACAATCCACGCGTTGTTTTCGTCCAGTTTCTCTCGATCGACGCGAGGTCAGTGGTCCTGCGCGACCTTCATCATTCTCCTCAGCGTCCTCCAGCCATCCCACACTCACCTGGTCCATCCTTCCTTCCACAGGTGTCTTTTTATTAGAGCCTGTTAAGGTCCGCTTGCTAGATTGAAAAGTTGCTCCTCTTCTCCAGTACTCGTTCTCGAATCTTGAGGTCATTTGCAAAGCAGATGATTCCCCGCCTGTGGTCATATCTGGTCAGGGATGGCATGCATGTCGCGGAGGTTGACCGGTTTCGTATCATCCTCTTTTCGAGATCGTCTGCTCTCTCCTCCAGCCTTTCTATAATCTACTTTGACATCCTAAGGCTTCCTTCCCTTGAACATGGAATTTTCGAATGCCTCGAGGATGGATTAGCCATCGATCCCCCGTAATTGTTAATAAATATAACGCTTAATGGAAGTGGGTGCATTCAGTTGTTAAAATATATCCGCTAGGGTGATGATCCAATTACCGATAGCCGTGCTCTAAATATTTAATTAACGATGGCCTCGTAGGTTATGGCTAGTGATTTGCCTGAGGCAGCCATCTCGACCTCTCTCTACGCTTCGTTTTGTAAAAAGGCCATCTTCCATTCCAAAAATTAACTATAAACTTCTTTCATAAAAAGCCAATTCATGTATAAATATGGAAGCACTTTAGGGCTCTTTTAAAAATTGTGAATTGCCTCGATAAAATTGGGAGTAATTTTTTTACTTATATAAAGCTGTCCATGTGTGTTCCAAGTAAGTATTTTCAGAATGTAGATATTGGTGTGTCGTTATAAAGTTAACTTGCTGCAGAATATATGAGATTTTTCAAAGTACTCAATTAAATCTTGTATTTATTGTGAAAGTCTCAAAATATTGCATTATTTTCTGGGAGTAAGTTGTAAAATCACCAGAAACATTCACCTAAACTCAATTTATTTTCTCCTATTAAATGGAATTCTTTGTTAAACTTAGCAAAGGTATTGTTTCGTGTGCCTTAAAGCTGTTTTTTGGCTGTATGGGGGAGAAGGTTCAAATGCAATACTTCGAAAAAAATGATATTTTGCCTATAATTGGCTTTAACATTGGTCATAATTGATAATGTCCCTAAATTTCTCATCGGAAGATAATATCCTTGTAGATTTATAAAGTGCTGAATAAACGTCGAAGCGGAGATTAGACATGCGTTAGGTGTTTGCGTGCAGAATAATGGCTTTCTCCAATGATTATCACGTACGACTTTTATCTTAGAGTGAATTTAAGTAATTTCGTCGCGTGTAATATCTCGATGGTATTAGTGCTTTTCATGCCTACCCCCGCGTTCTCTTTCCGCTGTGAACCGCATGAGGCCGAGTAAGAAAATGGCCTAATGCATTTTTAGTCACGCCATGTTTCAAGAAGGTTTATTTTTAGGCGCATTGAGGGAACATGTGCTCCACAGCATCGCACTAAACGTCGGCTTGTATCAACTGCGCTCGGTCCTATTTTTCCGCAAATCTGTTGAGAAGACGAGTTTTGGCAACGATCGAAGAGGAACGATGCGAGACCGATTTGGAAGAAGCAGTCGTTATTCACATCTGTTTCGCAAAACGTATGTTTTTCTAAATATTACTCATGATTTGTCCATAGGTTGCAGAGATGTATCTAGGGAAATGGGGGATTTGCAGAAGGATGTTTTCAGCTGAGATTTAGTTCCTGAGCGAGAATTTTGCCGAAGTATTTTTATGAGAGGGTTGAACTAATGAAGGCTAGGGTGAATTATTGGAGACAGGTGATGGAGGATTGTGAATGAGAAGAGGGGATGAAAATATCTTTATAATACTGGAGAGGTGAAAGCTAATGATCCCACTGAGTACTTGTGATGGTTACATTCTTTCACATTGTAGATTTTATTATTCTCTACATATTCTTATACATAACCTTGTTTTTGGTTGTCCCCATTTTTCATGTAAGTCTCACAGAAATGACCAATTTTGGTTAACACATTTTGAAGGATATGAGCAAGAGTTATAAATAACCAAAGTTGCTCCTGAATTTTGATATTTTCCAAAAGTTAATAAAGGAAATAACTTGGATGCCACCAGTATCCTATTTTTGTTTATTCTCTCTTATTATTAATATTCTGAAAGTTAATTTATAATTTTACCATGAAAATTGTTGCTGTATCAATTAGTGTGAGTTTAAATGTTAAAGCATATTGATATTTTAAACCAGATGCTTCTGATCTCACAGACGCTACATTATTGCGACTCTCGCACCAATTCTCTCGGCATACCACCACCTCTTGGCGTAGGTGTCAGCTGTGGAAGGCCGCAAACGTCATGGGCGGGCGTTCCTACGCGTAGTCAGTCTGCACGTCTTGCTTTCGACTCTTTCTAAATTCTTCGTCCAAGTTTTCCTCCCCCGTTTTCTCATTTTCGGCCCTATTCCACCTTCAATTCGATAAGAACAAACTCTTCTCCCGTCTCCGTTAGCAACGAGGAGAGAAAGTTGCCGTCGCTTGGCCGTCTTCCTTTTCGAGAGGGAATCCTTAGCTAGAACTGCGTGAGCCAAATGTCGCGAGCGCACGGCTTAAATAGCGCGGGAAAGCTCTCGGTCTTCCTCTTTCGGAGCGATATCTAACTTCGTCACTAGGTCGCCGATGTCCTTTTATTGTAGCGGACGTGACTGAAAAACTCACCGTCCGAATCCGTATATTTTTTGTCGTTTATTTTCGTAACCTGTGGCGTCCGATTGGAGAGCGCCCAAATGAACGTAATAATGCTGGAGGATAGGTTCCGTTGCCAGAATCCGAAATGAATGTGACTTGTTCGTTCCGGGACAAAACAATGGTTATTTTTGTGTGGAAGTCGTATGGTAATCAGGGATCGCTTGACAAAAATTTTGGCCGGTTTCTGGAAGTTGATGGCCTATTTACCGTTTAAGAGTGACTGGCACCAAGTGGAAAGATTTGTCATATTGTAACATATAGCCTCGCGATGTTCACAGTTGTTCGGGGATAGATGTCTCCAAGTAATTTACAGCACAGTTTTCCCGACAAATTATCTCATTAAAGTCTCTTAAAATATTTAAAATTGCGCGGCATCCTCTTTTTAAGCTGATACTTAATATTAATTAATTAAAACATGAGGTAAATTATGATATGTAATGTCTTTTTTAATAGTAATTATTTCAATTCCTATTTTGAGATTACACTGAAAGAGACTTGAGTAACGCTATTGAAAATACGGTATTTTTAGCTAATTCTGTTATTTCGTTAAACATTTACTTGGTAGCATGTTCTGGATGAGATTCCTACTGTGAGCTTTCATACACAGCAGGAAATTTGCTCTCGGATAAGTTGTTTTGCATAGATTATAACAGAGGATAGGAATAATGTAGCTCACCTAAATATGTAAATCATACGAGCGTACCTCTATATAAACGCAGTCCCGCGTGAAATCACTCCCCATCTGATGTCAGTCGGATGGAAAACTTCATAACTAGAATCCATTGCGAGTGTCTGCTTTAGATGCCGACTGTCTCTTTTCCTATTGCATGCACTGAAATCCGCGCATAATCGTGCCTGAAAATCTATTTCGTAACTTCACCTGTAGGCTGCAGATGACGCTCTCATTCAGATCGTGCTACTCGAATGACTCACCGGATAGCGTAAAGCCGTTGATATATCGTCGAAAATGATGTCGGCATTCCTGTATTCCTGTCTTTTTAATGTTTGTTTAACGCCTTTCACGAGGAAAAGCATTGTTTACCGGACGCCTCGCTCCGAGAATCCGAGTTGACTTTCACATCTGTTCATAAAGAATTGCTTTGGATTTATAAGGCTAAGTAATAGGCTATTGCGGCCACCCGGGAGTTAAGTTACGCAGGGTGATGAAATCCGAGCTGGAATATTACGTATTTCATTCATGGACCATAGAGGTATGTCATGTTTACACGATCATAAAACAAGGTGGATTGTTGTCCTGATTAGTCTAGGTTCTGCCTCAGAATTAATGTAAATATTCTAATATTCAATGCTGGAATTGTGTGTTGGTGATCGAGGAAATTGTGCCACTTCCTTTGATCCTCGGGTTTAAGAACCTCAAAATAGGGAACTAGCATATTCACCAGGCAGTCTTATTCGAAAGTCGAAAGCGCATATTCTTTTATGGATCTCTCGAGTAATGCTTCCTCGACTATCGTCTCTTGTCAACTTCACGACGTCTATCTCTGAAATGCAATTCCCATCTGTTGTGTGTGACGGGCAGAGCCGTTACGAAGCCGAGTTGAAAGAAGAGGCTTTCTTCTCTGTATATATAATCAGTTATTTTTTTACGTAATGCAGATGACGCGGGATGCGTGCCCAATACTCTTACCATCCTGTTGATATTCCTTTCAGTAGGAAGTGAGTTCAAAAATAAACCCGTCAGTTGAGTCACTGGTAAAATTTTCCTAAGAATTGCTCGGTTTTCAAGTGAGTGTGAGTTTTTGGAGTTTTAGCTATCGTCAAGCTTATTCATTATTCCAAAATCAGCATAAATATTTGCAGGGAAATAACTCTGAAGGTCATTTAAATAGAAAACTGCTATATGATCATATTTCTTTCATCGACAGCTTTATCTCATGTTATTGGGAAGTCGATTCCTGCTTTTTTATGCTTTGTTTGAAAACAAATACTGGGGTTAAAAAGAAAACTTATCTACCAGAAAGATTCAAAGGCACGTGCAACTATTACTATTTTGCGACATAGCCAACTTCAAAGCTTTACTTGAAAAAATGCTTAAAAGAATAAAAGAACTTCAGATGTTCGAGACTGATTTTAATCATCAATGACTTGCGAATATCCCTCTGGCATAGCTACAAGTTATAAGCTCTAAACCTTTCCGAGATCCTGCATTTTGCGATGATTAATAGTGAGTGGCGAATCGTGTAATATCCTTCATTTTTCAGGCTCTTTCATAGGATCACCTTCCATACTATTGCATTCGGCGGCAATCTCTTCTCGTTGGGGGATTGACATTTCTTTCGCTCGGATTGTGTACAGAAATCCTTTTGGACGGCCTTGTCTGAAAAAATTCGCATTCGTTCGGCGACCTGCCTTTGGCTGTATCTCAGATGAGAGCATGCATGTATGTCGTTTACTTCCGCTACTGAATACGAAGTATTGATTCTCAGTCGGCACTCGAGATCGTGGTGCACTTCAGTAGAAAATATACCACTCTCCCTCTATTCCCTGATTCCGTCTCCGAAGCGTGCATTTCCGTATTTTGTGTTGTCGGGAGCCATGTCGTACGCATGTAAAGCTCTCCTTATCACAAAATCCGGGGATTTCCGTCGAAAAAGGGAACGCCCTCCCCGGGCGCTTCCCCGGTTTTAAAACCATTAAAGTCGACAAATAGACCACCGTATTTTTCGTAGCTTCTCTAGCAATTTGCCGGAGGGACTAGAAGGCTCTCTTTAGCGAGCTTTTCTCTCGGAAATAGGCGTCCCGTTTTATGCTTTGTCCATCCGACTGTCTTTCCGTCCTTTTTAATAGTTGCGCCCGTGGATTATTCGTTGTCACTCTTCCAAGCGCCCAATGCTGGACTTCCGCTAGCTTTATATTGGGGTTTTACGTAGTTCACAATTCGAGCAAAATAATTGTCGGGATTGCTGAGATGGTTGGAATTTCCCTCCGAGTAAAGTTAGTTTTGCGATTGGTGGGTGTTTCAGTCGTAGGCGTCTCGTATGCGTGCATTGATGTGTAATGTAATTCGCTTGCAAATGTATTGGATGATGCTACGTTGGGTACCTTCCTAGCTGTAGTCTATGTTAGAAGATTAATCTGTCGTATGTATTCTTCGGGGATGTTTCCTGAAGTCTATTGAAAATTGGTAGTGTCAGTTGTTTAGCGGGTAGACTCCATACTCAGAGTATAGTTAAACTAGAGTGGTATTACCGTCGAAAAGTTTTTATAAATTATTTGTAAGCGTTATTCTAATAGATCAATTTCGTGATCGTAAATAAAAATTCCTGATCCAATTGTAACCCTCGTGATGAAATGTCATACACATCGTAGGCTTTCATAGCTGAGGATTTAATTAGTTAATTTCGGTAACAAGATTTCATTGTATGCTTCCATTGGTAATCGTTAAAACCCTTCAGAATTACTTGATATGTTGTTCAGCATGAAGTAGCCTCTCTGATGAAGGCGGTTGCCGAACTCACCATGGTCGAGGACACCGAGGTTACTTTCTCCACTTGTATTATTAGACATACATTCTTCCGTTTCTTCCCTTTCGTAATACGTCAACACGGAATGACATTCGATTATGCTCACAGTAATAGTTCTACTAGCTACAATTCAAATTCCAAAGGAAATAGTTCTTTCGTATAACCCCAAACGCAGCGAGAGAGAATTGTAAGACGGAAGATTGTAATTACGGCTCCGTGTATGATATATCGAAATGTGCCTTCGTGAATTCCTTTCCATCGGTGATCCTGTTCGGTCCGCTTCATCTATCCGTGCCCCGCCCATATTCCTCCTATTTCTACTTTCCACGGATGTATGGAGGCCATTTGCCGTGTTAAGGTAGGTCGTGATGCCACTTTGTGACTATTATGCGCTTGGTCGTGAGTTGGTGATGGAAAGACGGACGGTCTTTACCTTGTCTCCTGTTCGCATAGGCATTTCCAGCTTTCTCTTGCCTTTAGAATCATCCTTAGCGCTTTTGTGTCACAACGGGACGTTATCCTCCTCATGTACGAGTCTTCATCTTCCTCGCCAAACTTCGGTCTTCGCGGTCTAATTAAATGAGACGGAAGGATTTTTTCTATGCACGTATCTCTCCAATCTCCCCCAATCGGGTCTCTTTACTCGCCTTGCGTGCAGATGTTTTTGAAAGCAGTATTTCCTGAGCGAAAACGAATTCCTCGGCTTGTTGAGTCTTATTCATGTCCCTCACTTCGGGAGCGTTATTATCGTTTCCTTGGACGTGTTTTTGCGATTAAAAATTATTTCCTGATGAACAAATGATACCCTGTAATTCAGTAATTTTATTACTGTGAAGAATGTAGTAACATGGTACGTACAAAATAAAGAGTTAAATAATTATTTTACATGATCTTTTGTGCCAACCAGATAAGGAATATATGAACAGTCATCTTACATTTAATTTACACATTTTAATGAAATCAGTTGGTCTGAAACTCTTTGTTTGTGTCTATCAGTATTTAAACGTCTAACTCTGTTAGGTAGCATTCGGTCCAAATTTTTAACAAAAGTCAATAGTTTTCATCGACTATACTCCCCTCAAAGTGAGGATTTTCATCATTAGTATAACAAAAATTTCCGATGGATGATAATTTTATCTTTTATTCTCGTATTAATTAAAATTTCCATTAATTAAAATGGCTTTGATTCACTGGTTGACACTGCTGTTTAATTAGAAACGTAATGCTTATTAACAGAAAAATAACCTATATTTCTCTGAATAACAGCCGGTAATAATAATAATCTTGGGCGTAAATTTTGTCGATACTTCTGCTCTTCGGATGTTCAGGAAAAGGCCTTTTCTATTCCAACCGTTTTCTCCTAGGTTTGCGGAAGTTTTTCATTAACACCAGCGTTAGAAGTGGGGCACGTCTTTCCAGTTTAATATAAATAATTAAATATCTTGCCCTCTTTCTGTGTTTCGCCAGTTAACAGGGTTTGAAACCGTATCAGCTCTCGTGAAATCTTAATAGAGGTATTTTTCAGATTTATCGTCGTGACGTGATTACCAGACGTGCCCGTGGATGCATTTCTCCAGCTCAGATCGATGCATCTCACGCCCTTCTCAAGTTTCTAGATTCTGTTCTGAAAAAATCGAACTTTTTAAGCTGATAATGACGCGAAACTGCCAAACCTCCGTAATTTAAGTGAGTTTCGAGATTTTCCCACCGCAGAAGAGGGTCGTCTTGGCTCTAAAGTTAGTACGTGTTTCCCCTCGAATGCACGAATATGCAATATCTCTCCCGGTAATGCCTTGCTTCCAGGGATAACGAATACACGAACGTGTTTCTGGAGTTGGCCGACACGTTCACGAACGCAATCAGCCGAAAGTTGACAAGGGCGTCAGAGAGATGAATGCTTGGAGACGCTCGCAAGGGGTCGTAATTTTTAATCCCTCGCGAATCGTAGGTTTTATTCCGGTAGGAATGCGCAGATGGTCGTGTTTACTTTGAGAAGTAGAAAGGGGTCGATAGCTTCAAGATCCTCCGATGGCCGGCGTGCGGCCCGCAGGCGTGGTGAGAGGGAGGTGGTCGAGTCCGCCCGCTTTCCAGCAGTGAAAATCGTCGCTTTCCCTCCTTTCTGGCCGGATGAATTGCGTTGTATTTTTGTGTTGAGACTGCGGAGAAATTCTTTAGCCTTTCCCCCTTCAATTTCAAGCGTAATTTGGCCGTATCTCTCAGCGGCGCCGTGTTATAAGAGATCGCGAAGCTGGCTTTACCCGTTCTGATTAAGGAGGTTAACTGCGCTTTTTTAACGTGATCCCATCCGGGAGTCTTCGAGCCGTTTTTCTTGATGTGTGAAAAGTAGCGATTGTTTCGTCCTGGAAGGGGGTTAGTCGGTTGTGCCAATTGTAATCGTCAGCTCACGTGCGAACCCCTTGTTACTATTTGTCGCCTCCGTATATCTGCCCTTTGCTCTATTACACTCGTATATCTCCCGTTATTAGTTTTTCGTACCATTCTGTTTCTAGGAGCAGTTTCTAGGATACGGCAGTCTTACAGCACTGTCTTTATTTGGAGCACTAAAATGGTTATATTCTCGCTAGTACATAACCATTCATACTCAACGTGCTTTCACATCACGCCCATGGTTGGAACTTGAGCATCTCATCTCTTTAATGAAGTGACGCCCTCGTATATGAGGTCGATGCTTGACTTCTCCATTTGCCATAATTTACTCGAAGAATATATTTGTACAGTATTTCTTCCTTCCTCTACATTCAACATTTCGTTCGTAAATAATTAATAATACTCCCTTGGAATCTCTTGTTTTTATTATGGTCTTGGTATTACATAGCCTTTGTTAATTATTGTTTAATAATTCGTGCAAGTATTAGTATAGGTATTCGATAATGTCAGCAAAATAAAAAGCGTAAACGACGATATTTGACAGAATGCAAATGAACTCGTCCAGCAATGCCCGAGGGGAATCTGTTTCAGTTGATTAAAAAACGCATGAAGAAACGACTCGGAGCTATTTTACCTCTCTCACGTAGAAATCAAGTCGGAGATCAACTTACAAAGTGCGGTTTCCGCGTTAAATTCCCTTCAACTTCTATTTCCCGGTGAATCTGGTGCCGGTTTATCGTTAGAAATCGATTCACTCTTTTACTTATTTTACAGATTAACCTAAATATGAAATTGGAGTCGTTCCAGTCACTCGAGAAAGTTAATAAGAACTCACTACTCTGATTTATCGGTTTTCACGCATTCTCGCTTCGCATTTTTTCTAACATCAGAAATGCGGAAATAATTGAAATTTGGATGCATATTCCGAATTGGCGCGGAATGCCTGATACTCGGATGCTCGGCATAATCCTCCATCGTTCCCCTCAGGAGGTGGTCTGGACCCGCCCATCTTAACATCGTTTTAAAGCACTCCTTCCACGTCTTCCTTTTAATAGCAGTCTAATCTCCACGTTTTCCGAGGCGGGAAATACACCGATCGCGTTAAACGAGAAGACTCGATCACGTCCGACGGAGCGAAGTATCGCCCCCAACTAACGCACTCAATAATTCTCTCACTTGGAGGAAATTCCTTCCGAAATGAAAACGTCGCCTCCGTATAGTTTCGCTTTTCACGGAGCTTCTCTCTTTGTCTTGTCCCACATCCCTGGGGGATCACGTGGCTCGTTTGCCCAGTCCGTGCCGCATTCCACGGACTATCGACATCCCGGCGTCTCCGCCCAGGACGGACTCCCAACGGAAACAAAAGAGACGACTTTCGGCGGATGGCCACGTTTCCATTCTCCGCTCTTTTTCCCTTATCCGGTTATATCGCGTCCTCTTACTTTTTCCTTCCCCGCAGCATCGCTCGCATGCCTTTCCCGGAGTGCGCGGCGGCCGCAAGAACCGCGCCTTTAATGAAATATTTCGTCCCCAGCTGTATCTGTCTTTTGTTTCGCCGTTGTTTTGTGCCGTTTGGCCCACGCCCGCGGAAGGTGAGCACCTCTTTCCTTCCCCCGTCGTTGTGGAAAGGGCTGAAATTTTGGCTCGCAGTGTTGCGTCGCCATTTACGGAGGCATTGTAAGCCCTCCGGTTGTGATACCTCTAACGAGGTGCGTATTGTTGTCTGTGGTAATGAGGGTAGGTGATCGTGAGGCGGGCTGATTTTTTTGAGTACTAATTGGTCGAGAGGTTTGTGTACCTGGATACTGGTACTAGATCGTCCTCTAGCTAAAGTTCAATTTCGTGAATCTCGTGCTTTTTTTAAAGCGAAGAATAACAATTGTCGTTTTTAATTATCGTGAATATATGATTCTCGTAATTTTTATTTTATGTGATTCCGAGAGAGGTATCGAAGTAAATTTATCTGATGGTAGAGAGTTCGCTTGATGAATGCAAGGAACGATCTCAGATCTTCTGGTGTTTTCAGAGATTAAATATTACGGTTTCGTGTGTCACAGTGCTATCTTATTTCTATTCATGTTTCTTTAGTGAGCGCGTATTCAAATCTCCATCATAACTGTCTCTCTATATAGAATAAGGCGGAAAGATGAGAATGATAGCAAGGTGATTCAGCTTTCTCTAAAAGTACCGAATAAGTAATTAAAGGATTAAATCATTATAATTTGCAATGTTAGATATGCGTTTGTTTCATAATGGGGAGCCTTTTGATAAATCGGAAATAAAATTAATTTACGATTAATTTTATCCTTAGAAGGTATTAGTATGGAAATTGTTTCGATAAATTCGATTGTGTGGAACTCACATTAAATTAATGTATTTTTATTCCTGTGATGGAGTCTCTCAAAGTTACAGCTTGTCGCTTGATTTTGTTTCAAATAAGTCGATTTTTCCGAGACGATCAGGACCAAATATTTATCTAAAGAATTTCCTTATATCGCGCGGTTTGAATTATTCTCTCCATGTCTCCTTATATGAGTTTTATTCGGGGCATAAAATATTCTAGCAAAATAGCTCGGGGATGGATCAACGTTCTTGGGGAAAATAATTCCCGGTCACCGAAACGTGGGGAATTTCATTTCATGAGCAGTCTTAGCTTTTGGTCCGTCTACCGAATCGGTAGTCGATATGCAAGCCCGAGTGGATCTCAGAAAATATCTTTCCCAAAATTCCCTCAATTCCCAGATTCCCTTCATTCGTCGCAGCCTTTCTCGGATTTAAAACACCCGTCCGTCCCCTCCGAAAGGACTCTCCATTAGAGAGCCCCCCTCCATTCCGTGGCTGGCCCTTCTTCTTGCGCGTTGGGATTATGCCTTTTCGATCTTGCTGCCGAAAATGGATGTTAGGATCGGCCTTCGGAATCCTGCGTCGCTGGAAACCCGCAGTGGTTGGACCAATGAGAGGTTGGAATGATTTCGGATGAGATATTTCGCTCCGAAGGTAGCCAACCTCATTGCTTCGAGATGAAAGGAATATGTTCTCGTCTTTGTGCCGCGGACTACTGTTGACTCTATCCTCTTCATCCTCTTTTTCTTCCGCTGATCGATTTGAAGTCCTTCGCGACCTTTGGTGAAGTCACAAATCATCGGGGTTTTATTCGTGTTCCGAGTGCGATTTTTTTCCGTAATGTCGTTCGTTGTCTTCCAGGAGACGAGGTTTCTCCTCATTAAAGCAATGTATGCAGGCATTAAGCTGGATTCCACACCGTTAGCTATCTCTTTTACCTCTTGAAGATGTTCAGGAATAGAAGAAACTTCCGCGGTAACTAGGTCTAGTTTTTGGTATTACGATTTCAGTGATATGTTACGTCACCGCTGGAGAAGGAAATGTAGGGCCTGTTATGCGATTTGATGTCAAGGCCATTGGAAAGATAAAAGTGTGGGTACATCGGGTCCTAGTTAGAGGTTTCATCTCCTTCTTTATGACGGCTTTAATTCCATCATTTTATCGGTTACCTTCGTATACTTCCTCCCTTGACATTTTACGCTTTTCGGGGATGTGCAATGCATTACATGGAATTAAAAAGGAAGGTGAACAAGAAAGGTAACTTGGTAAATGTTTTATCGTCATGTTGAAAGGCGAATGTGCAAGTTGATGCTTTCGTGAATTTTTCGGCTAGAACTCTTCAAGGACGAAGTAATCTCTGCATTAAATCATTTTAAGTACGAGATATAAAAAATGTTTATGATTTCATTGCACTGGGTTCTGGAAGGTATTCTCAACAGGTAAACCGCATAATGTTCAATAAAATATCGTGATGGCATCTATGTATGAGATTAATTTGTAGATACTGTATTAATGAACAAAGGCTAAAAATTAGAAATAAAAATTTTCAATCCGAACTATTTAATTGAAGTTCAAACAAACTGAAACTTATGGTACAAAGTGCTGTGAATCTGAATTGTTACGTTAGATTCCCATTCATTTTATAAGACTAAGTTGCATTGGAGTATAATTTCCTCATCTAGTGCTTCTTCCAAATAGAGATCCGGAACGAGGTAGCTCGTCGCTTGTATAAAAATATCACTCTATGCAAATTAAAATTTTCCTGTTACCTAATGCGATCATTTCATCGCACGCGAAGCAAAACCCGTATGTGTTCTCCGTTGGCTCTAAGCCATTCAAATGGGAAAGCGGAATCTTTTCCTCGGGAATGAAGAGTATCGGTCGGTGCAGGGTTAAGACGTACTCATCCGTACATAAGAGCGCTCGGGAAATTGGGTAGGGCGAAGGGAAGGTGCAGCATGGCTGGAGGCGAAGAGAGCATCTTGCCGCGCGTGAAGGCGCTCCTCCGAATGGGATTTAGGCATCCAGGTGTTTCCACGTAGAATCGCTCCCTTCCCGAGGGAGGATGGCGGAGGCGGTTCCTCCCATGAGCGCGTGGGAAGCATCTCGTCAGGGGTAGGTCGGCCGGGGAGTGTGGGAGATACGCCGCCCCTTTTGTCCTCAGCATCCACTGCCTTACTTGGTTCGGAAAGGGCGACCAAGGATCCCGTGTCCTTCTTCCCCTCCCTTTGAGAGCTGCTCTGCAGACATCCTCGTCCACTTGGCGCTATCGACTACGAGAGGAGGTAAAAGGCTCCTTCCCCTTAGCAGACGCTGTTAATCAGTGGTTCCCAGCTGTTGGGTCAGGAAGAAGTATAAATTGAATGGAGGCATCCCTGCGCTGGGGAAGTTTTGAGTCTAAGTGATTACGTAAGGAGTTGCACGTAGGGTTTATTTGGTGCAGCTTCTGAGGATGATTGAAAAGGAATTGTATTAGAGGAGTGATGTAAAAATGTTTAAATTGAGGGCACAATTTGCTCAAGCAATTTTAAAGAAATGATTACTTTTCTAATTAATTAAGCATAGATTGAATTGTTAACTTCTCTGGAGGCTCTCTTAGCTTTTGAATGCACTGAGACATTTAATTTTTTGATGCATCATCTTTTTCCAACTGTTGTTCGGTAAAGTGAAATTTTCTTTTCCATCAGTTTCTGCTTCATTCTTTGTTATTTTCAATGTTGAAATTTATTTAGGGGCCTAATTTATAATTTAATTATGATATGAGCTTTGATTAGTGAAAATTAAACTTTCAGATTATAGCTAATATCTCTCAGTTAATTATAATTACACCTTCGAAGGGAGTGATTTATAGTATTCAAAATTTTCAGTCGCTAAATGATTGCATTTTGGCAGGTTAAGTCTACAAAATTACTCGCGTGTTTTTATTATAATGATTATTTCTTAATTGGAATGAAAAATTTCTGGTTTTCATTCAAGTCCTCCTTAGGTGCTCTGAGTATATCGTTTGCATACTAATTCGTAGTTCATACTGGTCTTTGCGTTCATCTCCCTCATTATTCTTCAATTAATGGGATTGTATATTTTTATTTAGAGAATTGAACATTTCTTATTTTTAACCATTCATTTTCCGTATGTTGTATGAAGATGTGTATAATCGTTTGAATAACGTTTGTGACATATCTGTGATGATCACTATTTCATTGGTATTCTTTGTACTAGACCCTCGGATTTATATATACTCCATTTTTTGTTCGTGCTGAAGTGATTTTGTTCACTAAGGTTAATTCCCGCCTGACATTAAGAGTGAGCCCTAATGGGAATGTGCACTGCACAGTACAGCGGTTTAATTCAAGTTCGAATGGAATCGTTTTACGTTCCGAGTCTTAATTGCATATTTGAGCGACGTAAGGTTAAGGTTGCATTCGTCGCCGCTAGTAACGAGAGAAATTGATGCTCACGTGCATTCATAGATCCCTTAAGTTAATGTGGGCTTTGATTGTTTCGTTGATTGCGGAGGATTTGGTCTTTATCTCCCGAAAGAAGCGGTCGGAAATAAATTATTCATTAGTGGAAACTCTGAAACGCTGTAGAATTTTAATAAGTTTTGTGTCTGTGGAGTTAGGAACAGGCTCGAGAAGAGCAGAAGCATTTGGACGAAATTATCCCTCGGCACCCAGTTACTCAGGGAGTTAATTACTTTTACTCTGCATTTTCATTCTCTTTTCCCCGATTATTCCGTGCATTCACTTTTATCGTCCACTTACTTTCCGAAGATGGTCTCTACTCTTGCTCGCTTTCATGCCTGAATTAACAAGGATGAAGATGTCTTACTTTGCAAATGTTAAGAGGATTTTTTAATTAAGTGAAGTTTTAGTTAAAATCGATTGTTATGTTGAATTTTACTTCGGAATTCTAAATTCTTATGTTGATATTACATCAGTCAGAAGTTGTGGTAGGATATGTTGGAATAATAATCTATAGTTACGTATTTTCGAGTAGAGGTATAAATAATTTGCAATGAGTGCAACTTACGCAGATTTATATAAAAGATCAGTAACGATGTTCATGAAATTTAGACAGATTGTGCTATTTTATGAATCTCACATTTTCTAAAATAAAGATCCTAGAATGAGATGGATAAAGAAATATCCAAAACGTAATGCCCTACATTTCTGCATTCTTGGAAAATATAGCTAAACCCCTGTCAGGGGGATTTCGACATGGAAGATGTAGTGTTCACAAATAATATTCAAATATCGCTAGTCATTTCGGTAGTACCTTTGTTGTGAATACGGTGCTTAGAAGTTCTCTGCATCGTTGGATGAGAAGGCGGTGTCGTCTCGAAAGTTGAAGATCCACATCCTCCGCTCCGAGAGAAGCGTCAGCTACGTGACACAGAAACTCGTTTTCGGAAATTTCCTTCGTGAGTAAAACGACCGTCTGTCTGCGGAATCCACGCTCCTTAATTCCCAGAGTGTCCCTCTCTAAAGGAATAAATTTACTCCTTTTGGATGTCCTAAAGAGCGCTCGTAATCGCCTCGTCCCTTATCCTTGAGATCCCCTGACGGAGTCATCGCCTCTCAAACAAGCCGCGGACATTTGAATTGCAGAATTCACCTAGTTATTCGCCGGATGAGGTTCGCTTTTGCAACTGCCCCTGACCCTAACGAAAGTAAATTCGATTTGGGCGATCGCGGAATCGGGCTGTAACTCGTTTCTCACGAACGGTTCCAATTTGAGTATATTCAAACTCTACTTCCTCATTTAACGTGTGTGAATGTCCCTTTTCATCTAGCAGATTTGTTTTTCATCACTGCGTAGACTAAGTGAGGATGTGTTTGATAAGTTTCTCGCTGAAGTTTCCCTTTTCAAGGGTACGGTCGATCTGAAAGTCATCCTCAAAAGCAAATTTGAAATGTCATCTTTGCCTCAAAAGGAGCGTTAGACTTAATAAGCCCCAAGGGTTGATACGCGATACGTTTTTGGCTTCTATATTAGAATTCGTATATTAGCCTCAGAACTGGTTTTCAACTTGTATTTACCAAAGAAAAATTAATTCAGTCGTCTGAATTCATTTTATGTCAGATTTTGCGGCGATTTCACTGTGGCGCAATACATATTCATGATCACAAGAATACGAGTCTTTTTCTGATGAATATATTTTCACGCTCTGTTCACATCTTGTAGTTAGCAGATAATTGGATGAGACTTGGAATTGTGAGTAGTAAAAAAACAGCGGAAAAATTTTTAAATGGCCATCTTTAATAATTTCCGAAATATTTTTCCCAATGAGCCACCCTGGTTGTCGTTCAATTCATCATACATACATATCGTTTAATACATACATTATACGCGCGTATCCATATGATCTTTTTTTTCTTATGCATTTATGCGTTGATATATCCTTTGTAATCTGTCCCATTTCCTCAATGTTCTATCCGTTCCACCTGGAGTCGTTAGGTTTCATATATATCATTCAGTTCCAATATCCAATAAATCTTCCCTTTACCAAATGTCATAGATCTTTCATTGCATATTGGTCACCCCGACTTTGATTCTTCCACATTATTTCGTTTTTGTCATATTTGTCATGATTTGTGTGAAATACCCGTGAACAGGCCCTTTTTTAATCAGGCGATTTCAATTTCAGCACTCCGAGAGCTGCATCCTTTTATCAGTTGCTCATGCCATTCTCATAAAGGTACAATATAACCCTTCCCACGGATTGCAATATTCTCATGCAGACATCTTTTTTATAGCGCTTTTCCATTCGCGTTCCTTGGCCATGCACCGCTTTTCATTCTTTTTCGTCTCTGGGGGAAGAGGTTCCGTAGAGGTGGGAAGAGAAGTTTTTGCCCCCTTTGGGGCGGCGACGCCTCGCTTTCCATTTCTTTGAACCCCGCCCACCCTTCCCTGCACAGCCTCGTTTTTTGTTTCCTTTATACCGGGAGATCCGCACCTTCACATCCCAGGCGTACCATCCACCGCATCGCCAGGTGTCGTGCGGGTATTACGAATCTCGAAGGAGCTTGCCTCCGTACCTATTGCTCCTGTGTGATCGGATATTTTGCACGGTTTCATTCCGAAAGAAATTGCGACTCCGTTTTCATTACGTTCGCAAGTTGGGGGAGGAGTAAATATCGAGTGAGATGGAATCCCGTTGCTCCCCTTTGTGCCGTTCCGGTTGCATATTTTCCGGGGCATAGGTTGTCTCCTATTTCTCCGTCTCGTTGATTAAACGGAGGCGTTTTCGTTTAATTTAGTTCTTGTCCTCCGGAACGGAGATGCTAGGTAATGCTAGAGGAGTTTGCCCTGTACTTGAAGGAAACAAGGTCGTAGTTATTCCATTTCGCTCGGTATGGCTGGAAGTGAATTCGTTGTCGATTGCATTGCGTCAAATTTCCGTCTTCAAATGAAGCCATCTGGAGGATGGAGGCGGAACCTCCCGGATTTTTGCGATCTCATCGAGTCATATTTCGGTCCCAAATGATTCCTTTGTCGTAAGTAATCACATTATTACCCTTTCACGTTTTGGCTCGAGTTGCACCTTGATTTGATTCTATGGCTAAGCCGTGTTACAAAAGTAATCGAATTGAAAATGAAAGCCTAAAGACTGTTAAATGCTGTATATTTCATTGTTTAAAATGTTGTGCTAATTACTACAGCGGTTGTAATAGAATTAAGAAAATATTTGCGAACTGCATGAGCCACTCGACTTTCGAGAAAAAATAATTTCTCTACTATACAAAATATTTTTAAGAAATTTACTGATTTATATATATTAATATTTATATCGTTACTCTATTATTTAGTTGATAAATATCGTCAGTCAGCGGTTGTATACCGCTGACTGAAGTCAGTATATGTGATTCAGCGCAAGATGTAGGAATCATCCTCATTAACACATTGGTACCATGAAACTTTAAAATATGAATTCCTCACCTTATACACTTAATAACTATTATTTACCTTATGGCTTTTATTTCTTATTCAAGTACATTGTTCGTCTCATTACATTTAGGTCCCACGAAATTCATAGACTCATTCATAGATGGGAAATCGCGAGGAAATGCATGGAGTGTTTTACTTATTAACTTGGCACCGAATCAATATGGGAGACCTTCTTTCGCCTAGGCATTTTCGCAAGTCCATTAAACTTCCAATAAGGACCAAACTTGCATGATGACGTCAAGTTTCTCGAGTACTTTATCGTGGGACCGTACCATTCGGGATACACGTACCTCAGTTTGGAAACCCCTGATTTATGGCGCTCACTTGCGTCAAGCTAAGATAAATCCCACCGCAAGAACTTAGTCCCGAAAATCCTGCAGAGTCAATGGGATTGCATTTTTACTCCTCTCGGTTCTGTTATTTATTGCCTCTTCCGGAATCAGCTCGCAACATACCCTCTCCGTTTCGAGAATATGGTTTTGTCGGTTACTTCCTGCATTCATTGTCGATCTCGAGGACGTCATTTGTGAGCGATGAATTGGAATCGCAGTTTTTTAACGAGTTCATGTCCAACCGTTGAATGAAAGAGCCCGAGCACAAGTCGACGTATGTAACTGCTGTATATGTCTTTATTCTCATTTTTTTATCGCCGCTGCTTCGTGCCCTTAGGCTTGAAATCGAGCGAGTTATTTGACCTCGATATTTTTGGTGAAAGGACTCGTTTGGACCAATCGAATCTGAAGCTTCGATAGCTCTCGTCGCAGTTGATGATGCATTTTGTTTATGCCTCAGGTTCGGCCATCAGAAGTGTGCTTCCGTATAGAATCGATGCCCTTATTTCAGAATGACTCAAATAGGAGTCGTATTTCTTTACTTTTGTTTTTCCTTTGATGATCCTCGAATTTCCTGTCCATCCCTGATGAGGATGGCTCATGTTATGAAGATAGTCTGCAAAGGATAGTTTCGCCGTGGGTTATAGGTCTTCAAAACCACGATTGATTTTCTATGTCATCTCTTGGAGCGAAAGATCTGTTTCGATCTATCGAGTGTATTTTAAGAACTCAAGGTCTTTCTTATTTTTTAGTATTAATAGCTGTTTTCAAACAGGTTTTTTTTCTCTTCTAGAATTAGCATTCTCCTAAAATCATTTTTAGAGACGTGAGAAAAATGTTTGTAGAGTGACATATGGTGAATTAACATACAGGTCCTGTCTTCTTGTCCCTTTCTTGTCAACTGTATTTCCTCAAGTCATAAATACCAACAATTTTGCATCTATAATACCGTTTTAATTCGCTTCGATTATATATGGAATTATCGTTAAACCTGTACGTATGAGCTTAGTATTAATTTTTATTGTCATGGTTTACATAATTGGTTTTTTATCATCACTTTTTCGGATCTATCGTAATATCCATTCTCGTATGCCTTAGTTTATTGAAATCTTACTTTGTGTTTTTGTGAAATAATTTTAGGGCAAATATGGTCCTTTATTTACTCCTAAGAAGAAAACATTTTCTGTTACTAAAATGTTTAGAATGTTTCAAATTTTTTTTCGATTTGTATCTATTTTATCGTTACTTAGAAGCATTATTATTATTGCGAAAATGTCGAAAACAATTTCGAACAATTTAACGTTGGGAATGAAATTTTCAAAATTTTTAAAATATCTCGGAAATGATAACGCGGGGATAAGAAATGCCGTTCGAATGGAGAGGTTTAATCTCAGCGTGCAATTTTTACTCCATTTCATAGAGTGTTTTATTATGTTTGTTCGCCCAAATGGAGAAAGAAAATCAAGACATCTGAGTAGTCTTTCTTCTTCACGTTCCATTTCCATTTTCCTGCCTCCCCCAGCATCACCCGAGACTCCGCCGTCGAATTTCGTATGCGTCGCCTTGCTCGTGTGCGTGCCGCTTCTCCCCAGACCATGATCTCCACCCCCCTCTCACTGCTATAGTTTCTTTCTCCCACCGCCGCTGCGACGAGCTAAAATTGTATATTTCTGAATCTCTCTCTCTCTCAGGACTCGATTCAAACAACTCATACACATTCGTCTGCTATATCTCAGCCCCCACTCTCGTTTATTTTGGGGAAAAATGACACCTCCGTGTGGATTTGGACGTGTTTGTGAAGCTTAGATGCGTGGACCGATTTTTTGGTGATTATCTGTCAGATACGGGATGTTCACACGCGGGTAACAAATGACCCATGCGTGTAAGTTATCAAAATATAGAGACACTGTTTATTATTTGTTCGGGTGTTATCTTTTTTCATTAGGTATGGATGATTTATGAAAGCTGAGTGTATTCAGCTCAAACTGGTCCTCTATTTTTTACTTTTGCGAAACATAACGTGCATCTGCTTCGCATAAACTCGTTAAAACTGATATCTTCTCCTTGTTTTTTTCCACCTTATCCGCAATAAAACGGATTTTCTCTCGCTTCCGAGATGATATTTATCTAAGCATTTATACTCATAGTCCAAAAATTTCCTTTTAGTCCAGATTTCATTTAAATTGCTCTACGAGAGACACTTAACTCGAACATTTTTTGGTAAAATATACGCATAAATCCAGTAAAGCGCCTGCAGATCTCTCTTCCATCCGTCCGAGCGATTTGTTTTAAAATAGACTTCCCTTCGTCTCACTTATGTATAACGAGCCGAGTTTCCGTGCTTTTAGTCATTTTCGTTCCGTCAGTCGCTTTTATTGGCGAACTTGCGAAAGAAACTAATGATGTTATTGATGGGAAGAGAGTGGTAGTTCTCGCTCGTTTGGGAGACACGAGTTTTTAGCACCAAGAAGTTCCATTAAGTGTGGCCCGTTTCATTAGTTGGGGACCATTATTTTCCTCGAAGGACATCGCTTTTGCTTTCTTTCCCCTGTTGCCACCGGAGCTTGTTCAACGCTAATTTTTCCTAATAACAAGTTTTCGGGATTTTCTGGGTTGTTTTTGTATGCTGATCCTTTTTTGTTCCTGGTTGTCTTTGCGTTTATACAGTTATGTTTTCTACTTTTCTAATAATGTTTTGGCGCTATTTTAATCGTTAATTATCCTTGCAGATGTAATTCCTTCTTCATGAATTTATTCAGTGCCCAAAAGTAATGTGTGCTTAAGGTAAGGGTATTGTAATCCCTATACTTAATTTCCTGAATGTGATAGTAATTATTTTAATTCATAATTAATTTGAAAGCTTTGTTCTTCCTCTTAAAGCTTCTCATCGTCCACTAATGTGAGAGAATTAGAAAAGGATCTTTTTCTGTATGTTCTCTGGAAAGGTTATCGAAAGATTAGTTTTTGTGACCTTCTCCAGATTCTATCCTTCTTTTGTGAGAAGTATTAATTAACCTTCTCTTATCCCTTCTATTGATCGAACCTGAAAGATTTATTCCCCTGAAAAGTCCTTTTATGGTGATTTCGAAGAACCTGATTGTAGCGATGGAATGCCTTTTTCATCTATCGGACATTGTAAAAATTCGCTAATTTAATGCAAACCAGCCCTATCTTTGATAAATGGGAAGAGTGTTTACTCTTTTTTATTGCGGATTTCCATAAGGAAATCTGCTTAGCGAGGTTATTCAACACGGAATGTATTATTTACTTTTACATTCACTACTCAGAACTACCGGTTTTTGAATGACGGTGCTAATTTGTATGGAATCTTTAGCGAATTCCCGTCGTTTCTCATGAGGCCATCCATGACCATACGGTATTGCTGTTATCATAATCGTTTCTTGGAATATTAGCGGTATCTGTTGAGTGATGAATGAGTAATGACGGTTTTTGCTCGTATATCATTACATCCCTTGATTTGCTACTTCTTCATCGATCTGCTGTTTCGTTTATTCTCGTCTAGACGGTCGTTAGGAGGAATCAGACGCATTATGTTTTTTCTGAACGACCCTAGCTAATATAGGTTATCGATTGGCCTTCCATCGATCACAGATTCGCGTGCCTTAGCGAACGTTTCACGCGAGGATTGCAGGTTGGAAGCGATGCTAGATAGGGGAGACCCCTAGGTGTGGTCGATCTCGTCCTTAGATGGCCAGAGTTCCGCTCCGTCGACACAAGTCCCCATCCCACACTCCATTAAAGTATCTCGCTTCACCATTTACTGCCCACGTCCTCCTAAAAATCCCTCCGTAAACTCCATTTCCTCGACTCTTCGGTCGCCCTACGCAAACATCTCGTACCTTTTGTGTTCCCTCGCAGGTGGGTGTAAACAAGAGGGGAGTAGAAAAAACAGGGTGGCCAACGGGCCGGATTTTGTGGGGAAATGGGTGAAGATAGACGTCTGCCGAAGGGTTGTCCCTTTAAGAGTTGATTCGGCTAGTTGTCTAAATCGGGAGTATGATGGGGTGGCGGGATAACTTGATTACATGAGTAGCTATTTGAGGAAGTCGTATTTTGATAAATACGGTTTGAGGTGTTAAAGCAGCAATGGCTAATACAGGAAGAGCACTCAGATATGGGATGTCTGAACATCAAACTTGTGTGTTGATTCACGATGGTTTGCAGCTGGCTCATTCCTGTGAACTCCAAATATTCCAAAAATGTATGCTTCTTATTTTAGTCATTTACGGAAGAGAGCATTGAATATTTAAATGTGTATATTATCATGATGGAAAATGAAGTTGTTCTTTTTAAAATGTATATCGTATTTTAATAGAATATTTAAAAATCGAGGAGCAAGTCCATAGCGTTTGATGCAAGATAGCAAAAATAAGGGATTTAATGGAACAAAGCGAATGAATTTCAGAAAAACTATAATTGATTGTCTGGGCCGAGTTTTGCATATAATGTTCCTTTCAATTTCCAATGTTTTTAAGAGCTTATAATGTGATAACCCATATGAGCATATTTCTACGGGATATTTTTGATTTAAAAGTTTCACAAATTTCAATGGCATTATTAAAATTTTCAGTGGCTTCATTAAAATTTAAACGCCTCTTTTTATTCTTTGCTCCGACTTCAATTAAAAGCAGTGCATTGTTTTTTGTGTCCCAGATTTTGGTTATAGTATCGGCGTTCCACATATAAAGCAGGAACGAACAAAAATATTTTTCCATTATAAAGAAAGTCTCACTTTTTCAGACGTAAAGCAGACTTAAAAAGCTTTGGGCGAAGGGATATTAAAGTAATAACTAAAACCAAGGAGCCAATATGGAGGCAACCGTATTAGAGAATAGTATTCTATGGGAGTTATAGGATCACTGATTGAATCTGAAAAGAAACTTGTAAGTTTCAATGGAAAAATCGAAAGTGTTGTACTCTTATTAATGACGAGGTAATGAACGAATTCTTATGAAAAATTATTCCATGTACTGATAAATGATGTTGCTCTGCATATTAATAAAATAACGAATGACAATGATCATTGCCGCTAATGTAGCGTTTCGGAGCGATAATAATTAACGTCTTAAAATGTTTTATAGCGTTTAGAATAAAGTCTTAGAATATATTACTCGAAAGAGGAATAGCATGCAAAGAAAAGTGAGTGTTGCTTCTGGGTGGATACGCATCTGAACCCGGTACTGCCTCTCGGTGAATGCAGTAGAGCTGGCGAAGGTAGATGTCTGCAAAGAGAGACTGACTCCTCCGTCGGTTGTAGTCGCTGACTCATGTGGGCGAGGTAAGATGTCTGTCATCTCCCTCGAGGAAGACGTCTCACGTGCTAGCTGAGGTCGTTGTTTGGGGCCTCTGTTGACGCAGCGAAGGGAATATCCGTTAAATTCGGGCGTGTTTATGAGTGAATTTTATCTCGGCGGGCTATTCTCGCGAGGGAGTGATGTCGTAGTCCTTCGGTTGTTTATATTTTGCCGGCGTGCGTCATTAATCCGCTCGCTACCTATTTACAGCGAGAGACCCATTCAAGGTTTTAATGCCCTCGGGTTATGAATGCGACTCGCTAAGGCCTCAGACGGTGTGATTTAGCGGTGGAGCGCTACGAAAGTGCATTAGCCTTTCCAAAAGGTTAAACTTGCCGTAATTTAATTATGCGATAATCCGCACTCGGTTACTTCTTTATGTGTCTACACACTTTGAACAAGTCCTCAACGCCCGTTATGCCTGTTTACTCGTTTGTACGACCTGTTTTCGTCCAAGATTCGAGTCCACGGCTGAAAACCCGTGGTAGTCCGTTCGTTGGATTTTAAAAACAGCTGATTTTTTATTCTGCGACTGGAAGATAATTAAGAGCTTTTTTATTAAAATGGTTGTTATTAAAATCAACCAGCCTAACTATTGATGACCGTTCATTGACTCGAAGATATCTCAGCGAGTATAAATTATAATATTCATTAAATTTTCTATATATTATCAGCGTATCATGGTATAAATCAAGGCATATCTTTGTTTTCAATGGAAACGACTACTTGCAATTCCTTTCTGTACACGCGTATTACATCCCAGAAAGACAGTATTTCAATAGCCCGATTATAAGTGTTTGAGGTATTTCATAAAGTACTGCATTTGTGTTTATTATCGGGCATCAAATTAAACGGAATGTTGACAGAATTAGTTTTCTTTTCATTAGCTGAGTGATGTTTGCTCTCGTAATATTGGGCAGTTTCTGCAGTTTCATGTGTGAAAAGAAAAGTTTAGTGTTGGGCTGACAGTTAAAGCCCTCACTTTTTGGCAGAAGGTGCTTATTGTTTCCTCGAAACAGTTTGGAATGACAATGTCTTCTCTCTGTTGGTCCATAATTATTTCATTTGGGTCAAGCGAGCGTCTACAAAGTGATCGATTGGCGAAAATTTTCTTCGTCGTTAAGGTAACTTCTTGACGTCATTCAGTCTCTGCTCGGTAAACGTAATATGTTCATTGCGAAATTTCCAAGAAACTCGTCCAATGGATTTGTGTGCTCTTAAGAAGATAGAACGCTTGAGCAAGAGTTAACGGGACGCTCGTCTGCCATCCTTCCTACCCACCCTTTCTCTTTCATCGTTTTTCCAACCTGACAGGATGTGAGCTATAGGGTGGCTTAATGTCGTCAATGCTCTGCGAAAGCTTTCATATCCGGTACTCCGACCTCTCTTTCCCCTCTTATTCTTCGGCTTGATGGATAGATTTATAATCGATTCCCGGCAATCGATTCCTGCCGAATTTTGCGCTACAATTCGCCCTCGGGTTTCTCTAATTTAAGGGCACGTCGTCTGCAAATACCGCTCGCCGTATTTAATGGAATCTCATAAATCTGGCAACACATCCAGAAATCCCTTTCCTTCGCTCCAGTCGAGAGCATTGGCGAAGTATTGAAGGGTGTCTGTGCGAGGTTTATGTGAGTGGGGTATCACTGGTGCTGAGGTTTGCGAGATGAACTTTCGGCAAATTTTTGAGGCACTTTTAGATATATTCTGAGATTTTATGCCCGGTATCTAGAACTGGTTTCATGAAAGTTGAGCGAGTTTCTTCTCCGTAAAAATCAATCATCACTCAGATTACCTTTATTATTCTTTTTGAATTAAATATTAATTTTTGCCCTATTACATGATCGGAGATTGAATGAGATTGTTGACAGTTACTGTTTCTTTTTGATCAACTTTTCTTGAATTTTTTGTTTTAATTATTGTACCGTAATTATAAATTAAACATCAGCGCTAAGTGTAGATGTAGAAAATAATAATTCGGTGAACAGAAAGTCGAAAGAAATTTTTTAAGCCTTGGCAAAAGTAAAAATCTTGTAATTAACTGTAGTGGATAATTATTTGCTTACTATAAGTGTATATACTTAATAAGTGTATAGCATAGAGAAATGTAATAGTCAAAGTTACTCAAACATTTGTTGAGGGATTTACTTATAAACACTGGTGTCGAGTCGCAGTATTATAAATTGAAAAAGCAGTCGATGAAATGGATACTATTTGTAAGATTCGAAAATATGAAGCCTCTATTCGGATATAAGTTTTTACTTCCGTCGTCTCCTTTCTAATAGATTTAGAGTGTGCCTTTTCCATCGGGATTGGCGTCAGATTCTGCAGCATCCACCTCACGTTCTGCTCGGTGTCATTCCCTCCGCCAAACCGCATAGCGCATCGGCACTCCAGCGGCGCCTTTATTGCTCGAACCTGTTGCCTTTTGTTGAGCTCTTCCAAATTTTAAGGACGTCGAAAAACTTCCTCGAATTCCAAGAGATCCGATTACAGCACGTGTTTTATTCGTGACCGGAACGAGAAATGTGTTTCTTCAGTGCGCTATCGACGGAAACGCCTTTCATTGCTTTCGATCGGTCTCTTTAAATAGTCCGGCTTCGTGCCGTGAGGGGTGCGGCACTTGCCACTTGTAGGTGCCGGAGAGGTCTTTTTTCCTCCCTTCGTTATCGCGCCGCTCCTTCAATTCGGCTCCATTTTCGATGGAGAGTTTTGCTTTGCGATCGCGGACTCTGTTCGTGATTTATAATCTCGAGGGTCTCCTTTTTTATTTCGCCCGCGGTTCCACTCTCGAGGGTATATTTATTTCCCTTTGACGGAAATTGTGTCGGTGCGGGTCGATTCTTCTGGGTTTTGTCGGCGGAAATAATTCGTTCGTCGGAGGTTCGGTTCGGATACTCCGCGATCTGTTTCGAAGCATGAAAAAAACGGACGCAAAAGAGAATATCCGCGGAAATTTTTATATCAATTGCGGCTTTTCATTTCTGCTCTGGTGATTTTTTGCCTATTTGAATGTATGGATTTGTTTTCGTCAAGAGGAAGTGATTTTGAGGTAAAATAATGGGGTTCTCCGCCACAAATGTGGCTATTATTTCTCAGTTTCGCGGTAGTTTTGCACTTCACTCGTCATGTTTTCTGTGTTACTCATTTATGGGTTGGAAGCTCAAGCACTTGATTATTATATGTTTTGTTTGTTTAACTGTTACGTACGCATTTGAAATTTTCAACCAATTAGGATCTATGTTGTGTAAGTGTATACGTAATGAATAAATTGTAAATTTAGAAATTATTGACTTCCAATGAAATTTTACATGGATTAAGTTCAGTTTTTAATCCTCTTTTCAGTGCAGGGTATTTCCTAATTTTCTAAACTTTTTTTACATGTGCATATATTGCTTACGTGTATCAAAATATTTAATTCTACAACTATGTTGTTTATTCATAAATATGCAAGCTAAAGAAAGAGATCGTTTAAAATAAAATAAATCATTAGTGAATCTTTTATTTCGCCCTACGGAGAAAATAAAGTTGTGACGATTTAAGTAAAATATTCAGTAATAATGCCTTCAGGTTTATGAGTGTAAAGGCTGTTAATATTAATTTATATGTCGTATACCCCACCGATTTTGAGTGTATAATATGCTATTCAGGTTGGTCCGCCTCAGTGTCAGCTTGATTCAATATTTATAAACTCGCGCCCTCAAGAAGATTTCAATTTTCGTAATGGCTTCTCTTTGATAAATGGTACGCATTGCTGTCTCGTCGTAGTTCTTTCACTTTTTCCGCGATCTGTTTAAAATCACATTTTCCCAAGGGAATAGGAAAATTTCTTACTCGGAAAAGTGTAGGAGTATCAGACACGATTATCGCAGAGTGGTATCTGGTATAAGGGCTTACTAGATTTGCCGTTATTAACCTTGCTATGTTGGTCTTATCCGTGATGTATGTCGTCATTTAAAACCGCGATCTTTCTCCATCACCTCCGCCCTCGATCTGATTTTGTGAAGCTCAATAGGTTGGATTCTATGCGAACCGTCCCTTAATGGATATATAGGAGATCTGTGCGAAGTCGAAGAGATAAATCGGTGCGCCTACTACTGTGGAACGCCCACGTTTTCCTATTGCAGCCTCTTCCCATTTATCGTGTGTCGCAACTTTTTGTCTTTGTATGCAGCAGTCGGCATAGTTGGCCCACTCACGTTGCGTTCTAGAAAGCAAGGTTTCTCAGTTCCGTTGTTTAGAGGTGATGAGATTGAAAAAGAACTCTAGAAGCCATCTGTTAGAAAAGGTTATCGTGCTCTCCCTGTAGAATCAGTCAGAACCTAATTATTTGGGCTAATTTTTCTGGGACGATTCAGAATCATATTAACGGTCCTCAGTTTTAGAAAACCTACTCGTTAATGTCATTTTCAATGAGGAATTGGATTCATTTTCAGGGATATGAATTCAATATTATGTGTTATTCTGGCAGAATTATTGTTCGGTTACTCATATCTGGCGGCCTCATTTCATTTCAAGTCGGAGAAGTTACCGGCTTAAAAGAAAGTGATTCATATGCTTTTATACAACCAAAAGCCACTTCAATATTATGTATTTCTACATCCCTTCATCGTTCTGGAGAAAATTACTTTCTCTTCAGTCATGTCGCGGCCTTTAACCCCTTTTCTTGGTTACGTACGCATGTACACTTGGGAGACGGCATTTAAAATTTCACATTAAAACAGAGACGCCTGAGAAATGATGCGTTACAGCAGAAATGACGTAGAGCGCTGCGTAATCTTATACCTGGATTGCCTTAATTATAAAAAAATTCCTCTGTTGTAGAATTATTTGCCATCCATCCATCCAAAGAAAAATGTCAGCATTTAATATTAAATATATAGTCAGTTTAAAATAATGCCAATCCAAGTTATGATAATTTTAGTTGAGAATATAAATCATCTTTCACTGTTCAGGTGAGGTAATCATGGGTATAGCTCCTCCTCTGTCACAAGCTTCAAGGGGACTTCTTTATAATTTAAGTCTCCCATATATTTTGCGGGTGAGTCTATAGAATCCCTCATATTGATTTTTCTCTCCGAATTCCATGTTCTCCGCCACATGCCGCTCACTTTCTTTATGCTGTTTCTGTGCAGTGCAGGTAACAGGAGGGTAGCCCGTTTCATCTCGTGCGCCATTCGACCTTTCCCCCGCGTTCCAACACCAGGCAATGCGATGCTGAGTCGACACAAAGGTTATATCCTATCGTCATCCGGGCCTCGGGCTGCCATCTCACAATTACTCCCATCGCAGAGGTAGTGGATCAAGAATGGGCGGAAGTGGCGATGTGAATCTTGTCCGTCGACCAAATCACACTTTGATTCATCATTGAGGGGATATCACTCGATTGGTTCAACCTCTGGGGTCGCTCGGCACTTTTTCAAGCTCTCCTAGGAGTGCACCTCTCTCTTTTGCTTGGCCTTCGGGCGGTTCCGTTTCCTGAGTAATTCATCTGCTGACTTGGAGGTCGTGGGAAAAGATCGCGGATGGAACCCTTTCAAAATATATAAAATGACGCCTCGAGTCATAAAGTTATTCCGCTAATGGTAACGGAATTGAAATGTTTTAGAATGTTGTTCTTCCCATGCGTGAAAATCACTTAATCACAGCACGGTTATGATGTTGAAATGGCGTCTCAGGTCTTTCTGTTATTCCAATGGTGGTTTTATTTTTTTTTTATTGTTTTTAAATCTTAGAGAAGTTATTGTGTTAGGGATATTTCTCCTGATTCTAAGAGCCATCAATATAGATGAAAGTCATTCAATCGAAGTATGCTTATGATTAGATGATTCCTGTCCAATTATAGGAGCATCTTACGTAAGATGTTCCAAGGTGCTTTCGCGTGGAAATTCAAGTAACTATTTCTCCCTTTTTAAATGAGAGACCTTCTTTAGAGCTTTATCTGGAAGATAATAAGATGTAATTCCTATGTCACGTGGCATGCCACTTGATTGTTAAAATTTAGATATCGATGACACTTTATGGTGTGTAATTCTTCGAATCACAATCGATTTTTTTTACTATCGTCGAGAGCTTCTTGCTGAACTGATTTGCTAGATAACATTCAAAATTATTATCGTCATAATTTCTGGATGGAATCAGTATTAAGTATTAAGCTTATTAAAATCAACCCTTGTCTGTTTTGAACTAGTTTCTATCTCAAATATTTTTTGGCTGATTTTTTTCGCGCAAAAAATTGATGGCACCCTTGATATCTAGAAAAATTCGAGGTCGAAGTACTCTTAAGCTGTGGAACAGACGATGTGATTCAAAGATTTTATTTTTCGCTATTTACGTCTAGACATTCCTCGCAGTAACCCCACAATCCCAGTAAAGTAACCCCGTAATTTCTTTTATATCCACCACTATTGCGGGCCAAAGTTTGCCTCGGAAACAGCGCATTCTTAAAATTGAACGCCATCGCGGCTCAACTTTCTCAGACGGGATATAAATCGGATTTGTTAAATTAAGGGGCATCGCCCTTTCTTAGCGCGGGCTTCCACTCAAAGGCCTTCTTCCCGCGCGCAAAAAATACCCAAGACGGCGAACATCTCTCTTTCTCTCTCAGAAGACTCTATAATGCCTCCGTCTCTCCAAAAATAAATAAGTTTTAAATTTGAATATTCTACGGGGCTGGCGGAGACTGGCCGACCTCGCCAAAACTTTTAAGCATGACAAATTATCTCGGCTGCGAGGTAAAACTCCTCTTCCGTGGATTCCGAATCGCGCTTTTCTTTTTAGCCCTCGCTTTCATTTCGCTTTCGTTGGCTCTCATTCCGCGTGCGCATCTTTCACTCTTCATCGATACGCCCTTTGCGAACCTCCCACGCCGAGAGGAATTCCGCGGAGGAAAACGTAGCCTTGCCATTTGCCTTCGTCTGTCAACAGCGTCTGATTGCAGCCCCTCTACCTTTCCACGTATCAATTGCTTCATCTCTATCTAAAGAAAGTGACTTGCTCTGGAGGTGTGGAAGAAGCTCCAGATTATATTTGGAAGCCCGTGGTATTTCGTGGGATTAGCGATAAAAACGTCGCCGGAACGATTTTAATAAAGAGTGGGTTTAGGTGGATTAAATTGAAAGATGAGGTTTCGTTATCGATTGCTCGAGTAGCTTAATTCGGGTTGGAAGAGGGAAACGGTGGAACTAATCCTACTCTCAGTTTCACTTGTAGACGAAAATTGTGTGGCTGTATAACCCTTGCAAATCTAACATCGTGTCTTTAGTAAGGGCATAACCGGTTGGATACACGGGTATTTTATCGGATGCTTAATTTTTATAGCTCTAAAAAGCAAAAGTTCGCATGAGGAGAACTATGTGGTTCTTTGTGTACTGAAGCAAAAGTTAACCATGCATTTCTATGTTAAGCAGTATCACGAAAGCAAACTTGATGTAATGCCTTTGGTAAACACTTGAAATATTGAAAGAACCTCTCTTCACGCAAGCTTACCATTATCATTCGTTTTTCTCAGTTTACTATCATTCCTAGCGAGTATTTCTGTTGTTGTTGCCGAATTTTATTGTAAACAAGTGCCTACCTACCCCTCTAAAATGATAAAAATGGTACACAAATCAGAAATGCTTCATAAAACGCTCTGCAGACACTCTTTTAAACGTCTCGGAAAGTTATGCAATTGTTATTTCCACCGCTGGTTGAAAGAAATGCAAAGAAAAAATGGTCAAATGTATCTTAAAGTCGATTTTAAAGAATTTGCCCCTCGTTCCTCGTTTAACGCGTGCCAAGTTTTTTTCTGGGGAAGGAATTTCAAATCAATCTTGTCAGCATGCATAACACGGAACTTTTTGTAGCAGTAAGTTAGTTAGACTTTCACCGTGGAACTTTTTAAGGAAGCGGAGAAGTTAATTGCCGTAACAAATTTGGGAGCGGAATGCCGTCCGGTAAGGAATGTTCGGGAGCTCTCTCAGGAGCATTGTGTAATGATATTCATATTATTACTAAAGTTTGGGGCTATGAAAAGAGAAGGAATCGAAAGGGCGTTAAATTTAACATTGCTCTCTCTTTGAGAATTTTTGCGGAAGTTAAGGTTGACGTTAAGAGACTTTTAACTTTCCATTTTTAACGAATGATATTTGTGATTATGGACAGATATGTATTGTATTGAAATTGGTAATAATTTTCGTTTCCCTCCAACTCCTAGCTTGTATAGAATTAGAAAGAATAATTGAGAATTTTTAAGGTCATTATCGTTAAAAATAACTGAATGATGAAAAATTATATGCTCTCCGTAATTCGTGCGCGATTGATCACAAGAAAATAATATCGACGATGTAATTTCCGTGAATTCTGATTCTTCGTTACTTCATCATTTTATCATACGTTCAGTGTAATTTTTGCGTGATTGATTACCAGAAAGTATTATTAAAGATGTAATTTTCCGCGAATTCTGATTCTTCAGTACTTTCTCTTTCTGATGTCCATCGCGATAAAATTTTGTCAGAGAATGTAAGGTAAACGTCGTTTGGATATTTATCTTCTCAGCCATTTCGAATGAAAGGAGGACTGAAATGCTCCACATCGGTCTGGAAACCGCGCTGCCAGGGATCGCATGGCAAACATGACCTTTCCTTATTGTGGCAAACCTCGGGAGCTATATTCCCACACGATTTATTGCCTGCCTCGTCTGCTGTTTTCGCCATCCCGTCTTCTGCAAAGATATTAATTCTGCCTTTCCGATGACTATTATCGACGCCCCCGTTAACTTGGCTGATTCAGCGACATCTTCGTTTTATTCCAGCTCGCTCTCGTTTCGCTGAAAATCCGAAGAATTGTGCGCATTCAGAAAGGGTTGGAGTGGTGATTTCGAAATGCTCGAAGGAATGGAGAGAGCTAGGTGCTTCGATATTGTGAATTGATTGGAAGTTAACTGGGTGCAGTTTTTTGTACTGCGAGGTGTTTTTTCTTTCATGAATAATGGTTATCGGTTATTTAGACAATCCTTGGGCGAGAACTTGAAAACGCGTGCCTGTATTTAGAACTTGGTATTTAATAAGATTAGTTATATATGCTATGTAAATTAGTCCCGTAGAAGCTAAAAACGAGAAATTCTCTAAATATTGAAAAACTACATTCTAATTTCATTGAAATTTGTACTAAATACTAAGTTCCTTTCCCAGTAGTTTAAACCAACGATATTTCCTTTAAAGTTGTATCTTATAGCTACATTTGATTAATGGATCGGTGTTTATACTGATTTTAGTTGCATGAGTCTCTTGATTAGCAATAAGAGAATCGTAGTAATGTCTAAGGATAGTTCGCTGCTTCTATGACGGATGTCGTTGTTTTATCCATCATCCTCGGTGGAATATTAGGATCATAAACGTCTTTTCAATAGTCGTCCGAATTTGCCCGCTTAGTGAGCTTCGAGAATGAATTATCGATTTTCGCTGAATATTCTGAGTTCCCATCATTATGTAAACTAAAAATTTCGGCGGTTCGCAGCTCATTTGCAAGTCATTTAACGCCTCCGCTTCGCCCTTCGCATTCTTAACGTTTTTGGCTTCGCAACACTTGCTGCTGAAGTAGCTTTCGGGAATAGAGTCTTCTAAAGTTGCACATTTTTGAAAATTTCTCGGAAGATTCGAAAAAGAAGAGACTCAAATCCTTGTACAGGATGCTGTCTGCTGCATGTGCCCTATTTTTCTTAGAAAAGTAGGAGAAATACTTGCTCAGCAAGCAGATTTTTTTACTGAAGTCAACGGATGAGGATGTACAGCCAATTTTCCGTTTATTCGGCAGTTGTTGGATTTCCTGAAATTTTTTATCAAGGAAGAATCTGTACAAATACCAGAGGCAAACCCCGGATTTGTTTCACAATGTCTGTTTTTATCGAGAGATCGTGTTTCAATAATGAATTTGGAGCGGATTCAATCTTAGTAATGGTGGCATTTCAGATCCTCTGCACACCATTTTATACGCATCGAAACGTTTTGTTTATTTCCCAGAATCCTCGCTGGTGCTTCTCTTATCGTTTCGAGTGATATTTCAGATTGAGCCACCGAATTGAATTCCATCCATTCAATAAAAGCGGAAGGATATTATTTTAACGGTACGCAGAAGGCGCCGAGGAGTAACTTATCGTTCCATTTTCCGTAAAAGATTGCCATGCTTCGAATTCCCTTGGCTACTCCCGAAGCTTTTGTTTGTGTAATCCATCGTAAATCCGTTTTGAATTCAATCAAAATTTTCCTCTGTTGACTCTAGGTATTGGGATGATATCAAGCGGATTATGATGTAAAATTCTCTCAAGTGGAAGTGTTTTCTTTCCATTTTTCAAGAGCTTTCGGCAGATTTTCGCGGCGACCCGGTGTCGCTTACTTTTCGACGTCTATAGATCCGTAATTTCCAGCCCTCTTCTCTAGCTTTCATCTCTGACTTACTATTCGTATTGATTTCCTATCCTTCTTTTCAGGAGCCACACGCTTCCCATTACCCATTGTGAGTCGTGCTCCGAGCTTTCTTTCCCTCAACTTACTAATTTTTCCTTTTAAGGGTAGGACCACGGACTGGTTTCCTGCTTCTATCAGACCGATCCAGTGAACGAAAGCTGTCCTTTTATGTAGCGTTTGCCTGTCTTTTCCTTGTAAGCGTTTTGATTGCTCTTTGTTCTTTTGTATACGATGTTAAAAGAAGAGCTATCGACATGCTTTACGTGCAACTTTCTGCTCATTTTAAGGTCCATCTAAACGTTGAAAACTTGGATTTCACTGTCTTATCTTCATTACTAAAAATTTGGCGTTTGCAAAGTCATCAAAGTTGAGGGATTTGGGCGTATTTTCCTATAGATAAATGAAAATTGATTGAATTGAGGTTGAAAGTATTTTAAATGTATTTTTGTTATGACCCATTTCATGTTCATTATCTCATTTTCCCAAAAGTTTGCCGCTAAAACGGTACATTCTTAGATAGTAGTATTAATGCCGCAGATAATGTGTAATTCGTACAATGGTTCCAAAGCACGATATCTGATAGAAAGATAGCCTTCAAGGTTCACTATTCACATTTCAAATCATGTTCGGATCATAGCTATTTATAAAGTTAAAATAGAAGAAGTAGTATCGGATCAAAGCATAGTGTAGCTTTCGCACGAAAGAAGGTCACAATTTGTTTTCTTAACTTGCCACATCCGCCCTTTGCATATGCTATCGCGTTTTGTTTTCCGCAGGAGTGTTTCTCTCCAAGGAATGAGTCACCAAGTTTTTGCTCATTCTTTTGTGATGCTTTCTTGTCTTTCATTACACCCTTAGTTGCAATGTGCTGTGACTGAGAAATCGCAGCTGAGCCCACAGACTTCTTTCCGTTTCAATGCATCTTAAGGCGCGGATTTCTTCTTTTATTCTTTAGTTGATTTTAGCACTAGATTTGGTTTGCTTTTCCTCCGGCTTTTCCGAAAATACATTTAGAACAAAGTAATTAACCTCTAAAGTAATTGTTCATTAATCTGAAATTGAAATCGGCTACGAGTTTGTTTGAAATGCTCTTCCTCAGTGCCCACCGGCGAAATTACGTACCTCATCATCTCGTTGTCATAATCGTTTTAGAAATTATAGGTTTTTCTCGTGACGGAGAAGTTAAGCATGGGCCCTCCTCGAAAGTAAATGATGTCCTCGTGAGCTGAGATTCAAATATTGAAGTCGGGGCAGCGGAGAAACGCAATATTTTCTCGAGAGCACGTAGAAATGCTCTGTTTTTTCTTATTGGCGGTGCTTCAGATCAAAGCTTTCATCCCAACTTTCCTAATATCACAAGAAATATCTTTTCTGCAGAGTTCCGAGATATAGTTTCCAATCTCTCTAACTATCCTCATCCTTCCTAACGATCCACGTCGGCTTTGAAAGAAAACTTAAATGCAGAATTTTTCGTCTTCTTTTTAATCCGTACCTTTTGTGAGTTACTGGGATAGAACCAACTTGCTCAGTACATCAGTTGATTGCTTTTGATATCCTTTCTCATCCAGTATTTGTTGAATAATATCTTTTGTTTTCTTGCTTAATTTAATTTTTTTATCATATGGGTAAATTATTATATCCTGTATTTTGTTAAGTAGTAGCACGGTTTGCTCTCCAGCAGTTCATAGTTTCGGTTTTATGGAGGCTTTTTATTCCCGGCATTATTCCACGTCTCAATCCATAGTGTATACAGATTTTCTTATGGTTAGGATTACAATTCTTTGTAGCAGTTCTAATTATATCTTGGAGCTCTGAAAATTGTCACATTTTATTCAAGTCTTATTTAGAACTTTTAGAGGAAAAAATATAGTGACATCTGCATAGGCAGCAGGTTGAAATATTTCCGCAGAAACATGGAAGTCATGTTTATTTCTTGTTTACGAAATGAAAAGTATAATCCGAATGATCCACGTGCGCTTTTTTCCTTCTTTGGAAATAAATTTCACTAAGCATTGACATGGAGAATCGTTTTTGGGTATGAGTCGCTGCTAATATTTCTTTCTCGTCCGTTAGAGGGCGTCGGTCTCGGGGATATGAAACATACGTAATTCAGCCGCGTATAGTCGAGCGAATTTCCATCTGGCTCTTCCGTTGAATAATGGCATGTTTTGGACTCTCTCTCCCGCTGGCATGTCTGAATGACATTTCCCTAACTGTGGCAGCGCAGCGTTGTTGCTTAGTTCGTTGAGCCGTGAGGAGCAGGAGGGGAATGGAAGGATGTGTTGAAAGCGACTTAATGAAAATGACATGTTATTCATAAAATCAATTTCATCGCGGCTGTTGTTTGGCTCAATTCTGTGGAAGTCCTCTTGCTTCCCTGTCGGCGTTCGGATCAGCCTCGTTCATTTTTATTTTCCGCCCCCGCTGGTTCATTTCGACCATCTGAAGAGGTCTATTTCGAAAACTGTATGGTTGCTATATTAGGGAGATAAAATATAAAAATATTCGCTCGTATTTTTAATCGTGTTTCGAAACCAATCGGAGAGGACACGTGAGAACAGCGATTTGTTTCGTGTGTAACGTGATGTCTTAATTTGGATGCCGTAGGGGGTTGACATTTCGGTGGCTATGGAATTATTGTCCATCACGTGTTATCCGGAAATAAAATTAGTTTGAAGAGGGCTAACTCACGTTTTGGTTATTTTTGAAGATGAACGGGACGTAAATATCCTTTGAAACATTGCCTCGATGTCTTTCTTACCAGGTTATAATTATATTTTTCATATTATGAGTGTACTACTTTGAAAATATCACATAATTTCTCCAGTAGCAGAACCTTAAGATGTTTAGCCACGTTCGATCACTAATGGACAACTTCTCTACCAATATTTTGTTTAGTTATAACCTGCAGTTTTTCTTCCATGATTTCGACCATGTAGAACTGCAATTAACATCGTCATTTGAAAGGAAGAGTTTTAGGATATAATAAATATTATTTTTCTTGGTAAAAGAGAAGATAATTTCATTAATTACTAATGAAATTAATTTAATCACGGAGACAAATTTAAGGAATGATTTTAAGTTTTCTCAAAAATTTATTTCATTTGTCTTATCCTTTTAAGGACTTGTTTAACATTTCAGACAGTTCAAAGACAACCTAGGATTTCTTACGTAGTTATCTGAATGATTACTCCGATAATGATCATTGATAGAGGCAATTCGATGAACGTGACTTAGAGCGATTCATCGTTTCGCTAACTTGTTTCATCCACCAAGTACTTGATTATTTTCGTTTTTGCCTATGGAATCTTTATCTCTTACAATTCTTTAAAAACCAACTTTTACTCTCATCTATTCGTGACGAAACAAGTGATAAACCTCTCATCACGGTTCGTTAGTCTTGGTTCCTATCTCCTTCACGACCGGGATTCAAAGCGTAGCTGCTTTCGTCTTATCTTCCTTTCGGCTCTCTCTGCATCGCATCTCAACCACCGACATCGTGATCGATCCTCACGTCTCACCCGCGATATTTTAATTTCAGTCCGTCCGATTGAAGGAGACATCTCGAATCCGTCTGCACATTCCTCATCTCGCGCCACGGCGCAAGTGGACAGAGCTTTACAGATTCATTCGTCCCTCCCCTTTTCCGTGCGTCGATTTTTTCCCGAGGAATAAAAAGTTTCGTCGTTCCACCCTTCCCATCTCGTCTCCGCTCCCAATTTTCCCTACCAGCCCTTCTGGTTTCAACTTCCTCGCGTCTAGAAGCTAAGTGGTCGTCGAATGAGGGGATTGCGGCCGGACCCTCCTCTCCCTTTCTTCTCTTCCATTTATATCTCCGTGCATCTGGCGAATCCCAGGCGCCACCGCGTTCGTGAATGAGGGGACGCCTCGAGTGCACTGCCGTTTTTCCCCTCTCGCTTCGAAGCCTCCCGTCGACGTGTATTCAGGATTTTTTGAGCGCGTGTAATGGAGCCGGTTTGTTTTCCAGCTTTCGTAGTTTCGGTTTATCGGAGGTTATTTTAATGGTGCGGAGGTTATTCTTTCTCCGTCAACGAAAATATCTAATTTTTCTCATAGTCACGGGCTTTGTGTTGCACCACCGTACTGGCGCTTGTAATGAGAGCATAAGGAATGTATGAATAAAAGCTTTCTGCTGGATTTCAGAAAAACACTTTTTCAAATGAAAGGGTATGTTCCTCCCATGCCATCTGGATGTGGAAGTAGCATACATCTGCCGTTATGGTTGCTTTCTTTCATTCGGCTTGGCTGTATGCTTTTCTCAAGTATGCGTTATTTAACATAGCTTTTGGTGCCTAATTCCCTTCATTAATATTTTTGATCGTAGCTAAATATCAGCTGTGATGATTTTTTTCTAAAAGCCTCATAAAAAGCAACATAAATTTATGTGGACGTATTGTGTCTACCCCGTCGCCCTACCGCGCACCATGAAGTGGGTTGCGGGATATCAGCAAATAAACTTGATAGGTAGAGGAATTATGAGAGCATCACGTAAGTTTCTGTAGTTCTAATATGTCAGTATCAGCGTTGAAACATACCTGTTCACTTGTGGTAAGGATCAAGTAAAATACAGCATTGTTATTTTCACTATTCAGCCTGGCAACGCTAGGCATTCATGTATTCTGCTCTATCTTTACATCACTTCCCTTTTTCAAACTTTTCAATACTCAGTCAGGGTATCGGTATTTATACCACGGCAGAGAAAGGCGGACTATTTCCTTTTACCGAAGAATTTAATTCACCCGATAGGCCTCCAAAATGCCTTTGTAGGGAAGTCCCATATGTTTCCTCACTACCCCTTGGTTTTAACGACATTTTCCAAGTTCCTTTAAGGCAGATAAAAGGGAACTTTACTAGTAGGATTATCTAACTAATTTAAGGATCTTAGGCGACGCGGAAGTGCCCCCTGCGTCCCATCGCCTGTAAATCGCCTACGAATAAAACATTTTTGCCTTTGATAGCTCATCAAAATTTTAACGACTTACCGATTGATTTTCGGAGTAGTTAAGGGAACCCATCCACCAGATGGAGACCGTTACGGGAATTTGCAGACTTTCAGATGAGTTTTACGTCTGGAAAGTAATGAAGCTGGATAACGCCCTCGTGTATTGCTGTAGCCGTGTTACCTTACTTGTCGGCATCCCTTTTTAATTTTCTTCCGTTCCTTTTCTCTCTCCATCCTCCCTTTCCCCTCGTTTCCGCATAATACTGCTTTGCTCTCTCCCTCTTCTTCCCTCATCATTCTCCGAGCGTGATTCTCCCTTATCCGGTTTTTATTCCCTTTCGGTCTGTTTGCCCTAGAATTCAATTTCGGAAAGCCATGAAAACGTTTTTTTTTCCTCCCTACGCGTGGCTATATTATCATGGAGATGATTCATGGCGGCTTATTCCGCATGCGTAAGAAACGTGCATGAAGATGGGAGATTCCATCGTCGTTTTTACGAATCGTTAATCCGGTGGTTTGCGCCGCCTGACACCTGCTATGGAGGATCGCGGATTCGATCCCCGCGACGGTAATGGATGTTCCCCTTTGGCTGACGCTATGCGAGGCAATAAATCTCGCCGCTGATAAGCTGAGTGATTATCGTTGAGGTTTGCGTGGTCGACTAACCATCCCAAAGATTGGTTGGACGTCAAAATTTTACTGGAGCATCGCTCAAAGGAGACGCGTGTAGTTTATCTAGGATACGATCTCATGATCTTTAAAGGGCATATAGGTGGAACAGAAACTATAAGAAGAAATCAACCATAGATTCTCTACGAAAGGAAGTTTATTATTCTGCTTTTTTGTTTAAAGGATTTTAATGAGTTTGCTGGGAACTTCTAGGTAAAGAAACGAGTAGATTTTTCCTAGAATTTCCTTCAATTAAAATATTGTTTGAATTACTTGTTTCAATTTGTCTTCAAACGGCACAATATCAACATAACGCTCATCAAATTTTCCGTAATTAGGGTTATTTTCCTCGCGGTCGTCTCTCGAAAGTCGTCATCGCTCGGAGTAAAATTCTTATATTTTTCAACATGAAGAGAGCACCAATGTTTGCTTAGAGTCTAATGTAAAGCTAGGTTACCAAACATCCCTCAGTGTATGTAATTAAGCGATGAAAAACTTGCCCTTGTCCCTTTTAAAAATCTAAAAATCGCGCAAGGACTTCCTTATTCTTGAAAGTAATTTTTTCTTTCTAGTTCGCACGGTAATTAACTGTTAATTCCCATAACACTCTTTACAAGTTCAGGAAAATCTCATGTAATGTGCAATTCCGTTTGAAAGTACTCATCTAAACTGTTATGAACTCATTTCAATGGTAAACATCTACTTCAATCAGGAAACAAATTAATGGCCTTTGGTGATAAAATTGATTAACTGATCTTTTAGTGAATGCACGATCTCATTTTGAAAACGTAGACGTTCTTTTCGTTGATTGTAACAGTTCCATTCGATTTGCTAATCTTTACCCTTCTCTTTCGGGCTATCCTCGGCTCTAAAAGTTTTACTTGTTTTTCGGTGAAAAACACTGCGCTGGTTATTTGGCCGTTCGCCGTCGGAGCCGTTTCCATCGGAAAGGGAACCAAGTTCCCCAGAACTGCCGGACTTTCTCGAGTGTCAAGGTCTATCTATAAAAAGATCACCCCAAGTTTTATTCAGGAGGGTAGATAAAGGATACCTTCGCTTTTGGGTTCCAAAATAACATCGATGTGCGGTATGAGGTCGCTTTGCGTCACTTGTTTTATCCTCGGGAAAACGTCGTCGGCCTGTCGTAACTGCAAGCCCACGTCACACCAGATCCAGAGGGGCAATGAAGGTGATCGTACATCCCTTGATGTTTATGCAAAGCGAGCAATTTGCGAATATCATCTACATCTACAGAAATATAGTAGCGTTACAGGAAAATAATTGCCAGGACAGATAGTTGTTTCTGATCATTTTTTCCGCGAATTAGAGAAGCCAACAGCAATTACGGATAGATATGGTTTTCGGTGTTTTACACCCCCTGCTATGCGCCAGTGGCGGTTTACAGGGTTAAAATGTAAATTAAAATATCCTGCAAGTCTCCTTTCAGCGTGTGGCATGTGACATGACAAGAAATTCAAACTGTTAGCTGAATGTTTCTACAATAGGTTTACTTTTATCGTATTTTTCACTACAACCAGGCATCTTTGCCTGTCCTTTAGACATTATTAATATTTGTGTTATTTTGAGATGGGCATGTATGGTAATGCACCAAACAGCACCCCCTTGTTAAGAGTCAAGATCCATGTGTCACACACGCGTGGTATCCACGAATCCTTCGTTTTATCCTCGGCCTAACGTCGCCCTCCCATCGCAAGTGCGAGATCACGTCACCCTCGCGACGTATCCGCGAAATCCTTCCCCCCAGATGGGATGTCGCAGCGTGCGAGTGAAGGAGCGCGTATCTCTCCAAATCCTCCCCCTCCGCTGCTGATGATGGTGCTGTCTCCGCCAGAGGCTTTAGGGTTCCCATTTGTGGCGAATCCTCTCCCCTTGTGTGTTTCTTTTCCGCTCACCTTCTGTTCCTATCCCACCAGCTCCTCTTTCTATTTATAAGTCCGCATCCGTTTTCCTTTAGAAAGCGACTCGATCCATTTCGGCAAAAGGGGTGATACAGACACGGAGAAGAGGATTCATTTCGATTCGTCTTTTTTTGCAGTTCCCGTGGGCGTTGTTGTTTTGTTATAGATTTTTCTCGTTAGCGCTTTCGAAACGAATGGCGACTTTTTTAATGTCGGTTCATGTGGCGTTTGTCCGCTGCGAGAGGGATGCCATTGTTTCCGTTCTTTAAAGCGCGATTGTTTTCATCGGTTCATCTGCTTAATTTATCACCGCGGTGGTGATATAAATCCTTCCTTTGACCCGGCACGAGATCCCAAGTAAGCTTGATGCATTCGCGCTGAACAATTGGTTAATATGGAAGCAAAAAAGGGTTTTTCGTTTTATTAGGCGTTGTGAGATGGTGGTGATATTTATGAATTTATCGTCAAACTTTCTCCGTGCATACCCTGCGAGCGGCTTTTCTGCGTGAGGGGTCTTGCACCATAAATGTATTTTTGTAATCGATCTATACTGTAAAAGTATATGGTGATCCTTGAATTAAATACCTTTCTATTGCCTATTATAAAATTTATTTGTATCGGATTGATTCCTTTTTCAATTTAAGATTTAAATTAAGAAAAACTAAAATTAAATTCTCATGGAAGGAAATGCTTACTTCATATTACTGCGACGGTTAGAGCGAATTACAAAGCTTTATCATGGTGTTTATGATAAGGTTTCTCATTAGGTAGATAATATTCTTTACCATGGGAAGGACCTTTTTTTCTGCGAACGTCCTTGTTGACATGAAAGGCGTTTAGTAGTACTTGTCTTATAATCTCCGATTCACTAGCTTCATGTCATCATTCGGAATATCTTTCTCCTATTATAAATTGTAACCCCTAGATGTTCTTGATCTAGAATTTTTCCAAAGTAAAATAAAGTACCCTACTGTACTCTGAAAAGGTTATTGGTAGCAAAAATTTAAACTATATAATTATTATTGATCGAAAAGTGAACCATTAGTAGTAGAAATTTATTGTTTGTAATGTTCTTAACGTTTCCTCAATGAGTTACGTAAAGCTTTCAAAGGATTCCGGAAAAGTTCAGAGCTGCGGGTATGTAATTGGTGAATACTCATGTAATTGCTTCAGTTTGAAGCACGCTTTAGACCTGATTTAAACATTCTTCAAAGACAAAGTTTATGAATTCAACTTAAGAATTTTTGCGCTTATTTATTCATAAGATAATTGGATCCAGTAGGTTCTTCCTTAAAACGTCAAAAGGAAAGCTGTCTCAGAAAGCTTGAAAACATCTCTCCGAAAATTAGTTTGTCTTATCTCGAAATTATCTCGTAGAGAGAGAAAGAGAGACCTACTGAATGGAGGAAAACGGTAAGTGACGTTTATTTAAAAGAACGCGGGGTTGCTTCCTTCTTTCCTAGGCAACGGGCTTTCATTTCCGAATTTTTCGTCTCCTCCTCCCTCCATTTTCCACGCTGAGGTTGTTTGTCCTGTTTAGTCCATGTTTGCTCTCAGCAGAATTCATTCCCAAATGAGATGGCTTTTATGGAAATCGATGCCCTTAAGAGAGACGAATTATCTCCTCAAGATCGACTCTTATAGTTTCACGAAGTTGGCGTTATTGTTTCGAAGTCGGAAGGGCCTTCCCGCAGTTTACATCGCTTTCCCTCTCGTATCCTTTCCTTTTAGCTTCCATTTTCCCAGCTTTGCCTTCTTCAATATCCCGCACCTATCCCTTTCCTTAACGTTTATCGGGCCAACGCCTCTTCCCCACGCTAACGCCTTTATGTATGTATTCTTACATCCGCCCTCCGCCTCCACCCTTTTCTATCGCCGCCGAAAGTCGAATCTGCAGCGAGGCTACCTTCGGAGAAAACCGATATCGGCTGTTTTCGATTAGTAACAGTGCGCAACTGGCTCTTTCTTATTCCTTTCTCTCGAAGACCTCGCTTTCGTATCCTCCCTGCCCTCATGAACCTTTCAAACTCCCGCAATATCCCAAGATCATCGCGGTCTATCATCGGTGTGTATGAAGGTTGTTCGCAGGATGAGTTAACCGGGATCTCTTAAGGCGGCTCCTCAACATGTTTTCACATCGATGTTAGGTAATGACTCGGAACTTATCGGCCCTTTAGTCATTTCTATACCCGTTTCTGATTTTATATTCGTTTGAAAAGCACGTTTTTCTTTGCGACTTGGCTATTTTTCTGCGTTAAGCCTCTCGAAGGTAAAAAGGAAAGCCATTTAATTTTTTTTGAACTCTTTTTCCCCAAGTCTTGTGGAAATTCAAAATTTTTCTTTTGTTTACTCCTAAGAGATTCTCAGTGTCAGGTAGATTTCCATAATTACCAAAAGAAATATTTCATGATATTATGGGTTGTATGTGATATCATCAGCATAAAATACTATAGAACGTTCTAAAGATCTTACTTGCGTAGACCGATTGCGGCACACCAGTTCATCGAGACACACTTAACATCTAAATGAAGGATTCCTGAACACAATGTAACGCCTGAACTGTTTCACGTGAAGTTTTAATTCGTTGAGAGAGCTGTGCTCATTCTTCGTTCGCGATTTTTTATGGTATTCAAGCACAGTGGACGAAGTGAGGAAGCCGGTATAAATTACCTGGGCCCGGCAGTCCGGAAGGAAATCCAGGTCCGAGTATGTTGCAACGTCCTCGTTTTTTGTCCCTTTTGCCCTTGTTTGTGGCCGGGAAATTTTTATCAACCGGTCCGGAATTTGCTCTCGGCAGCCCTGGAAGGAATTTCTTTAATTACGCTTGCATTAATGTCCAATGAGGATCATTCTCCCTACTTACCGATAAATTCATTCCGATGGGTCTTTAAAATACGAGACAATTCATTGATACAGAATTGGTTTTCATAAATATCACTGGATAAATAATTTGCGACTCTCTCATTTTCCGTGGATTTCTATGTTGTCGCTAATTCGAGTATTTTTCGTAGGAATTGAGATATATTTAGAGCACTAATTGATTCCCGTTCTATTTAGTATCTCGCAGGTGAGCTTATCTGTTAATTTTATTTTAAAATGAGTGTAAACAAAACAATTATGTAAACAATTCATTAAAATTTTCCCATCTCTGTATAAAAAATTCGTTTTAGTGTGATTTATTTGAAATTGAATGTTGTGTTAAAAAATGGTACGCTGCGATTGGGAAATTTATCTCTCGTTTCCAATTAACGTTGAAAAAATTAGAATAGATGAATTCTCGGACTTTTTAAGGAATAATTTTTTTTGGATAATCATCATTATTTTTTAGGTCCATAGTCCGTGGAAGCCCATGAATTTCTTTGTGAGTATTAGCTAGACTTTCGATGAGTCCGTAGTTCTATAAGGGAAACTTTTTCGGAACTTCGCGGAAGTTTTTTTTTAATTGAAGCGATTCCAAATTTCGTGTATGATTCGTTGTAGGTCGTGACTCCTATTTCCTCTCCCTTAGGTTCCGCTTTCATTGTTTTATTATTTTGCGAGGATGTTTCCTTTGTTCATTTTCCTTTTCGTCCGGAGATGTTTCCTTCTCTTTGTGTTTATTGTGGGAGGATTTCAAATCGGCGAAATCCGTCGGACTTGGCCGTGCGTGATCTCCCGATAATCCACTCAAAAAGGTTGTTCTTCCCACGTTTCTCTTTTCAGCCGCTGTCTTTCTTTTTTGTTCCTTTATTAAGACGTCATCCAGTTTTTGTGAAAGTTGCCTCATTCCTAGAATGGCATGCTCTATTATTTAAATGATCGAGTCGATTAGGAATCCACTCTGCTTTGTGAATCCTCACCTTAATTGAGTAGATTTGCTCGCTCTTGAAATGATTCGCGATGCTTTGAAGTGATAAAAAAAGGATGTCGGGTTACCCATAATGTTTTCAATTTTATATTGTTTTGGAACCTAAAATTAATACAATCGGGCCTTGAAGGAACTGTCTACCCTCATCATCTTAGTTCCTATTCTAGAATGAGAGCTTTTTTGGTAAAATTTTTCAAATAGGTAGGATTTTTGAAATTCCAGATTTACAAAAACACCAGTCTAGAGCGGAGTAGTTCTCTAAACTATACTTTTATGAATACGGTGGCTATGAATATTGTTTCCGGTACTTGTTTTCAGTGATGAGTTTTTTTCATATCAGTTTATGGAACAAGATGACGTTCATGATAATAATATATTTAAATAAATTATATCTTAGTATATATTGATATTTAATTAAGATAATTTAGTGAGAAACGGAGTCTTGAAACATCGTTACTGTTTGATGTATGTAAGGTAAGGCAAGTGCGAATGACAACCATTACATCCAGCGAGATCCATGTCATATTATCACATCTAATGAGTTATTTCAAACAAATCGTATAAATAGGGAATGGAGTCGACAAGTAGAGTTGTGTTAGTGGGTTTCGCTTACGTATTGTTTGATATGGAACAATTCCTCACGGATCTCTGTTTACAGCACGGCGCATGCAGTACCTCAGCCACGCGTCCATAAATTCTACGTGGGAGTTAATCTATTGACCCCTTTACCCCGTGGTGCAATTGTTCACCCAATCCGTACGTTAGCTTTGGATATCGGGCACAGCGCCACGGCGTTTGGCACAACAGCTTGTCTGTCGGAGCTGCATGAGACAACGCCTTAAGCCGAAATCATCTCCCTCATAATCCCCGAAATGCTCACGCCTTAATTTGGTGAGACAATCGCGCCAAGCGGCGTTTTCCCATCGAAAATCCGGAGACGCTTGAGAAACAATCCTTTTCCCGAAATAATCATTCCGAAATCTGCGTAATCGTCTTCCCTTCCAGTTTGCGTCATGTTCCTTCGTCTTACGACGCCCTTGTCTCTTTTCCCGATCTCAGCTGTTTCTCCAGCTTGTGCTTGTTAATTTCTCGCTCCCGATTGCGCTGGTGACATCTTCTCGATATTTCCCTACGCCCTTTGCTTCAAGGTTTTGAGCCTATGGTATGCATTTCCCTTTTTAATGATAAGCATTCTAGAACAATATCTTTCATTAGAGTACTAAATTTCTAGGACCCGAGATAATACAAAAGATGTCTTATTTTATCTGCAGATCTGGGTACGATTCAGTAAATTCCAGTTTTCCAAACTTAGCGATTTTACCCTGGATTAAGACATTTTTGTGTAAGAGAAATCAATGCGTTGAGATGTCAATGTCAGATATTTTCGGTGAAAGTTTTTATCGCTAATCTTTGCAGGTTTTCGTCTCTGAAAAGAAGCAGACATGTTTATAATGTTCAATAAATGGTACCACTAAAGAAATTTTCCATTTCTGCGATAAATTCTTACTAAATGAGTAAAATTTTTGATGTCAAGAAGTACGTTAATTGCGTGTCTAATTCCGATGTCGCGAATTATTAATCGTTCCTAGTGAAACTAGAAGTTTGCATGACTACTGCGTATTACCGTAGCCGCGACATAGCTATTTTTTGCGTTAAACTGCGGTATATCTTGCAATTTTTCCTTGATTAATATATCTTTTGATCTGTTATGCTAAGGAGAGGTAATGCTCGGTGAAGAATCATGATGATTACCATAGTTAGTAATGCGAGCCATAAATGATGGAGTTTCAGAAATTGTGAAATAAGGAAAGAAGTCTCTCCTTCAGTAATACGTTTGGTATATGAGCTTAGATTGTGAAATCTCCTGATACTTGAGTAATTTATTTTGATGGTTTGTTTCGAAAGGTATACAGTGCCGAATATTATTACTTCCGTTTTGGTGAATTCTTCAAATTGTAATTCTTATTCTTGTCTAGATATATTCGATATAGTTAATTAACGAAATTTTAGTGGACGGTCAAGTTAATCGGCATAGTCTTTAGCAACCTTTGAGAATATAAATCACAAAATATGAGTACTTCGGTATTCAAATTAAAGAGACAAAATATTGATGCTAATATCATACTCTCTCTCTCTCTATCTCATGGAGTACATAATCGTTACTGCTACTCACAATCAGTTAAGTCCTATCTATAGGTCAACTAATTATGGTGTTCTCATGTCATGATCGTGCTAGTCTCGGTGGTCTTCTTTCTTGCCTTTTTTTACAATTTCCAAGAAGTAGCTCGAGATTACGAGCAAATTTTCAATATTTTCTTTATCTAGTCATTTGTTAACGCTTTCTTTCAGTCTTGTTTTATCTTAATCTGGACTGTTTGTTCTACATCTTGTGTATATTATTAAGAATTGTTTACCCAAGTCTAAGTCAAAGAAGCAAATAATAATCAGATGGGTCAGTTAAGACGTGGGAGTGGAGGACGCTGTTACACCTCCGTAGAACCTCGCATTGTTCCAGGTAAAGTTTTATACACGCCCATTTAGTAATATATTTACGTATTTATGGTTTCTCCGTGCGCGGTAAGAAAAGAAAAGGGAGAGTGGCTGAGAGTCGTAACTTCAGCATCACCTCGCTTCTTATCTCTTTCGCCTTTTAAGCAGACCTCCTTTCCTTCTTCCCATTTACGCCTTTTATGCGATATTATTTATCCTTAGCAACCAGCTCTTTTTCATTCTACCCTGTTTTATCTCCAGGGAACCCACTGCAGAGGTTTTTATTGTTATGGCGATTGACTTGCGATGTTCTTTCCCATTGTCTGGGCATCCGTATACGCCACTCGAATTCACCGCGCTAGGGACGTGATACCTCTTTATCGCGAGATTACTTGTTTTCTAGTAGCAATAGACTACGGAGGTTCCGCTTTAAGGACGTCGTAGACGTAGGTTGAATTCTTTATGCCCGAGCCTTGTGATCAAGCGCGTTTCCTTCGTAAAATACGTAATAAGACGGCATTACAGGAAATCTGATTAGAGGATAATTAGGGTAGAAATGGAAAGGGATTGGGGAATGGGTTGATTACACGAAAAGTGGAGATGTAAGAGATTGTAGAAAGTCGCGGAGATCGGAGTTCGACGTTGCGTAATTACTTAATTGATCATTACGATCGGCATGGGTCATGATTATCAAAGGGACATCGTTATCTGATTTTCATCAGCTATTTACCATGTTAAACGACCTAAATAGATAGGAGATACAGCATGCGCGATACGTCGGGGAAAAGACAAATTTCGGCTCATTTCTCTGATTTATCTCGACCTTATTAAGCGCTAAAAACGTTTAATACATGATTTATAATTGATGGTGTTTGCATTTCATTGAGCATTCGAAGCGTGTCAATAATTCTATTAATGCTTATCTCAGTTTTCATTTTAAATGAATTTAGGATTGGTTCGGTAGATATTGAAATTGATAGTCGCGGCTATTTTGATTTCTGGCATAGGCCGAAATTCTCCTGAGTAGATGTTGAGAAATACTTATTGTTCGAATCTACGGAGACTTTTCTAAGAAAATTTCTCACAGATATTCGCTTAAATTTCCGACACGGTTCATCCATTGTTTGCGAAATCAAATCTTCCGGAAAACCATTCCTGAAAAAGGGAGTGGTTCGACACTTATCTATTTTCATTCATTCGAGAAGGAAACGATTTTTTAAAGGGTTTCTTGAAATCTGGAATAAGTATCGTCATCGGTATCTTTCTGCATTAACCGCTTATATTAGGTGTTGAGACTGGACGTTTCACACGTGACGAATATAGGCCTTATTAGCTGTGTTAATTTTTCAAAATAATCCCGCCTTGTCAACTGTTAAAGGTGTAACAACCGTATGGGATAATTTTGAGAAGAAAGAAGCGCGCCCACGGGCGTCAAGAAATTCTCACTTTTCAATATACTTAAGAGCTGCTCATGCTAATTGTCCCTCTATTTCATACCCTTAAACCCGACACCGCTCCTTCTCACGCAAGCAAACCTAACGAAAGAAAAACACCGTGTAATATCTACTAATGAAAGTCATTAAGCCCGCTTCTTTCCAAAGGTCGCGCACTGCTTCCTTTTCTTTTTTCATCAGGCAAGGGCCCTCTTAGGAGGGATTTTTCGGCGGGGGCATGTTTGTTCACCACCTTAATGACTTCGCTACTCTCTTACCAAAAGCATTGTTTGCCTCTCCTTGAGGGCCGCCGCCAGGTTTCCTCATTACCCTATTCATCTCTGGGCGAGAGTGAGAGGTCGCGGCAGTAATCTTGCCGCGAAAGCATCCACCCCCTTTCTGCGGTCTCTGATGCCCCCCACGCGTGATGGGAGACAATTGATTGGTTGATAGCGCCCTGAGCGGCGTGAGGCGGAGACGTCGTCAGTCACGCAACCTTCTGGCCACGCACTCGCCATGATTTTCCACGCGAGGCCACACCCCAGCAAGCACGGGTTCGATCTGTGCTTCTCATACCCCACTCTCTTTCTATTGTACACCCCGCAAAATCTCCCCCAAAACCCGCAGTTTCCTTCCTTTTAACCCCGATTCCCTCTCAACCAAGCTCGTATGAGAGCTCAGGTTGGGCGTATCTAATATGAAAATGACATCTGCGTCGTGGAGTGGTTTTAGGGAAAGTGGTTCTCGATTTTTGGAAGGATTTTGGTTTCGTATATTCCTCCCGGATTTGGTTTTTTCGGGTGGAATTGGGCTCTGAGGTTCATACGCGTTGAGGTAATCTTTGGAGCAATCTCTTTTGGGGTACGTTATGGGTACTGAAACAAGCGTAATAAAACTTTGGGGGTTCTAATACGCTTTTTCCCCCCATGAAGTTGCAGTTCATATGATTTCCATGCGATCCTTCGAGGAACAGTTTTGTTAAACCTCATGTACCCATGCTTTCAAAGGACAAAAAACTGCACCTTTGTAACTCGTTTCTGATATCAAACAGTCGAAAACTTCACTTTTTTCTCCTAAATACTTTTTCTTCCTGCCGTTTCTTTATTTAAGAATTTCCGGAATGGTGAGAAAGAAACTACAATATTTGTCGAGCGTTAAAGTAAGTAAAATAGCTCTCCTGAATTCCTTTCTTCCTGAATAACCTTTGACTTTTGTTCGTGAATAGGGTATATTTCGAAAAATGGCTCCAATAGCAGTATTAATGTACAGCACAAACAAACAAAGGTTTCGTATTATGTTTAATTTTGTTTTTAGGTCGCCGCCAATAAAGCTCCGATTTAATTATGGGCGAATTTCGCAGTGATTAATATTAATTTCGGCATCCTATCGGCAACTCTCGTGTGCGTGATTCTTTTTGTAAATATTCAAATGCGTTATTTCCCATATCCGTTGTCCCGTTCAGCTTCATTACATAACGAATTCATAGTTCATATAGCATTGTAGTATTTCTGTTATAGCCATTTATTATATCTTTCCTCTTGCTCGACGTTGGCTCTGGAAAATAATGATTCAAGTACTATTTAAATTTAAATACGCCAATTTCTCTTGAAAATAACTATGGATCTAAATTAAACTCAAAAAAGGGATAGATTTAACTCTTTATTTATATATCGTAATAAAATCCCACTATTATGCTCTTTTTCGCGATTCTGTAGTAGCCGCCCGACTTGTAGTATTAATTTCAACTTGCTCCATGGATCCTTGAACTTTAACCCGCCGTCAATTTCTTTAATATGTAAACCAACGCTTCATTAAAGTCGGTCCATTAAAAGAGGAAGCACACATGAATGAGGCTTCCGTCATTTATTGATCTCCATTCCTTCTAGGTTTGTCAACAAGGTTGTGACATGTGACGTGGTGGAGAAATGAACTTTTTAAATATTAACTCTCCCGGCTCGGCGTACGAAATCCAAGATCAAGAACGTTCCTTTCAAATCTTAAGTCGGGGAGTGATTCTTTGCAATCCGCTGTAAACATATCCAATACATCATTCTCTTGTATTCTACGTCGTCGTTTCCTCGGTCGTTGCGTATTTGATGGATGGAACGCGGCTGAAAAGACTATTAGATCGACTCGAAATTTTTTTCTTCCTCTCTGGTTAACTTCGATGTCGTCGTGATTCAGTACATAATTGATTTCCTCCCTGCGTGGTCGACGCAGGCATCTTTTGTCGTGGAGATATAGGTCGAAACGTTTTGAACCCCTGCCCTCAATGACGAATGCTCAAACGTTATATAATTTTGAATTCATACTCCGCTTTCGTCAGGGTTCTGCCACTCGAGAAATGTTTCTTTGCTTGTAATTACGGTCGTCGCTGGTCTTGAGAGACGCAGGAAAACGTCGAGGAGGGCTGTTCGTCGGGGACGGCTAATCAGGCTCATTGAGAACTTATTTAAGCCAAAGACGTGACTCCTGGACGCTGCTCTGGGACCTACTTTCGTATGAAAGCCGCGCGGATTTTTCACTCGAGGATTGGAGGGACATTTAGAAACTACGGTTTCAAGCAGATCTCGTTTCACCTCCGTAATTAGTTTTACTTCGTTTTTCCTCTGCAATGAAGTTATGGCGTATAATTTATAAATGAGTTGTAATTTAATTGGTGTGTTCCGACAGCGTAACGTAAGCTAAAGTTCATATTTTGCAGTACTAGAAAATAACGGAGATTATTTTAGTTTTCGTTGGAGTCATCTCACTATTCCTTCGAAAGATGTACTAACTGAAAGATTTGAGCTTTTTTAAGGTGTGAATTGCGAGGCCTTCGTCAGTACCTAGAAAATTTTCGAAAGTTCCATTTAATGTATTGGAAATCCTTCTCGCTTATTCAATTGTATCTACGCTCGGGTAATTTCACGTCCCCTACTCCGATTCATCGAGTTCTGGAGTATTTAAATTGATACAATTACTCTAATGGTAGTCGATTCGGGTATCTGTGATTAATGGACTAAGATCAATAAAAAGTAGGTCAATTGTAAACAAATGGTCTTCCAGTTACCTATGTACATACATACATCAGCGATGGTACCTGGAAAATAAAAGGGATTTCTTCTACAAATCTGAAAAATTTGAAGGGAAAATGGCAAATACCCTTCGTAACTGATGAATTACTTTGCCTCATGCAAGGTGTTTCAAGTGTTTATCAAATCAACTTTCGTACAAACTTCTCTAAACGGATTTTCTTGTTTTCCCGTGAAGTTCTGAATTGATGTAGTTCTATAGTTGTTGCGCTTTGGATGAAGCTCTTCAAAATTCAAGTTTACGCAGGATTTTCTCCTTTGAAATGAAATCTTTACCGATCGCGGAGCTTTGATACTGACAGGTAATCAATGTCTATTATTTTAGCAGTTGATCCACCGTATCGCTAGCATAGATTTCCGTCGGAAGATTTTGGCAAGCACTATTTGGAAAACCCAAAGTCAATTCGTTTCATGTTCTTAAGTGACAGCTTATCTTTTAGCTCGAATTAGAATTAGAAAATAAAAAATGCGTAGCGTTGATTACCAGAGAGTTCTCTGTATATGTAGAATTTTAGCTTTAGAGAGTGAAGGAGTTTAACGTAGTAGAAACGAGCGCGAGTTTATGAGGTTTATTGGTATTCTGTTAATTTCCCAAGAAAACATATCTAACGCGAGTTTTCTGAAGATATCCTACTTAAAAATCGTAGTTTCCTAAATTTATGTATCTTGGAGTGCATTATCTCCAACTTTTATTTCCTGATAAGTTTTCGTATATTTTACTTCAAATTTTAGAAAGAAATATATTCAGAAGACCGAAGTTTTGTATTCTAAATCAAGCCACTTATTTTTCCGTGTTCATCTTATCGAGATTTAAAAATTCCCGTTGGTAATAATTCGGAGCTCCTAAAAATGCGATCATGTTAACGTTGTGTGTTAGAGAAACGTACCTTGATATTTTTGGTGACTCTCTCTCAAGAATGAATCTAGATATCCCGCTTCGTTGCGGACTGGCGCACTGATAAGACGGTTTTCTCTCCTCTCCGAAAAAATAAGGTTTCCGAAAGAAATAAATTAGCGCGCGAGTCATCTTGATCACCGTCCGTCTTTTATTCAGCACCCCGCAAGCAGAAAAAGCTACTCGTTGACATTTTCAGCTCAACTCATGCAGACTATCTTCTTTCCAGCGGGAGTTTCTGAAATCTTTTACGCCTCTATTTACGCAAAATGTAACAGGTATCACAGAAGCTCTGCGTATGGTTAATAACAGAATTATAATGTATTATTTCTTGATCCTTCATACAACGAATAACTTTTTGTCTTAATATGAAAGGTTTTTAGTGTATGGAAATGGTTGTGTTTAAATTAAAAATTTTAAAACTCTTAAACGTAACTTTAAATTGTAAAAGTTTTCTTGGCGAACTAAATTTTATTATAGTCCTTATCAGTTAATGATTATTTTCTATTTAAAACTTGCAAATATGGTAACTCTGGGTTATATTTGGATTTTTTCTAGTCAGTGCCCTTTGAGGGAGGGGAAATATGAATTTCCTAACGATGTTTGCTGATCATACGAGCGATCTTATATCAAGGTGACATATTCAGGCTTAAACTGCCTGAAATTGTTAAGCATAATGGGAAATTTTTTTAATTGACTGCGATAAATCTTACGCTTTCCATTAAGTCTTGTTTGGTCGGGATACTTAGGTGATGTTAAATAAGAATTAAATCATGGTTTTTAAGATATCCTTATGACGGGAGATAAAGTTTATCTAGTGCTTAAGCTTGCCTCGCTCGCGCCGAGAAGATTAAGGAAAGCAATTCCGTCTCTCGCGTCAGTTTCCAGCAAGTAGATGCGATCCGCTCTCTAAGAACTCGCGGGAAACCCGAGTTTCGCGAGTCCTACCTTAAGAAAGCCATTCTAAAACTCCCCCTAATTCAATAAGAGCGCGGCGATATACCGGTGACAACAAGAAAGTTATTTGTGGCTGAGGCGTGGTTATTTCCACTTCCTGCTACCCTTCCCACCCATCAAATCCCTTTACCTCTCTACCCTTATATTCGTACGACTCCGCAGTGCAAAGGGGAGAGGGCAGCGGGAGTTCAATATTATCTTGGCGTACCAGGCGCTATACGCTGCTCTGCTGCGTGTGGTTCATCGCCACACCCCTTCAACCCACCCCCTCTCCACAACAGCTTTCGCCTACGCCATCGATCCGGGAAAACCTGTGACCATAAACTCCGTAGAATCGTATTCAGATTTCCAATGTTTTTTTATAGGTGGTAACTGAATGACCCGAAGATATCCATCGGTTTCTCCTCACGAGCGTTTTTTATATTATTTGGTACGGGCGCCCTGGCGTCAGGGGATTTTTTTCCATCCTGCAAGTTCTCGGTGATAAATTGTGGACACGTCGGTAGACGAGAGTCATGTGGTTCTCCCGGAGAAGTTTTCGACTTGGCTGGTTTTCTTTTTTCGTTCGGGAAAGGAGTCCGTCTTGTAGAATCGCCCCTCGTCGGTGCTTCCTTCGAAAGCGGGGAAATGGGATACAGAGGCGGGCGCTAATTGCTGTCGGATGCGGGGACGATGGGAATGTGGATTGCGTCGTTAAAAATTTAGATTGCTCGATTTAATTTATCCGGGGTCATCAATCATGTATCTCCATCTCGCTCGAGGTGTATTTCGTTAAGCTGATCGCCGCTTCCGTTCACACCGGAGAGGGATATTGCATGTATGGTAATGGGGGTGGGTACTGCTTCGAGGTTTGCTCTCCTGTGCTTCGTGCTGCCACAGCAGGCCAAGGACACCTGTAATCGTAGTCTTCGCTTTGTTTGATAAGCGGTACCTAGTTCTCTTTCTATCTGGACTAATACGTCTTACGGTCGCTGCTCATTTTTTCTCGATTACTTAATTATCCGAAGCATAAGTGCCTGTATTTACGTTCGTGTTACGTAGGAAAGATTTCAGGCGCTAAAGGCTTAATTCGTTATGGTCCCGTGGATGAATTAAGAGTGCTAAACGTGAAATGGAATGGCGTTCTGGTGGAAGATACCTGTCTTTCTAGAAGGCATTTAATTGCCAAACCTCGACTATTATTTTGAAAGCCTTGTAGCTTTCACGTTACTTTGTTATGTATTTACCACATTTGTCAACGAGACTAATAGAAGCGTCATCATTCTTAAACAGCACAGCGTTCATTTAAGGCCACAGAAATCAGCTCGTTCGTGATGTGACTGGTAAAAAGCGGAGTATATTTTATTCAGGCGGTCGTGAGTGTCTCATGTACGGGCAGTACTAAAGGAAACGCCAACTCTCACGGTCAAGCAACACTTCATTTATCATTTCATTATTTCTTCTCGCAGAATACTCTCCTCGTTACGCTACTGGGAAGCGATCTCCATCGTAGTTGCGCTCAAACACGGAGACTTAGGCGAATGTGAAAGTTTCGTCACCTGTCGAAAAATATGGTAGAAGAATTACATCTTCCCAAAGGGTGATGTGTGACAGAATTCCCTTCCGCAAAGGGCACTGCGTCACTCTGTGACCTTTAGCGAGGCGCCACCTTTTTACTGCATGTAAATCCGGCACCTTGGCCGAACCTCTAGCGAGGACGGGCAGAGTACGCGGAAATGGGCATCTTCCGCTGGAAAGGCGTCACCCTTCTGTCGACGGAGGGTGTTCGCAGGGGGGAGGAGGAATGGGCGTGGTCTTTCCAAAGCAAAATCCTCTGGTTGTTAGCGAAGTTGCATGGAAGAGACCCCGGATATTGGCCATCGCGTGAGTGCCCTCGCCCGCTTCTGCACCCTTCCCCTATCTCCACGGAGGATCGGCCGTCTCCTCCACGTAATCGGATGGATTTTTACGGAATTTAAATCATAGCGGACGTGGAATGGTCTCGTTACATTCGGAGCTACTTTTTACCCCTTCTTTTCATTAATTTTTTTTGCGCGGGACTGACGGTCAGTGGGCGGCGTGGAATTCGGTGGGAATGCGGGCTGTGTTGATAGTTGGGGTTTTATGTGCATGCTGAAGCGCGCATTGTCCACAGAGGGAAAAATAATGCTGAAGTTGATGTGTCGAGGTCGTCGGGGCGGGTTTGTTTTCGCCATTATTTTACTCTAATGCGAAATTTTTATGTTTTCATTCGAAATGAGAGGTTCGCGTTTTAATTTCGCTGTCTCTCTGGTCCATTCTTGTATCCGTTGTTAAATAAAATTGACGTTGATCCGCTCTCAATATTCGTGGTGTCATCCATGACCGTATCAGCTGCATATGCATGAATATACGATGTTACGGGAATCCCTCCGTTTTTCATACTGGGTGAGGTAGAAATATTGCTACCGTCTGAATAAACAGTGAGTCTAATTAATTGTGTGAATGTCCCAAACATTTTGTAAGATATATACTTTCTGGCTCATTAAATTTAATATGTATGCATATTATCAATATGTATGGTATTTGATCAGTTCAAAAACCTCTTTAGAAATGTTTATTGCAGTATTTTAATTTATATAAAAATTTTTTGAGCTGCTTTGAGATATGATTATTTTTAAAGTATTATTAATTTCAGAGCAGTATATTTGTGGGTTGAAATATAATTTTTCATTTGTACTTATTTTTCTAAATAAGGGTTCCTAATATTAACCCGACATTTTTACGAAGGAATATCCTCCTATATAAATACGAGATGAATAAACTGTCATAGCTTATTTCGTGTCCCAACTCTTCTAACACAATTCAATTTCGTTCGGCCTAATAATTATAACTAAAGTTTTTTTCACCTAGAATCGTTTTAATGTGTTGGGATAGTCGCTAATCGAAACTTTACTCAATTTTCTTTTACATGAATAAATTAGAAGAGGACTAATTTATAATCCATGGTTCCAGAGCGTTATCTCTTGGTGACCAACGCTCTTTTCGGAGTACCCCAGAATACGTGACTGAAAACGTATGCCCTTATTGTCAGTTAGCGTAAAGTGCTAAGTGCATTTCTCCTGTCGGTGGCGGTTGCATCATTAGTGAAGGGAAGAGTCAAATGGCGCTCGAGTGGAGCTGTCCTCTCTCGGACCAGGAGTACTTCGCTTCTCTTGGTCCTAGTTTGCCCGAGTTTTGCTCGGCTTAGCGATTTCTTAGCAAGAGCTGGTTATCTGTTTAGGAAAATATGGCCGGCTAACTTGGTCGTCCCCCAGAAATTGGCGGCCCCGGGATGAGTTCGGAATCGGATAAAGCATGCGCTGTGGGGTATTACTAAAGCGACTAGTTAGTTTCAGTTCAGCGCTCTTTGGTAATGCAGATAATCCCTACCGAGGGGGACCGCATGGGTGCTGACGTTACAGGGTGATCCGATATTTTCTCACATTCCACGGGGAAATTGCACACGCAATTTCCCATGCTGGGTACTTAAGATTAATTATTTGTCCGCGTTTTCCTTCCTTGATGAGGAAGTACCGCTTACTCTAATTTCTGAATTTTTATTTTTATATACCAACTTATTTTCTACGCTTAAATTCTTTAAAGATTAAGTTGAGGAATACAAAAACTTACCTGTGTAAATCTTGACAATAAATTTTATTTTGTTCAAAAAATCCCGACGAACACCATGGAAAAATATTTCAGAGTAGACAAAACCATAGGAAGTGGTATACTGGAGGAAGAACACCAAAAAAAGTTATGGATAGATTATTTTTTTAAAACATATCAGTAACTTATCATATATAAATTACGTCATTAATAATTGGAATGGTAATGGTGTTTTTCATCATATCCTTTGCCGATGTATTATGCATATCAGTAATATCATAAGCGGAAGTAAATCTTCGATAATGATAGATGTATTTACTTTTTATCGATTTCACGTTGTGAATGATGATCGTTCAATATCTACCAATACTATTATTTGTATGATTCAAAATGATAGCATCCATCAACAACTTTTATCGCTTGAATATGGAATAACTCATATAACCGACACATATTTTTGAATGGTACTACGGTAATTTTTCGGATAACATTACCGGCAACATGCTGGATTTCATGGCTTGAATCACCGTTGACTTAATCGTTTAATTATTTTCTAAATTACACTAAAAATAGTGGAAGGGCAAGTGATAACTGGATATTCGGATTCATCGCCCTATCATACTCAGAAGTTTATAGTATCTCTTAACGAAAGTATACGCGGTCGACTAATCCCTTAAAGTCTGGATTATTAATTGTCTGAAAAGTGCGCTATAACTTTCGTTCGGATCATCTCGCGTTAAGTTACGGTTGGGGGTATTCAGACGTGGAATGGCTTCACCTGGGACATTAACGTCCCCCTCGGCCGCTATGTTTTCGTTTTATGTCCCGTCCTCCGTGACACGGTGCGGAAGAGGGGGCGTGCCGGTCCGGGAAGGCGCAGAGAGAGTGGGAGAAGGGATAGCATCATATTTGGGAAAGAGCGTAAGAGAGGAATGTTGCTCGCATCTCCAGGTTTTATCTCCTTTGGGTACCCCCAAGAGGTCGTGAACCCGCTGGGGTCCGGCGGACTCCAATACCATTTCCGCCCCTTTTCGGGCCACCGGAGACTTGCCGGCCACACCCTCATCCTAAACATGCCGCCGTTCTTTCCATTGCAGAAAACTCCGGAATAATTTTTCCTCCCTCCTCTTCCAGCCGCTCTGTAAATCTCTCCGTGTTTGCTTAATGTTTGCGATTCGATCTGTTTTGCCGCAAAGTTTTCCGCCCGAAATTGTGATTCCGCTGGTTCGTTTCGGTTGCAGTTTTCGTCAGCGGGGTTTTTTGATGAGCCGCCGCACCTTCGTTTGTTTTGGGAGTTGGATTCAACGAAAGAGGCAGCGAAAAAGGAAATCGGAAGAGAGCGATACGGACGGATCGTTTATTCATTCATTTCCATTTTTAGGTGGCGGCGGAATTGTTATCTCGGAGTGAAGTTGATTTCTTTTTTGTTTCCGATTGAAACTTTTTTTAATCCGTCGGCAGACGAACTCGAATGACCAGAATAGAGAAGGGAAATTTAAACGGAGAGAGGCGATTTTTAATAATAGACTTCCGAACTCGCGATTCGCTAATTAAGACGTTTCTGATGTTACGAAAATGGCGCCGGAGCTTTCTTTCTTTGATGTTTTTTTTCCCGTAGGAATGGGATGTTGAGCAAACAAGAGGCGGAATGGAAAATAAATCTGTTTGTTGCGAGAGTGCCCGAAAATCTCATTTGAAGGACCATTGATGCAGAAAGTATTTATTTCCTTTATTAATGTAATTAACTTGGCAATGAATTCAAGGAGGATGGCGATTTTTGTTTTATTTTAATTATTGTGACGCTTAAGGATTTGATTTTCATCTGTTAAAATGCTTTTATCTCGGTGAATTTTTATAACAGGATCATATTATTTGAAATGCTCAGCGATTAGTGAGGCGTACCCACGCTTGGAGCATCATTTTGTAAGATGATTAATTACTTAATTAAAGATTATTTATTCCTATCATTTCATCATGGAAATTACCACCTATGTGAAAGGTTTTCTACAATCCACAATACCGTTTTTGTAATCGCAAGCGACTCCCATTCAGAATCTGAACATTTTATGTTTGTTTTTAATGGATTTTATTATTACTGCCTTAATTAGATGGAATTTCTTCTTAGAAGGAAAAGAATGGCAAAAGGATCGACAAGGAATTCGGTACTTAAAAAATTGATAGAATAATATTTTATTCCAAAGTATTGCTGTATGAATACATGGTTTAATAAGTTTGATTGAAGTTTTATTGGTACTATTCACTACAATTTCAGGTGAATATCTCCTCCGTAATCTAATACTCGAAGGCATGACATGGTGAATTCTCAAAGTTTCTTCTCTCATTGATTCCCGCGCGTTCGGTATCTGGAAGTTACAACCGCTTTCAAAGAGCTGTAATTTCTCGAACTTCTTCGGTTTTAATTAATGCCTCGCTCCCGACTTTTATCTTCCGCTCATTCTCGCCAACTCGGTGATAAAAGCTATCGATTTGCATATCCGTTTATGACGCGAAACCTTAATTTCCACGTTAACCCCATAACACGTTCCACCTTGTCTCCTTCTGGTACGAAACAGTCGCTGACCCACACGGGATACACGACGTCTTCTCCCACTTCCTTCTTACGGCCTCTTCGTTTCCGCTCCCTACGACCACCTCCATCTCTTCTGCCCATTTGGAAATCCTCTCGTGACCAAGTGGAAATGTAGAGGCAGGTTTTCCTCTCGTGACAGCGCCTAGAAACTCGTCTAGGTGTCCGTAGGTGAGAGGTGCTATGAGAATGAAGATAGGGTTTTACCGCATTTCTCTCCATCAATCCCCCTATCTGATTCCCGGACATATTAACCCCTTGGATTTTGGAATTATTACGATTCTCCTCCTACATTTCTATTCTACGGAGGGCTGGTAATTAATGGACTATTCCCTGGGCATTTTCGCTCGCTTTATTCCCTCTTTTATTCTTGAAATGGTTCCAAATATTTCTGCATCGTCCAAGCGAGGAATGCTATGGAAACTCAACCGTCACTTTCCACGTATATGAAAGTTCGTTTATATCGAAGGTGGGCGTAATTTTTTATATATATGGGCGCAATTATTGATTCAGGAGGCATCATATTTTTGTCCCGAATGATTTTAAATATTTAATTCCAAGCGGTCATGTTTGTTAATGGAAGTATTTGGCTCGCGAATAAATAATTTCATTTTCCGTACGCTTTAGTTGATATAACTGCATAAATGCGTATTTACAGTTACATTTTGGTTTACTCGCTGTAGGTTTTTATTAATGGAATTGTGTAAATTTTAAATTATTTCCGCAGTTATGAAATTGTAAGCTAATTTAGCATTTGAATTTTTCATCATTCTTTGTACGAAACGGAAGGAGAAGTATTTTTACAGAATCTTTTCGTTCTTTTTTGATCGCTTAAATCTGGTTAATTCGGCGTTTTTTCTGTTAGATAGTGACGGATCCTACTTAGAATTTGATATTCTTAAGCATTTAATCACCTTCGATGACTTTCATCTTTGATTTTTTAATGGTATGTGGGTGTGGTGTGTGTTGCGGCTAGTACCAGAAACTTTCATTTCCGTATTTGCGAAAACAGTCTTCGTGGAGATTTCAGCCTTTTTCTCGTTTAGCTTGAGCAATTATTAATTGGTTTTAATTTCAAAGGCTCTCTCAGTGTTCGCTAAGGCGGCGACTACCCTCACATGCATCGGACGTCCATCACGATTACCGTCGTCTGGGTATTTCCCAGCGCAATCCGATTTTCCGTCTAAGTTAGGTTTCACCTTTATTTTATTTCGATGGCGAAATGCGAAAGAAAAGCACAAGAGTATTTTGATGGAAGGGAACTTCGGGGATTTTTTTATCGGAGCGAATCGCCTGGCTGGAATGATGTGGGTAGTGAAATTGTTTGGGGATCACGACCCCTTTTCCAGAGGGATTTCGAGGGGTATCGCCGGCGAACTTTTCCTGGTTCGCGTGCCAGAAGTATATGAATCGATTCAAATTCGCTTTCCGATGGAATTCTTTCAAATGCAAACTTTCCCGTTAGAGATTTATGCCCACGAATAGCCCTCGGAAACAGGTTAAAGCCTTACATATTTTACAATTTTTATTCCTTTTTGTTTTACGTTAAATTTATTACATTAAAGATTTCTTTTGCTTCGCTTTTAATAACAAACCGGACATTTTTATTATATTTTTGCGGGGGTTGTTATTTATTAATGTAAGTTTATTGGGAGGTATACTTCCTAAGATTCTTCGGCTGCTCTTCATTAATTCATGGGGATAGGTAAGGATTGTTTCAAGGGTTCTCAGAGGTTATCGAAAAAGGAAAGCTATGGAAGCAACATTTCAAGATTCTTCCGGAAGTGTTTATTTGTATTTTCTCTGGTGTTCTCCAGTTATTGGATTGCGATTTCCTTTTGTTAATTACGCTTAGAATTCCATGTGGATTTTGTTATATATTCGGTCGCTAGGAAGACCAAAGATTTTTGTGTGAACATTAGAAGGGTAGTGAGATATTAATGTTTGAAGAGCGAAATATTTCTCGACGTGTGAAGAGTTGGTAATCACAATTCCACGAAGTTCCCTGAATCTTTGTTAAGTGCATAGGGGAAACATAATTGAGTTTACCTTTAATTGCAAAGAAAGAAAGAAGGGGACTGATGGATCCGTGAAAAGCCATTAAATCGGCTTAGCACAGCATAACCGAAATAAGTTAAATTTTTATCTCGTTACACTCGCGTAATTTCGCATGTCCGTAACAACATCACACCCTTCACTTCACCTATTTTGATCTCCAGCAAACAATTTAAATGTACACCCATCGCATCCTTTTATACCATGTTGTAAAACATGGCGTGTTTAATCAGGTACAATTTCCACTCTAATTTGTTTGGCAGGCAATAATTAATCGCGTAATTAAATTCGAGCAGTCTGCATAGCGTGAAGTTCAAAGGGGAGCTCATATTACCTCGCATTCTACCCGTCGCACTTTCAGAAAAGTCATTCCGCACTTTAATTCCGGACAATTATCTCGCCGTCCCGAATTCTTCGTCGAATCCATCATTCTCGGATAACCCCGTCGCGAGACGGAAATGCCTTGTTTGTGAAATATTCGGAGGCGGAAAAAATTCGGGAAGGTGCGCGAGGGAAAGAGTGGAAAGATAACATCCGGAGAAGAGAAAGGAAGTAATCGCCCGAGGAACAAGAGGTCCTCATGGCTGTTTACGTGCGTGTGTGTCTGGTTGACGTGCTCGCGACAGTTCTCGGCAGCTGAGCTTCATTACCTGAAGACTCTTCCAGGAAAGTACTGGGAACATCAGGGCTTGTCTTCTTTGCCTAGGATTTTTCTTCTTTTCTACTCCGCTGTAAGATAAACAGAAAAGGCAAAGGACTTTATTAAGAGAGATATGGTAGCGATTCTCCATTTGTCTCCGAGTGAAGGCCCGTTAAGACGGGTGGAATAGACCCCCCACGGCATCCATTTTATGGGATCTCGCGTGAAATAATATCCGACGTTAATGTCAGAATGAATGGCGTATCACCCAATTATGAATCATATTCTCTCTATATATGTTCTAACTAACTTCATATATATTTCTATCTTACAATAAGTTGGCGTATTATTTGTTCTCCTACATTTATCCATTCTATCAAAGCTGTTCATTCGTTTCTGAAATAATAGTATGTCGTATCATAAGTCTGATATTACTGGAGAATTTATAAATTTGTTTCTTTCTAACTACCGATTCTTCCAACGAATACGTTTCTATCCAACAACTTTTAATGACTAAAATAATACCTGCAGCTGAAAAAATCCCTCCTCAGTACGTCAGTAATGCGAATGATTAAACAATACATAAAGAAAAGCATGCCATCCGCGTTCATGAGTGAAGTTATATTTTATGAAAATTTCATCAGAGATGAATTTCAGGTTTTAAGATGGAAAATATCTTCGAAAACGTAAAGGGCACCTAAGGGTTAAAGAATGTTCTTCTGTCGCGCAAAGTTTTCACTTAGAAATTTCGATGGATTAACTGTGTTTGAACTTCCTCTGTCCCATAGAGTTAATCCGCTCTATCTAACTCTTTTTTTGCAATCCAATGCGCGATTTTGTTATGCCGTTGAGGATGCATTTACTATCAAAGTAACTCCCCCGTTTTGTACTCAGTTGCCTCCTACTCAGTTGGCCTAATTGTGGTATGAATAATTAGGCCTGCTCTCGAGTAAGCGATGTTTTTTCAGTCAGTTTGCGTAATGTGATGCTTGGGAATCTAGTTGCGGAACTGTTAACGCTCTGTGATTCACCAAAAGGAATTATTGAAACGTTTAGTGTCCTATTCTATCTCTGAGTGCGGCCGCAGGGAGTGTTTTAATTCGGAACGTATCGCTTTAGTCCGCCAAGTTTCAATATGTATTTTGAAAACGTGCAAAAATAGGTTATTTGTGGTCTCTTTTGTTGGTCTTTTTCGGTCCCTTTTGTTGGTTGAAGCTATATTAGCCGGTAAAAAGCTTCTTTGTTGTACGTTTATTCTCTCCAGTCAATGTATTTGAAGTCTGGTGATGGAGGGTTTATTTTTGTGACCAACCGAAAAACCTTTTTCTGTCAGACTCAGTTATAACATCTGTTTGCGATGTCTGGATATGTTTGGCGGAATAAAATATTCATGTACAAGCTTGCAACGGCAATCTTTAAATAAACGTAAAATGTTGCATATACCCAATTTTAACAGTATAAATGTGCTTATCGTTCATTATTTATATCAATGTATTCTTACTGAATCAGTACTAATTACCTTTTTCTTTTTCTTTCCAGGTAAGTGATCAGCTGTGAATCATGGAATGAACTGCTTCTCTCTGGTGATGAATGAAATCACATCCAATGTCAACGCATATTTAAGTACTCAGTTTTGTTTTTACCTTGTTTTGTGAATTTTTGCTTCGCTATTCATCCTTTTAATAGCAGAAGATATCGGTTAAACACAGAACGAATCGTAGTTATGGGATACTCATTCGGAGTAGCTATGTAACAAAAAATGTCCTTTTTTAGTCTTTAACTCGGAAAACCCACTATTTAATTTTCTCTAATGTTCGATGTATTTTTAAAATTCATGACTATTCACGTTACTGGTGAAGGCTATTTATACCACGAAGTAGCAAGTATTGGTAACGGTGGAGTATAGTGTATTTAAAATTTGCACCAGTTACCGATTTCTCGATTTATCTATCCTGGGTCATCTGCATTCGGAACCTTGATACATTACTGAAATATATTCGTGCCGAAATCGTTTAGAATTCTCAGGTTTACGTAATCTGTATAATTTTTCCCCAATACCTTTACTTTTACGAGTTTTCACTTAATTACCATTAAAATAATCACAGTATGGATATATTATTTCTAAAGGTAACTCGTCTTTCAAATGAATAGTTCGCTGTCATTGTATCGGATAATGTATTGCTCAAGTTCATGCAATATGGGGCGTATATAGCATCCTCTAGATAGGTCACGTGTGTGGTTGCTTGGAAAAATTGGTTTGTGTGTAACATATCGACCAGATACGTATGTGAGAAAGTTAGTGAAATGTATTTCGCGCCATCGCATCTGAGAAAGCGTAAAAGAGGCGTCTCCTTCGGCTTCCAGATCCGCTCTGCCAGATCCCTTCAATGGCGTTCTCTTTCCGTGCTAGATAGGCCTCTGCGGTACCTCACTATTTTGTTTTGTTTTTACTATATTTTTTTGTAAAGAGCTCACATTGCCAGCTGCTGTTCTCCGGCTTCCCTCTTTCCACCGCTCCGATGAAGTTGAAGGGGTTGTCGAGATTTTTATTTTTCAACTCTCCGCTAATTCAAGAAGTTTTACGTAATGGGATTCCATCCATATCTCGCTCTCTCTCTCTCTCTCTAGCGCCGCTTTATTTAAATCTTCTTTTCGCGATGGTTTGCTCAGCGATGCGCTTTTCCCGTGTGTTTTGACTGCTCGTTTTCGATTCCAGACGTGGCTGCGTTCGATATTTCTTTCTCGCTAAATAGGCGCGGTGCGGCCTTCAATTAAAATGGTAATCTTGTTAATTTGTGTGTGGCGACGACCATGGGTCTCATCTTGCGCTTCTTGCTCTTTTGTGAGCCGCGCTCATCTGACCACTCCGTGTCCTTCTGACGGCGTTCAAATTAGAAGATGAAACGCTCAAAAGTAGCACATTCGGTCCTCCGAGTCTCGTCTTGAATTTTTTCGCGTCGCTAATTTTTTATCCGATATTAAGTCGAGAGAAGCATGTGTTACGTGTTCCTCTTAACCCTTTTTATAATGCACCGTTGATGTGTGAAATGAAATTTTAAAGTTGCAGGGTAGATGCATTTCTCTAGGATCCTTTTCATGACTGTCATTACTTATTCATTTCCGTAGTAATTTTGTATTTTAAAGTTTATTCGATGCCTGAAAAGACATTTATGGTGGGGTATAATCTTCTAAAGGAATTGATCACACTGGTGAAACGTATCTGTAGTTTTACGTGTCAATCGTCATCGTGAAATTAGCATTTTAATGGAATTTTCGTATTCCGCGAGCTGAATCAATATTTTCTAAATAACAGTCTCATAATTAACATTTTTATGTTATTAAGATTGAAGTAGGAGCGTTTTATGTATTATATTAAGGTATTGCTCGATCCTATTCTTCATTTAACGTTATCGAATTAATGAGCTGTTTCGTATATAAACCTGGAATATTAAATTTAACTGGTCCGCAATTTTTCCTGTTTCCGAGCTTCCTCCATCTTCAAATTTCGTCATAACTTTTCCCACCCGTTCTCATACAAGTATATCGAGAACCACGAATGTCCACGGTCGTCAAGCTACGCCTCTCCCTCCATACGGCCCTAGTACATCTTTTGTTTCTCTTTCAACACCCTCGTAATAACAACCCGTTTTTATATACATATCCTCACGCAGAGCGGTGGTTTTCGTCTTTAGTCGATCCATTTGTTTACGACGGCCGTATCGGTCGGAAATCGGAGAAATGGAAGGTCGTATTTTTATGTTCGGAATACGCTCGCAGGTATTGCTGTCGTGAGTGCTTTGTTCTCAGACCTGCCGCTCTCCCATATCGGATTTCCGTTATGAAAATCGCCATCGATTCAGTCTTATGAGTAAAGCGGTGGTGTTGACTCTGGAAAAAATGGAAAATTTCCGAGGTAATTGGTGTGTGAATATTCATTCGAGATCGTATCCCATGGCTATTTAACTAGGATTGCGTTTTTTCCAGTAATGGATTTTTTTCGTAGATGGTGTAAAGCGTGTAATTACTAGGGATCGGGTGCCCCTTTATTGCAGTCCTTTTAATGTGCGGTATTATAAGCAGAAGGTTTCAGGCATATGTTCTATAGTTTTCTATTACTTTCTGCGATTACATCTTTTAAAATTGTGTTTGAATTTTATGGTCTCGAAGATTGTTCTTTCAGTTGTTCTTTCGAAGTAGTTTTTTCACTCTTACAATTATCCTTGAACCGAAAAAATTTGAACGACATTTATCGCCTTTACTTTTCATTTAATTTAAGTTTTGGGTCAACAAAATCTTTTGCTAGCGGTCATCGCCATGCATTTCAATTTGGGTGGGTTAATTATTTTCCATTCTTGTTTTCGAATCTTTATTCTCTAAGAGCCATATCGTTATTCAATATGCATGTACCAGTTTTCATGCTTTCCGAGCTCAAATGCAAAATTAATCGATGAGCGTTCCTTGCCGAGGTAAATTTTTTTTCTCTAATTTCCAGAGAAGATTTTAATCATTCATCTTTTGGCGAACTGGGGCAACAAGTACTTTCATTTGCATTTTAAAATTATCTGCGATCGCCGCACGAATGCGAAGCTTGAGCCGGGAAAGCGCGTTTGTGAACGAACAGTAATTTACCTGCGTCGATTTTTTTCGGCTTGCATCAAATTAACGCGGTGAATCGAAGTATTCTAGTGAAATTACCTTTTTCGGAACGAAATTAGCTAATCAGCAAAACTAGGTCTCGCCCGAAGGATGCTAATGTAATTATATGCTTTATGCATGTCGTATCCTTGTGAAGGTTCACTTAGTTACTTCCTTACGTAAAGATACCTTTCTAAATATCAGTCGTTGCTTTTATTGACTTTATCGTTCTTGAGTTACAGCATCGTATATTAACTTGCAGATAAGTTTTTCAAAGATGAATGTAAGGATGACCTTTCCCAATTTTATTAATGTTCTCTTACACATGTGTTTTTTTGATAGCCATTGTTTATGAGAGGAAATAGAGTTTTAAAAATACCTTAGCATGATCCCGCCTCACGTCTCAATTTACGATGCATAGAACGTGCGCTATATTCAGAGTAGGTTTTCAGGTACATCATTGCTTTCGGTCGATAAAATAAATGCAGATTTCGCCTCCCAGTATCTCATTATATTCTTCTCTTCGTGCCTTTGTCGTTATTTTTATAATCTCTGCAGCAGAGGTGTTTTTCTGTATATTTATTATTCTTTAGCACCATGATAATGAATGTAGTTGTATGGAACTGTCAAATGAAATGTATGGACGCCACTCTATACGAATAATGGTGGTTTTTATGGTACCTGAGCAGTGATACTGAAAGGATGTTTGATTTTATTCATCGAATATATTTTAATGTAAGGTCTTGTTTATCGCAGATTAGGAAAGTGTAATCTATAGTTTTCTTTTTCTCGAAATGAAGTTAAATCGGTCTCGCGTTCAACTTTTGTTTATCGTTTTTGTTTACTTCGTTGTGATAATTATTTGCCTTTCTCTAATGCGATTTGCTTCAGCATTCAGTATGGTATGGTAGCAAGTTTTGGGTTAATCGGTTTGAGTACTGTGTTATTATTCTGAATCATACTTCAATAGTGTATTAATCGATGATTGTTTGTAATATTTAACCTTAGTTTCTGCTCAAAACCTGAGGCTGAATCGGTGGTACCTGTACCCTAAGGCGGTTGCTTCACTTACGGGCCGAAGTTGTTCCTACTTAAGCTCAAAGATTTCTTTCCTCCTTTGCCTATCAATGTTACACTAACAAATATTCATAATAACTTAATTAAAACTTTATAATTGGAACTCAAGTTGGTTGGCAACGGGTGTTTACGATGTTTTATTAAAGCGCTGAAGAGTTCTTCCGGCCCGAACCCTTAGACTGGAACTTCTAGCTACCCTGCGATGTAAAGCCTCTAAGCTCATTTCATCCATGAAAGAGAACACTTCCTCTTATCTGTTCTCTCTTTAACTGACCATTTTCCCTTTAAGAAATTCCTCGATGAAACCAATTTCCGTTGTAATATGATAGATTATTATTAATAATGAATCGTCTTTATTTTAGGGTGAGATTGAGGCATACAAGTCTCTTTTACATCTAACCCCCAAATTATCAGAAATAGGTTATAATTCCGTGAATAAATTGAATAATAAAATTGATTGACAAGTGTTATTTTGGAAGAAATTCTAGAAGCATTCTATCATTTGTTCGTACATTTCAGTTTCGGATTGTGTTGCAAAGTCGGTTATCATTTATTTAAAATAAATTATCAGTTATCGTTGATCTAACTGAACTAATAGAAACTAATATTTTCTATGATGATATGCAAGATCTTTTTCGATTAACCGATTTATCCAGCCGAAAACGAAATTCTTACAGGTCCGATTCTGCCGCAGGAGTGAATTATTTTGATATACATTCACAAGTTCATCGAAATCATTCTCACCTGCATTTTTCTTCTTCGTCTTTTCCCCAAGTATATCAAATCGGCTTTGTCTTTATCGCGTTGTAGAGAGGATCGTGAATTGAATGCGCTGCCTATCTTCCGTGTACGTTATGTTCCGAGTCGCAGATCCCTCCGTGAGTCCATATGTCATTTATACTCATAAGTCGACGCCCATCTTCCCTTACGGCTCGCTCCCGCATTGTTATAAATCTCTATTTCCTCGTCTCCAGACCACCTTGTCCCCTTTCTTTATCTCGTTAAATTCCTTTTCGGGTTTTATTGTTTGCCTCTGCAGAGCAAACCATGGAGGAGTAATAGGTTTACCCTTGGGTCGGAACGAGAGGCGGAGCAGGAATTTTGGCGGGGGAAAAAGGGAAAGGCTTTTTTCGTGGTTTGGTTTGATGAGATAAAAATATTGTTGGTACTTTTTTCTACTTGAAGAGCCTGTTTGTGCAGATTCGGTCTTTTTGCGGAGAAAGAAATAAATTCGCTGACTTAGTCGATTAAAAAGGTGAAAGTCCAAAGGGAAAAAATATTCGACCTTGCTTCCCTTAGAATCGGGTTTCTTTCTCAAGATAATCCCTCCTATTAATTTTTATCGTATTAGAAGAATCGAGAATGATTAAAAATTTTGTCGTTCAAATTCGTGGTTGGCACAATCTTTAAACTCCTCTGTCGCTAAAATACTGTTATTTTTGTTTTTTAATAACGTAGATTTTTTAGTAAATGATTTAAATGAAAAATATTTACCCTACAACTTTTTCCTGGAAATCGGGTTGTGGTAGTTAAATTTCTGTTCCTTTCTTCTGTACTTATTTGTGTTTCCCTAGTGAATATAATTTAAAATTAATTAATTTGATTCCTTGAGAAATGTACTTGATTATAGACTTCCTCTTTGGATTGTATTTTAGGGATCAATAGAAACAACTTCTGTGTTATTTAATCCATTTATTCTCAGTTTGTAATGCAGTCTCGGGTTCCATGAATTCGTGTTGCATTCACGTTATTCAGTATCCGACATTCTATGTTACGTAGTTCCAAAATTTCCTACGTACTTATTTCTGTAATTAAAAGAATTGATTACCAGGAAGGTGAATGTGAAACAGCTCGATGGAACCTATAGGGCATGTTTTTATATCTGTTTGATTGTTTATCTGGAATCTAAATGCTCTATTTTCTGCTCTAATCGAGATCATCCACGTGTTCCCGGTGCGTAATAGTATATTCCGATGTTGGATGCGAAACTAGATACCACACGGTTAGAACTCTATCGATTGTTCTATGAAGGTCGTTCTTTTGTTCTTCCTAGTGTTTGGGAGAATGACGTCACTTGTGGTGGGAAAGAAACTTGTGAAAGGATCGAGTTTGTATTCCGAATCCTTTTCTCTTGTACAGCTCCGTCTGCGCTTGTCTGCTTCGTCCTAAAGGAAATTAAAATGCTTCTCACTTCTTTCGCGAGGTCATTCCTCCTTTTCCTTCCTCTCTTTTCTTCTTTTCGCCCACTGTGAAACGCCTTACGAGTCCTTGTGTCCTCCCACGCGGTGTTTCTTTTCATCTTATCCTCTTTTCCCCATTCACCAACGTGGTGAGGGGCAAATCATTATGTTGCATCACACCACAACGTCGTGTGCGAATCCTCTAAGATCTCCTTATAATGGTTCATGCCCTAAAGCTATGCTTTGAGACACTCCTTAAACCTGGATTTTTCTGTTGAATGTGGATGGAAGGAGGAATTCATGCTATTTTTGGCTCCTCCGAACCAAAAATCTCCTTCACGTGGAGGGTTAAATCCGTTTGTTGGGCGTACTTTTCTCTGCATTTATGATACCCCGAACATCCGTCTGAGTTCAAGACAGTTTTGAATGATTGAGATGAAGATGGAGGATGCGCGAGTATCTTGGCTTTAGTGTGTTGGGATCTACCTGAACTGCAGTACTTTACCGGAATCATTTTCAATGACAATGCAGTTTTTAAATTCAAATGCAACCCTTTTCGGATATTCAGCGTCCTGTATGTTTCGGGAATCGGTGAAATTGTTATTCAAGTGGTACATTTCTACGTCCAATCTTTGACATGTCAAACCCGTAGATTTTTTATTATTTTTATTTTAGATTCAACAATTGTGTAAGGATCGACCAAGTAACATTTTGAAAAAGTTTGTTGCCAACGCCAGAAAGATGCATTTTTTTATCTTTTCAAATTCTATGAGTTACTACGTTTACTTTTTTAGACTTGCATCAATGCATCTGAAATTATGCTTTAATTGTATCAGCAGTAAAATCTCACTTCATCTCAAATCTTTGCACGAAAATGAGTTTAGTATTATACAATTTTACAAAATCTAGTCTTGGTTGCGGTTCATGGAAGAAGTTTTACCTGTGATGAGTTTTAGTTATTTTGCTTCATTGAGTCGTGTCTCTGTTCATGAACTTAAATGTTCAAGAACTCGAAAATTTCGTAGCCCACCGTAGCTGGGTGGGGGTGACTGAACTTGCGTGAATACAGGTTTTTGCCTAAGGTCGAACTACGCTGGAGACTAAGGTGCCTCAGACGATAATGGTGCTTTTTGGCGTCATAATGATTCCTTTCTCCCTCCGTTTTCTGTCCGGCATATTCCATCTGTATTTCTTTCGCCGAGACATTCAAAGACTCTTCTTCATCGCCTCCTCATCACACTCCCTAGGAGCACTTCTTTTTTCTAATTAAAATTGCTGTCTCATTTCTCCAGCCAAGTGTGAACTTCCTCCTGTTCTCTCCCCTCGACTTATTATTTCGTTTTCATTCCTTCCTTGCTTCGCTGTGCAGTAGCAAACCGTGACTCGTGTTTTTCCCCAATTTCTGCAGCGTTTTAGCTCTGCTGCGAGACACTCCCGTTGCAATCAACCCATCCTCTTTCCGCTTTCTTCAGCCTTTAAACGATTGTTGGAGAACTTGGGCGAAGCAAGTTGGAGGAAAATGTCTTCGCTCTAGAGGAGTTTAATCCGTTCTCGGTGGATCGCCTACTTTTGACGTGAAATATTTAACAGCGGACGCGTTGTGTCGAGGATTATGTCTCCGTGGACAAGTTTGATGGCACTTAAGATGTGGAGTTTGAGGACTTTCAGGTTTCCTAATTATATAGGATTTCCTATTCAATCTTTCATTCAGTAGTTAATTTTAAGGGTAATGTTAAGGCACTTCTTCGTTTCCTAGCGAACGCTTTAAGGTATATATTTTATTTACACAGGGCCCTATGTTTTTAAACATTCGTTATCATTAAACTTCTTTTCAAAGACATGATTGTCGAAATATTATTTTGGATACTTTTGTAGGAACGCCTAATGGTAGTTCAGCTTATCTATTTTTTGTTGGTCCTAGGTCGGGAAAAATTTCCTATGATTAACCGAAGTTAAAACGAGGATAGACGTTAGCTTGAAGCTTTAATCCTCGTTGAATGCAATAAGGATAAAGTAATGTTCTTAGTACATCCATTGCTTGGTCTTATAATTACTGCAGTTTGCGAAGTTTAAATCTTAGTATCAGCCGATAATGATTATGACGCGGTTCTCTAGAGAAATGATACATCCTAGCATTAATTTATCATTTCCGTAACTGATCTTATAGTGCTGTTAAATCATTAAACGTCTTCACGTATTTTTAAGAGAGATAATTCTCAAGGAATTTTTCATAATTGTTATCTCAGAACCTCTTTTAATGATTTAATTTTCAAAATTAGCCTGTATAAAATCAGAAATCTTACAAAATATGCGTTGTTTAGCAAGTGTAACCTACGCATCTTTTTCTAAAACTATCATATTTCCATCAATTTGTCAAGATATTCCTTCATCAAAGAGAGTTTGCTTGCAATTTAGCTATCATATTTTTTCGGTAATTCATCTCGTCCCAAGGTTGAATATTTGATCCTCCCTTGTTTCCAGAGCCATTTGTTCCCCTCACGGTAACTTTTATCTTCCTTAATATCAATCAGGATATCCCTCATCTGCCTTTCGCTTTTCTGTAGTCGTACATCCTCGTATAAATTTCCTTTCATTCTTCAAACTTTTAATATCCCTCCGTACCCCAATGTCTCATAAACCTTATCCAAATATATTACCGTCTTTTTCTTCATCTAAAAGCTTCACTCTCGCAACCTGTCTTTGTAAAAATGAGCGCAGGAACTAAAATTACTCAATAGAAAGTACAATGGTTCTATTTTAGGGAAAATTAACCCCGTGATACCGATTACTTTAAGGAAATTAATACTGCTTGTACTTTTGATTGATCCAAAAGTTGCTTTGTTTTTCCGTGACGGATAGAAAATGTTTATCTCTTAAATGTTTTCTCTCGTAGTGTTCAGAGTGTGTAGGTTCAGTTCAAGGCATAACAAGGCATTTGGTTTTCATTCACGGGTTGACTAGGTAATTAATTCTCTTAATAATTCACTCCTGTGATTATTATTAACCCATTTCCCGATGTGCAGCGTAGAATTCAATTTAATTGTTATTTATAAAACTAGTTTTATTGTACTCAGGTTAACTTCAGGCCTCTTCGCTCTATTCAGTTCATTAGCTGCTCGGTATTCAAAATTTACATTCCAGCGGAAAAGGTATCGGATGTTTAGAGAGAGAGAGCGAAGTCGGGAAATTTCTCAAAATCGCGTTTTAAAATTCAGTTTTGTCTTCCCAGAAAACGAAACTGTAGGGAAACTGTTCTCGACGTCGCCATCTGTTTTCCTATTAATTGGAAAATTCCTTCCCGACACACGATCGCCGGGGGCGAGGAGAATCTAGGGTAATTAGGAGACGATTCTTCTTCCGGCTCGAAAATACTCGCAGTGGCGTCATCGTGAATGGCAGATGGCGTTGATTCGATGGCAGCTCGTGCCGAGCTTTCTTTCTCCCACTAATCGATGCTTCGCCCCTCCCTCATTATCCCGTGGCGTTGGTCTCGGCGATTTCTTCGCGCATCGACCCTCGCCCAGGATGCAGACGCCTTCTTGGAGGGATGATCGCCGCCGCTTCCGCACGAATCCACCCTCTTGCGACCCTCTCTCCCAACGTATTAACGAGGGGACCGCCTTAATGGCACTTGGGAGACCGATCCTCTCTCACCTTCCCATCCTGATGGACCCCGAAAGATAGGCGGGTGGGTCCGCTTTAAATATGTACGTTTAATTTAAGAATTAGCGGAAGTTTTCGGTGGTTACCGAGGAGGGATCTCCGTAAGGGATGGTGCTAATTTCTTGATTAGAGGCTCGGTTATTCGGGTTCCGATTTACCGGAGTTACCTTCTATCCGATCTGCAGACTTATGTTGTAGTTGTACTTAGTCTGTACAGCAATTGTGAACTAACGTCAAAATCCTGAGGATTGGATTTTTTCATACTGTTTTAATACCTATAATATCCTATTCGTCGTCGGGTTTAATTCTGTATTCTTTAGCAAGGACGAATTCCGAAAAATCTTTCAGATTATATCATTTCAAAATAACCGTCTTATTTCATCGCTCCTAATCTTGATGCCCCTTGTCACAGAAAAGCTGTTTCATCAGTATTTATTAAATCTTAATCAATGCGTACTTATTAAATCACTGCAGAGCAGAGCAATATCTAGTTTTTAATGTGAATAATATTCTCACATTAACTTTTCGTGATAATCGTTTTTGAAGATCAAAACTAGCATGGATTAGTTCTTCTGTTAAGACAGCCGTGAGAAGGCCGTTTGTATCCTAAATTATCAATTTAACACATTTTTTTATGGATGAAGCCAATTGGCGTCATTCGTTTTTTACTCTGGAAACGTAATAACGCCAAATGTACGTTTCCAAAAGCGTACGGAAAAAAACGCTACCGCTCCGAAGGAATGCTAACACTTGCTGAGTCGAATGTGTTAAAATAGCTTTATAGAGGATTTAAGTTAAATTTTCTTGATAAAAATTGTAGTAGTCAGCCCTCCTCCCGAAGATCGGAAGAGATTTGTATTTTAGTATTGAAGATATAAATAGTTGCTCATCTAGGACCTCATATATTTTAACCGAATGTAAATAGCTTGTTGAGTCTTCGAAGGTGTTTTGTACAGCCGAGTACAACTAATATGGGAAATCTCTTTCTCTCTAAGTAATCCAGAAAAGTTAATAATGTCCTTATGAATGCGCGTATCGTTGTATTTGGTTGTTTGATTTATTTTTCTCTTTTGGTTTCCGCATTTATTTTTCACCTAAATTTTGGGTATAATTCTGTATTACTTTGTAGTAATGTAGGATGATTGTCAAAAAAAATTTTGAAATATGTTTTCTTGGCTCCAAAGCGATTATTTTATGTAATTATTTACCTTTAAATGGTTTTAATACTCCCATAGGAATTAGTTGAGAAACGCTTCGCCGGAATTTAGCGTGCGCTTTTTCCATTGGTGTTTATTGATTTTGTTCGTGACGCCTCTAGGAAGGTTATATTAAGGACTATGGCATAAATCACTCGGCGAGTTCACCATGTAAGTTTTTAATTTAGAATTAACGCTGTGTTTATATTCATGGCCAGCGCTTAAAAATTTAAATCTCAGTGCCTCAACTATGCATGTCCCTCATTAAATGTGACTTTTGAGAGAGATTTTCTCCGAGAGCAGAATTTCACCTGTTCACTTTTCACGCCTTCGTTTTCGCTTTCGTGCCGTCCCTCGCACTCTATTTTCCGTATCCGATATTGAAGTTTTTAATTTCATAGCGCTATGCAAACGAAGTCGGGCTACTTTAGGTCTCCTTGTTATTCACGGTTTAAATTGGTTTTAGAGCAAATATGCTTTCTCAGCTCATTTCGCCGCCTTTGTAAAATGCTGAGTTGGCACCTTTTTCATTCTCTCGGCCTTATTTTCCTCCCGGAAATTATCAAATTCCCGCAGTGATACTCCCCGTTGTCTATCACCTCATTTAAATGGGTTGGGCGAAGTTAAATATTGATTGCCCTTGTAAATCCGATAGGTCTTCGGACCCGACGGTCTTATCTGTGTGTCTACGTACGGAGCTCGGAATTCTTCGCTAAGCCCCTTGATAGACGAGAACCCACTCGACGTGGGAGTAGTCACGTTTGCATACCTTTAAGGAGTCGGGATGCTAAACATAGTCCATATCAGTGCCGCTTTCCAATCCAATTACTTATCTCTTTCTACACCTCATTTCTAACCTGGTTTATTTATCTCAGTTGTTTTCATTAATATAAAATCATAATTTTTTCTACATTATTTATCTATTACACAACATTAATTACTTCACCAGATTCCCAACTTACTTAATTCCAATTTTCAATGTAAAATCGTATAGAATATCACCTATGACATTATTTAGATAATCCAATAATCATTTATAATCTTCCTTGAATTAAACATTCATGTAAGGTATATAAAGTTTCGCTTGGTTAGTATATAGATTGTTTAATGTCTGGTTACGCTATAATTCAACCATAGCTATAGAGTGGTATGTTGAAATCGCTGAATGAACTATAAAATCATGGCTGAGGAACTTCTATAATTGATTATGCCTTAGTTTCTTTGTTGTTTATGTTTCTAACAGTTTAGTAAGTGTCCTGCGATAAGAATCGTATACAGTATTGCAAAACGTATATCCCTTATTCAGACTTCCCGAATCTAATGTTCTATTTCTTAACTGCCTAGAAACTTTTACCTCAGTTGTTTCTCGATTTTTAGATTTAGAATTTGAGGTAATTAATTAATCATTTTATGAGCAAGTAAGAGTGACAGAAAAAGTTTTTTCTTCGGTCATTCCTGACTTCGGACATTCTAGACTGACTGGCGAGCATCCTCCCAGACATTCTTTATCTGAGTCTGAAAATCAGCAAAATCTTCGTTATCAAATCATTGTGTAGTTTCTCTCGTTACTCGAGCTATAATTTTGCGTTCTCTGTAATTCCTTTGAACACCTGAGCTTCCATTCCACGTGTATTTCTTCTAGTCACCTAAATACCTGCGCTTGATTCTGTCGCGACGTCATCTGAGCGATGTCCGAAAAGAAATTATCCACCGTAGGTCGTTTAATTCTCGCGGAGGTTGATCCGCTAATTTAGTTCGAGGCTGGCGTGATGAGTGAGCGAAGCATCGAATTAACTCCTCCTAATGGGATCTGGAAAGAGAGGTTTGGAGGTGGGAATTATCGGATAAGCTTCCAAGGAGGAGGAGCAGAACGGGTCTTGGGCATTAACAGGACGCCGCTTAATTTGCCGAGGGTCGGAGGCGGGATGTTTGTCTGTTGGTCCCTTCCTCCGGATGTTGTCTTGGCCGCCGATGTCCGCCGACCCTGTGGAGGAAGTCTTAGCCCGAATCGTCCCTAAGAGCAAGCCTGCTTCTCTTATCTACTTCCCGTGCTACTCTCCACCACTTGTGCTTTCCTATTTCCTCCGTCCTGTTTCCGTGAGGAAGCTTGCGGACGGAAAGCGCTGCGCCATTCTTTTCCCGGGGTTGGTTCGGAAGTATTTTTGTTGCTTGCGGTGAACGTTTCGCAATACTCTTCGAGAAAAACATCTCTGCGCCACATTCGTTCTGATATTCTCAAAACAGCGTTGCACGTTGTAAACTACCTGTAAGGGTTGAAGTGGATTTAATTATTCACAACTTGGTCGAAAAAGGCATGGTTGTTTGTGTTTTATGGTAAGGGTAAGGATACATCAGAAGAAACCAATAAATCTATCTTCACCTTTATAGAGTCTTTATTATATTTTTCAGTTCTCTAATTTTCATGTAGGATTTTTTCGGACAGTATTTCCATCTTGTAGACTTCAGCTAGAATCATCTAGTTCCTCCCAATAGCTTTTGGTATGACTTGAGAGGCAAGGATGTTATTGTCTAGAAGGGCCGGTATTCTTGCAGCTATGCGGAGCTTTTCTCACATTTCGGATTTCTTCCCCTTATTTTTCTATGCTGGGAGCTAATTTTTGTGTAAATATTTGATCAACCCTTTCATCATATCGATCTCTCCTACTTTCTAATGGAAACTCAATTTATTATTCTTATCTTCTCTCGATTGATTCGTCTATTAAAATTTCACCACCTATTTATGTAAAGGGAAAGTTTGGCGTATAGCTTTCCAAAAATGATTTTGTTTATTTGCACTGTTATTTCTATGTATCGAAACTAAACGACTTACTGCTCTTATGCACCCAAAAGGTTTATCAAAGAATATGGGATTATATTTTCTAACGGAAAGTCTAGCTCAGCTTGATCTAATGATGCCGATAATTCTCTTAGTCTTGCTGTTTCATCACTACTTAGTATTAGTTCAGTCTTGGAAGCCCTGGATATAATCCATACAGCCTTAAACTTTCATATGGCTGCCTCAAGGTCGGTAGAAAATTTCATAATATTTACGAGAATGGAGACAAAAAAAACATCGTTTTACGGCCCGGTGGGAATGCCTGAAATTCCGAGGATGAATAATTCAAGAGCTAATGAAACAAATTGGATGAAGAAACTGAAAGGAATGATCATCACGATTCCGCATTAACAAGTCCTCGGAATGGATTCTGGAGAGCCATAAGAATTTTAGAAGACTTCTTTTCCATATCGTTGCGACCCAGACCTAAAATTTTGTGAACCATTTCAGGCACTTGGTTCCATTCTCACAGGCATTAAACGTTTCCCTCTCACATCCCGCTTGTATCACGTGTTTATTTGTTCCACGATGCGTCATGAATTCCGCGAGGGAAATCGAGAGTCAAGACTTTCCACGTCTTCATCTGGGGAAGCGTCCCATTCGTCTGACACTTTTCGACCGCATTCTCACGGCGAAGATATGGAAATTACTCCGCGAAACTGCCGCTGAATATGCTCGGGCAGGTCTTTGGCAAGAGTGTGCCTTAAGGGGGTTTTGAGTTACTCCCCAAGTCGTGGGAGTGGTCGTGGGGGAAGAGGTTCGGAACGCGCTCTTCTTGCCTCAACTTATCGCCCGATAGGGGTTCCAAATGGGTCGAAGGCCGCAGTAACCCCCCTTGAATGGCTGCCTTTCATATGGAACGAACCACTGATACCGGGATGGAATTTCCTCCGAGATGTATTTTATTGGGGATAGTGAAGGAAAAATGTAAGAAGTGGCACTGATGAGAATAAGGAATGAGGCAAGAGCTCGAGAGTGAGTCACGTGACGGCGGTTTTGTAAAAAAGAATATTATTATCTAGCGAGGAAAGGAGATAATGTTATCCGATGAAGGGTTGCATAACTTGCTGTGTGAGGGAAGAATGGTGGACTTAGCCGGGTGGTGTGTATTAGCAGGTTATTTTTCTCTCCACGATGATCTGATATCCGAGCTAAATCTAACTCACATCATCACCTTTTGGTGTACCACTTAGGAATCGGGCGTTGAGATCATATTGATATGATCGTATGTCCTTAACATTTTTTATTGCTACTTGAAAACTAGTGTGATTCAGATATATCGACACTTCCAGATGTTTCCTGTTTGTCTTTTGCATTAGAATATGTTGAATTGTAAGTAAATAAAAATACTAATATAATTTGGGATTGCTCTTACCGTTGATGTATAAGTAATTTCTGAAATATTTCAAGATAAAAGTTTATTTCACAGCTAATATACCGCTATAATGAGTTCATCGATTCTATGAATGTGTTGAAAAAATTTATCACTTCCATGTTCAACTTGGCCTTTCTCTAACTGAAAGGTCAATCGTGAATTCATCATACGCCATTTATAGTCAGGAAGTAAAAGTAATGACCGTAAATAATTCAAGCTCACAAATTGGCGATAAACACTTATTTTGAATAAATTCTAAGTCATTATGCTTATTGTTGACTTTTATGTTCTGGAACTGTTTGCCACCAAGGCTAGGCTTTATATCCTTAAGATGTCTTTTTATTTAAGTATGTAGCACCCCTCCTTTGAACCTGATTGCTTTCTGATTATCATATCAGGAGAGGAAAGCTGATAACTGGTCCATGCCCTGGAATCTGCAGCGTTCCTATTTTCTGTATCTTACTATTTTCATCGTTCCCGCGCTCCTCGTTATAGATCCCGAAAACCTGATCGCCCTGCGATCTTCTTTCGCGTCGGTTTCCCATTACTTCTATTTATAGCGAGGAAGGTCTCTGATCGTTAAATATATAAAGGTTTGCCAAAGGACTACGGGAAGATCGCGAAGGTCGCTCCGCGGAATCTGAGCAAGCGGAAGTCTTCCAAAGGTGCTTGGAAAAGTGAAAGTCTTTCTATCGTTTCATTTTTTGCCCGCGCGCGTATTCGCGGGCTCTTAAACAGCGTTCCAGGATAAGGGTCATTGAAAACATTTCTCCTCACATCTTCCCTCTCAACTTTCGTACCTTGCCTTCGAAGAATCGGTTATCATCTCGTTTTTTACGCTCGGGAAAGTGAGGCGTGGCTGTATAACTCCCGCAAAAGATGTGTCCCTATTATACATCTTCCATTTATGTACGTGAGCATCTTTATTTCCCGTAGTGTTTATGGAGGAGTGAACTGCTTTTAATTTTCTGTTTGGAGAACTGGTTTTTGTGGGACAGGAAGTGTTTTTATCTTGTTATATGGTGGCCGTAAACGTTTATTAATGTTAATTTGTGTGTTTTAATTTGAAAGAAGCGCTGGTTTTATTTTATGATGGCAGTGAATGCGACTTAACGTCTGAAAAAGTCGATAGTATGCTCTGCTCTGTTTTTTCTCCTTCGTTAACCATAAAGAATTATTTTGCTAATCATTACGGTTTTCTTTCCTCGTTTTTATAAATTCCTCTCTTTTAATATTCTTTCCGAATTCCGCTTCCGCCCCAAAATGCCATTCAGAAATACTTGACTTTCTTATTCGTTTTCCTCTCAGCTTATTTGCTTCCAATTTATTCTTTTTCAGTTCCACTCAATCTACTTGCGTTATTCGGATCATTGAGATTTCTCGAATTTTTTCAGCCTATCGTTTTATTCTGTACTTTTGAAACTTTTCTCGTTGAGGCTTTTAAGTTGGGAAGTAGCTCTCTTTCCGTAATTATGTTTTATTGAAGAAATAACATATTAACAGGTACATGCTGTAATGTTTTATGTGATCATTATGTAGAAATGACACCTCGGAATTTAATCGAATCTTTTAGCTAAAAATCGCTTTTATGTTTGTATATTTTCTTCTCTCTGGGTGATTATGGAGCCTCATGAATATTCGTATGAGAAATTATCATTATAAATGATTATCTGCGTTCTGTCTAAATTAACTCACCGAATAGAATCATCAGAAAAGCTCCCCAAATCTTGTCACCTGTTTATATGAGAGAGATGATATCCTTTTTTATACTCTCGGCCAGGGTTTTACAGTGACAAAGTAGTTTTTGAGCAATGAAGATAAAATGAATCGATAACTTTTTATCTGTGTCATCTCCTCTTTTACGTTCTTCAATCCCCAGGGTTGATGATGGACATGCATACGTCTTGTACAGTGACCCATTCTTCCGCATACAGGGCACAGAATTGCTTGCTCTCGGGAACGGCTCCGTAAACAAAAGTCTGTTTGTATAGGGATAATCCTAATTGATTTTCCAGAAAGGCACTCTTGAAATGACCCTTTTCTGGACCAAAACAAATATCCTCTTTGTTTTCATGGCATCATTGAGCTCTAGCAGTTAGTTACTTTGTGTAAAATAAGTGGAACAAGACATCGGGTTAGGTAGGTATTAGGAAAAATGTAAAGCTTTTATCTTTTATCAAAATTTTTGGGGATTTATCTCGTATTTTTTAAGTAATTTTTCTCGCCGATTGTCTCAATGTGTTTTTTGCATTAACAGCATGACATAATATGCTTCGCACTATAAATTGAAGTTGTAGTTTTAGCGATTATTTGCTTTATTTAGGTTTCCGTCAATGTCAACGTGTTAATGCGTTTCACCTTTAAATTTAAAAATCTGTTTAGTTTAAGTTCAAATTAATTGACGATTACTCTCAAACGTTCCTAATGGCTGGGAGTTGAACGGATTACCTTTAATTCATTAGATCATCAGGAATTTCTCGATGTTATCTGTCCCGAGCACGCAACGCTCGCAACATTTTGAAGACGTTCCAATTTATGTTGTTTCAACTCGCGCAGCATTTCCCAAAAGGTCAGCCCTTATTTAACTCTGAGAATGATTGTACAAGGTCTTCTCGAGTGCTACGTATTGTCGTTGAATGCATTGGATTTCTAGTTTTCGTCTTAGAATGTGCTTAAGACAGCTTCATCGTCTTGTTGCTTAGCTTAGTTTTGAGATACCATCCTAGTATTAACAGTTAGTATCCTAATATTATACCGTATTATTATTCCCCTTTTGGGCTTCGTTGATTGATAAAACTGAAGTAGAATCAAATTAAAATCGGTGAAACGTTATTTCAATGTGCACAGTGATTTTATGGAAATTAAGTTTGTTAAAAAAATCTCTGGATAATTTTTAACTACCGAGTTCCTGTATTTTATCTCTGATAACAGTTATCTCCTGCTTATGAACGAGAATAATTCAGATGAGTTATTCTTAGTTTTCTTATAAGTTTCCGCTACACATCTTATCATCTAATTAACTAAGTAGATTAGATTTCCTTTGTTGGTGGTGGTTTTTTTTCCGGTGTGCACAAGTAAATATGAAACGGAAATAAAACTTCGAAATTTTTTTTAAGGAGTGTAAAATGAATGAAGAATTTGAATGAAAACCTTGACTCAATTCGCATATTTATATACGCTGGCAATTTTATATTGGTAAGCGCTTATTTTCTTCAAATGAGACTGATCGTCGTCTTAATAACCGAATATTTCGTGAGAGCGCTTTAAAAGACAATCTTTGAATACTGTAGTTAATTTTCATTGTAATTGTTACTAAATTTCACATCGTATAGTCTACTGAAGTATAGGACTTCATGCCTTAAAGAAGTTCGAATTTCGAAGAATTATCAAATGATGATGGTGCTGATGTAGATGAAGTATTGATTTTAACGTAATTAATAAGAGAAAATTGCTTTTAAATTTTAATTGGCAATTCAACATTATGTAACTACCGAACATAAGTTTGTAGACAAAAATTTTAAATGCTTTCCTCCGCAATACATGACAGGAATTCCACGCTAGTGCGACGACATTTCAGCACTCTTCATTACGTGATGAACCTTCGCGTCGCATCTTCGCAATTGGTTAATGGCTCGATTCATGCCTCCAAAAGTCGATTCGGTTGTGAACTTTTGAAGGAGCATACTCATAACTCATTCCCGCCCATCCTTCGTCCTCGTGCGAATAACCCGCTCCTCTTCTTGAGCAAGCCGTTCCGTATTCCCCACTTTCGTGGCGTTCCATCCGTGGGCGTGCATCGACCCTCGATTAGCTTGCGCGATCTTCTTACGAAATTACTCTTTTCTTGGCCCTGACCCCTTTTTCTCTCCGATCGGATTATCTCGCGCTCTCTCTCTCATTTCGCGTCTCGATGGCGCTATTGTTCGTGCTTTTCCCTCGCCGGAGTCGTGGACTCTTCCCGCGCGAGTCGATCTCATCCGTGGGCAACTCGTGACGCTACCCTTTTTTCAATATAAATCAAAGTTGCCTGTGCAGCGTTTCCTGTTCGGAGCTTGTTTTGGTCGAGTCGTGCTCTCCGCTCGGAACACCCAGCGATTCCGTACGTGACTTCACCGATGTAAATTCTCATGACTCGCCTTGATCTTTTCGTGTGCGTAAGATGCCTTTCTCTCGATGCACGCAGTTTGGTTCGTATTGCTCATTGCGTTCCCTTCGTCGGGATATTTTTGCGAAGGCTTCGTTTCGGTTTAGTTTCTTTCCTGGCGTGCGAGGAAAAAGTTATCGTGTCGCCATGTGTTTATGAATTATGCAGTGGAAATTATCCGGAACGTGAGTGAATCGTAAACTCATTCTCACGTTTCGGTTTTATTACAATGTTCCGTGCGAATTCCCCTGGAATCCCATACTTCGCTTTCATTTGAGCACTTGTATGTATCTTCCATGCATGCCTTCTCTAATAAACGGGTAAATTAAAGGGAATTAATGAGGTTTATTTATGGGTATCTTGGTCGTTCTTGTTTGCTCGTTGCGGAGTATTGGATTAAAATTACCGCGCAGAGGGCTCGAGGATATTAAAGTACTCGGTAATGAAATAGCTTCAGTGATGGGTTCTTAAGGGAGAGATATTGTTTTGCCACCTTTTAATTGTAGTTTAAGCGCGATAAATAGATAGATGCTCAATGAAAATTCAGTCGACTGGTTTGGCATTTCTATGCCTTTGTAAGTGTGGTGTTTCTAATTTTGCATTCTGCCTGTTTTTTTTTATCCAATTTGATTCTGTTTTATCTAACGTATACGTAGTATAACCTTGTATTTTATTGAAATAAAACTCGTTTTTACTCTCCAGCGTGTACCTTACTATTTTAACCCACGCCATACTATGGGAGGATGCATGGCATAGAGAGGGGAGTTTGTTTTACGGCACATCAAATATTAATAAATATTTTTTAAATAATAAGTAAAATTTTGTATATGTACTACAAATATCTTTAGGAGATCTATCTCTAATTTAGATATTATTGTCTTTCTCTATAGCTAATAGTAATCTTAGGCGTTTTTATTTTATTTCCATGTAATAACTGGCTGGAAAATCTGATTAGCAACGACAAAATTATCTTATTTAATACAGGGATTTAATGGCATAGCTTAATGAGGATATTGATTAAAGTTTAGGGTTCACCTGCAGAATAATTAATAATGGTATAAAACTGTTTAAAATTGTAATTATCAATATTTTTATGAACTTTTTCTTGTTTAGGCCAAAGTATAGCGAATAAATATTAACAGACACTTAAAACAAAGTTTCTAATCGGCGATACCATAAAATTGTTAATGAAGCACTTACTAACTTAAACGACACACTAGTGTTGCGACAGGTAATTTTGAATGCACCGTCGTAGCCTGCGTAATGTTAAGATTAGTTGAAAGGTTGTTTTTAACTACAATAACATTATGGAGAATAATTTATTATGTTTTGTCATATTCATGTAATTTTTCTGTTACGATTTTGAGTGGTTTGTTTATTGTTTATGATTTAGCCCGCTCAAGCAGCCCGAAAAATCTCGATTACTGGATGGAGGGCATGATCCATGTATGGGGGTTCCCTTGATGTAAAACGTCATTCTCTTCACATGGCGTGCTGTCAGGAGATGTATATTGCGTAGTAATACCCCCGCTGTTACACGAGTAGGACACTAGGACAGAATGTTATCCGGGACATCGAGGCAACCGAAAATCCAAAGGAAATGTTGGCGCGGCCGGCTTTAACGAGCAAGAAAGAGCGATCAAAAGGGTTAATCGAGGACGTAATCGCTTGCTTAATAGGTTCTCCGGGGTTTCTACATTGCCATGTATCTGGGGGTAAGAGTGGTGGTGACGCAGTAAAGACCTGTTCTGTCCATCTGATAAGTCCTCACAGAGAGGCTGGGGATGCGGACGTCAGATGTGGATAACTTCTCCATTTCTCCCTTTTTAATCTCCATCGCATAGGTGGTCTTGTCGTTTCTAAAGATAGTCATTCCCCTTTTTTCTCTCTTTTGTGTGCGTATTCCGTCCTGAAATTGCTTTCCATGTAGCCGTAAACTACGCTGTTCGATATCTGCAGCGTTTCTATCCATCATCTATTGTGCGTTGTTTTCAGTTCCTGCCTTGCATATTTTTGCGGAAACTGTGGGAAGATACTCTATTGTTTGTGAAGTATAGCATTGCATGGTGAATGGTTACGAGGAAAGATGGGGACGGTACTTGCATAGAAGCGAAATGGTTACTTAGTTTCAATACAAAAATTGTTTATTTCTTCCTTTAGTTTTGGGAATGTCTAACAAATGCTGTAATTATCAAATCGATTTCATCCTATCATAGTTACAATTTTCCTTCGTTATTGGTTTATACATTTTTTCGAAAACTGTTTGCCCTCTCTTGTGGAAAATAAAGGTGGTTTTGCTGTCTGATTTGATCGATTATAAGATACCTAATATAACCATAGCAAGAGTTTCTGATGTGAAATATAAAAGTCAAGTTTAATCTGTTAGTGAGGAAATTGAAGAAATACCTCAAGGAGAAAAATCTGTTAATCGTCCTCGCACCTCCTCTTATCTTTATTTACACACGAAAAGACTCATTCTAAGTTTTTCGAAATTAAGATGATATTTTCGATTGGCGTAATCGTTTCGTGCCATCTAGACATTTCATTTTCAGCCGTCGAAAATCGCGCTGAATTTTGAAACATCCGCCTGTCGTTTTCAGAAACCGCGGTCTCGTGTCGCATTCTTTGTTTGATGGTGTCGTAATGTCGGAAAATGTTTTCCTTTTCTCGCGTAATTCTCCGTGGCTCTTTCTTTTGCGGCCAATGTTTCCATGAGATAGTCGTCGACCTGATTCCCGCTCATTTCATGGGATAATATCATTTCAGGACGCTTGTCGCGTACGTAGTATACAATCAGAGCCTGTCTTTTTGGAGGAAATGAGCAAAGAGTTACGTTTGGTTTCGTCATCTCTTGGTGGAAACGCTAACCATATATACCGATGTTGTAAACAGAACAGTCAGGACGCTAACGGCCGTTCTCTATCTCTTCAAAGTATCTGTATAAATACTTTCCTTATGGGGAACGGTTGGCTGGTGGTACAATTCGCATGACTGTCAAAGCTAGGATTAATAGAGCCACGATTTCAAATTTGTAACAGTAAGCGGTATATTCGCCGCTGTTGGTTATGGATGCTTATCTCGATTTTCGAGGTTGTAGAAACTTCGGGATTCGCATTGTTTCCAAAAACTGATTTCTACAGTAGCATGCGATTCTCCCGTAAACTGTGGTAATCCAAGTGGCCCTGATCTCTTTTGGGATTTCTCTTCTTTTTTTGGCACCAGAAATTTTCTCTCAGTTGGTCTTAGTTTACTGAAAGAGCTTTTGTTTCATACGTGCGATTTCGTATTTATTTTCGTGCTTTCAACCTAAATTCCATATCAATGTTTCTTTTCATGTAGTTTTTTCTTTTCATTTCCAAATTGGTTCGCACTCCCACTGCCATATTGATGAAATATTTTTAATGTAATTATAATTTGTAATAATTAAATTTTTACTTATTTTGGGAAATGAAATTTGAAGAATAATGTTTATTTCTTTGAACTCTTGGTATACAGTTGTAATTTCTCAGTAAGTCATTTTGGTTTTTTAATCCTTTGATTTGTTTTGAAAATTTGCCAATATTTTGGGTGAGCGAGATCTATTTATTCAGAGATATCCAGAAAACTTAGAGAATATGGTTGAGATTACACCAGTCAACCTTTTTTTCCTGTCTGTAACTATCGCTTTTAATTTATGGAAAATACAAAGGCTTATGAAGCATAATATCCAAATATCCATTTTCTGATATTTTTTGGTCATTCGTCATCTAGAGCAGATTGGAGACAAACGTGCTGTTGTGATGCAATAAAATAGTTTTAAATACAATTGTAGGTTTTGAAGGGTATATGAAATAATCGTGGAACAAAATCACTCTGCTTTGGCTCGCCGCAACGTGTTCGTATGCCTCTAAATATAGGAAGTGAATCGGTGAAGTTTCGACATCGCTTGTATATGGAGGCAGGCTTTCTTACGCCACGAGCATCCAAAGCAATTACAGTGTGACTGGTTTCGTTCGATAAGCCCCAAAACATTGCGGTAATCCGAATCATTTTCTGGAATTATTTCATGTCGTTTCGAGTCTCTGATTTTAAGCCCTTTTCTATTTACGGCTGCAAACTGTACGGTCGGGATATGGTCGCGTTCCAGAGGTAATATTTAACCGTAATTAACCCCCAAAATATGGTAGTTAATATTATCGGATAGCAGATCGCAGTCGTTCTATGGCATCGTAAATTGTGAAATTACTTTGAGATAATAATCTGCCCCGAAACTAAACAGATAGTCTGTATTTTTTTTTTTTTTTTGGAAATCGTAGCAGGTTTCAGAACAATGTACTGCAGAACTGAGGTTCTTTTAGGTAATTAATTAATTAATAAGTACAAAGGTATTGGAAAAATGTAATAATGGACCACATCTTTACGTATGAGATTTTAGCACTCAGCTGAAAGTAATGGGACTCACTTGCATACATTCGTCCTAACCAAGGTATTGCTTAAAGGAAAATTTCGATTTCAAATCATCCACTTTCCAATAGTAAAAATATGATTTCCTTTTCTCCGATTTCTAGCAATTATGTATCGAAATGACTTCGTTATCTTGTTTTGGAAAGCGTTTTGAGCCATTTGAAGGGAAATATCTTAAATGCGAAAGTAGAGAATGCGGCTGCTTTTATGCATGTAAAAGGTTCGGACGTGAGTTGTGTTTGAGTTAGGATAGCTTCACTTTCACCATTCTCGCTCTGTTTCCTTGATCACCCTAAATTCTATTCGAAGAAGATAGATCTTACTGTTTTTCACATAGTCGTTGAGCCATTCATCTATAATTTTAAACAATCATTCATTTATGAATAATTGTTTTAAATTATACATACCATAGATATCCTAACAAGGCGGATGAAGGAGATCGAGATGTTGTATTCCTTGAAAAAATTATGGATTTGCAGTATTAGAAATGTTTTATGGGGCTGTATTTGTGTATACTACAAGAAAAGTTGCATGAGGTGCCCAAAATACTTAAAGATTCTTCGTTATCCTTCTGCAAATAACCTTGAAGATCAATTCAAAGTTGCTTCTACAGGTCATTTTCAAGCATCTATAATTTCTTATCGGCGTCGAGTATAAAAGTTATCTTTATCCTCATCCATTCTCAGGTCTATCCCCCTTGAGCAATTTTTGTTTTCTCAAACTTATAAAAAGGTCCAAGTTTTTAATTTCGGCTCTGTTGTATGTTAACTTAGCGATCTTGCAAGCCGCGTTCAACTTTCCTCGTTGTGTAATAGCAAACTTCCCATCCCCAATAGCTTCGAACATAGACGTTCAAGTTCTGCGTCCGGCCGCCCTTCCCTAGGATGCGGACCGTTGTGCTCTCTCGGTTCCTTCTCTTTTATCTCTCACAGGAAACCAGGTCAAAATAACGGAGAGAGCGCTTCCTCGCAACGAGATTTCTCGCAATCGGTCAATTTCCTTCATTTATCTCTTAAGATATCAGCGTATTTCCTATTTCTGGCTGGTTAGTTTCTTGGTTTCCAAGACCTAGGAAGTTTACCCCTTGAAATGCTGCTTACATTCTTACCTAAAATTGTTTGATTAAGGCATGAAGTTCATTTTGTGATATAATTGGCTATGTCGTGCGGTCAGATGCGTTGCAGGCCTTACTCTAAGAAGTTTCTAAGTCACTGAATTTATCGCTAACTACGTTTTTAAATTCTCTCTTTTGAATCTCATTTCAAAATTAGTCGCTAATTATTTTTTCCAAATTCCAAATGTACGGTTTCTAAGAATGCATATCTATTCTTTGATTCAATTCACTTTGATACTAGACTTCCATGGGGGAAGTAATTTACTACCACTCTATGGACCGCATTTTAGTTTCAAAATGGAAAAAGTGCAATTTCAGCTAAATACTTAGCTTTGCCTTCTAGTGGCCTTCAGAATAGATAAAATTAGAATCAAGGAAGGCTGGATTGGCTGTAAACTGCTATTCGGAAGTGACAATTAACCACTATAGGAAATGGTACCTATAAAGTCACAGTGGTTTCTTGACGATAAAATTCATAAAATCTGTTGTTAACAGATATAATTTTCAGTCAATTTCATTCATAATGAAAACAAAACTTAGCCCAAGCTTTAGGAAACGCCAGCATTTCATTTACGTCCTTATTTCCTCCAGAAGCAGCTTTTTCCACAAATTTGGGAATCCGTTTGCTACTTTATTTACTTTTGCACCAGCTTACCCAACCTTTTTATTCGGACATCACGGAATAATATCCCATTTCGAACGCCATAAATATTCCACGTTTATTTCTGGTAAATTTACTCTGCATTACATAACCTATCGTCGTGATGGCCTTGTTTACATCGGTCGTTGAGAGGATCGTTTGCATTCATTCAGGTCATTTGTCGCTCTGAAAGAATTTTAAAACCGCACGTTCCGATAGAGAATGCTCTCTTTGCCGTCTGGCTTTTATTTGCACCGATCGCTCGCAGTCCAAACAATAGAATCGCGTAAATTATCAATCCACGATGGATGTTTTAATAACCTGGCACCTTTTGTTCACAAACCAAGGATAGAGTGATCTCCGTGATTTTTTGGCGTTCAAAATCATTAATTGGTTCATAAATATGACGCACCCTCCAGAAAGGATTTTTGGATGAAAATTTCTCTGTCGATATTAAAGAGGTTAATTTTTGTAAAATATTTCACATATGAGCACGAGATTTTGTTATCAAAATCTGTTAATTTAGATTCGCTTTTTGCCGAAAGTAAATATTTTTAGAGAGCGGTAACACAATAGATAAAATATATCTCATTATTATTTCCAACTAGCGTAAGTAATAACTTACGAAATATTTTATATTATTTAAAGTGTAATGTATGAAAGCGAGTAATCACCTCAGCATAGATTAACTATCTATATGTTATCAAATGTTTAATTTCAATAGTATATTTATGTATTTTATTATTGCTACCTGTTTTAAAGAATTCGTACAACTCCTTCACTTGAAAATCAGAAGAAAAATAAAAAACTTCTCCGTCGTGGTGACGGATTTGCTAACGCTGCAGAAATTCGAGTCCCTACTAATTGCGTCTTTCTATAACGGAATGGTTTTGTGAGTTCGAAAGTAATAATATGTATTATGTGAATGTAATAGAGGTCCTCCTGTTTCCAATAGTGATTATTATCAAAACCCGAATAACTCTTTATTCAATCGCTTTGGTCAATGAAACTAATTTAATTTAATTCAAAAGAAGTACATGGTGATGCTTCTTTGCAACCTATGAATCAGTTCTGTTTATATCAATAATATCAATTTAAAATCACTGCTGAATTTTCTAATATAACTGGAAACCCTACCTGCGGATATAAATCTGATAGTTCCTGTTACTCGCGCACCAGAACTGGTATCCGAAACAAAAAAGTAACTGGTTCATCCGATCCCGCGAGCGCTTTTGCGGTTGCGGAAAAAAGCAGCAACCTCATCGCTCGAATCCTTGTCATCCCGCAAGCAAGTCGATCTCTAAGTGCATGTCCCCTACCTACGGCCATGTTCCAGGAGAAGGGTTTTTTAAAAGCTTCTCTTTCCCTCAGCGCGCGATTCCTCTCAGGATCATTGGTACAAAGTTCGCTTTTTTCCCCATTCTCCCCTGCAGGGCCTTTGTTGTGGCAGCATGATCCTCAGCCATAAGGGAATGTTAGAAAGCATCTGCTTTAAATTGTCCTGAGGCCAATTAGGGGTGTGCGTGAATGTATGAAAGTCAGGAGAGGTGTATAACGCGTGGTTTTTCTCAGTAACCCCCCATTTTCAATGACGTTGTAAAATTAACTGCTCTTTTTTTAAACTACCGTTACCAATTTGGAAAGTCCTCTCGTTTCTTCAAAGTCAAGTAGCTTTTGGTGTTTTTACGCTATTGCATGATTTCAGTTGCGCATTAAGAGGTATTTTCGCTCAAAGATTTTCTGAATGTTCTGTTTACGATGTTATATGCTCTAATGATGCAGTAGACTCTAAAATAGCTTTCGTCCTGAAAATTCTCAAAACTTGTTTGTTTTGAATCGAAGTCATCGGAGAGAACAGTTTTCAGAATTATGGAATGCTTCCATAATGTTAAAATTATGCCTCCTGCAATTCAAAGACAGGTCTCTAATCTGTTTTGTCTATAAGAAATATATTGAGGGCAGTGATAGTGACTGAACTGCTAATTCACGATTTGAGGTTGCCTTCCAATTATTTCAAAATCTTTATATATTATAATTCTTTTTGATGTTTTGCGCGTCTCGCGATGATTGTTGGGCACGTATATTGGGGCCGTCCATAAATGATATCAGAGCATTTTTGGGATTTCTAAACTCCCCTCTGTCACAGTGTCCCATGAAGCATCATCTCCCATGTGATGAAGTGTAATAGATTCCCAGACCTCCCTCCCTTAAATGTGACATTTAAGAACAACCTGTATTCGTCCTATATTTGTGGATTTGATTTTAATGTCTGTTCGAAATAAATCATATTGATACCATAAAGACTTATTTTTGGAGTATATTTGGTTGCGTATTTAATTAATTAATAAGGGATCTTAAAATCATTGAAAAACTCAGCAGCAAAGATCTTGACCCTGGAAAATGGAATGCTGGGTGATTCCCGAGGGAATTTATGCCCATTCCTGGTTCTTTTGTTTCCCTCATATTTATCGAACACTTACCTCGTTAAGTGTAAGACCGTTTGGCTCTAATCTTCCTGCTTGCGGAGTTTCCCACTGATCAGTGGCTATAGATTAGTTCTATTTATCCCAAACTTCTCCGAATCTTGGCGGGGATCTCAGAATCACAATTGCGACCGCGGCTGTGTGGCAAGTTTGCCTCCGGGGCTGAATTAAAGGATGGCATCTTGCAGGAGAGAGGGTTTCTATCTTTCGCCTTTACCACGTAAATGGAGATTGCAGCGACCACGGCTCTACTTTCAGGAATTCCTCGGGGTGAAATATGTGACCAGATATCGACCGGTAGAGGCGTAATCGGGAGATATTGGACATTCCGTGGGCGACAATTTAACGCGGGCACTCTCCTTTCCAGTGATTAATGACGGTGACACAATGTTCTCGGTGATCCGGAGCAGAGAATGTTGTCCCCGTCGTTTTTATTGTATCGGGAAATCAGCGCGTCGCGCTAGCATAATGAAATTTTATGTCCGCTAACTGCGCTAACACACGCGGCCACGGAGGGGGATTTTTCGGGATGGTTATTCTTGCATTTGCGTACTCTTTTGACCGAGTATATTTTAGGTCGAGCGCGAAGAGGATGAGTGGAAACAACGCAAATGATTGTGACCTTTATGGTTTCGGGATTTGTATGCGGAGGTTCTTTTTCCGATAGTTTTGTGCTGCAGTTCGTGGACGATAAATATTTTCTTTCGGAGAGAGGTAAATAATGAGATTTTAGTACGTGCATGCTGGCTGCCGCTCGTTTCAAAAGCACGCCGAGGAAATATGGACCAGCTGGATAGAGGATGCATGAATTCCCTTATGATGGTTTCCGCGAACTGCATTTGAGGGTATCGTGAATTTTCAGAAGGGCTTTGAAGTCCTCGATATGATTTCCGGCCGTACTTGAGTATCACTGCTAACACAGTGATTCTTAGTATAGTGTTTCTATATTCAGATTTGGACAATGGGGAACTGCAGGCGTAGTGTTCTGGAAATTTTGGATTTACATTGGATTCGTTTTAATGTCTCGGTTCTCAAAATATATCGCGTCTATATGTGAATAGTAAATATCGAATATCCTCGTTTAATGTTATAGCGTAATATCGAGTTTCTTATCTATCTTGAACATTTTCATCATCGGTCAATTTCTATTGGAAAAGGGTATCCTTACAATAGGCACGTGTATCTTATCAACGTTTAATATTTATTTTATACAGAGGTAGTTTAAATTGAAGAATTTTCTTCTCCTTTCTGTAAAATCACATTACTTATTATTCCTAATCACTTTCCATAAAATGGGAATTTTTCCCTTTTTACGTTATTAAGCTATATGTATGTAATCGTATGTATCCTCTCTTGTGTATAATATACGTAGGAGAGGAAGAAGTTTATGTAGCCTTTCCATTACTTCTCGATGTAATGTCCGATTTAACTAATATTACTGATTGCTATAGCATCTTTATGTATAGCTTTAGTTATCTTTAAAGAAGTTCTATTTTGAGGAAAATTTTTCCTAAATGAACACGGCTACTTTAACCCAGTTATGTTAATGAAATCACCCTCGTTGCAATTCAGTCTTTATTTATGCATGTCATGCGAATAGAGTGACATCTTGTTGTTGTAAACCATAACTATAAATTCAGTTTTAACATCGACGTATACAGTAAACCAACTGTTGGGTTTAAGAGAAAATCCGGAGAGAAATTTCTGAACGATGCATTCTTCTCAACTCCTCAATTTTCCTGGTAAAGCCACCGCTTCATAAGATGTACTTCGGTCTTCGAAATTTTCGACAGTCGAAACTTCTCGAATATTTGGTCATTGAACCCCTCCGTAATGAATTTAGTTCTAACGAAGTCTCTTGATATTCTTCCCTTTTCGGCATTTTTATCCCTTGCTTCACGGACCACGGACCATCTATCGCGACCTCATAAACCTAATTCGGCTTTTTTCCCCGCCCGAGGGTCTTCTTTTATCCTCCTTGAAGATTCCTCGCAGCGTCGTTAAGGATCAGGCCTCGCGGCGGAACACGGCGTCATCAAGATCTTATTCGGACGCCTCGTAGTGCGATTCCACAGCGATTCGCAGGCCCTGCGGTGACCCTTTTCCACCAATCTCGGCCCCCCTTTTCGCTCGGTTTCCTCCGACCAAATTCTCTCTCATTATTCCACTCCCCCTTAGTCCGCCCCTACGGTCATGCCTTTCCTACCATTATCCTCACCGACCATTTTTCCCCTTCAACCTTTACTCCCTTGACCACCCCCGCTATCTTCCTCCCCATCGGTTCCGGTTTTTCATTAGCGTTTCATCTCGTACTGCGGGACAACTTCCCTTCGGTCCCGGTTCCGGAGACGTTTTCGCTGATGAAAAATCCCACCGCCGAATGTTTGACTCCACGGAACTTTTTTTTCTTCTTTCCATTCTGTCTTTTTTCGTAGCTTCATTCCCGGATTTGCGTCGGGGAAGGAAAAAAATGTTCGATGTTTTCCAGGTCGTCCGGCGTATTTCGCCAGAGGTCTTATTTCGTGCTGCACTAATGCAAGGTAGGAGAGTTAATGATGTACTTAATCTGAGGATGGGAATAATTAAAGTAAGGGATATCTGGATGGATCGTTGTGGTGATGTTTATGGTAGGTCTCTAGCAAGGCTGCGATGTTGAAAATTTTGTACGTAAAATGTTAGTATCGAATATCCGCTGTTTCGCGATGTGTTATCGTGTTTCAGCTTTTCGTCGTTTCAGGAGAGATTTTAATTACTAACCCACTACCTACTGTAATTTTCTCGATGTAGAATTAATATTTAATGGCGGTTATCCTTTTTTTTAACTCCTGTACTATTTTAGCTACTCCACTGTATTAAATGAACGAATATCATAGTAGGTTAATCGTTGAGAGGTGAAGGTCATTCTCAAAGGTTTAATGTATAGTTAAAATTATAAATATGAGGCCCCTTTCTAGAGTTTTTTATCTGTGATCGTGTAAAATTTTACTATAATGTTGTCTGTACTATCTTTTTCCCAGGACTCGATAAGGCCCATAACTCGACAGGCCTATATAAGCTGATGCACTGGTAGCTTTTTGTGTGTCTAAGCTTCTAAATTGCGTAATTAAAACCTTTGAAATTGTACCGCAGTCGAAGTTCTATTTAATGAAAAGAAAACATTCTTTGTTCATCGTTTGCAAGCTTTATTTTACCAAGAGTTACGTCCTGTTTGATGATCTCATAAACAAAGGAAGTGGAAAGAAGAAAGGAAGTTGAATATTTTTGTAACCAAGTTTAAAGGCCTATAAAACATCTGGTTTTAAAGATATGCACAAGTTCTTCATTTTTTAGTCTTAAGGATAAGAATCGTCTTTCTGGGAATTTCCACTCAGGAAGATACCGGAAATGAGTAACTTCGGAATCCAGTTTCACATGCCCTTCGTAATTTCGAGTCCATGTCTTGCATTTAAGACGGAGGAGGAGCCTTCTCTGATAAAACTCATTCCCTTTCGTCCGATGTTTTTTCCCGTTCCATCCCCAGCTATTTTCACATTCGTTTAGTCTTCATGGAAATTCCAATCTCACTTCTCCTTGTTAATTCGTCTCGGTCTCGTGAGAATTTCCTCATACTTCGGAACCAATCGAGCTGCTTGTTAGTATCGACCTTTCTTCCATCAGCACTCGGCCATATTCCGATGAAGCGACACAATGGTGCTTAAAGACAATCTCTCTCTACGAGAGCCTTTTAACCGGAAATGCGATATCTGCGGCTTCCCTTCCGCTCTTAGCGGAATTGTGTGCATGGCTGGTTGATTGCGATGGGAGCAGTTTTCCCTCTCTTTTGTCCGGTTCTGTTTGTCCCAAGAAATCCCGCTGCTTAACGGCTATGATCTCGTCCGATGCATACGGATGCTTATCCTTTTCCCAAGGAGCTAATAATTACGTGGGCGTTGATTTGAATGGTCTGGAAGTCCTCTTAAGAGCAGTTTCCCAAGGTTCGGAGTTGAAGGATATCGATAAACGTACTCTCTGTGTTTTCCCCCGTTGTCTTTGTTTGAAGTTAAACTTTTCCCAAGGAACTCCCTGTGCCACCTCACGGAAAATCCTTAGTGATTTAATTGTACGTTTTAATGAATTCCCTGGATACTTGTGTGTTCCATTTCTTGTTTTCCCTTCACTTTTGATGCCGTTCATCTTCGACGCATTTGACGTGGATTAAAGGATAAAACATCATCTGTATTCACATCGTACCGATCGATTAAAATCTGTAAAGTCAAAAAGAAAGATTTATTGTATTCATAAACAACACCGCACGTTAATTATTTACTTATTTTATGGTCGAATTGATCAATAATATATCCATATCTCTTGCTGACAGCTTTAGTGCTACTATCATCACCTAATCCATAAACAGAATTATTCATTTAAGTGGAAAATCGTCATGTATTCTGTTTCTATTTTTGCATTTTTATTTAATAAATACATTAAAGGTTGACGCATAAAATCGATCGTGGAAGGCCTTACCAACTTGAAATCCATGACAAGGAAAAGTAGGAATAAATTAATACTCTACTTATTTCCACATTTAAAATATGCGATTTTATTCCTTATCCTCGCATATATTCGGGGAATTAGTTAAAAGTTTATAAATTGCAAGTGCGGCTCCGGAGACCAAATTATCTTCAGCACGTGGCTTTCAGTCACGAATATGATATTATTTTCTCGTTATATCGCGAGCACAGCCGAGTTAGTATATTAATATTCATAATTAAACATCTTTTATTTCATCTAAATGTCTCCATTCCTCTCATTTAATGCGCATAAAATGTTAACATTTACAGCAAAAGAATGCGTAGAATTTTCCCACTCGCTTCCTTCCCGCTTGGCGGTTTTAGAAGCGGAAAATCGGTAGCTTGCAAATGGCAGAACTAATGAATACAACTGGCTCATAATGTGCTTTTAACTAATGCATTAGGAGTAATATCTTCCTCGTGAACAGTGCCTCGCTGCCGAGTTGCATGAATAAATGAGTTTCGTTTCCAGGTCATTAAACGTTTTTACTCGCGCTGCCTGGACGGATTTTATAGAATCTTTTATACATTTATAACTGCCAATCTATATCGCTGCCTGTCTTGAAAGCTAATTACTGCAGGTTCCCATGGAAAGAGATATTTTATGCATTGTTATTAATTTTAGATTTCGGAACGAAATCTTTGAAACTCTTTAAATCTGGTTTTAAGACTTGTAGAAAGTGATGCGTGTACGAATTGGGAAAATTAATTACAGGTATCACTCACTCCGGTTATTTCTATCACAATGGTGGGATAAACGAAAACACTATATCAATGCTAAATGATATGGATGTGAGCAATTTTATTAAGTTTATATGAGTAACTTCGGAAGGCCGAAGTTATATATTAGTTTTGGGTTGTTTAAATAGGCCAATCGTCTCAGAGATTTGGCATTTTTAATTCAGGAAACAGTTTTATTGTAATAAGATGGAATTCCTGTTGAATGTTAAACGATCTAAAGTGCGAGTCAGCTTGGTAAGGTTGCTTATGACCAGATAATGCATGATATTTTCAAGTTTAATTGAGTAAATTTATTATGCCGTATTAAGAGAAGCTATACTGTTTAAGATTTTTACTAGCCGATACTCTATTTGTGCCTTATGCGATATTGTCCGCATTAAAATTGATTCTGTTTAGTATAAGCGATACCAAACTTCTCTGTTTGGATCACTTTAAAATTGGAATATTTTCAATTTTTAAATACTTATTTTAATTAAAAATTTTTGGTTACATCGGAGCCTTACTGCTAATGGTAGTACGCATACCCCCAGTTGGGAATCTTTGTATTTTATTGTTCATTGTAGAGAGGGAAAAATCTTTCAAACGGACAACCATGTAACTGAGGTTGAACATGTATGATTTAGTTACTCACCTGCTTGTGAAATTTTATTCTAATAATTTTTTTCTCTTTATTCCAGGTAAGTGTGGGCGCCATTCTCCTACAATGTGGGACAAGCGATTCTTTCGCTTGAAGCGGGTGTTAGCAGGCGTGTTTTCGGCTGATTGTCAGGTGCCATGTCATTGCCCTCTCTAGCGTGAATCGGCAGGTAAATAAGATCCGCATTCACACTTCCTCGTCGTGCAGAAGCGCCTCTACCACTCGTGTATCATGGATCTCTCATCGTCCGCTTTGTCGTATGTATTTAAAGTTCGGACGCTTTCTCGTCGCCCGAAAACTTATTTGGACAATGAATACAATAAGGGAAAGTTTTTCTACGCATCTCCTTTTATCGTATGAAACAATGCGGTTAGTCAAATCATTCGCGAGAAGTTTTACGGATTCGAAAGTTTGTCTAGTCTCGCTGGTTAGTTTGTGCACTCGACTTTCTTGACCTTAGGATGAAATGATCCTTATAGTAAATTTGCATATTTAGGGCAAAAATATATTTGCGGTATTCTTTCCAAATTCAGCAACGTATCTCTTTTACAAAAGAGTATCTTAAGTGTTATTTATGATGACATTTTAAGAATCGTTATTTGCGTTCATCATCTTTGAGTAATATGTGATTTATGGGAAACCATAAAATGTTACGAATTATAGTAAAATATGCTAATCTAAATAAATACAGGCGCTGTTATAATTCATAGCCACCATCTCTTAATTTAGTATACATAATGCATTGAGTTTTTATTTATTAACATGAATTTAACTTGCTGGTTAATGTACAGAAACAGTTATATAGCTTTCCCTGAATTTTACCGTGGTGCTGAGTGTGTAAATACTGAAGTTCCGAGAAGATTCAATTTCATTACAATATGAAAAGCTTCTCCTCGCTTTCCTCTCCCTTGAGTTTTGTTGATGTGTAGGGACAAAGGTTGTCCTGCATTTCCTGTGAAGTTTCTGATTGTTCATATTTCCCCCGACATCAGCAAGTTCCATCTCTCCATTCTCACGAACGTTTGCGAAATATTCCTAGTTTCATAAAGAGCTCTAGCAAATATTGTCCACCGATGTAGGTGTTTCAGTTGAGGCCTGCTGTTGAACATATTTCACTCGCTCCATTATTCATATTTTTTTCGTGTGGTAGTTGAATTTTCTCATTAACATTAACAATAATCTACCGCTGTATTAACTTGAAATTGATTTTTAATCTTTCTTAATATCCCGTGAAGCTGTCAACACGTGAGAGACCTTTGACATTTAACTGAGACATTCCTTTGATCTTTTCAATGAATTGAATGTTATGATTATATTTGATTTTAAGAAGGAATTAATTCCTATTCCGTTTTTCCGCAACGGTCGTTCTCCACAATACTTGATGATGATAATTGAAAAGTGTAAATAAAATGTACTACTACTCATGGAGAGTAAGATTATCACTAGTTTATTAATAACAATTAATTGAACGATTATCTGGATGAGGAACGTATTGAAGTTCAGAATCTGCAGATAAACATTTACCCATTTAAAATATTCATTTTATTAATACTGTTAGGCTGAACTATTTACTGTAACGATTGTGTCATCGTTTAAAACTTTCCCCATTGATTCAGTAACCAGTGAATTTATGTTATTGCAATGCAAGGATAAGCTGTTTGGGTTATGATCACCGAGAGATTGGCGCTTCTCAGTCCACCGCATGTTCCGTGTTTTTGGCACGTGGGAGAGAGAGAGGTGAGCCCTCTTGACATCTGACATTTTAGCTTCCTCCATGCTGCCCGACCACTTTCTTGTACCGGCTATTGTTAGAAATTATTACCTCAGAGTACAATCTCGTCGATAATTTTCCGCGCGTTTTCCTCTGGCATTTAAAAAAGCTACAACTGGAAAAAAGCTGTCGTTTGTCGTGCTCCTCGAGCGTAGGTGATGGATACAGGAATGTTCAACAGCGGGATTTGGACACTCTTTTTGGTCCATTTCCTCTTCGGTGGCGGACCTGTTTGTTCGCTTTCACAAATCTTGCTCTCGGGGTGGAATCGACCTCGGTTCATTACTCCCGTTCAGGTATTCCGCAGTTGAGGCAGTTAGATTTTTGGCGAGACGCCCTTCTGACCGCGAATAGACGAGACTTTGTTTTAAAAATACCTTGCCTGCTTTGTTACGCGTTTTTTTTCCTCATTTGCGCACGGGTTTCTAGTCGGTGTGCCCTCCGCGTGGAGGCGTTATCGTGTCATCTCTAGTTAAGGATATTGCCATCCCTTGAGTGCATTTGCGTGTGAAACTTCATCCTAGATCGGGCGTTGCAATTTGCGATTCATGGGCTAAGGCAGATTTTAATTATTAAGGGATTTTGATGGATGATACCTTTTCTTATTTTCTGGGAAAAGTTAATAGGCATCGATTATGATCGAGGTCGAACGCCAATTTTTATACGTAATATCTCTTTCCAGTGTGGATTTTGGATTGTCAAAGTATATTTTCCCCTTATAAACCTTTCCCTTACTGTAAATGTCGTGCAAGTTTTTATCATTTCCAAGTTAAAATATAAATGTTTTTATGCATTTAAATTGAAAATGTTCTATTTTGATCCTTGTAATACAGCTTTAGTTGTGCTTCGTTTTTGCTATATTACAGTTACGTTCAGATGTGTTGTGACTAGGATACTAGATGAGATTATATCGTATTTCGTTGGAAAGTATTTGACTAAAGCTAATCTTGTAATACATTATTAGATTATGATTACTTCACGTTTCGTTATGTATGTTTTGATCCCTATGCCATTGTGCAAACTAAACAAGCAGAACAATCAAAATAAGGAAAAAGAAAATTTTATCAAGAAGAGGAATTGATAAAAGTACATTTTATTCATAGTATTTCGATGCACAGAATAATAGTTTTCCCACTATTGACCCTTTAGACGTACGCATAGGTGCATGAAACTATGGTTCGAAGCCTGAACCTCAGTGCCTTTTGACAAAGAAGTGGCAACAACCGTTGACAAATAAAATTGGTCAATCGTATATATCGCTCTCCACCCAGGGACAGAATATAAAAAGTCGATACATATTTTCAATTGCGTTTTGTCCTTCGATATATGGTTCAGTCAATATTCACTCACTTTTGTTTGGCGTCTTTTCCCTCGCAGCAACTGTTTACTCCCTTCATACGTGATGTGGCATCGGCCGGGTCATCCATCTCACCCCCCCACTATCAGAAGGACCACCCGACGCCGCAGCGCCCAGACTCGAGCGATGCCAACTTGGCATTTTCCCCTTTCCACGTGAGGGCTTCGCCAATTAGCGACCAGACAGCGACTCTCTCTCTCTCCAGCAGCCACTCCCGAATAGCGTCTACGTGATGATTCCATTCTGCACCCCTTTTCAGCTAATTCCGACTCCACCGCTTTTCCAGGAGCACTCGAGAAGGCTCCCAAGTGGTTTTCGCGAAAGCATTCTTCCGATGACGATCTTCATCCGGAAGCTTGTTTCCACTCGACGTTCGCTCTGAATTGGTGGCGAAGGCTGGCGAGTGGTTCGGAATGATGTATTAGTGGCACAGTGGGGTCCTTTTTTTGCCCTTCTGGGAAAAGGATGCGGTGTTAAAAATTTATCTCGATAGCTTCTCAATGCTTTCTCCTGTATTGCAACTTGTGAGATGCCGGTTATGGACGTATCAATGAATGAAATGGGAGAGGCCGAGGGAATCCTTGTGGGTGTTCCTTTAAGCTTAAAGGCTGGAAAAATAGTTCTTCCTCCTCTGCCCGTATGCGAAGGGATGTTTACGCGCAAGAAAAAGAGTTTTCTCCGTGGAGTTTTCATGCGTGTTTTTTCATTAAAATGAGACAAATATAATGGCTTTTTAGTTTTGGAATTTGTACGACGTTCTCATGAATTTCCATTAGAATTCCTTTCTTCTTTTGATTCAAGAAGTCATGTTCACGGAAAATTCTGAATGGAGAAAATTTTCCCGAATATGTGGATTTAAATTACCAGATGTTTCAAAATGGAATCACGTTAACGACTTGAGCATCCTCGGTGTTCATGTTTATTAATATTTAATTGTGGGTTGTGTTAGTTTTCTATTATATATTGCTTACTTCTCAACTTAACGAGTATTCATGGGTAGAAATTTTGGTACCATATGGCATTGAAAGTGATAAATTATATAGGGCTTGGGATTCCCGAAAAGGAGTCCATTCAGGAGCTAAAGAAGTCACGAAATCAATTTCTTCCGCGTGATCCGTTACGCTGGCGCCAACATCAATCTGCCGCAATCTCCACCGTCTAGCATCACTAATCGGGCAAATGGGCTGCATCCTCCAGGCGCAAAACCTATTGAGTTTGCATACTAATTGGACATTCATATCAACTTCGTGATCTTTTTAATGATTGTGGAATTGAATTACTATGAAATTAGTGTGATACCGGTCAACTTCGATAAAAATTTATGGTAACTTACCCATTAACTTGCGCTTATTGTTTTTGGATAGATTTTGAGAATGTGTTTTCGGAAGTCGTCAATAGAGTTATTTGGCAAACTTCAGATCCCTTTTCTAAGTCCGTGATTTCTTTGTCGCTAAGGACTAAAATTACTCTTCAAAGGAGTTATATCTAAACATTCTTTCCGGGACACTTCATTCCATTTGGCCGTTTCCCAAAGCAGGCTGTCTTGAGCATTTTTGAAACACTTTAAGAGTAGAGTGAATTTTCTCTCGGATTGGTTTTTTGTGTGCCGAAAATAATAAATTCTGTGAGAGAGATTCGGCCTCCCGTTCTTGTAGAAAGTATTTTTGGATCTAAAAATTTACAGCTTCATAAAATCCCGCAGTATTATTTTCTGTGTGGTTACGTCCACTCTGTTGTATTGTTACTTGGTACGTGTTTTCTCTGCGGTGTGATGGCGTAGTTGAAAAAGTGGTTTAGTTTATGTAGTGGTGGCCCCACCCCGGAATCGATCTCCCTTATTGGACCAACCCGCGTTTCACAAGAGAGAGATATGATCTCGCAGTTTATGCCTGTGAATCACAGTCTGTTATTGCTTGCATCACTCTGTTTTTGAAGTGATCCGCGCTTCGCGGGCATAAACCCGAGGTTTTACGAGAAAACGAAATCTTCAGCACTTCCTCGTAATCTATCATCGTTTCGGAAAACTATTTGACGATATTTGCTAACGTAACCTACGTATATTTTTGCTGCCTAATTTTTCTATCCTATGCTACTCTTGATTAGAAATACTATACATTGTAGAAGTTACTCTCTGAACCACGCTAAATAATCGCTATTACCGTAGATTTGATTGAGGGAAGGAATTTACTCTTAATTATTGTGTTTGAATTTTAATCATGTATACTCTTGTGTTAGATTTTGCATTACTATTCCAAATTTTGCAGTATGACGTTCATGGCTGTGCAAGTCACTCAAGCATGAGTCATGTTTCAAAGAAAAACCGAATGAGTTGCGTGAAGCATGGATTTAGAGGCTTGATTGCCAAGGAAATGCCGCTTTACAATGTCTTTTCAAAATCTGAGTAAGAAAGAAGGAAATTAAAATATTTTTGAGTATCACCATAAATTATTAATGTTATTTTTTCGACTAAAGTGATTTTCAAATTCAAGCATTCCTTTTTAGTCAGCAATTGAAAATCTCCTATTAAGTTTTCTCTCCGATCATTCTCGTTTGACAACCATTCCACTTCCTTGTGACGTCTCTTGCATTTAATCAAATATTCATTACATTGTAAAATATTTAAATGGATAATTATATTATGAAAGTCTCGATCAAGTATTAAGCTCTGCAATCCTTAATTCTAGCATTATATTAGAGGCACTGCGAATTATGTTTGGCCGCTACGATGTTTTTTATTCTATTGCCTATTATTTTACGCCTTGCTAAATAATTCATTGCTTAATATGAAACATAAGCCTGTTTTTCATTCGCACCGAGTGCAGCGCGAAATATGTCAGCCACACTTCATCGTTCTTCCCCTCCGAAGTAAACAGCTCCGTCGCCTTAATCCTCGTAAGCAACAATCCGTCAGAGGGACTTTAATATGTTAAAAGAGGCATTGTGCTGAGGAATAAAGGCGCAATGCCCCGCTGGGTCGTCTGCCTCCCACGCCCTCTCTCGTCGCCTTCCGCATCCGAAGTACATGTGTCTCCCACGCCGCAAAGCGCAGATGAAACCCAGCAGTCGTCTGGCGTGATTGCGGCTCATCTGCGCCCTCAATGGAGTGCTTCACTTTCCTATCACTCGCACATGCCGCGCTTCACTTAAACGTACCGTTCCCTCATCTTTCTCGCTCATCTCGAGGTCTTGTTGGCGCCGTTTAAGTCTCTCCACGAAGATGTGTTTTTGTGAAACTGCTCGTCTGTCTTATAGGGAAAAAGATCTAGCGCTTCCATGCCTTCCGTTCGGTTCAGATGCGGTCGAAAGTACTCGCGAAGAATGGAATACACCACGTGCGGAGTCTGTCTACTTGGCAAGATATCGGAATTACGGTGTAGTTGCGGTAATCTCTCTTCGGATTCCTTTGTGACGCTGTCATCGGTCGCTTTCCCCGCTGGAGCTTTGTTTAGGTTTCTCTCTCGCTCGTATCGTTTTTCTGGTTATATCGCTATTTAACGAAATTACTCTTGTTCGAGATTAAGTTTAGTACTTTGGACCAAAACTTATGAGAATGATCTTACTAATTAAACACAAGACGAAGACATTGCATAGACAAAAATAATTTTGTGATATCTGGTGACATTCTTTGTGTATTAGAATTCGCTGGCACTCCGATGCAGTACTGCCAAATAATGTAAAATATTGCTGATTTCGACGAGACTATACTAAAATCAAATTTCATCAAATTGCCAATTTCCGCATTTAATTAAAGCGACCCAGATTCTTCGAAAAATTTTTCTATTTTGATAATGTAATCGCGTTGGTATTTCGGTCATATTTTTCAAGTTTCTCGTTCATATCTTTTTAAATATATTTCAGTTAAATTTTTAAAATGAACCATATAAAATAAAATTGATGTGTTCAAGCGTAACTTAGTAAGTATATCAAAGTTTAGAATCGGTTTTGGTAGAAGGTTGCAGGAGATGATTTGTAAAGATGTCTGTTTTCCATTTTCTGCGGTTATTGAAATATGCCTCGGTAATTTGATAAACAGTACTTCAGTATAACTTGATGAGTTTTTTATAAGCCCTACTTCGAGAACTCAAATCCCAATTAGTGGCTCAACTCATCTGTCAGGTTTCTTTCCCTTCAAGGACCAAACACGAGCTAAGATCTGCGTAGTTAGTATAAGGGATTCGTAGCATATTCTGTTTTTCTCTTTCCGTTCACCGCACGTGTTTTCCACCTTTTAGGTATCCATCAGGAGCTATGCTTGGCTTGTTTTACTGCATCCTGGAAATAACACGAATCTCGGATGGTCGCATGTCGCTGTCCACGGGACAGGTGTCTCGTCGCAGCACCGTGGACGCTGACATGGGTCCTATATGTATATCCGAGTCGACGTGTCGTTGAATATGGATTACCGCTTGTTGTCTTAATCTAAGCATATAAAGCCATACCTCTCGTTATGAATCTACTCGTTACCGTGGTTCTTGCGATGTACGTCTAAGCGCTTCTTCCTTTTGAGCAGTTTGCAAGGCCGCGACCATTTTGTTCCCATAGGGCGAAATTATCTCATAAGGGGCTTTTCCCGGAAACTATAGCAATATCAATATTATAGGATATATTAATTATAATAGTGGTAACAGAAATCAGAACAATGTCATTGAATGAAAATTAATTTATTGAATATCGTTGAATGAAAATTAAGAATCATTTACTAATTGAGCTGGATATCAAAGATATTGGAATCAAAATAGGAATTGGAATCAGTGCTTAACACAAACATCACTGAAAGTAGTTACGGGACGGGAGTTTGTATGTTTTAAGGTACCAAAAGGAAAATCTTGAAGGTTTTTCTTTCGCCATCGTCATATAATAATTATCCTTTCTATAACTTTAAAGGTTATCTTAGGAGAGTTAGACGAATTATTCCATCTTTGGGGTCGAATAACATTTTCAACCTCCAGCAACTACTGAGGAAAGTTTTTATTCGGGTTTAGGAGTCGTTATGTTTTGATATGAGGGCAAAATAATGCGTAAATGTTGTTTTATGCGAAGTATCGTTGTGTCCGATGAGCAACTATTTGATGATACTAATGATTAAAAGTAATAATTTGATGATATTAATTCTTTGGTATTGCATTTAATTAAACAATATGTCATTATGAATATTGTCATAATTTATGAATCAAGTCTTATCTCGGGGTAAGCTTTTGGTTAGCCTTAGCATAGGTAGCATAATTAGATCGTCGTATGATAATATATCAGATATTACCTTGACGACGCCGCTGCGAGAGTGAAAACACTCAGGTTTGTGAAACGCTGATGAATCAATGCAGAGCATTTTTCTTGCCTTAGCGAAGTCGTAACGAAACATGGGCAATCATTGAAAAAACCAACCTAAGCTAGTTTAGTGCGAAACTTCGTCATTCATATCTCACACATTTCACGAGCAGTGAAAGCCGTCGTGGGCGGACAATGATCGCATTCGAACGAAATCCTTCACCAGAGTTATCGATGACGTTCGAAAATCATTGGTCGTAGGTTCAAATCGCCACTCGTGGATGAAGAGAACGTCCTTCAATTTGGCTAGGGAATTCTCGTTCGACGTGGAGTATTTAAATCTCGGTGTCGTGTCTCAGTTAATCCTTTATGGTGTCGAGATAATCGCGTGCTGAAAGGATGACCCGTGCGGAGGGTGACTGAAAGCAGCGCCATGTCTGAAATTTATCTCTCTCGTCGTATTTCACGTATCGCGTGATTTTGGTTTCCGAACTGTATCCTTGTACAAATTTGTTTACTTCTCCGTTCCCTTTTTTCCGGATGTGGTCGCGGTTTGGTGATTCTTCATACTTTCGGCCAGGATGGAATTAGTCCTTTTTCCATTGGATCGAATAAATTTCTCCGTCTCAACTCGTGATATATATTAACTGATTTGCATCTGTTTGACAACTTGGTAAGAAAGAGAAATATAAAAGGTTGTATCGGTAATAATATTAATGCGGTAGAGGGTGGAATGATAAATTGCTGGATAATATCGTGTCTTTCAGCGATGTCTCAGAATAAAAAAATCCACGAAACGTCGTATGTTTCCCTGTTTCACGTTTTCCGTCGGACAAATGAACGCGTCATATCCGTCACACGTATGTGTTTATACGTATAAATTTTTTATGCATGCGTGACGTTTTTCCCAGTTCTCGTGGACTCGCCGAAAGGATTTCGTAAAAAATGTTGTGAAAGAGGAAGTTTGTTGTATTTGTAGCCTGGTTTTTTGTGGTTAGCGTGTTCATCTCGTATAGGATTCGTTTTTCTAACAGAGAAAGTTTTATTAAGAGCCTATTGTACGAGTATTTATTTCCTGCCTTCGTATTTTAAATAATCCTTTCAATTAATTGCTCCATTGTATCGCAAGAAAAATAGGCATAAGTTTGGGCGAAGCGAAGCTATATGCGAAGTTAGTTCAGAGTTATTTTCCCATATAATTATTGAAAAGTAAACAAAGATTGAACGTTAGCTTTATGTTTTTATCATGAAATATTATCTCTTAATCATTCTCTTGTAAGTATTAATTCTCCAATCCTACGTGACAGTGGTAGAGAAAGTCCACGAGCGTATGTTTTTGCTAGGTACTTTTAGTAGAAAGACATACGTATGTTATTTTTGGGAGTCTCCGAGAATATAAAATTTCATTACCTTCCATTACGTACAGATATTATGTTAAGTCCTAACCCACGTAATGTAGTACGTAAATTTATAATTAAATGAGGGATGGATCGAATGTTAAGGGAAGCATTTCTGTACTTAGGAGAGAGTTAAATTGAGGTGTAAATCCCCGTCCGTTAAGTTTTAAGTGTTATTCTTTCGTGGCTTACTCTCTTGCTTTGAGGGAAGTTGAAAGAATTCCCTGAATTCAGGTCCGAATTCATCGAAAAAGGCTTTTATCCTACAGTTTACGAGGCACCTTCTTTGAAGTTTCAACGTAATATAGAACTCTTTGCTTTCACTCTCGCAGCAGTTATTTCGAAGTGTTTTTTCTCTTTTATGATTCCTGGCTATTTTTGCAACCTTCTCCTTGAGCTTACTTGCACTCGCTCCTCTTTACTCGTCGTTCGTCGAATTCGGACGTCTTTAATTGAAAGCTATGCCCGCAATTTCCATTTGTCTTTTAGCTTCTTAGAGTTAGACCCCTAGGGGAGGTTTTTGGACCGGATGTTTCATTCCATCGGAATAAGGTTGCAGTTGTCAGAGATCTGCAGCGATTAGTTGCCGGTCGCGAACCCTTGACGTCACCCAGTGGATTATGGCGCATACTTGTATTGGTTTTAATGAGTTTGCCAAATTCTTTGGGCTTCTTTTATTATTTCCGGTCGTTCATGAACGTGTAAGCCGGTTTTATTTTCGTTCAAGATCTACTCGGTGGTATTTATTACCCCGTTTTCTCGGTGTAAAATGTAGCGAAAATAGTATAGGATTTGAATGAAAATTTCATTTTAAATTTCTATTTTTTTTTAAGACTCCCAAAATTGTTCGGTATTTTTTATAGTGCTTGCTCAAACTCAGCTTTTATGTGAGCTCCAAGTTGGATAGAAATTACGAAATGAATTTTTTCTTACTGCTTCGTCCGTCCGTCTTCAAAGCTTCAAATATTGGGTTGGATATAATGATGCAACAAGGTACTACTGACATAGTTTATTAAATCAAATAGTTTCTAACAAAGATATGTTAGAAAATTAAAACAGTATCTTTATACTGATACATTATAATGCACCTTTTATTGATTTCATCATTTTATCGTCTGCAATTAGGAAATAAAATTCATTTTCAAATGTTTCATTGAAGACAGCAGTAAATATTATTATCTTTGGTACTATTCTAGTACCTTTTAAAAGACCCAGAGTTCTTTTTTTGCTTTTATCTCATCCTATATACTAACTTTCGATATGAAATATTCTAAGGTCCGAACGTATAGGAAAATTTGTAAAGTACTGAATTTTAAACTCTAAGATCTCCAACTGACGCTAGAAATGAATCATTTAAGTCATGCTCTATAATGGAGGCACCTGTTATATCCCCATAACGTTCGCGAAGAATAGTTTTCGCCTTTGTTCCCGACTGATTTATGGAGCTCGGTTCATATTGTTTCCGATCTCGTTAGTGCTAAACGTGCGCTTCATTCGTCATGTGCATCTCTGCAGATTATGCTAATCGTGAGGATTTTCGGTGGAATTCTATTTATAAATCCGCGTCTCATTGGCGAAGACACGCGAGGACATTCACTTGAAGCGGAATGCCAGCTGCGGGCCGACGAACGAGGGGGCAGCTGCCGGGTCACGTGTTCCATCGGAGAAGTGCGATAAGTCAGGTGAGTCGAAGAAAGTGAATGCAGGAGCCGTCTCTTTCAGAGGTGACTCTTTAATGGAAGAGTAAAACAAGGCGAGTCGTCCGTCTAGAGGGAAATATCGCATGTGTCGGAGGTAACGGGAATGCTACGAAAGATAAATGCGCGCCTTCAATTTGCGCCGGTCGGAGAATTATGTGTTGTGTAGGTCTTCGGCGCGATGCTTAGTTTCTTAACATGGAAGGGTTTGTCGTGTATGAGTCGGTCGTGATAGAAGCCCGTTCTATCCAGTTAACGGAGGATTTGGTCGTTGGGTATTTTGATCGCTAGGGTATGGAGGTCACCTGTATTTGTGGGGAAAGCATTTGGGATGTCATTAAGTCGAGTGGTGAAACTGTATTTTCTGAAAGTCGTAACTTGCTATGAGTGTGTGAGATATGCCTCATATACTCTCGTTCTCTTATGACGAATTGATGAGAACACGGTTTTATTGGAAGACGCAGTTTGCATGAATGAATCACGGTTAATGAGGGCTTGATCAAGGACTGCCTGCTCTTTTGATTTGTGAATATTGCTTATTGCTAACGTAGAAGAAAATGTAGTCATCCGTTGAAATATTGTAAGGATTTTTTTATTTTGATGAAGTAGAATTCAAATATATTATTCCATCCTGTAATGCATATTTCTTTGCTGATGACGATGAAAAAACAATCATTTATTTCCCTTTTACAGATTTTGTTTTTAAAGATAATCGTTCAAGATGTACAAATTAGAATGAAAGCGTTTCTCATCCCGGTGCTACTAAAAAGAAGAGAATGAATGGTACTTAACATAAAGAGATGCTCAATTTTTTTAAGATCCATGTTCGCCAGTTCATCTATTTATAATTTTCCGTCGCAGAGAAAACAAAATAGTATGAAAATAACACGCACCAGTTTTCCAATCTTGCAATGATATAAATGCTTATAGTATTTAGAAAATTTTCATTTTATTACCATGTAATTGTAATAGTAAATATATATACTGAAGTAAATTATCTCGTGTTTGAATGAGTAAGAGCGATATATTAGGTTGGGCGCATCAGTTATTCCCACGAAAGATTGAGTGTCTATGAGAGTTGATTTCGTCGGGTAATTTCAGATCAAATGGCAACCCTCCACTCAAGAGGTTTATTAATTTTCGAGGTTCGCCGTAGCGGAATACTCCGCGCGATTAAATATCGATTCTAAACCCGCAGGGCAAAAAGCGGCTTAAAATCGAGTCTCTCCGAATTCAAATTTGACATCGCGGCACATCTGCCTGCTTGAACTCCAGAGCCTAATTATCCCCTTGATCGACTCACCCAACTTCCCTTCACCGAGATTTTTCCTCTAAATATGTCTTTGGCAAACCCATCCCCGTTTTTTTTAATCCCGCCCACCCCCATTCTTAATCACTTCGCGTGACTACGATGCTAACAGAAGCCTTAACATCGCAGTCCGTTTTTTCATCGCCGCGTCGATCATGCCTGCAGACGGATGTGTTTACCCCCTCGTCTGTTTTCCCTTTAACCGAACAGGAATGTCGATGTTAATTTGCGTGCCTCGCTTCTTTTCCTCATCTCTCATTGTTAACGATCCGCTCTTTTTTCAATAATTTTATTGCCCGACTTCGGAAAGAACCTCATTTGTTTCCCGGAAGTAATTTTTCAAGCCGTTGGAAGGATCATTTTTCATTTCGCGACGTCGATATAATTTCGATCCGCCCCAATACGGCTCCCCTTGCTCAGTTTAAATACTCATCTGCGTATTTGCGATTGATCATTTAATTAAACGGCTGGTGACGATCTGGAAAATTAGCGTTCCTCGTCGATTTGTCGAGGTTCCTTATCCGTGAAAATGTTTTGAGTAATTCTTCGAACGCTTCGGACATTTCGTGTTTCATCGTAAAAGCCGTTTCGCCTCATTTGCACGCCATCTGTGTTTCTTTGTGTTGTGTGAAATCCAGCGCCGTTTTTAATCTATTTTCTTTGCGTCAATATTAACAGATCGTAAATTATCGGAAGTGTTAATTTATTCTCCTCCACAGATATTTATAAACGTTTCGATTCCTTATGGTATCATATTCTTACTAATCTCGGCGCAGTAAAAGTCACGTGACGAATTCCTTTCGCGCTAACGGATTCTCCCACCCTCGCTTCTGACGTCACCCAACGGTTCTATGTATGGGATATGACGGCGATGATCCTACAACAAAGGGAGTGTGAAAAGTGCTCTCGTTATATGTCATATCGTTCACACTGCTGTTGCAGTCATTACTCATTCCATCCCAGTTTTGGTTTTTCCATCTGAAGAGCTCTTTCGCAAGTGGTAATTCGAGCGGAAATAGTTCTACGTTATTGCCCATCTCATGGATTGAATTGCGCGAAGTGATATGTTTCTGTTTATACCCTCTAAGTTGCGAAGGTAGTGTTAACAGATCTCCAATTGGTCACGTGTTATTTCTTAAGCAGAGTAAATTAAATTTATTACATCTAAAACGATGCAAATGACATAGATATGAAGATGGAATGCACCCCATAATTTAAACCTGTGTCGGAGTTACCATCAAACTCAATCGAGGCAGGTGACTGATACTTACCAAAAAAAAATAGTACTTGTAAATTTAACAAATTACAAGATACATGCCTATAAGAATATTATAAATTAATGTTACTTCTTTTTGAAGTAGTATTATAGCTACTAATTATATTTCAAAAATATCTTTCAATATTTTCATTTGCTAATCATTACATTGATACAGAATTACCCGCTAATCAATACATTCATATCAGTTCTATCTGTTATTGTTAGTGATGATTTTTTTACTATACCGAAACCACACATAAGGAAATAGCTAAATTATACATGATGCATAGAGTTATATTTATATCATCGCCTCTTTCTTTTTTAAGGTCATAAAACCTGAAGACCTTTACTCTGCAAATTGGTAGGTTGCCGCTTCTCTTCACATCCTCTGGTCACCTTTCTAGTGTATTATTCCAAGACATTTCCGTCCCACCTTTCGGAGAATTCAATAGCAAGGAACCTTGCCCTTAAACCGACTCCGCTGTTCATAACCCTGCGATGCCTTTTTTTCCCGTGATAAAAGGTCAATTCCTTCATCGCTGCCATTAAGTCTCGCCACCTTCCTCGAGCCATTAATGAGGAAGTCGAGGGTGGTTCAGATCCTATTTGCCCTTTCTCACCATCCAGAAACAACCCGTCATCCCCTTTATTGGCATTTTTTGGCCAAAGGTACCCCCCAGTGTAAGAAAAGGTTGGGTCGCCGTATTTTTCATCCTCTTTTCTTCATTTTATCCCCCTCGCATTGAAGGCCGAGTCAGAAGGTAAGAGGTTACACCCGAGTTATAATGCGCAGCGCTTTCTAATATACGTTCCGAATATCGCGTAAAAATGTAATGCCGGCGGCTTCTAAAGACTATTTGAGAGCAATTAAGTGTGGGTGATACTTCCTACTCTGAGGAAAAGGATTTAATGAGCGTTACCTCTCTTTTATTCGGAGAATGCGAAAATTGTGTGAGCAAGTAGGAGAAAGCTTTGATAGGGCCTACAATTCGGTCTCTGTGTTCCTTGAATCTTTGATTCGGAAAGGTAAATTAAAAATTTAACTAATTACCTCTACTATATATGAGCGTAATCATTTTCCCCATAGGGAATGTTACCAAGAAATGAAAGTTTATCTTCTCTTATCTTGAGAAGGAAGTAAAACTTCCGGGAAAGTGTAACTTTATGCATTTAACATATTATTTAGCTTCTCGTTTTTATTTTCTATCACGGATTTTTGAACGATCATTGCTAAATTTCTGAGTTAATGAGACCGATTAATTTCCCATTTTATCATGTTATTAGTTATTGATTATTTATTATTTTCGATTGTTTCCCGAAATTTCCTTCAATTTTATATTCCTGATTTTCCCTAGTAGCTTGCCTTCAAGATCATTTATCATACTTCGGTGTTTCTTGGTACATTTCTTGTAGTAGCACCTTTGTAGTAATCGCTCGGTGATACGGTTATTTAATATTTTTGTGTTGAATTTGATAGAGTAAAAGTCGATCTACGATAGATCCAGGAACTGAATTCGTCGACTCTTTCAGAGTAAGCTATTATCTCTGTTGTGCATACAAAAGTGACATCCAATCGATAAAAGAAGAGAACCAAGGAGAAGATCCTGGAACTGTAAAATTGAAGAAAATAAAATAAACATAAATAATGCCGTTTCTTGATATTTTCGGTAGCAGGAGGCTCCTGAAATTCCGCATCCGCCGTGGTCATTGTGAATTCAGGTACGCCTTCCCGGTACAACATCCCTTCACGTCTGCCATGAAAGAAAGAAGCGGTTACCGTCACCCATTCAGCGGTCACTGTACGTGTTTTTTAGCTTCAATGTGGTCTCGCGTCGCTTTGAAATGGTTTCCTCGACGGTATCGGCGGAACCGCATGGCTATGAGAACTCGTAGAAAACCGGAGTGAACTCTTCAATGCATGGAGGCTCGTTCATACATCCTAATATTTTTGGGTATAATGCATAAGTGACTTTGCAATTTTCCGTACTAACCAGAGAAATGCTTCATTAAATAATGGGTGCCTAAAAGACCCCATATTCAGGATGTGCCGGATCTGTTTATCCTTTAAATATATGGCTGTCATTATCTTTTTATCGAGTCGAGATATTTGGCGCTACCGTTGAAACGCCAGAGGAATGTAAGTAATTATCGTGGCGTCATCCGATGATTTTCAGCATTCCTCATTAATAAAAGCGTGGCGGAGAGATTCGGGCGGTTCCGAGAATCCCATTTGGGGCATAAAGCATATCCTGACAAACAGATGATATTAAAGAGAGGAATGCTTTCTCGGTAAGATGGTTCTCTGGAAATGCAAGGGAAACCCGAGCTCAGGAAATGGTTATTCGGTTAAATTATCGCACCGGAAATTGAATCTTCGAAGAGTGCGATTCTGTATATACCATTTGGGAAAATGATTTATGACGGCGTTTCTTAAGCCCCTATCACCTGCAAGCACTTCTCGTTCAGCTGGTGCTGTGGCTTTCCATTTTTGATCTTATATTTCGTTGTGTAGTTCGCGGCTTCCCCTTTCCTTAGAAGCTCGCCTGCTCCCATTTGAGCTACATTGGCTAGACTAGAGACAAACATTCAGTATGTTTTGTACTCTACATTGTTAATCCTGTTCAGGATGTATCATTCTTTAAATGAACTTTAAAAAACCTTCTGGAATAGTGGCTCCTAAATTACTGCTGATGTAAATATCGTTTGTATATGTTTCTAAACAATTACGCAATGATTATCATTATGTTCACAAGGTTGTAAATGTAATCCTAATATTTTCGCAAGAGTTACATTACATTACATTTTCGAAGAGTTTAATCTGTTCAATCTGCCAAAATGGAAGAGTACTTCGTACCCTCATGATTGTTTTCTGCGAGTGTTCAGCCTATTGATAAAACTCAGATTCTTTCGCTTATAGAAGAGAAAAATCAAGCCTCTATTCTATTACGCTCTTGCCTCACGAGTGCATCTTTATTCAGGACGATAATGAGAGACCTCCCGAAAATTTTCATCTACCTCTGGTTTCGCTCATTTACGGGGCGAATATTTTTTATTCGCAAGAATCCACCTTTCCGGAAAAAATGGCATCCTGGAAATAATATATGTCGCAAAGTGATTTTTTTTGAAGCGATACGAATTCACGTCGGCCCCGCTCGACTGACGGGAACAGGGATTCTTTTTCTCCCCCGGGAATTCTCCATCCACGCTGTCTCATCGCTCCGGAAGACCTTTTCTGTCCTCGTCACGTCCCATAAGCCCGCTGCAAGAATCCATTAAATGGAGTGTGTTATGGTTCCTTTGGGCGCATCCGTTACGCCAGGGACCTTCTTCCAAATGTCATCCTCTTGGCGTAATGATAAAACCCACCGCCGGTCGTCTCATTACCCTTTGAGAGGGCCTTTCTTTTCCGCACCCGAGGCATTTTCTCCCGTTTTTAATATTAACCGTCTGACGGTGCGCGTGCTCACGAAGGACTTCGATCCGCCCTCGATCGACGTCGAATCTCCTCAGCCAGGATACGTGGCACTTTTGATGAGTTTTCTTACGCGTTTGCAAGTTGGAAGTCCTCCGCGGATTCGTGGGGTTTCAGCGAGAATTTTCGGTAAACTGTGAGGCGGCCGATGAGTTCGATAGGATGTGTTGATCGATTCCTCCATGAATACATTTTCCAGAGCTTTCGTCCCCGTATTCTCTTGATGGTTTCTCAGAGCTCTCTGTATGGAGATGGGGGAAAATGTTTGCCCTTACTTTCTCTTCCTTTTCAAAGTTCTGTACTGTTTATATATTTATTAAGTGAGCTATTTTTGCTCTAGAAATGATATTAAAGGTAGGTCTTCTTCAGGGCCGTTTTATGCTGCCGCCCACAGTAGATTTTGGAAATTTCAGTTATGAACAAAAATTGGAAATTAATGTAATAGTTCGTAATAAGAGTTAAATTTATTCAGCAGCCTCCTTTATCCATTGTATATAATTCTTTAATGTCCGATCAAGAATTATAGTTCTTGTGTCGTCAACGACTCCCTTACAGGGAAAGAGTTGTCACACAACACGAAGCAATGTAATTTCGGATTAATTTCACTCCATGGATTAGCCCAAATTATTCATATATCATTCGTCAATTCTGTGAAAAATGATTGCGATGTTGTAAGTAGAATTAGGACATTGAAGCAAATGAATGTTTGTTAGATATATTTGGCAAAAGATCCTTGCGGAATTCCTGTGGGAAACGAAATAAGCTTTCATCGTAAAAGTAAAAAATTCTCGTAAAGCTATTTATTCTTGCATCTCGAGGATTATTCTGGTGGCTGTCTCAGAATATATTCTACTTAAACAAAAGATATTTTCTCAAAAGAGAGAAAAAACTCAAGGGCATTTTGATTACTTTAAACTTAAGTAGCAGGCGTCAGTTTGTCAAATACGCGACGGTTGTTTTCCGTTTCTCCGCTATGCCGTTTCGTAAAACAAGAGAGTCAGACAAGTATGAAGATACGAAATTTTCGTTTTGAAATATTAAGATACTCCAATTAGTAATGTGGATGATTTAGAATATGTGCATGGCCTCCATTCGCCTTTGAAACCTTAATTATACGATAGCGTGTACTTCATACGTTTAGCGGTAACGAAGCTCTCTCAGGAAGCTTTGATGTCTGATACGTGGCCACATAGAGCATTCCTTTTATCGGGCAGTGGCATCGTTTAAAAGCAAACGGGATTAAGGGTTTCTCTTATAGTATTTTCCTTTCATTTTGATTCTTGGAGAGTTATGCGGATATTTCTTTACCAAGGAAGCTTAGGCGATAAGCTTTAAAAATGAATGTTTTCTCATTAAGAAAAACTGTGTATGAGAGTAATGTTTCCCAAGGAAAGAGCATTGTGCAAAGTGATCATTATGTAACTTTTTACTTTAAATCTTTACTCACTAGGTAAAATTCTATTATACAAAAATGGTAGTTTCTTGGGTATGAAATATTCTGTATTAGTTTCAATAATCGTGACAAAAAATGACAAACGGAAGATCTCGGAACTCTTTGGACATTCGAAGTAATAAGTTACAAAACTATTGATCTCTTACTAGGTTCATTTTATTTGTCAGCGACGTCCACAATGATATATGAAAAAGTCAGTGGAGGGACAAATTTCTTACATTTTTATCGATATGTACTCGAGAACATAAATGATAATGCAATTTAGATTGCATCTCTCTGCAGGTATAGTCTTCGAATCGGAATAAAGTTTTACTGCAGATATAAGGCACTTAGATCCGCGAATAAGATATAACCCCTTGAAGTATAGCCACAGAATCTGGCGTGGTTTTCATGTTTGAGTTTGTCATTCTGCTATCCAGTTTACTAATGGAGTCATCTTTTACAACGTCATTGTTACTAATAGTTTCAGATTAAATAAAAATATCTTTTCGTGCGGTAATCTCCCATCTAATTCTTAACTCATAATGGTTGTTTTTAGACGTAAATGAGATTTTCCGACGGTGAAGTCGTCTTTTTCGGAGAAAGCGGAGGCAATTTTTCATAAACGCATCTCACATAATCAACGTTAATTTTATTCAGGCGCTTGTCAGGCGTATTTGATGAAGATAGCGGACACGATAAGTCTCATAAAAGTCACTCCAGCGAAGGTCAGCCGTAAGTCCATTTTCCGTAATGCAAGAAGAGAGTATCTCAGCATGGCGAGAAGAGTTTTCCACATCGTTATCTATGTTATTCTCTCATTGACGGCGTACAGAAGGCCTTCTCGGCTCGAGCTAACGTATCCTCTTCATAATTTCCAACGCAGTGCAATAAACATTTTTCTCTCAGACTGCGAATCAGTTTATGCATCTATTTATTCAGTGCCCGTCTGAAGTAGTCTTGTAAAAGATGCATCTTGGTTGGAGATTATCTTTTTAAAGATGACGTAATATAAGCACGTTTATATTTCTGTAGATTGTTCTACGTAGTTTACATGTGAGATACAGATATGATTAATATGTATGAAATAGGCGTAAAAGTTTGAAGTTGTTCGTAATTTCTATGACCTAATTTGGACACAATCCCAGCTATAGTTATATAGATGGAAAATAGTGGATGGATATGGATTTACTAAAGAGATTAATCGCTAAGGCTTCATTTTTATTGCCTCACGAGACCCGCAATGTTAACGTTTTAGGTTGATTTGCTTGATATCTCTGGAGATATTCAGCAAGCTCTTCTGCAGGGATTTCCATTATTTTTCGCTCGATATGTAAGTAGGTTTATAGTTGGTGAAATTCGGTGTCATTTTTATGTTAAAAAAGAACCTTTACGTGGTACCTATTCAATAAAATTTATTTCTTAACAAAAACGACCGAATTAGACAAAATAACAATTATAATTTATTTTTTTTGGGTACAGTATGCACCATACAAAGCTATCTTTTCCACGATACATTTCCGCAATAACTCCCCATGATTCTTTGAAGTTTATTCCTTTGTTATGTTTGTTAACCTAAATCTGATTCTGTGTAAATGATTACTCATATTTACATGCACCCTTTATCTGTTTAGCATTTGCTCGTGAAATGCTTATTTTATGAGTAATTTCTGCAATTTAAGTAACTAGGTTACTGTAAGAATAGGATCTGTTCGCAGTGGACTTGAGTGGAGAAGTTCATGGAAATCAAATTTATGTTTCCTCGTCGAAGTCCTTGATGCTTTTAGAAGCCGTCGACGCTTTCTTCGCACCGCTCCTGTCTTCCTAGATTTCGTCTTCTGCGTTACGCTCTGGATTTTTCAAGAGCTCGCCACGTTTCAAGGCTAATTCACTTCCCTTTCTGTCTCCTAATTTGGCCCCAAAGAAATTGCTCATCTCTTGCCACTCGTGTAATGCAACCGGCCTATATCGTTCGATCCATTCTTTCTGTGCCATCCAATTAACCGATTTCTGCAAAGAATAGCCAAGGTCGGATAGTATCAATGATCGGTCAGGTGCAAAGATGGGCACTTTATAAGTGACGTTGGAGAAGAAAGTGTGGAATTAAGTAGCTTTGCTGGAAGGCCGAATTTCTTTATTATTTTCTTCCGCGAATTTGATGATTTTTAGTCTTTTTCCGGTGCTTTTTAGAACAAAAATGTAAGATGTGATTGAGGGAATGTCATTTATAGATTAATCAATAATTGCTTTTACAAAAAATAAGACTGAAATTTTTAGACTAGCATTTCTTTTTATCGTAATTGGAAGCTTTTACGGTTGTTATATCGATTTTCTGAGTACGTTTAATGTATCCGTGATGTTAAATAACATGGGTAGATTGAATTTTCGTCATCACCATTGGGATTGGAATTGGCCTGTTCTTTGCCATTGTCATTATTATAGGAAATGAGAAAAGGAAACTAGAAAACGTAAAGCATGTAAAACTACCAATCGCATTCAAATTTTTTATTATCGAAGTCATTGTAATAATTTTACCTCTCTTTAGGTCCATGTGGTCGCAAGGGTATATTTCGCAATTACTCTAAAATCGCAGTCTTTCACCGTCGAATTTTCCAAATTCTTCCATTGTACTTTAGAACATTATTCTCGGTTTATTTTCGTCGAATTTTTCCCCGATGAAAGAAGTTCAGTGCACATTTTTCTGTCATGATCGGCTTGCGTCATAGACCGTCTTAATTGTGGCGGAGGCATGCAAAAAATGAGCAGTGCACGTGAGTGCTAACAGAGACTCCGTTGTTTGGCGTTTAAGGACTGTTTCGAAACTCCTAGTTAATGGAATCCAAGAGTTAATTCAGAAGTTTACGACGACGTAAAATTTTTTCCTTCCATTTAGTGAAAACTGAAGCAGCCATTGCGAAATAGGTTCTTGGCAGGAACTTTTAAGGGCCGTTGCTAAGTCTAAATCTAGCCCAAATCTGAACGAATTAATTACTTTTTAAATTATGCAGATCCGCCGGAGATTTCGTGCAATTTCTTTAGAAGTCTTTATACTGCGAATAACGAATTCGGTTTTATCTTTTCCGCGTTTTCCCGAAAGAAGAATTATGCTTGAGAAATTATTATTGGGAAGGTCGGGTTGAAGATATCGAAAGAAATCTTTGAACATCGAATAAGAAGTGAATGAAGTTGCATGGATTCGAAATTAGATACAAGAAGGTTGCTGATTTGGTACGATTGTCACCTTATTAGAAAGAAAGATTCACATATTTTAGCATACTGTTTTTAAAGAGATCTTGTTTTCCATGTATTATAGTATCCCTTTCTACTTGTTCCTCTGACTAAAGTAGATTTTGATAGTAACGTAAGTAAAGAAACCTTTTTACGGAATTTACTCATGTACACCGCAATTCATATAAAACGTAAATATCTTACTAAATAATTTGAATAAACTAACTGAAAAACTAGATTCACCAGTTTCACCAACACGCTTTTTTGGTCTTTTTCATGTCAAGTAGCCTCAGATCGCAATACTTTCTGTTGATGCGAATTTAATCGGAGCAGATATTTTGAAAGGGTAAAAGAAAGGTGTTGGTTTACAAATTTGTATGAGTTACTGAGGAAAACTTTATCGGTCATTAACTAGGTGGTCTCATTTTATATCTAGTCCGATTGGCTTGATGCAGGACAAGGCTAACAACCGGAATAATTGAAACCTGGAAATCGATTACGATTTTATCTTATCAAGAAGCATGCTGAATTCTGAAGCAAGCAAATGAATAGTAGAAGCTGTGCGGAAAATTTATTGCCTTATCTTGTAAATCTGATAATTCTTCACTTCCTGTATCTAAACATATTTTTCTGTCGATTCATATTGCGCGAATGATTCTCGGTATTGGTAATCATCTTGACGCCAATTATATTCCTCTGCCAAGATGCCGCCCTTCGATCGAGGAAAAAGAAACGCATCGTTGGCAGCCATTGCGTGCATCCGCTCATTTTGAGGATAACTGCTGATTTCATGGGTGTGACCTGGGATTGCGTCCAAGGTTCCTCATCGCGGGGGCGTATCTCTTTATGCTTCTCATATGTTCGTCGGTGGGAGTGGTGCCGTGCAATTTTTATTGCGACTAGGAAGGCGGTGCTCCGATCGCGGCTAAGTGGCTAGAGCGACGCACCTGTCACGTCTTTTTCACTTGGGAAACAGTCGGAGTCCGACCTTAGCTGTCACACTTCGTCCTCAATGTGCGAATGGCTTAGGAGATCCATAGCTTCAAATAATGGAACTGCTTCCTCTTTTTTTCCCGGTTTTGATCCCATCGACTGATGGATTGCATTGTCTGTCGAATGCGCTGTCTACTTCGATCCTTACGTCTCCGAGGATTAAATCGAAAAGAAATTTTCATTGGAACTCGGGATCTAATTACTTTAATGGTGTCGTTGATTCTAATCACCTATTGGCATCTTTATTGAGTAGCTGGAGTGAGTTGTGTGTGGGAAATGGCTTGTTTGTTCGTTCCTTTTGTCATGCATTAAAAACGGAGTATTAAAAATTGATGTTATTATATTGACGCATACTGATACCGAGGGTTAAGTCAATGTGAGTTATTCAATGCTTTATTGCAGTCAGAAGAGTAATAAGTCACCGAGTTCATGCACATCTTTAGACGGAGAACGGAAGCTAGTATGAAATCTAGAAGTTTTATTTAAAAATACTTCGCGTTGTGAGGTATGATTGCAAATGATTAAATTTACTTCTCTCGTTGGGCATTCTAAAACATAAATCTTTGTTATTGACCTCCGTATAGTCGTTATCAGGTGTCTTTTTCGCAAATTATGATGACAATCTAAATTCTATTGATGTAATGACATTGAGACAGTTTTATAAATTAAACTGTGTTGCTAATTCTAATGGAAATTTCATTTTATTGTAAGTCATTGTAACACCTTATGTGTGTTCTCAATTGTTAATTAATTTGTAGCAGCTACTAGATTTGTGTATTTACTCACCCAACAACAGGTATGGGAACGTCCTTAATTATAAAGAAAATAGCGTTTCAAGAATGCAGAAATATACGGAGGCGAGCCTATTTTAAAGCGATGAAGTAATTCGTGGAGAGCGCCCGTTTTTTCTCACGTATAAATAAATGTTACCTTCTTGCCGTCTTCTATATTTTACGGAATTAAATTTAGATGAATTGAGTCGTTTCCCTATGTAACCTTGCCAAAAGTGGATCTCCCGAATGATTCTTTTCGTTCCAAGCGGATAACGAACACTGAATTTATTCATTAGAGCTGTGCTTCTCAGATTTTTCTTTCCCACACGGAACTCCTTTCTGAATTACTCAAAACATCGCTGAATTTCGTACCAGTATTCTAATTTTTAAAGGGAAAAACTGGGTTATTAAAGAATCTTTCGAATAGCGAAGCACAATACATACAATGCGGTGAAATGTAACTTATAAAAATACTGTGTATTGTGCACAATTTACCGTTCTGTTATTGGAAGTTCGATTGGGTTAGTCAAGTAAAATCTCCTACTGATGAACATCAAGTTTCTGTTGAGAAATGATATATATCCGACTTTGTGTGGAGATTAATGTTACCAAACATTCTGAGTTAATTATGGTGGATTGAGCAATCGGTACTTCAAAAGGTAATCCCTTCCGCAACGCAGAATACTTAATCCTATGTAGGAATTGCGCATTCCTTCTCCAAGAATGTTTTACTTGCAATATGACATTTGGCTTGAGTTATATTCCCCCAATTATTTCTATCAGTTACTCATCAGCATTTTTCTTTAATTCCAATTAATTAATAATCTTTTTACCTTTTGTCCATTTTGCATCATTTATATCTGTGTATTTTTTGTCACTGGTTATAGGGTTGTATTCAATTTGTTTTTAGGGTATCATAAATATGGTTTGAAAATCGTATGATACATCCTTCTCTCGTACCGCGTACACCGATTGAGAAGTTAAGCGTTGGTTGGAGTGAGTTTTTGCTATGTTTTAAATTGGAAAAACGGCACCTTTGTTCCCTTCTTGCGAATCGATATGGAGCGCGAGTGTATTTTGGTATGTAAATCGTCTTCACAAGTCGCCGCGTATTTCACCAACTCGCCCCTATGTCGCACTTTTCACTCCATCATTCCAGAAACCTTTTTTTCTCACCGCCGCTTTTTTCCTAATTTCGGACCGCTATCCGCGAAACTTGCGCGTAAGTGGAAGACTTTGTTGCCCTCCTTTCATGTTTTCTAATGAATTTAATATAAACACCATCCAACTTTTTAATAAATTCCTGCCTCGGCTGGAAGGAAGGGAATGGAAAAAAAGAAGAGCGTTTTCTCTTTGGGGGGTCCAGTCCCTTCCCAGAGCTCTCTTTTTTTATGAATCCACGAAAACTTTATCTCTGCGGATCGTTTCAGTTATTCGGCGAGGGATTAATTTTCTAAGGGGCAAAAGGTCCGAATTTAAGAATGTGGAGTCGCGTGGATTGAGGGTGTAAATCTATGTTGGCGGGAAGGCGATGTCGAAATAATTGATGACGATGATCGTTTGGCGTGAATCCGTTTTCATTATTTAGGAAGGGATCGCTTGGAATCCTCTCTAAGCTCAGCGTCGTCTATATCAAAGTGGGATTTTATATCTATTACCTAATTGGCCGTAAGAGATTTCGTTTAAAGTGATTGTGAAACTAATGCTGATCATTGGCTTAAGAATTTACACATAAAATCACATATATGGAAAACATAATTGTTTCTAACATTTCGGAATCCGTGTTTATGAAATGCTTTGATTTTGTTGTTATTTTTATTCTTAAGGTAGACTTTATCATGTATGGTTGAACAGGTGTACAATTTAGTATACACTAAATTCCAACCAAATGAAACTGAGATAGTTATGGAGCTTAGAAAAATTCGGCGTTGGTGGAGAACCTCCTGATTCTTACTATGAAGAGTATTTTCTTATTTTATAAAACATCTTTTCTTCGATCAATAAGGCGTACACGTTAAAAACTTATCGTCCAATTTTTAAGCAACTCTAGCATAAGGGTGGAAATTTATTCATCTATAGATATCATTATATCATTCCACATAATAGTATTAGAATGCTTCAATTTCTTTTACTGTTGTTGATCTAATGGTCTTCAATTAGTTTTCCGCGGCGCTTATATTTATCGCAGTAGTTTCAGGATCCATGGAGTAGTCTCATTTCATCGGGAGCATAAATAAATCTGTAGGTGTCCCCCTCCGAGTGGTGGCATGTTATTCATCCAATCTCATTAAATCGTCACCATCAATCTCGCGATTAATTTATTAAAAGCCGATTTTGAGTATTAGCCGTACACTTAGGTACCGTTCTGTCCAACTTCTCCCTCCCTGTTAACCTAATTCCGGGGCAAAATACGAGGAAATGTCTTGTTGCTTTCTTTGGTCATTTATCACGCCGAACCTTCCTCCAGCTTCATTACATAGCAAATTTCCATGGGATGATTAAATGAGTCGGGCGCGAGGGAGATATATTGCCTCTGTTAAGATGATCATCGCAAAGCTCACTATGAAAATGGAATTCGTTCTCCATGCGAGGAAGTCTGCTTTGATCGTTGCGGTTGAGGAAGAAGCGGTTTGCTATCACCCTCGGGACGCATTCTACTTAGTTAGCTTCCGCCCTATATCGTGAGAATGGATGGAAGTAGTATATCACATAGAAGTAGCGCTCTCTTGGTTCGGGTTCACAGGCGTTAAGGGAAAGTCTATGAAACTTGTTCTGTATGGCAGCAGTGAATAAACCATCGTCCATCGTAGCGATTGGTTTCCTGCATAAATCGTGAGATATGAATAAAATTGTACTGAAAGGCAGTCGTTTTCAATGTAATAGTGATTATTAGCTTCCCTTTTCGAGTCCCCAGAGGGTAAGGTGGCTGTATATAAATGATCAGAATATGTACTTGTAGTAAAGGTAAATATGTATTTGATATCGAAATATTGCTGCTTTCATCCGTTAAAAATCAATCTATTGTTCCTGGAAAAGAATCATTTAAGTCCATAATAATCTGCAGATTGGTAAGCTCCCACTAATGAGACAATTCGCGCAAAACTTACTTCGTTTTAAAATTAGAAGTGAGTGTGTTAATTGGATCGCCATTAGATTCGTTAAATGAAATTATACATTTGTATTATAAGGGTTAGTTATACGTATGTTTGTAATTTTTTCCTGTAATTATGTCAGCGTACCCTGCTTTTGATTAGCAATCGTTCGTCTGTTAATTTTCATCTTTTAATTACTAAATTCGAAACAGCGCTATCAATTTTATTTTTCGGGAGCATTTAGGTTGTGTTTAATTGATTTTGTCTTAGGTTTTCAGTCGTTTTATTTTGATATAGCTCGTTAGTACCCGCGTGTTTCTCACCGAATGCGTTTTGAATCGGAAAGAAAGTCTGTAAAAATGCTATTTCTTTCATTTACCTCGGTTCCGCCATTTCCATGTTGCCATCTGTGTTCATAGACTTCTATACATATACTATCTTTAATTCAGTCTGTTGAAAGAGCGCTTATTATTTCCTTAATAAAATCGATGTAGTTTGCCATTCGTGGAACTTCCAGCGAGTGCTTCAGAAATCTAAGCTTTTACGCTGCATTATGTAGGAGATGCTTTTATAGTTCGCTTGTTAGCTTGCAATCCAATTAGCCTTTCACGAAAAAAGCCTCGTAATTCCATTGTTATTTCGCTTATAGGAAACCGTTATATCTCCTCCTCACCACGTCTTGTTCCGGCTTGTGATAATGGCGCTCGAGATTAAAGGAAAATGGTTTTTAAATAGAACCGACTGGAGAGAGCTTTCTGAGTCGTTTACGTGTGTGCATATTCGAGTCTCTCTCTCTTTCAAGACAAGGGCTTATTTCTCCAACTCGGGACTGTAAGAATCGACCTCTGGGAGTGGCATCGTATGCCTCGGGCCTCCGAATCACACCAACCAGCATCTTTCCCTCAGTTCTCTCTCTAGGAACTCTTTCTCTCCGTGATCCGTTGGTGGCAGAACCACAAGAATTTTACCCCCGTTTTCCATCCCTCCCGAAAGTTCTACGTTTGCGACCGAGTCGCGCGCTAGGGATCTTCACCAATTCGCCGAATTCTTCTCAGGGTAGGAAAAAGGAATGATCTTTTCCTCGCGCCTCCATAAAGGTTCATTAATGCGTTTTATTCTCTGGAAGCGGAGTCGTTGTCGGGACATTGCGCGGAATGCCAGCCATGAATATTCATTTGCGCCTAGAGGAAGGTCGATTTTTTTAAGGTCGGTTTAAAATCGTACTGCTGTGTCTACTTGGTCGGTTTACCGCGTGGCGCGAGGATTTCCGCATTTCGGAAATTGGAGCGGATGGGTGATGCGGGCCTAATTCTTTTTTGGTGCTTGATTTAAGGAAATTTGTCGGTCGGGATCTCACGTATTTGTTCTAGTGCAGCGGAACGATGTTTCAACGTCGCTAGATCGCGGATGAATGCGGCGTTTGAAAATACTGTTTTTTCGTTCTAATTCTGCATCTAAATTGAGTCTTCTTCAAGTATTTACATATCGTTCTCGGATTTAATTTCTCGCTGAGAGGCAGTTATTTGTAGTCTCATATTAAGATTATCATTCCGAAATTTCTTCGCTAAAAATGTTTTTTCTATTTGTATCGAATTTAAGAAATAAACCCATCCTTGCATAATTTGAATTGAATCTTCCTACTTTTTACCTTAAGTAGTTTCTCGATTATCTTATCTCTCTCATCAGTTGTTAAATAAGTAAAATACTTAACACTCCGTGATTACATTTTCACTCCTTGGTCTGTCGGAGGTTTATTACTACCTACTTTATTAATATTACTAACATCGAAGTGTTGTTATTATAGAGTGTGATATTGCTTTTCAAGATAACGCCAGCTGTTTCTGTTCCACAGATTAAGGATATTTTTTAAAAGCAATCTTCCTGGTGTAATATATATTACATGATTCTTACTTTTCTCTTTAACTGACCTCTATTTCCTATAGAAAGCCGTGCAGGACGATTTAATGTGAGTCACGGTTTAATTAAAGTCGCTTTATTTTGGGAGTATTCTTTGACATTTTCGCAAAACATTTTTTGTGCGGTGATACATTTCTAAAACAAAATCAGCTTCGAATTCTCCCTCAATAAATACAGTGTGCTTAAATCGTATTTTCTTTTACTTTGTCGCACACTATTTCAAATCATAAAACATTTAATTATGGGAAAAGTCTAATCAGTTTTATTTACACGATCAGCGAGCTCCCTTTCATGCTACATCAAGTACTTTATCTTTTGTTTCCCACTCTTTCCCATCCTCCGCAATTTTTCTAATTCACGCCACACCCACATGTCAAAGACTTCAAAGCCATTCTTTCTTCCTTTTCCAGCCCTCGTTTCACACTCCTATGATAACGCTCCAAATCAAGTAATCTCTTCTTAAGCTGTTTACATAGCTCACTGTTATTTCTCTCGTTAAAGCCTCTTTTGCCTGTAGTAATTACGTAATGTGAATGCTTTTTGGATGCATTGAGGCGTATTTATGTAATCATTTTTCCATTAAATGCCAAAGGGGTATCGTTTATCCTCTGTGTAGAGCAACAATCAATTGCACAAAGTTTGTTAATATTTAATCATTTGATTTGTTTCCCGTTGTGCTTCTGCATATGCACCTAGTTATGTTTTACACAATGTCGCTGGTTGTGGTGATGTTCTATGAGTTATCTACATGCTTAATAAAACTTTCCTTTTCATTAAAAGGGAATATGGCTCTAAAAAATTTGAATAGGAAGAATTTCCCAGAAATAAATTTCTTTGACCGGTTACCGTAGTAGCGGTATAATGATGATTAATTATTGCTAGCACCTATTGCTAATTATCAATTCAATCATACAATTTTCGACAGAGCGGTGTATATGAAGGTGAAGGGACGTAACAACCCATGGTGTCATCGTTTCCAAAAATTTGAGTTCATAAAGTCACATGGAGCAAAGTTTTTACATTTCTAAGCTACACTTCCGGCACATTCGTATTTTTTCATTTGAGTTGCTGAATCTTTTTCTTCTTTATTAGGTGTGTATTACTGATGTCCCTGGAAACTGATGTGGATGAAATGTTGTTAAATAATTATTTAAGAATCTTGTTCAGATTATCTACGTGTGAATTTAAGGAGAATCAAACTTCTTTAGTCGAATTAAGATAAGCAACATCTTTAGCGTTATGTCATCTTTTATTAATATTGTTAGGAACGCTTGCATCTAGGGGTGTTTTAAAAAGGAGGGTAAATATTAGCTGATTCGAATTACTGACAGAATTTTCATATTCAAAAGTCTCATTTAATGCAGTAAAATAATCCGCCTCGTACTTCACGGTCACCCAGAATGTAGGACGATGCAGAGAGGTTAATCATTTTAAACCTCTCTTCATCCATGAGAGCGGTGATTTTCATTCGGACCTCCTGCTGTTGGTGAAATGAAATATTTAGAGCGGAGCGTTCCAAAACGAGGGCAAATGGCCATCCCGGCGAAACTTCGGTCCATCTCACCAAGTCACCCGTCCACAAAGGGCACCAAGTTTCGCAGGACGTAACAACGGTGTCTCACGCATCGCTACGCCCACGCATCCTCCTCCTCCTTGCCATGCGTCGATGGATTCAGTCTGCTGCTCCTCGTCAACGCGATGCTGTGTGACAGCTTCTCGGTCATTCAGAGCGACCCGATTAGGAGAAGGGACTTTAATCGATAGCTTTTGTTTCTCCAGTCGGAATTATCCCCTCACGTATAGACGGAGGCGTCGGATCGCGTTAATAGACTTGCGAATATTTGGTGCGGAAAGAAAGATTGCTGGGAGGGGATTACTTCCTTTAATCGCTCTCGGATACGTCCCGTTGGAATTTATATTTCGTCGATTTTGTGTTCGCCAAGTCGCGAAGGCATTGTTTTTGGAGGGATTTAGCACAGGCGTAAGAATTTTAGATATGCGTTTACCGTCCGGCAGTTTCGTGATGGGGAAGCTGCTAGTGTCGCGGGTAAAATACAGCGAACTGCTTGTTTTTTCGCCGGGCAAGAATTTACTTGAATGCATAATAATCGGGAAGTTTGTGTAAAGTCGATTCTAAGCATTTGACTTACGATGCATAAATTTGTAAGATAACATGGATTCGTGTCTCTGTTCAGAAAAAACGATATTTTTTCTAGTAGAAAATAGCTTACGTAGTTTGTGATATAAGAACATTAGAATCTCTACGTGCATCATTAATAGTGATGCTATGCTAATACGTTTCATCAGTTATACCCAGAGCTTGCTATTTAAAAAGGAAGGGATGTTTTTAGTTGTTGCCTCCCCTCAGATATAATAAGATACAATTCGCTATACAAATTAATTTGCTTTAATTGAAGCAGAAATCTTTCACTAATTGAAAGAAATGCTTTGTTTCTATATTATTAAGGATTATCACGGGCTACTCACTTCAATTTGAAAGCTGTTGCCCGATGTAATAATATTAGTAATATTTGGGAAGAGTTCCTTTTTTAATCAAGAACAAACCTCATGCGCCTCTCCTATTTGAGAGCTTATTTGGGTATGTATGTACGTACATGTTGGTGACGTAATCTCTAGATGTATTAGCTCCGCTTAATCTAGTTTGATCCTGGCGGTTTTGGGGATTATTAGGTAGGCTTGGGGTACATCTGTATACGGTAATCCTACCTTTAAGCTCACCCTAAGATGTTTGAGCCTCGGTATTGCCCCTCTATATATTTTAAATTATCTGTTATAGGTAATACAAAAATGAGAAATTGTGTTGTGAGTTATACCAATATAATATTTGTAATGCATCCATTAGCTTCCTCTTTTCCTCTCTTTTTTGCTTTTGCTTTCTTCAAAAGCTCTTTTCATCTACTATACATCGCGTAATATTGTTGTATGATGGTCATTTTTAACCTCACAGTTGATTTCTTCATATTTATTCTTGTGGTCTTAATTTAATTTCACAATCTTGAACTCATTGGAGCGCCTGTCGTCGCTTAACGTACTTTCGTTTTTAATCTTTAGAATTTTCATATTTTATCGTCTCTTGAATTCCCTATCCCCCATCACCGGCGATTAATTGAAATTTTCCCCGAGAGCTCTTCCGATTTTCAGTTATTCGCGTATTCTTGGGAGAGACGGTGCCTTTTGGTTGCATCTAACGACCCCGCCCACGCCCGCCGAGGGAGCAGACTCGGATGAAATGAATATTCATCGTGTCCTTGAATCAACACAAATGCTCGAGAAAGCGTCTCGCCCTTGTTTACCCCTCGGTCTTCTTTTGTCAACTCAAACACGTGCACCAGTACTTCCGCTTTAATGTATCTCATTCGTGTTTGAGCGAGTCCCTTCTCGCAATAAATGTCTTCTCCACTCACCCTCTCCCAGCTCGTAATCAGCGTTAATTGTGCTCGATGTTTAATTCCAAATCCCTTATAATTGCGGCTCAGTATGATATGCTGATGATTAATTGCGGTAGTTTTTCCTTGTGGAGTTGAGTTTCTCTTTTACGCATTTTATTCGGAATTGACCATGTTCTATTTAAACGTCCATTTGCTGCCAAACGACATGTTTCGAAATATTTACATTTTTCTCTACCTAATTAATCCCAGCATTACAGGATTACTTAATTACAAGATTTCACAACTTAATTTTAAGTAGGCTCCTGGATATCGAAGTAGGTAGCGCGTCCGCCGTTGGTGAAAGCTATCCCATGCTCGATTCTCGGCAGGGCCCAGATTTGCGAAATAACCTCAGCTGTCGAAGCACAAAAATGCAATATTACAATGAAGATGTTTCCTAGATTAAATTTAAGGCAGTGAGGAAACACCCAAGTTGAGATTGTACTCTAATTAGCCTGTGCGTATTTGCGTGAGAGAATTCTTGTAATTCAAAGTTTCACGTATTTATATTTTCTATACTATGATGCGTTACATAGTAAGCATGTCTATTTTTAATATTGTAGCACGCAAGAATACACTATTTTGAAATCCTTCGATTCGAGCTGGAAGAGAATGAGAGCTTTTTACATCCCTTCTAAAGGATCATCTACAGGATTTGTAAAAGAATGGTCTGAGTCTTGATAACAATCTTGTCTCGAAATTTCGTAAAAAAAATGTTATTTTTCATTCTTGTATTTCAAATCAACTGCAGGCTGAATTTACATCCTTCAGCGTATTGTACTCTTATAAGGGTGAGGGATATGAATCTCGCAGACCCCGTCTTGTATTTTCATTCTTTCTTTTAGTTTCTCCTCTTTACAAAGATTATAATGCTCTCAGTGTGATTGGTTCCTTTTCTCTGATTCTTACTTCCTAAACCAGTAGAAAAGCACTTGGACTTAGCGAATATTTTAGAGATATAAGCAGCTGAATTCACCCGCATAAGATATATATTTCTTTGTCTGCTCACGTCTAGATCCAGTGGAGCTCTCAGCGCTAATACTTCCTTAAAGTTCAGGACCGCTGTGTACTTCTTTCTGCTGAAAAATTTGGTGCGTTCTAAAAACGGAATTTTCTATAATGTCTCTTGACTATGAGAAATAAATTCCTTGCTGCACTCACCGTGGCAAGTATTTATCCTTTAAAAATCTACGAAGGGTTTCGCAGGATTGTTGGGTTACGAAGTTTTCTTTAAATTGAATTTTTCCGGGAAATATTTTCGTCAAAAGTAATGCATTTGGCCCTAGTATTTTACAGAAGGGATTAAAATTTGCTTTTTAGTAATTTAAATTGGAGAGTCATCGTTCACGCACCAGTTATTTTCAAGGGAATCAGTCCGAGTCTTTTCTCAAACTTTTATTATAGATATTGCAGAAAACTGCCAGCAATTCAGGTAATTGGTGTGTATTTCTGATCAGCAGTTTAAATGGGTCAACAGTTGCCGAAATCACATCGGATCACGCAACAAGAAGGCAGATAATGCTCCGAAATGGGTCCGAAATCTTTTGTTTTCGCCCGGTCTCGAAACGAAAATTATTTAGCAGATGAAGATAGCATCGCTTAAATTGTTTCTCGCAGCTTCCAGACGGTTATTGTAAAAAATTTCTCATTTTTATGTCTCCCACCGCCCGGTCTCCCACAGTCCAACGCTGGATCTTGACCCAAATTTTGAAAAACACGGCTCCGAGTGGTCTCGCAACATCTTTGTTTGTGGTCAGCGTGGGGCACGGGTGTATAACACGTCCAGTTTTTTTAACGCGTTTATTTTTTCAACGCTCGTAAATTAGTCTTCCGTTTCCGGAAATGTTCTATTTCACAGTGGGGTTCACCTCCCGCTGCGCCTTTTAAACTGTTTGTTTCCAGAAAAATCACGGTGTAGTTCTAACTCTGGGGTGGCGAATCTATGGCACACGTGCCCCAAGAGACACGCGGATATCTGATGGGTTATTCTTGTTATAGTCTTTAATTATCAAAGCTCTAAGAATAATTAATGTTTCATTTGTTTAAAATTGTTTATAGCTTGAGACCTCGTCGGCATAGTAGTTATAGTTTTCGCATGCCATGTAGAATACAGAGATTGAAACCTCAGTTGTGGCAGTCCATTAGCCGGCATTTTCTGGTTTTACAAAGGTCTACTCATCCTGCAAAAATGAGTACTTGAAGAAGAATAAACGAAGTAGCCTACTAGTAGTATGAAGGCCTCACTAACTTTACTTAATACCGTTTGACTAAGCATTATCTGTTCTAACTTGAGATGACTAAATAATAAGTCGGCTTTTCCGCAATCATAATCCAATCATTGATTGATTATTTATTCTTAATTTCAATTAGTAATATTGGCATTTCATATTATAGATTGGTATAGTATTAGCACGAAAGAACCAACAACTTTCAATAAAGGTGGCACTCATCTAGCAAAAGATTCTCCATGCCTTTAATGCATCAACCGCCATCTGATACAGAAGCACTGAATGTTCCGGATTTTGCCCGTTCCCTTTTCGTGCCCAAATACCTTCCCGACTCTTTTCCGTCGATTCCGCGATTGAGATACCGTATCGACCTTAACGAGCTCATTGCTGGATAACTTCCTCGATTCAACGCCTTCTAAATTCCTCCCCATTCGCCTCTTTACCTAGCCTTCACTATCTTTCTGATTCCGCGCTTAAGTGCACTCGGAAGGGGGATCATTCGCCGCGGAGAGATCTCCGCTGGTTCTTTTGTGAGTCGCTCCGGCGTAGCTCTTTTTAAAAGAGGCCAAACATACAAGACGAACGATACGCGTTTGCAAAATTAACAAGCGAGGAAAGACTCGCGAAGCAATTCAAGCGTGGATTTTTTTTCTCCTCCTTTATGTCGAGCGCGTTTTCGTCCCGCGAAGATTGAAAGTAATTTTGAAGTGCTAATAAAAAAAGCGCGCTGCATTGATTCTCGGGATGTACACAAGGTTTCCTTTTTAATAATGCCGTAGGAGATCCGGAGTCTTGCGATTCTAGTGTCTGGTTGTGGCTGAATCCAGGTTATGTTCTTTAATCTAGGATTATTATGCAGTAGGCTCGCGGAATTTCGTTCGAAATGCGAAATATCTCCGAGTTAAGGAGGATTTAATAAGAGCGGATGCGTTTCCATGGAATATTTGTTTGCTAGAGTCGCGAGTCTACGTTTCTAGTGTGATTTTTATCCCGGACAGATCTCGATTCAGTTCAGTACGTATTTCCTAATTATACATCCTGCTGCCAGTATCTCTTAGTTTATTTCTCAGCTAGTGCTACGGATATAGGCTATAAAAATATTGTTGTTTAGTTCGTCACCTAAGAGAAACTATAAAGTACCAATTCCTATAGTTATTCTTATCTATCGTTAAATTTTATTCTAGGAACTAGGCTAGTTTGAAAGTGAAGGAATTCATATCTCTTTCATAGATTGCAGTGATATAGCTTTTTTGGTTCTCTAAACTTAACTTCTCCCTATCTCGAAATAATATTCTTTTGACAAAAGGTTAAATTCCTTTCTTATCTTTTTCTATTATTTTTTTGCTTTCCATGAGTTAATTGTAAAAGCTGCATATTAAATAATCCACCCCAAAATTGTAGATATGATTATTGAACCAATAAAATTTTCTGTTAATAAATACTTCCCTCATGTTTGTGAAACAGTATTGCTTAAAAATTTACGTCACAACATGGGTTTACGTTTCACAAATGTGAGTAATATCAGATACAGAAGTGCGTGCAGTGAAATTTGAAGCACCCATGGAGGAAAAGGGTTGAAAAGCTTCCATTTAAGCTAGTGAAATCTCACATCGAGATGGGATATTTTCAAGGATATTCCGTCCACAAAGATCCAGATACAAGATTAGGTTCTTAATTGCCCAACTAGGGATATGTGTTGCATTTCGAAATCATCTTTGCCTCCAAGGCGAACTTATGAAACACCAGTGCAAGGTGTCGTCGGTTCCTTTTCCCTTCCGTTTCGAAAACATGTGAGCTCAGAGTCGAAAGATTTTTATCCTCCACGAATCTTTCGTGCGTGAGTTGAATTCGGAATGCTCTTTCGCATCGCATTTGGAACTCAATTTTAATCGATCCATTCGCATCGCACGGACGTGCAAATCGTTGCTAATCCCAAGTATACCCAGAGGAACCGTCCCATGTATGTATGCGGGAGTTTATATCGAAAATATTGAAAAGAGCTCCCACGGGCATCTTCCTTCCTTTTCCATCAATTTTTAGCGTTCCTTTTTTAAAAACCTCTTGCATGGGGCTGTGTTATATGAAATACTTCCGACTCTCTGTATGTTCCAAAGTGTATTTTCCTTTCTTTCTTTTCAAATTTTTCTAAGAATTAAAGAAAGTGACGACTCATGATTTCTATTCGTAACAGCACAGTTTCAGCAGTTACTCCACAATGGAAATTTGTTTCCTCATGCATCCTCCAGCTGGTTGGCTTAGTTTAAATAGGGGACGTTTAAAAATAAAATAAATAATAATTAAATTTAAAAGCATCTCCTCGGAATTTTGCTACATTTTCTCTTTGTAACAGATCACTTTACGCGAGTTATTGGATAACCGTCCTTTGACAGTCATCTTAATGTACGACATAATAATTGTGAAAATCATGATAAAAGACAATATTGCGAGTTTTTTGTGACAAATTTTCAATTTACGAAACTGTCAATCACTTAACCAAGCGGTAGCAACGAAACAAACAATAAATGTAATTTATTCATTTACTAGATACAAGGTGTTGAAATCAGTTAGATCGTAGGTAAATTTGGATCCATTATATAATCAGGTAAAGACTTTGCAAGCTTACGCAACACGCTTATGATTAACTCCATAAAGTTAAAATATCTTGTTATATTCTCAGATTCCTTTATTCAGTTATCAGAAGAATATTGTTTCTCGTTTTGTCGAAACATTGGCATTACGTGATAAAGACAATTCAAGGAACGGTTTTCGTCATTCTCTGAATGTGTTTATGTATGATGCTCGCTAAGTGATTCGGATTCGTAAATGTCACGGTGCGTGGATGGTGGGTAGTTTTCAAGAAAAAATCCGCCGCCAGTACCCTCAGATTGGCGTACAGCCTCCACAACAGCGGCCTTTTTCGACTCAAACTCCTTTGTGCGCCACTTGGAGAAGTTATACGGCTTAATTCCATCTCCGAGAGAGGTCGCTGTTTGAATAGGAATGTAATCTCCCGTTTATGTTTGAGTCCGTGGCGTTTGATGCCTTTATACCGCTGGTATTGAGGATGCTAAACATCCTTCGTGCGTCTGTGATTTAGAGTCCTCTTCAGTTTCCAGACGGAATTAATCTCACGTTTTTATTTCTAATGCCTGTTACTGTTCTTCCGTTGCTCTCAATTGCTCTTTCTTCGACGTTTCCTTTTCTACGAATCCATGCTAGGTTATGCAGCATGAACGCGTTATGAGGCATCGAATAGCGGAGATTTAGAATCCGGTACGATTCACGTTTTATGTTTTGCGTATGCTATTCGTATTATTTATACCGTTTTCATTTATTTCAATCTTTAATTTCAACTTATCGCAGTGTTGATGTGCGAAAAAAATACGGATCATTTGATCCAAAAGTGATATAGTTTCTTCATCTGATGGACTATGGATATCTTGTGAAACAGCGGTGACTTTAACTAGGCTAATCAAAACTTAACAGCGAGGTAATCAGGAGACGCCTATTTAAGTCTCTAGTGGCGACGAAAACGAAACACGTACATGTTTCATAATTCAATTAACATTGCATAATTTACTCATTCATATTTCTAACATAGAAACTCAAGACTTCCGGAAGGCTTTGCCAACCGGCTGAGGTAATCCTCCACCTCGATAAATTATGCAACCGAAGTAAATCCGCCCGAATCTTCATTCACAATTATTTCCGAGGCGTTCGTCACAACACCCGTTTGCATCACCTAGTTAATTTTGGAGAATGGAATTTTTTGCGGGTTCTATTTAGTTAGGCAGTTAACTCCTCTGTTTACTCTTAGAATTTTTTCGCGTGCTTGATGCGGCCGTAGTCGCTCGGTTGGCCGGAAACCCCGCTTCCTTCGCCAAAGTAAATTCACTGCTTTTATCGCGCAAAAAGGTATTTTCGGTTGCGGTGTAGGTCGCGGAAGATCGCCTCTCTCTCCCGGAATAAAAAATGATGCGAGAGTCACCGTAATGGCATCCGAGTCTCTCCTCTCAAACGGATAGAGTGCGTCGACCGATGACACCTCCCGACTTTTCGAGCGTGATTTTTCTGTCACGAATTTATGGCGGACATACGTCATATAACGACGTTAAAGTCGGCGGGCGGAAACGCGTCGCTATGCGAAAACAAGCTCGCTTCAACGGTCAAAATCCATGGGAACGTTTGGTTAGAAGCGTACGATGAGTTGGGAGTTCATAATGATGCGCAATTTATTAGCCGCTTCCGTGGTTCTTTGGACGGAAATAGAGAACCTAGAAAGAACGGTGTCTCTGTTTCGGATTAAAGTGTTGTGTTTTTTCGCCTATTCGTGCGGGCGCTTTCCTAACGTTATTTATCTAGGGCTATTATTAGGGGATATTTTTCACTTATGTATTATTTTATCATGTAGTATGATTTACACGATGACCATCTTCCTCTGTTTAGACTAGTTAGAAGGAAAAGTCTCTACCACATTGCTTTTATTGGCACAAGTTGAAGCTCGAAAATTAATTTAGGCTACTGTTATACGGTTTATTATTTATAGGTGAGACGAATGCAATACTTTGAAATTTTGGGGGTTTAAAAGATATTTTTCGCATATTTTGAATTGAAAATGATACAGTATTGATAGTTCAAATCTCTATCTGCCATAAGTTTCGAATAAAAGTGGTGTGTAGACGAAGTTTGTATAATATATCAGGCAATCACCTCTAATATTCTTTATGGATATCTCATTAAGTAGATGCTTTGTTGCTTAAAATTTTGCTTTTAATGTTAGAATACTAAAGAAATCTGTGACCTATTTCTCGTTCGGAAATTCTTGTTATTAAATAACTATATAATATAATAATTATCGCAATATAATGCGAAAAATACTTCGCAAATGCCATAGGAAGTCCAACTCTTGACGAATGTAATTAGGTTGAGTATGATAAGGATTATGGGAGGCTACTTCGCGATAATTACTAACATCAAAGCAGAACTGTTTTAGGACTACTACGTAGGCCGTAAAAATTCCAAATTAGTCATAGTTTATGAAACGGTAGATTGGGAAAGAAGCATCTGTATATCAGTGAAGGCTAGTCGGAAAAAATAGGGTATCTCCTGCGATATGCCCTTTTCGGCGATGGAATTCCTTCAAATTCCAATAATTTGGCTCGGCATGAAATATACATCTCGGAATTAAAGAACTCGCGCTGGAAGCTACAGCGTGACAACCGCGAAACACGGATGTAAGAAATGTCGTTAAGGGATTCCCTTTTTTTGGAAACCTAAGCTTCCGAGTTTAGTCGCCAGGGGGCTTGGTAGCGTAAGTTCATTTCTCGCTGTTCCTCCGCCTGCTTCTTCCTCGCTTTGTCGCCTTCTCATTTACTCTCACCTCTCTCTCTCTCTCTCTCTTTCCCCCTCTCACTTCGGAGAACAAGGAAGATGTACCGTTCACTCCCACGGGTCGCTCGCTTCCCCTTTCCCTTCACCTCTTCCCATTCAAACGGGATTCTGCCCCCCTCCTTGTCTTTTTCCTCGAAATGGCTGAGAGTGCGTTATTTTACAGTCGTTCCCGATGTTTCCGTTTTTATTCTCTTTCTCTCTTTTGAATCCTTGCTGTATCTAGTCCGGCGTGTTTTGTTCTCTCGTTTCTTAGCGGAATGTCGACGGGGTCCCGCTTGTTTTCGTGTTGGATTTTAGAGGCGGTATAATAATGCCTGTTTTGCGGGTACTGCTTGGGGTTTGAACTGGTGATACCGAATCGTTCCGCGGGTAGTTTTACTGTTACGACGCTGTAAATCGCTACCGTCAATACTCGGCAGAAATTTTTCGATCCAGATTTTTTTTAATTTCCGGAAGAACTTGCTGTGCAGGATCGCGCGATCGCGGTTGTTAACCGGTAGTCATTGATGATAAATTTTCAAGTTTACTCCTCTGCTTCAATGCCCGTTAAGATCCAACTCTGTAACGTTAACGTCTTTAAAATCCGAAACTACCAGGAAATGCATTCCTTTCTGTTTTTCGTCTACGATCTTCGTTACGGGGTCATTAGCATTTATATTGCTTCTTTGCAGCTAGTTATTCGTTTTAACTTCCAGCTGGTAAGTAGAGGAAGACAGTCCTGCTAAAATTTGGATTCCAAGAATTACGTCCGAATCGCAAATGCAGCGTGTTCGTTTCTCTTTATGTTCGTTGACATTCTGTATCTGTTATTCTTGTACAGTAAGTTTTGCCATAAATAACTAGAGTCTGAATTGGAAAATGATGCTAAAATATACATTATTTATTTTTCCGTTTGAGTAGCAATTGCAATTCTTCGGTTTAAAATCAAAGTTCTGATGTATGTGCTACAGCTAGGTGTGCCGTCTTCCTTTATAGTCATTCGAAGACTGGGCATAATAAAATAATTATATATTTAGCCATTTTAGTCTCAAATAACGCCATCGATGATTTATTAAAGCTAGATTTAATATACGCGAAATTTTTGTGTTAGATTCCGCATTGTTCTCAGCTTTCAACGAACCGTAATAAAGAGGTAAATAAAGGTAACTCTTTGTGATGATTTTTCCTATAATTGATTTGCCGAAACACAATAAGAGCGGGTTCCTCGTAAATTAAACGAGCCTTTTATACTTCTTTTTCGCTTAGACATGCAATTAATGCCTCGTGTTGTCGATTCGACTGGAAGCACTTCTAATTATGAAAATAGCGGTAATCGCCTATCTGCTCACAGCTCCAGATAAAAATACCGATGGATATTTTTTCACAAAATAGAAATCTTTTTAGGGCGCTCGCATGTACAAAAACGCTTCCACCGAAACCCTCCAATTATCGAAGCTTTTGCCAACAAAACCTTTTCGAGGGTCGATACGTTTTTTCTCTATCCCCAGATGTTTCCGACAGGAATTTGAAATTTTTCTCGCTCCTCTCATACTTCCGTCGTCCTATTTAACCCTTCGGTACAGCTAGAGATCATTTACCCCCTCAAAGATAATGGCGCAATGGTAATTTTATATCGTCCCAAGTGTATCGAATACCGCGAAAACCTCATTTACCACGTCTTCGTGTCTCTCGAGAGGAGTCCGTCGGTCCATCTCTCGGTCATTCCTCCTCGCTCCATTTCCGAGGGAGGAAAAGAAACCGCTGATTCTTTTCTTCATGTGGTGTTGAGGGCTTCTCGACCGCGCCACCGAGTTGCCTTGTTTGGAGACCTTACGCCATATCCTAATGGCTGCCGTTCATCTGCCCCTAGGGACAGTACGGGTGGCGTGAATGCTCGCGATTCACTTATGATGGTGGATGCGTCAGCGATTAAGATAACCACTTGCTAAATTAACTACGCCATGGCATAGAAGCAAGACCAATGTTTGTGTACTCCATGAGTTCATGTGCTATTAACTGTATTATTTTAATTTGAGCTCGGCTATCGTTGGTACATTTATTTTACTCTCGCCTTTTGATAACGAATGTTTTGATCAAATCAACTTAAAAGCATTTCAAGATCTTATGTAACCACGCTATAGAAATTCATATTCAAAAATGGAATTCAAAAATTGGAGGTCACTTGTGTTGAAAATAAGCATCACTCTCTAGTATTTTCTGCGTTTGTTTTATATTATTTATAATCACCCTTTCTTTATATTAGAATATGCCCCGATTTGGCAGTGTTAATTTTTATATGCACTCCGCCGCTGTTGGCATGTGGTAGGAGATAGAATTGCTATAGTTTACCAAAAGTAAATTGAAAACATCCCAAATAGTAAATAGAAAACACACAACTCTTTTATCATCCCATGTATGTGTATCTCCAAGTCATGTGATAAATGTAGAGATAGAGAGAGGTCTTTTGTTGAAAACGAATCACGCTCGCTTCGATATGACCCCGCAAAATTTATACTGGCGTGTTCGTGACGATTCCTCTTCTTAACCCAAAATTACAAGGGAAAGTACAACACTCAAAAAATAAATCAGAATACTCTGAGCTTCTAGTGTTCTATTCACGACGATAGCTTGTGTCGCCTCCAAGTGGTCACCACCATGAGAGCAGTTCGGTGTCGACTCGGGCACGTGTGAAACTAGCCTTTCTCGTGTGAGCGTGCGTGACTGTTTGCTAGGAAGAAAGAGACAGGTTCCCTTGGGGTCGGCTGAGCAAGCGTTTCATCTGCGACTCGCAGTCTGCAGTGGTTTAGGAGAGAGTTAATTCCTCGCCCGACGATCGTTATAAAAACCCTACTTTTCTTATGCGGTTCGTTTTGTGTTTTGGAATGGATGTCGTGTTGCGTGGAGGGATGCGGTTCCTCTCTCCCTCCTTTTGTGGATTGACTGAGAAAGAGGTTTTCGAGAAGGGATTAGCGAGTCCGGAGGTTTCTGAGAATCGTCGGGATTACGCTTTCCTTGGAAACTCAAGGGATCTTTGGGTTTTCAGAGATGATGCGACGGCAAGGTTGTTTTTTATTTGAAAGTGGATTTGAGAATCAGGGTGGTGTAAATCTTTCCTCCGATTTACTCCTAATCTTTTCAGTGTTCTTTTTCGATTGCTGGTAATACTCCTCCAAGGACTAGTTATTGGATTCGAAATCATTATATTAGTGATAGGAAATTAGAAAGGTTACTGGTTGAATTAGAGCTTTTTGCGTTGGGTCTATCGTTTGTAAATGATCACATACAAGCTGAAATTAATTCGAAGAGTCCCTCTTCAACTCTAATGCGATCGTCGCGTTTAATCGCTTTCCTAGCAAAGGGCTTTTAGCTATGATATTTTTACATGGCGGTACTTCAGAATATTATTCATATCGATGAAATATTTTCAGTAATTTGGAAACGACTAGGGATCAGCGAGTAATGGAATTCATTAAAATGTACTCGCTAATGTACTCCCTTTACTAAACGTGATAGTATCTATCAACAGTGTATATCTTGAATTTTATCGATTCATTGTTTAATATAGACAAATTTATTCATCAAATCTTGCGATTTCCATGTTAGAATTAATTCAAATCATCAAACGTTTGCTTCTATGGCCTAACACAATCTTTCAGTGCTTTATCGCTCGTGATACCTTCATCTCCCTCATTTTACATATGAAAGGCTAGGTTTCGAGGATACCCCCCGCGGGCAACTTCTTCGTAACAGAGGATGGTTTAGAGAGGGTCTTAAGGGGCGGCGTGGGTGCGTCAGGGCGAGGTTGCCGCAGGCTTCATAGGACGTGCTCGAGGAAGGATGGTCTGCGAGCACGAATTATGCGCGGTGAAAGTTTTATGGGTTGCGCGAGCGAGTTGTCTTTCGTGAATAATATTCCTGGCTCATGGCATCATAGAGGCCCCAAACGGCACGCCTTCGATCGACGCCGTTAATCGCAAGCCGCGGATACCCTTTCGCCCAACTGCGAGGTTTTCCATCCGCGAAATGGCTGCGTTTATTTGCGCTCGGTCCGATTTTTTTCTTTGCGGAGGTAATTGGGAGAGTAATGACTCGGGCAGTCTCGGAGGAATGGTTGTTCCCGTGGGATTCTCCGCCTCTGGGGCGTATATCTTCACGGGCTATCGTCAGTTTCCCTCTAAAAGGGTTATCATTTTGATCGAGTCGTTAATGATACTAGTTTACGTAGATATTCGTGTTATATTCGTTTTCATTTTGTTTCTCTCTGAGATTTTGTTCGTCAAAAAGTAACCACGATGGAAAGTTACGTAAAGAAGTGTGAAATGTGATTAACCCTAGCGTTATTCTAGACGATTTTGAATCCTGCCTAGGGAGAAATTAATGTATTTGCTCAAGGGAATCCTAGTTACTATTTACTTTTTTCTCCCATTTCTAATAAATCTATATGTGAATTCAGATGCTACGGTTTTGCGAAGTATATTCACCCATATCAATTCCTATATGATATCAAGCTGTGGTCTCAAATTTACCCCTAAGAGAATTGTTCGCAATTCTAGACCCCCTAACCGCTAACTCTCCATTCTGAAAATTATTTGTCTCTGGTCATCCGTAAAATTTTATCTTCCAATTTCCGCACCGAGAAGCCATATATATAACCGTAAGCCAAGTAAGCCGTAGCCTATTTGTATCTCACATCTGCTAGGTTTTCGGGTGACCAAACATTTTCCTTCACGATACCGAATTTGAGCTATTTTCCGAAAGCTTATTTTGGGAGTCGTATACTTCGTCTATCCGCCAACATAAAAGAACACATTACTTGGTTATTTTACTGCAAACATTCGGAGGAAACTTTTAGCAAAGTTTACTCTAAAACTTTCTCCCTCTGCGCCAAACTTCATATCGTGATGGGTACCATTCAAAAGTATACGGCAGACCGCCTCTGGTCGCATCTCGTTTGTTTCCTTCCTCCTCATTTTTTACTCGAACCTTCCAATGACCCTGTTATACGAAAAAAAGTCCACTTCGGAAACACCCAACTATGGGAATGGCATATATTTCTGCGATGACCGCGATCCGTTGTAGCTTCGCTAACAGTCCGCTGATAATCATCTCTCTATCAATCGATCCATTTTTGAAAGGCCTCGTCGATGGAGAAAAGGTTTCGGCGATTACCGCAGAACTGAATGGTAATGGACTAGCTCATTTCTGCTGTTTTATTCTCCCGCAGTTTCCTTATGCGCCATTGTGTCCATCTTCGCCGGTCCCATCTCCAGCCACTCCATTTTTCCACCCTAAAAAACCTTCCGATGCACAATGGGTTGTTGGATCAATTCGCATGAATAAGACATTTGTTCGCTCCCCAATCCCTATCCTTTTAAAGGTGCATTACGCAAGGCGCCTCGTATTCCTTCCGAGTAAAGCGGCTTGGATTCCATTACCCGCGACTTAAAACCGTAACCGCTTCTTAGTACAATATCCAGATGTTTTTCGTGGCAGCCTGCCATCTTCTTCTTATTCGAGTACTCGTAGGTTTTCCATAGGAGATGTACTGCGAACTCTTTTCGTTTAGGATGTACACGTGCGACCTGAAGGATTTTGACGACGGTCGTATCTAAGCTGTACATTATGATTGTGATTGATGGATCCAAAATTACTGTGATTACTTCGCGGATCCGCTAGACGTAACGTTCCGTTCCATTTGGGTGTAACCGTACTGTGTTTCCCTTTTCTGAGAAGACTGTAATTGCTAACAGCATGGCAATTGAACACGGAAGCTAGTTTTTGATAATTGAGAAATAAATGTGTGTAATGGAGTGATACTTCGTTTCGTACCCTTGGTTGATTTAGACAAGAGGTATATTTCATAGTTTATCCGTTATTTCATTTTTATTTGAAATGCGTCATATATATTATGCCATAAATAATAGTAAGTACGCTCTCTAGAATTTGACAGCAGGCAACGTTATTATTGTAATTATGTCTAAATTTTCTCATTGTACTCACAAATCAGAAAGAATTTTTTCGAAATGTAAGCACGTTGTTTTATCTGTGAAACAATTATATTTCATATTATAGTTTATTTTATCCCAGAATTTAATCTAATATAACGGAGTAAAAATCTATAAAGTAAGGGCTAATATTGTATTCTATACAAAAGACAATTAGCGAGATAAATCGTCATCCAGTTTTATGAGTTCAGCCTTGTCGTAAAAAATTGAGAATTTGAAAATTACAGTCGAAAATATCAGCGCTTGCGCAATCAATCATGATCATTCAGCTTCAGTATAATTTGGTTCTTCATTTGCATGCAAAAGACTTGGCATTCTTATTGCACTTTCTGACACATATAAAGAGAAAGTACCATTAATTCGATAAAATACGCCCCAGAGTTTTGTCAAATATTGCCCGTGGACAGCTTTCGTCTCTGCAGCCATCAAGATTGCTATCGCGTGAAATGTGTCTTTAATCGAGCTCCAAATCATAGCGCGTTTTCTGCCGATTTTCGTAATTTTCCGATAACTCGAAATTAGGTCGAGCGATGTTAAAAAAATTTTATCTAATTAAATCCACGGAGAAAATTAAATGTTATATCTAACGTTGTTCGTTGATCGAGCGACATTAGTTTGCATAATGGAATCATACGACTTATCATTTACTCCAAACTGCCTTTTCGTTATATCTAATCCTGCGGAATTAAAATAACATGTAAATTGGGCGAGCGATAATTCTGTGAAAAAATTTGTCCCGAATTCCGGAATTGACTGGAGAATATCGTCTTTCCAGAGCTGTTATTTTTAGGAGCAATCAGAAGACCGAATAGATTTTTATCACGAGTCATTTCGTACGGAGACATTTTGCTGATTTTCTCGAGAAGGTTCTTGTAGTAGGAAGCTTAATGAAAATCAAAAAATGAAACTGAATACTTATCAAAATCCTAAGATTAATACAGTGATAATTAAGTAAATCTTATAATAAATTTGTCTCCCTGCCTATTCATGTCATATAAGCCAACTATGAAAGAGTTTGTCGCGTAATACGTTCACGCCTGGACAATTGTTGTTCTTTTTTATTTATGAAAGGTTTTACTTTATCTAAAAATGCGGATTTCTGTTCTAATTCCATCGCGTTTCCTGAATCGTGTGATAATCGTCGCGGATCGATCACGGTCTTAAGATAAGTGCTGTGCGTGTGCTGCAGGCTGATTTTCAATTCACTGAGCATAAATGTTGATGCACCCTTTCGATAATGCTAACCTTGTTTATTATCCAGTGCATCAACGAGTGTATTTATCTCTGCATTGGTTATTTCTAAAGTGACTATTACGTTTAGCGCCAAAAATCGCACTTGATGTGATGTAAAAAGCTTTCACAGTCTATTACTCAATAACGTTTCTGGAATTCGAAATGGATACTCCACAGCGATGTTCCATTTAGGTCATCGCGACACACTTTTTCCACCCCGTGCATTTCACATGTATGACCAATGCGCGTGTAATAATTTCCTCTTCAATCTCGGCAAAGTTACTCCATTCGCCATCAAGCGACCACCCATCGCAAAAAAAGCGCTTAGCCCTCTTTATTTCCAGAGTTTATCGCTCGGAAAATTTTCTCTCGTTTCTAACTCCGAATAGCTTTTCCTTTCTTCTGGGGATCGTAATATTCATTCCTTTAGTCGATCGAACCATTGCTTTTATTTCTTTTTTCGCTCCCAATCTCCGAGCGACTCTTTTCTGCTACCTAATCGACGAAATTATCCTCTCTGTGAGTTCGACGGTTGCCTTGGGTCCAGAATTGCATTTCGCTCCACTTAACGATCTTATGGACCACATAGTCAACCGGAGAGGCCAAAGTAATGAGGATATTTATCACGTGCTACATGTCCCCACACATTTGTGGGATCAGCACAAATAGTTTTGGTTATTCATTATGAGCGTTTTCGGCTTAATAACGGAATTCGGTGCTGCCTTCACCAACTCGTATGCTTTCAATGTTTGTGTTGTATTTTTAGTCGCGTATCTCATTAATCATCTGAAAAATAGACAAATTTTTATGTTAGCTTTTCCCATTCAAGTCATAGTTAAATAGTTCCTACATTATTAAGGTCAAAAAAGAAAAAATTAATTCATTTTTTTTTAGCTAAAACTAAACTACTAGACTAAAACTGTAGACTAAAAAACTGTTACAGTCTTTGTTCTTTTTCAAAGTGACATAATTTAAAAGTGAGTTTATCATACTAAATTATTAACATTCATGTGTTATGAGATTTCGATATCGGTTAAGTAGTTATATTAAGTTTCATTATACACAAAGTTATCTTCGGAGCAAGTTATCGTAATAAAATTCTCGTTCCCATTAAATTATGTATTCCAATTTGATGTGTATAATTTAGTGTCTACATAAAATTTATCATCTGAATTCTAATAACTATAAAATTATAATGAACTGTAGAATGATATATCATTTTCTGTCTCGATTTCGAGTTGTAGTTAGATCGTATCTATTTAAAATATCCCCAGTTTTAATTTATTCTAATGATTTTCACGGGTCGAAATTCATTATAAGGATAAGTCCTTGAAATGACTTCATCCGGCTCTAAAAATAAGATATCTTCGTTTTCGTGATTGAAAGAATGAAGATTATTTACGACGGCAATTCCATCAATGGATTACGACCCGATTCCATTGCTCGAAAGAAATGAACGATTCGGTTATCTCGTTTATTCATCGAAGATTACAAAAAGCTTTCTTTGGTAATGCGATTGCCATCGATGTCTCGAAAAGCCATTCTTCCCATAATTTTTCTCTCCGAATCAAATCGCTACGGAGATAGTTTGCGATTGGACTATCGATCGACTATCGACTAAGTAAGCTAACGAATTACTGGAAATTGTACTAAACTTCCAGGAAATGTAACCCTCTCACGTTTTTTTGCTAGGGAAATTTATGATCATTACTGTTATTGTTCTGTACGAGTATTTCTTGTCTCATCTCACCGTTTTTATGTGAACTGAAAGTAATAAAGTATAAGTTTGTGACTAGAAAAGTCTGGGTGACAGTTAAAAAGAGCCTAGAAAACATGCAGTGTATGTAGCTTGGAAATTGAGTTTCGTAGATCTAGCCATTGAGCTGTTAAAGCTTTGCTGTCGTAAGCTTTAAAGAGTCAAACCGTGTGAAATAATTACTTTTAGAGTTTTGCAGCTTTGTTTTATAACCGTTGTTTACATTATCTGCGCACGTCTGCTTGAATAAATAAATGTAGCTCAGAGAGTTGAAGATAGTAGTTTATTTTAATTCATTTTGTATTATGCATACGAATCCATTCGCGAATGCATAAAAAAGATAGTGATTTATGTATACAAGGTACATAAGTCAGTAATTAGTTTCCTATCTATCTAATTTTCGTTGACTTAATGCATAGTAGATGTAAAAAAGATATGCATAACAATATAGCATTTCAGGGTGTAATCCGATTTGCGATTATTCGAAACAGCTGCAAAATATATTTATTCATAAAAAAGATAAAATTGAACAAGAAACTTAACTAGTAGTTTAGTAAATAGGGAGATGTTTTTGGTTTGAGATGAAGTATTTCTAAAACGTCCAAGTTGATGCTAACAAATTTATTCTGGGGGGATTTGACGCAAAATAATTACCTCGAGAGATTTCAATGACATAAGTACGCAATCATTCTTACATTAATGCTACTTTCTAAGATAGGTTACTTAACAATGATTGATCCCCGTTGTAATTGTAGATCCGACCCAGTTCACGAGCATGGAATCGCGCAGTCGTGTCTCGATTCTTGAAAGTTTGACTCGTGAACATCCAAACTGAAGGAACGATGAGATCGGACATCCTTTTTCGAAACTTGGAGCTAATTTTTTCTTCGATTCGCATGCGAAGACGTGCTTTCCTCTCCTTCTAATTGCGATGAGATGCGAGGCAGTATTTTTCATGCTCCTTTCGTTTCCTTCGATTTGATTACGATGTGCAGGAAGAACGCTCTTTTTCTTTTCAGCTGCGAAGGCTCCTCGTACTCCTTTTGTCGACTTTTTCCATCGGAAGTTTTGTCGCTCACTGGAAATACTCTAGCAATAGGTTCTTTTAAAGCGAACGAAGGATCTTTTTAAGTTCGATAGCTGCTAAAAATAAAGTATCCTTTCTCGGGAGCCCGATAACGATCTCTTTATAGAAGCTTTAATCAAACGAAATTCATGGTATTCCAAGTATTAGAATCCTGCTTCCTTTAGTGCATCCTTATTTTATTTTAATTAAAATGTGGTGTTTGCAGTAGGCTATTTCGAATCCTTATTTTCTTCCCCGCGTTCACGACTGTTAGGGGATTCAATTTACAGCTATGTGGAAAGAATTAAACTTCCGTTAAATATCATAATGTATGTAGTCTTTCCCGCAGAGAAGCAAATATTTATTATTTATGGAAGACAAAAAAATATCCTGAATTAAGTTAACTGCTTGTTATGAGAAAATTAATGAACGTGAATTAGATTTTGCTTGTTAAGTTATGCTTGTTGATATTAAAAATTTTAGTCTTATAATTACGAGTAAAGATTTATACCTTTAGGATGCACTTGAATTTTCTCTGCTATAAAATTAATGGAATTGTCGGAGTATTCGAACCTTTCAAAATGCCGTCATCCTTCGTTAAAATTCTGCACACGTGTCCGTCTGCTACTTGAAATTAGATCCATAACATTGGATGAGTAGCTTACATTTAATAGCCTACCTCATTCGCTTCCCATTTCGAGACGTCTTCGAAAAATTCAGTTATTCCAGCTATTTTGCTCCGTAGGAGAGGCTAAAAATGCCCCTAATATCCCTCCTCCCGGGACATTATCCATCACATTATCGAGGCGTCAGCCTGTTCAAAAAAACCCGGTAGCCGTGGAAAGATTCGCAGGAGGGGGAAGATTCTCGATCTTTTCCAACTCCTTACTCTTTGGCCTCCGTCATCGTAGCACCGTTAAGACGTCCTCGGCGAGGTGCATGTCCTCTGAAGAACTACTGCTAGCCCGCATGGCCCCCTCCCCTACCGATTCGGGTCACGCTAGTCATCTTTTTCCCCAATGGACGATCGAACCTCCTGTACTTTATATGCGGGTGCACACGCCCCCACGGAAATCCTCGCATGCAAGCAAATGTTCCCATTTCTAATGTTTTCAACGAATATTGCAAGTCCCGTGGAAGGATCTTAGGACCTCTGAGGAGCATTTAAACAGTACATCGAGACGTAACGATTGCTAAGTCTACTTTAACCCTTCTCTTACAGTATTGTTCTTCATAGTGGAATTAGGCCCCGATTAAAAATTCAACCCTTAGTGTGATCGTTCGTATGACTACTTTAGTTTACCCGTTATCCGTGAGGCCTACGTTTCAGCTATTATACTGAGAGAACTTTTCTTTTGCTGTAGAGAAAACGTAATGGTTCTTCTTTGCGAGAAACCCAGTAGAACATTTAGTCTGTTTAATTTTCATGCTCGCTCTCGCGAAAGTTCAAGTTAATATTTGCCTCTCGATGTTTCCGAACGCCCCTAATGTATTTGTTCTATCCTTTCCGCGTTTGTTATCCGCCGAAATGAGTGTTTGCTCCATTATAGAGTGGGGAATAGACGAGTAGGAATTGTTTAATGTAAAACCCGCCGCGAAAGAGAGGTCATCACTTTTCCCGAGGTATCCGAAAATTCGCCGGATTGAGTGTTTAATATCATCATCTGACCAATCGATCTACATTTTCTCGGATTAACGTCTAGATTTGAATTTGGCGTTTATTTTGAATTATTTTTGATCATCTACAACTTAGAAGATAATTTTTATGAAGTCATGGTTTTATCCCTCTTGGAAGCCAAAAATTAATTAGATTAGGAGAAGAGAAAATGCGTGTTTGTTTAGGACGTTTTAAATTGGATTCAGAATTCTTATCTTAAGAAAATAATATTTATGCTCCTAACAGAAAATTCTGCTCGGAAATATTTAAGTATGTACCCCCTAAGACTCCCAAGTACAAAGGGAATAATTAAAGGTCTAGAAGCATTGATAAAGTTTCTTGAGTTTGTAGCTATTTAAGGTAAATACATTTATTTATGGGTGAGGGAATAAATACAGCATTTTAATAGACTCTTTCCTTTGTGTAAGTAGCCACCGCCTGAGAAATTTTTCAAAGATTTTCTTCTTCGTATTTGAACGGCTCCTTTACATTCCGTCTGCGTTCAAAGGTTATTTCTCCCTCTGCCCATGCGTCCTTATCAAAGTAACGGTAAAGGAAGAAATGCTACGAGCACTTTATCTTCATCCTCTCTCTCGAATAGGAAAACTTGTTGAATTGCGATCTATTGAATGAGATCTCACGCCATCGAATTCCAAGTACGGGAAAGAACCTATTATGCTATCCTCTCTTCTTGATCCTCGTGTCATTCACCCGATGAGCAGAAATCTTTCCGCCCGAGTGAAACTCGTTCTCCGGCGTCTTTCAGCGGATGCGTCACCGTCCATCGGTAGCAACGCGGGTTCTCTATTATAGCGGAGGTAAACAGCCGTTGCCACGCCTAGAAAATTACCGTCTTTACCGGTGTACTACCCGCATGGTAATTTTCGGAAGGGAGTTTGAGTAAATATGCTGCATTCATCGGCGTAAAGCACTCGTTGAAATTACTGGAAAGAAATTTTCAGGAAAATAATGATTTGGTGTGAAGCGTGCAGCGGTTGGTAACTCATACATTTATGGATTTATAATAGTTAACAGATGTCACGTGCTAGTGTATAACGCGTCATTATTTTGAGAGAAATTGAAAGAAATTCAGCGTTTACTGATAAAACCGCGTATAATATGGAGTCATGTACTAGCTAGGATCAAGCAACTTCCAGCCAATAAAAGAATTTACTTCCATAGAGCCGATACGCTTTTGACTAAAAAATTTCGAAAGCATTTATGGAGGTTATGGAATACTTCTATTTCATATTTTGTCCAATTTGTTTATTTTTAATTTTATTCAATGATCTGCTTTTTGAACATTTGCGGTATGCTAAATATTCTGAAATATTCATTGCAATAATTATAGAATTTATTCATCCGATAATGGTCTTAGTATGGAAAGGGAGGTATAGATCTTTCCTATTCAGTATCGAAATGTCGGCAAATTCTACTCTAATCAATTTTGAAGTTTTTTATTTCGATGAGATGCGTCTATTAGTAGAAAATTAAAATTGCGATTGAAAGTGGCTTAATCCTTCGTTTATTCAGTGAAGAATTCGTGTAACACGTGGGTAAACTTACGGACTTGAATTTTGGGAATAGAAGTGCGTGTTATTCAGCGATTAACAGGGCAATTAAAACCTTCTCGGATCCGATTCATCGTGGGTACGTGTAGGATTCGCAGAAATTTCTTCCGCCAGATCGAGCGTGGGATTTGCATGTTGTCTGGCTCTTATAGGGTTAACGGTCCACTCACGTGTGTTTAGGATTCGCTTATTCTGCTTTACTGGGAGACGAGGAGAAACAATGTGTTCGGGAACCCAAGTCGGGTTTATCGATTTCCAGTTTAATTTACTGCTGCGTATTTCCGAGGGAACGATTGATGACGAATGGTGCTAGCATTATGTTCAGCAAGTTCTCTATCGTGTTGGTTGCTTCCCATGTTTGACTATTAACAATCAGCTGCTGGCCCCCCACGGACCGCAATCAAGGAATGGGAATTGACGGATCGTTTGAGGTCGTTTAGATAAACATAAGCAAGTTTGTGATTCGTGCACCCAGCCTAGGGCGGGCGAAAAGTTGGGGCGGCTGCAGCAATGGGTCTCCGCTCATCAAACACTGCAGTCTCACAGTAATGGAAACGCATTCAGTGTGTTGTGGATGCAGACGTGGGGATTTTCTTTCTCCTGATGGAGGATACGTCGGAAGGAGTACGATAAGGAAGAGAAAATACAGGGTATTCTCCATATACGAATAGAAAAAGGGTGTCTCTGTAAGTAAAAGATGCTCTGTGGTTCATGTTCTGGCACCTTATTTGAAAATATCGCGTTGTTTTTCATTCAAATTCATTTTGTGCTCATATACATTATGTAATCATAAGCTTAACATTGGGAAGCAGCGACCTGAAACAGCGGTTTCAGTATTATATTCACGCATATAAATTAATTTCTCAATAGTTGTCTAGAAATTTTTGAGTTCCCGGTTTCGCCTACTAATTGTAATTAACGCCCTCTTCCACACGCTGATGGACTGCTGAAGAGAACAGTGAAAATGTACGATTGTTCGAGAATAAATATGGTAATCTAGGAAGAAAACGCGAGGATGATTTGCAAAAAAAGTATAGTCAAGAGAGAAAAGCTTATTGATGAATTAATCTTACAATGAATAAGAGGAAGTTAACGTGTGATATTGTCTATACATACAAGAATGACTTTCTACCAAGCCGCGCCTAGTCACTTTGTCTTAACGATCGTTTGTTTTTTCTCTTGTATTTTCATTATAGCACATCATCATAAAGGATTGCTCGGAGTAATTGGGTGAAAAAGTTGCCCATAAATCACTGTACCATCCATCAAGTCAATGAAGAATAGTTGCCGATGAATACAAGTATAATTGAATTTGTAGTAGCGTAACCTCAAGTTATCTTTGTAATCACAAAACATTATCCGTAAATTCATGAATTATCATATTATGATTGAGATTTTTCTCGGTTTCTGAAAATTATCTTATTCTATGAATTCGTTGTGGTTTATGACAAATATACTAACTTGGTCAAAATTATTTTGATGGCACAGTTTCCTTCTTTATCCTATGCAACGTAATTCAATCCAGCAGAAAGAAAATAGTTATACCATATTTTTTATCATAATAGGTTTATTGGCTGAGTGGAAATAATATTTTTGAAAAGTCGTCAAGTCGCCGTCATGCCTATATAAACGCGGATGCGGCGTACCTTATTCTGTGCTCCGGAACGAGCTACAACTCTAACGGTTTCTGCCTCTCGCTTTACGCTTTTTGGTGCATCGAGTTGGCCTCCAACCTGGCCGAACGATGCCCGTGAATCTGCGAATAACCTCCGCATTGCGCAAAACTTTGTTTACATTTTATTTCACTTGTCACGGAGCACGTCAAACTCGCTTTTAAGGAAATCATTTCAAAGTTCAAAACTTGCGTTGTGCCGGCGTGCGTGGCTTCAAATGCCGGATGCGCAATCAATGAAAAAGTCCCATTGCTTTCGTTCGGACGAACACTGCCAAAAAGTAAATTTATTTGTTCGCCTGCAGGGAGCATAGCGTGGTTCATCCATTGTTAATTTGCTTGGATAAGCGTGGAGTAGGTTAACTGCGCATATGGGACTGAAGACTAAAAAATTGAGTGTAGTGAAACGTATCCATTAAGTCGATTCGTGCCTACGTAAATAATAACAGCCACACCGTTTAACCACCTCAAATCATTTTGCTTTCATAGATTGCCATATTTCCGCAGTATCATGGGTCCTCGGCAGTTCCTAACGTATTGACTCTCAGCCGTTGATGAAGTGCTGACACGATAATCAATCTTCCTTCTTTTAGGATTAATTGAAATAAACACAGCACTCACAATTGATTTTTCATTACTTGGAGTAAAAATCATCATCGACATTACCTCTATCATTGCTGATACTAGTGTGACCGAGTAAAAAATATCGATTGTCAAAACCGAAGGAAGAAAAAAAACCGAAAATTGGGAATCTGTAATAGAGGGTGCTCTAGTTGATTAACAATTTAAATCTCGTTGTCTTGTGGAAATATGTAGTCGATGTGATCAGGCGATACTTTGTGGAAGGCTAGAGTAAGAAGAAAAGAAACTTGGTAACTTTTTTTAGCTTAAACTTTGTGCATTCGTATAGAAAATTTACCGTTAAGTTTCTTTTCTTTGTTAAGAAAATATATTTTAGTAGAATTGGAAGGTTTCCTGGAAAAGAAAATTCCCCTTTTCCCAAGAAAACTATCAAAATAAGTAAAATAACGATTTTTAATTTTTTGGTTACTCGAATCTTCTGTTGATATCTGTTAACTTGCACCAACATTACTTTTTAATACTATTTTATCATCAGTGTAATTAATTTTATTGGGTGAATAAAGATTTTCTTTATAGTAAGAGATTTTCTGGAGTCAATATTAATATTTCAGGCTTGTAACTTGCGAGAGGTATTCGGAAAGACGCTATACATATTTTAGCTGGTGAATTGGAAAGTCAAATCTAAGAAGCAGGAACATGTTCAACGTAATCGACGTAACAACTTGTCCATTTCGTAATTAAATTCCCCTCCACTGTCCACATGTCTCTATACGTAATCACTTTCGCCCTCAGAACCGCTCCTGCCACCCAAAAAGTATTTCCATCGGCTCCTCAACTAATCTCCAAAGTCCTTGCGGCTGGCCGCCATGTTCCCCTTTCATTTCCTCTTACCTTTTAACGTATTTTGTCCTCCGCGGTCCTTTTATCCTCGCTCGTGAGCGAAATAGATTTTGCGGCGTGATCTTCCCCTGATTGGGAGGGATTCGTCCGCGAACTTCTTTAGGCGACCTTTCCTCGTGACCCGCTGGGGTCGTGAGGCCTCGGATGCTGAGGCTCGTGATTGTTTGGTCCAGCTGCATCCGTCCCTTTGCCGTTGCTACAGGGATGCATTGTTCGGCATTCCGAAGTCCTATTCCACGTCCCCTTGTTAATGTTTCGGTGGTGACGCAAGAGCCCGTTGACGTTGCGGCCGTTAAAAGTTTTCCTCGCGAGCGGAAAATGACGTCTCCTTGTTTTATTTCAATGTGGTAGTTTTTCCGTTTATGTGGGGCAGTATTGGCTGTTAAGACCGCACTATGGAGGCTAGTATATTGGTATCGACGAAAGTTTGTGAGGGCATCAAGACCAAAGAATGGAGTAAGGTGGATTTTAAGATTATAATTTTCTCTCTGCCAGCTTGTGTTTTCTCCAGAAGTATTTTTGTCGTGTAAAATAACGCATCCTCTATTTAATCTGAAAAGTTTGATGCCACTATCTCCGTGGACAAATTTTTCGATAATTTATTTTGGTTCTAAAGTATAAGATTGTCTTTAATATCGTTTAATCTCTCAGATTCAAGATACGATAAAAACAAAAAATAGCCTTCCTCAGAATTGCAACTTTTACTAAGTTTGGATTTTTAATATGAATGATAAAAGATTTGTCACTGTGGGAGTTCATTGAATCTGTTTGTAACATTCGTATTCCATTATTGAATTTTCGTTATTGTGAAAGTCGTCTCAGGTAGAAAAAGACTCGGCACGACTCTGAGTATACAGTGAGGATTCAACTTCTCTACCGGCTAAACGTTTTAATTCTTACTTTTTTACATTGATTTACTTGATTTAAATATTATCATTTACTAATAGTGTTAGAAGATATTCAGCAATTTATGGTTCTGTTTTTCTCATCATCCAAATCTCTCTCCTCTCACTCCCTCCAATCCTGAGTCGATAGAAGTATATGAATCCGGTTATTCTCTCGGGTCGTTTTCTTTTAATCACATTCTTCCTTTCAGTAAGTCTGTGTCGATAATTGAATTACGTTGAAATTTCTCTTCCTCGTAGCGAAAATATGATTTGGTGTGGGGACGCGAGGAAATCCCATCTGGCCAGTCGAGAAGTTTTTTTCCTCGATCCCGAAAAAGACGGGTCTGCGAAGGGCGGAAAAGCCTTTGTATTTTTTACTCCAGAGGTGTCACGTTATTAAAAGGCTCCTCGGAAATTGCTATCGAGTTGTTTTCTCTCCCGAAATTAATTGCGTCTTCCCCCGTTGTCTTTCCCGAAGGCGTTCTCCGGAGTGATAGCCGATCCCAGATTATTTTTCTGTACGGAGAGTGAGATGCTCTTTTTATTCGTTCAGGCAGCTCTCCAAACGCCATTGCAAATCAGAAATTGAGAGGAGGAGTGACCCTTGTAGTGTGAGATTGCAAGGCTTGATTTCCAGGAGCTCTCACAGAAGTGGCCCACAAAGAGATGCTCTCTGGAAATGGAGGTAAAAAGGTTGATCGTTTCTTTCTCCAGGAGGAAATAGGTGGATCCCGTAGGAAGGGCTGTCATCTCGAATGGAAGCGTAGTTAAAATTCGAAAGAAACGTTTGCTGGGATAGGCGGTTCGCGTGAAGACGGCACAAGAAGGTCAGCGTGAGATTTACGTATCCCAAAGGAGTCGAAGGCGGTCGAGTTTTTCGTTATTTCTGTCGGTTTCCCGGCTGAAATTGGGCTATTTTGTGAATTACTTGACCTAGAAGCGCACTTTTACCACGTCTAAGTGATTCGCGAGCCAATTTAAATTCTTTCCGTGCTATTATTTAGTGAGGTTAGAATGGTTTCGTGTCTTTTCAAATGCTAGATGGTCTGCTTCCTGTTTCGAAGAATGATTTATTCAGAATGCTTTCAGTTAATGTTTCATTATTATTTTAATGTCGATATTTTAAGAAGCTTGCAATTTAGGCTAAAAGGGAAAATGTAGTTTAAAGAATTGAAGTAATACTTTACTTAAAACTGAGGTAATATTGCAAATTATACACCGTTTTACTGATCATTTAAACGAAGGCTATTAAAGGCAGGAATGAGATGTTATACATTTCACTGGACTTAAAATATTTTCAGTCAATATGTTATCAGACATTTATGTTTTAAGTCCGGTTGTTAACGTTCCTTCATATGACATGAAATGTCAAATTATTATGTTTAAACAAAGAATCTGATAGTTAGTTCAAATAAGTTGATCCCTCAGTTTAATTTCGTAGAGTTGTGAATACGAATTAATTACACGTCTTAGAATCGTAAAATCTCCTTTGGAAAAGATGTGAATGCCTTCTGTGAATGTGTCTGCCTTGAATGTGAAAAGTATTTATTTTGCTTTTCTTTTAGAAGCTAACCTTACCTGGTAAGAATTTTATTCATGACCGTACGCAATTCCAATTGCTGAGAAGGTTGGGTTAACATTAAACGTTACAGAGTTTATTCTTGCTTCTCAGATTTTTCTTTCCCATTGGAAATTGGAATTCGAAAACATGATTTTAATGATAAACTTAACCGTGTATTTAACAAAGCCTTTAATATTTTTGTATCCTTTTACTCTCTCTTCAAAATACTGACTGCGTTAAGTCCGAAGAGATTTCAAGAAAATCCTCTCTTCCTCAGAAATCCATTCCTATCTAATTAACACCTTAATAGAAACTGTCAAATAAGAAAAATGCTTTTTTGGCTTCGTTAATTAGATTTGTGATGGAGAAATCTCTTCAGTTCAAAATCCCATAGCTAGCCAAAATGTCGCGGAAATTTTTGGTTTAGCCGATGTGCGTAAAGAAGGAATTTTCTAAGTTGTTGATTTTATAACCTGGTACGACAACGTATTAGCATTTACCGTGCTTGTTTTGCAAACAAGTAATTTTAGATTTCTAAGATTTGCTGAAAATTATTTTATAAGTTGTCTACACTTAGTAAATATCATGATGTCTGTATGAATTGCGGCCGTAGTGAGTGACATTACGAGAATTAATTAGTAGTCCTGAAATAATTAGTGCCTGCTTTTATAAGGTTGTGTTAATTGGCACACTTTGAGAAACTGTCTGTCTCGAGTAACTGAACTATTTTATGTTTACAGAAATATTCTATTATCGAAAATAGGAAAAGGGAATTGACTATTTCATGTTGTATTTTTAGAATGTGCTAATATTTAGAACGCTTTGATTGTATTTTTCCTCTTGTTTCCATTTATTTTCTCAAAAGTGTAGTTTAAATTTAGTGTTTCTAAACCAAGCATATTGTCTCTCGGTGGTTCATCCGACCAGAAACTTCATTTCCACCTAAGCGGTCCTCTTATTGACGAGATGAAATGCTCATCTCGAGTCGCTTTACGACCAGCACTTTTTCGCCTTTCGAAAGAATCCGCGACAAAGTCGTTTCTTGAAACGTTCTCATTTTTTATCGCCATCCTCCACGGCTTCTGTTTATCTCGGAGGAGCAACTGATTTCCGCAAAAGACGTCGTTTACGAGATGGAATCGACGGAATCGCTGTGGAAACAAAACCGCATTGAACGAAAGAAGTGAAGTGTCAGCCTCTTCCGAAATAAGCTCTCTGCGTAGGCGTCTCATGTTCCTTGATCTCATTTATAAGGGTGTTTGGAAGCGAGAAATACTTGAGAAATACATCTAGACGTTCTTCAACTAGGAGATTTTCAAATCTGTTTAGGAGGTAATAATGTATTGTCATTTATGTATAAATTTAGTAATTTAATAGTTCGGTATCAACAAGCTTCCTACCAGGTAAATTTTCCTACTTTTATTAATTATTTCTATGACCTACATTTATTAATTATTTCTATTACGACAAAAATATTTACGAATATTAAAGCTACTTAGAACTACATAAAATATTGTTGCATACTGCCTTCGCAACAAACTTCAAATTTTAAAATTTAATTTTCCTTTTGATAACGTAAAATGGAATTATTTAAGTGAAAAGAAAATGGATTCATATTTATATAAAATCTATCTTTTAACTGGACTGTTTGGATTTTATTTCGGTTGATATATTTTTCCAACCCCGGTAACTATTAACTTTAGTCCATTTCTCCTGCGGTTAAACTCTTTCTATTCCATGCAATTTTTTAAAGGAAATATATTTATTTGTTTATGCATTGTTTCCACTTCAGTTTCCCGTGATTTACTCAAAACAAAAGCTTTATGAACCGTGTGATTGATGCTCTCTGGTGTGAAATGTACCTTCAAATTCTTGTTCTCGTACAACGCGACCTCTATTTATTTTTTCTCTCTCGGTTTTTAGCCTTTTAAAAATACACGAAGTTTATATCAGGAACTCGCTGAACCTGTTTGTTTGATATTTCGGCCCAAAGGGTATTTTTCCTTGATAAAATGCCAAGCATCTCTCATGTAGATGTATATCGTTGTCTTCTTCGTCGCGTTTCGAGCGATAATACAAAATTTGCAATCGCGTTTTTAATGCGGAGGCTGCTAACCTTCTCGAAAAGTGAAACTCGTTGTGTAAAATCCAGACCAATAAATTTGATAGAAAATCGACGTAGGCAACGAATTGGCACAAAATATACTTCTTGTTTTCAACGTGAATTTGTTGCATTTTCCTTATCTTCAATATTTCGTAAAAAAAAACTTGTTTTTGATCATCAGTTATACTTTAATATATTCCCGGTAAGTTACTTTTTCATCTTAAAATTTTGTGATCGTTTTATCTCTGATATTATTAATTAATAACCAGCTATCATAAAGGGATGCCAACGTTTTAAAGATACTTCCCGGAGGTAACGCGTTTACATATTGACCTTGATTTTTTTATCTCGATTTAAAACCATATGTTACTCGCGTCTCTAGAAAAAGATCGAAAAAAATGTCACCTCTTCGGTATAAAGCCGTGAAAGCTTTTAAAAGCGAAGCACTTTCAATATTTCACCATTCTCGAAAATTAAATTTGTAGACGAGCTCCGAGTTTTAATTAAAATTTTGTTTGTTTTGTTCGTCATGGTCTCCTCGCGATAGAGCCATCCTCCGAGGTTAAATGGAAGTATATCAAGGCTTTTATGACTTAGGTTTCGTTCTAATTTCTTCAGTAATGGCATCGGTAGGTGTTAAAGTGGTCCTCAAACGCGTAGTTATTCGGCCTTCGTCTTTTGTCCAATGCGATGTGGAAACGAACCGTTCTTACTGTGGGCGAACAGGACTTCTCACCCACGCGGTCTTTCAAGGCAGTCGAAACGAAAAAATGAAACGAGGAGAGCGTTGACGTAGATTTGTGGAAATGAAACTAGCTTCGCCGGAGGAACGCATTTATTTGCATGCCCAGTTTCTTTATTCATGAATGAATGCATTCCTCGATTTTTCTTTTATATCGCTTCGCCTCATGGTTCGTTTGGTCGCCTTTCATTTCACGTATCGATTTTTTGCCGCGCTTTTCCGTATTTGATGACAGGTGAATATGTTAATCCTTTGGCCGCACCGTCGCCTCTGGTGATTTTTTATCGATGCACCGCTAGATTCTTTTTGTGGGTTATAATTCTCAAATTGTTACTCATTTCCCCAAGGTCCTCTCAAATTTAAATATAAGTTTTTATTTTTTAGCTTTCGTGTCTGCTCTGCGTTGCTTTGGTATCTTTGCATTCTTCATCATCTGAACGTGATTGGATCATTATTTTTCATGTATTATTTAACGATGGTGTGTTATTTAAATAAGTCCACAATTAAAAATTTAATTGATTTTGTATTGATCTGAAGTGCATTTTTTGGTCAAATCACAAAAATACACAGATTGGAAAATGAATAAAAAGTTGATGGAGATTTAAATATGAGTTGCACTAGGGGAAGGGAAACTTTCGAATCTTACGAACGGATGGAAAGATAAATCTAAATATGACTCGTAATCTAATCAATTCTTTTCCGTGAAGTATGGAAATAAATTGGAGTGGATGTACCTCTGAAATTAGCTTTACTCCATAGATTTGCGTAAAAAATAATGCTAACAATATTTAATCCATCGGATGGCCATACTTTTAATAAACTTCAAAGCTCAAATCAACAGCGTGAAACTGCATTAATAAATTCAAATGGCAAGGGAAAAAAGGAAATATATATATAACTATTCCATTTACTGCACCATGTTGGCCAAATAATTCTCTCCAGTTATCTGATTGCGGAATTGGCCATAAATATTAAAAAATGGAATCGTCGCTGATGGTAATCCAGGTGAAAACGCAGTCACAACGTTGCGATGAGAAAGGATCGATGGAATAAAAAAACCCTTAACTGTTTTATGCGCCCCTTATTGAAAGCCGCTTCATCGGCCGGCCTCATCGAGGAAAAATATAATCCCCGGAAGATGAGTCAGCGTGGATTATCTCTCTTGAGGGAAATCCGCTTTAATCACCTTTCATTAGCTGGCGAATTCCTCGGAATTCTCATTAGCGTGGGTGGAGGGGGTCGCGGACGGCTCGCTTCCCATCTCGCATTCTGCTCAATTAATTTGTTTTGGCGACACTCGAAGAGGCCCTCGATTGAAGTTCGAATGGGGCCAGCGGGATGCTTATGGCCGTATTGAAGCGGAGGGAATTCGAATGGAGTGGTCCTTTCCGGGAAAGCCGCGGATGCCGGCTTCGGGGAGTATTAACTCGGGCATGTTGGAGTTTGAGCGGCTTTGACTTCATTGGCTGCGAATTTGCCAATAATGAAGATGATTTGGAGAGGTTTCGTCTCCCGGAGATGCGTTTATCGCGGTGGCGAATATTTTATGTTGTCCGTCGATATCGGGTGATTGATCGCCAGAATTTTCGTTTTCTAATCTCTGCTGTAATTCGGATGCCGAATCTTCAGGAATCACTTTAAGTTAATTTCCAAAAAATAACTCCGGAAAACTACTCCGATCGCGCGAATTCTTTTGCGATTCGTTGAATATTTTTCGATTTTTGGGTTGCGTCATTGAAATGGGAAGTCGGTTTTTGATTTAAATGTTTTATGTTCCCATTTACTATAAGGGGACTTCAACGCGCTTAGAACGAATTTGGCTGTTAACGGTCTTTTTTTGCAATTTGCACGAAAAATTTAGTGTAGAGAAAACTTACTACCTCTTCCCTAAAGAATGTTATAAATTTTATTTTTAAAATTATAATCGTAATAATTTGGCTAGCGATCACCTCATTTGATAATTAAGGTGCATCATTTAGTCAAAGTGGATCTTTTATTGTAATTTTATGAATTGGTACTCACCTTTAAAAGTCTCGTCTATCCCATGAGAACACCTCAGAATAAATGCTGAAATATTTAGTGTCGGAGGAGTAACTGAGTAACTCATTTCTTATTAAGCGTCTGGAATGTTTACGGAAACTTCCAATCTCCACTGGAAACCTGAAGCGTTATATTTGTTATTTGCCGTGCGCTTACAAGTCGACTACGCATCTTATTGACATAGACATCAACGCAGAAGTTAGCATTCTCCAAGCGTATTTCAGTCAAGAACAATAGAGTAATATTGCAATAGAGTATGGAGGTCTATATTTACCTTTAAGGAATATTCCTCCATGCTGCGAGCATGCTCGGTAGGTTTTGACAATCTCCGTGCTTTTGTGCGTAATCAGGTTTCAGCCTCATTTCTCGACAGATTTCCGCTTAGGGAAAGATGAGCGGCTGCTCGAAAAGCCGCCGTTCCTCTTACGCGGCTTCGAATCGATCCGCTAAAAAAGGTCGCCTTGGGGTAGAAAATCACTTCCAAGGAATTCGCGAGCTAATTTCAATGATGTCATGGGAAGGCAAAGGGATGCGAAGACGGCGTTGCCATCTCTACGTTTCCTCGCGAGAAAATATTGCTTAATTTGCGTGCGAAATAGCAGTTGTCATCCTTGTGGACTAAGGTTCATTTTCAGAGACATTACTTACTTCTTCGTAATATCGTAACAGAGTTCGCTGCAAAATTTTGTTTGAAGTGAAAGAGTTTAATTATTACGTGGCGGAAGACGAATTCAAAAAAGTTAGTGAGTCGCTAATTTCGTCTGGGTTCCGTTAAGTTTCTGCTCGTGCGTTTACTCTTTCTATCGTGACCATTGGGAAATTCCTCGAATTAAAGCCCCCGGTAATTGAACAGGGCAAAATATTTTTCTTCTCATGCGGTAATCGCTTACGTATCTCCTCGTTTTTTGGTCATTATGAAAGAAACGAATGAAATTGAAAATATTCTAATGAGATCTTTCATTTTTATTGGTTATCGTTAACATGAAAGAAGAAGGTTTGAAAGCATCGTCCTTCGTGATATCATAGTTAGTATGTAATTTTCGTAAATGAATATTCAAAATACAATATTTTGCACTCTCTTGTTTCTTGCTCTGCCGCCCATAATACTTGTTAGTTTAAATTATTTGTTTTCGAAGAAGAAGATTTTTATTATTATCATAGTAAATCATTTCTCGTGTTCGAAAATTTTAAATAAATTTCGGTTAATCATCCCAAAATTTGGTCATATTTAAAGGTTGTATCGTTTCGAAATCATAAAACGGTGAGTTTTCAGCTTACAGAAACCCTGGTGAAAGATGCTTTCTTTCCAATTAAAATCCCTCAACGATCATCACGGTTGCAATTTAATAATTCATCGCAAACAATAACTGTTATTTTATAATCATTCGGTCAGCAGGAGAGAGTCTCAATTAAATTTTCGCAAATGAAATTACGTTATCTGAATGTGATTGCGTTGCGATATCATTCACTGCAAGTTGAGGAAATAAATTATTGGCATTTATATGCAAAAGTAATTAACGATTCTTCCTACGAATGTGAAAATAATTTATTCAAATAATCGGTGAAGGTTTGTTTGAATAACATTATAGTTTCCTATGTCAATGGGTAAAATTCAGATAAATAAGCTATGTATTTATGACTTCCGTTTTTAAACAATCTTAGTGTTTAATAAATAATAAAGATTTTAGCATTCCGTTAGCTCAACAGTTTTACCTCCAAGTATCTTTTCATTCTTTCGATTTTATAGACTCAAGTATTTATTCTTTATACCTTTATTCTATATACCTTAAATCCCTCTTTGATGTGCCTTTCACTGAAACAACATTGTAATTATTATTACATTGTTCTGAATGACGAATCATCTACTCTCATCTTTTATTCTTATGTAAATCAGAAAAAGGAGTCGAAAATCCGTTCCACTTTGAGAAGGAAACGGATGGAAGCTCTTCTGTTTGCACTCCGCTGCTCCGCCTGAAAAGAGCTCGACCCGAATTCTTTGTGATCGCCTTATTTATTATTTGCGAGTTATCTATTTATCCAACGGTAGATTTCCACGTTCAGAACGTCAATCGTAATCAGTAAGAGTTCCCCGCAGCACGTATTTCTGTACAAAGGATTCCTCAGAAATCAACACAAAAGTCGATTGCTCTTTGAAAACTCCTCATTTCTGTCAGGGAACATTTTTCCGATTGTTAAACAAGTGAGCTTCCACTGTTAAGATGATGATTTTGTTTCAGCGATCTCTTGTCTTCATAAGCACATTAAAAGATAGATAATAAAGTAGAATTTCGATTTCAAGTGGATTCAACTTGTGAAATCCCGCACCGTGTAGATTTTAATTCATCTGATGATCTTTTTACTAAATCGTCCTTCAGTTCAGCTTTGAATGTAATTGAAATGGTGTGATGCTTTAAAAAGAATTTACGATTCTTTGAAGATCTATTGCACCTAGTGAAAGTTTTTGCAGTGAGCTAAAGATTGAATGTCTTTGGCTCAAAAGGAATATTTATGTAAATATGTATGATAATATGTATCTATATATATGTCGATATAAAACTCAAGAATTTCTCACCGAGTCTTAGAAAAGTGTATCTTTTTCACTGCGTGGTTTATTCTTATGTTATTTTTCTTTTTCGCGTGATTTGCCTTTCGCTTGGCGAAGTTGATTTAGACTAGGCAGTACTTACTTCCCTATTTATGAGCGAAAATGATTCTTACAAGATATGAGAATAACTCCTAAAGGGTTGAGAATATTTTGCGGAATTCTCTTTATAGTCTTATCTTCTACGCAACTACTATTAAAATGAAATAAATTATTCCGATGTTTTAATTTCTACAAGCTATTATTATAAGTTTTTAATAATAAAATTAAAGTATCGAAAGACTCGATAGGGACAAATCTCCTTGCAAATAAGGGATTTCTTTTATAAGTCCCATTTTCAAATGTGCTAGTAAAATCTTCACGACAAACTAATTCTTATTAGCAAAGAGGTCAGTATTTTTTAGTGTCCTAATTATTTATCAGATTCTTTAATTATCAGATTATACTAATGGAAAAAAGTAGCGAAATCTATCGCTTATTTTAGGATCTTTATCTTATCGCGCTCAATATTTACTCGCTGTAACTTGAAATAGAACGCGAATAGCTATCTCTTCAAATAATCATCGCTCACTGCTTACTATACTAAGATACATATCCCACCAATGCATTCATCTCTTAAGACGTCAATTCCAAGTTCACAGACGATGCCTCACTCTTCAATGTGAACGTCGACGGTTTACATTCCCTCTTTTTTTCCTTTTAGAGTTTGCGATCTTCATTCGTTAGGTTTCAGGGTCGAGGTTTGTTTTCACTCGGGGTGACCACATCCCCTTCAAATCAGCCCCTCTTCTCGCCAATATTCTTCTCTCTCTCAAGAGATCCTCCCTTTCTCCGAATGTCGCGTCACGTACCTGTTTCGATTTTGTGTCGCGCCGTTCCTCGTCCACTTCTTTTTTTCGAATGACGCCCGCCCTGGATTCCCAAGGATTCCCGCTAAGGCCGCTCCTTTATTCTTATCCTCCCATACGCACACAAATCGCTCTTCTCTCCATTTTTTATCAATTCCTTCCGGAGAGCGCCGTATTTCGCGGGGGCGCCTTTTATCTCTCTCTTTCGCGTCGAAAACAAAAAGAATTGGCGTTGCGTCGATTGTCATAATTCGCGCGGTTTGTTTTATTGCCATGGCGACGGATGATGCGGTCACCCGCCGTAATTTATGCGTTTAATGAAACGTATTGCTTTGTTGCCGTAAATATCCCTGTGCGAGACATGATTTGCCGTTTAGGTTTTGCATTTGCGTGGGTGTTTTTGTAGGTTTTCACGCTCCAGTTAACTGTCGGGGCGAATCTGTTTCTCGAATGATCTGCGAAAGAAATGCTCACATGAAGACTTGCTCGAGTACGCTTACTTATGACAGCACTCAAACATGTGTATCAACTTCTTATACGCTAGGTTGCTTAAGAATTAAATGAAATGCGGTAATTCCAGTCATATATAAATAGTGAAGTTTCCTGTTTCTTTGTTGTAAAATGCGTATAATTTCTTTAGTTAATAATTAACTTGTTGTTTATGGCCGAATTTCAATAAATAACATTCTGAATTAGAACTTTAAGTCACTTAAGTCAATGAAATGCGGCAATCGTATTTGTACGAGTTGTTTTCCTGATGTTTTTATTATTTACGCTTAATTTTGAATGTCTATGGTAATCTTACTAGATATTTGTTGTTATTTTTATCCAGAAATCATTGTAAAGCATCATTGTTTTTACCTCTATTTCTGTTGATCATATTTTTCAAGGTCTTATTTTTGAGTAACAGTTTCTTTCATTCTTGCCTTCTATTAACCTCGCATTCCTTACTTAATGTAATGAATTTATTCCGACAGAAATCGGTGCCATACAGACCTCTTCCGCCCACATTTTCGTAATTGTATTTACTGCGACGTGATAAGCCTCGGCGACTTTTACGACAAGGGGCAAAATTTTCAACTTATTATAATCAGAGTGCGGTATGGAAAGAAGGATGTGCGTTGGCACTATTTCCTGTGTGACTGGGAGTGAAATCCATTTCCCATCCCTGCTCTATGCAATTCTTCCCTCGGTCTCATTTTTTACCCCCGTGCATAGCACATTACTTATGTGCGACGCGGTTCTAGCTTCTCGTGTTCTTTTTAATCCGAGCCCCCATTTCGTCCCCGATCATTCTTCCTCTTCGCACGCACTTAGTGCCGCTTTCGAAATAAAAGCGTCAATCTTCGTCGCCCCATTTTACGTCCCTCCCCGCAATTTTGTTTTATCCCTGCTCTTTATTTACCCCTTTTTACGTCCGCTTCCCTCTTGTTTGCCTCTTCTCCTCCTCCTCAATCTATTTTCGCCATAATCTCGCTTCGGTTTTAGCGTCGGGATCTGCCGACCTCGAATCGCATCCCGTTGGCCGTCCGTTAATCGATGGCGACCCCCTCGCGCGGATTTTCGTGGTACTACCCAAATATTATTCCTGTCCACGGAGGAATCCCTTGCCGTATTTTACCCCCAATAGGATGGTCTATAGGACAGGGATGCGAAACTTTTTCAATCACAAGGTCTTATGTGCCATAAGAAACAATTAGGGTGCATATGGAAGCGTTAGCTCGACTGGGATGACTCTTTGCCAACTTTGAAATAGTTAAACATCAGAATTGCGCGAGAAAGGCCAGTTTATCATTAAGTAAACATAAATTCAGCTTATTTCCGTCGTATCTTCACTTGGTGAAATGAAATTCGGGAACAAATTTATTTGAATATGGACAGTAGTTACATGAAATGACGGCAAGACCGCACTGAACTTTGGAAAAGTTCGCATGTAGCCTATAAGCTACAGGTTCCCCGCTTATGGGACAATTTTTATCCGGCGTGCCCCAGAGCGTTGGTAGTTTCTTAACGTCAAAAATCATGCGTGATTGAAAATGCTGAATATATATCTTCAGAATTCGTAATATATTAGTCAGGAATTTTTATCAATGACTATCACTTTTCTCCTTATAAATTCGACCTGTAGCAAACAAATTCGTTGTTGTACAGCACCGTTCGTGTGAATTTCATTCTCTCTTTCCAAGACCGTTCATTTACCCGTGCATAGCCTGATACGGGAACAAGGGGGAGAGGTTCAAACGAGGGGATGCGAAAGAAATTAAGTGCTTGGGTTGACGGCTACGGGTAAATTGGAAAGGGTGAAATTGGGCTCAAATGTCGCTGAACGAAGGGACCTCTCATTTCGTGCGTTGCCTCGTAAATAGTGGAGCTGTTTATGAAGAGGTCTCGCACGTTGAAGGGTAAAACGCGTGCTACAGAGAATAGATTTTCATTTTGCGATCCCTAGGTCTCCTTTTCAATTGGGTTCGGCATACGTAGTTTTGGAATCTTGTCAAAGTTACCTGGAATTATCTTATGTTTCAGTCATCTTGTAGTCAGGGGATATAGTAAGATGTAGTAAGATTCTCGGGTAAATATTTAAATGGACAAATGAAACACTTTGTATCAAATATAACTTATAATACAAAGTGTTTCATTTGTCCAGTAATGGAATTCCACCAAGTAACGGCTGTTACTAATGATTTTAAATATTTTAATGTTATATTATCGTTTGATTAACGATGTATGTCTTACCAACGTTCATATTTAGGTTATCAATAGTCATAATTCAGTGATAGAAAATCCATAATCAGTTAAATTAGGCACATCTCGAAATACCGAGAATTCTGGGAACCATAAGTACCGTGAATACCAAATAAGCTACCACGAATCACTATTTAGCTATTTCATGCTAAGCTACATTCGAATGTATCCAATGTTACGAGCGTGCATTTCACATTTTCTATTTTCACATCATTCCTCTAATTTTTGTTTTTCCTGCGTATCTTTTCGTTTCCTGACTATGCCAACCAGGATTTATCATGCTTTGATACTTCCTGTTTTTTATTAGGGACGCTAACGGCCTCAAACCAGGTGTTCCGGTTCATTTAATGAATTTTACGGTGAATACTCTAGACTTACTAAATGGAGGCCTTTTTTATTGCGTTTTATTACGGTGGGGGTGAATTTATTCGACCGCTATTAATGTCCTACCGTGTTGAATTTTTGCGTCCCGTTAATAAATGTGTTGACATTCGCCGAAAGATTTAATTAACCGCATCTGCGTTTCACGTCATCGTGAGTAATAGTTCCAACAAATTGATGTAAAATATTGTAATGTGTGGAGATTCCTTGAGAGTGATGCTAAAAGAGTTGTAACGCCCACTCACTTGATTTTTCGGTTTCAGGCCATCGACTCTCTCCTGCGAATTTAAAATAGAGAAGAAGTATTTTTATTCACTTCCGCGTCTTTTATATGTAATACATTCCGGTTAAATTTATTGACTTTATTTTTATGTGGAACGTGAGTTAAAATTTCCTTCAGGACTTCGATGGATTTGATACTAATTTTTCCGCTCCTTTTCTCGTCCTATATATATAATTTGTTTTTTGTCCTATTCATCAATGTTTGGGAATAAGCTCAGTATGATTTTTCGGGTTGAAACTGAATATTATTAATGCCAAAGTTTTCTTATAAATGTGATTAACGCTAAAAAAAATCTGCACGACGATTATTTTTATGGCTTTCTTGAACACAAACTCCTGATTGGTTAAAGCCTTTTCTTAAAATAATATTGTTAAATTCCCTTAAATTTTTCATACGCTCGCTGATTTTCCTTCAATAGTCTTGCAAGGAATTGCGAAATTTATAAATGGAATTTTGGCATAATTAGCAGCAAAAGCGAAGAAACGTGCTTATCGCTCCAGCATTCGCTTATTAAGAGTCAACTTTTCATTTCCACCTGTCCGCCGACGTCAACATCGAATCGGCCGAGGCTGAGTCAGCCGAAGATATTTCCCCCGCTCCTCTTACATTCGAGTGCGAAAAACACCAGCGCCAGGAACTAGCGATCGCGAAAAAGAATTCGCCTCGGTAAACATTCCGTAATAGTGACAAGCTGGAAAGAAAATATCGGCGAATGCACCTTTTCGCGCATTAGTCTTTCGACTTTGAACGCTTCGGATCATTCCCCCTGTGCAGAGCGACCCCTTCTCCGTGGTGCTTCCGTCTCGTGACGTCAATGCTCTGGTCGTCTTGAAGAGTGGTTTCCTGGGGATGAAGGGAGGGGTTAGAAGGATGGGAAAGTGGAGAGAGTTGTCCACGACGTCACTTCTAATGAAGGGAAGAAAGGAAGGATGTTTTTTCCCTACCTTTGCTCCTTCAATCTCCCGATTCCTCCGGGATGTGTCGGGCTCTCTTCTCCTTTTTCCAGGGAATGCCCCCGTCTTGAAAGTGCCGAATCGGATAGGGGACGTCGTTGAATGTTTTCTAGAGTAGGCACGTTTGCCTCGGACTGATGTGAAGAGGGACTGGATAATCTCATGTGACTTATTATCAAGTTCACGGGTCTCTTTTCTTATTTGCTTCTCAAGGATTTGGGCTGGGCAGGACTTAATTGTTTTGTTTTTCGCCTTTTCACGCTAAGAGAGGTTTTTTTGCCACTTTTAAAATGTTACTGAAAGCTTCAAGAGATTTAAATTCAAGGGAAAATATTATTGTTTTAGATTCGGATGGAAAACTGAAGAAAAAGTTCCCTTGTTGGTTTTGATAGTATATATTTCTTCTTGGGAGAAAATTATGTCTTTTAATATCCTACATTAGGGTTGATTGTTAACATTTAGTATTTCGATTCAGCTTAGTCATAATTTTGTTGCTCATAATGTATTTACTTCCATACCTAAATTCCTTGATCTTAATTTCTGAAGCTGACATTTACCTTTCGTATGTGCCAATGTGTATTACCAGATGAAAAGGGGCAGACAACCTATGGGAAAACATATTTTAGGGAAGCAATACGATGAAATAAACTTTCTTATGCATAAAGATTAGATTTGAGCTGAATTCCCTTCACCATTTATGTCTTCAGTATACTCAAACCTTTGACCTCCATCATCCATTAGATGCAACATTGGAAAATTTCCCAATGATATACCAGATGAAATAATGCCTGCCTTTCCAATTAAAAATAACTTCACTGGAAGCACCTTATGAAAAAGATGTTTTTTTCCTACATTTCACTTTGACATTTTGTTTATGTGTATGTTTGAATTGTAAGGCAACAAACTCAGTCACCCCCTAAGTATAGCTACACTGCTGCCAAAGCACAAAAATTTTCTCGAGGAATTCATCTCTAATGAGAAATCTCTTTCTTTACAGCAGTTGTTCCGCAATCAACAACAGCAGCAGCAACAACAGCAAGCAGTTGCAGCGGCCGCAGCTGCTGCAACCCCTCAACAAATCCAGCTGCTTCAACAGCAGCAACAGTATCTTGCTGCAGCAGCAACGCAACAGCAGCAGCAGCAACAACAGCAACAGCAGCAACCATTAGGTATCAAATGATTTCACTATTTTATCTTCTCCAATGATGAAAGTCCATCATCTGCATAATATTTTTATCTTACAGTTAGATATATATCAGTTGGTTATCTATTTAGAATTGAAATTATTCTGGAAAAAGAAAAGGTTTTACTGTAGGTTAATTTAATATATTTTTAAAGACATAGTATATATCCAGTTAATTTTTTCTGCGTTTCATTCTTATGTAATATGAACATGTCTACCACTTTCATATAATGCAAAATTCTTTTTTGTAGAGCTATGACAAATATAAAATGATTTTTTTATTTTTTAGCCTTTTCAAATTGTAAATTAATAAAAATTTTGTTTTTTGTAAATAAATAACCTTAATAATCAACATATGTACAGTATTGCATGCTTTTCCTGCATTACCATCCTAAAGCTGTTAATAACTGTAGTTTTTACCTTAATGGAAATCGCATTTAACTTGTTAATCTAAGTTAAGGGAAGAGAAATATTCAGAATCAAGCCAGCAGTAAAATATTCTGAAAGTAGATTCTAAAATCCTGTACAGCATTTACTTCCCTGTAAATTGTAGTGTAATGATTCTAAGTTGATCATTATCACTGATATGAAAGTCTTTTTACATTAATGTCTGAATTTATTTTAGAAGTCATTTTTTTACTTTCAAATGATTACTTAGTTGATTTATAAAAATATGAGTAATATAAGCTCAAAATACAAGAGAAGTAAAAAAGCCTACAATTGGCTATATCTTTTTCAGAGTTCTCTGCTAAATCTGGCATTTTACTTTACAAAATCTGAATGATTCTCTTTCCACCTGCTTTTTAGTCACAGAAAATGCCTTCAGCACTTCAAAAGTTGGTAACCTCACATTTTAATCTTGCTTTAAAATGGTAGCAAATATTTTTTTCAATAACTTTATGATCATAAAGGAAATTTATCTGTTTACATTATCCCGAACAAAAATCATCTCTGTTTTTAAGGTAATTTTTCAACATTGTCATTTCCTCAGGTTGTTATTTTTATTCTCATTTTACTTCACAGTTTGCCCTTCATCTCAAAAGTAAAATTGGCAAATTTTTACACTTACATTTTGGTTGTGAGCTTGTCATTTATAGTTCTCTTTAACATCTATGGACCCAAATCATGCCAATGACATGTCTTCTATGACATGAATTTCATTCCTGCGACATTTTTCAGTTTTAGTTGTATCAGAAAATTTTTCATACCTCTTAGACACTTTATCTTATCATATTCTGTATGAAATTTTTTGTTGAAGTTGAGGATTTATTTCCAGAATTCATGTAGATATTTTATAGGTAATTATTTTCTAAAACAATGCAGTAATTTGCTTCAGTTTTGATTTTTCCTTATTTCTTTATGTTGATTTATATTGCAGCCTTCATTTGAGGTGGCTGCTGTGAAGTAAATACAGTTTTTTGTTGCAGTTTGCAAAACTAGCAGTTTTTTAGCTTTCAGCCATTTCATCTGTTGTCATTTGAATAATTTGTCTTTTTCAGACTCATTTTTTGAAGGTTTCAAACTGGACATCAAATCATAAAGATAAAAACCTGATCAGAAAATATACTATATATTTGGTTTAAGTGTTGCTCTATCAGATTCAAAACTGAAAAGTATACACTCAAACCAATAACCATAACTCATTTTTCATTATCTCCTTCTCTTTGGAAGATATTAAGTAATAAATCCAAAGATTTTTATATTAATGTTTTCATCCTTGTTTATATTCCTAATTAATGCCTGTTTCAAGTAATGTTTTAGGAAAGATAATATTGTATTATCTGAAAATTTGATCAAAATTCTTGGATTGTGGCTGACAAACAAGGTTTGCTACAATTCATTAACAGCGATGTAGGCTAAACAAAATTTGGACCTAAATTGGCTAAAAGAGAAATAACTTTTAAAGTGAATGAGAGTTATAAAATAATGGTTTGATGTGCTGGTTTTTGATACTTCAAGTCACTGAGATTTAATTCATTACATATTATATCTCCTGTCAAGAAATTCTGTGAATAAACATTTTGCTCTAAACCTGCTAGTTTGCTTTTTGTGTGTGAAGGTGTGTTAGTGGTTGAGTGTGGATGCATTTCCTCATAATTGTGTCTATTTTGGTTTCCTTACCCCCTCTCCAACCAAAAACACCCTCTCGTTTATCATTCTAGGAATTGCTGCTCCAGCTGCATTCACTAGTGCACCCTATGTGATCAATACACAAGAGCCCCCCTACGTTGGAGCACTTATTGCAGGTACTAGAGTACATACCAACTGTCCATCTTACATGTATACAGTGCTTTCTGATTCCACACAATGAGGTGTATAAAACTGAAGATATAATGTACCATATCTTGTGAGAGGGTATAAAATAATGTGGGACTATAATATTGATTATTTATTCAGCCTTTGAGGAACAAATGTATATAACTCATGTTTGAGTTTGCCTCAAAGTTAATTTTATTTATAATTAGCAATAGAATTCAAGAAGTCTTCATTTGAAGTAATGTATAAGCTTTCTGAATAGGACCAAACATGATATTTAAAACTCTCCCAGTAGAAAAAATAAAGGATTAGAAAGCACTGTAATTTAAGTTGCATGAATTTCATCTTCTGCTCTCATATCCTTTTATAAAAACCCTAGCACATCCATATGCATGTGAGAAAGTAGCATATTAGTCGGTTACATTCAGAGTAATAAGCTACTTGTTAATGTTCTTCTTACAATACTTGAGATTCTATTTTCAACATGTGTTCCAACTTTGTAAGGAATTTAAGTTGTCATTCACTGCCTAATTTAATTTCTTTAGTAAAGACTTTCTGTATAGTTAAATTTGTGAATTTTGTGATTTTCCCTTAATGTAACTATGTATAGTTTTACTTGTAAACTTTAACCATATTCAGAAGCTGTTAAATGGCTTGCATTGCATTCTCATCTTTGTTTTCATAACTACTAAAAATTGACTTTTTGAGAAATTTTTCCATTTTTACCTCCTTTCATTTTACCATTTTCATCTTGTGGAGATACATAAATAATCAGTTGAATAGAATTTCTTTTAGTTTTAATCTCTTTAAGCAGAGTAAGTTATCCATTATTATAATCAGGTATTCCAGCAATTGTGTATCATTCATAGTAGCTTTAGATATTGTCATATTGGTGTCATTGCCTGAGTTCGTGTCTTTCTAAGTTAAATATTAGCTATATTCATTGAAATAATTTATAGCTTGTACTATTGAGGAATTAACAAAACATGGGATAATTATATTTACTTAATATCTTTACAATAAAATAATAACTTTGAAATTAAAGAAATAAATAATCCTTTTTCAGATATTTAGACATGCTTCTTACTTTTAAGTTCTCTATTATCCCAGTGTTATTAAAAATTCATGAAATTCTCATTATATCATCTCATTTAAGAACAATCATGCTTGCATTTAAGGAGAGTATTTGGTTCATTTTTATAATCAGTTATGTAGTTGATTTATTCTATTTAAATTTTAGTGTTTGTCAGTACTTAATGTAATTTTTTGATCATTAATTTACAGTTTACATAGCTATACTAATATCCATGAAAAATACTTCTTAGTTATCCTTGTGTAGTGACAGTATGCATTGTAGATTTTACTGTATGTATATAACTATATATTACAGTTGTAATTAAAAAGAAAATCAGATATAATGTTAATTATATAGAGTTAGTCTTACTGATATATTGTAGGCTATATACAATATTCTTATTTAATTGTAAATGTTTTGTGTTAGGTAGATCTCTTGGTTCTCATATTATTAGGTTAAAAGTGATTAATTTCCTTCAGGTTTTCTCATATTTCTTTTTATCTCTCTTTATAAACACTTTTTGATTTTTTCTAGGTCCCCCAGCTGTGGTTCCTCAATATTATGGAGTGGCACCATGGAGTGTTTACCCCACCAACATCATCCAGCAGGGTGCTGCTGCAGCGGCAGTGGCAGCTGTTGCTGCTGCACAGCAGCAAAGAGGTAGACCTCTTACTCCATCCTCTGCTTCAGAGATTAGCAGTGGTACTGGAAACCTCACTCAGGTTGGTGTTTTACCAATTTTCTCTTGTATCTCAGTGATATATTTTTTAAAAATTCCAGCTACATCTGCTTTTGATTATGAAGTTGAAGAGAGAATTATTTATTAATCCTTTAGGTCTAGATAAATCAGTGGCTATAGGAAGATGAATGGAATATAATGATAACAATCCAGTACTGGTTACTTTTTCAGTTTTTTGTATGCATTGCTGCAATCACCACATGTACTTGTTTACAAATTTCCCTTTAAATAAAAAAGTGGATGAAAAATATAGTAGACTCATATATTAGAGATTTAGTTTTAGTTGGTAAAATATTTAGTCAGTCAGTTATTTGAGGAGTTAAAGATCTATTACACCTTTTCTAGAAATCAAAGCAGTCATTATGTTTAAATTACCTAGCTAAATATATGATAATACATAATGTAATTAGTGAGTAATGGAAAATAAAGGTGATTATAAAATCTAAATTCAAAGTGAATATTTGGGAGCTACACATATGCAATTATTTACTGTACTTTGGTTATATTTTCTTACTCCGAGTGAGTTGAATTTTTCGTTATACTCCTAAATCATACTTTTGGATGGATGCTTTTCTTTTCTTTTGTTTCTATTTTTAAATGTATATCCCCTCTATCATGAATTCTATAAAATCCATAATTTAGATGTTTTAAATTGCATAATCTTTAGATAAAGTATTATTATATTTATTTTAAAGAAATAAAGAAAGAGCAAAAATTTTAATTAATCTCCCTCAAAATTAAGCTACCCATTAAAAGTCTGGTACTTAGAGACTTGCATCTGAAGTTTTTCATTTGCTTAATATATGTATATTTTATTAAATTTTTATCTTTCCGTCAAACAGGTTCAAGGGCAATATCAGGTGATACCCACTTACTATGACCAGAATGGTCCACTTGTCATGCAAAATGTGAGAGGTATTAGTAGTGGAACACCAATGCGCCTTGTTTCTCCTGCACCAGTCATTGTAAATCCTGGAACTCCTGGTAAGACTTTTGTATTTACTTTCAAAGTTTAATACTGATAATTTATGCTGATATTGGTTTCTATATCTCATTAAAAAGATCTTTAATAATATTAATTAATCTTTAGCAACAGTTATCATCTCATCTATGTTTTCTTTTTGTGTGTACACATGAGGTGTAGAAAGTAATTGTAATTCTATCATTACTTAGTTTAAAGTTGGTGTCATTATATCTACCCTTAATCTGGTATTCATGTGCTATGTTTCAAATTAAGTAAATGTTTGATTGCAGGAAATAACATGAGGTTACTTGGCAACCAGCCTCAGCAAATTCAAACTCCACCTGCCTCCTTGTACAGTGGAAACCAGCAGCCTTCTCTGTATTCCTCATCAGCCTCAGCCAATGGAGGAACAATCGGTATGTTACTGTGGTATAGTTAATGAGTTTATAAATAATTATTCTGCACAGTGTGAGTATATGAAAAAAAGGGTGTAGAAGTCTACTGCTCATATCCATCAATTCCCTATCTTATGTGCATGTCTTGATGAGACGTGCATACTGCATGCTTTGTTTATCATAGGTCAACCCTTTGAGTTGTATTTATATCTTGTAGATTATTGGATGTAATTAACATACATTAGTTCTCAAAGGGTTGATAGTGGGAAAAATTTTTGGCATATGAAAGAAAATTGTACTCGTGTATCCTTTGTATCTTATGTATAGTCATTAAATGTACCATTGTATGAGATCATTAATGAATCAGACTATTACAAGGGAAACAAGAGATTATACTCTACAAAAATGTAAAGTCTTTTTTTTATTTTTTGTTAAATATATCTTATTGGCTTTGGTATCACATTAACAAGATGTCCTAAAACCCTTTGTAAACATTGGCATGACCCTTTGAGAGACATGTATCCATGGAATTCATTACATATCAAGTGGTGAGGAGAGGTAACTGGTGCTGTGTGGATGTGGGAATAGTGTGATTGTGTGGCTCATTGATGATGGAATGCTCTTGTTGCCTGCTTTGTTCACTTTTTTATTTTCTGGTGACTTTTTTATACCGGTGGTGTAATTCTACTTTCTCTTCCTTTCTCTTTCCCAACCCAATCTGCCGCCTTGCTCACCTCCCAATTCTTTCCATACCCCTCTTTTATATAATTTTAAAATCTTTTTTACTGCCTATCTAACGAACGTGTATCTTGGTATCCAATTTACCCTTCTCCTGATTTTTCCTTACAAAATTTTTCATCTCTGTCTCACGATTCCTCACCTTTTAATTGAATTTCAATTCGATTTATATCACTCTCTACTTCAAAATTTTTAATATCCTTTTTCTAATTCAATTCATAATTTGATTGCCTTCATCCTTGATGTCCCATCATCTCTTTTCAAATATTTCATAATTTCTCTTATTTTATGGTTCCTCTTATGTTTATATTTTAATTCTCATTTCTTCTTATTCATTTTCACTTGTCAAAAATTTTCCTCATCTCTTCCATTCTTATCTCAAATTTCCCTCTCATCTTCTACTCCAAAATTTGGAAAATTTCAATTTATTTCTTTCCCTTACCTAATGATCTGTTGTCTACCTTCACTCTCTTTTCTTGCGTATTTTCCTTTTCCTCACCTCTCATTGTCACCTTACCCAATTTTCCCTGTACCTCCTCGGCAAACAGGCCTTCAGTCCTCCAGCATTGGGGGCGGGGCCGGGTTCAGCTCGCTGGGGGTTGGTGGTGGCGGTGGAGGGGGCGGAGCAGGTGGAGGGGGCGGAGGAGGGGGCGGGGTTGTTGGTGCAGGGAGTGTGGTGAGTGCCCTGCAAGCCCAGCAGCAATCCCAACAGCAGACAACTTCCAGCAGCCTTGGATATGGCAACAGCAGTCTTGGGACCATTGGGTCTCCGGCTCTAGGATCACTAGGCTCAGGTACAGATACTGCCGAGGTGCCTGTTTAAATCTGATTGTCACGCTTTGAAAGCAAGTCTTTCTCCATCTCGCTGCCTTCTGTGTAGCACTACTACTTCATGTGTGTCCATGTAATTGCTGCCAAGCTGGCACTGCTGATTTGTGTATGTTCTCATGTTTTGTTTTATATGTATCGTGCTTCTTTTTCTCTGTGATATCAAGGTTTTTAAGTGGAGAATCCTTTATTAAAATTTGTTATGGATATAAATAGTGCTCTATGTTTATCTATGCTTGGAAATGAAGCAGGCTGCTTATGCTGTAACTTTTGGACCATTGTCTCAATTATAACTGGCTTTTCATCTATTTTTGAGTTGCTGACCCAGTAGAGCAAAACCTCTTTTTAAGAAATTTGAATAATTCTGCTTGTTTATACATTCATTAGTTTTTGCACTGTAAATGTTCCAATCAACAATATGCCATCTTTGTGGCATTGTTCACGTACTTTAAGATAAATTAAATATCTTACCGATAAATTGTTTAGAATGGGTTACTGCCAATCATTGCTTCAGGAGATCGTTTCAACTGTTAGCTAATTAACGGGGATTAATTTTTTATTGCCTACATTGCAGATTACTGGTTTATGATTTGCATTAAGAATTTCCAATAACAAGAAACGTTTAATTTGAGAAAGGGATATGTCACTGTTACACATAAAATAAAATTTGAAATTTTATTATGAAGAATATTTGAGAAATCAGTTTAGCTTCATCAAAATGAATATTTTGAAGTATTTCCCAACCATTTTTTCTTTAGTTAGAGAATACCGCTCTGTTAGCATTCTTTATGTGGTCCAAATGTTAACATTTATGGGAATTTGTAAGATTCATGTGTGAAGTGCATTGGTTCAATTTATTTGAACATATTGAAATATTTAAAGTTGTCATCAACAAAATGTCAGTTTTTGGCCATTGAAGCTTCATGTGTGTGATAAGTATACAGTTATATAAAATTTTAATTTCCAGGAGAACTATTGCTGTTTTAGTGGCTTTTTCCTCTCTAAAGCCATGCTTTGCTTTATTTGTTAAGTTTTTAATATCTGTTTCATTATTCACTGAATGTAAATTAATTTTCTTAACATTAATACCAATGTAAGTATTGTAGGTTATGGGTTTACAAATTGGTGTATGGTCTTCTTAGCATGCCGTGATGCAGTTTCATTTTGTAAATTAATTACTCATTTCTGAATTGCTTATGATTTCATAGTAAGAATTTTGATTTATTTTATTTCTTAGTACAATCTTCAAAAAATTCCTTTGATTAACTTACACTTTAAATCAAATTTAAAATTGACTGCTGAAGAGTAGGATGGTATCTTGCCTGTTTTACATCTTTATGATTAGTGTAGTTTTCAGTTGCAATCTTGTCAGTATAATTTTGTGTCAGTTAATAAATGTTTGCACTTCAAGACTTTAGTGAGCCATCATGACTCCTATTTGTTAAAACGTTTATGATTGAAATTCTTTTCACTGCATTTTAATAAATCTGGTAACTCTCTAGGAATCCTGATTGAACCTCTAAATATCATACTACTAGAAGTTTGAGTGTAAAAACTTAAAGAATCTTCTGATATCTTATAAATTTGGAATTATCTGTAAAGTATCAATATAACTTGGGAAGTATTTGTATTTACACTTGTGTGTGTGCTGTTAGCTGTATTTCAGTGAGCCACATGCTCCCAGTATGCAAGTGTGAAACTGTAGATATAGCAGAAACTTCCAAAATCATAACATTCACTTTTTTTGAAGGAGCAGCATGCTCTCCCCTGACTTTACGGTGGTTGGTTTCATCACCAGGGGCTTTTTATCAATACTCACTGCATGCAAAGGCTCTCATAATAATACTGATTTCATTCATCATGGCTCTAGTACCCATTAGGCAGTAGTGAAGTGGGCATCTTTGGTATCTAACAATGGCTAAACCATTAGTTTCATTTTTCATCCATTTGTGCAGTCCTATGTCCACGAATTGAGAGTCAGTCTCTTGATGGCCTCGGTTCTCTCTTGGGAACAGGGCTTGGCCTCGGAAGCGGCAGTGCATCGGGTGGAAGAAGAGATTCATTTGACAGGAGTACGTCGGCCTTCTCCCCCTCCTTAGACTACAGCCAGGGCAAGTGGCCTCAAAGTTATGGAGCTCTTGGTAAGTTGCTCATCACTATGCTAATAAAGCCAAAGCATATCTACATGAAATGCAATATATACTATCAAACGTCTCTAGTGGTCTTACATTTGATGTAGTTTCAACCTCAGTATGATATTTTTCCTTTTGAAAACTACATTATTCTAAAAGAAATTACAATAATTGCACAAGACTAAGACAAACACTATTCCAATACATCCTCCATGAGAGGGAATCAATACTGAGTGATAATTAAACCCATAAAAGAAAAACTCACTTGGTAGAGACCACAAAACCTTTTTTATATGAACGACCCAGGATAGGATTATTAGAACAACCACCTGAAGATGTTACTCAGTAATGAGACCTAGGTTGTATTAATAATAAAGAAAGTTTTGGTGGACTCTACCTAGTGATTTTTCTTTGTGTGTATTCATGAAGGAGTTTCACCATGTCTCACCTAAATCTGTCATGGTAATTAATCCATCCATCAATGTCTCTATCTAATTAAACAAGTAAATAAATATATGGCATATTTTGGATGAAATTGAGACTATAAAGTCTCCTCTTGCATTTAACCCATTTCAATTAGTGGAAAACTAAGATGAGTTTGTAATGTTTTTCTGAATCCAGTGTGCCAAAATTGTTTCTGTTTACTCTATGACAACATCGATGCTTTTCACTACCCAATTTAAAAAATTTCTTTATAAAATTATTAATTTTCAAAAGCCCACACAAGCATTCACTCACTGGACAATTAATGTGGGAGACATAAACAGTATCAATAGACTAACATGCGCAGCCATTTCCCAAGCAGGGTAATTATGCTAAGGATAAAGGCTAAATAATTATATGACAGAAAAGTTATTAAAAGAATTGTTAATTCTTCCAATGATGAACGAAAGGACTAAATTTAAAACACCCTTGTTGGTTCAACTTTGCAAGAAAGATATGCAAGTGATAGCTGAGGAATAGAAATCTAAGAATGCGGTAAAGCTCTTTTTCTTAGAGGACCACACCACCTTTAGTCATTTTGTCTGCTATAGTAAGTTTCAGTTCACTTTGTCAGTAGTTCAACAACAACAACTAAAGGAAAACTAATAATTTTGACCACTTACTTTCATCACATGCACTTAATTTATGCTCTGTATAGATGTTTCACAGTACTAGTGGAAGTGACATTCAATTACAGGTATAACTTCCTATTTTTAATTTACAACATATTATGAGAAAACTTTTTCATGCATTCCAATTTAATGGCAAATTCATGATTAAACTAACTGTGAAGTCTCTTGTGTATGAAAAATTCTGTACCTTGTAAAGAAAGAATTCAGTAGATCTAACCCCATTAAATCATTCATTCACTATCTACATCATACTGTATACATACAAGCATTCAATAGATTTTGTTAAAATGGAATACCTTGATTTCATCCTCTCCAAAAATATATATACATACAAGTATACACTTTTATCCTGCAAGTTGCACAACAGCAATTGGCTGTGGGAAAAATGGGATCATATGTGAGTTAAACTCATCTATTCAAATTACAGGATTAAACTCTGAACTGGCATTCAGTTAATTAGTTAATTTTTCTCCAAACTAATTACCAATTTAATTCTAGTGAATTACATACTAGAGAACTTCATTATCATGTTGTGTTAATTGTTTGTCTAAGATCATTGTATTATAACAATGAATCATAAGAAAAAGACATACAGGAGTAAATTATTAGCAAGAGTACTGTAGACAAACTAAAACTTTTATCACTAGGGCAGTTTCCAAGTGTGTTATTGACAGTAGGAAGTCAAACTGATCTGTTTACATTGATTTAGCTCATTTTAATTCGTAAACTATGAACATTGTGCTACTGAAATAAATTAAAATGATTTTATAAATTGTCAGATGTTATTATTTCGCCTACTACTTAAATAGTTACAAGGAAGTTAAGGTTTACATAGTAGATGATTTTTGAAGGATTTTCTAAGTAGTGGGGGACATTTTGAAAACTGATTAGACTCCTAAGTTAACAAAAGTAGAGACCATTATTTTGTTACTTTAATGCATTTAATTTGTTATGCACTAGCAGTTGTCAAACATTTAGACCTCATAAGCCACCAAACAATTTTTCATCACATTCATTTCACAGACCTTTGATATGATTGTTTATAACACACAAACATATGAATAAATACACTATCCTTATTGTCATGCAACTTTTGGTGCTCATCTATCCTATTTTCTAATCAAAGGGGATTTGGAATATAACGATGGAGTATAGTAAACATATAAATTACAAATAATGCCCAAATTACTTCACCAAACACCAGCTTGTGAAAGTTATTATTTATTATAATTAGCTTAGATTCCCCATGGGTTTTTTGTGCTCGTATCATTAACTTATCTAATTTACTCTATTACAGGCACAGTGACAGCATCTCCAAGCCCATTAGGCCTTGCCTCCGGCTCCATAACTCCCCCACCAAGACTTGTCTCTGCACATTCAGCTGCTGCCGCGGTAGCTGCTGCCTCAGCGGCTGCTGCTTCAGCCCTTCAACTTGGTGCCCTTATGTCATCATCGTCTCCTTCAAGTTCCTCTCCATCTGGGGGAGCAAGTGGCTCCGTGAGTGGAGGTGGCAGTCGTCTGCTCTCGTCTGCAGCACCTGGAGCCGAAGCTGCAAAGTTCCGCAATGGTATGGGAGGAGTTGGTGGAGCCCTCGGTGGTGTTGTGGGCTCTGGAGCAACAGTCACAACCGTTGGAGGACTGACTCCCAATGGAATGTTTGGTTCGGGAGCATCTCTGTTAGCCAAACTGAACCGTGCCACAACAGGAAGTGGGACCACTGGACTTGACAAACCTCCAGGAAGGAGTAGGCTTTTGGAAGACTTCAGGTATAGCTATGGATGTCACAACTCATTGTTATACAAGTTATTGAGTTGGAATGATTTAGCTTTGGATTTTCTTTAAATTAACATAATTAGTAAATATGAATTATATGATTAACATTGAATTGAGCAAGATTTCTTATATTGTTGAGATTGTCTTATAGATTTGTGGAATTACCCTTCACCGGAAATTTCTTACATTTTTGAAGCCTGATGTCTGTTAAACTGTATTATTTACCTTATAAGTTGATTACCTGTGTTTTAAAGTCAGATATATAATTAGACAAGTAAAAATGTTACATTAAAATCAAAAAAGGAGCAAAAGGATCAGTTTTTAGTAGTTCGTAGTAAAAGTGTTTTGGAAGGATCTGAAATGTTCAGTTTTTGTAAATTAGATTTATTTTATGACTTACATAAATTTCAAGTATAATACAGGAAATTTTTACTTGTCAAACTGCATTGTACTGTATTCATAAAATACTAATCACTTATTCCCTTTTTAAAAAATAATATTTTTCTTCTGAAAAATTCATGTTAGCCCATTCCTCTAAAATGACTCGCTTAATAGATTTTATGATTTAAAATGGCTTTTACATGAAATTATTAGTGGATATGTTACATGATAACATTTTCTCAGTAAAAGAACTTTTTGATTTCATCAGTTCTTCTTGTTTCATGAATAATAATTTTCTTGCAGAAATAACCGTTTCCCTAATCTTCAACTTCGAGATCTTGCAAACCATGTTGTTGAGTTCTCTCAAGATCAGCATGGGTCACGTTTCATCCAACAAAAACTGGAGAGAGCGGGTGTTGCTGAGAAACAGATGGTCTTCTCAGAGATCCTATCAGCTGCTTACAATCTTATGACAGATGTCTTTGGCAACTACGTGATCCAGAAGTTTTTTGAGTTTGGAACACCTGAACAGAAAACAACCCTAGCACAAAAGGTTGGTTTACCCTACTCTTTAAACAGAGTGACATTTTATGGAGACAAAGCTTGATTTTCTTGCATTGCTAGTATCACATTTTCTTGTTCATCAAGCTAATATCATTTTAGATACATAAATATTTTTTCATACTCTTCAGTGTAGTAAAGGAATCTAAATCTTTTATACCAAGCCTGGAAATGAAGTTTACCTCCAAAAGTTGGAATAGAATTGTATTCTTATCTCAGAATTGTAGAGTTAAACTATAATCTATCCTTTCTCAATTTACATTTGTAAAAACATTTTTAAGTAAAATCCATATAACTTATCTTGATTTATTGCTCAGCCCATTTTGTTTTCCTAGTAACTAATTTTTTGACGTTATCTAATTCCTAGGTGCGAGGCCATGTCCTACCTCTTGCTCTGCAAATGTACGGATGCAGAGTAATTCAAAAGGCTCTGGAATCCATACCAGCCGAACACCAACAGGAAATAGTGAGAGAACTGGATGGACATGTGCTCAAATGTGTGAAGGACCAGAATGGCAATCATGTGCTCCAGAAGTGCATTGAATGTGTTGATCCCCATGCTCTACAGTTTATCATTAATGCCTTCCAGGGACAGGTTTGTGTTACTGTCATTTTTAGTTAGAACTTATGTTTACGAAAATTGTTAATTTTAAATAATTTTTATGCTCTACTTGTATCCCTTATCTATTGGTATCATTCATCCATTGCTGTCTACTTCATGGAGAGTGTAGATGATGAGAAAATTCATATGGAATGATGAAAATATCTAATTTATCCTTAAAAGGAGTAATATTTTGATGCTATTTCTGTTTCACTTGTCATTAGTTTAACTTGTGTAAAAGTTCATTTAATTTTAGCTCTTACATAAATTCTGCTGCTAAAATTTAATACTATATCCATTTTTAATTATTCTTTTTGAGCAGAAACTTAGTAAGAAAAGCTTGAGGTTTTATTTAATGACTTTTACAGGTTTTAATTGAGTGGTGAAAAGATTGCATGCTTTAATACTAGTGAGGAATCTCATAGCATGAAAGTAGAAAATTAATTTCTAATTATCCACATTCCCAATTGAATTTGGAGATGTTATTACATATTTTTTTATTAATGTGATATTTCTTCCTCAGGTGTTTGCACTTTCAACACATCCATACGGCTGTAGAGTGATACAGCGCATCCTAGAACATTGCACACCTGAACAGACTGCCCCAATACTGGAAGAACTTCATCAAAACACAGAGCAGCTTATTCAAGATCAGTTTGGCAACTATGTCATTCAACATGTGCTTGGTAAGGGAAAGTTTATCTTTGAATATACCACTAATATTCCTATAGATTACTGGAAAATGATTCGATCTTCATTATAAATAATAGTATTTTATTATAAATCAAAAGAATTGTAGGATTTTCAAGTAGATTCTATGAAGTTATGTTCATAATCCACCCACAATTTGTCATATTTTGTTATTTTAATAGCATAAGTAAAATTTAAGGATGATATTTGCAGTTTGAAATAGATAATAAGCTCTTTTTCTAAGAAGAAGGTTCATTCTAGTATATTTAATATAACTAAACTAATGGATAGTTTTAGAAATAATTGAAATAGTTTGTAAATATTCTGTGTTTTACACCCTCTGCCATGCACCAGTGGTGGTTTACCGGGTTACGATGTAAATGTAAATAAAAATTCAACAAATATGCAAATAATTGTATACCAAAATGTTATAGTTATTGAAATATGATTTTAATTATATAATTAAATTAATAGCCATATTTCTAGTATATTTACATATATTAGTTACTAAACTTGAAAACTTTATTTACAGAAAGAGGAAAGCCAGAAGACAAGTCACAAATCATATCTGTTGTACGGGGAAAAGTTTTGCAGTTATCTCAGCATAAATTTGCCTCAAATGTGGTGGAAAAATGTGTAACTCATGCTACAAGAGCTGAACGTGCCTTCCTCATTGAGGAAGTCTGCAGTTTCAATGACAGGTAATATGATTTCATTTTTCAAAGTTTTCTCAAAGGTGAGAATTTTTTAGGTTCTGCAAAGTAAAGGTACTTCTGAAAACATATTCAGTAAGTCCCCTGATTCTCCAGGAATGAGTTGGTGAATTACCCCTTTGTTTGAGAGTCATACAACCTCTTTTTCACAATATGAACTGTTAGATAGAAGAAGCAAACTTTCTGCTAGTGATACAGTAATCTTCTTTCTTGAATCTATTTGATAAAAGTTAATTTTTATGTAGTTTAAAATGTTATTTATCTAGATGATGCTTTCGTAATGATTCAGCATGGGTCACATTGAGTAATTACCTATTTCAATTTTCATTTGTTGATGTTAAAACTAAATTTCTTTTCCAAAATTTCCTTACATCCATATTCATTGTAAAGAAAATGAAAGAAAGCACTTCTTTCTTACTAGTCAACTTTGCAGACTTAAGAGTCTCACTCTCTGCAGAATGATTCCACATTTCTCATGAATAATTTTATCTTCTTTTGCAAGCAGCAACAATCCAAATAGTGCCTTACATGTTATGATGAAGGATCAATTTGCCAACTATGTGGTGCAGAAGATGATAGACGTAGCTGAACCCACTCAGCGAAAGGTTCTCATGCACAAGATCCGGCCACACCTTTCATCTCTGCGCAAGTATACCTATGGTAAGCACATCATCGCCAAGATGGAGAAGTTCTTCATGAAAAGTGCCGCTGCAGGAGGCAGTGGTGGAGGGGGCGGAGGGGGGGATCTTGGTCCAATCGGACCGCCTGGGGGGGGAAGTGCCGTAGTGGCAGGAGGACTATAACCGTCGGCGTGGCTGCTTGTGGGGGTGGGAGACGGAACAGAGGAATCCTGGGTCCCGAGGTTGATGGCGGCAACTGGGGAGAGGAGACTGTGGATTTCAAGCACTAGAAGGAATGTTAGAGACCTTTTGCAGTCCTTTTGTGCCATTATCGGGGAATTTTGAACCAGCGCAAGGAATGGTGAAACGTGATGGGAAACTGTAGGAGTAAATTTCCAAGTAATGGTTGCTGCCTCATGAAAAACTTTTATTACTCGTGGTCTCTTTGGAAGCCGAATAAGTTCAGCGAGAATGTGTGATTTGTAGCATTCTTTCAAAGGAGATGGGGGTGAGGAAATATCATTACTGGTTGGGCCATGAAAGATCTTTTTCAGACAAGCATTAGATGTCTTTTTTGCATTCTCCTGTTTTTTTCCAAGGACTGAATGGGTCCAAAAAGAAACATTTACATATTCACAAGGAATGCTCAAAAAAGAAGGCTGTGTTGCCTTTGCCTGTTTAATTGTCGAGGCTTGCAGCCATTTAAGGAATAAACAGTCAATTTCTAAAGGCCCCTGGTTTGTTATGACCTCACCTCTTAACCTTCAGGAAATTAAGGGTGCCTCCGTTAAATCATTCTGTCACGTGGTATTGGAAGTTGTGCGATAAAAAAAGAGGGGTCTCTTTTTTTAAAAACTATAAGTTTGGTTGTAGTCGGTTGTGTTCATAGCAACTCTTCTTTGGAGTTCCATGTATTACTGCCAACATGCTGACCTTGTGGATTGGGGTTTTAAAATCAAGGAGCTTATTATCAAATGATAGGTCTGAACATAATGTGTACAGCAATCAATGTTAGGTGTTCAGTTATAGTGGGAGAAAAATATGTCAACAAATAGGTTGTAAAAGCTCTGTAAGGAAGAATGAATGATGTTTAATTTGTGTAGGAGTTGGATTTGGGAGGAGAGAGTCATTAACAATTGGGAGAACTCATCAAAAACAAGTCACTATAAAGAGAAATAATACAGGACTCCACTTTAAAAGATGAATATATAAATAAAAGCCCTGCATCTATTGTGATACCAGCCTCAGGAAGTAGCTGCTAAGAGAATTTATCAAAAAAATTTGATCTAAGGGAAAAAAATTCCAAAAAAAAAGAGGAACAGACTCCTTTTATCATGCTATGTTACAACAGTCTTACGTAAAACAGAGACATCATTAGAATCCAGAGGAAGAAAGTAAACAGTATATTTCTACAGCATCTTAAGCAGTTGTCACCTTCACAAAGATTCAACTGTTCATCCACCAGTTCTTATCTTTCCCCTTTTCAAATCACAGTCAAAAGAAGAAGCAATCCCTTTTGTCATTAACTCTCCCTCTCTTTGCCTTCCCCCAAAATTAAAGAAAAGGTCAGAACTTATTGACGACGGCAGAGGAGGATGACAAATAAAAAGGAACATTCGAAAGGAAGTTGTCATGGTAACGAATTTGAGGAGGTAAGAGCAACTTAATCTTGTGGCATTTTTTAAAAGCAGGGTACCTAAAATTTGAATAGATTTTGTAATAGTGTGATCCCCTTGTCACAGCTGTATGTTGCCTTTGCACCCTGCCTACTCGAAAGACCCTAAATTGCACCAGATTCCTTGCAGTCGTGAAAGGGTAGAGTCAAATAGGCATTGCCCTTTCATCTTCTTCCACGGAATCTCTCCCAGAAAATTTTGTAGCACGATAAAAAAGAAAACTTTGCTCTCTCTCTCTCATTTGGTCTTAGTCCACCAAAATCCTTGAGCGGTTCCCTTTGTTTTGAGTTTCATTGTCTTGTAGCTGTTTCCTTAGCGATAGGAGAAAAATGGCACATTCAGAGCTATGTGAAATCTTCTCTGCATCTCTGCACCATTCCAACTGTGTGGTTAAACTTGTCATGTGGTCTGTTAGTCATGTCTGCACATAACTGCCACCTTTGAAAACCAGAGCCTCCGGATCCCCTTCCTCTTGACCCAAATAACTGGTAGGAGTGGCAGATCCTGCCTCCTCCCTACCTCGTTCCGTCCCACCTAGGCTCGAATCCCTGTCCTTCATAGGGCAGAGGGTTACTGCTGGTGTCGCCGATCATTCTATCAGAAAGGGATAAATAAAAAACTCCTCTTTTTTTACATTCTAGAATTTTGAACGGTTTCCGTAACTTTCCTAAAGAATTAAGAGTGATTAGATCTTCCCCTTCCAATTTTAGAGACCAATCTTTTTTCGGAGGCATTCTACTCGAGACAAAGCAAAGAAGATAATTTAGATCTTAGTGTTTAACGATGGTGTACAGTTTAGAGTCGAAGAATATTTTTCTTATTGTAAATCAGGTTGGTAACGAAGAGGCTTTTGCTAAAAAAAGGCAGATGGGTTAATTTAAATTTTTGAGCACATTGACTACGTGCCACTATGCATTTACAGGGATAATTAAAATTGCACTACTTTTTTTAAGCAAACAAACCAACCAATATTCTTATCCCTTGGATTCCCCTCCACTATTTTTTGTTTCCTCCCCTATCTCCTGACCCACTCCCTTCTTCTCTAGAATTTTAGGACACGTTAACAAAACTGACTTTGTGTAAAAGAAACCAGATATCATTGAAACATTGTAAAATTACATACTTGCAGGTTCATGTTTATTGTACAGAAGAACATACACATCATGTTTTTTACATTTGTCACTCGTGTTTTTTTATATATATACATTATATATACATATTTTTTGTGAGATTCTCATAATAAGTCGGCAATGAAGCAGATGAGTAGGCATAGGCATGTCCAAGGAAAACCTCTCTTTTTTTAATTTTTTTTATATTGCAAGATGTGTTTTTATTGCTGCAGAATAGAGAATGTAGAAGTAAACTAAACAAAAATTTTCTCATTCCTCTTCTCATATTTACATAGGTATTTTTTCTGCTTTCGAATCTTTTCCTGCACCCTTTGTATAATTTTGGTTTAACTTCATCCCTCATTTCCTTCATCTCTTAAGGGTCTTCCTTTCGCAGTTAACCTTGCATTAATAGAAATCATATGACAAAATTTTCCTCCTCTATTTTCTCATCTTTGCTTTACTCTCTATCTTATCTTCCATAGAATCCCTGCAGCAAATGGCAAACAAAACAAAAAGGAATCTTTTCTTGAACAGTCTATTGGTGTTAACACTTCCTGATGAACATTGCCCTCACGTACACAGGAAAAACAATACAAAACACACACACACGGCAAGATTTTGCTTTGTATTGTGTATGGTTCTCCTCATTCTTGAGACATTTGACGAGAAGTTTGGTAGGTTCCACTGTGGTGGTAGCATAATCATGCATTAGAATGGGTGGGGGGAGGGGGATAACATCTGCCTCCTAATTGTGGTAACCAAGTAAGACGTAGCATTGCACGTAGGAATTTTGGGGTGCTACTTTAGTTGACGAGCATTCCACAACTTTTTCATGCGAGTATATATATATATATATAAATATATAAATATGTGTGTATCTTTCTCCCTTCTCATATATGTATAAATATATATATGAGTGTATGTATTTTACTTGTGAACTTCTTTCGTAGGTTTTTGGGACCTGGGGGGTTAATGGAGGATGTTCTCCCCTTTTACTTACTTTTTTTGGGCCTCCCCTGATCTTACATTTCCTTTAGGAGAACAGAGATCAGGAAATTGTAAAAAGTTTAAATGTGTAAACAATTCGTCCAATTTTAAAGCAGCAGAATCCTGCCTTGCTAAGGCTGTTCATTGAACCCCTCTCAGATCTAATTTGGTGACTGTGTAATAACAAAGAGGTATTGTAAAAATGTTTGTAAGAAAAATGAACACTCATGTGAATATACACTAAGCCCCTGATCCTCCAGGGGGAATGTTAATTTTTTGGAGGGCTGAGGGTTCCGTGAAGGAAGTGAAAGGGCCAAAGGTTGTGTGTGTATTTAAGCCTTTCCTTTCTTCTTATTTCGACATGTTGAAACTCTCTTTACGGCGCATCGTCGTTGTACGTAAACTCCCTCGGACTGTAAAGTATTTTAAGTGGTTTGTTCCCACGGCTTGTTAAATCCACACCGTGTTGTACAGTTGACACTACATGTCCCGGAGTAAATTATTTATTTGTAAATTTTGAAAAAAGCATTTTTAAACTGAAAAAGCAATGGCTAGTAATTTTATGTGATTTTTCGACTCTCAGATGCTGTAATTTGTAAATACAAAAGAAAAACGTGATTGAGGGAGGGGTTCTACTATATTCATAATCTCATTATTTTGTGGACGAGGACAAAGTTGCTGCACTTAATCTCTGAGGTTTAAATAGTTGTGTATTTATTTGTTCCCACAACATTTAAAAATTTATTTAATTTCCTTTCTTTTTTGTGTGTCTCATAAGGAAACTTATAAAGTTGTGGTTTGCTCCAAAGTGCATCTTATATTTTTCATAATCTGTAATATAATCATACATTGTACTTGTAGTTGTAATTTTCATATTTGCGTGTATTTTCTACTGTGTAGCATATATACATATATACATAGAAGAAGAATATCAGGACCCCTGAGTTATGAGTAAATTAAGGTAGTAGGATATGAAGTTAAGAAAGTAAGGAATACAAGATGGTTTGAAAACTAGAATATTGATCTCATGCTTGGATATTTTTTTAAGTTTGGATTGTGATGAGAGAAATATTTTGGAGGTGAAGTGATGGCAAGAAACATGACCTATATACGTGAAGCAAGAAGCCGAACAGCGCCTGAAAATGGCTGCTAAGCTATTCTCTTTTTTTCTCTCATTTAAATTTTCATTGGTAGTTTAGAATCCATCTCATATGCTGGGCACTTTAAATGGAGTGAGCACATTAGCTGTGCAATCTTGAGTTGCCCCATGGGTCGTAGTGTTGATTGCTCTCATAATTTTGATTACACTTGTGCTTTTTCATCTTTGAACCTTCATTATATCCATGCTAAAATAAATGTAGTACAATCAACACAATGAAGGAAGATGAACAATCAAGTTCCTTAATTTAGCAGTTTTTTTATCTCCTACTTTTTCATTGAATCTTTTTTTAGAAAGTAATTAATTTACTGCTGATTTGAATGGCTGTCACTTGTGTTTTTTTTTAACATCGCTTGCATCGAGTTACTGTTTCTTAGGAACTTTGTTGCCTTATTTGACTAGACATGTTCTTATATAGATATGGCCCTTGCCAATAGGGAATTTCAGTAATATTTAGATGAATGAACAAGTTTGTGACCTTTATTTCTTGTATGTTTTTGATGTAAATATGGGGGTCATGCTTTGTAAAGGAGGAAAAATATAGTATAGGAAAAGAATTTGAAGCAAGCGATCAGAATGTCCATTTGAATTATTAGAGGGGTTTAATGAGGCAAAAAAATTGTAGAAGTTTTCAACAAGACTGATGTAAGTAACACTTTTGAAAAATGAATTTGCACAATTTCCTTTTGTGTGTGTTAATTGCATTCTCCCATGTACATGGAGAAGTAGCAGCTGCTTGTATGCATTGCATTGGTCTTTCAATAATACCTTTTCCTCTTTCCCAGTAAACTTGATTCCTAATCCTATAGTCACATGAAGCCTTTTTGCAATCCTGATACTCCTCTTGCATATGGTCAGCTAATGAAAACAAGTAATTGTTAAAAATTCTGATTAATCTCCAAAATTTGATGGTTTCATGTGTTTTGACCTTTAGACCTTTTATTTTCTTTGATGAAAAAAATTCTCATCATTATTGGTAATAATCATTTTGCTCTTAAATTTGATTTCTCTTCCAGTGTACGAAAATTTGATTTTCATGTTGAAAATAATTTTTTCTATGTTGGACTTAAAAACAGTTGTTCAGCCCATTTCCCTAACCTAAAAGACCCTTGTTAATGCTGATGAAAAATCATTTGTAACATTATTCTTGTCTTAGTCTGTAGCCCCTTGGTGAAATGTGGTTTGTCAAGCTGCTTGTATTTTCGCTTATAAATGAAAGAACAGATGGTTGGTGAGCCCCCTCAGATGGATGAAAGCTAATGCATTGTTTCTAAAGTCTTCCCAAATGGGAGAGGAGAAGCTAATTATTTTGAACGAGTTAATTTCAAAATTTGTGGTTTTTTTTATGTGCATATTTTATTAAGGAAATAGGTTATGTTGTGCCCGTTAGCATATTTACCTTTAAATTGAATTTAAAAATTCCTGCCGCTGCTCAGAGATGCTAATCTAGATCACTACTCATTCATTGTGTGAAAAATTGTGTATTTAGTCTTCTTTAACATGTATATAAATATTAAGTAGAAAATGGTCATATTTGTGCTTTTAGTTAATGTAATCTTTAAAAAAAACATTTGTGTTATTGTGTTTAGAACTGAGAAACTGAATCCCACCCTGAAGCTTTTTAAGCATGTGCACGGTGGAGGATACGACAATATTTTTTGTGCATTTACATGTTTTTAAGTTCAATTGAGGTTTGGTGTAAAACATTTTATACTTGTGGGGAAATATTGAGCAGCAGGCCTTGTTTGGAAAGCTAGTTATCAGTTGGTCATTGAGGTGGTTGATTTAGAACTTTCAGTTAAAATCTCAAAATCTGTTCAGTGGAAATGTATTAGGAAACTCCCAAAATTTGTTTCAAATAATTTTGTAATCCATAAATTTTTACATTACTTTATTAGTTTGATTTTATTTGAACATCAAACTCACTTGTACATGAAAACATTTACCTTAATTTTTAACAATTGTACCATGATTGAGCAGTTCAAAAATGTTCGAAAGAAGCTGTGGAAATATTTTTTACTCTCAGTATGTAATGTGTTTTCATCAGTTTTGATGAGTATGTATGAATGTGTGATTGAGTGCAATGATCCAGTCTGATAAGCATCTCCTTGTATGGCTCACCTATGTCTTGTCTTTAAGTGCTAAAGAGCCTGGAAAATGATACAGTTTGTTTTGGTTCATTAGGTTTTCGGGTAATCCCAACATTTATATATCTATGTAGAGAAAGAAGTAAAAAATCTTGTATATGGTGTACAAATGTAACAACTACTTGTGAGAATAAACTTTCTGTATGATCATCTATAATTGAGAAAATTTTTTCAAGAAATAATTTCACCATCCCCTTCTGTAGATTGTACAAACTTAGTCATTAGTGCTTATTATTCTTATATCTAATTCTCATGTATATAAAATCAATTTTATTTTCTCTTTTAAAAATGTTACTCTTATTTTTTATTGATTTGAAAATCTAAAACAAAAGAATTTGAAGATCATGCTAAAATGCTTTCAAATAATTCATGATTTATAATTTCTCTATTGATTAATTTTCTCTGATTCATCTATGTACACTTACTTTATGCTACTTGGTTTCCATTTTAATCAGAAGAGTTAACACATCATTAGAAAAATGTCACCTAGCACCATATTGTAATATATTTTCATTTAATATTGAAAAACTAATTAATCCATTGAACATTTATCAGAAAAATTATTATATGAATATTTATCACATTTCATCGGCATATTTTAGCATAAGTATGTATGTACAATATGTATAACTATTATACAAATATGTGAAATACTTTTTCGGACACAGTCCGCCTCCCAAGTCTGAATCAGATGTAAATTTCTAACTTAAAATTGTAAAAATATTGTAGCATGCAATAATACTGTTAGACTTAATTATGATTTCTCCTTTCCTGTGAAGAGAAAATACAATCCCACATTTTTGTGGAGACTATATTTTCTACAACGTTTAATTCAGCTATCTGAAAAAATGGAATAGTTACTGTGCAATTTGCATCAAATTAGCCTGTAATGTTTGTGAATTAACTAGACCAATAACTTTTTTGATATACTGGTCCATATATTTTAATTGTCAGTTTTGAGAAGCAGCACTCTAAAGATGCAAGGTAAACCTTGCATAAGAAACATTCTAAGTGCCACAAATTAATTAGTCTAACCAGAGATTGTGAGAATTATGAGAAATCCTTAGTAGACGATTGGACATTTCTCTCTCAAGCCTCTGAGAAGTATCTAAGCTCCAGGAGTTTAATGAGCATTGAATAAGAATGTTTGATGCCATTAAGTAAAAAGAAGGAAATTGAAAACAAATTTTTGGCTGCCCCAAGAACTAAAGTGTCATGTGCATCTATTTGAAGTAAGATATGGAAATAGGGAGGGTTGGACAGAGAATAGGTTCAGTACAAGAATATGTTGAAAACCATTTGAGGTCTCTGTGATAGCTGAAGGGGCACTGTGTTCACCTTGGTGAAAGCAGTACTGGGTTCTCCAGTAAGGACCCATAAGTGCAAAATGACCTTTACATTTCAAAGCATTTTAAAAGTACTATTTCTACTGAGAACCATTTGAAAAGATTGAAAACCTGAACCTTCAAGATAGTATGTATGAGAAATATGCACTAAGGGGAACAGATCCAGAAGAGTCAAGGAAAATACCATTAGAACTAACTATCCACAGTAACATACAAATAAAATTTTGGGAATCCATGGTATATGAAATTTCCTGTTCTCACTTTCCAGTAGTTCCAAAATGCTAGTCACATAAAATCACTAGTTTGGTTCAACAGTTAACTTTGGTGAGCATATGATAACAGGATTTTTTCAAGAAGAATAAATAATTGTATTAAATTGATCATCTCACTGAGAAACCTCAAATGTAGCTTTTGTTCAGTTTGATGGTTTCGATAATTTATGCTCAACCAAATGGAAGAAATGATATTTATGAAAGGAGTTTCAATGCTCTTAACTAAATGTTCTGAGAAACTCCCTTTTCCTTCATAGGGTTTCCTGATAATGAGAAGTAAATTTGATATAAGTTTTTAAAGCTGGATTTTCTTCCTATATCCAATTACTTACAGAGTCATACAAACACCCATGCTTTGGACTAAATTGAATTCAGGACATCAATAAATAAGCATGATAACCATGTCACACTTATGGCCAGATTTAACATAATAGCAATAAATACAAAATATTAATATATATATTACACATTTTTTATTTTCGTATTAAAGCTTTGAATTTTCATCATTTCTTTCATTTTATATATCCCATTTGCTTGTATACCTTGATAATATTGAGGTATTCCATAGTTAGTTGCTTAATGCACTCTTAGGTTAAGTGTCCTAATTAAACATCTCTGTTTATCATTTTCCATGTCTTTTAACCTGATTTTCTTTTTCAAGAATTTAAATGGTAATAACATTTTTGAAACATTGAAAAGCATGAAGGCTTGATACCATTATGAAATTGACTTAAGTCAATCAATCATAGTTATGACTCAAAAGATTAAAATATATATAGAATAATCATCCAAACATTCAGCCAGTGGAATGCTGATCCATCAAATTCTTTTACTCAAACTGTGTTAGCTACTTGTCTCATGAAACGCACTTACCAGTATCAGTAAAATAATTATAAGAAGTAATTTATCATGCTGAGATAGTATTTAAGAAGCTCAAAAATGAAATTGACTACATTTCTATTAAAAAGTTAATATAAGATAAGATTTAAGTTTATTCTGTACTTTCACTTTGCTAACACATAATCTTCAAATTGAATTCACCGCCGAACTGACCTACCAATTGCTCAACGTAATACGTTTCAGTCTTCATTTTGATCGCACATGCTCAAAGCGTGCGCAAGTCGCGTATTAATTTGAATGTTATCCTATATATTTACGCTGTGTTGTAATTGATTGGAAATGGATCCAATCAGTGAATCTAGGAGAAGAATTTCTATTAAAGAGCATGCTCTCGCTAATGTAAGTTATCATATTCTTGGCCTATTTAGTGTAGACCTGTGAACTATTGGTGTTTGTGAACTAATGCTCATTGTATTATAATTTCCTTAAATTAAATTGAGTCACTTGAAAACCCCAGTCCTGTTTCGATCTTAGTAAAAAGTCATTATCCTTGCAAACATGCACTGAAGTTAACATTATTATACGTAAATCCATTTTTATGTTTGATGATTATAGAGCATGTCTGTTCCGGTTTTATTCAAATGTCTTAGTGTTATTATAATTATAAAATTGAATGTCTGTACGAAACTCAGAATTCAACAAGTAATTTCTTTTTAAATACTCATAGGTTTCTTCTCCGAATTATCCTGGTAGCTGTGCGGGATATGATGACACTTTCGATATCCAATCAGTAATAAAGGTATTTTTCTGCTAATTTTTATGAGATATCATCGATGGAAATTGATCTGTAATGATAATTCAGTAAACTTTTTCAGAAACTAAAAATAAGCATAAAAAGATTAAATGATACTGAAATGGAATTCGACATAATTGGTGTGGAACCCGCAATACCTAATGCATTTAGAAGAATACTTCTTGTCGAGGTAACATAAATTAAGAATTGAGACTTTCAGTTCGCCTTGATGACCGCTTTTTCTGAAATTTGTATTTCGATATTTATTCCAGCTGCCCAGTATGGCTATAGAAAAGGTATTCATTTATAATAATACTAGTGTGATTCAGGATGAAGTTTTGGCTCATAGGTTAGGACTCGTACCTCTTAAGGCAGACCCCAGACTTTTTGAGTATCGACAGGAAGGTGAGTAATAATTTCTAAGTTAAATTAATCATTTTAAAGAGCAAAATTGCTGTCATAATCTTGTATTTTACGTGGATACCAGTGACTTTCTTATCACAAAAACTTTCTGGTTTAAATTTCTTATTTCAGATTGATGTATTTTCAGTTTAGATGTTCATTTTCAGGCAGTTACCCAAACTTATTCTATACATATTGCTATTTCAACAGGCGATGAGGAAGGGACAGAACAAGATACATTGGAGTTTGAGTTAAAAGTGACTTGTGCCAATAACAAGGCAGCTTCCAAAGATTCCAGCGCTCTAAAAGATATTTATGTAAACCATAAAGGCAAGTGCAATATTTTCTCATGCCATTTATGGTGAAAAGTACAGACTATGTTCCTCATTTACCAGTCTTTGAAACTTCATTGTATATAAAATAGTAGTAAAGGTACATAGGTTGGTGGTGAATTGGCTTAAAGGTAAAATTTCTCAGTTGTTTACCTAACATTTCCAATAAGTGGTATTTCTCCCAGAAATAATTCCAACTATTTACTGAGCATTATTGGTCCTTAATTTCATTTAATTCCAGATCTAATTAATTCTTTTTTTATATTTCCAAGAAGTAAATAATAAGAACTTTGGAAATGAATAAGTTTGCTTCCATCCAGAAATTTCTCCTTTCTTGTGCCTGTATGCTAAGAAAAGTTTGACTATTGTAAAGTCAATTTTTACTCTACTGATAACTTCTTAAAATATTTCACAGTGTCATCCAATTGCATTGCAAATTATAAAGATTTGAAATTTTTGAATTGATCTCTCCTAAATATGAATATTTTAATTAGTATTATTAATTTTTAGGTTTTATTTTAACAAAAACATTTGCTTAAGATTTATCTCAATGCATGACTATTTAGAAGTGAGAAAGAATAAGCTACTGGGGGTTTAACATTCCCAATAGCTGAATGAGAGTAATAATACTATTACTGCTGTTTATATGATTGATTAACTTATACTTCTTTGTTAACTATAGCTAATTCTCAGTTTGTTTTTTAATAATGGAATTGTTTCTTGCAGTATTTTCTGACAGTTTGAAGTGGGTTCCCATTGGAAATCAAGGTGATGTCTACTCAGAGAATGATGTTGGTCCTGTTCATAAAGACATATTATTAAACTGTCTACGCCCTGGTCATAAACTTGACATCAAACTTCAAGCTGTAAAAGGCATAGGGCGTGATCATGCCAAATTTTCACCTGTTGGTGAGTAATATTTCTTATTTTCATGCTCATGTCATTTAATGTAGTGGTCACCACCATTTATATTTAAGTATCTGATGTCGGTTATACTCCACAAAAAATATATTGAAGCTATTTTTTGAAAATTAATTTCACCCACTGCCCAAAGAGGTAGAATTATGAAATTTCATTACAGATTATTATTATTACTAGGGGATTATTAGAGAACCAGTGGATTGTTATATATTGATATATTTTACCCAAATGCATATGAAGATCTTTTAACGATTAGCGGGCTTCGTTTAATTTACAAAATTAAATTAGAAATAATGGTCCTACAGATATGAAACACTTGCCTAAAGAACAGAAATTGAATAAAAATGATTCTTTAATTAATTCAGGGTATGAAAGTAAGTTAAAGAGATGGGTCAAAATTCATTCTAGTGTGCTAGTATCCACAAGTTGAAGTGAGTGCTCATTCTATTCAATCGTGGTAGATGCATGTACTTTGTTTGCTATCTAAAGATTGTCTCCTAATAGTATTTTGTATTTATGACAGATCTCAGTAAGTTACTGTAGATGGTGGAAATTATTGGGTTGAATTATTGAAAAACCTGTTTGTAGTCAATAAATTGTTATTATTATTGTTATCGTTGTTTGAAGTATTTCTTTAAAAGAAATTTTATATTCATAAATTGAAAGGAGAAAAGATTTTTATTTTTATTACTTCAAAATTAATTACTTCAAAAATTTTGTTTTTAACTAATCTATGAATTTCATATAATTCATTCATTCATTTATAAATGAACAAGATTCCTAAAAAAATACGGCTTTTGAAACTTGCTGAGATTTTCTTTGATTACAAGTTGGTCTTTGCATCCCCCATAGTCATTTTTCAGATATTTTAAAATACATAAGGAAGTTTTCTGGGAAGATAATTGAAGAGACTCCATTCATGAGATAGCTACAGTAGGTTTCTTGCATTATATAATGTAGTGGTCAAAAGGATGGTATTTTAGGAACTGAATGACTTCATCATAAACATGTACATGTAAGATTTTTACATTTTTTATTTTTGAATTTGTACACAAGTTTGGTCTAAACTCTTGAATATAATTATGATTAGGCAACAATGTTGGCTTCCAACACTAACAACTTGCCCACATCTCTATTCAGTAATATATTTAATTTACAGCTCTTGCTCTGGTCAAACTGTTTTTGTCAGTTTAGTGTATAATGATTGCTGCTCCACTTGTGTTATACATAAGTTAGTTATTTCAAAAGTACTTCGACAGCTGAGGTCATTTCACTCATGAGCCCCCACCAGGAATTGGTCCCAGAACCAACATTGTGCATTATAGATCCTAAACATTTATTTATGTTATCTTATTATGTTAGTTTGAGCAGTTAGTAATATAGTATAAAAATATAAATATATAAAAATATACTGTATAAAAATACTCCAGATAAATTGACCAATCTCTGCTTGAAGATGGAAATTTTCAGTCAATTTTTGATCTAATATTCAGTAATCTTTTTCCTCATGTGTAGAAATGGCTGGAAACAAATTTATTATCATTTCTTTCTATGAATGAGCAAATTGAAGATTGAAATTAGATGCACCATTGCTAATAATTTCTCTTCAATGCATTAACCCTTGTGACTTCTTTGATTGATTTCCACCTCTTTCCTAGAAATCAGTCACATCTATTCTCTCTCCACATAGGACATAATAAAATGGCTCGATGGAATACCTGTGTAAAAGAAACTAAATGATAATTTGAAATAATTTAAAAAGTTGCTGTAATTGAATAGGTATGATCCTATTAGAATGGGTTAATAATGCCATGTTATTTATATTTTCTCTTTAGACCTACTTAACAGTTAATGGATGGTAAACCCAAGTTCTTGGTTTTGTGTAAAAATAGCTGTTACTTGTGTAGCTGATACAACACAACAATGTTCAGAAGTCACTCCTCATCCATGATTTGCGTTTCCTGTCTCTTCGAATGAATCCAAGCATATTCCGCACTTTGTGTTTTCTGGAGTTGCTTGGATTATTGCTGCATTTTACATTCATGTTTCACTTACATATGTCAAGACCAGTAAAACCCATGAATTGAAGATCTTCCCCTTCAAGAATATTGGCATTTTTTACCTAAGAATATGCACATTTCTTACAAAGATTTTCCAGCCAAGTTTTATTCTTCTGTTCACTTAATTAAGCTTGCTGTTCTCTCCTGTAGTTACTACTTGTCCTTATTGTGTGTATTCTTAGCAGACATCCAGAGATGTCTCTTTAAATTTGATTGGTTCTTAACCTGAAAAATATTTGTACATGACCTTTGTTTGTATTAAGTTTTTCCTGAGTCCTATCTTCTGCCTTGTCATGTTTAGTTCTTGAAGTCTCAAAACTAGATTTATGTGAAATTTAGATGAAAAAAATACTATATCATCAACAAAAACTATTCTTCATTAATTTGTACACCCTTTCCTCCCAGTCTAGGGTTTCTAAAACTTCCTCCAGAAATGCTATGAAAAGAATTGGTGAAAGGCAGTTGCCTCATACCTCACAAGTCTCTTTTCAATATTAGATTTATAGTAATTACTGTGTAGGAGATGGATGTACTCTGCAACTATCTTTTGTTTTTCTAGAGTTCTTATTGTAGAAGTAGTACTTTCTGAGTCAAAGATCTGAGCATAATCCACAAAGTAGAGTACCAGTGACATCTCAGATTCATTCATTCTACTAATTATTTCTTTTTATTTGTGGATTTGGTCTATAACACTGAAACTTTTCTGGAATCTCACTTGCTCTCTCGGTTGAGCAGAGGATAGGGTAGTCTTTCGGTGTTCAGCTATTATTTTTTAATCTTTGATTAGGAAGGCATTACCCGGCCTTTTTCTTCCTCTTCTTGAAATGCTGAGAATTTATTTCTTAGATCCAACTGACCATCCATCCAACTATTTCTTGTTTTCTTCTTATTTTCCAATGCTAATTTTTTGCTTCTTGTATGAAACTAACTTTTTGCAGTCCACTTGGAGGAAGTTGTTCAAAATTTCACAGTCTCTCTGTGAATTTACCAATAACATTTTCATTTTTACCTCATTAGGTCTGTCCTTAAAGCCATCCTTGAGTGTTATCAGGTCTTCTGATTTTCTTTTGAATGAATCTGATGACATCCCATTTAACTTCTCTGCTGCATTCATTTGCTCTCGAAGTCAATATTTGTTCTTCAAGTTCTGGCACTTGTAATCCATGAAATGTAGGGTGGCAGTTCTTTTCCTAATAATGAACCTCTGTAATGCCACCACCTCTGGAGATTTTTTTATTGGAGAATATTCATGTATTATTATTAAACATATTACATATTTGAGATAATACCATACTAAATCAAATAACACTCATAGATTGATGTGTAATTTTATGCAGCTACTGCCTTCTATAGACTTCTACCAGAAATTACCCTGACCAGAGAAGTGGAGGGAGAAGCTGCAGATAGATTGCAGAGCTGCTTTACTCCTGGTGTTATTAAAGTATCTGAAACTAAGGATGGTATGTGTTTTTTCCTTCATTTCTTCATTTTAATTAGTTACTACAATTAAAGTTAGTAATTTATATTTAATATATCATGTCAACATATTAAGCTCTTAGGTATTAAAAAAGTAATTATAAGCATGATGGCTAAAATTTTAATTTATGTATTTATACCAAGGCTCCCAAACAAACCTTTTGTGAACAATTGCCTCCCAATTTATGAGATTGCCTTTCTTTCTAATATCAAACTACATTATTTCATGTGTGTAGTTGAATGTATGTTTAAGTTAGCATGAAATGTGTTAATAGTAAGAGTTTCATCCTTATGTCTTATTTGAGGCTCAAGTTTTGTTTATAAACATCTAATGCATGCAGAGTCCAATCCTCCAATATTTTATATTGTTATTTCATTGGTTCTGCAATAAATTAGAATATTGCTAAGCATATTATAAATTAAAATAATACATGCACACTGGTTATATACAAGAGGGAAGAAGTTTTCAAAAAAAAATTTTTCTATTGTGTCTATCTTATTAAATACAACAGTGGGATTTAATGAACACATTTTATGTTATAATTTATGTTTTATTGTGTCAGTAAAGTTCTTTTGTTGATGTTACAAATTAGCAAAAGAGAAGATTCCATGATACATACAACCTACAGTGATTCTTTTATTTTTAATTTTCTTCTAACAAGGAGACTACACACCGTCGGACGCGATTTAAGTGGTAAGACTCGATAATTTGATAGATATCGAGTCAAGATTGACGAATCACCCCCAAAGTTGGGTTTTATGAGCGATAGTTTTCACGGAAAATGAACTTAAAGTTTACGAAAAATTGTCAGGTAGGCTATAAAGCTAAGCGTAGCGACCTTCGTCATTCGTCATTTCCCTGGAAAGGCAACACAGCCTAAAGCAGGGGAGCTTCTCAATGTAATGTATAATGACCGAAAGACCAATAAACGCTTTTCAAAACAACAACTTCGTCATTCAAACGTTTGGCGCAGTGGTATGGTATCCGCTTCCAAAGTCCTTTTGGTCGAGTTCGAGCCCTCATGCGGGAAAATTTCTTTTCTCTTTTTTTCTTTTACGTACTCTGTCATAATCTTAACTTATATCTGTTTTCTTCTTTATTAAGGAATGAATTCTGAATGCGCGAAATAAAAATCTTTACTTTACTCAAACAGTTGTCGGCTTCTATATTTAAACCAATGTGTTCAGAGTCAGAATTGGTAAATGTAAGTCGGGTATTGCAATAAAAGTTGCCGTTAGAGCGAGCAGCTGGATGTAGGAGAGATTTGAAATAGTCCTCTGCGTTACCTCTCTAGTATTGTAGTTTTCAGATAATAAATGCGGACATAAGTATTTGCGCATAATTTGAAGAAACGGGTGACTCACAGCAGAAAAATACTCTAACTTTTGGAAAATAAGTTCAAAATCCACCAAAAGAAGAAAACAGATATAGATTAAGATTATGACAGAGTACGTAAAAGAAATAAAGAGAAAAGAAATTTTCCCGCATGAGGGCTCGAACCCGACCAAAAGGACTTTGGAAGCGGATACCATACCACTGTGCCAAACGTTCGAATGACGATGTTGTTGTTTTGAAAAGCGTTTATTGGTCTTTCGGTCATTATACATTACATTGAGAAGTTTTCCTGCTTTAGGCTGTGTTGCCTTTCCAGGGAAACGACGAATGACGAAGGTTGCTACGGTTAGCTTTATAGCCTACCTGACAATTTTTCGTAAACTTTAAGTTCATTTTCCGTGAAAACTATCACTCATAAAACCCAACTTTGGGGGTGATTCGTCAATCTTGACTCGATATCTATCAAATTACAGAGTCTTACCACTTAAATCGCGTCCGACGCTGTGTAGTCTCCTTGTAAGCCTGTATTTTATTCAACCATAAAAGTCAAAACTTTATAATCTCACTAAATAGCACATTCTTTTTCATGCTAAATCAAACCCCAAATAATCAAGTAAAATACAAATCAAGGGTTAAATGAATATTCATTTATCTAATAGCTTAATTTTCAATGTTGTAAGTTAAGATAATTTTTACTTGGTAATATACCGTGTACATAACTTCATATTTTCTCACAAACATCTCCTAAATTAAATACCAACTGTACTAATTTTATGTAATGTTGTATTTATTAATAATAAAAATTTGTTTCTGTGTTAAAGGAAGGAAAGTGGCCAAAGTAGAGGATGCAAGGTATGACATGTGCAGTCGCAATGTATTCAAGCACAAGGATTTGATTGATGCTGTCAAGTTAGATCGTGTCAGAGATCATTTCATTTGTAAGTAATATTTTGGACTCTTTTTGTTTGGAAAGTATTCCCCTATTATATTTCCAGGGTATATATCAGTGTAACATATTTCCAGAATCAGAATAATTATAAAAAATAGATATACAGTGAAACCTGTCTCATCCAGGAAAATGATTTGGCCCTGGCATAAGTTATAGGATTTTAGTATACTCCAAGCTTGTGTGAAACGGAAACTGTCTAATGTAGAAACGGAATGCTTATCCACATGAAAATTAACGTGTGAACCTTTCTGAAGTGATATACCAAGATTTATACCTCTTCTTAAATATTCAGCTGAATGAAGAGACGAATTCATCATTGGATGGTGTCAGGAACATAAAATTTTACAAGGAAATATTAATGAGCTTTGAAAATAATGTTGATATTTGTTTGGGTAAAGTTAATTTAGATTTTGGGCAGTATTTTTTTAAAGTGCTTTCATAGCTAAGGCCAATTCATGCACATTGGCCCATACTGGATATTAAACCCAGGAATATTTTCACGAAAGTTGGATACATTTCCCACTTGGGTATCTGGGAGACCACATAGTTTAAATTTATTTTATATATTTTGAATGATGCAATTTGTATTGAGAGAATCACATAATACAGGAAAATTTGGTGAAACGGTTAAAAATAACGAGATATCTTCATATTTTGTAAATAAATTTTCATGCTACATATTTAAAATCATACAATGTTCACAATGACAATGCATAAATTTGTTTTTTTATTGAATCGCTTCCAAAAATTGACAGCCATATATCCTACAGATCAAATAGAAGTAGTGGTAGTGAAGTCCCCATCCGAAACTTGTGGCTGAAACAGAAAACTGTCTTGTTCAGAAAATATCTCAGTCATAATGGATTCTGCTAAAGATAGTTTTCACTGTATTTGAATTTCTGAAGAGATTTTATTGTTGTCCTTAAGGAAGTTAAAAAAGAGATAAATTAGGATAAAAATATCTATATGGTAAGCGTCATAGTTCATACTTTTGCTTTCCTTCATCATATTTTGCTTGGCTATTTCTTGGTTTGGTCAATTCTTTGACAGAAACAAGATCTATCCTAGTTAGCAACAGTTGCTGAATCATTCTTTCACCTGATTGCTCTCCCACTGCTATTTTTTCCTTTGGTTAGCTAGTAAAAGGTATATTTTATACCTCTATAGCAGGCTTTCCACTAACTTAACCATGATTAAAGTTTTTTAATTTTCATTAGTCTGTATATGATTATCCTTGGCAAGTTTCTGGATCCACCCATATTATAAGTTGAAATAAAAGGAGATAATAAGATGTTACATTCACATTAATTCAGATGAATGGAGATGTTTCTACTTCCAAAAGGAAAAGGTAAAACCTGAAGGAATATTTCTTTGCTCACAAGATACTTTGGAATGAATGCTCAGTTATGAGCAATATTTCAGCTAAAATGTAAATAGAAAAATGAAGAAATTTAGAAGCATAATTCACTCTTAAGTTGTGTACTGCTTTTGGAACTTATATTTTCAGGAAACATCCATATATGAACAGCTACCTTGCCCTTAGATTAGACTTAAAATAGAAACACTGCATATAAAAGTATATGTTCTCTAGCTAAGCTGCAAAATAGTTTCATTTTTGAAGGATGTAAATGCTTCCATCAAGGAAAGTCCACACTGTCTCCAATTACACTGGCTTTAATAGTTATGAATTTTTCAAGATTTTCATCTTGGGTTTTCCAAGGGACTCATTATTTTTGGATACATCTCCCAAATATGAAGCAAATATTGATAGACCATTTCAGCTTCCCCTTAGTAAGAAGTCCTTGAGAAAGTTTTACTCGTGCTGAGTGAGAAGGGTTCCACGGAGGGGACTCGCAGTGTGATTTGGGAATTGCAGGAGGCAGGATCTAAAGTCTTATTCACTGATCCCAATCATCAGCTGGCCATGTGCTGCACCCATTAGAAAATGATTCTTAAATGTAGTTTACTTATCTGATTTCAGTTAATGCAAACATGGAATAGGTCAAACCTAGGTTGCAAATGATAAGAGATGATGTCACATCCACTGCTCAGGGCTTCTTTGCAGAATTTATTGATAGAAACAAACTAAGATACTTTGATCGTATAAAGAGCTATCATAAATGTTTAATACTTAATATTAAATAATATATTAATAGTTTAATATTTTAATAGTAGATAAGTAATTAGGTATTAAGAAGTCTCTAATGAACAATATTTTAAGAATCAAAAGCAAATCAACTTAAGATTTGTGAACATATAAAGTGCAGAAATAAAGTTAAATTACAGAATCTGGAAAATGTTTCACTGTGGTTATTATTGATTATTTTTTATGTGTTAAAAAGTGGACGAAGAAAAAAATTGACCTTTTGCATGGCCAAAACCTGGGAATTAAATATCCCAGGAAATCAATTCACATACAGCCAAAGTATGTTTGTCTATATTCTCATGCAATATACATTGTGGCAAATAGTTTTCCCCCTAGATAAGTTATAAGAGATTTAAATTTATATGTTTATGCATAATGTACTAAGAAAAGATTAATATGTACATGAGTTATATTTGCTCCCTAATATGGTAGTAAGATATTTGAAAATACTCTGAAGTATTTCAACCAGTATTATATTTATATCGTCAAATCAAATGATTTTTTTCCCAGTTTACTCCCTCAAATTTTATGTCATTAGTATTGCCTCGTTCCTGATTTATGTAACAAGTAATCTTAACATTTTTCTGTATATTTATAGCTAAAAATTGATTTTATTTTACAGTTTCTGTGGAATCAGTTGGGGCACTCCCTCCAGATGTTCTCTTCATGGAAGCAGTGAAGGTACTGAGAGGAAAATGTGCGAGCTTTCTGGAGGAATTGAGCTCTATTTAATTACCATTATTACCTATATTATTACCTAAGATATATCTTGATTTTTACAAGAATAAATTTGTTAGGAAAAAGAAGTTCTCCATTTTTGTGGATTATGATTTCCTATGTGCCTACCATTTTATCTTGGCTGAAATTTTGTATATATTTGATTCAGGTGCTTAAATTTTGCTTCATTAAGACATCGTGCTTGTAGGTTAATCTTATTGTGATGAATGATTTGAAAACTTGATGGAAAGTAGCCTCAAAAGGACTATCCTCAGAGACTTATATGATTGGCTCATCTGTACCTTACAAGTTCTCAGAATTTTTGAGTTGGCCAGAATGTTGTTGCTCCTGAAGCATGGCTCTCATTTTGAATGTTGAAGTAAATGCCCCACATGTTTTCAGGTTAGCAGTTTTTACTTTTTTATTCTTATCTTTTCTAAAGGAATCCAAACTAATTTATGTTCGTACCATAAGTAATCAAGTTATCAAATGCATCTTGTTGAAATGTCTCAACATTTTCAAAGAAAGATTAGCTATGATACTTTGCAGCCTTCATTCCCCATTTTTATGGTGATTTTTCTCATGTATTCATGTTTAGAATTTGAACATCATTGGTTAAGCATCACGTTTATTAAAAAATAATCTCTAAAAATATAAGTTTCCTCAATAAATAGAAGATTTGCTTTCTTAGAAATATTTAATTTGTTATGAAAATATTTATTTTTAAATATTTATTCAAAATGTCAATGTTCCACAAAGAATTCAGGCAATTAATAAGCCATGGTGTGCACAATTTTTGGTTTGAGTAATAATTGAGAAGTGCAAAATCTGTATTTGAAATAGGTATGACATTTTTGTTTGAGAAAAATATGGACAAATACCCTGAAGGGTTATTATATATAATAATAATACTTATTAATTATTGGTTAATATATTCTTTCATTATATTATTACTCACTATATTTTGTTTTAACAATGATCTATGCAAAACAATGCTATTTTAACTTTATTAGAAACAAAATTATTGCATAAGATTTGAGAATTTATCATCACGGGCTATAAAATGGGCAATTACCGCTGATTTGAATTTTTAATTCCAACGTTTTCATTGACTGAAAGTAGATTAAGATAAACTAATAGTAATAGTTTGGAATTGTCTTTAGTTTATACTTTTAATAATGAATTTCTTTTGAACATGTCATATTATGATTCTTACTCTGTAAAGAGAGAGAGAGAAAGACTAAATTTAGTACTAAAATAAACATGAGGAAATTTATTGGAATTATTGTGGGGTTTAGTGATTGTTAAGTAATTTATTCCTCTTTTAGTCTAGAGGAAGAGAGACATTTTAATTATTATTTATATTTTAGCATTTAAAAGTCTTTCTGAGCTTCATATGATGCAAAGAAATTGTACTTTTATTTCTGTATCAACATTTTGCACATATTAGTTTAAGAAAATATTTCTACTCCTTTACTACTTATATTCTTTGTTTCCTTGTGATGATATAGTTTTAGTTTCTTCATTTCAGCTTAATTCACTATATTTTGACTAGGAATCATTTCAATGAAAAGAAAATGAAAGACCATGTAGTGACTACAAATGAAGCTTAATAAATTAATGCGTTAATGCCACAGGTTTGGTAACCACTTTTGTTAGCATTTTAACATTCAGTTGTTCTTCAACCAAAATTGCTATTTATTTGTAATCTTAAGTGAAAAAATTAGATATTGTTAATAGCTTTTAATTCTTTTTCTAGCCTTTTCTTTCACTATAGTATCACCATAAAATAGCATGTCTCAGGAAAACTCAATGTAGCATTTAGAGCATGATTGAATTAAAGTTTTTCATCATTTTGTAGTGTACTTTTCTTATTTGGTGATTTAAAGATCACAGTAACAAGATTGGTCTCTTATTTTTTTGTAAAACTTTTGTAATAGCTGTAGCTTCACTTTGACTGTATTGAATTTCCTCGAATTAACCATCAAAATTGTTTTTGATGAGTTATTTGTGTGAATTTCCTACAGTAGTATTTTTCCATCAATTAGGTTTCCTTGTCAATACATACCTGGAATGTTTATAGAATTTTTAGAGGTTTTTATATTTTTGCATTTAACGTGATAATTTTATTATTTTGCTGAGGGTAAACAATACACAACATTTTTATACCAAATCTTAGGTTTTATTAATTAAAACTTACTCATCACATAGACAGAGGAAAGATATAAGGGTTTCAAATATTAATTTTACCTTTGTTTATATCTCTCCTTTCTCATAGTTCGAGCTTAGGTATAAATAATTTACTCTATTACTTACACCATAAGAAATAATCACAGACGATCTTTTAATTAATATCTTTATTGTGATTATATTTATTTTATATTTCATTTAGTTCCATCTAGGGTCATGCATTAAATTTAGAAAAGCTTTATATTGGGCATGTTTTTAAATTCATCGATGAAATGAGTGATGGTTTTCATTGATGTTTGTCTGATTACTTTGATGGATTATCAATTGTTGATGACTTTAGGAATAGTCTGTTGATTTGTCTGCTGTTTGCCAAGATGGCTACTGTTGCATATACAAATAGTTATATCTCAATAATGTTTTCAGCTCTGTTGAAACGTATATCATTGCATCCTTTGCGTTCGTTGCATTATAAATACATTATTTTCCTATTGTTGGTTGCCATTTACTTCCTTTCTATGAGGTTATGGATACTAATTTTTATACACTGCCACTATCATCAGAGCCATCAGAAATTCATCAGGTATTAATCACAATGGACATCTGTGGAAAGCATTGGAGATGCATTGGTTGATAAAGAAACAATTTGATGGATGAATTTTAAAACGGATTGATAGAAGTGTGATTCCATCAATGGATCCATCAATAAATTTAAAAACATGCCCAATCATTCCTTGCAGAAGCAGATTTGTCTTGCTCCCTTGTGCCTATATCTCTTCATCATTTCTTCATGGTGATAATAACTAAAATAAAAATTCAAATGGTATTTTTATAATCATTTACATTTGCTTCAATTGCATAATTTCAGTTCAGAGTTCATTTGCACTACATCAGTTTGGTACTTACTGTCTGCAGTACCATAGGCAATGCTCTGCTGCTAAGGTGTTAGTACACTTTTGTTTTTTTAAATAATTATTCTAATCAATGTTGATTTCTGGAAATGTTATGAACCAAACTGTAATATTCTGTTTTTAATTTAAATTTGAACATCATGTATAACAAATAAATAACTCTTTATTCATCATCCCCCTCAAAAATCTTAAATTGGAGGTATCGTAATCATAAAATTTACTTGCTTTCATTTAATTATTCAATTTTCACTTACAACTTTACTATTTCTTATTCAGCTTTACTCAATCGCTTGCCCAATGAGACGTTACGATGATTTGTCACCCTTCAGAAAAGCAGAAGGTATTGAGTAAATGAGTGAATACTGTTATCAAATGTAGAAGTTACCCATCTTCATACACAATCACCTTATATGGTACGTACAATTTAAATCTCTATACATTTTAGAACTACTCAAGGTGTTGTATCAGGGATAGTTGAATGATTAAAGGTTCGGCAGCGTAAGATTAATTACTGATTACCACCGATTTACAATACAAGCTCAAGCACGCAATTATGAACTGATTTTGGTTTAAAAGATCTCACTTAATCTACTAAAATTGATTGCCGAAAAATATGCATCTTCAACTCTTTTTCTAATTAGTGACAGTCATAATAAGAGTTCTTCCTTCAATAACGCAGAACAAATCCTATTCTTAATGGAACGATGATTTTTCTCGTATTTTACTCCTTATAGCCGTACATATTTTATTGGGTATTTTCTTTGAAATTCGAGGATTAGAGAATTTCATTGGACGAGTGAGTTGTCCCACGATTTTCCAAGTGAGAATTAGGCCTCAGTTTATGCTTAATGGCTCTGAGTCACGGTATCTGAGATACCTTTACTTTCGTTTACGAAATCGTCTCCTAGCCTTTCGATTTAGATTCGCTGGAACGCGACGACGTCAAAGATCTCTGTCGATTCCCTCATTATCACAAAAAACGAGATTTCCTCGATGGGGTTCGAGATTTACTTTCGAACATTTCTTTTATCCTACCCAAAACGCCGGCCATCGCTTAAAATGTCACGGTATGTCCTAGAGCTATATTGTCTAGGCTCGCCCTGTTGACACACCTCCATTTTCCTAACGGCACAGCTCCGAAGACACGGGCCGTATGTTTCAACACTCGTGAATCCTAGTTTCTCTTTTGGTGTCGTCAGTGGACTGAGATGCGACGCCGTATCCTTCCACGGTGGCACTCGCTGGCGACATATTGTGACTATTTATGATGCGTAATCAATCACTTTCTTACATTTCTTCGATAGTAACGTAATAAATGACTATTCCGCCCCTCCAGAAGGAGCTTCTCGTTATCCCCTCCCCAAGAAAACGAATGTGTAGCTTACATGTCAATAGCTCAAACTTCGCGGCTGGCAAAGCAGTTAGATAGACTATAAATTAATTTCAGTCTGAATTTAAATTCGTAGTTAAGCAGAAAGTTGCAGAATCTTTGCAGTAAGTATTGTTAGAGCTACTATTATCTCGAAAATTACGAGGAATATATTACGCTACAAAGTATAAATTTGGAGTAATCGAAAACTTAGTTAATAACATAATTAAGTCAATTGCTTTGTTGATGTTGTGTCGTTGCTCGTCGATTAAGTTGAGCAACCAAATTGCGCGGGAAAGAAATCGCGGTCCCTTTCTGATTGGAATCTGCGACATTTATGGCAGCCTTCAGTAAAAACTAGTCTTCAAAACAACTTTACTCTCTTCATAATGATTTTGTTTCAGTAATAATCGCCTGTTAAACTTGTTCTGCATTACGTAGCAAAGTCTCCGTCGGAATTCATTTATTTCTCTACAGGCGCTATATTTTTGTGTGCGTTTTTATTTAGGATCGAGTTATCAATTTTCAAGGGCGTCCATCAACTACGGAGTAAAGGCGAACAGCCCTGAATGGGGGGAAGAGAATTTTAATAAAGCAGTTTTCCAGTGGCGTGTTGACGAGATAGATTCAAAATAAAAACCCCGCTTAATTCATAGTAAACCGATAAATATCGGGCATTAGCGGAGTGTATTGGGGAAGGAATTCGCGATATAGGAATGCGAGGAAGCAGTCTCGGATCGAATTAGTGTGCCCCATCACCTTCGATCGCAGTAGTCTGCGTCGAAAAGAATTCGAAGGCTCAGCTAATTTTTCCGTTTACGGAGACTTCTCTGCAAAAATGCCGAAGTCATGTCTCACGTGTACATAGTTGCGTAGTCTCATCTCCGCCCGCTGGTACATCCGTACTCATTAGTGAAATGGTTGCACTTTCGTTCGAGGCCGGTTTTTGGTCTGGAAATACGGGCATTGGCATCGGGGGCTGATAATGCGTCATTTTCCCAAGCCGCGAAACAATTGAAAGAGTGTTTTGTATGGGAGATGCACGAAAGGATAGGCGTGCCTCAAGGACCAGTGGTAACCGGGGGCATAAACACTGAAAGTTGCAGGAAGATTCTGGATCATGGGAACTCAACCTTTTCAATGTAACTAGCACCAAGTTACTCCTAAAAAGAGCATAAATGAGCTCCCGTCCTCGTGAACGGCGGTCACGAAACGTCCAATTTTAGGGTGGACGTTTTCAAACGTATGAGAGTGAGGCAGTACAATTAGGTTTCACTCGGATATTTCCAAATTTAACTCGTAATGAATTATTCAGACTCCTGTTTACCGTTAAATATTTGACGGGATTCCATCCCCGGCGGCTAATTTCTGTTAAAAACTTCTTGTATTCGTGTAAACTACTTCGTGAATGCAGGGTACGCTCATTTGTAACATTGAGGAAGATAGTAATTATGTCTTTACGTTGATCTCCATTCTTCGTCTCATTTCTTGGGTGCGTTTTAATATATTTTAGTATGCGACTGCTCATTGCCTGACTTGAGCAAGAAGTCATTTAGCAGTCACTCGCATACGATTTGAAATTGGCCGCTTAACGTCATGAAAAATTCTCTTTAGTACACACGAGTACGTATATGGGAATGGCATTTCGTATTTTTAGAAGTAATTATTGAGAATGGCAGAGAAACACGAATTCTTGTCCTCCGTCTTTAGAAATGGACTAATTTACGATTGAACTAACTTAGCTAATTTTCGAGCACCCTTCGGTTTTTGTCACACGATTGTCAAACCATCTTTGACGTGGCGAATAAATCTTCGACACCTCATAACAAGGAATTATTTTGACTGTCACACTCGTGAAATACTTGTCTGGCTAGTTACAGGCTTTATATAAGTATCTGATAAAAGTGCATTATCAGCGGCTGCAATCGATGTGTTTATCAATACCTCATTCAAACGCAGGAATAACGATAATGTCGGAAAAATTTGAAAATGGTCTTCAGATCAAGTATTTTAATTCCTTGATCGAAGAATGATTTATTCGTAGTTTTACTGTCGCAGTCCCGTGGGGCGTAAGATAGTCTTTCAGCGTCGATTTATCAACTCATTCGGTTTCATGGGAAATATTTCGAGTTTCCTGAGTCGAACTTAACCACAGACTAAATTAAGTCGTCCCGAGGAAGTGAGAAAATATTTTCTTTGGGAAAAGGGGCCACCTGGTCACCTCTGTTTTCCAATCTCCGTACGGCGGAAGTAGCTGATTCCTTGGACTAACATATCCGTCCGGGGTGGTAAATATTAGCGTTGTGCTTTTATTCTTTTAATACTAAATGGTACCGCGATTCGATGAAATTATACTGGTAACATGTTGCGACTTACGTGTAAAACATACGCGTGTTACTGTGTATTTCCACAATATGCTCCGTAAACTTGCGAACGGAATCCTTGTATTGGAATGAATTTTGAGTATCGTTGGATATTCTGGGTTCCACTTGCCCTAGGCGCCAATTTGGAAAGAACTCTTACCCGAGCGACACACTTGCGAGAGTGAGAAAACTGATGATATAACATGCGGTGTCCAGAAAAGGTTTTTCTTCGCCTTTTCAGCTGTTTACAGTCAGAAAGACCCTCCGATCAACGGGTTTCGTAGTTAATAGTGGTCTAATCTTGTCATTGTAATATCTTTTTAATTATTAAGCCCACCTTATGCTAGTTTCGATGAAAAGTCCACGTTGCTTTCAAATGCGATTTCGCGATTACCGTTTTTGTCTTAAAAAATACTTAAAACACTTCGAGAACGTTGGATGGATTAAGATAGGCAGCAGATTGCTTTTTCCTTTTGTAAAAAAATACTTGTATTTGTGAGAATGATTTTTAGTGGAACGTTTTTGCTAAATGATAATTGATTCCTTGTATTTTGTGTGTAAGAATCAAACGAAAAATTTTATAGTTAGCTCTTGTGGAATCAAAGCTTAGTATACCAGAAACAAAAGGAACCCTCTAGTTTTAGAATCATAAAAAGAGACAGGTTTATGAACGTCCATCAATTCAACATATTATTTTTTAAATAAAACCAATCTCCATTTCTTTAGTAAGTAAACCGGTTAATATACCCTAACACGTTTTTTGACCTGATTTAAACTTTTACAAAGTTATCAGCACTTTCAAGTAAATAATGTCCCACGTATTTTCATCGATGCTTGGTAATCGTTAAGTCTACCGTGAATGTCTGTATGATCGTGAAAATTGTCAAGCTGCCCTTTACTTTCACATTTATTTCCTTTTGAAAGGCGAGTAAAGAGTGTGAAAAAAAACGTCCCTCGCTTACTTACAATTTATTTTCCCCAGGTTAGCTAATTTGATTTCGTGAGAAACTTTTAACGGGAAAAGAATAATTTTTTACTCTGCAATTGGATTTTGATTTACTTCAATTTTTCATTTATGATTGGACTCATTTTAATTCAAAACTTCTGTTATATCGACCAAAGTAATGGTTGTAAGCTGGTTCTTGATAATGCTAGTTTTGCTATAATCAAAATTTCATTGCACAACTAGGCACAACGGAGATTTAAAATAAAAGCAACTGAAAATTTTGTTTCCTATAAGATATAAGGATATCCTTAATTAATACGTTGAATTAAATATATTTTAGATAACCGATATATTTCATCAAAAGCAAATAAAGATTATATATTTTTATTCCATAGTGCATTTACTATTTGAATAGTTATAACTTGACGCGAATTCAATGGATATTTATCAAATAGTTATAATAAAAGAAAATTATCTTCCAATCAGGGTTTATGACAATAGAATTCTACGTTTCTGCGAAAATGGAATTATAACATCGTTTCTAGCGATTTTTTTTCCATTCAGTCATCAGATTCCATGCCGACTAGATTCATTAATGAACAGATGCTCTTCTTTGCCATGAAGATGTCCTTTCAATGTAAGACATTAAAGACATTTATAATCCTAGCATTTTTCTGGTTTCAGTTATCTGAATCTGATAAAAGTTCTTATACGAGGCTATTATTATAACTGATCAACTGCAATGACGTCTAGTGACAGTCATACATATTATATACATATACATTGACACGTAAGCAATCGACAATAAAAAGTTATGAGCTAATATGAAATATTTCACTATCGGCAGATTTAGAATTACGAGTATCTAGAGCTATGGCAGAAGTGATGGCATACTAGCTGCTATATTCTACATTTGTATTTATCGAAATTAGCTGTTTATGTTACGTTATTTAACCTCACCCAAAATCAGAACTTTCCACAAGTAGTGTACTTCTTTGTCAGGGAAATTGAGTAAGAATGTGCTAGAAAAATATATATTCATAGAGCTTCCGTAGAGTCGCTTATTTAGTATAGTGTGCATCTAATTGTTTGCGTTGCCATTATTATGCAATTCAGCGCTTACGTTCGGAAATTCATTTGAGGATTGCAGTATTTTGTATAATTAAGCTTGACTTGTTTTCCTACACGAGCCGATTTCACGTCCTAAATGCATTCGTAGCAAATTAGATCTATTCTTAAATAATTTTCACCTTAGCATTTTACTTACGAACTGAGAAATTTTACAAACATACAATTCGCAAACTCTGCTTTTCTTCTTTTAGGAAGTATCAAATAGACTGATCAGGAATGCCTGTCTACAAATACCATAGGCATGCGAAAACAAACGCAATGTAGATTTAGGGGCGTTATTCCACTACCAGTCTGTTGAATTCTTGAAAAAACGAAAATGCTGATGACAAGAAAACCATGATATGTTGGTATTATTGTGTAAATACATCCGTAATCATCATGAAGTAAATGCAAGATTACGTTGTATTGGATGGACACAGTTGTATGCGTCAAAAAAGACTCATTTAATTATAAAACTAAATAATTTCATTCTCTGTGTTATAAGACGCATGTAAGAATTTTTCGTAATCAATATGAAAGAAACAATTTGTCTTCGTCCACAAATTGTTTCTTTCATATTGATTATGGAAATGTTCCACCAAATATCGTCAGAAAGCATCAACTATAGAATTTTTCGTTTCCAAAACATTTTTATTACTCATTCATTAAAGTTCTACATATAGTTTTTGCTCTTGCTCGAAAAATTAAAATAATTTCTTTATCGTACGAGAGTCACGCACTTCTTCTTCTTCATTATTTTGAAGAATTTTTCCTAGTTATTTGCTATTAAAACATATGTTAACTAAATAATTTACTATATTTAGCAATAATGACCTAACTGTAAGTTTTTAATCGTGAAAACAAAAACACAATAACAAACGCTCTGATAGGACTGTGAGAACTAACAAGAGAAATTTGCCAACCTAACTCAGTTTTTGTGACATTAAATACGGGATTATAACTTGAAAGTATCCTGAGACCGGATCAGATTAGTTGGTCGTTTTGAATGGCTGTACACATATCTGTGACCATATAGTAAGTCGGGATACGGTAGAAAGAAAAGCACCACGCCGAACTTTTCAGCGTATTTGATAGAATAATTTTGTTTTCAATTTAGATTCCTTGATGCAGCCGCCGTAAAATATAGGTACAAAAGAAGGTCATCTTAAAACAGGAAGAATTTAGACAATTCCTCATGACCTTTAGTTTCGATGGATTTCAAAATTTCTGAGACCCTTTGCCCCAGGTCCCAACCACATCCGTGTATTCCAAGAAAAGGATTTCTCTCCGTTAGGTGCCTTTCGAAATAATTCCTGGTTATTTCTATCCTAAGGAAGAATCCTTAAATAACTTTGCTAACAACATGCTTCAAAATCTTATATTGATATCATCCGTTCTAATCTTCGGACATTCATCGTTTTGGGTATAATATCAACTCATTCTTGTCACGTAGCACGAGTTGTAGTTCAATGTTCTTCAAAAAATATATTATTTAGCTCATTCTCTGCGCTAAACAAATTATCGCTATTTTGAAATGCGCTTAAAGTAGATTCAGAGAGAATAACCATCTTCTCAAATTCATCCAAATTAGCTTGAATTTATTATTGAGTCAATTTTGATATTTAATCTACTGAAATGTTTTTTATACTCTCTAAATGTCTTAACAAAAAAGTATGCGTCAACCGTCACTGTGCTTTCTTTCGTTTCATTAGGGAATTAATTGATGCGTTTTTGTAAATCTTTAATTCATAAGTTTTTAATTCATTATTCATACATTTTTTTAGATGTTTATGAATTGATGTCTTGGAAATTTTATCAGAAATTTTCTGAAATTCGACTGATATTGCTAGACCATTCGTTGATTTTATATGAGTAATTTAATGATAGATTATCCTGATTTTTGCACGAAAATAACGGAGCAATTGCGAATTTCTCATTCATATAGAATTTCGTATGTCATAACAATTTAAACTTAAAAGTTTTTCACTACTCTTAATTTTGTCACACTTCCTATTGTGTTTTTATATTCTTTAGATATAAGTTTCTCTTCGCAAGGACCATCGAAGGATTAACTCTTTCGTAATTCTGCATTTGTATCTATTCATTATATTATATTTATATAATTATTACGCTTTCAGTCACTACTATCAAATAACCTTTTAACGTCGGCTATTTTAAACCGATGTTATCTTCATTATATCAATAGCAGGTAAAGATTAGTAAGAAGTTCTCTTCTAGTAAATTAATTTACGACATTCAGTATGCTATCGTTTCTCTTCCTCTAATTACAAATTCTGTGATAAATGAAATTTTACTAAACATTCCAATTTTTTATATGGATTATACATACCATATTGCAATAACAAATTCTGTCCGTCTTGGGCCGTGATTCTAAACTATATGCATTTTTGTTGAGAAAATTTCTGAAATCGCCGTCAGCAGGTTTATTATCCGTTTCACAGTAATTCGCAACAATTTTTCAGAACTAAGAATGTTATCAAAGTGGTCGTAACATTTCATTAAATAACGTAAATCGAGACCAATAGTTGAATAAGCCATTTCGGTGTATCTTTAACTGTAATGAATTTGACAAAATGCTTGTTGAAGATTGTATATCAACTTCCGGTCAGTTTACCCATTATCTCTCAATTACTTTTACCGCAACTTGAGCGTTTTATGACTAATTTTCTTTTCGGAAAAGTCGCCCCTTATTATCCATTGTACAGCTCCAGAGGCAATGGTCAAACCTTTTCTTCTGAGGTTCGCAGTACATTACCTAAGTCCCAAAGCCGACGAGGGTTAACTTCTTTTCGAAGAGATAAGCCTTTGCTTTGCCTTGTTTTGCTCGGATCTTTTTAAATTCCTTTCGGTAGTATTTTGCGGTCAAAAAGGCAGGGGTTTTACAACTTCTTTAACACCCCGAAGTTCGTTTACCCATTGACGGCTACAGCCCGCCACCAAGGGACCACCCGCCCAGTGAACGTGACCGCATGTCCCAAAGTGCTATCCCAAAAGCCCTTTTGTCATCCACCAACGAATAATGGCCCATGCACTCGAAATCCTTTGTATTCTCCTTTTAACTCGAGGACGGTGAAGGTGGCAGGTCTCTTAATGCAGTTTGCGTCGACAACCGTTGCAAGGTGCTTTAACTGCAAAGGGTGAATGAGGTTCCAAAGCTTTAAAATGGTTGCCACCTTTGAAAACAAATAGCCCGTGTGATGGGACGTGGATAACAGCTCAACTCTCTTTGTCTCCGAAGGTTTACCCTAAGTTTTTCTATTGACCAAAACGGTTGTGAAAACAGTTAATCCTCTGTTGCGTACGCTTGCGTGATCTACTGTAATTCGCGTAATTTTCAAAGTGGAGTGATAAAAACATGTCTTAACGAGAATTAGCACGTTCAGCCCTATTGAAAAATTATTAATTTATTTCGAGATTTGTGGTATAGGGTTGGAATATGCAAAACTACGTATTACTACGGATCTAGAAAATTCTCTACGGAGATATCATGGGAAATTTGTTCAAACTATATTAGGGCTTTGAAATAAAAATAATTATATGAATAATTACTAAATCGTATCAAATTTCAAGCATGAAACTCGTTTACTAATTTAAACACCACGTATTGACGTACCATGAATTCTTATTGTTTTACGGAATGATATTGATTAAGATTGTTCACCATGACGGAATTAATTCGCTTATCTGGAAGGAGAAACGGGAAAGTAGAGCGGTCGTGAACATTGATTCGTCCCTAAATAAATAAATGACGTTTCTATTCGAGCGAGATTGAAACTAAGCTCCTATCCTAAATCCAAATCCATCCCATTGAAAATCGATAGTAACTTATTTAAAGTTTAAATATTCACTTTATTACTTAATCACATCATTCCATATTATCATAAAACTTTAACACTAATTATGTTAATTAATTTTACCAATAATTAATGTTTCCACAACTGTTATCATGAAAATTCAGAGGTACCATGGAGATGTTGAAATTTGTTCGTAATATTTGAGAATTCTTGCCGATTATGCACTAACTGCCTGTGCTCGACGTCTCAAAATAGTGTAAATTAGTTAATTTTAAATTAGTTAACATAATGTTTAAAATAATTTTATAATAAAATTAATCGTCTTCTTTCTTATATGCCGACATTGTTTTCTACCATCCTGTTTTATGAATTAGTTATTACATTTACATTTTGACAACAAACGACATTTATTTTTTCGTAACTTGATAAATATCATTTTCGTTCTCAATACTTCAGATGTACAAATACTCTTGACCTGTTTACATATCTGTAACAATACCTTGCGTGCGGTTGAGCTTCCAGAGTACACGCAAAAAGTGTCCCTTTTGTTTGTTAGCTCCTGGTAACTGCTGTGTTTGTAAGGCCCTTTTCACACACAACGGTTTTTGCCGTACGGTCGATAATCCCCACAGCTTATCAACCGTATCACGGCGCAATTCCTTAAGAAGTATATGGAGCCTTTCACACTAGCGACCGTACGGTTTTTTGCCGTCCATCGCCGTGTAGCAGCCGTGTCATCCACTGCCATTATTTTCTTACAATCCAACTAATAATGCTGATTTTTCAGCCAGATTACTACTTCACTAGCTTCGTAAATGTTCGACGGATCATTTGAATTGAGTTCATTCAATTATCGTTTTAAAGTTTGTTGTTCCTGCTATTGCTAAGTGTTTCACCGTCCAACATTTTTGAAACTGCCATTACATTCTTAAAATCCAACACAAAAGGCTAATTTTTCTTCAATTGCTCATGGTATCATCTGGATGCATTAAAGTCACATGAGATTAATTTTCGAGTAACCACATCTTAGTAAAAAATTATTTAATTAGAACGTAATTTTAAAAATTTCGTCGTGCAGTATAATTTACACGTCGCCTAAAACTTTTTGATTTTTCACGTGAGGAAGAACTTGTCGCGAGACAAATCGAGATAAATGTTGTAATTTTCATTTACAGTTTGCTTCATGATGATATCTTGAAGTGAACTTTACTTTTCTGTATTGTTCCCTCTCATGTAGTTTCCTGGTTTCTTTTGACTTTTTTAGCACATCTTTTGCCTATATTAATTATGATCTTATCATTTGCATTTGAAAGTAACCAGTCATCTCTCTCATCATTCCATTTTATCGCCACAATTTTCTTTGTTTGACAAGTTCCCTACATTTCTGGTAATGAAAACAAATATTTTTATTCCCAATTTTTCATTTCGATGGTATATTGACTAAATGTCAGACGCCTTTTTACTAAAAACAATGATTCATCAAATATTAAATAATGGTAAGTTTGAAATCATCACTGAATCCTCCTGACTCTCATTCCTCTTTTTATTTCGAGAAAACAACAAATTCACTGATAGCAGAGAAGACTGCAATAAAATTCAATATTCTATATCCTTGTCACGGGTCAACAATTATATCGATGGATGATTTTTCTTTTAAATTCTACGCTGAGGTGCTGGTTATTTCCTCTTCTTTTCCCATATCCTGCCTTTTCAAGGATATTTTTCTCTTTTTCGATCTGCAGGCACGTCCTACAATACTTCTTCCACCTTTTTTATTAACTGCAGCACGATTCATACTTTCCACTGTTTTAGCGGTATAGTACAGAAGATGCACTCAACTGCCTTTCTTATGGTTAATATTGATAATAACCACGTGATTTGTAAGTCGCTTTCCTGCATGGGATGATCGATGAATCTCTTTCTCATTGAAAAGTGATATTTCTTATCTCTTCGATCGTTATCTGTCACGGCACCGTTCTTTGCAGTCGATGATACGGCTGCTACACGGCGACCGTGTACAGTCTCTTTAAAAGGCAAGAAGTAAAGTTCTCTTCAAGATATCATCACGAAACAAACATTTATCTCGATTTGTCTCGCGACAAGTTCTTCCTCACGTGAAAAATCAAAAAGTTTTAGGAATGGAATGATTGAATGGAATGATGAGAGAGATGACTGGTTACGTTCGACAGCGAATGATAAAAACATAGTTAATATAGGCAAAAGATGTGTTGAAAAAGTCAAAAGAAACCAGGAAACTACAAAAGAATGTAATGGCGGTTTCAAAAATGTTGGACGATGAAACACTTAGCAATAGCAGGAACAACAAACTTTAAAACGATAATTGAATGAACTCAATTCAAATGATCCGTCGAACATTTACGAAGCTAGTGAAGTAGTAATCTGGCTGAAAAATCAGCATTATTAGTTGGATTGTAAGAAAATAATGGCAGTGGATGACACGGCTGCTACACGGCGATGGACGGCAAAAAACCGTACGGTCGCTAGTGTGAAAGGCTCCATATACTTCTTAAGGAATTGCGCCGTGATACGGTTGATAAGCTGTGGGGATTATCGACCGTACGGCAAAAACCGTTGTGTGTGAAAAGGGCCTAAGGCTTGGGTTCTACGTGGAAGGGTTAGAATAGGGGTTACAACCATATTTCCTCCAAGAAGGGTCGACTAAGAGGATATTGCTAACCTGGAATTCCTAAGCCTTGAATTCCCTGAACTTCTTCGGCTGCCTCCAGGAGTGGCTCACTCAGCCTCGCGACAGAAGAGATAAGATTAAAAACCTCGTTAATCATATGTTTCGAGGAATGGCGAAGAATAACTCTTTGTTTTGTTCCTTTAAACGCTTGAAGATACAGCACGCACTTCCACAGGAAACGATTTCCTCAGAGCAGAGCAGATTGGTATTTCGTCGCTAAATCATGACTTATTTAACATTAATCAATGCAAATGCTTCCGTTATGTTCGTTTGATTGAAAAAGTTATTCTGCAGAAAACTTTTAACGACAGGCAATTTCCGGTAACTTAAATAGCTCAACGTAAAAGCGTCTAACGGAAAGATGTCAGAATTCTACCCGAAATTTTGCAAATCCTACTTTCTGTTACGGAGAGTTAGGGGTTGAAGTCTTCTGAAATGATGTCATACTTAAAAGGGGAAGTCTGGAGATGGACGTGCCTCTTCATCACATAGGGTTATTTCACTTCCTTAAGAACATTAAGATTTTACTTCAAACGTGGAGTCAGGTTGTCGTCTTTTTATAGATTATTGTAACATGTCTATTCACCATCTGTTAATTATTGCTTAAGAAAAACATTTTACCAGATAATGTGCGAAAGATAAAAAAGAAATCGCAACGCAAGTGTTACCTACCCGTCCCTCGTGACTTTAGTCAAGGATATTAAGAGATAAAAAAGTCAAGGAAAATCAAAGTTTATGAACAAACATTGTGTAGATGATGGTATATCATAACATATTTGACACTGTATTATATTTGATTATTATTTAGCAGTGATTTTTGATTTTAGAACTGAATTTTCCTTTGACTGCCTTTGATAGCTCTAATCCACCCCTTCTTCTTCAATTAATTTTTTTATAATTACTTCAGAGAAATATTTCCAATACGGTAAAATTATGAATTTCCATCGATATTTTTTCAAATAATCACGCATTTCTTGCAAATGCTCGAATTTTATAATACGTCACGAATACTTGAATTCGCAATGGTTGATGCTCACCGATGCAAAAGTACCGCTGCTTTATCTTTCTGCTGAAATTTTTATGCATAAATGTAAATGAAGAGTTAGAAACAATCGAAAAGTCAGGGCATTCGATGGAACAAACGGTTCCGGAGATTAATATTCTCTCCAGAGAAATTACTGAAACCATAGCCTTTTAGGGTTAGCAAGTTTCTATTAGAGACTCATTAAAAGAAGGCCTGTTTCAGTAGCTTAGATTACCGGTTACATTAAATTTCTTTGTGGATTGTTGTGAATAAAAAAGTCCAATTTGTACGCTAACTTCAGTCATCATAGTCATAACATTACTTATTTCTTTGTATCCTCTAAAGAAGGATTTTATCAATTATGATTACGTCTATAAAAGATTGATGGAAATTTGATTACAAAAACGAAATAGAGAGGAATTAAAGATTGAGAGGGTGGAAATTTTAGGCATTCTCACCACATGTTAGAAACATGAGTTTACACAGATGTTGCTGTTTGTTCATGTTTACACTGAATGATCCACGAAATATTTTACGTTAAGTTTCTTGGAATCAGTAATTTATAACATGAAATTGCAAATAGCTTATGAATATGGAATAAATACGCATAAAATTTGACGTATTTTGTAATTTTTATAGGGGATTAATGGACATCTCAGTGTCGTCATAGCCTAACAAGATTCCTTGGATATGATTGTTTAAACTTAAGGCTTAAAATGCCCATTTCTATATGGGATTGGTTAGAAATAATGAGGATACAGTAAAAAAAGAATAACAGCAAGAAATATCATTAGAAATTTTCATCGGCGAAAATATAAAACTCACACACGTGATAAAGTAGTTCGTTATTTTGTGGCTTTGTATTGCATTTAAAGATGAGAGTTATATATCAATTTCTCCCCAATCGGACCTTTAAAAGACGGCCTCGAAGAATCATACCACTTGGTTTCGACCATTCGAGAGAAAAAACAAAGAGCAAATGAGTCACCGCTAAAAATCGCCCGGGGGTTGGTGGCGTCGCAGCGAATTCTCACGTTCTGCAGGGGTTGAGGTTAAAGTCGCACCGGTAAGAATTTAGCACTTCACTCGGCTGGAGTGAACAACGATCCTGTTGAAGCAGGATATTTCCTGGATGCATCCAAACTTCAGCCCTCTCCAATACCTCGTAAATTTCTTGTAATCCGGCGGAGATCGACGAAACAGCGATTTTTCATATTTCTGTAAGCGGAAAAAAGGAATCAGACGTGGAGGGAGAAGAATTTTTCTGTCGAAACGGCTGCGCAAAAAATTGACGTTTTTGTTTGAAATTCACATGTGCGCGGAAAGTGAGGGCACTCACTGTCTGGAACCTTCTTGACGAAATGCGATGTGAAAAGTTCTTTATGGTAAACAAACTTCTGACTCAAAAGAGTGAATTTTTAAACCATTAAAACGCTCCGAAGTTGCGAAGGTCGTGCGTCGTACGCAACTCGATTTTTGTTGCAAATGGATGCGTGTGAGGTTCGTTTCTGTCGCGTCCTGAGTATATTCAGACTACGGAATTTTAATCCATTTTCAGGAAGACTATGATCAAGAATGCTTCGTCCACCAGTCCCGCTGAACACCGAATATTATTTATCATATATTATTATATTATTATTTAGCTATAATAGCTTCCTTACCGAATCGTTGATTCATAGTGAGAATATATTTAGTCGATGAATCCATCTTTCGCACTTATCGTGCTAAAGTTGGTGTGATTCATGTTTCCCCGAACATTGTGGCTCAACATTTCGTATGTTTATGCATGCCTTTAGATTTTCCTATGCAACATGACTAATAGTCGTGACAGATGCGTGTTGGTTTATCGATGAACACTATTGTTCTTCATTTCCCTGAATCAGTGTTTTTATGTTCGCCCAGGCTAATCTTTATCGAAGGACTTGGAACCACGAGATACGCAATTCTTTCCTAGGAACTTGTCAAGTGGTCGTTGATTTAAATAATAGTTAGGTAAGCTGAACTAAGATTAAAATGCTGGAAGCTAAATGAGAATGGATTTGGTTATTTAAAAATGGTACCATTCCGAAAATTATCACAAAATTCCATGCGCAATCATTGAGTAAATATAAAAATCAAGAATATTTCTGGTAAAAGAAATGTCGATTGATGGCATAATTTCAGATGAATTATTCATTTGTATCTTCAAATATTTTATAGGCACTATCTTTTTATACTCCCCAATGTCTGACAAATGAAAGATAAATAAGGAATCTTTCTGATGATTTTGCCATTCTAAGTTTTTCTACAGTTTTTTATTTCGACATTTTCCGGGAGTAGCATATCCACTGGACGTAAGCGCATTTAAGTTTTTGGTAATATATCGTAAGCAAAATAATGGCATCCGGAAACAAATCCGCAGTAGAGCAATCGTTTTTTTGCCAAATTATATAGGGGATATCGTAAGAGAATTAATGATCTCTTGGAGCTAACCCTTTACGCTGACCTTCGATCTTCATTTAAAAGGGTTATAGGTTATAAGGGACTATCAACTGTCGTTTTCTCATTATTTGTTTCTTTCATTTTGCTTCGCAAGTCCGAGAATACACTTTACGCCTTATGTTTTCAAGAGATATCGATCCGCGCGAATTTTAGCCCTGAGATTTCGATTGAATCGCTTCAAAAATTTGTTTGAAAAATCCTTGTATACATAAGCGATATCTCCCTTGCTACATATCATGTGACAACAGAGTCAATATTAAACTTCTTTCATGTACTCCCAAGATTAAGTTAATTTGATCGATGGCGGTAGACCTAGAAAATCCTTCGTATAAAATAATCGAAAATAAACTATAAACGAATGAATATGCGTCTTTATTCGAGAGTGAAAAAGCTATAGAAATGTCCATTTTGATAATATTTTATACCTTTCTTTCCTTTACATTATTCTACTCTCAGGGAAGTAGCTGTTAATCTTGCAGGCAGTTCATGGAGGGAAGAGTCCAAGATTGAGGGGTCCACAAAACATGTCATTACTGGGGTCTTAGACCTCTAAGCCAGGAGGATTCCTGCCGTGGTAGTCGTCCGTATTCTATCATTGTTTACGCTATATAGAAAGGTAGCTAATCTTCTAGATTCAGGTTTTTACGGGAAAAAGAAAACGTGTTTAATTCATTTCGCATTTTAACTTATTTTACGGTTTATTTCGATACCTATAAGAGAGGAAATGTTTGTTGTCGTCCGTCTTGTCATAGAATTCGATCGCACTTTCTTTGAGATGGGTATGCAAGCTATTTTATCCCATAAGGATTGCATTAGCTCAAGACTTCGCCGGTAGCAGAAGATTTACAATCTTGTAGTTTGATTCTATCAATAATAAATTGAAAACTCTCATTTTTCTTTGACATTTGAAAAGTGAGTTTATTTGTTCTCTCTTCAGAGTATATTCTGACCAATATTTTTCCTCTTTACTCATCAAGGACTATAAGAGAAAACTGAATTACATCCTCAAGGGGTAAACAACTGGGCCTCACAGAATAGGTTACAAAGCTGCATGTGGCTCGCGTACTGGAGCCCCTAGTTCTTCAGCTAAGTCAATTTATCAATAAAAAATCCGAGATATTTGAATGTTTTGATCAATATACGTTCCCATTTAAAAATTACCCATCTTTGCTTAAATATTTACATTTGCTTATCTTCTTTTTTTCCGGAACATAAACTTAAGGCTTGCGGGGAACGTAAGAAGTAAATAATATGCCTAACCCAGCGCTTAATCCGCATGCTTTTAGCGGCCGTTTATTTTGGTTCTATAAACCTGCAATATAAAGTTGTGTGAATATTCTTCCGAATTTAAGGCGTTTGAGATTGGTGACTAAATGAATACCCTTATCTTTCGATTCACGTGATGAAACTTTATAAAACTTATCGAACAATACTGAAAACGCAACCCTCGAGAAAGAAAAAAAGCAGAGAGATTTTTAAAAGGCTCGATAATGGGCTCTAAATTCACTGAGTGCGATGCATTCGTGGCCCAAATTTCAAAGTCCAGGGGATGGTGATAACGAATCTGGCGTTATCATCAAGGTTTGAAATTTTACCCCTAGATGTCATCCGCGTTCTTACCATACGCCAAGGTGGAGGGTTTTTTCCGTAAAAAAACGTAGTTATGGTAGAATCTAGGACGATAAATATCCTCATAGTTTGTTAGTCATTTCGGTAAAATTTAAATGGCCGCGACTTTATATTCGGGCAAATGAACGTAGCCAGGGGGATAAGGAGCTATTAGGGACGATTTACTCTTCGGAAATCGAGATAATTTTAACTTTGGCTTCAACCCGTTAGAGGGTGCCCTAATAATATTGGAGCTAGGGGAGTCGAGACCCTCAGAAGCTAAAAAAAAGTTTCCGGCGTTCCGTAGGATACCCTACTACGTGATCTCACTGCCACGAACATTCCCCATGAAACAAAAGGGCCTTGTTCCCCTACGCTCATCGAGTCCTGCGTTTTATGAATCCCACAGAGGGAATCACATTACAAAAGCAATCCCTTTACGAGCGTACGATAACGGAATTTTTTCCAGAGATTCGTGCATATGGAGTAAAGCAAGAGAGTAACTAGTCCTTAAAAGCGATAGGGAATACATTTATTCGTTGATTGAAGGATTTTGAGTCTTGAAGGTATGGATGTATTATCCTTAGAGGAAGTAATAAGTCGGGGAGATTGTAGTGATCCTTTGTACGCGTCGAAATCCTTGGTGAAAACGAGAAATGTCGGAAATTATCTCATATCTAGCAGACTTCACGTGTATCACACGCGAGATAAACCTGGTCCGCTATCTGGTAAAGTCTGGTTTGGGTTCCGGCGTCTGTTTCTCTCCGGATTTCCATCCTATGTACTCAGAGTACAGGATACTTCTCGGCCTTCCTATAGCAGGGCTGAACTAGAGAATTTAAATCGTGGGGATATGACTGCTAATTGAAAAGATAGAAATTCTAACTCATGGCTCTCGGGAAAATATTCTATCGTAACTTATATTGTCATTAAATGCTACAAGTAACTAATACCGTATCAAAATATCGCTCACCAAATACTAATAATATCATTATTAGTCGAATTTCAGTCCTAAAAGTCCACTCTTACAATTAATATTTTTTAGAGACTAACAAAATAAATGCAATAAGATTGGAACCGAGGTTCTCGGCGTTGTTAGGCTAGCAGAGGTGACGTAAGGGTCAGCTAGGATTAGAATATATGCATTTACTTATCAAATAATAGTTAAGCTTTTTTCTATTATTACTATCCTTCTATGCAGGAAAGTATTTGTCATGGTGAATATTCATTGGTGCTAATAGAAAGTTTGCTCATCCTTACTCTTAAATAAAAAATCTTTTAAACTTATTTCTGGTAAAAAGTCGAAGAAATTAATTTTTCGGAATTAATGCGTTACATAAACAGGAATTCCGGAAATACTTCGCTATTTGTATTTAATTAGGGCTCTTCATTTATAGCTGTTTGGACCCGATCCTATGAGGATAATCATGAAACTTCCCTCCTGAAGTTCTCACCCTAGATTGCCAACCATTATCTGGGAAAGCAAATAGCGGCAAATACATTTATTGCTATCCCCTCGGTATCTCCTTCGGATTCTTTAGTAGGGCCCTCTTGGGGCCCCTCCGAAGCCGGGACAAAGGACAATCTTCCGCGTCGCAGTAATTCCTTTGATATGGCAGCGAGCTGGTATTGGCGCAGCGATATTTTCCGCAATTTTCGTGAGAAGGGAAGGGACCCTTGCCACCCTCGTATTTGGGATTCGCCCTTGACGAGCAATCGTGCCGTTCAGCACGGTGCCTGCATCACCCTCTACTTCCCTTCCTCCCCACCCACGGCCGCTCCTATAAGCACGCCTCTCTCTTATCACACCAGCCTGATACCCCCGATCGCATGAACAAATAGTGGCACAAATAAGGAGCAATTCGGGAAAAAAGAGCCTTGATGGAAGCCTCCATGTGTGTGTTCATCTCGCTGAAAAATTCGATTAGATCATTTCCTTCGACGAACTTGTAAACACTCTTAAAATGTCATCAAGGTTTATTTTCGGTTTGTTATCTGGTTTATTTCAGGGTATTCCGCACCTCTGATGAAGATATGGAAGGAAAATAGGAACTTGCCCCCCAGATTGCGAAAAGGCTCTACGTGGGCGATTCGCGGCGCTTGAAACTTTTGAAAAACTAAATACGTGAATTTGGTTGGCTACGGATTAACATTTGATTGGCGGAATTTGTTCGAAACGCGGTACTGACGCGTTAGTTTTATTTTCAACCGCAGCCGTCTTCAGAGAAGCCATGTCCCTTGTCAACTTTTACACATTTGCCTACAGAATGAGAACTCCACTAGTTTGCGGTTACCCCTCTTCCGCCACCAAGAACATTTGTATTCCAGTCGATGATGATACTGAAAGTCCCGCATTTTTCCGCTAGAATGGCTGAAATTGAAACTATGTGCATACACCAAGAGATTCGCGTAGGCATTGAAATGTGGAACTGTCGAGAAGTGGGCAATAATTATCATAACATTGTAATACTTCGATGGCTTTATTTGCGTGGACAATGTTTTCGATTTCACCACTTGGAATGTTTCCGTGTCAACAATATTCCTTCTGCTTGCCATCGGTGTCACAGATGTGGGATATCCCTCATTTTTCTAGTCCTTTTTCTCTGAGGAATTCCATTCTCTTGTGGTAAAAAAACGGGCCAAAATCGTCCGAGAGGCGTTTTGATATGCGTTTGAGTTGCGCCATCTTGGAACAGGGGGACTTAGAGATCGAGATATTCCCGCCGCCATTTTGCTTGACCCTGACACACCTGAGAGCTCTCCTAAGCCTTGACTTAACTTCTTCTCAATCTCCGACGCTCCTAAGGAATCTGCTGCCCAAGCTTCCGGCGGAGTAGATCCTGCCTCTGGGTATTCCTGAGTATGACTTGTGAACCATGTCGCGAGTTCTCCGGTATCCTTTTAGTACCGGTTCAACGGTCCGTGGGACGCTGCATCCGTCCAAGGAACTCAACACGAAATATCGGTTAACTCAAAACGCATGTTTCTCCCGCCCTCGTTCGAGCGGAGACTAAAAGGTAAATTTGGTCGAGACGAAGTGCCCACGCCCATCTCATGCATTTCTCGGCGTTGAAATCCCGTCTTGTGTAACTCTCTCTATATCTTTATAAAAGGTCAGAATTGAAACACATACGCTTGAATCATCTTCTTGTGTATAATTCTTTAAGGGATAAGATACCCGATCCATGAGTGAATAACTTTCGAGTCATTTAACATCTCACGATTATACCATTCCTTTTTTGGGCATTTAAAACCTTCAACTGAAATGTGTCTGCGATATTTTCCTTATATCGGACATTTCGGCAAACATATTCGCTCACAATTCAGAAATGTTTATTGGAATCGAAGGATAATATTATCTCTTGCGCTTTGCGTCACCCTTGAAGAGCAGTGACGTCATTCTTCTGGTGACGAATCATCCTGATTGAGAATCGCTGCATCAGTTAATCGAAACATGGGCTCTAATCCATAGGTTTTCTCGGTAAAAATAGCAGTTGTGTTTTGATCAAAAAACATCCGTCTACCGGATGAAATAAAACCCAATTTACTATATATAACCTCATGTGATAAGCATATTTCCCCTTGAGTCATGAGTATCTCTCGTATCTCATGAAAAACTGTTACCTCTATTCAGTGCCATTTTCAATCATTTGAATGCATTCTGGTCTTGAGAGCATTTTTTTATAATTCATAGGAATTGTGTCCATTTACGTAAGATTCTATAAGTTTTCTTAGAAGATAAGGGACATTATTCCCAGAAGATTTTCTCCATTGTGAGCCGTTGATAAGCCTGAATGATTATCTTCGAAAACAAAAACTTTTACAGAGATATATTTCGTTCCCCTTCCAAGGAAATTTGTCAGAATATTCCGACGAATATTCCGCATTTCAACAGTGCATGAAGTTAAGAGGAATGTAATTAAATCTTCCCTGCATCACGAAATTAAGCGGCACGAATTAGTACCATTGAATTTTTTCGGCCGTGCCGTCATAGGGTGAAAATTTAAGAAATCAACAGCCCGTATAAAAACCCGTTGGTAACCATTGTCCTGTTAGCGAGCGATTTCTGCCTATCCCTTCTCTTCCGTCAGAGAAACGCTTTTTTACCACGGTTGCACATAGCGTACCACTCAAATCTCCCGTCTCATTACTCCTTCCATTTCAATTTTCACTTGTTTAAGGAATCTGCCGCGCGCCGCCATGTCACGGAAAACCCTTCCACCATCTCGCATCAAGCACGTCTGTTTACTGCTTCTTCCATTTTCCTCCCCTCCACTCTTGCAACCTCCTCTGCAAATGCACATACATATTTCTGTTTTTCCCTTTCTTATTCCTCGTCGCTGTTGCCTCACTCGCTTCTCAGAGTCGAAGATTTTCGTGAAGGTTTTTCACAAGCGCTGCCGTAATGATTAAGGCCAACAAGTGCCGTCGTTAATTCCCTTCTTAACGAACGGAAACGAATCCATGTCGATTTGCCCCTGCGGTAGGAAGGAGCTAATCAGCGGGTTGTTACCGTGGCGACACGCTTTTGTGTCGCTAAAGGAGTCGCCGAAGGAATTTCTCGAAAAGGTAGCTCCTGAAAATGTGTCAATAAGATAAATCTATCTCAAAATTGATTGCTTGGTGATACTCATTGGATGATCGAAAAGGGGGACGTCAATCTTTTGATGACTTCATGGGGCAAGCGAATTTCCTGATGATATCAACAGGAAGACGGAATAAAAAGAGATATTTTTAAAATTATAATTTATATTATTCAGAATAACTTTGTGGTAAGAGTAGGCACACATCCTAAAAAACATTAATAACTTAATAGAAAGGTTTTAATCATTTTTCAATCAGTTGACGAAACCGCTCGAATTAAAACTCCTTCATAAAGTTACCAAGCCATATTTTAAATCTTTATGTCTAAATTGTTATATATTTATTACTTCTATCACAACAAAATCGTATCTGTAATGGTTAATGATCCAAAAGCAAGTCACTATGATTATATTTACTTAAGTTTTGGTCCCCCACAAGCAATCTTTTATTAGAAAATCACAGTCAGGGAAGTTACGGCAAGGCATAAGGATGTGAGGAAATAAATGTCCTAAATAGCCCACATGTCAAGTGTCTAGAAGATCGCCCCTGGCGGTACTCCTTTATTAGCAGAGTTTATTGAATCAAAAACAGTGTCACGAGAAGTATGCATAAATAACTCGACTAGGGTTTCAATACCAAGTATTATACGAGCACACGTACTTTAGGAATTTCAGTAACCTTCATCACTTACTTAATTCATTCGATAATGATCTCGCGCATTGAAACCCTTTTGTATCTTAATATCTCGCGATATGCTTAACTGTCCTTAAAACTTTAATCTCTTTCATATCAACAAAAATTTCACACACATTAAAAAAAGAAGAGCACAGACGAACAGACGAACCCATCGTAGTAATTCACTCTGTACTATTCCTGATGTTCAGTCTATCTTACGTACACCTGCTGTATTATCGTGCTCGATCATTGGTTAAATCCAATAAAAGTTTTCCATTCTTCGATTATTTTACTCCTTCATCCGAGTAATCTTTACCGACAGGTGTTCAAAAAGGGTTAGGGAATCTACTAATGAAAATTTATGAAAAATCTGCATCGCTACCAAGTTAAAGAAGTCCACCTGTGGGCGATTCTTTTTGCCATAGCCTCGTACTATTGTTAAACATTTTTATGCATTTAAGTAATTAATATTTTACCATTATCATTACTCCGAGATGTATTAAGTTATAAGCATGATAGAGAAAAGTAATAAATCCAATATTCGATACAGAATTGAAGTTAATAATTTGCTCCGGTAACAGATGCTGTTCTCATCATCACTAACTTCTGTTAGTATAATATCGAAAAGCAACCGAATTACATGCTACTGCATCATTTAGAGCTCTATATTCGCTTTTCATTTTTATGAAAGAATTTTTTGATACGGGATTTTAGACCCTATAGCAATATCTTTGCGGCTATCGGAAGATTAGAACATGGAGAACGAGAAAGATAAGAGAAAAAAATTAATAATACTTAAGAACCGAAACGAGCATCTGGAATCATTTCCTGTTACTTTTCTTATTCTTAAAATAATTAAGAATTAGTTAAGACATTATTTGTCTTATTCTTTAAATCGTCTTTTTTTTGTACGACGTACGATTTAGATATCCTTCTGTATCTCTGTATGATACTAATCCGTGAGATAACTAATTTTTCAAGGGATGCTCATTATATTGCATTATATCCCAATCGCGAAATATCTAATATTCAAAAGTTTGCGAAGTTTAATAATTATCCTGGTATTTAAGTCGACGGGAAAGTTTCCCTCACTCAGGATTCGCGACGCAATAATGGAACACTTTCAAAAATGCTAATTTGTCAACAATCTCTGCGTTAACTAACATTTTATATTTTAAATCGTACTTTTTTACAATTTTATTAAAAAGAATGAATAAAAATACACGGTGGACGTAGTCGGTTTTCAATTTATTGTTTATTATTCTTTCGCATGCAACTAATTCTCCCGCTTCTCATTCGGCAGCCAAAATGCATTCCGAATGCATTCGAGAGCCACCGATCCGGAAAAGGCATCTCGAGAGAGACATGAGCGGTCGCGATACTTCATCCGAGTTTCTCTTCCCTCGCACGAAACGTCCAAAAGGAGAAAAAAAGAAACATTTCCGCCGAACGCACACATCCGAGGAAAAACACTCGTCACGGGCGCACCTTCCCGTCGGATTCATACCCCCTTATCTGAATCCCCTATCGAGAAAAAGGGGTGGACGCTCTTTCACACGGATAAGATAAAAAGGAGGCGGCAGGTTCTCTCGAATCGTAGGGAGGAAATAAAGGGAGGGGTGGAACATTAGGGGAAAGAGCGCTGGATAAGTAGACGCCACCTATGTCTCCTGGAAGGAGGGAGAGGGTTGTTATATTTGGCGGGTGGGTTGCGTAGTACCCCTTCCTCCCCCTCCCCGTCGCCTGCATGCCTCTTCTCTCGCAACGCAGTACTCCACTGGTTGAATACGTCGTCCCTCCGAGAAGCCAACTCCACCGCGGCGACCGTTCATTAACACCCTCAGAGTCCTAACAGAACTCCACGGAAGAGTACGAAAAGCGGTGGGATTTAAAGAGAGACAAAGCCAGCGCTCGCATAGAAAAGGGTATCATTTTTTTTCCATTTGGTCCGAAGGTGGTGCTTACACCTCGGGAGTCTTCTTTCCTCTTCTCTTTCTCCGTTCTTCACCCGTGGTGGGGGAAAAGGATTCAGTGACCCCTTAAAAAAAAGTCACCCCATCCCTTTTCCCTTCTCTCTTCCGCCTTATCCCTCCGCCGCCCCACACTCCTGGCCGCTTTCTCGTGAGGTCACACCCCCTTCCCCCTTCCAACCCTTTCCTCTCTCTACCACACTACTATCTGTCACGTGGGATTGTCTCAAGAGAGTTCTCAAGGTTCGTCCGTTTGGGAGTTTGCCGCGTCCGACAGCGAACCAACCACTACCACGGCAGCGACTCCTAGGCTCTCTCGGTTGCGCTCTCCCTGCCTTCTCTAAGGGGAGTGGATTGGAGGGAGATCGCCTCTCTTGTCGGAGCTGGCCGCACGGGGTTAGGCCGCTATCGCGCCGCGCTGCAGGAAGTTTTTAAAGGCTGGGAAAAAAACCACGGTGCTCTTGGTTAAGCGGAGGTTCGGAAGGGGAACTCAGAACGTCGCTGGGCCCCGGCGGGAAGGAAGTTCCGAAGCGGATTCCACGGACGTCCCACGTGGATAAAAAGGGCATTTCTACATCCGGAGGTGGAAGGAGTAATAGCGCGGATCAGTGGACAGAGCGCATCGGGGTGGTGGACTGGTTTTGAGCCCCGGCGCTGGCGTGCGTCGCCGTCGAACCCCGTACCCCTGGTGCGATTGACTAGTTGACGTCCCCGTGGTGATATCTGCGCGCGGATTTTCGATCGGGAGGGGATATTGTTCGAGGAAATTTCTTTCGGAAACCAAATGGTGGTGATGAAGCCATCGGAAGTTCCACGATCGACTCGGAGGTGTTGCTGATGCTCGGGAGAGATGCGGGCTTGAAAAAAAGGTCAGTGAACTCCGCCTATATCTTCCTCTGCCCCTTTGACGCTTGGAAAAAAAGGAGCCGTAACATTCGCTCCGCCCACTTCGCGTCGTAGCGAGGGAGAAATCTCTCCTTTTTTATTTTCCATCGCCGAAAAGTTGCGGTTTCGTCTTCGCGGTCCCTTTTATTCTTCCGTTCGTCCACGTAGTCGATGCCAGCTGTCTTGTTGCGTCCGCGAGAGGCCCCCCTACTCTCCGCTCGCACCTCATATTTCTCTCGCTCCAAAGGGAGTTCTGTAAGAGGGTGCGGCGAGGTACTACATACTCATTATCGGCTCTCCTTCTTCGTCCAAGGTCTCCGGGCACCAGTGGAAGAACACCTGCTTCCCTTTGGCCACGTATATCGATTCAGGAGGTGCTGCGCACGTGGTTTTTATTCGTGGGGCGGATTCGCCCTCGCACCCTTTCGTAGCTTTTGTTTTTTAGCGGAGTAGAGTAGCGGTATTTTCCGATTATATGGAGGGTCACGGATGGGAGGTGTTTATTTATATTCCCCCCTTCTGCAGGTTGTTTTTTTTACGGGGTTCGCCATCGACGGGAGCGGAAATTTGTGTCGGGTGATTTGTTTTTTTCATGCGTCGAGGGGAAGGGTGTTTTATTCCTCCCTTTCGTTGGGACGTGGAGGAATTTCCGTTTTGTTCTCTGCGTCCGCCGTGGTAATTTACCACCCCTGCTGCCCTCTATCGGGGCGCCTCTTCGCTTTTTCCACATTCATTCAGCACCGACGCTAGCATCTCGGTATGCGGAATAACACCCATCCCGCCCTTACAGAGACACGAGGTTTTTCTTCCCCTTCTGCCCACCCTAGAGTGGCCTCCTCTTCCTCCCCTTCGGACGGCCCCTCCAACCCTTTCTTCCCTCCCTATATCCAGGCAACCCTTTCCTCCCCCCCCCCCCTTCGGGGTTGCGCAATAGTGAAAGCTTGCAGCTCTGTTACGCAAGGCTAGTGTGTGTTGGAGGAGAGAATGGACTCGGTATGGCAGAATGGGTGGGGAGGGAGGTCGTCCTTTATTTTTCCGTAAGAATCCTGCTTCGTTTTCGGGAAGGAATTTCTTCTTCTTATTCGGGAGGTTCAAGGACTCCTTTGTTTTACTCGTGGAAGCGGTGGCTTTACCGATCTTTCGCTATTTCTCAGGCGTTCCTTCCGGATGGATTTATTCATTCCATTTTTTTCTTCCCTTCTACTCCCACGAGTCCGATCCAGGGCCGCGATTCGAAGGAGTCCTATAGTCGGAAAGTTGCTTCTTGAAAAGAGGCGCGTGACGACGTCTTTTCCCCAGAAACCCGAAGGCCTTCCGATGGGAACGGAAAAAACGAAGAGGTGGAGAAATGTGCCGAAGAAGGAAGAGAAACCCTTCCCTTCCTTCTCATTCTCTCACCTCCCACTCTTTCTCTCTCTCACGCTCTCTCTCTTTCTCTCGGAAAAACGCGCTCTTTTTTCGGGGTGGGTCACGTGTTCTCCCATTCATTTTGACCGTTCCACCGAAGGACCACCGGACTGCGGCGGTAGGCGGTTTTGGGTTGGGTTTTTATATTTTTTTTGGGTTTTCTGCGCGGCTAGGAATGATAGTTGTTGGGAGAGATAGTTGGGGAAATAGAATTCACCCACGAACGGAATGGCTTCGAGAATGTTGCAGATTACGATGGCCCTCAGATGAGTTTTGGAGATTACGTGATGTTGTACAGCTGTCAATTCACTTTTGCTTGCTGGAAATGTTCTCTTATTCCATCAGCAATAACATTAACTTTTTCCTTAGTAAGTTATTAACCCGATTATCAGCTTTATTTCCTACTCAATATACTCTTTTTACGGGCAAAAAAGATATATTCAGATCAAAATAGGCCGCTGGATCAATTGAAAATGATGCGCATCATGTTTGTTTATTTTATCATATTGTTCAGCCGTTGTTCAGCTAACAATACAAGTTATCCTGTATCAATACTCCTTTGTTATGCCCCCAATATGTTCATCTTCAATTACAATATCCTCCGCCGCGTCATAAGGATCTTTCCAGAAGGGAACGATGGATTATGGAGTTGTAAGGGGTTTTGATAAGGGTTAAGCAGAAGATGGCCTAAGGGTTCCGATAGTCGAGGAAGGGGGCAGAATTCTCTCGAAAAGAATGCGCGCAACAGTCATCCTTTCTTTGGCAATCGCTCCAGATAATAAAAGGGACTTAGGCTAATCAATCGTGGAAGCAAACCATGCGAGGAAAGAGATAAGATTAAAAGCGTCTCGTGCCCGGCCGTCCCGAGTTTGGCTATCTTCAAGAAAAGGAGAGATTGCAAGGAATTTTGGTCAGGAGATGGCGGGATAAATACCTTTATCTCTTGGGCGCCGGGGGGTCTAGATCCCAACATTCCTCTTATTCGATCATTTGCACAAGAAATTCAGTCCATTGACGGTATCGGTATAGTCTTTCGGGTGGAATATCCATTGAATTCCATCTTTTGCAATGGAATTGAAGTTGCCGGAACAAAGAGATGCAATTTCGGAAGAGGAGCGGTGGTGTTGGTGATTCATTCGTCGAAAGTTCCGGAACCCGCCTTCCGAATAGATGGATAAAAAACAAAAGTCCCTCCTGTGATTTGTCCGATTCGAGGAACCCCTCGATCCGCCCGAAATTCCTCCTCCCCTCCCTTCCTTCCCCCTTCTGGTAACTGTGATACTTGGAACGGAACGAATGCTGAGGTGCGAAGGGTAGGCAATTACGAAATGCGCCAGGAATGTGACGGAGGTGGTCGATGAAGCTGTGTGTCAAGGTCTCAAAATCATGGTCACTCATTAAAATGACCAGGAAGTAGTCTTTAATGCGACTGATCGCTTCGCCAACCCCTTTCTCGAGGGGTGAAGCGATCCCCGCCGGATAAAGCGCAAGTCATTCAGACGCAGTTTATCCCAGGGCGCCATTTTGGACCGCGGCTTCGTTTCGTCATTAGCGTGCCATTACCGTCAAAGGAACAGTGTTGCGTCGCGACATCATGCAGGTTTCGTTTACCAAAGCAGCCCACGGGAGGTCGACGACCCCGACCCTAAACGAAGGCCCTTCTGGGGGCGCACCTGCCACGAGGCACTCGACGGCTGCGAACCCTTTTTTCTCAGGGGCGGATGACGTGCCCCCCGAAATAACGGTGCGGTCGAAATATCATCAGGTGGCTGCGCGTTTCGGTAACGCAGTCGCGGTAATGAACTATTATGTAATGGTGTCGTTTGGAATTTGGTCGAATATGTATCCGGTAGATCTCCCTTTGATGGATGCCACGTAGTTGACTCGGGCGCTTTGATGCCCCTGTACGACCGCTTTCATTATCTTGGTCTCCCGGTTTTTTCAAATTTTTAGGGTCATTCGTTTTCTCAGAGGGTTTCGTTAATTATGAATCTATGGAGAATTTTACGACTGGCTAGGCATTGTGAGGGTTCAATGCTCTCTGAGTGACTTAAATGCTGCCGAACATTTCAGTTATGCATTCATATGCCTTCAAACAGATAAACAGAGAGTAACATTGACTATTAGCATTGATTTCCTTCCCTTGGCAGCACTTTTTCATCTTATATGAAAGGTATTCCCCAATACTTTTGACTGAAAACAATAAAATCCTTCTTCTGTAATTAATATAGTTTATCCATTTAAACACCCTTTGACTTCTGACTATAAATCCTTTTCGAGTATTTCGAAATGGAAAATATTTTACCAAAATAACATCTTTGACCTTTTTAATCGCTCTATTATCGGATACTAAATCGACATTCATTCTCTAATAGCAAAATCGTAGTATTTCGCGATCATATGTCCATTCTATTGCACGTATTTGGCCTATTTCTGGAAGAATAGCATCTGTGTGTGGCCTGATGCTAAATAAAAACATCTCTTTCTCTTTTTATATGCTCTTATCGTTTCAAAAAGCTCATTTCCGTCCTTGTACACCAATAAAATTACGTAACCTACTCTCGAAAGGTTATTCATTTGTTTTGATTCCAGACGAAATAGACAATCCATTCATCGATGCGGAACCGTCTCTTAATCCATCAAGAGGATCCGAAATTTTTTTATTTAAGAAGCTTTCCGTTCTCTTTAGGATTTCTTTAAGGGTCGCAGGTCGCACCTACGCCCTCGAAAAGAGGAAGGTCACCACGCGAACGAAAAGAGAAGCTCCGTAGAAAAGAACGCGAGAGATAGCACACCACTTGTGTGATATCCTCTTTCTCTCTCTTCTCTTAGCTGTATCTACAACTCACCCCGCCTCTGCGTTAGGTCGTAGATAAAGCTTGTTTAAATATGTGGGGAGTAACCCAAAGGGGGGGAGTGGGCGAAGGAGGGGGGGAGAAGTGAAGGGGTTCGCTTCGGAATGGGGTTATAGGGGTAAAGAGGGCGGGGGGAGTGGGGGAGGCGGCACCCCGTACACGTGGAAGGACCTAGCTCGCCCTCCCAAAGGGAACGAAGCTGGGCGTACACCGGGAAGGGGTATTCACGGAATGTTTGGCGTACAGTAATATCTCGTACCGTTACCGGGAAATTTTCACTATCACGAAAATACTTTTCGAAGTCTCCCCACCCTTTTGTGGCGGCCGTGCTTTCGCGAGCTTTTGAGGATGAAGGAGAGGATTCCCGTCCGCCATTTTTCCGTCATACACAAAAAGTCGACACGTGTTTTTCCGCCGTGATGTAGAAGGCATCGGAGAGCATTCTTTCCTTTCTTCGGGGCGCGAGGGATGTCGTGGATGTGGGAAAAGGTGCGCTCTATCGGGCCGAAGACTCTTGTTTCATGGAAAGGCCTTATAAAACGTCCTGAAAGCGTGCCAGGAATGAATTCCTGGTCGTGTAGCAATGATTTCCTTTATCTGGCGTCCTTTGCGGAGCAAGTTTATGAAAACATCCTTCGCAAACTATCTTATTTTATTAGTAGCCGAGTCACGGGGCTTGTGTATATAAATAGACCGGGTAAATTCGTGAAATTCTGCATAACAATGCAGCAGGAAATGCCTCCGAAGGCTGTCGATCTGTGTCGTCATACATTCATATATATCAACGAATTTAAGCTCCTAAGGATTTTTTATCGAATCACCTGAAGCTTTTCAAAAAATTTCGCAGGAATACAGTAGCATATGTGGCCCCGGTTATTCACTTGTTTCGACATCGCCTACATTCGTTCTTACGTTACCCGCGTGCCAGAGGCGATCGCTATGCCGATATTTTATTGCCTTACAGTAGCTGGATGTGCGCTCCTCCTACGGTCCCCTTGTATTCATTTATAATAAACATGTCTCCGAATCCTCATTCGTTTCGTAAACACAGGAGGATGGTTTATGGGTATGCAACCTCCTTCTGTTGACCCACACCGTAATACGCGCGTGTTGAAGTTGGCATAATGTTTTCCGTAAATCGTCGATCTCAAACAGCGCGGATTTTGATACGGTGATCGCCCGAATACGTAAATAACGAATTCAATTCCCGTTTATTTTGGAGCGAGTGCGGCGGCCGCGGGAGGTTCGAGAGGTCTTAATTATATTTGGCGTATTTCAAGGTTGGATAGTCGTGATTTGTGGGACTTATGGGTGTCCGAGGTCGGTAACCTGCACGAAGCACACAAAAGCCACGCTACGGTATGCCGGACGAAATTACCGAAGCACCCTATCCAATATGCTAATGCAATTGCCGAGAACGGTAACGAGGCGCATGGAACCCTGCGAACATGCAGAATGGAGTGATTTATGGACGTGGCGTGTTTTAAGTTCACTTTCAAAAAGCAGTGGTGCTTTTCACGAGCCAGCGGAGGTCGCCGTCAGGCACTTGTTGCCCACCCTTGAGTTACGTCAACCGCGGACGAAATGGAATGAACACCTATTCCTGGATTAATGAAAGTTTAATGGTCACGTGTGGCTCCCGAGCCACCTGTTGCTCGCTCTCTTCCCCACAATAGGGGAGCACAAAGTCGGATGCGCCATAGTTTTTCGGGGAGGTTAATGGAAGGATCCGGGCCGAGGAGGATTCGGAAGAGACGTAACGGGTTTCCCCTCCCGAGCAGTGGGATCCGAAGGAAAATGTTTCGTTAGGGAGAGGAAAGCAGTAATGATCGTAGGAATGAGTCTTGCGTCCACATTTGGGTCATGCGGCCGTGGAACGAGCGGGGAGAGAGAGTTCTCCCGGGGATCTAGAAAAAACCACGCGTTTCAAACGCCGTCTCCCTCTCTCACGTACAAAGTACGCGCTTTTCCCTTTATCGCGGGAAATTTTTTCGAGGACGATTCGTGGGGGGAAAAGAGGAGCGGGAAAAAATAATAAAGCTCCGATAAATTCGCCGGGAAAGAGGGTACGCTAGCGACATCTACTTTTCGGCCCCGAAAACCCTGCCGCGAGTCGGGGAAAAAGACGTGTCGCAATCGCCTCCCGCACCCCGTTCGTCATTTTTTTTCATTTCCCCGTCGTATCTCATTCGTTCTAATCTGGGTTGGTTTTTAAAAAGGGGTGAAGCGGGGGGGAAAAGGATTTTTCGGTCCGACTGTGTGAAGTCTCTTCGACGCATGCAACGCCTCCACAGTCAACAAGTGGTTTTAAGTCGGCCGGGGGAGGGGAAAGGGGGAAGGGAGGGACGTAGGCGTCTGCTGGGTGGGAGAGCGCCATACACAGGATAAATACTCGGTCTTATTCGGCAGATAACACCGCCTCCTCCGTCTTTTTTTTCTTCATTAGGTCCCACCGGCTCTCCTCCGCCCCGGTGTCTTATCGCGTCCTCCGAAGCCTTCGAATGAGCAGGAAAAGATGATGTTTTTTTATTCTTTCCGAGAGCGAAACTATCCGGCTATCGCGGCATTCTCGAAGCAGCATCGCCCTCCCATTGTCTTCGAGATGGTGGGGAGACGAGCAAGGGTCGATTCCCTTTTCCAAAACATTTTCCCCCCAAATCTCTCCCATTGCACAAGAGAAATTCCCCCGAAGGTTGTATTTACCTTGCGATTTCCAATAGCCCCCCTTCTTCGAAAGGTCGCAGGTTCGACGACCGTCCATAACACCTATTGAGATGTCATTCCATGGCCCCGGAGGAGTGAGAGGATGTAGTGAAAGGAAAGACAAAGATTTGCCCCTCGTCACCGCTTGTTTTATTTCTCTCCCAAAGCCGGCGATTCGGCCGGTGCGTATCCCGCGAAATTGTTTCGATCGGAATCTCGATTTTCCCTCCGATGGGAATTATTCCGCGCTGCGGCAGCATCGCTCAAATTGCAATGCCCACAAGCACTCAACAGCGTCTTCAGAAGGCCGCAGGGGTTAATTTGTACGGAAATCATGCGTGCAAGAAGCTGCGAAGGACAGGTTGGGTGCTGCGTTTTTTCCTGCTGCATAGCAATATCATCCTGGCGTACGTCAGTGGACCTCAATCAAGCGCCGCGGGGCAGTTCTAGAATGTTCCCGAAAAGGGGAAATGATATTAATCCCGAGATGATATCTCAACCCACGTGATGACACCACGCCCTCCAGTCGGATTTCCACTTTTCACATCTGGCCACGGAAGTAACCGATATTGAGTGATGAAAATATTATTATGATAAAACGATGATGAATACGTCATTAAAGACGCGGTAAATTATTGGATTGTGTTTTGATTAAGAATAGCCGTTGGCCTACAACGGAAATCTGATGTCCGTAAGTGAGATTCCTTATCAGTAAAGGGAAATTTACGTCAATTTACGACCCTAAAGTCGGAGATTATTGCATAACGTGGTTTGCGGGAGCCATCTATAAGACCCTGTTTACAACCCTTCCGTTTGTGTGGTAGAATATTTACTTTTTTGTCCCGAAATCTATTCGCAGTTAAATATCGGATTGCGCAGTACCATCTTTCCATGCAAATTATGGAAATCTGTTGCATCACGAGATGATGATCTCGCTCGAGATTGCTTCTCGGCAATAACTTTAACGCGCCAGTTAAATACCTGCCATTTAATCTGTTGATGAAACGGACGATTGTGTCATTTTTTCTCAGCTTTTCATCTCCGCGCGGAGATAATTACCAAAGAGCCACGATTTTTCCTCTCGCGAGCATTTTTATCTGACCCCCTTCATGACGGAAAGTTATTTTTGCAACTTCGATCCCCTGTGTGATGTGGAGGTAATGAATGCAAACGCAATAAACCTTCGCACGCGCTTAAAAGTACGTAGCGCGATTTGTTTTGAGAATCATAGCGAAGGTGTCGTAAGAATCCCTTTCCTCTTTCAACCTTGGATCCCCTATGACTCGTTTGAACAATAGCGCTGTACGCAAACGTCGATGCCGTGCCTTCATTCCGACTTACTTATGCCGCCACCACCCAGCTGCAATTGTTTGGAGGAATCCTTAAACAAATGAGTCAAGCAGGCGCCTGCTAATGGGCCGTAGAAATGGCGTCTGAGTTCACCACGAGGGGGGTGGAATCATTTCCTCTAGATGAATCAGATGCATTTCGTACGTATCTCTCTGGGTGATTAATGCGTGAAGACCTGTTGCTTTCAGCTATGAGAATGCGATCAACACGTACAATAGGATCCCCTTCAAACGCGGGAACGAGTGGAAATAAAAGGGGGGTAATGCAGTAATATCGGGGATTTCGAAACTCCTGCTTCCATTTTTCCGCCGTGCCTCGGCACGGAGCGCGAGTGCTCCTTCAGCTTCCAACGAGAGGTTTTCGCCGCGGTGGAAAAAGATTCCATTATCCCACTCATCCAAACTTTTCCACGGGGTTATCGGGGAGAAGTCGATTGTATTTATGCACGCGCGTGCTTTTCTAACGTGCGGGCACGGCGATGGTGTCATCATCGCTGGTGCTGTGCTGCCTACGTCAGTGGTGGCGGGGGACGATTCATCCTCTCGCAAACAACCCTATCTTTCCTCCCTCCCCGCCATTTCCAGTGCCAGGCAATGGGATGAAATCATTTTTCCCACAACTCGGTGGAAAAAAGAGCTACCATTCTGGGCGAGAGGGGAAGTTTTCTTGGGCATTACATACGCCCACCGCTCATGTACGCGTGGGAGAGGGATCGGAAATAGATGAGTTTTTTTTAGGGGAAAAATGGGACGGTTTGCTCCGTCGCGGTGCTCTGTACCATTCATTCGCGTCTGGGAGGCGTCACCTGAGTTGATTGCTGGGAACGTGACTCCATTTGGCTTGTAAAGCCCGTGAGGGCTGTACTCTCCCTCACTCTTTACGACCCCTCCCACTCGTATCCCCCTTTTTCCCTTCTAACCACTCCCGACAATCTCCTCTTCCTCCCCTAGTCAGCCACTTCCTTCCTACCCGTGCGCTAGCTAGCGGCGGATGGGCGTCTACTACATAGAATCCACCCGTGGCATCCATCTGCCATAGAAGAGTTGCAGAGGCAGGGTGTGGGGGAGGGCATTTCGTGCCCCTCCTACACTAACAAAACACTCCCGATGAATTGTGTCCCTTTTTCCCTCCGCGGGGTAAATGCACTTTCCTCCCGTCCGCGGCGGGATTGCATTATATTTCCAAAATGGTGGAGCGGATGACGCCCTCTGTGTCATCGTCTCATTACGAGGCGTAACTCGACCGTGTTTTTCCCTCCGCGGGTTTCAAAATTCCATCGAGTACCCTTTCGAAGGATGATGGAAACGAAAGCGCGGCTCGGAAATCGATGGCTTGTCGACGTGGACAAGAAATAATCCCCGTGTGGAACGAAAAAGGGAGGAATTTTCACGCTCGGAAAATTCCCTCGTCCGTCATGGCGGTGCGTATGGGGCGCCTTATACGATTTTTTAATTTCGATCGTCGGGAGGCGGAAAACGCGACGATAAGCCCGGTCCATTACGGTTCATTTCGAAGCAACGGTAGCTGTCATCTCGCGGCGGAGGTGCGATAGCCACGGATCCTCGTTCGTTGGCTCCTTCGGTTTTTTTTTCTCCTTCCGCGGGAAGGCGTCAACAATATGGTCATTAGCGCCCGCGTGGATTGTTGCTCTCGAAGCGGGCGCATGAAGAATGCGGGGAGACGCGGCGGATTCGGCCAACCTCGTTTACCATCTCGCGAAGTCATTTCGCTGCACCTGCGGGCGATATTCGCACCATTTCCCCTTACGGAGACCGAGGGGACGGGGATCGATTCTCGACCCCCCACCCCCTAAGAGTCCTCCGCGGTCGAAAGTGGGCGTTGATTACAGAGAGGGTCCCGAAAGAAGGGTGAATGAGGCGGTTCTTCCAGAGGCACCCAGAGGAGACAAAATACACACGATTTCTCCAGCCAGGGTGGCGCGCCTGGTGCAAGTCTCTGTGAGACTTAAGTAGTTGGTCGTGTGGAAGGGGTTTTTCTTCTTCACTTTCCGCCCGGTCATCCACCTTTGGCTCCCTCCTCATGCTAGTTGGTGTGTGGGGTTGCATGGGATGGCTGAGGAAGGGGAAGTCGGAGGAAGGGTATATGTGGGGGCCACGTGGACGATTTTTCCCCCTCGGTTCCCGCCCCCGACGATCCCACATCACCCTTCCCTTTCCCCATTACTTTTTTTATACTCTCCCCACCATCCTCCCCCCTCTCTGTTTCCCATTCTACCCCGCCCCTCGCTTCCCACAAGGTCGAATATTCGTGTTGCCCGGACTGTTTCGGCTTTGGGTGAGCCTCCACGAACCCCTCGGCATCAGGGACGAAGGTGCCCAAAGGGTTGAAAAATCTAGTCTTTTTTAACCCATTCTGTCTCTCTTCAAGTAATCGATGAAGCTCCCAAACCCCACCTAGCTCTTGGTTCAACAAGTGGTCAACCGAAATTTCATTTCCCCAAACGAGCGTTCGGATTGTTACCTTAATTAAGATCGGTCTACTCCTTTTTAAATATGTTTCCACGAAGGGACTGATACATCATTTGAGAAAAAACGGCAGCGATAGGATGAAGAAATTCGTGAGAGCCTGAAAGTTCCGCTTCACGCGTCTTATAATTGGTGCGTCATTTTTAAAGGGTACCGATATGCGTCGTAAAGTACATTTTCTATCCGCTCACTGTGATGAAACTATTGAATAAAATAGTATTTCAAAAGACTGATTCGGAATTTTTACTACGTTTTATTTTCTCCGATTTTAGTAAAATAGAGGCTCAAAATAAGTCTATCCTGTAAATTTACGAAATAAAATAACTCTGCGCACTTCGCTGGGTCCGGAAATGTAATGATGAAAGTTTTTACTTATGGGAAGAAGACCGCACCTCGTTAGCTTTTCCGTTCTCCGACTCAGCACTGGTTCACGTTTTAGACGCAGCGGCGGGTAGGTGCTGACATGGCCGCTTGAAGGTCTGTGTAGAATTCGATCCTTTCGGCTTTCAGCCTCTTCCGATGCCTGGGCGGCCAGGATGTTCAGGTACGTTGGCATAAAACTGTTATTGATTCTTTGCTGCATCCGTTGCGTATTTTTTTAAGTTTTTCCGACGGAGCATATCATTTCTACGTCGAAATAATCGTGTTCGCTGTGCGCATAAGATAGGGTGTCGGGTCGTCGACTCCATTTACCCCGAAGAAAATCAATATTATTCTGAAAATCGAGAAAAATAAATCATGTTAAGCCTCCCGTTTCCCGGGGACGCTATTGTGATTTCCAAGACGCAGTTTTTGTGTATTTTCGTGTATTGTCTGTGTTAAAGGAAATCGAAACATGAAATCTAATTTTCCGTGAATTCGAACTTTGAAGATGAAGGGGTTGCGTGGAATTCGTTCGAAGCGAGGGTGGGTGCGCTCGTCATAAGAGCAACATGGCGGAAGGGCTGGGTTATTAAGTGGAAGGGGTTTGGACACCCTCTAATCAAAATGTAATCGATTAATGTAAGTTTGGCTGCCAGAATCAGTTACATTTGCATAATGAGTTTACTTATGAGACTGATGGTGTAATTTTTCAAGTTGACACCTGTGAGATCTTGTATTTAGAAAATTTATATCGAGTATTCCTTCTTTACGTGCTAGATGAGTCGTATATTCTGTGCGTCAAAGTATATCGGCAATTTAAAGTGACAGATAATATCAGAACGAGTTTTCGAGCTTCTCTTTGTGATTGCGAGGATGTGATTTATCCGTCGAGATGTTATTTTTAATTTTTTAATAGTGTCATATTGTTAATTTACTTTCTGCTTTATTTGTTTTCTAGTGGAGATAGAATCCAACGGAGGTGATTAAGTCTTGTTTACATTTAATGTGTATTATTTTAGGCAAGTCGATTGCGTGTTTGGTGAAGTGCGTTTCATAGGAAGGTTAGTCAAGTTCGAACATGTTCAAGAAAGGAGGAAGATATTACATATCCTCTTTATTAAGGAATTACAACGGAAATTATTCCTAATGCCGATGATGTTTTTCTTGTATGTTTTAGACAAATGATTAGTCAATTAGGCGTATCAAGTGATGGCATGAATGAAGAGGAGACAGTGACCCCTTTAAATGGTGTAAACTTAAAGTGAAATTACTTTGTGTGCCAATTGATTTTCTGTTAATTTCTTATGGCTATAGTTTTGAAAGTTCTTACGTAGTTATGTGATACTGCATTCTGTATCATTTATTAATATTTTACGGTAAATTTTGCTGACTTTTCGTTAGTAATTTCATATACTCATACATCTGGCAGTGATCACTACCTATATCTGCTATGACTTACGATTGTTTGGGTAATAAGTATTACTATGTAGCTATCTTTCATCAGGCTCTGAATGCTCTTCAGTTTTCATGTTCGATTCTTTCGACTTTCGACATTGATTTAGTGTGATATCGTCAGACAGTGTAAATGAGTGTGAGATTAGTTTCTTTGTGTATAGTTATGTTGATTCGTAGCCAGAAAGCTCTTTTAGAAGATTTCCCCCGGGAATTTGATTTTTAATGTAACAATCTATCTGTGAAATTTTGTTTTTACTTAATTAAAGTTTAAAAGACTTAAGTAAGAAAATTTTTTCGTCCATTTTTTGGCAAAAAACATTTTTGTTTAACCTTATTTAATTTCATTTTGAATATCTTTCGTATGTATAATTCCTTGTTATACCTGAATTCTTATGTTAATTGTTATTTTAACTGTATATTGATAGTTGACAAAATGATATTGAAATATTGCTAATACACATTATGGCTATAATTGTTAGTATTCAGAATTGCCAGTAATTATGTTTTGCTTAATTCATAAATTATAACATCCAGATTGAATATTTTCAGGATTGTGGCAAACAAGAGTACATGATAGAAGATAACACAGCCACTCGGCCTGCCATGAGCTCATCGCAGAGATTTTGTCTGCGGTGGAACAACCACCAGTCGAACTTGCTCTCGGTGTTCGACCAACTGCTGCATGATGAGTCATTTGTGGATGTCACCCTTGCAGTGGAGGGCCTCTTCCTCAAGGCGCACAAGATGGTTCTCTCTGCATGCAGCCCGTACTTCCAAACGCTTTTCGTGCACAACCCCGACAAGCACCCTATTGTCATTCTCAAGGATGTCCCATATGCGGACATGCGCTCCCTCCTGGACTTCATGTACAGGGGGGAAGTTTCTGTGGACCAGGACAGACTCACTGCGTTTCTCAGGGTCGCAGAGTCACTTCGAATCAAAGGCCTCACCGAGGTAAATGAAGAGAGGTGTGACCTCCCTACAATCACTTCCTCACTCCTGTCATCTGCGGCGGCTGCAGCAGCATCTTCTGCATCCACGCCCCCTCCCCAGATGCAGCCCCAGACTGCCCCAACCTCACACCCTGCTGCAGTGTCCACGCCCCCAGTGGTGGCTGCAGCACCTTCTTCCACATCTCCTATTGCCCTGACCTCAACCCCTCCCCCTCCCTCTTCCCATTCTGTGACCCCGACCCCTCCCTCTTCCATCCTGGAGCGACCCTCCAGGCCTCCTCCCCCTCCTGCCATCCCCATTCCTCCCAAGCGTTCTGCGCCAAGTCCGGTGCCAGGAGCACCACCCAAGAGAAAGAGGGGGCGCCCTAGGAAGCTGTCGGGAGGAGAGCAGGGAACCAAGAGGCCCCAAGGAACAACTAAGGTGGAGCCATCGACACCATCTGCAACAGCAACTTCTGAAAGTGCTAGTGGTGGAGGGGAGAAACTGGGTAGGACGTCACCATCTGCAGATCGACCAGAAGGGAAGTCCTCTGAAGGGAGTCGGAGCGACAGAGAACATAAACCCAAGGATGCTGCTTTAGCACTTGTGAGTGGATCCAGATGGACCTTTAATTAGCTAAATTTCCAGATAATGCAAAGCTAGCTGTGACCTTAAACTTCATTTCTCTGAACTATCAACAATATTGACAAGATTTTTTGGTGTTTCACAAAATCTGCACACCTCGAATTCAAATTAAAATTTTTTTTTATCATTCTTTATGTTTTTCCATTACCATCATAGAAGCATTGGGAATTACTTTATTGATTTTATTTTGTAGCTTGAGTTTTAAATTATCATTTTATTTCTTTTATGTTTGAACATTCTTTAAAATTTTTAGTTTTACTTTCAAAGTATTAATTTTACAGCAATATTTTTATTTTTTATTACAAAGATTAGTGACATGGTGAGAGTGAAGTTATGAAACTTGAAGTATCTGATATTTTACATATTACATTTTAAGTAAGTTTGGCCTCAAAACTATTAGTTATGCTGTTTTGTGTTTTATCCTCCCAGGATGGCAAAGTTAAAGATGATCCTGAACCAACGCCTGGAACATCAACACAAGGTAATGTTCTTCATGTTTTTGGAAATATTGAACTTGTCTGCATGTCTAATGCCAGGAATTATTTTTTATAAGAATGTGTTTCCATTATGGACTGAATCAGAATGAATCAAGCAATCACATTTTTGTTTTAATACTTATACTGTTATCATATAATTGTGAACAAATATGATCAGGAGGACTTACTAAAGTAGATTATCATAACCAACTGCTTAGTGTTTTCATAAAAACCTTATTGAAGAGAGCTTCTCAAACTAACAGAACTAGTTCTATAATGGTATTATCAAACTGACAGTGAAATATACTGTGGACGGCATTTAAGAATTAGCCAGCTCAGTTAGTTAGTTAAGCTACATATGTATATACATTTCTTAAAATTGTATCAATTAAATAAGGTAGTATTACGAAGGAAAGTGATGTGAAAAATCATGCTTTAGGTCTTCGATTAAAGATCTTTACAAATGTGATCCATTACCTTTCTCTGTCATTATAAAAGTCACTATTTTGTAGGAAAATAAGTGGGACAATATAGAAAAAGGAGAGTTTCAATCTTGATATTAATAAAAAGTTAATTTTCTTTTTGATGAATGGGTTCTGGCCAATGTCTGAAGTTGGTTGATTATTGAAACACAATAAGGGACATGTAACGGTTTGTTTATTTTAGTGTTTCAATATGTTAGATTCACCTTTGGTTGATAAGCTGTAGTGGTGAGATACTTGTATTTAATAAAATGATGCTTCTTCTGATTATTGACAATGATATTTAGTTTATTGATAAAGATTATACTACGTAAAACTTTGATTCACGAATATTACGTTTTGTCCATGTCAGTGGACATTTACCTCATTTAGATGCATAGGGAGTAGCTAGGCTTTGTTTTATCTTTGTGAAGGCTCTGATAAAATGGCTGCCTGAGAATGATTTTACCGGAAGGTGGTCTTTACCCACTAGTTGATACTGTGGAGGTATAATATGTGATTAGAGTATCTAAAGTTGAAATGGACATAATTTCAGATAGTCCTCTAAAAATCTAGTCACACTTGTTTTTGAAAGCAAATCTCCATTGTAGAACAATAATAAGAGTAACCAAATGGACAGTTTCTCAGGAAAAAGTTCAGTATAGTTTTGTGCGTAATGTATTGTTATATACAAGTAATATTTGACCAATCCAGTTGATGGTTTCATCTACTAGTAATAAATTGAATTGTTTAAAGGAAGGGATAGATTTGATGATTTTATGTATATAGGTGTAGATTATTTTATGTTTACTCTTGTTTTAAGTTGAACTTAGAAGAAGACTTTGTGGAAAATAACAATTTATAATAAATTAAGTAGCATACGGAATGCATGTTTTCCTTCTATAAGAGGTTTCCATTAATTTGTTGCTTATTTTTTAGTATTTTCTTTTTTAAGTCATTCAAAGGCTCTTATTGCCATCACTTTATGTAATTTATGATTTAGTTGACATAATTAAATCACTCTATGAGAGAAGTGATATCTTATAGGATATTTACATTAATTATAGTTTCAAACATAACATGAGTTCATGAAATAGTATTCATGATATTTGAGTAATCGAAACAGTGTTTTATCTGAGAAGCTATTATTATCAATTCAATTCACATTTTTTTTAGGATTTTAGATTGTGTGCTTGAACTGGATGTCCAAATATCTAACAGATCATTTTTTCTCTTTCCATTTTGCTCTACACCAAACAAGAAGATGTGGCACAAGGATATGGTTCCTCAACTGTCACCCCAGATGCTGAAGCTTATGCATCAGGTAGGTGGAACAATGTTTTACAAACATCATTTCAAATTTTGGAGCATTTGTTCACTTCCCTAAGCCATAATTTCAATTCCATAATTAGGAAATGTAACATTTGATTGGTATTTTTAAGTTGCTCCCATATCTTAGTTTACGTTCATCACCTATTGTTATACTTTAGTAATTATATTGTGTTTATTTTGAAGCAGATCTTATAACAAATCTCATCACTAGCTTTCATGCTATGTATCTTTTCTTTTCCTGAACTTGAGGTTTTCTTCTCAGTAGTTCATCTTATCATATGATTCCTATTTAAATATAGGGAATTGAGCAAACTCCATACTTATTCAATTACTAGTGATTAGTTTTTGCTTACATTGTTGAAGGAGTGGGATATTGTCCCATTTTGATTGGTTGGAACTAGCGACAGCAAGTTGGAACTTAAAGGAGTAAGGTAGGATGTTTCCAAAAAGAGTTGCTTAGAACTACTTTACATAGAGTATTTGCTCCCCTGATTTCTTTCATCTATTCAGCATAAACTAACCTTCTCGAGAAGCTTGCCTACTTCTTGATTAACTGACATGAAGGGGTATCAGTTGTATTTCAGAATGTTATTCCATGAATATTTTATTTTAGAGTAAGTTCTTTTAGTGTGCATTCCTATTCTTGTTCTGGCAGAACCCTGCCGGAATGTTATATCTTTCTTCTTCTCTCTCATATCATGTATGCTGTACACTGTTGCATTTCATGATGAATCTAAGAGTAATGCATATTAGAGTTGCTATTTATACAATCTTTATTTAGTTCTTGAATGTGTTAATTGGGCCAGTAGTGTGATGTTGTTTATTTTGTATCATCATAGAAATGGTTTGGGTTTTTTTTAAATTTAAGGTGTCTTTATGACTGCACTGAAAATGATGTTTAACTTTTCTTTCTTTGAGTATGAGTATGTAACAGACTTTATGTATTCCATAATTTGTAATTATTTTACATTTAAAGATCCTGTGAAAAACATTTTGAGTATTTATTGCTGGAGGACACAGTAAAAAGATTTTGGGTTGAAATGATTGATTAGGAAGGAAATGTTTGGTGCAGTATTGTATTCTTGAAAATGATTACCTATTAGATTTCAGGAAATCATTCGGTTATTATTTGGGTTGTATTATTACATAATTATTTGAAAGAGTAATATAATATTTGTATCTAAAGTGATATTTAGTGTATGGGCTCTATTCATAGTGATTATGCAGTACTATTATTTATACCCTGAGAAATTAAATAACTCTTATGATGGATTGTTGTACCTTTGTGTATGTTAGTGTGAATGAGAGAAAAAGTGGAGAGAGGTAGATTGGTTTTTGTATGTGAGGTATTAAAATTAAAAACTTTGGATGCCTGAATGTGGAATGCTTGAGGAAGGAATGCAAGGTCACAGAAATGAGTTTGAAAATATATTTATCTGCTCTGGTAATGCACGAAAATTCAGCTCATGAGAGACTTGAGGATTTGCCTCGTGAAGATTCCTTATCCGGATGTCCAGAACAAGAATTTTAATCTTCTTTCTCAAGGTGAGTTTTTGTAGATTATTTTTTGAAATGATTGATGTGCAATAATTAAAATTGAACATAAATTTGTGACATTATGTTTTCATTTCGTCCTTTGTAGAAAGGCCATTATTTTGACTTGTATGTTTTTTCTCTTTCATTTTTCAGACAAGTCGTGTGTTTCTCCATGTAATCTTCTCATCGATGAGGTATTTCACATTAAAAATGAAGATGATTCTGATGACCCTGAGTCTGAACAGAACTGTGTGGAAGAGGATAGTCTGCAAGATATCGATATTAACCAAAAGCAAGATGTAAATTCTGAAGAAGAAGTGGATTGGACTGTTAACAATGCAGATCCTCAATATCCTTTGCCAAGTTTGGTCTCACAAGAACATGTTTCTGATGGAGAGAAGTTATACTGTCATATCTGCAGGCAATCTTTCACTCTAAAAACCAACCTCACGAGACACATAAAGTACAAGCACATGATATCGTTTCACAATTGTGGAGTGTGTGGCAAGGATTTTCGTCGGAAGGACACCCTCAATCGGCATTTGATGACCCATGGAAGATTGAAGCGTGTGGATCCAAGAAGTTAGTGACACCGATGACCTCGCTTGGATTCAATGGAAAAGGAGTAAGACATGGTGGGGGCTAATGACGCCACACCAAAGGCAAGTGCCATTGTGTCAGATAGGTATTAATTTGAAACAAAACATCCTCTTGGTAAAGCTTATGGTTAACACTTCCCTGGGTGGGTAGATTAGGGTGCTAAAAAGTCAGTCCAAGCTGTTGAGAGCGGTGTGTTCCTTCCTGAAGTCCCTGCCTCTTTACTTCTCCTGTGGTGTCTTTTTTTTTAAGTTGGTCGCAAGCAAAAACGACCACTGTATCCAATTTCCCGCTTTTCATTTTTTCTGATTTTTTTTCTTTGTCTAATGGTACCATTCCCCTCTACTTAAGAGGGGAAGGAACCCAAAGACTTTGTATCACCACGGTGGCAGGGCACTACAGGAAAGTTCACGCTGTTCTTTTCAGTTGAGGCCGAAGGGGAGGATGAGGAGGAGGAGCAGGAAGAAGAAGATGAGCGAGGAGAGATACGGGAGGAGGAGGAGGAGGAGGATGAAGAAGATGCGAAGATCCAAATGGCTAACGACTCTCATGGGCATGGTTCCCCTCAGCTGGATGAGGAGGAGGAGTGGAAAGAGTGGAAGGAGTGGAAGGCAGGAGGGGGGAACTGGGGGTCACAGATCCCATGGGAGGACCGCATGAGGGAGGGCAGTGCAGCTTCCCTGGTGCCGTCTTCGACAAGGGGGATCCCCTCTCTCCCCGCTCCTCCTCCCCTCCTTCCACTGCCACCCCCACCAATCCACCTCTACCCAATTCAGCGGCCCGCACGCAGGAGGAGGAGGCCAGCGTCCCGCAACGATGTACCCCTTCCGCCGCCTCTGAGGGGCCAGCCACAACATACGACCACGGAGGATCCCGCTCGTCCAAACCACAACCTCCAAGATGGCGCAGGCGGCGAATCAGGAGAGGTGGACGCATCGGCCCCACAGCCTCAACAGGTGCAGGCACGCACCTCGACGGGGGAGAATATCCGCACTTTCAGGACGGCCCTGGGGCAGAACCTGTATCAGTGCTTGGTTTGCGGAGTAACTTATAGGCACAGGTCAAATTGCAGTCGTCACTTTACGACGTGCCACCAGATGAGCAATTTTCACCAGTGCCCTCACTGCTCGCGGTCATTCCTAAGAAAGGACAACATGATGGCTCATGTTCGGGGTGTACACAAGTGAGGTTGGCAGAGGGTGTCCCACGGTAGGTGGGGCGCCTATGCCGCCGGGCGGCCTTATAGGTGTGTTTTCTATATTACTGTTAGGGGGAGCTCTGTGCTTATTTTCACAGTGTGCCTCTCTTTGTTGAAGGCGTGGGCCTTATCGGGTGGATCTCTTTGTCTTGCCCCTCTCCCGTCCTTTCCCGCCTCGGCCCATGCAATATTACCTCCCCCTACTAATTGTTGTGCTGTTGGACCATTTGAGGAGCGCCAGCACATGACTTGACTCTACCTTGGGGCTTGGTGATTTATTTGGTTGGGGTTACGGGTGTTGTTGGTTACTGTGAGAATGGTTACTCACTTTTAAAGTGGTTTTAGTTGAAATGAAGATTATGCCTCTTTGTTGTTGGTCCAAGACAGGGCAGGGTTTATATTTGTGAGTTGTATGCAATACATTTTTTAATAAATTGTTCTGGTAAATTCTTTTGATTCTGTTCTCTAATCCCTTTTCTTCCCTTTTCCTAGCTTGTTGTGAATGTTAATTGTTCGTGTGAATGAGGGTTTACATTTTTTTGTCTGAAGAAGTACAATTGTTTAAATTATAGTTCTAAATTGTGGAGGTGATATATCCTATTAATTTTATGGAGTTTTTACTTTGGTATAGGTATTACATAATGACCATCTATAGTTAGTGGGTTTGAGGGTACCTCAAGAGTGGAGATGTATTTTTGGTTGATTTACAGAATTTATTGATAAGTCTTATATGATTGGGAAATATATAATTTCACAAAAGTTACAAAAGAATGATTCACCTGGAAAAAGGAGGCTAAAATAGGTTGAATGAGGTAGTTAATGTTAATCATCAGCATTCAGTACATGTAATACCCGATCATGTTTGGAGATTATCATTTGACAGATTTCTATTCCAATGAATGAAAAATGTCTTAGTAATATATGGCAGTGTCAAACACTAATATTCACACCTTAGTATTATAATGCTTACCCTTAATAGTTGGATAATTGACCTAGAGATAAGAAAATTCCTTGAATAGGTTTTGAGGTAAAAGACATCAGGATCGGGTGATATCGGAGATTGTCGCTCTTCCTCTTTCAGTCCCTGACCATACCCTGTTATACCCTCTCTCCGTCTCCCCAACCCCTCCTTCTGGACCCCCAACCCCCATCTGGTACCTTCCCATTGGATTGCAACGCTCCGGCCGTACTTCTGCGACGGGCAGCAACAAAGGAGGTGACTCTGGAGAAGTAGCGTTTGGCCGGGGATGTGAGCAGTGTGGAAGGCACTTCACACATGCCTCAACCTACAAGCGCCACATCAAATATGTGCATGGTGCACACAGAGACAGCAAATGCGTGTGCAACATTTGTGGTGCTGACCTTTGTCGACCGGACAACCTTCTTCGGCACAAAAAACTCAGCCATCGGGAGTTAATGTGTTGACTCTGTTGCTTTTGGTTTCGTATCATTGTGGTGACTGGATACCAGAGAATTATCAATTTGTGGAGTTATTTGCCTTAGAAAGGAGGTATACTATTCATTTATGTGTGAGGAGGGATAACTATCAGTTTCTTTAAACAGACTTTTGAGATTGATGTTTCAGTTTTTATTTCGTAAAAAGAAGATGACTTATTGAGAAAGAATGACATTAATCAGCTTTTAATAATTTGTAATTTATGAATGAGGCCCTTAAGTTTCTGTGGTTGAGAAAAGAAATGACCTGTATATTTAAGATTCCTTCAATCTTGAAGCTTACAATTTCTAATATTTGAGGCTTTAGCCATGAGTTCAACTGTTGCTTTACGTGTGGGAAGATTTATATCACTGTATGTTTATTCGTTATATATTGCTATACTTAAATGAGTTTAATGGCAGCTATAATATTTTCACAAGTAGCTGAATAACTTTGATAACTCTGAAGCACTAATTTTGTACTCTGAAGCATTCATTGTGGCTGTATTAATATTGCAGTTTGCCCATGCATAAAATTTCACCTCTTGTATTGATTGTTACATTGAATATTTTGTATCTTATTGCTAAAATCAATGTACCGTTTAGTGAAAAGTTTGAGAGAGGTTGTATTTCTGTCTGATCTACTCCATAGGGCTGAGTTGTGAGCCACTTAAAATTTTGATGAACAACTATCAGAGCACTTTTCATTCCCTGTCTTTCAATTAATGTGGCCATTTTTTCCAATTCCTTGTAAATTGGTTTGAATTTGCAAGGTATGCTGTGAATTCTAGCGTTTTAGCTTGGATTAGACATGGCAGAAATGCTTTTGAAAGTCGTCTTCAGGAACATCGTATGTAATATAACAGACACACTAAACAAAATCCGATCACCTATCATGCTCTTTATTAAAGAATATCACATCATACAAGTGCTGAAATTATTAATTCTCTTTGTAGGGTGCATGTGTGGTGATCATTTAAAAAGTTACAAGCGGAGAAGTTAATGAATTTGATAACGTGAATTACTCTGGTATTTATTATAACATTTACGTTATGGAAGTTTCGATTTTCTTCCATAGTTCACACAATGGGATAAGTAATGTAATAAACATCCTAGACGACAAGTATCAGAGTTGAGTGAGCTAAGGTTTCGTTATAATTCTCATCATTTCCTCTTCCTACCTGTGTCCTATTCTTTGTCGAACAAAGTTTTATAGGACCAGAATTCAGATAAATGGTGTTGAAGATCATAGCATGGCTCCTGTATCTTGAAAAAGGTAATTCTTCTTGACATACCATTGTTTCTCAAAAATAAATGCCAATGTCATATAAGTAGTGCTTTATTCTGCCAAACTTCAAAAGTAATGGGATATATTATGGAGACACCAGAATCAGAGTAAATTTTACAAACATCATGCTTAATCCACAGTTTATCTTAATGATTTTCTCTAACTGTGGTATCTTTAATGCCTAACCAAATTCAGTTTTATGTCATTGCAAATTCTGTTGATTCTGGCTCTTGAATATATCCTCTTTTGATACAAGATGCATATTATTTGTGAAAGCTCATTTGTTATTTCTAGCTTGCTGTTGCTCAAGGCCTGGTAGCTCCTAGAATTGCGGAAAGCAACTAATGGAAAAATTTTGGATGATGTAGCCAAGAGTTATTTTTAAAATAAAGCATTGCGTTATTGTAGAATTGTGCGTTATTTAGACACGCTGCTACGTGTGAGACCCTTTACCTAAGAGGGTTGATTTGGAACAACCATAGCTCTAAGTTTTGTTAGTAAGTAGTGAATTTCATTAATTGCTTTCTAGTTAGAATAAGATTTAATGTGCACGCCAGTCCAACCAGAATGTGAGAAATGAAATCAAAAATTTTTTAAGAAAAAGTTCCATTCAGATTCTCTGGAAATGTTCTGGCCGTCGTATGTGTCGTGCAGTCTAAAAGTGAAGCTTCAGCCATAATTTCTTCAGGTGGCGCAGAAATGCACGATTATTGTTGCTGGACGAGTCAATATCTGCATGATCTGGTTTTCCGTGTCTGTGTTCTATATTTGTTTCAAGCATAATTTTGGCATGCAACAGTGAGCATTTCTAGAGAACTGGAGACATGTCTCTGAGGTGAGGACTCATCTGACGTTATAGACAATAGTGATACCCTGGTCATATGAGCTATTTCCAATAACTTCCCTAAAAAAATTGTTTTGTTATTTTGTGTTGCGTCACTTTGCATGCTCTCGTTTTTGAGTGTTGGGGGTGGAAGAGGTGGCAGCAAGAATAAAAAGGTTTGCCACTTCCCAAACCCCTTTTTCCCCATTCACTCCCAATGTTCCTTTAACCTTCCCCCTCCCCATGATGACTATCTCTTGCCTTGCGGAGATAACCGAAATGGAAATGGTTGCCATTCATTTCGTTGCAGTTGCGTTGCTGAACCTGCGTTCAGAAGCTGGGCAGTGGGGGGGTGGGAGAGGGGAGGGGGGTGGGTCGAGCAAGGGTTTTCTCCCCCCCTCCCCTATGCCCATCCCCCTAGATGGGGGGGATTCTATGAAGACCCCTGCACGACCACCTCCAGCCTCCTCGGAGCCTCCCTTGCCTGGCAGTATGCCTCCCTCTTCTTCGGGCCCAGGGCGCCCCAAAGCTACCCGTCGCCGTACACGAAGACGGGCTACAAGCGCTGGCCCAGGGGAGGGAGGGGGGACGGCAGCGGCAACCATGGGAGTGGACCCAGCCCTGGACCCAGCGGAGCAGCTGACTGAGATGAGCGTGAGGGGACTGAACCTGTTTCGCTATGCATCGGTCTCCTCAGAGGGTGTATACAAGTGCATGGAGTGTGAGAAGGTGGAGGTGACCAAGACTTTCAAGAATAAGTACAGCTTCCAACGGCACGCATTCCTCTACCATGAAGGACTGCACCGGAAGGTATTTCCTTGCCCGGTGTGTGGGAAGGAATTTTCTCGTCCCGACAAGATGAAGAATCACATGAAGACAGTCCATGACTGTTTCATGCCCAAGGACTGCGTGTTTCCGCTCGGGTTCTTTCTGCCACCTTGAGCAGTTGGTTGGTACAAGTATGGCTGCCTTTGCCCTTTTATAAATGCCCATCGGTGCGGGTAAAGTCGTTGGAAAAGGGGAAAGTAAAAGCAGCCTCTCGACTCATGAGGTTGAGAGATAAATTGTGGTTGGCACAATCAAAATGTGGCTGGAGTTCCGATTGAACTTCCTTGCCGACAAAAAAAAGATAACGGAAAGAAGTTAATACAAATGATTTCTTTTAGGTGGAATTCATGCTGGCACTAAACGGTAACGGTGTCAAAAGGAAATAGGTAAAGAAAGTTTTTTCTCTTTAAAAAGTTTACCTCATTTTAAATAGAGGTTAACCGTTTTTTGATATAAATAGTTTATAATTGCAATAATTACTTTTTCTTCACAACTTTTTAAGTGGAAGTAGAAATATCAACACTGTGTGTACCTTAGACGATAGCTTTAAGAGAGACTAAAAGAAAAGAATTGGAACTGTTTCAAAATGCATTTTGTGCTTATCTTGCACCAAAACATTTTCCCTATTCATTCCACTCACTGTTCCTCCAATGCTGTGTTGTTTTACTGTGTCCTCCTTGACAATTGCAGTGTTTTCTTACTGAATCTCTATTGTCCTCATCATTTCAGGGATCACGAATTTTATCAAAGGGAATTCTAGGGGGTCTGAAATAGGGGTTTTGTGTGAAAGGGGGCGGGGCCAATTAGAATTGTTGGCTATAACAACTTACTAGTTTTTTATCTATTTGTGAATGTGTTCTTTAACGAATGAATGTCACTTTTGAGCCTTTGCTCACAGTGTAGATGGAACTTCAGTCCAGCATGATTGTGAGAGTGAATGTGAAACACAAAATTTCTACTTTTGGGATGTCACATTTTTTCTGTCCCATTTCTTGGTGCTTTGCCTACCACTGCCTATTGTTCACACGTCAGTGGACTTTAAGAAAAAAATCGAAAATTCAAAGACAAAATGCTAACATTTGATGCTCATTAGTATTACACTTTTTTGAACTCTTAATAACTCTTGATAAAAATTTCTAATTAAATTTGCCAAAAGTTGGTTTTAAAAGATATAATATAACGGATAATTGGTATGCACACTGCGTGAATCAAGAGGTTGGTAGATGATGGCCTCCGAAATAAAAAATAATTAGGCTGTCACTTGCATTTCCCTAAACACGCAAAACACACACCATTATTCATGCATAACACAAACATTTTTAATGTTGCACTTACATTTAATGGAGTAAACAGTTTTTCAGAAAATTTTTTGCCAACTCCATTTAAAATTTCAGGAATGTAGTTAGTGTTTGAAATGCTTTTATCAAAATAAGATTGAAATAATAATAATAATATTGAAACTATATACATATTATACATATATATTTTTTTTGTACAAAAATTAGTTCAGCTTTGACAGCAATATCTTCTTCTTATTACAATATGATGTCTAAAAAACTTCGTTAAAGTTTGTGAGAATAAGATTTTCAATTCGGGTGCATTACAATTTGTCCTTCATATACTTCCATATACATGTCCGTTTGGGGCATTAGTAAATATTTCAGGAGTGTTGCAAGGAATCTAGCGAGTGGAAAAATAAACAGCCAAAGATTAGACTTCTTTGGGTATATCCTTTACTCTTCTATATCTATATACATTTAAAAATTTTTACAGTTTTTCATACTGTTTGTTGATATTCTAGATTTAAATTTGGGATTTAACAAGAGAGGTTATGTAGATTTTAAATACGGTTTTATACGGGAGGGAATACTGCTCACGTTGTAGTGTTGTGATGTTCATTGTCCTTGAGTTTTATCTTTCGGGACTTTGACAGCTCACATTCACTTTGGTTAATCCCAGGTCAGGAAACAAGAATATAGATGGTGTTGGTTTCTCTTATTCTCTATGTACATACAAATTTTAAAGATTTTAAAAATCAGTTGTATTATCGACAAATTAATCCTAATATTTTTGTTGTCATTTGTGGATTTTAAGATATACACAGATAGTTATCAAGAATTGTACAGAAAGTGGTCTACCTCTTCACATGATTAACGAATAAAAGCCAGAGCGTAAACGCTTGCTGGTGTATGTTACTTTAGCATATTTTCACAGAACATTCATTAGTTAACATTTATAGATCTCATCTATGTATCATTTTTATTATCGGACAGGAAAGAGCATAAACCGGCCGACCGTGGGATGTCTATCCATGCCCGACTTTCATTTTACTCCAGTAAACAGCGCACGGTTCCATGCCGTAGGTCCAACTAGTCATTATCATAAATAGACCTGAGACACATTCCTTATAATAAAAGTATATTTCTTGTAATTTAATTGTAAATGTACAGATTACTCTTATCCATTGGTCTGTAACGGGTCTTCTCCAAAGCTTTGGGATTCCATTCTGATTGCACCAAAGTCACCCACCTAATGTTATTTTCTTATATTTTCTTTAACTTTTCATATTTCTCTCTAACGAATGTTTATTCCACAGGTTAACACTGTTATTTCTCTTCAGATTATACTATTGACCATTATTTCATTGAAGAAATAGGTTTATACACATTATTTATTTCTCAAAGTTTGATGGGCCCAATTTATTTAACATTTGAGGCTCCCAGTAATGAATGCATTTTTCATTTATTACTGTAACACAGACTTTGCAAAAGTGAGTTCTTTTATTATGTTTCCTGAGCTTTAATTCTACTATATTTTATTCTAAGGAGTGGTGGTAATTGAAGGACTGGAAATGTTTTATCTAATTTTTATTACATTTTAATGTCTCTTTCTGGTACTAGTTTCTTAGAAACAGGTAGGTGAAATTATATAAATTTTTTATCCTTTTACGTCAACGAAAATTTTCTGGCCTATTTAAAGAAAAGTTATGATGCTATTGTGTGGCCATTTAATATTTTTAAGTAATTCTTTAAGTATAAAATAATGGCATTAATGCATTTATCACCGTGAAAACATTATCCATATGATTTATTTTTGTGGTGCTCTTATAAACAAAATGTAGTTATCAGTTACTGGGCATTTATTCTTGAATATAGATTTAATTTGAAGCAAATCGGAGTTTCGGGTTATCTTACCATCTTCCTTGATGCATGTCCTAAGTCATTGGCACGCATTACTTTTTCACTTTAGCAATACAAACTCAGTTATGTATAAATATAAGCAAGTGTACAATGCAATCTTATAATGGTGTTGGAAGAGGCCAAAAAAGGAAGATTTATAAATATTTTGAAGTTGATTCAAGAGCGAGCTTATCAAATATAAATGTATAAGTCTCCTGTTTTTAAAGGCTGGACATCTTAAACATGCAATAGTCTAATCAGTTACCATTCTGTCACAATAATTAAATAGCCAAAGAGGGAGATTTAAATAATCTATAGCTAAATGTTCACTTTTTTTGGGTAGAGGTTGACTATTGTTACCGGCATTTTTTCTATTTGTATCTAATATTATATGATATAATAATTGATTTGATTGAGACGAGGAAAAAAACTTTCAATAAATCCCTGCTCAACTTGATTAAGTTGGCTCACCACTGTGGTCAAAGACCAACATTGTTACCTGAAAGAGATAGAAATTATCTTAAATAGCTGGATTATCCTGCACCTTGTTGTCAGAAGTTAATTGTTGGCTTTGTGATCTAAAGAATGATGTGCAAGCGTGTCTGACATAGCTGGCTCTTGTCATTCTGCTGTGTGTTGTTATAAAAAAAAAAGATTGGAATTGTTGATGGTAGGTGTGTTATACCCTTCTACCATGGAGTTGAGAAAGTGATTTGTTAGGTTTTTCTATGAGATGGATTTGAAATTTGTAAGTCTTTGGGTAATTAACATATATATCCAGAAAATTATATTTTTGAATCTAGGGTATTGTACGTGGTACAGAGATATACCAGAGTGAATTGATTAAAGCTGTGAGAAATACATAGTTGTCTAACAACTAGTAAGAGATAAACGAGGAAGTCCTAGTGCTTGGAAGTTACACATAGTGTTTGGTAATTCTGCAGAGCAATGATCGAGTGAATGGAGTTTGTAAAGATATGAATTGTTTTAATGACCTTGGTTAAAGGGTGGAAGTTAGCATAGGAAGTGGTGTAACAACAAATTTATTAATTTACAATTATTTTATATTGTAATTCACTATTTAGAAAATGTTTCTTGATGTACCTATTGTCCCTGTAACTAATCAAAATTTTTTTTAACAATTGGGTATGTAAGTGCTGATTGATGCTCAAATATTTTGGAATATGTTCTCAATATTTGGAATGAGTTCCTCTCGTACAATCGAGAAAATACATCGGAAGGGAACAGTCACTGTGTGAAATGGTGTTTTGATTCGCATCTTTGGAAAATGTTTCAGCTGTTTCGTTTAATATCATATTTTGATGGAAATTTTGTTGCTTAATTAATTGTAAACTTAATTTTAAATGTTAAATGTTCTAAAATTTTGATTACACTGGGGAGCCCAGATATAATACTTGTATTTTATCACTGATGTTTAAGAAATTATTTGCTTACTAATTATTAAAATATTTTATCACCTGTGGTGTATAGTAGTGTTAACAATCATTTCATCATATATTTTTAGTTAAGATTGTTGGGAAAAATTCTTAACCAATCTAAAAAGAATTGGTGTTTAAATGAAATGGTTAAAAATCTTTTATTGATTTTCTTTTTGAATATGTGTAACAAATTCTCTATTCTTATTGTTTAACTGTTAAAGAGTTTTTGTTATGAGCGTATGAGGATGTAACAAAGTGAATGTTAATATTTGATTTATATACACAAATGTATTCCTGTTGGTGAGAAAATGCCTATTTTTACAAGTTAAAGATGTACAGTGAAATGTTCTGAGTGATTCTTTATGCACGAGAAGTCTCGGTTGGCATTGATATTGTAACTGAATCCTTCATGTAATTTTTCATTAAATAAATCTACCTCCAAGAATAGGAATCAAATGTATCCCTTAGTGTTATTATATGATTGCACCTCTATTTTTGTGACAACCCTCTCAAGCTGAATTTGTAGGCTTTTCTGCTTGCGTTAAACATGTTCATGCAAATTAAATCTTCGATACGAACATGAGATGGTTTCCTCCAGCATTACCTCGTATAGTCTTTGAAGAAATCATTCCAGAATATATATAATTTTTGTGCATTCAGACATGAAAACATTTCTTGTGTTATATATTGCAGTAGATCTGCTTAAGTGGGATAAATGTTGGTTTCAGTTTTCAAAGAAGTACATTATAGCTATCCTGCAAATGTCTTGATTGTTGTCCAGTTATGGAGGACCAGGATACGGAAGGTAAATGCAGAAGTCACAACATAAATGCTGGTCAATGAAGACTAGGTAAGAACAATCAAGATATTCACTAACACTGTATTCTTTTAAGTTTTCCCTCACACTATTTTTTTCTACAGATTAAAGAAATACTAACAAATAGAGTCATAAAATGGTACATTTTTCTAACATTGAACCACTTCCGTGCTTTGCTTCAAAACTTAACATGAATGAAAAAGAGCGTTCATTCTCGAGCGAAACATATTCAACCTAAGTACAGCCTCTTTCTATTCTATCGCTGAATGTTGTTAGTTCCTTGAAGGGTTTCTTGATATCCTTAGTCAAGGTAGAATGACTTTTCTTCTGTGAAGTGCACTCTTTCTCTGACTCTTGTAAAATTCTTTCTTGTGATAAAAGCTACGATTGGCCTGGAATTCCTATTCAATTCAAACTGCATACTTTTTCAGAGACGGATTATCAACCTGGTTCTTCCTTTGAAACGTATCAACTTGAAGTACAACCAACTGAGGATCGGATCCATCAGCTTCCCCAGAAGGGGGAAATCCCTGCTGGTATCCATTTCCTCAGCCACGCCCACCCGGTGGAGTTGGGCTTCGAGACTTGCATCCTTCCGGATCGTCCGTCCATTCTACACTTTGCTGCCGACCGGGGTCTCCTCGTGCCAAAAATAGAGGGGGTAGAGGTTGAGGAAGGAGACGAGGAGGTGGTAGGAGTGGAAATAGAAGAAGTGGGTGATGAAGATGGCGAAGACGGCGCTTTGTTTTATGACGATGATACCACAAGCACGAGACAGGGGACTTCGATGACCCTTTCTCCCACCCCTAATGCCCGCCAAGAACTCTGGGAGTATGTGTTGAGAGGAGATGGCAGTGTGGTTTGCAAATGGTGTGGTGAGGTGCTACCGAGTCGCACTCATTGGTACAGACACAAGTACAAAGTGCATGCTGTTAACCTCTTCCGTTGTGATCGCTGCAACGTTTTCTTCAAGACTAAGAAGGGGTTTGCAGGACATCTCGAGAACAGACATGGAGGTGGATTGGGTGAGTTGTCAGGGAGTGTTATTGTTGAAGGAGACACACAAGATGGGGAAGACGATGTAGGGGGAGGGTCAAATGGTAGGAGAGGAAGGGGTAATGGTGGTACATCCGGTAGTGGTTCAAGGAGGGAGAGGGGAAGGGGTAGGGAAGGGTCTACCACTCATGGGGCAGACTGGGCGGAACAGAGGCAGAGGGAGGAAAAACTTGTGGCTGAGATAATTGATAGGGTGCGGAGAGAGTGTGAAGCTCAGGGTGCCACAGTAAGTAGGAGAGGATACTCTAGGAGGTCCACAGTGATGAACTCGTCATGAAACAGCAGATGAAATCGGTTGTCTGGAATGCGAGAACATTCTGTCCATTGCTGTCCTCAGCACGTAAAGTAAGACGACCTTGCATTCGTGTTAATTGTTTGGTTCCAATCTTTTTTAAAACCATGTTTTTCAAATGAGTTTTTTCCTCTCTCTCTATCTCTCTCAACTGAATACTTCCTAGCTGCTACTTGAATTCGAATCAGAGTAACTTGCTAAGATACATTAACGGAAGTTGAATGTTATTTTTCCATGCTATCTCGTAGGGTTGCTGTCTTTTCCTAAGAAGAAAAATTTGATGACCAAGATGCTCTATAAAATCTAGTCTGTTTTAATCTCTCTGTTTCTTTGCTCTCGTGAAGGGTACTTAGATTGTCTAATTAGGAGTACTTGTACTTAAAAAATTATTCTGGTGAGATGTGGTGTACTTATGGTGAATGATTACATGTATCCATGTGTATTTAAATTACTGAACCTTCCATGAGATTTTGATGTCTTCTGATGTTAGAAAGTTTCTCTTGATTATCGATGTACACTATATTTGGAGGATTCTAGTCTGTCATTCATTTGTGTCAATTTAATGGAGAATGTATATTATTCTTCGATATACATTTACCAATCCAAACTAGTGAGGATGTGGGTTTGTGAAGAGCTTTTACGCTAGATTGGAAATGTAATGCATGAAGTCTCTAAGGTATAAAGAATTCTCTGTGATTGCATAGTAGTCTTGTCCATTTTGTATTACATTTCAAACTTCTAAGTGATCTATCTCTTTGTCTTGTTCACATCGGTTTAAGCTCAATTATGATTCTATCTCACTTTGCTGAGTTTGAGGACAGTGGACTGATGATTGTCTTGCGTAACACTGATGAGAAAAATATGATTCCTAAACTCCTTTCTAAAAATGTGAACAATTACATGTGGGTATTTTTGGGAGTTTTTATCTGAGTTGCTTATTTTTAAGGTTACTTTGTGATACTGGTATGTTTAGTGTGAAAGTTCCACTAGGATTTCATATCATCATATAAAATGGACTTCATTGGGAATTTAAAATTCCCTTCATGTGCCAACCATTTCAGCGAGGGAACTTAAAATTGTTTTGTTTAGTGCCTCTGAACACATCATAAATGTGTGCTGTTCTTGAAAAATATGCATTTTGCTTGTACAGGGTTGAGTATTTATATAAATTGCTTTCAACGTTTAGATATGTAGTAGGCAATACATCTTCCCTTACTGATTGTTCAACTTTTACAATCCATCCAGAATTGAAATATAAAATGTTTATGTACAGTGGTTCAGCAATAAAGTAATTTTTTATTTCACAAACCGTTAATGTATTATAAACGTAAATATATTATTTTACTTCACATAAAAGTCTATACATATACAAATTCCATTTTAAAAAAGTAATGATAACCAGGCAAAGATGAGTAATGTCCCCCCATAGGGGGTGAACTTCCTAACTGAAGGATTTCCTGTAAATGCATACACATAGCAGGATCCGCAGAAAATGGACATTCCCGAGATCATTAAAGCACCCACCTAGAAAGGTAAGCATAAATTAGCTACCCTGAATCATCTCTTTAAATCAATTTGTGCAAGTACTTTCTTACCAAGTGGGGTCTTTTAAGGAGAGGAACTGCTAGCAGCGGAAAAGTATGTATAAAATGGTAACGATTTGCCGTCTCAAAGGCAACTTTAAGATCCTCATTTTGGACCTTTTTGTTGAAAGCTAATGGAAGAAAGTGCCATTATAAGCAACACAGACTTAGGTTTCACTTCTTGGTATTCATTCACAAAACTGCTTCACGATAAGACAATTTACCAAACTACGCAATAAAATAAACACGACTCAGGTTTCGCAGCGTTGCTACATCTTCAGGATGATCCGGAGGACCTAAACGTGTAGCTTGACTACGAAACCTCGGTCTTGTATCTTTAATTGTGTGGTACAGTGAAGTCTTGTCACGAAGCAGTTTTAACATAATAAGGTAAATTATTGACTTAAACATTAATACCAGAAATGAGCAAATCTCAAATTACCGTGGGCTCCATAGGCTCCTAAAATTACAGCTGATGCTCCAACCAGCCCCGCAAATCGTATGTAGTTTTGGTTTTTTCCAACCAATTTCCACAGGGTAATTTCCTCTTGCAGCGGAGGACTTTTCACCATGTTCGCGGTCTGCAAGTTTAAGAGATGATCAGCACATTCATTGTTAGCCTTACCAACGAAATAAACTGGTATCTTACTGAATTTATTCCAGAAACTATAGCGTGCCCTAATCCTCTCGTCATGGGATTGTCATAAACGTATGTTATATATGATGTCATTCCAGTAGAAGGCAATTCCAGATTACTTTCTCAGGCTTTGAAGTAGATAATGGTATGAAGTGAATTCTGTTGATTCCTTCACAGTTGTTAGGTGCCCACTAAATCAGTAACATCCGCAATACTAAAAGGATCACAATATTTTGTTTGAATGTGTTGCCATCTGATGGCATATAAGATGAAGTTTGACGCCCGGAGGATTCTCCGGCTGCGCTTAAGGTACGTCACCCCATCACTTATCGGGATTAGGAAACTTATGTGCTGCTAACGACCGCAATTTCCAGAAAGGGATTTCAATCTTACATACCGATAACATACAGGATTGTGATTTTAAAAACATATTGCGCGGGAAATCTCTCTTGTTGCGTTTGTTCCAGGATTCGCGATTTTAAAAGACTTTTGCGCTATTGTATCTGACATTCAGATTTTCTGTGGGCTTTTAAAGATATGTGATGCCTTGACATAAATTTCCTTCCCCCTGGAAGAGAAGTTGATTGTAGCGTTTATGGAAATCCGGAGGAGAATACTTCTGAATCTAAACATAACTGATTTACGTTAGAAGTATTAGTCTTAGAAAATTTAGACTATCGGGCTCATATAATGGAGTTTATCTTTTAAGAGCTTAAGAACTCTTAACCAACTTCATTATGCATCAGCTACTGATGTTAACTACCAACTGATATCGCCCGACCTAAGCAGGATGCTTTGTCAAATAGATAAAATGACCAGGGAGGTTGGATTGGGCTTTCATCCTCCATTTAAGAAGGGGATTACTTTCAAACTATGTTTGTGGGTGTTTCTACTATTATTTTGATCGAGAATTTTTATCCATAGAAGTGGTTTGCGTCCTGGAAAATGTGATATGTCTTTTTAGTGTTTAAAAATTATTTATTTTTATCATTTAAGACAAGGAATTTGGAAAAGGGAACACTGTAAAATAAACTGAAAGTAATGAGATGAAAAGGAAACTCAGAGAATTGGCTTTCGAAGGGTTATATCCAGATCAGTTTTTTTTGGTTGTGTTGGTGGATCATAGCAGCGATGACAGATGCGACAGACCATATGAATTAAAAAGTTTGGTTTCACTACTAATTAGTAATTTCATTATTAATTACTAATTTTACCCTTAATTTGAAATATTGTTTCATTCTTGCTTCTTATGTACAGCTAGTTCCAAAAAAAACTTACCACCTAAGCCGCAACCCGCATAACAGACCTGAAGCTCGATGAGAGCGAGTCTAGAGTTTCCCATGCATTCTATTGGCTCTTGGAAGGAGGAGCATTCAGACGGCGCTTTTTTAAACATTGTGAAACGCGTTGAACGTATTTGTATCGTCTTTACTAGCACGAAATCTTGTTTAAATTTAGTGTTACTTTTTACTATGTCAGCAGCATAGTATTAAAAAATTAATAAACATCGGATCTCCTTATTTCGGCCTGAAACTTCTGCGTAATTCACCTTTTTCTGGAGACATCGGGTAAACTTACTTTAGCTGCTTCAATTATCCAAAAAAAAATTGTCATTGCAAGATTGAAAAGGATTATATTATTACGTTTTTTATGCTCTTGACGCCTACAGGAGGAACTTTTAAATTTATTTAGAGGAACTTCACGACTATGACGCAATTAGAAATATGAACGAAAACTCTGCAAGGAGATAAAGAATACTTAGGTATATGAACACAATCAACTGTATTTCAACTAATTTATGTTGCAGAAGAAATGCTATCGAGAAGGGGAGCATGAAAAAACTGCGAAACCTACTAATGAAAGCAAAGATGAAAAGAAACTTAATCTGGACGAATACACTGAGAAATAATCATTTTAAGTCAACCTGGTAAAGAGCTCTGAAAATTAGACCCAAAACATATTACAATAAAGTAAACCAAGTAAATTACGATCAACTACATCAGATAATTACATCAAATATTATGAAAATTTTAAATACCACCAAATCATATGATAGAAAGTAAAATATTAATTGCTGTGATATCATCATTTTCTAAGGTAATCGCTTAAAATTCAAATTGCTTATTTAGTATTTTAGAAAATAACATAGATATTAGAATAGTAGCACTCTTAATTTAAATACTGAGGACTACAATTTTTTTCACGTATCGAATAAAAAATTAATTTACGACGAAATTTACGCCAGCATTTCGTAACACTTTTCCGAACATATTGTTCATTGCCAGTCCCAGAAAAACCATCCCTTTAATTAAATCAAGTTCATGTTCCTTGGAAAATTATGCTGTCCCAACTTTTATCTGATGCTAAATCTCTTTCTTGCCCCGTGGTGCAAATTTTGACTCGATTTCTTCGCAGTTGAATTATTCTGCAATACAGAGAGATATAAAATTTGCTTGATACTACAATTACAGAGCATTAGGTAATTCAGAATATATGCATCAACATGCCATTCTGTTCTTACTTCCATCAGGCATGCGTGATGACAGTATCAGATGAAGCATTATGATTTTGAGATGAGATTTGGCTGTTTCTGACAAATTCGCGTCTGAAGTTTTACCGAGTCTTTCAGAGAGAGCGGAGGACCTCCACCCTGGCCCTAGGAGTATCCCCTATTCATTCCTTTGTTGTTTCTTTTTCTTTTGTTTCGTCCATCGAAAGGTATTATCTATTTTCTCAAAGGAACCATAAAACGGCCGATGGGTGAAGGTGAACTCCGCTCTGAGAAAGAAAACCCCCTTTTCGGCATATTGTGGATGGTCGTATGTATCCGGGGTAGCGAATTTGAAAGCGCTAATGAGGATTACCGACCGCACCCCTGCTGAGCAGGTATCTAAGGTTAGGGTATGGTGGCGGCGACCGATCACAAGTAAGGTGGGAAATGGTAGATCCGCGATTTGTAATCTTCGCCGCGGGTATTCCCTTAGGGAATGAAGATATTCAACTCTATTTTTGAGGTAGACGACCTTTCAGGACTTCTTGCAAGGAATCCAGATGGTTAAGAAACAACAGTTAGTATGGCAAATCAGAACCTTAAGACTGATTTGCATATTGCAGATAAATACCAGGTTTTTGTATACTTGCATATTGCAGGTTTACACGTTAACATCTGGTTTATTTACATTTACATTAATACCCCACGAGCCGCCGTATGACGTATGTCAGGGGGTGTGAAAACACCCACAACACGATTTCTATTGTTATACTGAAATGATTTTCAGAACTATGTACTAGGTGAAAGTGAGACTAATGATTAATGGTCGCTGCTTCGGTTTCTGAATGCCTCAAGTAAACTATATAACCCGAATTGTTTGAATGGAGCATAATATGTATAATGATTAAAAGAAAAATCACCGTCAATAATTATGAATGATGGGTAATATGAGTCATGGAAGAATACGCTAAAAATATAAACCAACGGATGGTAATCAGACTTACATGAGAATATTCCTCTAATTCTCATGATTCATACCTTAGCTGTTAAAATATTCTTGGTTCTATATGTAATCCATTATTCCAACATTCACTCCAAGGACCTTCGTAGCATCATCCTTCATCCTAGGCACATCATAATTCTCTACGAATTTTGCGAAGATGTTTCGAATTTTTTTAATGGTAATGCAAGGAAGATCATTCTAGTTGAAATAGGACCTTCGGAAAATCTGAATGATAACATAAAGTTGAAAATGTTTGGGTGCATCATATCTGAATTAGTATCTCTATATTCTGCTTTTAAAGTGGATGGCATAAACTGTATTAGCTTATTCTAAATAACTAATTCAACAACAAAAACGAAAAAATAAGTAATGTGCCTATCGTCAATCTATATAAATCAAGCTCCTCGTCAATGATTGTTTATTTATAAATATTGTTTTTTATGCTTTATTTTGTCTCTATATTGAGCTCAAAATTTCGTAGTTTGAAATTACTTGAGAGATGAAAAATTAATTAGAGAAATACCATCTAATATGTATTCTTTACGCTTACGAGAACCAAATCGTTTAACTTCTCTTACAACATCTATGATACAAAGTAGATAGAGCGTTGAAGATGATCTTACTAGATCGACTAAAGTTTCTATTATAATGTCACTAAAATATGAATTGAAACGTAAATACGGAATTGTAGACACTCCGCATATTCAATGTCGCAGAAACTTGAAGTTTATACGCCGAATACCGATAAATAATATCTCTAAAGTTATTTAGAAGAAAACATTGGCTTACATAGGTAGTAATACTAATGTTAGCGATTTCTATTGGTTTAAAAAACCTCGAAATCTCTTTCCAAAATAAATTGCTGATAAGAAGATGGTTTAGTTACTGGCTTAGTGAACTACTCGAACTTTCTTATAGAATTAAGAGAAGGTTGCTATAAAACATTGAACATCGATATAGTATACAATTTCGGAGATCCTGGGAATAAACAGATGCATGAGAAGGAAATTTCTAAAAGTATGATGAGCCATCGACGTTATATCTTGTATATTTGAATGTTAATCATTTTTGACTAAGATATTACTTAAATTGGATAAATGAGTAGTTTCTCTGGAGGCAGTCATAAACGGAAAAAATATATGTTGGATGAGAAAATTGAGAAGGTGAGCGAGTGGGTTATACTTTTAAAAGAGGTCGTTCCTCCTACTCAAAGTAAACAATTGGTCGACTAGGAAAGCAAAAAATGCGCCTACCTATTGTGATTCATCCAAAAATCTGGAATTAACATACCTCTTACACTTTTGGTTGTTAAATTCATGTGAGTGTATGTATTACTGTTGCCGTCACTTCTCACTTCCCTATCTCTATCAAAACAGTCCCCCTCTTGAAGTCCTGGTGAATTCATTGCTTTATTCACTTCTTCCAATCTCTCCTGTATCTTGCTTTTAAAATTTGTCACGGAATGTGGAGAGATGAAAAGTTTCTCATAGTCAATACATTTTAAATACGAAGGATTATTTTCAATATCACCAATCGATAAATATGTAGATAGACTAGCCATACCAAACCACCACCCATTCATCTCAATCATTAAAATTCTGTCGAAAAATATGAGAGTTACGCAGGGCCAGCCATCAACCGAGGGGAGCAAAATTTCAACATAGCCTCATATGCGCTTCCCCATGTGATATTACAGGGTTGGAATTACAGGTAAAATGGCCCTAGGAAAAACTATTTCACCAAGTCCCTATTATTTTGCGTATCTTTAACGTTTTCTACATTATAATAATTGTAAACGTTATAATAAACAATTGAAATATAAATAATGTAGGTAGTTTTGTATACATTCAAAATTAATTGAAAATTTTACATTCATAGCTAACAGTTGCATTCAATGAGCATTATGACCAAACCTCATTCGCACTATCTTTTTGTGTATTTTAGAACTTTTAAAGGTGATAAATATAGCGAGAAGAATGTTTAAGAACGTAATGGTTTGTGACTGTAACCATTTCAAGAGGAATCCACAGAAGAAATCAAGTTTATTCGATTCACACTTCAATGACTCCGAAAAAAATTAATTAATTAATTCAAAATTAATGTGAAAGATGGTAGTCTCGTGTCCGTCATCTTTATTCATTGAGGAAAATCGATTCTAGCACATTTTCTCTCAATTGATTTGGACGGTAAAGTAAAAATTCCAACTGCATAGATGATAAAATTTACTGATTTTTTACCGATCGAATTTTAATTTCGATGCTTATCAAATGAAACAAAATGTATCTAAAATACGCAGAGAATGCCTCAAGTTTTCAAACTATATATTTACTCATTGTTTTTTAATGTAGCATATTAATGTAATAGCCTAGATATGGCCATGAGTGTGCCTTACTTTACTTGTGTAGATTGCATTCACACAGGCTGTGATAAAACTGGTGATCGATATAGACTCCTTTGGTATATAATTTTAAAGGCTAATAACTGCTCTCTTGAACGATGTATAATATTAGCTAGTATTATATTATATAATACCACCCATTATAACCGCAGAGTTTTGCAAGCGAAGGCGTCGAATTCGAGGTCTATACATTTTTGGTCCGACACCGATTCAAACTGCGCGGAAATTTTCTTTCTCCCATCTCAGTCCTAAACATAAGCTCAGAGCGGCTCAGAGGCAGATTTTGCGAAAATTTCCTTCGACTTGCTCGTGCCTTTCGTCTCAGACTCAAATTTTATGAGGGGAAGGGGGTTTGCCTCGGTTTCCTAGGAATAACGGGACCTTGTGTGCGACGTTTCCCTCTGTGCGAGAAGCAATGCTAGAATATATACTGATTCGTTATAATCATTTTATAATAACTGAATTCTTGCATTACGACATCCGTATTGTTATAATACTATTCTGCTAGGCCAATGCCACCAAACTCAGGATACTAATAAATCTTTGCAATATTAACAAAGCAAATAAATCCATTTCAACTCTGCAGGCGGAGTTATGATTCAAGCAGACCATCTCCGCCATGTTTTTCCTCTCTCTCTCTCTCTCACTTCTTAAGGCTCGCTTGGAGGAAATTCACTGCCTGTTATGCGGGTTGCGGCTTAGGTGGTAAGTTTTTTTTGGAACTAGCTGTACCAACAAATGCCAATTAAAAGATGTCTACATGATAACTTGTACCTGTTGATCTATTGCAAGTTTTAATAGAAATTATTTATTTTTACTTCATGAAAAGGGTGATTTTAAGTAAGATGTGCTCTGCTAGCAGATAAAGAAGGTTACTTTATAAATTAGGAATCTTTCCTGAATCTAAGAGGTTATAATCCATATAATTCTTGAAAATTTATGCAAGCTTTGAGTGAAGAATTTTTGAACTCGGAAAATTTGACATCTACATTCTTATGCTTAATATTGAAGGCATAAGTACATTCAAAGTAATTTTAGAAGTACCCAATTATCAGAAGGAGGGTTAAGATTTATGCTGAGATAGTTATCAACTTCTCAAGTAAGACTATTTTATCTATACTGAAATAAAATGAATTATTGGTTTTTTTATTTTCACGAATTGAAAATGTCTTTTGAATTTGAAAGAAGTTAAAATATGTTCAAAGAAGCTAACTTAACCTTACTTTAAATTTCCTTGTGTCTTAGTTAAGGCATGCTTGTATGGCATACATCTTAAGTAAGAATGCATGACTAAATTCAATTTTAAATGATTTATAAATTCAAGGAAGCACCTCTCCTGAATTACTGTATTTACAGAGAGTATTGAGGTCTAGCTGATGTCTAGTTTTTGCAAAATAATTCTGAATTGATGAAGTAATTAGTTTCTTAACTGCTACTCTCAATGAATTTAGATTGCATTCTTTAATAATAATAAGAGAAAGCTGTACTACACTTGGGTTTACTAAAAGCTCTCTCATGAACAAGAAAATTATCTCATAAGTCTGTTTTCATGGAAAGGATTGTGTCAGATTGCTGTCTGTCATACTACAGACCTCACAATCACTTATCCTTGTGATGATTTTTTTTTTTTTTTAATTTTCAATTCGTTATCTTATTATCAGTCCTGTTTCATTTTTATGATAAACATTCAAACTTTATTCAAGGAAGAGGATTAGGGTAATTTTGTGGGCATAATTTATTCACTAAGGGCATAATTAATTCACTAAGGAAAAATGGACTTGAAAAAACGTCTGATGGGACTGGGATTTGAATCTGGGATTTTCCTCTATCTAGGAGGGTGTGTAATAAAACACCATGTTGGCATGAATGTTGATACAAAGCCAGACAAAACACATTTGCCTTTGCATTCAGAGTACCCTTAATGGTTCTGGTTTAATAGATTAGTTGGATAAAGCAACCTCCCAGATAGGGGAAGATCTCCAGTTTGTTTCGTGGTCCCATTGGACTTTATTCAAGTCCATTCTACCTTGGCATAATTTATTCTTTAGTGTTTAGATTTCTTGTGATAATTAGTTTCCTCTTCCTTTCCAACTATCTCATCTTTGAATTTCTGGTCGGAAGAAGCAGGCAACATTGCTGGCAAAATGTTGTTGTCTAAATTGAACACCTGAGCATTCCCCAAAAATACTATCTAACCATGGAATCTGCATACAGTGAAAGCCTTCACATGAGATTCATCTAATCTTTTGAGTCTGTAAATGAAAGTCATTTTACAAATTTCTTTCGATGATAATTTTAAATTCTATAGTATTAGGCCGGACTTTGTGGAAAGCCATAATGAGAAAAGAAGAAGGCACTTTGTAATTTCCACACTGTTTTATTTAAATACGACCAGTTTTGGCTAACGCGGTCTTCAGGTAAGAAAATAGAAAAGCAAGCACATATATATCAAAGCAATTTTGATGGGAGGAAGGGTTGTGAAAAATGCACTCATTGGTGCATGTTTTTTTGCACGTGTGCATGCATTTTCTGTTTTATTACCTAAAGATGGTGTTAGCCAAAACCAGTCGTATTTAAATAAAACAGTGTGGAAATTACGAAGTGTCTTCTTCATTTCTCATGATAATTTTATATAGTTTCATATATATATCTGCAATATCGAAGAGCTATAATTTTACTGAGGAATCTGGCAGCAACTTGAAAAAGTACAACTTAAAAAATGGGTTTTTGAAATTTTTCAATGCTGCACACAGACCAATGCCACATAGAGAAGACTCCAGGAGGCGTTGTGCAGGCATGGGTCATTCCATGCCAAACTGATCAAGAAAAAAAACATATTTGAATATAGAACATGAAATATCATTGCTGAGATACAAGTTAAATAAAAGTTATGAAACTTCCTCATAAAAAAAATTGCCCCTTTTCCCCTGAAGATGTGCTCATGGAGCACAAAATGCTCATTGAGCTCATTCAGTGTTTTGATGGAGTATTTATTAATATTTTAACACTTCATAAAATGGAGTTTAGAGCTTTGTTTGACATACTATATTATCTTATTATTGCACCACAATCAAAAGTATAAGTGCTCTCTGTAATGTTTTCATAATAGGCAAAATGTTTTCATAGTATTATTCACAATTGTCAGTATTTATAAGTGTCTCTGAGATTACAATAGAAGGACAGATCTTTTTCCTTTCATTGCTTTTTCAGAGTAAAACAGACATTTTATTTATTGAAATAGATTATTGCAAAACATTAGAGAGTGAAAACAGTTTGCTTTTCATATTGTTTTTATAATTTCTCTTATTTTCACGCCCAATTAGAAGGAATCAATGGGTAATACGGTGAATATTTTTAGTTTCTAGATTCTAATTTTTTATAATCTAAACTTTGGTTTAAGGCAGGATGAGAAAGGCATAACTTAACCGCTAAATGAAGCCACAGTTCCAGAAGTTCATTAGAGATCTTTAGTTCCTTGAATTACATCTCTAGTTCAGAAGCAAATGGGACACAAATTTTTATTGGGCAATCGAGATAATCATGAGAATAGATTTCGATTATTTTTTTTAGTTATTTAGTTCAGCTTATTTCATGTAGTTTACCTGCCGCACGAAAGAAAGTCACAGAGCATAAATTCACTTTGTGTTTCCCGCTGCCGTTCATTTATCGCGGATCAACTGTCGCGCGGAGAATGCTCATTGACTGTTTCATGTCAGACGGGAAATTCGTGATGTCTGAATAGCAAGTGGATTATTTCGTTGGTAAATGATTCTTTTCGTTTTTGATATCTTTAATTTAAAATTTCTCCCTATAATCATGGTTGGTACACGTTCTAAGTTTATTGACTAAGCTCTTTAAATTCATAGGAAGCTTTAATGTATCAGAAACTTGAGATGTAAAAACTAGCAATTCTATGGGAAAAGCAGAGAGAGAATTGAACGATTCGAGTGTTAGGAAGCTCTTTGAATAATATGTTTAATTTAGGTCCATTGCATACCAATGGATTTTTTTCTGTACATTGAAGTACCGTTCTAAATTACTTGATCATATCATGAGTACTATTTTCTGTGTCTTGAATTGAAAATTTGGCTTATGTATTGCTATTATTATTGTAGTAACCTTTTCTATGAGTTCAAATAATTCTGTGAATGTTTTATGCATCATAAATACTTAATGTATTCATTTAGAATAACCAATATTTAACCTTAAGATCAACACATTTTGTAAGCTTCTCCCAGTTTAAACTGTATTTTGCCGTGCGAGCGTTTGTCCCTGTAATATTTAAACTTACTCCTAAAGATAATGTTATCACAGACAATTAAAGCTCAGGGAAAGTTTTATTTATAGATTACATCCGTGATACTGTCTAGGTGTATGACCAGTTAGTGTTATAGGTAGAAATATCTTATCAATTTTTTTCATGTTTGTTATCCTCGTTTCTTTTATCTTTGTAGTGAAATCCAACTCATCTAGGATAAAGAAGGCGCCTGGCTCTAGAAGGTGATTGCCTTAAAAAGTATCGATTGCGTGCTTGTCCACTGCGTCTATAAAGGGAGGTAGGCCACTTCATAGGTGAGTGCATCTTTCTTTTAATACTTTCATAAAGGAATTGGCTAACCAACTGAAAGTTAATTTCATCTAATTCGTTCATAATTAGTTGAACTTTGACATTGTGAGATTAAGTAATGGATTACATGAAATTTGTTATAGAGAATTAGTGTCTTTTAATTGAATTTTTTCATGTGTTTAACTCAATCAGGGAAATCAATAGATCAGTATTTAGTCACAATATTTTTTTTCCATATCAATAACCCATGAAATTCCTCATTAAGTTAAATTATGTCATAAACGGAGTTTTTTCACACTCAATTTTTGTATCAAGGAAAGTTAATCTCCATTCTATTAATCACTTTTTCATGAAATTTCACCAGATGTTTTAAGTTTTTTAAGTAGAGGAATCACTTAGAGTATCCCTCTAAAAGTTCATATACCTGGGATACCAATATTTTCTCAATTTTAATTTTATAATAACGTTACTTACTTTCATTTGGTAACTTGCTTTGCCATTGAAAAATCAATGTAATGTTTTGCTCTCCATATGACTTACTTAGTTCATTGCTCTTTGCAACCCTAAGTTGCATTTACTGTCATTCTGACATGGGTTTTCGTTGAATATTCAGAAGTTGTTGTTTTTTATTTTCAATCATTTTATGGACATTTATGTATACATGGTTATATTTAACCATACTATATTTTCGATAGTCATGCTTTCTTCCTGTGTGAATATTTTTTAGACTTTAAATAATTTGGAACTAGACTTTCACTTTCATAGATGTGGTTTTGGAGGTATTACTTCTATGGAGCCGCTAAATTGTCTCAATTCATAAGTTATTTTTATTACTTTTATTGGAAATGTTTTGGAACTTGCAGTGATATATTTAGTTGTTTCTAGGCATTCAATGCAATTTCTGGTAAAAATTAATGAATCATCTTTGGTCTTTGATGTAACGTTTGATATTAAGTGTTGTGAAAACAGTGAAACCTCTGTTTGAAGAATATGGAATTTAACATATGTGACAAGTAGCTTTACCAATCAAGACGATCATTAGCTCCTTCTTTTGGTTTTTTAGAAACTCTATGTTAACCATTTTTGCATTTAACCTTTCAGAATGTTGCATTTGGGGGGCATAATCATCGAAAATGAATTTAAAATACATATTAAAACATAGTAAGCTTATACATTAGTAGTCATTATAAACTTTCGAATGAAGTCTCATAGTAAATCCGTTGTTTTAAATATGTCAATTTTTTTACATATCCTTTGACTGTAGTCATGATTAATGTTTTTTTACCGTCGTCTTTATTTATTATTCTAAAAAAGTATTTCTTTGGTGATGTACCTGAATAGGAGAATGAAAAGCTTAATCCGGATAATTTTCTTATTACAGTTTATCTAATTGGCATTAGGATCGTTAACGCTTGTTTTCCGAGACGAACGTTTAGTAAAAGAGAAAAAAAGTTGGAGGTTATTCAGAAAATGTAAGAAAAATACCATTTCTACGACTGGCTTTGAGGTGAAATTTGCTTGTAGTTGCTGTGTAAAAATATTTAACTCACTCACGGATGCTACCTCGGACATGCGTATTGTAGTTTATTTGTTAAAATAATTGACCTTGGTTTCGCGATTACTGTAATAAAGACTTCACGGTTGAATTCATAGTCACTCGAATAGTTTTTCGTAATTTTATTTTTTTATGAATCAAAAGTTTTTACATTATATAGTTTCTCAATCCGTCCGCAGACTTTGCTCTTCTTTTATATTATTCTTTGCGAATCAGCGAGAACTCGTGGATTAGTTATATTCTATCGAGATTCAAACAGCCGTTTATGTAATTTATTGGAAAGCTTACTCAATCTTTTTCATGATTTTAAGTTCTAAAATACTATTCGGTGCTCGTTTCAAAATTTTTCCTCGCCATCTGCGGGACGTCATTAATTAGATTTAAAAAGTATTTGATTAATTACTTTAAGTATTGAGTATTCTCTTTCAGACATTGCACTGCTGGATCTAAGTTGAGAAATCGATTTTTAAAATGCAGACAACCCACTCATAATTAAATACCATTGTGAGTGAGTTGTCTGTGTTTTAAATGTCTTATTCTAAACTTTGAGCCCAGCAGTGCATTTTTTTGAAAGTGGCAAATTGGAGCGACTTCAAATCGAAATTTTTGTAGCCGAAAAAATAATACGATAAACATGTGGCAAGTAAACGATTTGGCCGCCCGCCAAGCGGGTTCGAGGGCTGGGAGCGGGTCTCAGGCGCCCGCAACTTTAAAGTTCAGGCCCGAATCCGGTATTTCCGAAGTTAGGATGAAGAAAAAACCTTCCGGTGGGGTTGGCGGCCCTCTAATCCCGGAAGCGCCCGCGACCGGATTCGAACCCCAGAACCTTATCGTCGCACCTAGGTGCCTCGACCCACTCGACCAGCCAGTCGAACGGTTATAGAGACGCAGAATTTCGTACTGATTCGTCCAAGGCTGTTCTGAGAAGGGAATTCAGTGCGTTATTTTCCTTTAGTTGTTCACGATTTATTGCCCTATCAGCCGCCCGAGAGTTTTCCATCTACTGATAAATAACTATTTTCCTTGCCTCCTCGATCATGATAAAGCAACACATTATTTGCAACTTGCATGCATGTCGACTTAATAATTTTTATTTATAAGAAGGCGAAGTGACAAAAATGTCCTGAAGTTTGCTGAAACAAAATAACGATTATTTCGATGATTACATATTTTCAATTTACTGAAGAATTATGTCCATATTAGTGATAAGCGCATCCTTATTCGTAAAAATTAATTATTCTTCTTTCATTTCGCTCTTAAAACCAAAATATGTTTTCTTGTATGTTATACTATTGTTCTATTTTTTATTCATGAAGTTTCTTTTTACTCATGATAGACCATGCTTCTCTTCAAATGTCATAACCTTCCCCTCACCCTTCTTTGATTTCTCTCTGTTCTCGAAACACAAGAGCTATCTAAAATCATAGCGTTCGAAATTTGCAAATAATAAATGATTTAACTATTAAAATAAATTATTGATAATTAGAAAAAAGAATGGATGTTTACTTCCTGTTAATATAAATCAGATATTTTGTGCAAATCAAAGGACTTCTTTCACTCAGGGTCCTTAGGATGTGAAACCACTTAGGTACTTTATTACTGAGGTGGGGGCTTTGTTTCACAAACAGAAAGTAATGATGCCCTTTCCTGATTATTTTGAGAATTCTGTTCAAACAATGTCAAAAAGAAAAATAATTTAATTTATTTAATTTTTGATTTATCATTATCTTTGATTTTAAACTCGGACTTGAATCAAATGTTCAAACTGTTTGCTCCAAGGTGCTCGAAGCACAATACGATTGAAAATTTTACTGCTAAAACTATTCTTAAATCTTACTGTTCTCTTGTGCAACCTATTTCATAATTTAATAGTGTAATGTGGAACCCTCACCATATGACCCTCAATCAGGTTCTTAATTTAAAAATTGAGATTTGAAATGGCTTTATTTTCAAGAATGTGGTTCCATCATTAGTAAAGTGGAATACAATACTGTATATAAGCAATATAACCTTGCTCCCCTACTGAAAAGATGTACTGTGGTAGATGTTATTTTTTCACAAAATATTGTAGTGGGTGTGATTGATTCTAGTGAACTTGTTTCCTCTGGTCACTTTTAATGTTCCAATGAGATGTTCTACACACACCAAGCTGTTTTGTTTCGTTTACTCATTGGGGGAGTCAATATCTGTCATTTTATACCTATGGCTAAAATTATGAGGACGACAGATAAAGTCCAGAATATCGTTAATATTCTGTGGTTCACTTTACTCTTTGAGGCAAAAAATTTATCCAAACCTACCTAGGTAACTTGTAATTTTTAATTTATTGTATTAGTTAGTTTTGTTTTTAATCTGCTTGTTACAATCAGAAGATAGTTTAGAGTGATAATGAAATACTTCAGTCTCAATTCATCTTAAAGTTTCCTAAATAATTTTCAAATTAGAATAATTAGGGAAAATATTCTTAAGACTGCAGTTTGTGGTTGCATACTCATAGATAAGAATCTGTTTCAAAAATATTGTAATCCCACCAATGGTTAAGCCCCTTTCAGTATTAGAATCAAAGTCCACTCCTCCCTTAATTATTTTATCTACAAATTTGTAAGGATTAAAAAGCTTCTTCAAAATTCATTTTTGCTACTGGTTTTTCAGCATCATCATATTTTTTCCCTTACATCAACTGGTTTTTGGAAAAGAACTCTTCCACAGACAACTCTGTTGTATAGGCTTTTGCATCCATATCTTACTTTCTTATATATTTTGAACCTCACTTCTCCTAACGTCCATTACTTCACTCATTATAGTTTGGCGAATCTTCACTAGAGATATTACTTAATTCAAGAATATACTCATGCTTTTTTTTCCAAGTTGTACTCATTGTAATTTACTTCCTTTCGTGCCTCCACATAAGTTTGCTGGACTTCTGCAAGTTGTATTTTTACTTTAAATTCTGAATTGTTTATTTTGTAACTTGCAAGCATTTGAGGCGACTATCCTTGAATTTAAATATAATACATTGATCCAGAGGCTGTTGAAGGGCGTGATATTAGGTGGTAGGAAATACCCTAATCATGAAAATATGTAATACTTGGTTGCTGACAGTTGGCATTGTTAAGTAAAAGCAGTATGTTGAATGCTATGTATTGCTTGTGAAAAGATCATTCAACATCTGCATAAAAATGTATGTGTAATGCACCTACATTAGAAACAAGTTTTACTGTTTTCACAATAGGTTATATCTTTTCAGTTTTATCATTCATAACAAATGTTTAGTTTCATTAGAAAGAAATCACTGCAGTTCCAAAACTTTGTTTTTGTTTTTAAGAACAGAGCAAAATTTTTTAGGGCTATCAGCCAAAGTTTGACTGTTTTTACAACAGGTAATATCTTTTCATTTTTATAATTCAGAGCAATTGTTTAATTTTTCTGGAAGAAATCACTGCAGTTCCAGAACTTTTCATGTTTTTCTAAGATCAGCAATCGCGTTTAGGATTATCAGGCTATAAAAATCAATTCTTTCTCCTTTGTGAAGTATCTTTGAAAAAATCTTTGGCTCCTGATGTTTTTGAACATCAGATACACAGTGGTGGAATATGTTCCCTTACAACTTTTGCTGAGAGTGAATAATAGCAAAGTAGTGGGTCACTCATTTCACAGGACAGCTTTTTCTTTCTAATGTCACTTTCTAATCAGTCGAGTAATTGTCCACAGAATTTTATTATGAGCTAGATAGTACTGCTCTTTGAATCTCTTGTAATTTAGGTGTTGGTTAATTTTAGAATTCCAGCTTATTGCATCTTTCTGCAAACTTTCCAGTTCCAATTCCTTAATTTAAATAGCATAATTCTTTTCTTGAATCTGGACCATAAAAATCCTTAATATTTTTCTTATTAATTGGTCTTTGTGCAATTCTGATCATCAAAATTTATGTGACAGTTCCATCAATTGGGCAGTGCAGCAAATCAATATTATTTTATTATTCTGATGTCCATTAAATCTTAATTTTTACAATCATTTTCAGTTTAACTTGTACCTTCTGTCTTTGTACAGAGCGCTGCATTAATGGCTGCATGAATAATTCTAAATTATTCTCAATGCAGTCATTAAAGCAGACCTGCCCTCTGAGTGTGCACCACAGAGGTCACTAGTGGTTTTTTGTACTTCAAGTTGTCTTTCTAGAACATTCTAGAAAATTCAGAAATAATATCTCCTAACTTCCCTTTAAAAACCTTTTACGCCTTGATGGTATGCAACCAACAACGCAGCCTTTACGCCTTGAGCGTATGCAACCCGCAAAACACCTGCTAGTAGTGAAAAATTATTCTAAGTCCCCAAGGTCATTCGGTTGGTTAAAAAATAACATGTTTTTCCAATTTTATATTATTTATTGCATTTTAATATTTATACATTCTCTTTACAGATAATATTTTGCCCTCTGTACTTGCACTCTCAGTGGGTAATGCTACTTAAATGGCTGTATTCAGAATAACTTAGAAAATATTCTGAATACAGCCATTGAAGCAGCACTACCCACTGAGAGTGCAAGTACAGGGGGCAGAAATGGTCCAGATGGATGCTGCAACACCAGGAAACAAATGACACGTCAAAATCTTCGAGATAGGTTCGGCCAGTCCGGCTCTTCCAATACCAGGGACGTTTGGGGGTTAGGGCAGGGACAGGTTTTTTGGATGGAGTTTGAAAAGGCCCTCCCTCTGAAGTTTTCATTGAGATCTGTAATAAATGTACACTGAAATTTTGCAATAAAAATTACATTAAATATTACTGGCTTGAAAACTTCATTTCTACCTCCTGCTGTTGGCAATAGAGAAAAATAAAATCCATAAGAACGTTTATATAAACTACTTTGGAAAAGTTCATTTTCATTTAAACATAATACAATGTAGGGAAGCCATATAATTTTATTCTACAAGAGTTTTAAACTCTTGAATAGAAAAAAAACAGGCAATATATACAAACATGAGTTACTGCCAATTTCTCAAATCTTTAGATAATGAAAAATTAGTTTGTTTAAAGAAAAGTTGTAACTAAGGCAACTATTGAAGATCAAGAACTTTGCCTTGCAAACCAATCGTTAAACTTTAATTATGAAGTGCATTTACTATTAACGACTATTTTCCTTAACATTGAAATATTGAAAAATTGTCGCAATACTATAAATACTTCCACAAATTTCCTATTCGTTCACAATTCATTGTTTATTATTCAATATTTAGCAAAGGCCCTAGCTACTGAGAAATAATAAAATCTATGAGAAATGGATTGATAAAAATTACTTAGGGAAATTTACTTTCATTTTTGAGAAAATTCAATAAAAGGAGCTATAATTTTACTCTGCAAGTGAGAATTACATTTTGAAGCTGAAAAAATATCACAATTTTATTTGCGTAAATTTTTGGCGATTTTTCAACTTTTTAGATAATGAAAACAGATCTTGAGATTAAATGAAAATTTACATAGTAAGGTCAAATCGATCTTTTACAGAAAGATCAAATTCAATTACTCTTCTAAATTTAGCCCACTACAGAAGATTAAACTTATTTCTCAAGCATTAAAAATTACAATCAAAAGAATTCAACTAAAATTTGGGAACTTTGCCTAAGTGAAAACTAATGATTAAATATGAATTATGAAGCGCAATTAATATTCACAAATAGCCTTCTTTACATCGAAATGTTGTAAAATTGACGCAATACTACGAATGCCACCTCAAGTATACAGTGCTGAATTATTGAATTAAATCCTGAATAGTGAGATTGAAAGCTCTTTTGCAAAAGTTAATGTTTAGATTTCTAATTTATATCTTACATTCTGCGATCCGCTAAATAGGTTTATCTCACCTTCGGAAGTTATCACAACTTATTAAATTCAAGTTTCAACGGATAGTTTGAACCGATTGTGGTAACATTTCAAATTTCGGCGAGAAAAAATTCAGAAATTAAGTTGAACTTGATACCTCATCAAATTTTAATGTGAAGGATTGGGAAACTCACGACGATTCACTCGTGACTAGTGCACTCGTTTAAATATCAACTCTGTGAAACTTATCGGAAGCAAGTACTAAAGGTTAGCGAAACGCGCATTCATAAATCCTCACGAATTTAAGTATGAATGAATACAACAGTAATCTACCGTTGGATCACTATGAAAATTTTAAATTCCCCAATTTCAGATAGAAAAGCGGATCGTTAAGCGCTCCACAACTTTTCTATGAAATCGTGTAGAGAATAATATAGGAGAAAATTAGCCATCGTTGAAAATATATTTTACTGGATAGCTTTTGATTTTACGTTCCACTCATGCTTGTAAAATAAAATAGCTCTCGTACAAAGTTATCAAAGATTTATGCAGCACTTTCCAAACTCTCTACTCACATCGTCGAATCACGAAATTTACACAATCCGAGAGCTTTACTAAGCGTTGATATCCCTACAGCATACAAGTATTTACAAATTAAAACCTTTTCCAAAATATGACAAGCTCGAGAATTAGACTTCCAGGGAGAAAGAATGACTAGTAGGTCCCTGTTCAACCCCTAAATCGGAAAAGGAATCTATTCAAGAGGCTCAGAATTCCTGTCCACGAAATTTACTTTGCTTTACACTCCACATACTGGCCACTTCTCCACATAGTAGAATATAGTCACGACAAGAATTAAAATTCTTGCGTTTGCTTTGATGCTACGTGTGGTGTTCCCATCCTGGTATGACTAAGGTGGGTCTTCCTCTACTTCCGACCTAATCGAATCATTCACACGAAGTCCTTCATATTAGAACTTAAGTTCAAGCAATAACTTGAAATCTAAATCATTCTTCGATTTCAAGTCTAACATTAATAAGCGAAAATAAATTCAAGCAGTGAATGTTTAGTTAATTTCAATCAGAAGTGGTGAAATTTCAGAGATAAATTTTGGATTCTCTAAACCCAAATGGATGTTTGTAAACACACTCAATGAATTAAAACTATAGCGAATGTCAAATGCAAGCAAACACCTCCCAAATTTAATCTTTTCCACAAATCTAACCTTAGAAACCAATCTCAACAGTAGCAAAGTAGCGCGGTTAGCTTTCGTTAAAGACGTTTTCCAGTAGCCTTTTCTGTACTATGCTCGTTAAAGCATGTATTAGATCGAAAATTATTGAGTAAGACTACTAGTTTGATCCAAACTACATTTAAGGTGATCAAGATTTCGACAAATTTTTAATGTTACCATGACCGGATCCCTCGAAAAACCTGATATTAAATCAGTAATTAATGAATGAAGAAAAAATGCGTGGCACTGCGAAAGATTAACGAGTTGAGAGGAATCCCCACTGCTTAGCGAGTTTCTGATGATAAAGCGCGTACTCATCCCTACTCTAAACGGGTAATGAACTATAACACGTCAAATTGAACGTTCCGCGCACTAAATCTGGGAAATTTTCGAATTCAGCCAAAGTACAACCCGCCTTAAGTATATAACTGGCCACAAGACGGATTTTCAGAAACTAAATCACAGGGATAACTATTAACGGATGGTATTTCGCTTATAATTAAACTACATGAGAAAAGAACGGAGAACTTACCACCTGCATTCCGATCCGAATCCATTTGACGAGGCGGTGAAGTGAGGGATAGTAGGACGAAGCTTCTTCGGTAGGAATTTGGAAGAAATCCAGTGTTGTGCGAAAGAACCTCTGCACCTAGCCAAACTTGCCTGCAATAAGAGAGAAAATGTTAATCTTTGTCAATAGAAGATTTCTATAGCAAAACCACAATACTAATCTTTGAAGAGACATTTATCTTAAAATACCCTATACTTTAAGTATATTAGCCTATTTAAAACACGAAAGTTCACATAAAATATTCCAACGCAACGCGTATTGCCTTACCTAAAATCAATGCCAATTCAACCAGACTTCTTTTGGAATTCAACAGGAAATACGCCGTCGACCGTCACCATCGATGCAAAGCGAAAACCTCGTGAATCAGTCATCTCAGGTCAGCAGTTGGCTCGAGAAAAGGACGAGCTCCTTTCTAAACCTGCCTTATATAGCGTTAGGGAGAAGGGACCATGGGTAAAAAGGACAAACGAAACTCACTGATAATGAAATATATTTTGATTAAATCTAATTTCAAGAAAATTACGGCATTTTAAAATATTGAAAATACTACACAGTAATACAATTAAAGATATTATATCAAGTTTTGGTTATTTCAAGTTATTCGGGGTTTAAAAATTGCATTTTACTAATTATGTATTTATTACAAATATTTATTTATTACAATATGTAAAAATGTTTACTTACAAACATAGGTAATTTTTTTAGTTCGTCTAAATTAGATTATAGTGATACCCAATTCTTCATGCTTATAAACTGTAGTGAAAAATTTAATGAAAAGTAAATCGAATGCCATGAAATTGTATTGAAGTGCTCCGTTTGCACCACCGGTGCCGGTGATTTTTGACTGAGCACCTTTCATTTTCCTCACATTATTTCATTCACCAACTTGTCCTGAATTATTACTGAGTAAAAATAACTACTATACTTTCTGCCGATAGAAAACTCTTCCCACAGTAACCACGGGTAATTATTCAAATTAACCACCCTTACATTGAATCAATTCAAAAAACGCTATTGATGTCTGATATCAACCTTTCATGACTAACTGTAAACTCAAGTTTATGAAAGACAAAGATGAAATTCTGCACCAAAAAATTTTAAAATATCGACACTCGATCCTTCATTCTTAATCTCACAGTGTTAAAGGTTAACCATCGTCAACTAATTATGAATGAATTAGATGAAATTAACTTTGAGTTGGTTAACCAGTTCCTTCATGAAAGTATTAAAAGAAAGATGCACTCACCTATGAAGTGGCCCACCTCCCTTTACGGAAGCAGTAGACTAGCATACAATTGATACTTTTTGAGATATTCACCTCCTAGAGCCAGGCACCTCCTTCATACTGGATAAGATGTGTCAGATCTCACTACAACAACAAAAGAAGAGAATTACAAACATTAAAAAAATCAAGTAAATTTATTAAATAAAGGCATTGGCAATTGATTTTTCATCATAAGTAATAAATTATGAATGAGCACGGAGAGTAAATAACATTGTGTGATGATAATCCACCATAGATGTCAGTCTCTTAAAACAACTTTTGATAACTATCAATTTTACTGAAATTTAGGAAATCAAATGGAACATTTTCTATGTTTCCATCTCTGTAGAGTCTCAACAGGAAATAGAATTTCTGAATCAAACATGTAGTTGCTAATTTTTTGCAAAATATATTTAGGTGAGTTTATAGGTCAGATTTACAGTAATATTAGGCTATGCTATAATATACATGACAAAAACATTCACACAAATGTAAGTTTCATTATGCATTCTTTATTTTAGAATTCTATAAAAAGATAAATAATAATGATCATGATGAAATAATGAAAATTAGAGACAACCCTAAGCTAAACTTAGAGATGATTATGAGAAGAATATTAATGGAGAAGAGTTGCACAAAGAAATTGAGGCATTGATAACATTATTACATAAAATTCACTAGACAATTTTCTTTATATTCTGAGGTTTTTAAATCTAAATTGAATGAAAGATATACTGGCAAATAAATGGATAGCTAGTGAATTATGCAGATAATTTCTCTGAGGCAAGTGAAAAAAGATATTTCATAGAACTGAAATTAATTAAAACATACCTAAGCTCTTCTATGCTGTGGGTATGATTGAATATCTTCTTCTTTGTTGCAGATTTAAGCTTTAAGCCTGTTTTGAATTCACTTTTGCCATCTCTTTCTTGGACATCGGACACTCTTTACCCACTAGCTTATACTCCAACACCTGCTTTGGGTATCTTTCCGTATGCATTCATAGCACAAGTTCTTTCCACCTATTCTTGTACTCTACTAACTTAACTTATATTGGCTGAACACCTAGTTCCTCTCTTAGAGAATGTATTCCTTAATTTGTTGAATCTAGTATAGTCTTTCACATTGTTTGATTTCATTTTGGTTCGCTGCCCAGCCAGGAACATTGATAGAAACGGCCATTACTTTACAAAATTTTATCTGGGTATCTTTCCTAGTTTTCCCTTTTAAAGGTCTTCTTAGTATCCCACAAATTCTTTATAAAATCTTAATTTTATTTCCTATATCACTTTCCTTGATGTATGTTATATTACATTCAAATACTTGAAATAGGACACCTGTTCCAAAACACGATCTTCTATTGAAATTTTTTTCTTATCGGATTGCATCTTAAAAAAGCCACAGCTTTGGTTCTTTCTCTTGAAATTTTCAGGTTATACCTGTTGCTCAGTTGTAAATTATTAACTGCCATTTGCAATCTATCCTCTCTATCTTGTATAATGACTTGGTCATCGGCAAATAACATTGTATTCAGAAGGCACCAAGTCTATGCCAGGTGCTACAATGTCTTCTTTCCATTTCATCAGAAGGTCATTTATATAAAGATTAAACAAAGTTGATGACAGACTGCAACCTTGCCTAATGCCTTGGTTAATGATCTGTGTCAACAGTTTCCCAGTATCAATCACCATTTTGGTGCTTCTATATAGGTTCTGAGTAACTTTTATCAAATGTTTGGGAAATCCTCTTTTCTCCAGAAACCATAACCATAACATAACTCCGTTTGACCATAACATATCTCCGTTGACACAGTCAAATGCTTTTTCATAATCTATGAATGCTAGATGTGTCTCAAGGTTAAATTCCCTTCATTTTTGTATGATTTGTTTTAGGGTGAAAATGTTGATGCAAGATCTTCCTTTCCTGTAAGATACTTCTTTAAAGGGTTCTATTATTTATCAGCTCTGAATCAATTCCATCCATGCCAGGGACTTTCTTATTCTTTGTTCTATTCAGAGCAAATTTCAGCTCTTTCATGTTAGCAGGATCTACGTTCCTTTAGAATATGTCTTATAAGAATATTGTTTTATGTTGGATCATACCATAATCTCTTATAATGTTTTATCCATTATTCTTTTGATATAACATTTAATTATACTGTATCTTTCTCTGTTTTATTAAGATTTATCATTTTCTTATAAGCCACTTCTTGTCTACCATGTAAAACATCTTCTATCCCACTTATGAATCTGTCCCAAGGTGTCATATGTGTTTGTCTTACTATTGCTTTTGCACTTGTAAATATTCTCTATATGCTTTGTTCTTGTTTTCAATGGCCTGACCTATCTCTTCATTCCAGATTTTCAAATCTCTTTTCTGTTTGTTTTTCATTCTGGTACCTATAGCTTGGGTAGCTGTTTGTATTATATAATTCATAAGAATTTCCCATTCCTTACTAAGGTTATGGTCTAGTTTAGTTTGATCAAGCAGTCGAGTTAGTCTGTCCTGATACAGCTTCCGATTACTATCTTCCTTCAGCAGATACGTTTTGAAGACTGTTTTCTTCTCTTAATTGTTTATTTCTTAGATTTTGCTTTTTCCTCTCACCCATAGTTTTGCTTTAACAAGGAAGTAATCTGTAAATATAGTTCCTCATTTATAGATGTCATCCTTGTAGCTACTTTCTGATTTACAATTATGTAATCAATGATCTATAACCTCTAGATGACCAGATGAATTTATTAATAACTTTTTCCTTGAAAAAAAGTGTTTGTCACTTTTGATTCATTAAAAGATATGAATTCTCTTAGTTTTATCCAGTTATGCTTCAGATGATCTTCTGCATGTATTCCTATCAATTTTGAGATTGGTTATTCCTTGGTTCATGAATTACTAGCTAGTTTTATTATCTTTGTCTTTAAGTCTACTTTCTGTAATTCCAGGTAGAATATCTCTGTTTCTTCTTTTTTCCCTCTTCAGGTGCATGGGAATAGAGAGTAAGAGATTAAATGCAATCAGAAAATTTGATATGTTGAGATATAGAAAGAAGCAGAGAGCAGTGACAAATCCACCTTCAGGTTGTATACCTGAAGTAGAAAATAAGAACTAAATTCTCAATCAACCAACCCTCTACTTTCTTTAAGATCTAACAATCATGAAAAGGACACAATATGTACAAGGATGATCTGATTCTAGAGGACTAGGGCCTACGATTTGGAAATATGGTATTTATGAAACAAGGAATAGATGTCATCTCCAAGACAATGGGTTTGAATTTCTAAATATTATGAACATTACCTTGGGAGAAATTAAAATTCTCTGAATACTCAGCTGTTATACCTCGATGAGAATGGTTAAGATTCATGGCATGTCGGTTGATTAAGCGCAGAGATATTACGTTTCCTTTTTTCCTCTACAACAATACAATCAGTTATATACTTTTGAATCCTTCAAAAAGTAATAAAAATTTCCCTGCTTTGTAGTAAAATCTTTTAATGAACTGTTACAAATATTAACTCATTGTTTTCATGAATTTTTACCTCAGGTACTGGAGAATTTTACTCCATATATTTCATCACCCATGTAAACTAAGACACAGCACATGAGACTAAGTCTTTGATAAGTTGAATACATGCATTCATACACTTCTGTAGCTTCCCTGCTGTGAGACATTACTATGAAACAGTAATACTCTACAATCAAGCGAATGTATTTATTGAATAACTTCACATTTTTTTTGAATGAACTAAAAAAGAAATGATGAGAAAGTTTTACACAGTGGGTGACAACGAAATTGATGACACTGATTCTTCATCAACTCTCTTCTCAAGTTACCAAAGATGTAGAAAAAGTCTATTGATGAATGTCACATCAGTGTCTCAATGGAGGCAGACCAAGCTTTGCTCTGAGTGCATTTGCTTCCACCACTTCATTTGAATCACTTCTTCTTCCTGTCCTTGAGTTCCGCTCGCTCCGATGGCGATTCCCACTGCCCCCATGGCGATCGCTATCCCTCCTAGCAGAGTTCCAATCCTTTCCTGATCTGTTGTCACGAGCACCATGTTGGTTTCGTCCGTGATCATCATCACGATGCCTATGTCCCCTTCCACCTGCAAAATAATCCCTACTCGGTGAATTTCCAGTTCTAATAGTTTTCATTCTTTCTTTAATTAAAAAGGAATATGTATGTGCTACAAAGTTTAGTGGGATATTAAAACTGTACCTGTCAACCTATGAGATGAATTGAAATTCTTTGGGGAGGAGTATACAAAGAATAACCATTGAATGCTAAACCATGTTCCACCAAACATATTGCAACATTTTCTTCAGCATTTATTTATTAAATGAGCATAAACATACAGCATGAGGCCAATTATAGTGGGCAAAAAATAGTAAATAAATAAGAGCAACAATTGAACAATTAAGCAGTTACATAAAGTATAAAAAGAAAACAAAACAAACTAAAATTATAGAATTAATTACATGGAGTAAGCGCATAGATCAGACAAATTAAATGGATCTCTTGCAATGATACTTAAAATTGATCTATATAGTAGTGGATATCTATATCTCAACATCCAAAAAACTCAAATATAATCAAATGAATCGATCAGAAACTGAATAAAAATATAAGTGGAGTAAAATTATGTTGATAGGATTAAGAAAAATCAGAATAATTATTTTTTATCGATTTTCAATATGAAATTTATACATGGCACATTTACAAAAGTACACTTATAACAAAAACTAATTTACAAATGAAAATGACTGAAATTACAAAATTATCCAAACTCTGGATTGCATATTTGCAACCATTAAGACCAAATTAGAATTGATCAAAATACCAAATGCGCCATACTGTCTTAAAATTAGCAACAGAATAGGAAATTGAACAAAAATGTATTATTTAACTGTTGATACACTATATATCACAGAGAATCTTTTGGCAGATGTGCTAGAAATAATTATATAGGGACTACTAGCCAGGAAACCTACGTATGGCAACTTTACTTACCAGCAGGTGATTTGGATCGAGATCGGTGATGTCTCCTTTCCCAGCTTGGGTTTGATTCCCATTTCCTCTCTCTCTTATCGGAAGGCCTTTCTCTTTCTCGACTTCTGTGCCTGAAAAAAGAATGATAAAGCATTTACAAATGAGCCGCCTGACAGAAATACATCAAATTATTGCTGAATAAAGTCAAGATGGCAATGTTACATATGACAAAGATATTCTTATCACTCAGATTAGGATATAATTTTAATGAATGAATCACTTGCTGTTATTATCAATATTTTTATTTGATGATGTCCATTCATAAAGAAAGTTGATGATTTCCATTCATTAAGAATTGCTCATACTTTACTGCTAAAAAGAATGCTCCTGCAATAAGGGGGAGTTCTGTGGAAGCATCTGGGCTCCCAGTTTGAGGGGATCCCATTTTAAAATGGGCTTATGTGATGGAGTATCTTACAGGCCATGAAAAGAATGATTTCCTGGATAGAGCCCAAGTCATGTTGATAATCTTCACTAGAAAATAATCTTCATTTTTACTAGGATGGCGACAAGATTCAACTATAAGGCCTAGGAATGCTCATAAGTAGAAACATGCATGAAAAAAGTTTGAAAGGACCAGGACTTAAGGGTGACTGCTACATCCAATTGAGCCTAGCCTTGCCTACAATCCCTCTCAAAATGGCATGTCTGAATTCGCCAGCATGATAGCTCAATAGGCTAAACCATTCCCCAGATCTGGAGTCCCAACACCGTCAGACCTTTCTTCATGTCTGTTTCTCCTATAAAAGTTTTCAAAGCTCTTTCTCCTCATGTTTTCAGGTGCCTGCTTTATGTGAAATATATTCCCTTTCCATGATTTTAAAATTGTGATAGTTTGAAGTGAAGGAAGCCATGAAGGATAAGGAAGGTTGAGAATAATTAGGCATGGATGTTAGTGTTCCCAAAAACATAATGTAAAGGTGATGTACACATGTAGCCCAAATATTTTATCACAAGCAGCCCAAATATTTTATCACAAAAATCCTTATATATTTTCCAAACATCAGTTTTCAGTGCCCAGTGCATTTCTTCCTTTACTCTCCATAAAAGCATATAAATGACACCATTTTAAAGAGAAAGTTTTCTGCTTCTAGCTAAAAAATGACCAACAATTGAAATATCCACCCTTAGGTCAAAAAATCAAGTTAAAAATTTGAATTTACCCACAGCTTCTGGACTGTATATGTATGTATCGATATCTATTGATACAAACAAGAAATATTGAAACAGACACTGATATATAATATGAAGGTGTGTTTTTCATGTGTTTTTTATTCCTTTGTAGTGATGGAGTGTTTTTTGAAATATACTTGTGTGGGGAAATAGAGTATCCATCAGCAAAATTTTTACATGGGGCAACTAGTTCATAATTATAAAGAAACTCTTACCTTTTATCACGCTCCTTCAAATCCCTTTCTCTTGAACGTGATCTTCTAGGTCTGTTAGGAGGAACTGGTGACTGCTTTCTGCCCTTGTCCTTAGCTGTCTGCCTTTGGCTACTGGATGTGGTGCTGCTGTGATGATGGTGGTGGTGGTGTCGGTGGTTCCCAGATGATAAACCAGAGGAATCTCCTCCCTTTTGGTTACTGCCAGAATCTCTTGATTTCAATGGAGCAGAATTACCACCAGACCCAAAGTTTGAGCCTAAGGTACCGTTGGGAGCATTCCCACTATCTTTCTTAGCTGTGTCACCAGGCGCTCCATCCAAGTCACCTTCCTCTTCTGATTCCATTCCTTCATCCAAGTCATCGTCAAGAGCTGATACTCTTGGTTCTATCTCATTGTTTTCCTCCAAAACGTGACGTTTCTGTAAAGTCAACATACCCTTAAGAATTATAGCCTATAAACTTTGTAAAACAAGTACCTCCCAAGGAAGAACCAACATGAAATACGATATCATGTGAAAGTCCAAAAGAAGTATATCAATGGGTAGAACAGAACTGACAAACATTACCAAACCAAACCAAAAGAGAACAAATAAATATATGATAAAATTGTTGATTGAAGAAAGATTAGTAAATACTACCCTAACTACAACTTATTGCTCTATGAAGAAAACAATAGATAGTCAATGTAACTAAGGTATTATAATAGCTGTAAATAAATATCTACAAAAAGCACTTAATATACTTAATTGCTTCATTATCTCAATGGTACACTTCTGGATATATTTGAGGAATATGCAAAAGATATATTCATGCTACAAACTTTTAAAAGACTGATGTTCAGTGACACTAACATGGTGCATTGCACATGCTGACCTTAAATTTAAGTGGATGACAAAATATTACTTAACAAATCATCATCTCTAAATACAAAATTTAACTCAGAAATATGCAATTTAGTATTCTTTCATTCTAAGCTTTGTATTCATACATGCAATTCTTCAACTTTGAAGGTTTTACTTCTATGCTCAATAATTTCTTTATTTCGATGGAGCTTTTACAGGAAAGCCTTTGTCATCCTAAAGGAGAATTTAGAAGTTTGAGAAATTTGTATTTCAATTATATTCCATACTTCTTACTGTTTGAACATATCAGTAGTTTATAGATGAAAATTGTACTATTACATATAATGCTACACACAAATAAGATATCATACACATGATGTAATACAATCAGCAATTCCTACTATAATTTAAAGGGGTTAAGAGGTTTCTGTAATGTAAATGAATGGGTTTTTCCCTAATTTCCTAATAAAGCTCCTAGATAGCCACGTGGTTACTGTGTTTATGTGGGTGCTCATATGATTTCAGAAGTTAAAGACTTTTTAACAATTTACAACTAACTTTTACTTAGTATATCAAATTATGTCCTGATAATTAAAATAAATTTTCAGATACTAACTCCTTGCTGAAAATTTCACTCAATTACAAATCTCATACTTTTACAATCTCAATTGATATAAGTATCTTTGCAACTAAATTGGTTACTTAAAAATTAAATTTTTCTAAAGGAAGCAATACCAACCTGAAGTCTGGGTAGAATCACATCACAAATTCTATCTTGTCTGAGTAGTTCATCAATAAACTCATCCACATGAACAAGTTCAAATTCTGGAAAGAAAATAAATATTTCAGTGAAATGAGCAGTGAGATATGATGTGTTTAAAAACTTTCAAAGTCAGAAAAACTTACGTCCAAGGCGATTCTGTCTCCTAAGCTTTCTGTAGTCATTAAGCAATGGTTCCAAGTATTTGTAACAGTCAAGAGATGTTCCCACCAATCTCATGTAGAATGCTCCAAGAACTCTAACATATCTGACCATTAAATATTATTATTAACAAATCGTTAGGATAAGAGATATTCAATAAATAATAAAAGTGTAAATATCAAGAATATTCCAAAAACATACATAAATATTGTGTTATATGCTGAAAATTGATTATGGGATAATTTAAAACTATAAAAGAATTAAATTACACTCCTAGAGTAATAATTTACCTCAGTATTATATATTCAAATATTCTTGAACTACCATAAGAAGGAATAAAATATTAACTATGAAGTTACAACAACAGCGAAATTATGAGATGAACGTTCTGGGCCTGATTTAACAAAAACTTATCGTGCAAATTCTGCTAATACTTTAGAGGATAATGAAACCATGAATACTGAGTTGGAAAGGAACAATACAAGATGTGGGTAAGATTTACTTCTACTGCATTAAAATTAACACATTCTGTAAGATTTTGCGAGATCAATTTATCACAAATGGCTGAAATTTATTCTATGAGATACTTACTTGAATTCTTCATTTTTGATAAACTCAACTATTATATCTTTTTCTGGTTGAATCTGTAGCATTTTCAAGATCAAGCACAGGAACGGTGATGGCTTAATATTTCCTCCATACACACCACCTACATATCTCAATTCCATAGCCTTGTCGACCATAAGCTCGGCTGAAATATAAGTTTAAAATATAATGTCAAATTTAAATGATTCTAAAATAAGTCCTAACTTATAGATTACGAAAAAACTCCATCTTAAACCGTTGATTTCGATGAGAGGATAGCATGTTTATTTGATTTCATAATCATGCATCAAATACAAAGATTAAACCGATGGTTCAATTTAAAAGAGCTTACCTGTGAGGGCAAAACATTCTTCCTTCCAATATCTGCTATCGTAAATCCGAGACCGAATGATTTTTTCAACTAAATACTGAGGATTTGTGCCACGGATGGACTTAGCATCTTTAACCGTACGATTCGCCATCCTGCCACAGGGTGAATATTTCTTAGGTCAGAGATTATGTCCTTGGTTAGGTTTTCCTTAAACTTTTACACGAAAAAATAAGAGCTCATGTTAATAAGATAATTCATAGTCCATGTTGTACTTGAATCACTTCACCACACAAGCGAAATCGTAAACACGAAGCATTTCAGTAGTCAACTTTCCGCATAATCAGAAAGTAGATAGATAGCGCCTTAAACCAATCGGTAAGGCGCGACGTTTAAATACTGAATTCGCTGAAATGATTTGCAACATACCTTACGATCAACAGTGTTTAGGAATTATTCTCAGGTTTCCGCTGATAAAATTAGGCCTCATATCCGATGCTGACAAACTCAGTTCCCATCCTCATGGCCAGGGAATGATTTCACGAATAAGGTATAAAATGTAATTGGCGTTTAAAACTTGTAAAGATAAAATTATTATCTAAGAAATGCTCACAATATACTTTAAATGGACGTGGCGTAGCTTCAAAATCCTACAATATGGAGATATGGTTATTTGAAGCAAAGAGCTGGGGGGGGGGGGGGTTAATCAAGGGAAATTCATTATGCAGAGTTGACTCCGATTGTAGGGTACACTCTCTAAACTAAGATCTATAGAGATGACTGCCTCATATTTAAGTCCATGTTTAACACAATCAGCAATTAATAAAAAAGTTTTTAGGGTTGGATTAACCTAAATTATATTGCTTAACCTTATGAATACAGAAGTATTATTTGTTAGTTACCACTGATGATGTTTGAAACTTAAATAAGGAATGTAGTAATTTTATTTTGTATTCCTAGGTGTATTGAATATTTCGAGTAATTTTTAAAATTTTGATTTTTAGGTTAGATTTCATATACTATATGATTGTGACAACGAGTATTGTCCCATACTCCCATCATACCATACATAAACAATAAGTCCTTTTAGAGTGCTTTCTCTTTCTAGGTTGCTTATTTCTGCCTTGTAGGATAAACACTGTCTACGTTCCAAAATTATTAATATTTCGCGATCAGCTAAACACTTTAAAACAACACCAAAGTTTTGAAGTGATAACCTCCCAAGAACATGTACAGGAGAAACAATCATTGTAGCAAGCAATTTAGTCATCAATCACTTAAATGGGTCTGATATATAGGTGTTAGCTTGAGTCCATGGACTGATTACTAAACTTTTAATGCTCTTACTTCCATTTTTCAGCTTCACGAAGTAACACAAAACATTATCTGGGAACTCCTTTCTTGCATACATACTTTACTCATCTTAATCACTTTCCACTGCCAGTTTTGTTAACTACATTAGGCATATGATAACATTTTATAATCATTGCTTTAATAACTTTTCAGAGAGTTATTTTTGTCTGGTATTACAATAAAATCCATTAAAATTTAAAAAAATCAATTCATCCTTATTTCGTAGAAATTAATCTATTAAAAAAATAAATATATTTACCTCTAAATTAACTCATAAAATATCATTGTTTAAGGTATTTAATGCTCATATTTCGAGGACTTCTAATCTATATATAGAATTTGAATCTTCCTTAAAAGTTTATTCTTAATACAATAAAAAATGCAACCACTGTACACTAATTAACTATTATAGATATATTATGTTTTCACTATACCTATTATAGGAGAAAACAATTAAAATAACACAATTTAATAAAGATGTACAAATTAATTACTTAAGAATAAAGGAAAATTCTGCTAACACAAGGTAAGTGCCTTATAACTTAAAGATGAATAAAAGTAAAATAAATCATCAGCAAAGTACAGTACTCAAGTCATCCACTATCTGGATAGATGTTCTAACCACTGAAGTACCTTGCCAAATATAGTCCATTCTGTTTGCAGAAATCTTCATAGTTCTATTCTGGAACTGAATTCATTGAAATATAATATGGAACAGAATAGAATTCATTAGAGTTCTATAGAGCTTTCTAGAACATCTACTCTGAAAATGGGAATAGTTGGGTTTGAGTCACAGTCATGGTGATGGTTTTTACTTTGCTTTATCCTCATTTCTTAAGCTTTCATCAAAAGTAAATTTCTGAAAGAATAGCACAAAAATTGTGATCTTTGCAATTATGCAGGGCAAGGAATTCCTTAGTTAATGTTATGTGTCTAGTAGAATTATTAGCAATATTTACTATGCCATGGATACTTTTGTCAGCCTGAGTGAAAAATTGCTTGTTAAAAAGTTCTAGGAACAAATTTCAAGTATTTGAACTACTTAAACTTGAAATCAATGAGACTTAAACATTCTAAAAATTTTATTTATAATATTTTTCATTTATATTGATTTATTTTTATGTATTCTTATTTATGAAATAATTTAATCAAAAGTAAGCGTAGATATTGAAAACTCATCAATACTGTTAAATACATTATTATTATTTACAATCTTCACTGTGTTCTATTTTAATAAGATCTTAGCATAATTCTCTTGGATGACAATCAGTCAAACAGAGTTTCAACTTCATTTCAATAATGTAAGGAATCCAATAGGGACACAGTGTATAGGGTGCATCTACTATTGCAATGTCCTTTAAGATCAATGCAATACTGGTCTATTTGATGGAGATATAAGGAATTTGTTTCTCAGATGCATGCTGGAGAAGAACTTTCACTTGTACTGCATTAAATTCAGCATAGTATTCTTTATGGAGTAAGAGCATAATGCTCAGAAAAAGGTGAACAATTATCAATATTGGCAGTCTCATTATTCAATACAGCTATTGATGGAAGGTAAATGCATGGTTTGCAAAATATCAAATACCTTCTAATAAAAATTGAAACCTATAACAATATGAAGTCTCATACCAAGAAGTTTCTTTCTTCTAGTCATAATCCATATTAGTGTACTAATAAAACAGTAATTCTTAGTTTTGAAGAAAGGATTGCTCCTTTGAGAGGTAAACTAGATTAAAACATAAGGTATTTGTAATATTAAAATATTTAATACTTTTACATAGGTTAAAACAACAATGAAAAAAATATCACAATGAGAAAATGTTCCATACCCCCTAGGGGTAGATGATCTCTAAGTTTAATGAATCTGCTGAATATATTGATATTTGATACAAATATTCATTTCTTATGGAGGGAGAATAGTGTCATAAGGAACTGAACCAAGGATTCTATTGGCAATCTGCTGAATTACTGCACTCGCTGTTTCTTCAATTACTGGGTTGACAATTTCCATCACTTGGTCCTTGTTCTGCTGGATAAACTGGGTTGAAGATGTGGCTGCAAAGAGAAAATATTTATGATTACATTCATTTTCCAAGAATTTTCCAATATTGTACTTCTTAGACACATTATTTACCATAGCATAATATTTTTTTCATAAATAATATTAACTAAGAATTAGAGCAGTGGTGCAGTCTATGTATCACTTCCTGTAACCAATGCACATAGTGTAACTGAACAATACTGTTCTCCTATTATGTTATTATGTCAAGAGAAAATAAGATGTAAAGGATTATATCTATGTCTACCAATTAATTAAATTTGTTTTCCTTTGCACACTGTCAATGTCAAAGTTTTTGAATGCAGGAAATACACCTTCTGAATGTATTATCTATTGGTATGTTTCTCTAATAAAAATAAGGTCAAGAAAATTCACTTTTAAGTTTATTTTTATTAAAAGTGTAATTTATAAATTATTATTTAAATAACTGTTTGATATTTACTGTGTAATACTTTGTGAAGTGAATGTTTATTTTTCCCCTAAAAGAGACATTATATTAAAATGATGTAATCAGCTGAGAATGTAATGTGATAAAAGTTAAATAAGTTTTGATCACATTATTATTTTATACCACAAATTATTCTCTCATATTATATCATATCTAAAGAAAACTTAAATAAAATCCCCTATTTGATTTTTCAGATTTCTTATACTTAAAAATTCTAGCTAATACTGCTACTGTGATGACAATGAAATCTACTATATAAAGCAAGTTATTGATTCTATCTTTTCCTAATAAACAGAAAGACCTAATGCTTCCCAGTATATGCCCTAATCTAATTTATATTATTGTCATTAATGTTGGTTTCAAATATTTTTTTATTGAGAAATTAAATAGCTATCATTTCCTTGAAAAATTAAGATATTTTTTCTCATTGAGGATGAATCTAAAGTTCATTACAAGGCATCGCTCTGGTGCTTATTCTATAGTTCGATTGCACCGTGGCTCTTTTTGTAATCATCATGGGTTTACCCTTGATTACAAATGTCTCAGCAATTATATTCTCTCATTAGATCTAGAATTAACAAGATTCTTATTTTCCATCAAAATCAATGGAATGAGATATTTCAAGTTCTTTGATAATTTGTGGTTAATATTAATAATCTCTGTTGACATTCTTTTACTATAGTATTGTTCTCGTAATCAATACTGCAGTCATGAATGTTGAAGTTTATTGCTTACAGCTACAAATAATTATGTTATGAAATGAGTATGTGAAAGATGGAAACTTTATTTTTAACTTCTTTTTAAGGAAGTGATAAAATATACTACATGTAATTTATCTCAGGTAGGATTTTTTAAAAATAACAACATCATAAGATGGCAAAAGTGGAAAGAATGTATGAAGGAGCATTAAAATTCAAAGTTTTAACTCTTTAAAAAGAGAAAATTGAGAAAAATAATGAAGATGGTTTGGACATGTGATGAAGGAGGTAAAGCTGGAGAGGAAAAGAGCAAGAGGGAGACCAAGATCAAGATGGGTTGACACAGTCCAAAAGACTCTAAAGATAAGAAACCTAGATTGGAACAAAATGATGGAAGAGGAGTGGTAGAAGGATTGAGGAAAGTGGAGATGTATCGTAAATACATAAATAATGCTTTTTTTCCTTTAATCTTTCATAAGTAATATTGAATACCTTTAATTCTTTCCTATTTTAGTATTTGGATATTTATGTAGTACTTTTATGCTGATTTCTTTCTTATTTCTATTTTTTCTTCTTTTGGGTGAATGCGCATTTATTGGTTTCATTTCATCATGTAATTTCCATCATATTATTGTTGATTTTAATATCATACACAGCTTTCCATTTCTTCTTGTAGCTTGTACTATTAGTAAATTTGTGCAGGTTTTTCATACTCCTCTTCTTTGTGAGTGTTTTCTGCTGTGGATCTTTTTTCCTAAGATAATACCTTAGGTTTGATTTACATCCACTCCTTCTAAAGTTTTTTGAATCTATTTCTATTTACACCTTACTTATGTTTTGATCAATATTACTGACAGCAGGTTAGATGGAAGAGGACACTTTTTAGTTTCAATCTCGGCTTAATAAAGATCTTATACCCCAACCCAGCAGGAGCTGGATCAGGGAAAATGATAGCGATGATGATCTCTAAAACCTTTCACTACAGCACCTTTTTAGCATGATTAGCACAATATTTCTTGGGATAAATAATTGACTGAAATTTTGCTGTCATTGGATTCTGGGTTTCTGTTTTCCTCATGTAAACCACTCAGGTCAATCACTCACAAACCACATTCCTGCAGCTATAACAAGAGATTTAGACTTACAAATGAGATCGTTTCCTCTTCCTCCGCCAAGGAAATCCATTTTGGAGTCGCCAACTTTGACCTTGGTGATCACATCGGTCACTTCCAGATATTTAGCACCACGCTTCTGAATGGTCTTTCCAGTGATCTTAAGATCGGCCCTCGTGTTGGCTGTTTATTAAAGGAAAATAAAAGGAAAATTATATATAGCCACTATTTCTCTTTTCTGCGAGTAAAAAATGTCAGTAAAAACAATTAAAAATATTTATATATTTTTAATTTTTAGTACCCTAATTCAGAGGTGGCCAATTTTTTATAGTTAATACGCCAATTATTTCACTTTTATTTGAGATATGCCATCAAAACAGTAATAACGCACCTTAAATTATAGTTGATGCCCTCTCCAGCATTCAGGAGTAGGTTATTTCATGTGCGCAAGTATTCATGTATGTGTGTGTGCAAATAAATAATAAATTTATTATTTTTTATGGATTCAATGTGTCACTTAGGGGCAGGGCATGTCAACATGGTGGCACGTAAGAACTATATCGATATAATTAATTATATGATATAATTACATGTACGTCCATTATTACCTCGGAATATTTTCGTTTGATTATTTTTTAGTAATATTTCTTCTTTATCTTAATTATATTTTCATAGCAGTGGAACTTAAAGTATGAACGTTGAAAATTTTCTACAAATTGATATTTTATGAATAAATTTTAAAAAGTCAAGAAATCTAGAAGCACTACTAGAAGTACTACACTAGAAGAATTGGTAAAATCATAATTACATCGAGCGCGGCCCGAATGAATTTAACTTGGTAATAAATGACCTGCAGCAGAGATGAGTTTGACACTTCGGATGTATTGCGTCACCCCCGGTGGATGCGCCGGGTTGTTCATCCAGAAGAATTTTTATTTGTTTTATTTTTTAAAATTTAGGACTTAAATACTCGAGAAGTTTTCAGTTGCTATTAAAATATATTCATGGCCTGTAAAATTTTATTACTGGTCTCTTAATTTAACTGAACGCGACTGCATTTTCGAATGTATATTCGGTAATTATATCTATTTAATAAAATCAGGGTCTTGCATGAATTATTTCGAGGAATGTGCTGATTTTAGTGGAAATTTCGACAGAAAACAATTTTTGGATTAATCTTTTACATCCGTAAGATATCTTTGATGATAATTTTTACTCATTTTCATTGGGTTTGGAAACTATAACATTAAATGAGAAGGTAAGGAAAAAAATGTGATGTTCACAAGATTTAATCTAAAATAAAAAATGACCGGTTTCGTCTAAACCGCTTCATAAGTCATGTAAATTACCTGAATATAGCGATTTAGCCGAAATCGGTCGTTTTTGTTTTTAAAATGAATCGTGTAAAAATCACTAAGTTTTCCCTTACTTTCATTGTATTGTTCCACGAGGTCCGGCCAACGTTGATAAATTTTATTGAAGATTTTAAGTGAACATCATACCCTATAAATATTTAAACAGCTATTTATCACTCTCTTTCACTAATGATTCTTCATTAAAGATTAAAGAATTTATTCAAAGGGAAAATCGTGATAGGTAGCCATTTCCAAGTTATTTAGTGACACGCAAGCCATAATTAACTTCTCTCAATAATTATGATAATTATTTCTTGCGTCATTCGTTACGCTAGATAAGATTTTCTTTAAGAAAGTCATCAATTACGAAAATTGCCATTGACTTAATTTGACGAACTACCAGTTACATAAAGTAAACAAAATATCAGTAATTGCGGGGTTATTGTGTATTGTTACGGTGGAACTGAACTGAAACAGTACTGGCATACTTAGGAAACAGTTTCATTAGAAGTACGTTTAGTTAACTCTTCATAAACCATAAAATTCATAGGCAAATTTCGATCATATAGTTCATTTCTATACAAAATAAAAAAAGTTATGTAAAAACAATACCGTTAAAGTTTCTTCTAATTCGGAAACTGCACACCTGGAAGGGATAATTGGCAATTATTTATACGCCTACAGATTCATAAATAGGTTACATTTTTCAGTAACAACTGTATATCTAAAAGAATAGGCACATTTACTGGGTACGTGTCGTAACAAGCGAGTTTTAACTGAGCGGGAAAGGTTAATAAAATTAATCTGTTCCAGTTACTTGAGAAATACTTGCTACCCGACGCCGGAATGCCGGAGAACTGGTCCTTTTGTAAATAAATAGGGCAACGAGAGACTGGATTGTTTCCAAAGAAATGCATCACTTCAGTTAATTTACGTTCACCCCCTTTTGTACAGGAGAAGTCACGCTCTTCACAAATCACAGCTGTTCTTTGCCCCAAGTTCATTCTTTTCCCATCGGAAATTAAGGCACAAAAAACACTGAGAATCAATCCAGAGTATATTTTAGGCATAGCTAAATTCGTTGCAAACTTTTGATACTTACTAATGTTGCTGACGAATACTCCTTTTCCATTGAGGGGTACGAGAAGCAGGCGTCCCTTCACGTCGTAGTCAGTGGTGACATCCAAATGAGGAAGTGTGACTGAAAATTCAATCTGGTTGGTCTTGATATCGCTCCTATGAATTGGAAAAAAAATTCGAGCATTTAAAAAGAAATTCAGCCAAAGAAAGAGCAACTATCGAAGTGGTTCAAAAAGGAACGAGTAAAATAATGTTTATACCAGACTAATCAGTTTTTAACGACCAAAGAGAGTAAAGGCTGAAGATTAAAATTATACTCATGATAAAATCTGTTGGACTTGATGCTTGATTTCATAGTTATTTAAGATCTGGGAGTGATATAATAGTTTCAGCGATAACTGGAATGAGGTTACAAATAGCTTCTTCAAGGCATTCTGAGAATATGCTACGTATAGCTCACAAAAGGGACGCATCACAAGTAGAGTTAGGCTAAATATCTTCAAAATCGTCTGGAAAAGCATTCCCTTTCCATGAAGTTCTGCCTGAGATCCGGATTACTTACTTGAGTTTGTTTATTTGGAAGGCGCTAGCACCTTTAACCTTCAAGTTCTTAAGGATTGCAGTCACTTGAAGAGCCTCGTTGTCTCTTTCCACTTGCAGTACTGGAAGGACGAAGGGCTCCAGAGGTGGAACTTGCATCTGTGCTATTCCTGCGAAATAGAACCGAATCATGTAATTAAAGCTAATCTAGATTCCAAAACCTCGATATATGACGAGTAAGAAAGAATGCAGAGTAACAGTGATCGATTTAATTTCTTCATTATCTTAATAATGGTCGAATTTGCGGGCTCGGAGATTGGCATTTGACTTTTAAAAAATTTCACTTCATAACAGACACTAATAATTATTCTAATTTGTGCTTTTGTACGATTTACAGGTGTAATTTTATCAATGAATCCAAAATAATACGCTCGTATTTTTTTGCTTTGCTTCCACCCAAGATTCAATCTGTAAAATTTTATTTATAGTGAAATATTCCGTTCTGTTTAAAACCACCTTCATAGCACGAATTCTTGACATAACTCAAACAATTTCTATAAGTTTAAATGATAGTTTGTCCGCAACCTTATGCATATACATTACTTGAATATCACATAACAAATATATCAAGCAAGCACTGATTCATTTATTATTCTTATTATGTAATTATTTCTTATCGAATAAAAAAACTATTTTCTTGAGATCATCTATCGCTTTCTGTTTTCAGTCAACTTCAAAAATACTTTCTCTTATGATAAAAAGGTTATCTACCTTTCTACATCTAAAAATTTGGCAAAAAACGACATATTTCGTTCAAACATTAGCATTCAAAATTATGTATCACTACGGGATTCTCTATTGGCGTAGTTATTATTCCGAGGTCAGACGCAAATGAGGTGGTCAAGTTTCAGTTTTTCGAGAGATAGGTTGTTAAGACATCCGAGGTGCCGTTTTGCCTCTAGGAGTGCCCTTCTGATGGCAATGACCTACTCTCTCGAAGGACCTGCATCTTCACGTCCGGTGAAAGATGAAAAACAGCGAAAACTACTCTCACTGATAACTCTTGATTTAGATCACACTAACCATCTCAGCACCAAAATTCATTCCGAACGGAGAATTACTCATTGAGTTGAGTTGAATACTTCATTTTTGCTGACAAAATAAAAGCCGACTAGCTTCCAAAGAGCATAAAATAATGTGGCAGGATTTGGTTTGTTTTGACCATCTCTAGGTTAAACCTTTGAGAATTTTTCCACATATTAAGTAATTTATATAAATAAGTCGCACAGATAAAGTATAACTAGCTGAAAGTCTCGAGCGTCTTATCTCAAACTTAATTTGTCATTTCATGAATTTCTTTTACAGTAAGGTCGAAGTTCTGTACTTTATTAAATACAAACACTACTGGAATTACGGATGTTCACATAAAACCGAAAGTTAATCAAGTAGCAAGAGATACCTTTCAAAAATAATATATAAAGTGAAGATAATATTTTTTATACTACTAAGAAGACAGAGTGAGACTACTCTGAAAGATTATTTACATCAATTGCATAATTCAACAAAGATTTTATTCCAAAAAGAATTCTCATGCCAACGAGAATTTTCATACCAACAAGAATTCTTATAAATATTTTTCAGGGTTTTTCATGAAATATCTTTTGTGGGTTTCTAAGTATCTTAATTTGTGATTTAAGCTAGTATAGAATTTTATAGAATGGTAATATCGAATGATGTAACTAAACGAAAGAAAAGAAAATGGAACTCGGGTGTTAATGAATAAGAGGTTCGAAGGAATCTCCGATGACGATTGGGCCAATTTCACGAAAGGATCATGGAAAGGGCGGATTACCAGCTTTTTTGGAAATTCCCAATGCGCATTTCGGAGACTATATCTCTATCCTTACGGGAATAAATGCTTAATGAAGTTGATGGATATGTAAGTCAAATAGGATTGCGTTTAATGGATAAGGCTTGCAGTTCAATTATCGGTTTGATTAATTTATTATCTTAGCTTATGCGAATTCAAGCCATATAAGCATCGTCGACGTTCTCTATGTGATATGATGATGGTATTAAACTAGGCCAAAAGGGTATGGGGCAATCTAGAATACACTGATACGTAGAAATCACTGAAATATTGGAACATAAATGCTTGAAATACTTACAAATCAAACTTATAAGACGTTTTAGTGATGAAAACAAATTTTATATTATATATTTAAATTATCCAATACTGGACTGATATTTTATTCATAAAAGAGAATTTAACTCATTTCATTTATAACTAATTTTAGCGACTTTTTAAGGTGCATTAAGTGACATTATCAAAAGTAAATTTGCATCTTCTTACTGTAGCAATGAATAAAAATTTATTTCTGGGGTATTCATCGGTAACCATTACCAAGTTGTATGCTTTGGTATTAGTGACATAAAAACTAATCATATTTGATTCTTGATTCAGAAGAATTATTACTATCGATAAATACATTATGAGGCAGTTCTAAATCTTTATGCGATCACCTTGCCATCAGAATGTGATGAAAATATTTGTCACAGAACAGCTCCCTGTATCGTTGGATCAGTAGATACACTTTGTCTGATTTGGAAGACAATTCTTCATTCAAGTCACGTTTTGCTTTTCTACGAAATACTTCGCGCTTTCCTTTCGGTGTCACGGCATTTTTCGACAGACGACAAAGGTGGGCAAAGGGCCGTGCGACTGGAACCGCGAATTATGTCACAGAAAAGGAAGAGGGTCGCGTAAATATCCATCCCACTGGTCTTACGTTGATTCCAATCTCCGTTTCGTCATGGGAACGTGGAATTGTGCAACAGTACTTAAGAAAGACACCCCCCCATGCGAGTCGTTCCCAATGCGAAAGTGGGAACTGGGATCCCAAGTCGCAAATCATGACCGTGGATTAGTGAGGACGAGTGAAACACAGAAACGGGATCCAATCATTCTTATTTTAGCCTAAGGCTACAGTTGAACTTGATGGAAAAAGCCTGATAGAATCATTTTTCTGGACCGCTGAAAATGAATCGTCAATCGTTCAATGAAAACGATTTCATCAGCATATATTGATATTCACTTTAACGGAATTTTTTACAATTTTTTTACAAATGTAGACTTTATTAGTCATCAGTTGAAAATCCAAGAAATAGCAAAGGACTAAAAGGGCTGTTCTAACTGATGAGATAAGAAAAGCAACAAAGCAACCGCCCGGAAAATAGACGATTCTATCCTGGATACAGCGGACTTTTTCTTCTTCATTTATTTGTAAAGATTCAAGCATGTACGAGCATGTCGTACTTCATGCGCTCTTCATCATTCATTAATAAAAAAGTGATAAAAATAAAATGAATGTAACGGTCATTGAGCCTATGTTTCAGTTAACTCATCTTCATACTATAGTCAACTAATACAGCTTCACTTCGAAGAACCTGAATATATTATTTATCGTGACAAATATCCACCTATATAATATAATAATATTTATTAAAATTATATCATGGTATTATTGTGGCAGCCGTAATACTCTGGTAGTATTCTTTCACCATGAATGATATTATCTTCAAAGGTTGCTCTTTGTACTTTACGTACTACATACTATTGATAGGAGTATTTCGAAAAATTTTAATTATTACAAAAATCACTTCCCTCCTTTTTCACTCTGGATATATCAATTTCATTCTCTCAACATATTTGGCATTATCTTAATTTTAGACAGACTGATATTGACTGATCAATCTTTATGAGAGGCAATGGCCTGAGGAAATGAAGGTAATTGTAGGTTAGAGCCGTTTTCTCTTCGTAATATTTACCTTTCGATTCATTTGTCCTTCCATCTAGACGTGGAGAATGACTTTCAATTGGTAAAATTCTCATAAAATTTGCAGTATTCACGCCGGAAAATGAAGAGTTTACAGCAAACAATTCGATATTGACCGACATTGGTAAATTGCTTCGCCCTCAGAAAATGACCAATATTTTCGAATGCTTAAATTCTAGTATTTTAAATACATCGCATTTATTTTTGAATTGGCATATATTACTTATGTTGCAAAAATTACTGAACGGTGTTCTCCGACTATAGAAACTCTTCAGACACAGAAATTTTTACATAACGCATCGTCGATGAAGTTGTCGAACAACGATGACTCGTGAAGATTTTCTTTAACTTGAATCCCAATGTCACTTTCCGTTGACATAACAGAGTTGAGCTCCAGCAATGGATATTTCCATTTCATCATTACCATCTTTAATATTATCATTTTTAAATCAATGGCCTGAACAACAACGTCTTCGGCTTTGACACAAACTCCGTTGAAGCGACCTTGATATCTTACGTCCAATGATGATCGATAATCAAGGGCGGGTTGTATTCGAGGATGCCGATATTCAAGGAGCTCTTCTCTTTATAATACCGAGGATAACGCCTCGTTTGGAATGATTCGAACATTTTTCTAGATATTATCAACTAGGATGTTATTTGAAGGAAATTGTGGATTTACGGATGGATGGACGGTCAGAGATATTGAAAAAAACGATTAAAACCACTTCGTGCTGTTCTGAATTGTGGAAATAGATTAAATTAGAAAATAATTTCACTTGAATAAGAAAAGAGGAAATTTTGTTTCCATGAAGCGGAATTAATTCATTACGACTATGATATAACGAATATAATAATATATGTGGTAATATCACGAATATAATATTCACTAAGAATTTTGTTTTCGGAATTTTGGTGGAATATATTTCTTTCCTACGTAATCGGGACGATTTAACGAACAATAATATCTCCCATATATGAGAGATTATGATAATTATTAAGTTATCGTCAGCTATTCTAAATTTACGAGAATATTACCATTAAGTTAATAATATTACATCACAGAGCCTTATCAATGAATTTGATGAATATATTTGGAATTTTTATAAATTAATTATCATAGGAATATGCATTCAACTTTCATATATACAATATATGCGGGAATTCATGTGAGAAAGTTAAAAATACCCAAAGAAGTATTTTATGAAGAAGTTTCTGAGTACAGACACCATGAAAACTTGGAATTCGAGTGTATATTACAAGTCTTACGATTCTTAAAAGCGGATTGCAAAGAAATTCGATGTTCCCTCATCTGAAAATTTGCGTGTAGTTCATTTAAAAAGGAAACAAAAAGTAAATGCCGATGGAGTGACGCACTGCAAAAATACTAAAACACGTCAGTCGTGATTCGATATTAATTTAGATGATAAGATATTAATCGCTGGCGAAATTCAAATGAAGCAGCCAGTCTTAAAATTTAGTGCGGAAAATGGAAATTTCGATTCTCCGTATCAAATAATTCTTTCGCCTTGAAAGAGTCTGAATAAATTACGGAACAGAGCTACTCTAAGGAGAAATGAACGTTCTTGCGAACTAATTAACCAATTGTTTATATGAAAAATTATGCAGCGCGATGAGTATCTATAAGACCTATAATCGAAGTGTACACAAAAGCTTTTGTAGAGATGGATGATATATATTTTACGATAGTACATGGAGAAAGAATTTCTCTGCAATCAGAAGATAGGATCGCTTTGGTGGCTGGAGAAACTGCATGTTTCCCCACGACGAAGATGATTAATTACAGGCACGTTTCGCCCAAGATTAATTTATTGCACGAGCTGTACATCTCGTTGAAGTAACTTCTTGCAAATATCTTTCTGGCACATCGGGTGACTACTCTGTACTACATGAAATACTCTGTGTGAGGAAAAGTATCAAAAGCGTTTGGGTGATATCGAACAGAAGCAAATGCTTCCTTAGAATCATTACGAGATGGAATTACATATGTAGAGCAAATAGAGGAAAACTTTCTCTGCAGTCAACAGAGCCTAAGTTCTAAGTTCACCTACTTCTAATCTTTACGCAACTTAAACTCTTGCACTCAAAGTCACGATTCAGATCGCAACAACGGAAGAAGCCGTATTAAGATTGAATGTATTTCTTAATTGTTTCTCTTAGCTGATACGATGGGCAAATTTGTGTTTCATGGCGTAGTTTCTTCAGAAGTTGTAAGAAACGTGTGTTCGTTTGACTCACCTTTAGCAAGTTGAGGTCGGATGCTTTCGATTAGTTTCACAGTACATGCGTCGAAATTTGGGTCACTGCGTTTGCAGAATTGCAGATAGGATGCTGAAAAGAGAGGATGGGGAAAAATGAGATATTATTACTGGGAAACGTTGAAAATATGTTCAAGATAAGGCAGTGGGTAATGATGATTGCAACAGTTAGGGTTGGCCATTAAAATTACAGGATCACAGAGTCTCAACTCTCCATTCATTGACTCGACCTTGTCTCAATGCTTTCTCAACATCTCACCACCTCTTTGCTTTCTCACATACCACCTCCCCCTTTTTCTTCATACAAGTCTTTTTGTGTGTAACTTTCTCACTTGATGATGGCCAATCTCTACCGAAACCGGTCGTTTTAAATATATCTTAAATATGTGAATCGTATGTTTACTTTACATATTCTTTTCATTCGATTTGAAATTTCTTCATGAATGAATAGATTATTGATTTTATATTAATTTTATTATTTTTGGACATATTTAGTTTTAACGTCGTTTACGGGAAAGAAGTACATTTTCTTTAATTTGAAGCTTCCTTTATTATGATTCATCTAAAATCTTCACGAAACTTTCAAAAATATTTTTGTGAAGTCGTTGTAGTATGGTCTTAGTGGAATAAATAACTCAAGAAAACAAACTATTATTTCTGATAACTGAATATATGTCCTGAGATATTTTAAAAGCTTATGAAATACATGAATGAAAAAGCTATTGCTGCGCTTCCGTCATCATCATAGTACATTGTTCGAGCGTGACATAGGCATTCAAAAGCAAATAGCTAACAAAAACACACAATACAAGCGTTAGGCTTTCATAATCACGGAAGTATAGTCACGGCGTATTAGTTACAGATTAACGTTAGGCACCCAAAAGAGATTAGGCAAAAGGCTTTCTAGGGTTCCGTTAACCTGATGATATCCATTACGCGTTTAATCTTGCTCCAGTGGATTTGAAATGATTATATAAAAAAGGTTGGGCCGCATCGGATCGGGAGAAAGTGTCGTTATTTCAGACAATAAATGTGAAGTGAACCAACAGCTCAAGAAAATACTGTATACGGAGCAAGCTTTCTCAATCGACTCGGGGGTAGAAAACTTTCCCTAGTTTCCCCTTAGCGAAGAAAATAAATCCTTTCTTATGATGGGTACAAAATTACGAACGGAATTCCACTTTGTCGATTTCCTTCGTCTAGTTCTTATATTTTTAAAGCACATCTATTTTATTACGGAGAGAAAGTCAAGTGATTGCATTTTTGTTTTCAAATAAAATATTTAAATCTAAGCAAGAAAAGAAATTATTAAGCCTTTACTAAATCAACATATATCTTTATGGAAACCCCCATTTTGGACGATATCTTGCTTGAATATTTTCTAGATTTTACATCCTCATTGATTTTTATATTAGTAAATGAAATATAAATAAACACCCCTTTTGTGAATGCATACTTATTGTATATATCGATACTATAATAAGTTTGTATACTACAGATAGGCAACTTTTACAAAAGGAATCATTCTTTTTCTGGCAATTTACTTTGAGCAGTCTTTAAACTTCATTAAAATGCATTAATTGGAATAAACACCCATTTGTTATCGAGCCCCAATCACAGTAAAATATTATTCATGAACCATTCGTGATAGGTGTTTACAATTAGATTTTATAGTAGGATCCAATAAAAATTAGCTTTTAAATGAAAGAAATAATAAATATTTCTGATTCAATAATTACTATATTAGTAATATCTTTAAATCATTACGGCGAACAGCATATGGCGTATCATCCATCATCATATCAAAAAGCTCATTAGAGTTCATGGAAAATAACTCTAACACTTATAGAGTGGACTAAATATTCGTATTTATAAATATATGTATGTAATAAGCAAAATTAATAAGACGGATTGGCAATGAAATTTAAAAAGATAAAGTAAAGCGCATAGTATAAATAGCATTCGTGATGAAATTTCAGCGCGAATTTCGCATCTCTTTCAATGCATACATTTCTATGAATATTACCGTTTTAGAATCAAAAAAGCGCAATTGAATAAAGTAATTTTCACTTACGTAGTTTCTTGGGGGCGCCCAAAGCAATGGACGCCAACCCCAAGCAGATGAGGATCGAGAAGCAGGTCTTCATTCTGGTTACTGTTACACCCACTCGTTGAGCTCACCACTGAGAATAAGGGAAAAAATGAGTTTCCACTGAATCGTTCGGCAGAAATTCTTCAAAAAACACTTTCCGAGAACTAAGAACGAGTTTACGTTACGTACCACGGAAAACGAGAGGGATTCAGGAGTTGGTGGCCTCTTGATGTGACTCCTTGTCGTGGATTGGACGGTCAAAAACTCTCTCCTCTCATATATACAGCACGGAAGAGGAGGATGGGAGTCCGCTTGGCAATTCCTCCCTCCTCCGATCCCACCCCTCGCCCTTCGTCCTTAAACGAATCTTTTCCTCCTCACCACTGCCCTTAAGCCCTTGCGTCCCACGCCATCAGCTTGTCTGGTCACGAGGCGCAAGTATTGGTCACTGTGTCAGCTTTTGAATTCGGCCGGATTAACGCAGCTTTTGCAGGATAGACTGCTTGGGATCTATGTGAAGAAAAAACGACTATATTTTCGATGCTCCACGTATGGACATCTATCTGAAGGCGAGTTTAACGAACTTATAACTATTCGATGTTACGTGTTATGCATAAGCACTTCATTAACCTATTGATGAGCCGTCGTCAGAGGGAAAATGAGGACTTCGAGGACTTAAATCCTAAATAGACTAAAAGAATACGTGTACTTATATAAAGAAACGTTTCATCAATATTTCTGCTTATGTAATTAAGAAAATTATCTAAAGAAAAAATTATTACCTTTGTAAAAGTACAGATCTAGAATAGATTAAAAGGGACTATTACGATATTTAAAAATGATATAGAAACATTCACATTCTTAAACCGCTATGCAGTTTCGGAATCGATATTTGTTAAACACTTTTACGGGAAGCAGAATAAAATCTTCATAATATTGCTTGGGCCATCTATAGCCCTTTCCTATTAACCCTGAAGACGCAGCTGTTTGTATTTAAAGACTATATAAGTATGTGAAATCAAGAGCAAAGGAAGTATAACTGATGTAAGCTGGTTAGAAAAATATATATTTTTTTAAACGTACTCTTAAGTAGATACATACATTCAATAGGTTCTGATAAAATAGAATAGAAGATATTAAAAATCGGAATTCTTTCATGATTTCAAAGATAAAAGCTTTCGAATCTGCTAGAGCTCACAATTAAATTCTTTAGAAAAATCAAAACTGATAGAATTCAAAACTGAGTACCAAGAGACAAAAGTCATCATTTTGAAATGCGAGCATCTTTTTCTGAGAACTTTCAGCATTTTACAGAAAGTTACGGGTTGAGAAATATAATGGAATGATATGATTATGGAATCATATTTTATTTATCATGAGTGAGAGTGGATTGTGAAAAACGTCTCCTTAACATTTTCTAGTCTACAATCTACAAAGGATGAAAATAGTAAACACCAAGGAAAACGACTTAAGATAAACTTTTCCTGTAAATTCATGCGCCTGAAGAAACGCAGGGAGTTGAAGTGTAAAAACTAGGTGTGATTAGGACTCACAAGACACGCAGATCTCTCACTTTTCGGTCGTATTCTACTTTCAAATCAGCAAATATTCAGTATGGATAAAAAATAATACAATTCATGATCGGATTTTGTGAATAAAGAGCTATAATCAGTTGTTTTTAGGATGAATTATTTCCGGACAAAAAAGTCTATCAATTGAATATTTTCTTTTATCGTTTATTGGTGCCAAGGATAAATATTCCGAAGGAATGAAAACGGATTGATGAAATATTTTTATTGATGGCTTCCTGCACTTTTTGCCAAAGACGTCATTTTTAATTGACATTTTTGGAGGTTAAGTTTAGTTTCCGGTATTTGCAATCGACATTTCTAGATTAGATTTCTAGATTTTACCGGCCTTCGTAGTCACAGCTGTGATTTGCTACTACTTTCTGACCACATTTATTGAGGTGCTGCAGATAACTCTCTAAAATATTGATAAATTAAGGGAATCTCTCTCTAAACCAGCGTTTAAAATGCGTATCGGTGTTTTTGACAAGATTTCAGGACAGAAGGAAAATGTCGTCTTTACACTTTTGTTTTCCTAATTGGTTACGACAGAAAGCAATTTCGAGGGATAATACCTCGCTTAAATTTTCATAATAATTTAAATTTAAACATTTAACAAAATAGCACCTACCCGTTAAAACTGAGGTCATTAAATACAATAAAGGAAAGGAAAAATACTATGGTCCATAATAATGACATATTTGAAACTGGAATTTCGTTAGTTAGATTAGTCTAAAGGGGAATTTTTTTCGTTGGAATTAATTCATGGCATAAAGATGCTCTGCTGCTCGCTAAATATGACCAGGAGTTGAAGGTTAAAAAGAACTTAAATATATCAAATCCGCTCTTCAGAAAGAGGAAATATTCAGTGGGGTGCGGACTGTGATTTTAAATCTAAATGTTCGTAAATCTAAAGCTAGTGTTGCTAAAGTTTCCTTTAGTCTCTATCGAATTATTCGACATACGCCTGGAATTTAGGTTATCTCCGGTATATCTTGGACGATTAAAAAGAAATAAGAGAGAAAATTGTACTTGGCAAGATGATTTTTCCGAAGAAATACTTAAATTTGGAGAAAGTATCTTTGAAGCAAAAAATCAATGAAGGTCGAACATACCACGAAGAGAAAATTCGTCACAGTAATCAGGTACACACGGATCACTTCATATATAACACAGCTACTCCAATTTCAATTTAATATCCATGTAAGAAAAGGGTTCACGGGTAACCTTATAAATATATCTGTCAGTATAGAGGGTCATATGTAGTCTCAACTCCCAGGAAAGCTCAAAGTGCCTATGTTCAAAGTATGATAAACTAAAAAGACACAGCAAGGTGAGGAGAGGTACAAGTGTAGGGTAGCTATAAAAATATAAGATTCGATTTGAAGTGAAAGGTCTCTCCTGTACAACTTTTTGGCATCCAAAAAAATTAAATGTGAAAAGTAGGAAGTATGAGAAAGTCCACAGAAAGATTGATTGGACAAGGATTATTATCAAAAAATATGAGAAATATGAAATTACATTAGAGAACTATTATTAGTCTCGGGATCAAGACTACAATAAATCTTCGTTTTACAATCAGATTTAGAATCCATCTATATACTATTCGTGTATTTTTACACTGATTTCACGAGGTTTAAATGCTAGGAATCTATTAAGTTTAAGATGAAAGAAAATGTAAAAAAACCTACGATAAATAAAACGAAACTGATTAACAGCAATAACATCAGTTCGGTATTTAGAAAGTGGAACTGAAAGGTCACTAGTTCTAATTGAAATTCATGAATGCTTCATGAAGTTTCCACAATTGATTGGAACGATTATGATATGCATACATGATAGCTAAAGTCGAGATGGACCCTTCTCTTTTATCTTGAATATCTAAAACGTTACTCTTACTAAAATTACTTGCTATGCGTTGGTAGGCTCTTGTATTTCACTATTTGAATTCAAGATATCTTGAGTGGTATAATTGGAAGGCGTATACCAACCTCTTCGGGAGAATTAATTCCAGACGGCATAACAATCCGTCTCTCTGCACAGAAGCCGGTTTCTCGTTGGAAGTGTTACACGAACATCGAAAAGGGAGAGTTGAGCGAAAGAGGACGGCTAACCATTGAATAACACCAAACGGTAAGCGATTAAGGACGGGGAAAAGAATACATTGACCTCTGGAATAGGTTAGGGCTAATAAAACTCATCTTATCGGGTTTTACTGCTAATCAGCCATTGTTCATTCTTACCCATACCGTATCATGTAGTACGAATTAACTCTCACCGCTGATTTCGCTTCCTGAGATTCTCCCGGTGGATTTACTCTCGTGAAAGCGTTTACGTAACTGTGTGAATCATACGCCACTAATTGGCGCCTCATAAAGATTACAAGGATTGATTTTTAATGAGAAGGCCATTTGAAAACATTAACTCTGAAGTGGGAAGGCGTAAATTTTATTTAACGAGGGTGAAACGGGAAAATGAATTAAATAAGAATTTCTTGGTAATTTTCCACAGAATCTATATTTGGACGACTAGTTTCGGCTGGACGCCATCTTCGGGTCAATTATAACGATGGGATGATGAGGAGGGGATATTATGGTCTGTATAGCTCTTTGCGGAAGATTCTAAAAGCTTCCCTATCAGGGAGATGGGTCTAGGAAATTTAAAACTTTTTGAAGTCTTTTTCTAGTTCCAAAGTGAAGGAAATATCCACATCCAGAGAATTAAGTAAGTCACCATATTTCCAATATAGGATTTTTTACTAATTAATGTCCTGAAGAAAACAGCACTTTTTCCAGATTCTCCACGAATGTTTTCTTTCAGGAGTGGTGACAAAGGAGAGCCTATTGCAAGACCATTCCTTTGGGCATCGAACTTGTTACAGAATTGAAAATAATTTTGTCACTCACACAGGTTGATTAAACGCGTTAATTCTAAAATAATTTCTTCTTGGAAAAATGAAAGTCTTATAATCTTCGAATACTGCATTAGTATTAATTTGGAACCTATTTAGTTAAATTTACGCTGTTAATTACGTTCTAATGACATGAACGAAAAGTACAAATATTTTGTGAATGTTCCTCAACTTCAATGCCAGTTTCACGACTGGAATAGGAAAACGTGAAGTGAAAATGATCAGAAAACGTAGGTATTCAGTGTTCTATATAAATACGGAAATACTAATAACCTAATTTAACTTGCAGTCCTAGGAAAGTTTCCGAAGCAAAAAGGTCACTAATGAAGGAAAACATCGAAAGAGATTTATCCTGCATACGAGTAGAATTGATGAACATTCTTTTGATAAACAAAGAGCATATTTTTTAATTGCTCATAGTCAATATCTCCAAGTAACCATAGCAAGATGCTGCATGTTTAAAAAGTAAGAAACCCAAAAAAGCACTTCTATGAATTTTCGCAGGGTCACTCCACAAGAAAGTATTTGGGAAAATAAAGCAAATGTTTATTATTGTAAGAAGGAAATGCTTCGCAAACATACTGAAGCAATTATCAATCTGTGAAAAGGGCAATATTTTCCATTGAAGGTTGCTTTTATAAAAAAAATCTTTTACGATGACAGCATACGTTCCTGGTATTGCAGTATTAGATTTTCGTTTTAGCACATTGTTGACGATCGGTATTTTTTTCTGCCAAGATTTTCTTAATGTTCTTCTGGAGCAGTATAATCATTTGCTTATGTAATGAAAGCGGATTGCATGATTAAATGCATAGCTCGAGAAAGTGAATTAATAAAACTCAACAACTCTCAATTCAAGCCTGTTATTTCACTCAATGACTAAGATTTATCAATTATTTTTTATAGATTGGTTATTTTTTCTTTCAGAAAGCAATTTTTACTCGACATTCAAAGGGATGACAAATATTTAGGAATATAAGAAATGTGGAGGTCTCTCGTTCGTTAGTGGTTGCTAATGAAATCCCTTTTAGAATATTTTAACCGATGACTCATTTGCTCTCAATCTTCTGTCGCAGAAACACGGACTCTTGAAGGTCATTCGAAGCATATACAAGACATCATTGCTTTATTTTTTTACAACCCGATGAGGAAAGATGGCCAAATCATTAAGTCGCCTTCTTCGAGCTTCCTCAAGGGATTCTCAGAATTATGAAATTATAATATAATAAGATTATTAATGGAATAAAATCATGAATGCTTTAGGTTTGCGATAAAAAAATATTACTAGATTTAAATACGCAATCATTCCACTCTAAATAATCGATTACAATTACATCAAACTACAATGGAAATACGAATTTTTTTATTTCCATACCATGATAATACCTATACCCTGAGCATATAGATAAATAATACTATTAGACTACTGAAATCCTTACTTGGTATCACAACTTAGAGATAAATTTGAAATAAATAAAGAAATATGTATAAGGTTCATTGCTATTTAACAGTTTGCATCATGCCAGTATATTTTTGATTGTGCTATATGGGTGTGGAGTATCGTATTCAAAGGTTATACTGAAGAGACATGATGACTTAGATATATAAGATAACATATTAGATCAGTAACGTATTATGATTCCCTCTTGAGGGAGGGAGAAGGAAATCGTTTATGAAGAAATATATTCCTGATACGGACAAAGGAAGACTTGTACTCAGATGATTCGGTTAATTTTCTGTACAATTAAATTTGTCTAAAGAATTATTGTGATTATCAGAGAAGTAAAATTATTGTCCTCAGGGATGAAAGCAGACGTATAGCTGTTTCTTTTTGGCCGCAGTTTTTAAATGGGGGAACTTTTTCTTTTTTCCTGATAAAGCAAGTATGGGAAAGCTATAGTAGCTTTTTACGGAATGGATTAGTTCTTATTCAATAATTTTTCTCATCATAAATTTTCATAGAAATCGTTAAATTTCTCTTATAATGTAATGTAATAATGTAATGTAATAATGTAATGTAACAATATAATGCAATAACAAAGTTATAATAAGATAATTATATTGCAATTATTTTCTCTCCATAGCATATGTAAGGTCTTCTTAAGATACAATGATTTCTTTATCACGCTCTTTCTTTCCCTCTTCCAATCGCTGCAAAGAATGCCAAACCATTCCTATAACATGTATCATCTCTATTTCCTTGGTCTCTTTGCATACAATCCATCATTTTAAATGCTGAGCGAATTAACATCTTGAAGTATGACTAGTCGATTACCAATGTAATAACCCCTCTGTCATGATGAAAGTTCTCACTCGATTCTTCGATCTAATCCATCTCCTTATTTCTCTCAGCGTCCAGATCTTCCTCCTTACGTTTGACCTCAGATGCTGTGCTATTTTAGAAGTAATCCCCAAAGTTTTCAAACCATTAACAAAGATCTCTATGCGGTCATCAAATAGCACTTCAATTTACAAATGCAAATTCAAATTATTTTACATCTTCGTCATTTGACGCAGCATTTGATGATAACTCTGTGTTACGAGGGATATCCACATTCTGAATTCCTAAAAGTTATAACTTGCATTTCATAATATGCATTTTTAATATCTCCATCGGTTATTGATTTTAGAATTCGAAGAAAATACAACGATAGCAAGTGATCAGTCTAGTTTTCAATACCCGAGATATTAAGATGTAACTCAATGGAAAGAAGACGCTGCGTTGCACGCATTTCCCCCATTTATTTCGCTTAGCCTTTCAACAAATGGTCCTTCAACTTGCATCTTTTGCTTCCATCTTTTGCCAGGGAAGAAGAACTTTCCGGGTTGCTTCGTTAAAATAAGCGATCAAGGTAAAGCGATTGGTAAGGATCTGTAGTATATATCGGATACGTTGGACGATGGGAGAGAAGTGCGTCCTTCGATATAGATCATTGAAAATGAAAGCAGTTTAAAGAGATATAAAAATCAACCGGAAAAAACGCGTGATGCATTACTGAAGTACTTGTCAAACGAACTACTGGGAAATCGATACAACTAGGAATGGAAACGCAATGTAAAATAATAACCCCTGTATTTCTCCTCTATTGTCTCCCAAGGTTATATCAAAACCTTCATGTAAGATAAAAATAGGCACAGGTTCAATTCGATTCCAATACGCTTAAGTGATGTCTCGTCGTAAATTATTTAATCGCCGATACTTTGGATCCGATCCATCGATCATTTCATAGGAAATTCCCATTTAAATAGATACACACCTTACATAAGATCCATCCATGCAATCAGTAAAACCATGACTCTCGGCTAATTGGCAAGGGTTGTGTGAAATTGGAAAGGGTTACCTCCATGTTCGCGAGTTATACTTAATACGCAAGATCATGAATCCTTAACCAGACGTCCTTCGAAAGAACAAACGAAACAACAAGGACACATGCTTTACGAAGGAGGTCCATGAAACAAGCGTTAAGACAGTAAATTTCCTGCCTTAAGTATAAGTAAGAGTCGAATATTAGCAAATAGGGGAGAGTATGTTGAAATGTCTGCCTATATGGTATACGATTTACTATATAGACTCATCAACTTAGCCCTTTATTGGTGTATTTGGAAAATATTTAATATAATTCTGATCAGCAATTCAGGCCTATTAATTCAGTAAGTCTTTTCTTGAGACTCGCTTCTCCTTCATCAAACGAAAGCGATTGTGCATCATTTTTTTAATGGTTCCAGGATTTTTCCATCAGGAGCAGATATTTAGCAACTTTCATTTTCATCCCATGCAAGGACTACTTGTTCAAGTAACAGAAAAGGACAAAACATACCTCTCGCTACCCCTTCCTGTAATCGAATGCAGAAAGTAATTTTATTCCGAAACTACTGATTACAAGTAAAATATCTTAAGTTCATCAATATATTACAATTTCCGAAGGTCAAGAAGAATTTCTTACCATTAAAAATTGCAGTTTATGAATTTCTACCAACATTTATTTTAAAAACTTATTCAAGTATGAATATAATAATGAAAATAGTTCAGCTAGATTTGAGTTCGACCCCTATTAAAGCAGAATTTCTCATTTCTGTTTATTTTTCCGTTAATATACAGAGCCATAGTAATCATGCGTGGTTAATCTAATCCTCCTCTTAAAAATATTTTCAAAAGGTATTATGGATAATGGATCATCTTAGAGCAGGATTCGAAGTTTTTTGCAGAGAGTTAGTTATTAATAAGGTGGATGAGTGGTCGCTAACCTGTTCCTTACCGCCCACTAGTGGGAGTTTTAACGTTTCAGGTGGGCGGTGAATGATATTAAAGTCGACAGCCGAGGCCGACAATAAGTGAATTGATTAAGGAAATTTAAATTTTATGTCGAAAGGACGACGACAAAAAATGTTACTCGTGCAAAAGTGTCATTATAAGATCAATGATTTTCTAAGAGTAAATACATTAATATTAACTTCGTCGAATATATTCTTCTTTATATATTATACTCAATTTTGCATTACATTTCTGTGGAAGACATTATTTCTTAAATAGAGGGAAAATTAAAGGAAATTATGAAGAAAAAACACCAATTACATATCGTGTAATCAATCTCGAATATATTTTCAAATTTCAAAATCAGATTATTGATTTTAAAAAATCCTATATATATTTGAACGATTTTACAGAATTGTTTCATTGCTCTGTAAGAAGACGAAAACTTTAAATTAATGGATACGCTAAACAGATTCATTCGTCACTCACCAGAATAAGAGGCTAAAAGATGGAAACCTACAAATACGTACGTACTTAAACTTGAATGCTCTTACAATTAGAAGAAGATATTTCTTTCAACTAATACTGCATTTATACATAAAAAAGAAGGGCGCAGTTAATTTTTTTAGCCCATCTAATGTATATTTAGTAGTGTCTATATCCATATATTTGAGTACTTTTAAGGAATTATTCTGACAAATAAAAAGGTCTTCATCACAACATAAACAAAGTTAGCCGTGAACAGGTTAAAAAAGAGTAACACAAATTTTAACGAATTAAGGCAGATTTTAGGAACTTACTTTCAACTCTCGATCATAATTTGGGAATGTTTTTTTGTACGTACTCAATCTGAACAAAGATACGCAAATTTTCTGAAATCGTAAATTAAAAAATATGCATGAAAGTAAATCAGATCCATGCATATGAATTGAGTTACCTCATATTGGTATTTAGAAAGGTTTCCATCCAGTTTGCTCCAAAAACGAATTTTACACCTTGAAAACATGCTAATTAGTTACATTAAAAGGGAAAAAGGGGTTACCTAACGCAGTTCAAAATTAATTAAGTCGGTATTTATTTACATCACTGATTGTTTTATGACTGTAGGAATTCATTCAACGATGAAATTATTAATTATGAAGTATCACAAAGGAGCTTAGAATAGTTAATAAACTGTGGTTTCCTTGAAAGGTTGTTGATTGCTCATTCAGTTTCTAAATGTATGATTAATCATTCATATTAGACAAGGATCTACCTTTCACTACATATCAAATGTCTGAGCGGATAATGACGCGAGAGTCATTTTACTTATTGTATTTCTTCTACCACATTGTCAGCTGCTGAGTAAGGTCTTGGCAGAATCTCATATCATGCTGTGTTCAATTCTGTTAAGGACCTAAGCGTCATAACAACATTCGCTTTCATACGTCACTATCATAGGAAGGAATCATAGGAAATCGTATATATTAATCCTAAAGAGAAAAACAGCTACCAGCTCCGATTGCTGTCATGAGATGAATTAGAGAGATTTAATCAGATAAAGCCACCTTAGAGATCAGACCTGTCATTTTCTACCAAGGGTATTGTGTTTGGGAATGATTCATATTGCACACCTTCCGCTTTTGCTCTTCGTTATATTTACTCCATTTCACACCTCTCTTATGACGACTCGTTTATTTTATAACTGGATAGATCTATTTGAAATTCGTCGATTGATAAATATTTTTTCTCTTGAACTTATTATTTTTTCTACTCTATTATGAATTAATATGTATGTAATTACAGTAATAATTCATACTGCCTTTTCTCATTATATTATTTTATATTCATTTTCCCACTAAGAGTTTCTGTTCTGTGTGAAGTTTATCAGGTCTTTATATCAAATCCTACTTCATGATTAATGAAATTCTCCAAGATCGAAAACATTTAATTTCCGCTGTTGCTACCTTCATCTATTTTTGTAATTTTCTGCATTCGAAGGAAATAACTATTCGCAAGTATAACTTATTAGCTCCAGCGATTCGTGGTGGTTGTTATTCATACTTTAATTCAAATTAATAAAAGTTGGTTAAGAGGTAGAGAAAGTAGCATCCTTGAAACTGGTGGCCTCTGTTAATATTTTCCGTGGACGTCAATATTTGATGAATCTTTTGAATGAAAATATGAGCGAGTGTTTGGTTTCCTTTCATTACCAGTGTATAACATTCTGATTACTTATGAAACTGAATTGAGTCATATTTGTTTGAAGCTCAGCTTGCTGTTTTGACTACCTTACCCTATTGATACTTTCCCTGTACTTCTCTACAGATATTTCCTTTGCCTTCCGCACTGCTCATTGACTAAATATGTCACATCGAGTTGGTTTGTAAGTAAACCGTGACCATCATATTGCTCAGCAGAGCGAAAATACACTTTCGCCGTTCGAGGTTTGCGGTATCGGCTAAGTACCTGTCGATTCCGTGAACTCCCGTGACGCAGGTTAATAGTTTTTTCACTACCAAGCGTCATTGGGAGCATTGGGAGTTGAATCTTAAGTTGTTCTCCCGTTATTATTGTCGCAGAACGCTATCTTCAAGACATCTAGATTGCTTATTTTGTATTTCATCCGTTCATAGGCAGCATCAAAACATTTTATTTTTAATGTTTATTTTACAAAATGGCTCTATTTTTTGTTTATAATTTTCGCCGATCAAACTGGATATATATCTACCTGAGATTTTGATACTTGATTATGTTGAGCTCTTGAACAATGACCTCAGAAAAGGATATCCTTCCATAGAACGATCTTTGATTGACGCTACTTACGGATTACTATTAAGAATATTTCCAGATCAATTAAATGTTCTGTATACAATCATAGTTGACAGTTTAAAAAAATATTTCTTTTGCATGTATTCATCGTAGTGCTTGCTCATGTATCAAAATAAATCGTCTGTAGGTTTTCATTGGTTTTCTTTCCAACAACAGACGAATGTCAGGTATCATTCAGGTACTCCCACAAATTTTTGTCAGCCCCGAAGAGGCAAACGCCTAAATAGGGTAAGAAAAACAGATATGCACAAAACCAAAAAGGAAATTAAGTCTTCAAAGTCCAGATTATGTTCAATACAGCGGCCTGTTGGTCTAGGGGTATGATTCTCGCTTCGGGTGCGAGAGGTCCCGGGTTCAAATCCCGGACAGGCCCTATAAATTTTGCATCCTCGTGAAGATCTTTCAGACACTCATATTTACAGGGAAAAATAGACGTGAAAATATCTTATTTTGACATCCATTCGAATTCTTGAGGGCTAAAGGTGACGTTTTTCTTTAAGTCATGTTTTTCTACTTTTACGATGTATCATCTTCAGGGTATATCTGATTTCTTGGACCCAAACAGTATCTAAAACTCTATTTCAGACATTTTTGGCTGAAAGAAAATCATACGGTGCAGATGAAAAAATGTCATGCAGCATCGATTGCGAAACTTGCTCCAATATTGACGAATAGCAGCGTTAGGTGATAATTATAACATCAGTGTATGGAATAATTAATGTAGGGAATGATTAGAACGATTCAGCTGAGAATGGTTTGAACCTGATAACTACATCTCAGAATGGTCATTCTGAATCTTACAATATATAAAATGTCATTGAATTAAAATATATGGACATATAATCGATATCATCCAATGTGGTCTAGTGGCTAGGATATCTGGCTTTCACCCAGAAGGCCCAGGTTCGATTCCCGGCATGGGAAATTATTTTATTTCTTACTTAAAACTAGACAAATTACGAAACTTAGTGCTTGGCACATTATTGAATGATATGGTTTAGAACTGAGAAAATTTCTTCGTATTAGGAAGTAATTTTTTAAATTACACTTCGTGGCTTGATTTGAAACTCAAACCGCTCATTTATAACCAACATGGAATACTTTAAGTAAGCCTATGACATGACTTACACTAAATGCACTTTAATTTTTCCGGGTAGAAAGCCGTAATTCTACATTTGGTCGGAAACCTTCGCCGTTCACAGATGCACCTCCAGATCTACCAATGATGCAATAAAACCATGAATTAAAGAGATATATTTTTGAAAATTCGAAGCAAGTATGAGCAAATTACTGCTAATTCTTAAGGCACATTAAGCGTAATAACCAAGGCCGGCATTAAACCATGGTGAGTAAGCAGTTCTGGTCAGTCAATTCTGAAAATTTAGTTGTGTATTTTGAATGCTAATCTGTCATTTTGTAGGGGCTTCACTTGGATGGGCGATTGTGCATGCAATGGTTATGAGCTGCCGGGGATAGAATATCCATTTTCTGAGGGTAAGAGAAAGGAGTGAAAGCTTCGACATCTAAGAGCTGTTACAGAGGGCTCAGCCCATCACCTGTTCCTCATCTAATTTTTATGTAACGGCTGTTGATTATCCATGTGTTTATGATGCAATCTACAAAGTCAGCAGCTAGAAATCACATAATTTCTTTTTGACTATGGATCAAAAAATGACTTAAAAGGTTGGTCGACAAAAAGTAAATAAAAAAGAACCCGAGGCAAAAGAAATGATGAGAGAATAAAACTACAGAGTTTTGATTGTCTTTTCATACTGCGAATCTAGTATATTTAAGGGGTTCAGCATGGGTAACATTCAAACAAAATTCAAGCCATAGGTTATTCATAGAATTAGTGGAGAAGGATTACTTAATATTAGTCTCCTTTAGTTGAATATAGAAAGTAAATAAAAACATCATTATAAAGGAGCAATATCTGGAAGCCATCAATTTATACCTACAAAATTTTTGAAATCTTTAATTTGAAGTCAATCTATATTCGAAAGATTTATTTAGATGAGAAATTCAAAATAACTATCTAACTATTTCATTAATTTCAAGTAGTTATTCCTCACACAAAACGTAATTTATTCCGAGGTAGTAAAGCGTCGATAAAATGTTTTATGAACATAAAGATATATTCGTCTTCGTTTAATATATTGAAATTCGTTAACTGCATCAAAGTCCTCCAAAAAATATGAAAGTAATTTTTAAACCTTTAATTTCTTTGAAGGAACATAAAATTGGAGATATAATTGATGGTATCGGCAGTAATGTATAATTTTCTCTGAATACATCATCGGAGTCATGGTTGAAAGTAAAGTCTACTCATCCCTTCACCTTCCGATACATCTCAAGACCACGCTTTCTCCATGACAAAGGTATTTATCCGAGTCAACACGATGCTCTAGGATTGTTTGTGGTTAAAACAGCACTGAGAAGAGGATTCAACGAGTTGCACGCGAAAGCTTCCTATCGAGTTGAGAGATTCGCAGAATCCTGACATAAGCACAGAAGTGACTTCGTAAACGGGTGGAACTTTCGATTAGGTTTTCGCAAGCGATGTGTGACTTGCAAATTCGACATCGTGGTAAATAAGGATGTTATTTACGGTTTTACCAAGCCCTTTCTTTATCGAAATTCAGAAAAAATGAAATAGATGATAGAAATTGATTGAGAAATTAGAAGCAATGTATAGGATATCGAAGAGGTGAAAAGGGTTTTGATTTTTATATACATAATATTATGTAGTTTCTATACACATTTTTTCGGACTCTGGATAGCACGTTCGATTTCGGTGAAGACGATCCCGGGTTCGATTCCCAGTGAGATGATGTTCACCAATGATACTGAAAAAATTGGGGAGCTACTAGGGGAACAGTTGTTTCCTTACTCGTAACCTAGAGATGTAGCGATACTATGAAACCATGGTTTTATCTGTCGTGTTATTGTGGTTTAGTAAAATTTTTAAAACTCTCATGGATTTTAGAGGAAAATGGAACTAAATCACCAGTTTGCGAGCTGGAAGCTTTGCCAAATGCTTTACCTATTTCAGTATTAAAGTATAGAAATTTTCAGGAAAATCTGAGTTCCTAGCAGCATATACGAGGGTGGTCTGAAAAGTTTCCGACCCCAGATTTTTCAGAAATGTTAAGAAAATTTTCAGAAATGTTCAGAAAACATGTCGAGAAATGGCGAAATGTCAGAAACTTTTCAGACCACCCATGTACTCAATGCTTAAGTCACTTTATTATCAGCATAAGAAACAACCGAGACTGAATTTTGTCTGCTCCCACTCCCAGGGTTACCTGACCTGTAAATACCTTCTAACTTCGACATTTACAGCTGTTATCTCATACTAAAATATAAACCTTTTCATATAATTAAGCATTTAATTAATTTTTCTATCAATCATCACAAATGAGATGAAGAGTTTAAAATAAAAATACAATAGCTGTGCTAGTTTTTACTTCTCCACTCCATTGGTAAGGCAATGTTATTTCTAAGCTAATTGCGCTATTACCTAGAAAAAGCTTGTTTTCTGTTCATGCTTTGTTTCTATGATATTTAGAAAATAAAATAGAGGATTTGAATGTAGTACGTTTCTACTTTCTTCATCATTTCATCGGATGCAATCGTACACATTAAGAGGAGGTCACTCAACTCCAGTAACTTGTTTCACATCACCGTCTCCATAATTCGAAACGGAAGTTACGGCAGAGGAATGTGCCTAACAGCTTAGAGAACTTCCGATGATATAAAACCTCTCTGTCGTTTCCGCTCATAACCCTTAAAGGGGATATACAGGTTTCAATTTTTTTTATATTCCAATCGATTAGGTAAAAGTCCCACGGATATCGAAAGCTTCGAATGCTTCCTCGGAGACTCGGTTAGCTCCTTAATGAGTTCCTTTCACTTTCCTCGCTGCATATGAAAGTGAAACTGGAAGGGCAAGTGGTGATATCGCCCTATGAGGTCGAAGAAAACGTGCAGTAGCAAGCGGAAGCAGGAAGCGAGCGGAAGTATTAGTGCTTTTGAAGAGTGCCGAAGAGTGTGATCCCCAATGCATTCTTTGCCCGCGTTTCCGTGTACGAGGCTCGAGCGGAGGCTGTCTGAGCTAGAAAATTCCTAAGAGATTAATGTTGGCGGTATTGAGTTCAACAGCGTATCCAGCTATCACCTTAAGAAGGCATAAGAATCGGTTTCTGGAAATGTGCCCAAGGCAATTTATTCGGACATAAAAACGTTGGTCCGATTTTTCTCTCATTTTAAAATTAAGAAATCGAATTAATATTTATAATTACGTATTTTGAGTAGTTAAGAAATATGATATTTCATATTTTTAAAGCGTGGAATGCATGTCATTTTATGTTTATAGAGGTAAAGAATGGGAAAGATTAAGAAATCGAATGTATATTTATGATTAGGTGTTTAATCGACTAATGAAAAAAGGGATCTTTCATATTTTTAAAGCGGAAGATGTATGTACTTGTATTTATAGAGAGCTAAAGAAGGTTTTAGTGCTGAGTAGGGTAAGGCTTCATGGAATTTGTAGGGTTCGAACTTTCGCCTACAAAATCAGGTTGAACCTTTTCTCGTATCTACGAAGCGTGAAGTAAATCGCCTCTTTCTAGTTTAGATAATGAGAATAACGCTAAGAAGAGCTAGAGGCTGAACAGGACTTGTATTTTTCAACATTCAGTCGAGTTTGGTGGGATCATCTGGACGGAGGAGAAAGAATCTGTAATCACCAACACGCATATGGATATGCTAAGAGGTTTGAAATCCCCTTTCCAACTTTTTTTTTAAAGAGAGCATTTTTAACTTAATTTTTTACCTCGCGTCATTAGCAAGATTATAAAAGAAATTATTCAAACAGAAGTACATGTTTCAGGAAGTAATAAAAAGAGGCTCAAAAAGGCCACATTTGGGCTGAAGGCCGCAGGTTCCCCACCCTTGAAATAAAGAAAACACCATTCACATTGATTACGCACAAAAATATCTACAATTGCTATCTAATTTTATAGTTATTAAAGGTGACATTTTTATATTTCATTATCGATTTCAGTAGCCATTCATGAAAGTCACCACTTTCCAGGCTGGTTAGATCCTTAACCCCTTCACTATGATACAGGAGTTTTGGAGAGAGAATGCAGCTTAATGAGCAAGATGAGAATGAGTTTGATTCCCATTGCCTTCTTACTGAGCTAGACTGAAACATACATAATGAAGTCCACACAATTGCAGCACACTATGAATAACACGTTTAATGGCATTCAGTAAGCACTGACCGAGATAATTGCAATTATTCAGCATCACTAATACCTCAAAAGCTTTCGCACTATACAGCCATGAGTAGGAATGAGGCAAAAGAAAATTATTGATATTTTATGCAAGAATATTTTATAAAGAAATTTTATGCAATGAATACATCAAGAGAGAAAATGGTAGAATTTATGAGATTTGTCGAAAGTATAATTGTAAGATAATTCGAATTGAGGAAAAATGAATTAGCAGCACTTAATATTGTCGTTGAGGATCATGAAGTATTGATAAGGATATAAAAGGAGAAGCAATGAATAATAAAACTCTTCTATTCATTCGACACATGGCATTCGTTTAAGTTGAGGGAGCATACTAACCGAGTTCCGAGAGGAAATAAGAATTAATTATTAGTGTTATATAGTAAATTACTATGTCTACCCTTGAGCAAAGAATTAAGGAAGACTGCAGTGAAAGGCATTGTTGTAGTGAAACCCTTAGGTTGGAGAAATGCACACAGTATATTAGACCACCTGAAAATCAGAGATAGATCTAGAGATAGAAAAGAGATACAGCCCTATAAATGAGGGTTTGAGAAAAGAAGAAGAGCTGGACAATAGATCGGGAAAAGATAAGGAAAGCTGATAAAGAAAGAAATTTACTGAGTGAGTAAAGAAGGAGATAGAGGAGTTGGATCGGATTTTATTGGATTTGATTACAGGAATGAAAGGATTGCATATTGATAACAGGAATGAAAGGGACTATGAAGGTAATGGGGAATAGAGGAAATAAAATGAGGAAAATGTTACAGAATATTATGATGAATATAAGAAATAAGGTGGAAGAAAGGACGAAGGAGAAACTCCATCATCGAAATAACCATGAAAAACATTTACACATATGTCGGAGATTATGAGGCAACTCCAGTCTCAATGTTTTAGACTTCAAGTCAATTCATACGTTAAAAAAGTATCTATAAATTACAGCTGAAAACGGGAAATCAGCGCCACATCACATCCAAATACAATAAATATACATACAAAATTAATGAAAATTTTTTATTGTATACATGAAATAGACTTTATAAGGTACCGAAGAAATTGATTTCAATGTGAATAAATAATTTTGTTATTCGTGCAGTGAAAGAACAAGGGAATTACAAACAGTCGAACTACTCGGTTTTAGCTAAAGAATGGTTTCTCTGCATGCAATTTTACTGAAAGAAATAAATACTGACACTGTGACGCATGGATGATGTAAAATCACCACGTTTATAGCTCAAGAGGGTCTGTTAGGTAGTCATCATTAAGACTATTCTAGTTTCTGCGAAAACTCCGATTTTATCCTCCGGCCATTCAGATCAATTGGATTTTTCGCCAATTCTAGAAAACTTCACTTTGCTAACATTAGTATAAACAGTTTTCCTTAAACTTCTAATTAATAATTAAGTGCGTAACTGAGATACTGATAGCTGAAAATCGTTACAATATAACAGTAGCAAACATCGGCACTTTAGAAAGATCATGGGTTATGCATTCAATGGAATAAAACTTAATTCTAATAACTAACGAAAGAAAAATAATTTTCTTTTATACACGAGCGCAAAATGGGGACGTGAAATTTTACGATTCATAATTTTATATCGTGACGAATTTTGACTCATCTTTTGCCATCTCCTATCATCAGGTAACAAATGTAAGTGGTGAATATTTTCGGTGGAAGTTAACCAAACACAGCGGTAAGTGCCGATGGAACCACGAGTCTCTCTTAATGATATGTCTCGAACGCATTTTCTGCTTCCTCGCGGAAGAAACGATGAAATCGTTGTATTTAACACTTTGGTTTTGAGGTGGTCTCTCACTCTCACACAAACACATTTCGTTGCTTAGGATGACTTTCACTTTTCGGGAAACAATTCCTTGTAAGTGAACTTGAGGGTGATCTTGTTGGCTATTTCGGTAAACAGCGTGGCTAAGGTATCCTCGAGGACCGGGTTGATCTCTTCCAGGAACACCTTGGAGTTGTCATTGAGGATTCGGTTGGTCGCCGCTCCTGGATTTCGACAAGATTTCCAAACGTTAGAAGTTGATAGAAGACTTTCCCTTTAGATATTACTACCACTTCATGTTTATATTCTTCGCTGAGTTTGTACTTCAACAACCACAGAATTTTGGCCTCTATTGCTTTTGAAATCAATCTTCGTTAAAGATTTTCTGCCAGGTAAATTAACCTCTGGATGTACCGGCAATATGTTTTCTTTAATAAACTCATCCTTCAGGAGAGTCGATACTTTTACCTTTACGATTAAGTTCTATATAATTATTGCATGATAAAACATAGATCTTTTATTACTTAATCCTTCATTAAAACGATGAATATCTTCATGGCAATCCCATTCAACAATTCTTTAGCACTCATGCCTGCCAATGGCATGATGTAATGACATTTCATCAAATTATGGAAGCTTTCATTATACTTAAGCAAAAAATTGATACGATGCACATTACAGTGAGTTCAAGTTAATGGATAAATTTAAAATTTACATCCTGTGGAAATGCTACACTTTTCGTGCGCGGAGTTGCCATTTATTGTTGGCCAATCATATACCAATTCGTGTCTGTAAAAATCTATTTCTTTTTAAGAAAAAGGAAAACGAAAGAGCTGAGAACTTGTAAAACAATATATTTAGCAATGTCCATCTAGTAAAACCTCATAGGATATTCTTAGTTGCGAAAATGTTGTTATACAAGGGAATATTATACTATATTGGCGAGGTCAGGCTAGGATAGGCTCTCTTCCACCTAACCTTTATCGCTATTACATGAAAATAAATAAAATCAATGCAAAACTATTGTCTACAATTAACTTACATCTAGGAAAAAATAAATAAACACAAACAAAACAATTAACACAATATGGAATCTGATACGGATCCATTACTTTTCTTCGCAATAGATTATTTTTCGAGAAAGAGGAGAGCATCAATCAATAGTTTTCTGTTTGGCAAAGATTCGAAAAAAGTCATAGGACCAAACGATAAGATTTCCATATTAATAACCGAAGAATGTTATGGACAGGAATGGCTTTTATAATTACCTAAGACCTCGTCTCCGTCGAAGAGATTCGAAAGTTGCAGTCTTGACTTTCCAACAGAAATCTTCAGCTGCATCTTATCCAATCTGAGGAATTCGTCATTGCCACGCTTAACCCTCTTACCAGGCATATGCACGTCAGCCCTGTATTCAGCTAAAGAGAAAGAAGACATGCATTGAAGATCTGAATTAGGGAGGTTTGAATTTTCATTCAAAAATCAAATCAAGTAATTGTTCGAATTTAATTTTTCTCTCTAAATTGAAAAAATCCCTAAAAGTACTAAAGGAATTGATACTGACAATGAAGATATAATTACAAGTATTGGTTAGTGTATCTCAAATGATTTTATTTATAGATAACAAAAGAAAATAAGATTGTATAAAAGCAATTAAAGGCTGAAATTATTTCCACATCTCTTAGATTATTGTTTCCTGGAGCCAAAATAAGGAAAAACATAGACTTCATACGAGGGTTGGCAAGAAAATAACTTGATGATTTTTTTACGCTCGCGATATTTATTCCGTGAAATTGGCAATCGTACGGTGTTGATCTTGAATACTCCATTTACTCAATAAATTAACTGATATTTTGATGGTGTAATAGCAGTTGGTTTGCATAATCCGATATTGTACATTTGCTCTACATCGGATAATGCTTACGGCTAGTGTCTAGTATTAATGTGAAATTTCTCTTTTAACGTGGAAACTCTACCACGGAATTTTTGCAAGAACTTGGATGATGATTTTTGTCGATGTAATATTACGAATATTAATTAAAATTTAAAACTTGTTTCACACCAAATTTTTAAAACCGTTCCTCATGACGGGCGAAGGAAATTTTTCCAAACAGGTTTACTGCTCATCAATTTTTAAAATATTTTTTTATGCAAATCAATTTAAAAAGATTTTTCAAATTCTAAGAAGAATTTTCGTATCCGTGTTTCCTTTAACAACTTATTTATAATGAAGTTTTTCTTTAATGTTCTGACTCTCTGACATTACTAAAATAAAAAATAAATAAAAGTATCTGCTGTTTAAACGAAGGAATTAATAGATCAATAATTTTATGAATTTTATAATTTGCTACCACATCAATATAATATGAACTTTCCCTGTACCCTTTATAGCTACTATAGTTTGTGGCCTCTATTCCCTTACTTTCCAAACCAACCCCAACCACTTTCGGTTCCCTTCTATATATATTCTTAAATTTACTTATGCAGTAAAAATCGCTTTCGACGCTTTCCAGGGAACCGAGTGATAACCAAAAGCGGGATAGCGTTCATCTAGGATATGAAAACTTTTTAATTCTTGTACTCTGGAAAACAAAAAATTTCTTTGTAAAAAATTGCTATGATAAATCGGTAAGTGTCACTCAGATGCTTCAGGAGGCAGGATGGGAATCTTTAGAAGAAAGAAGGCTCAATCAGAGATTTAAATTACTAGATAAATTCAGACAGAGCACGTTCATAGAAGATGTAGCCGATATTATGCGCCCTCCTTGCTATATAGGCCGTTCTGATACAGCGAGAAAGATCAGAGAAATGGATGCTAAAACCAGTCGATTCTTGAATTCTTTTTTTCCGAGAACAATACGCGAAAATAATCGACTAGGCAAATAGAGTCATGGTGCTAGCACCCCCTGCCACACGCCGAAAGGCGGTTTGCAGGGTACCTATGTAGATGTAGATAGATGTAGATGTAGAAAAAGGAAGAGTTTTCGGCTATTATTTTATTAAATAAGTGTTTCACATTTTAAAACGTGGCAATGTAAATATATGGATAAGTTAAGAATGAATGATCCGTTTATTTCAGCTATGGAGATTCATTTAGTCTATTATCAGGCATTAAAATTCCTTAAAATAAAATCTGAAAGCCAATGATTACCACATCTGTAACTTGAAATCGTTGTTTTTGATTTTAAAATGAATACTCACTGAAGTTTCCATATATCTTTCCAGTTCCTCGAATCGGCAACAGGAGGATATTCACATCGACTTTGTATTCTCCTTCGAAGTGCAGTCGTGGAAGAAGGAGCTTGAAATCAAACACGTTGTTATCTAGGTCGGCTCTGTGAAGACAAGACATACGTCAATCCTCCGTATAAGTAAGTCTCTGGTTTCCAGAAAGAATTTCCGGAATGACCCTTTAGAAGACTTCTATTAGGCCGTATTTATCATAATTGGGTCTTAATTAAGTAAACTTATACAGTAAAAACTGGTTAAGACGCTTTCAGGAGTACCAAGCGGAAACAGCATCTTAGGCGGGATAACATTATAGCCGGGTTGTGTGATGCTAGCCGCATTAGAACATATTTTTGAATAAAGATCTGCTTCTTGCATAAAGATAGTGCCTTTGTTACTTAATTTCGTTCTTTTTCACTCTAAAAACAGATTTTACCAGATAGACAATTAAGGAGGAAAAACGAATTTTTTAACGGCAGTGGGCATTACGATCTCTTAGAGACTAAACCCATCACCCAATACAACACCACTTTTCTTGTATTTTCGATATTACCTCTTGAGATTGTAAATGAAAGGAAACACTATTAAGCTTTACTTAAATTTACGTCCAGCCCCGAGAAAAATGTGATAGAGAAGATCTTATTCTATTTCAGAGTTCATATCGGTACCGACAGTGAGATGGAGACTGTTCTGTTTTGTAATATCTTCATTTAATGCACACAAAATAATTCATTTCAAAGAAGAAATTCTCAAGGAACTATTTAAAAATAAAGCGATGCAGGTGAGCAGAGAGTACGGTTAGAGAAATTATGTTAAACATTTTTGAGGCAAAAGATTTGTTGTAGCGAGCTGCAGTGCATCAGGGGACGGAGAAAATCCGCTTCTTAAGCGGTGTTTGTACCATAAGTTTTGCAAGAAAGGTACCGGGACCGCAAGAAAACAGCGTATTAAGCAGGATAGCGTCTTAAGCGGGTTTTACTGTATTTATAAATATATATTAACCCAAAAACACTTTTGCAATAAACGGAACATTAAAATTTATCTATATTTTTTCGCAAAAGAGAATAAAGGCTACTATATAGTCAAATTCACATGGATTATCAATGAATAAAGCAGTTCGTCAATAACTATCATGTAAAAAGTCTGAGATTATATAAAACAAATAGAATGTTTTTCATAAAAAATCTTTGAAAGTAATGAGGCTATATATTACAATGTTATTTCCAACAGCTGGAAGCAGTAGTTAATTGCCTAATTTTCCGGCTTATAAGACACAATAATTAGAAATTAGAATTAAAATATCAAGTTTAACATTTTAATTAAAATTACTGCGTCTAGTAAGTTGGAAAATAAGGCTGTTGGAAATATCTTCGTACATATAAAAATTTTCATCAACACAAAAAAACGCAGCATTTAACGAAAGAAACTTCCATATTAAGGTAAGGATCGTGATAGAATGCTTAGTAAACATTTAAGTTAAATTATATTAGTATAGAATGAAGTTTTTCAAACTATTAGAATAAGGGGTGCAGCCAGGATTTTTCAATTGGTCCGAGACATAAGAGAGAACGAAAGAATGTCTACCTTTCAGGGGCTGGTATGATATCTTCCTTAAAGAATTCAACCTCCAGGGAGGAAGGAAGTCGAAAAACCCCGCTGCGCCACTGCTTGGAATATTTCCTCAAGGGAATTTTTAATAGCTGCCCTAGAAGTTGTCCACATTCTAGGGGCATCAAATTGTCCCTCTTTTCTATAATCTCGTCACCCTGTGTATTGCATCATACGGAACATATATTTCTCCCACCGAAGCATCTAATCTCTCTTAGAAAATTCTGCTGGGAAGTGTACATCAAGATGCAGAATTACGCAGCTCCGAAGTCACGCAAAGGCTTCGAATTTGGAAGATTATCAAGAAGCACATTTTCATGCGAGAGTAAGTCAGAGGGTTGGATTCTTGTCGACCTTGAGAGCGAGCAAAGCTTTCCGGCTCTCATCCACTCATGTGACCCATTTTTTAAGTAAAAATGTTACGAAGAAGATTTACATGGTGACTGAGCACTTTCTTTGTCGCGTTGTCTTTATGCATTTGCAGGCCTTGTCGAAAAAGTGAAGTGCTTGAGGTCAGCTGAAGGTTGGTTCAGAATAATCAATGAAGAAATTCATGGTGTATTTTAGCACCCCAAGAATCATTTTATTTCATTGTTGGGCAAACATTGAGGAAATACTTTAGTCAACCTGAATATTCGATTGACGGATAAAATTATGACTGAAGAAGAGACGCACTTCAGAACCGCTCTAATCTTACGAAGAAGAGTGGAATTTTTTGATACATTATTCTTTCTAACTCTACAATTAATAAAGTATTCCAACCTCTATTACAAGATTAATAATACTACACTGTATGCATATTTTATTTTTTATTCGATAATTTGGAAAAATGTTTGATTAAAATGAGGCACGCATAATTTATTATTCCTGCAATAGGTCTTATTAGCTTACATAAAACAATTCCCTTGGATATGGTACTTCTCGGTAGTTTTGAAAAATAAAAAGTCACTGAAAAACGTTTGTTTAATAATTCTATTTCAGCGATATTTAATAAAAGTGTAGTATTTTTCTTTCTAATGGGAGTCGTACATTTGTGTGTAATTGTTTTGCTGATCAAGCGTTAGGGAGGAAAATCAAAAGAAACTTGACGGATAAGCTATTGAGCTAGCGAGGAAATCATATACTGAGCCCTACGGAGTTCAAGAAATGGCCGCAAAATGCTTTCGGACTGTTGGATGGATATGCCCGATTAAAGTGTTTCGCCAAGATCTACGTCCTTACCTATTTAGGCTCTATTCTTGAATTGTGGGTTTTTCGTTCATTCTGAATGATTCATTCTCTTTTGATTTATCAGCTGAAGCTATTTCATACCCTTTATTCACCTAATAACTTTCGCTGAACCAAATCTTTCTTATCTCGAAGAACGATCTATATAGGTATCTTATCACCTTCAAATCATTTCCATCGTAATTACAAAACTTTTGTGCTCCTATAATACAATAACCGCATGAATTCGTCTACCACATTTTATGCGCCATTCCACGAATTCATTTGCAGTTTATGATATGCAGCTGTTCTTTTTCATCGGTTTTCACTCAGACTCTTTCTTGTCTTATCTTATAAGTATTCTTAAAACTTTTAAAGTACGTAATATCTTCTTATCAGGGTTTCTATTTCTATATCTCACACATGCTGATTTTTATTTACAATGAAAATACAACAACTTAACTTAAGAGTAGATATTCCAATTCATATCTTATCATATCTTATCATATCTTATAATATCTTATCATATCTATATCAAATCATTTCAAAAATATCTTACAATTGCATTTTTTACTTCGTTCTACACACCCCTAGAATTTCTGAAGAAAACTTGGATTTTTTGATCGATATACAATAATTTTTCTATCAGAAATTTTCTAGCGATGATATTAACGTTTCCTATTAAGAGATGAATGAAAAAAAATAGCAGAGCTAAAAAGTGGTCTTTGCGGCTGGACATTAATTAGATGATAGTCAAATCAGTGGTGTATCAAGCAGTCAGATATTCAAACAATCGTAATACAACAATAGTTAGCGAATTTTTTGAGCCGAAACAAGCAATAAATTCTTCACTTTTAAATTTAACGCATAATTACACTGAAATTTGAAAGAATATACAGCGGCTTTCGGAAAAATAAAAAGTTGGTATTAAAGAAAAGAAATACTTCTACTATAAAAAGATAACCCTGGAGAGAAGAAGTCAGTGATAAAAAGCCATATATGTAGGACAAAGAAATAAATCAGAGTATACGAGGTTACAGAAATGATACGAGAATAGTTAACACAATATGCAGTAAACGAATTCGGACAACAAACCAAAGCTAATTAGTTATAGTAGGTTAATAAAGAAAATAATCCAGACTAAACTCATTCCTAGATCTCCCTATGAATATGCTTATCGCTCCGTATAAATATCTCATCTACATACCACCAATATAACACAACAAACGATGAGCAAAAATTGAGAATTAACTAAAATATCTTATGGGCAATGAGAGTGTTTGTCATTCCATAAATAGCTCACGAGTTCAACTATTAATAAATCTGACAGCCTCAAAGAACGTCGCTTTTTCAAAAGAACCATGGCTAAGAGACAGGCAATAAAAGTGTCAGTTACTAATTTACTTTCTTAAGCTACCGTCAGCTCTCTATTCACATGCATGTTTCTAGCTCGTTCCCATTGGATGAGGTAAAAGATCAGTGATATAGGTTTGCGATGGGTCGCGAAACACACGGCAAAAGCTTATGGTTCTTATACTTCCAAGGTTGTGACCCAAATTTCGGGAGCGAGGTTAGATGGGTGATTACGTATAGAAGTGAATATATCATAGATATAGAAATAAATTTGCTTAAAGACGTAACATCGAAGAATTTTGCTTTCTAAATGGAGAGAGTTATCTAACTTGTGTAATTCTTACCACCCTTTCTAGAATTTTAAAAAGAAACCCTCACTTGCAAAAGCTGCAGTTGAAACTTAAATATCCGGTCTCTTTTTAATGATTCTCTCTGCATATGTCTTAAAATTGGGCCACTGATTTACTTTTGGAAAATTAATCGGATGAGAAATGGCGTATTCGATGCCGAAAGGCTTTCCTGCGTAAGGTACTACGTTAATATCTAACGACTCTTACAAATATTAGGATTAAAGTGGCAACCATAGCAAATTATTATAGGTGTAAAAATAGTCTCCCTTGAACGGGATGCGGGAATTATCTTATGTAATTATCACCGATGTGTGTATATTTATTTATCCGGTGTCAGTAAACTCCCGTAAGAAATACATGGCAGAAATCTTTGGAAACTAATTTCATTTCACTTTCTGACGTGATAGGATTATAAATTTCTGGGAGTCCTTAAAGGTCCAATGGAGTGTAACATATTGATATTTCCCAGTCTAAAGTATCCTTGGTTCGACTCTGGACGACTCGAAAACAAGCCCATAAGAAGCACGTAATGTTTATTTTGGTCGATTCCAGACTTTTTCTTTTGCATAAATATATCAGATATAATGGTCCTACGATATAAAGACAACTACCAAAAAAAAAAAAATGGAACGAAATTAAAAGCTTTATGAATTTTATAGTACGAAATAAGGTTAATATTGCAAATATATTGAGACGTTATAAATATAAATGTAATTTCGCCTATTTAAAATAAAAAAAAACTTCACGATGTAAACGATTGTCTAATTAAAACACGCAAGCTATGGAAACTTCTTAGCTTATACCTATGAAGCATCTTAGCAAAGTTAATTTTCCAGGGAAAAAAATTTCCATAAACAGGATTCGAACCACTGAGGAAAAACTTTTGGATTAATCTTTGGAAATGTTGGAAATTTGGAAACTGGAAACATACGCTATAACCACTCGGCCATTTCGCCATAAATTTATAATAAAGCAATATATATTTACAAATAGTATAACCTATGCTCTAGATGCTTTAAATTTGTGTTATTTGATTTTAAAAGTATTAAACAGCCATAGCATTTCTTGGTTAGCTGAAACTTAAGTTTTTTTAGGTAATTCACATACATTAGGTTTAAAAAATATTGCTCAAGTTATTTTTAGGCTTTCGTTCATATTTATAGCTTTTGTTTCTATCGCTATGGTTATTTAAAATTCGACAGGGATTATTTTTATCTTTGAAAATCAAGAAAAAGCAGATATTTATGCATATTTATTAAGTTAAATTTATTCCGTCATTTTGGACGGTGGAATTTACTGGTTGTAAATAACTTAAGATTCGTTCATTCTTTAATGAAATACTTCTAAAAGAAGGATATATAAAAAATTAGTGAACGATAGCAGAGTTTAGGAACTTAATGAAAGCCTATGTAAAACATGGGATAATGAAGTGAAAAGCTGCAAAAAGGTTATCCAAGAAAGGTTGCCTTCAACGCTGTCTTTCTTCCTAAAAATAGTTCTTAAGTAAACGAGTAATGCAAACAAAAATGGAATGTGAAATGTTGCTAAGTTATGAAGAACATGCTCAATAGCTTTCTTACACGTGGGGAATAAATGAAGTGGAAACACTTCAAAATGCCATCATTGTTAACCAATACTGATTGTCATTGTTTGTTATCTTTCTAGTAAAGCTGATGACCTATTACACCTCCCTGCTATCGTAAAAGGAGAAAGATCTTTATAGAACGAATAAATATTTTGTTCCTTTTTTAATTTTCGAGTAATTTCATTGTCGAGATCATGGTAATCCTTATTTCCAGATATATATGCATATATGTATTCCTATTTTCCTTTTGATGTTTCACTTTCGGGTAGCAGTCCCCGCAAAATTTAAATTATTTTGTTGCGTTGGAAATTTTTGAAGAATAGCTAACAATTTTAACTTAAATAATTTACGTTTAACCTCGCGAAAAATTAAAGACTTATCGGTCACCCAGCTTAAGAACTTTTCTTATTATTACATATAAAGACTCTGCAGATGTTTTGCTCTTTTGCTCTTTATTTTCCCAAAATCAATGTTAAAAACTTTTTATAGCAAATCGTTGCTAAACGCAGGGTTATTGTGTAATTTCATTACGCGTACGGCCAAATTGCAGTCCACAAGTTATACTATGGAATATTGCGTTAGGTACAGTTCAAATTAAGAAAGTGCGTAGAAGTCGAGCAATTTAAAATACTGCTGTAGTTAAAATGAAAAGATGATTTTCATTGAAAGGATTATTATCATTACTTGAGTAGTAGGTATATTTATCATGGTTCAATGCGCGGGGGGGTTCTCTTTTGTAAAGAGTTGCTATGACAACAAGGCCGACTCTCAGCAGAGTAACTCTTATGAATGAAATTCTAGCGTTGGATAAATTAAATCGAAACAATTAGGATAATGCTTTAGAGTAATTAGCAAGGGAAGTTTTTATTGCCTAGATGATTTATTTTCAAGGCAAAGATAATGAAAATAATTATAATTGAAAGTCGAGATAAATGCCATCTTAGATTTCTTTAATATTTAATTCTTGTCATTAAATATTTCAGCCTTTCGTTGCGTGAAATTTGATGATTTAGAAAAAATGTCCTAATATGATATAAAATTCCATATTTCTATTTATAACTTTACTATTCTTTTTATATTTATATAATTAATATTTGAAAAACTAGGAGGTTTCACTGTAGAGATCATTTTTATCTTTGAATATAATTTGGAAGCTTTTTTGGCTGAGTGCCTATTTCGCGCTTCTAATACGTATTACGTTAGGATAAATCATAAAAAACAGTATTGAATTCTGTGCTTTACCGTTGAAATTTCCCTTCTATCTAATTATATTTGAAAGACCGTGCAAATTATTAAATTAAGTAGAAGAAGAGAGATGAGAGGGAATGCAATCATTGTTTCCCACCTCATTGACTTCTCTTCACAACTTTCATAAGTTATAGTTTGTATAAAAATTATTTTTATCATTTATTCCTGTTTCTCTTTAAACCTAAATGCAATAGACATAATTTCAGATTATCTACATGATAAAATCGCGTTACGCAAGGTTAACTTTCAACGGAATAGTGTATTAGGTTCAGTTTTATCATTATACTTTATATAATAGATTTACTTGGTAAAGAGAACCTCAGAATAGAGAGAATTGGAAAACGCCTGGGAAGGCCTATATTAGACAACGGATTGAAAATAGCTGATGATGATGATTTGACATGATAATTCGTTAGACGAATTTTTAAAAATTCATTTTTTAAATTTCATCTTCTTTCCAAATATGAGAGGTTAGAAATACCTCCGATATTATCCAATCTGATCATCGATTTTTCAATTCAAAACGATAGCTAAGTATTCTCATCTCTAAACATTCAGACGCTTTTCCTCATCACAAATCTTAATTCCCCGCTTTGTCGACATCGATGTTCAAAGGATCGACGGTAGATGGCTCTCATCTCACCCCTCCTGAAACTTTCCTGCCATCTCTGAATCTTTCTCGAAGCAGTTCTCACCTGAGGTCCGTGACGATGAAAGATCCAGGTCCTCTCACAGTCATTTTCGAGAGCTCCGCGTCGAATTTAGCCGCTTTCGGTCCGGAACTGAATTTAATCATAGGAATCCTCAGGGGCTCCAGGGCCGGGACATCTAGCTCTGGTATTCCTGAGGAAAAACGGAAAAATTCAACGGTAAATTAAGAAACTGAAATATCTCTCCAAATGATCACACTAATGCATTAACATACGATATATTTGCCAAAGATCCAATATAGATCCTATTACAACAAACAGGCAAATACCGGAAATGTATTATGAAAGAGATAAGCGCAAGAAGTGCACTTGATATTCCTTCTTCTTTCTATCATAATTTTCCAGCATGAGTGGGTAACTATTATGAAACAAAACATAATTAACTCACTTCAATCTCGCTAATATATAATAAGCCTGTTACTCATTTAATTTTTATGAATATCCTATATATGAGAGTTTTTTCATTCTATATGGATTAAAATGGTTAAATTTTGGTCATTCAAAAGCCTTTCCAATGTTTCGACAATTTTAGAGGCATTTACTATTGTAGGAAAGCATGAGTTGACAAACTGCGGCTGATAATTCAAGGAAGTATTACTTGACCTTAGTATGAAAATATAACTGAATTTCACTTATCGATAAATGACAAAGGAATGAGAGGGTCGTAGAACTTTGCCCGTGTGATGAGCTTCTCAGAAAATCCGAGAAGACCATATCAGTGAATTGAAAGGCTTTAACGGTTGCAGTATATAATAATATCTAACTTGAATTATTTATTTATATATCGTTGAAGATTTTCTCGTCTCTAAATCCTTCCCAGAAGTTTAAATTTTAAGGAAATAGGAGATTCAATTTTATAGCGCGAATTTCATAGAATGACTCTTTATCTGATATCTTAGAAGGAAAAATATGGTTATCTTCCATAAAATGTAAGCACCAATAAATATCTACAGGAAAACTGTCGATTGGCATCAAGAGGACATTTCCCTGTATTCCTTTCTGAGAAATACTTAATAGATGAGGAAAAATCAAGTGTATTTACAAGGAAAAACAATGAGGTTTGCAAATTAGTCATGCATAGATATCTTTAGGAATATCTGTGAAATAAGAAGAAATGTCGAATACTAACATATATTTTAATTTAAAAATAAAACGAGTGAACCGAAGAATTTCAAGGCTTAATCGGCAAATGCAGTGGCCCATTTTTCAATTGTTGTTGAAATGCATCATAGGAGACATGAAAGCATTTGTAATTTTTATTAATTAATTTACATTAAATGTAAATCTCACGATTCATAACCAGGAATAAAATACAAGACTTAGGATACGATTTGCAGATTACTCTTTCATGTATGAGGTGAGTCATATTTTAGCAAAGCTCTGAACTAGCTATTTTCGCTATTTAAAAATCATTTTCTACCTAGGGCAACAAGGCTAATCTTCGAAGGGATAGAATCGATATGACTGGCAGAGAATCAAAAGGAATAATTTTGCATGGTAATAAATTATAGCAAAGATTCCTTTAAGACACTTATTTTAAAGATGGCATTACATTTTACAAATACAACCGAACCAATTTTGTACTAATAAAAGTAATTCGATTATCAGCGATTGATTTCCCTTCGACATTCTTTTATGAATTATGAAATACACGAGAAAAATTATTAAAATTATACTGACGGCTGAATCGAATTCGCAATTAACTTACCGTGAAGCAGTTTAGGCCTCAGCTGTTGAACTGAATTCAGGATGCACTGGTTGGACTTGGGATCGCTCTGCTTGCATACCTTTATGTAGTCAGCTGCAAAAGTAAGAAAAGAAACGTAAGTATTTGAGAAAACATAATGGATTACCAAACTTTTGACATATGAAGCTGTTTTTTTCATAACCAGCACAAATAACTTTACTGTAGTCAGAGGAATGATTAAATTAATTTTTAATAAAATCAATTTGGGTGATAAGCTAAAAATCCTCGTATTTGCAATAATCTTTTGTGCTATTACTCTTTATTTGTACTATTATTTACTCCAATGAGGAAGAAGATCTCATATTTGAGTAAAATAATTTTAGTAGAATAAAAACAACGGTGATTCCCACATAAAATAGGACAAGGAATACATTTGACGAAGTTTAACAAGATCAATACATAAATCATATTCTTTTATAGTTTTCTTTCCTCAGATATTATTATTTATTCAAGAAGCAACAACAGATAGCTGTTTCACATATTATTTATACTATATATTATATATATTATAGTACTACGTAGGAGCTAATAGATGATATATAATGAAGAATACCAAAGCTCGTAACACTTTATGCTAAAATACATAAGTCTAACTGATACTGATTATAAAAAGATTCGAAAAAGTACAGCTGGAATAAACTAAACAATTTTTTTCAGATGAAGATAGTACGAGATGCCTGATAGTAGTTTTCCAACCAAGAATAAAAAAGTAAATACTTTGAGATAAATCGGATGCTAGCATCTCTGAAGACGACGATACATAGAAGTTTGAGGACAAAACATTTTTACAGACAGAAAATTCCGAAGAAATCTGTTCCATAAAGACATAGTCCATTTTTAGGCAATTTCCGTCTTCCTTTTCATAATTTACCTTTTATTAGTGGAAGTCTGAGTACAATTTATTTTCAAAATCGTGAATATTAAGAGCACGTGAATGTAGTCTCACGTGCTTTAGGATATATTGCAAATACAAATTATTACCCAACCAGCCGCAAAATGTCCTCGATCGGGGAAATAAAAGTCCGCACTCTCTTTCAAGAACTCACCATTAGGGCTGCTGCTTCAGTTTTTTGCCCTCTTAGACTGATTTCCCATATATTCTAACCACCAATTAATCCAGTTCTGGCCAACTGGTCGATTGTGATCGACTTATCAAAGATATCCGATCTACCACGAATGGTCTTCGACATGCCACTATGCTCCTGAATGCAAAGATAACGAAATAGTTTACTCGATAATACCAAAGAATTAGTTTTCGCAAAGATTTAATGAAAATGGGATGGTTATGAAATAAGAATTGTTGTCAGTAAATAATATCGTACATGCAGGTTAATCACGTCATCGCACGAAAAGATATCTTTGAAAACGCTGAATTAATTGTTTACTTATTTATTAAATATATTAATTAAAAAGAAGCTTTCTTTTCCAAGTTCGAGAGTAAATAGGAAACTGTGCCATAACATTTGTGACGTTTTCAATAAAGTTGAAAGGGATAATTTTATCGATCGCCCTACACCGTATTCAAGATTAACCTTTCCACGAAAGTCTGAAAGTCAATGGGTAGTTAATCTAAAACAAAGATGCAACAAGAAGACAATTTTATATCTAAATCTACATCTATGTACCCTGCAAGCCGCCTCCGGCGTGTGGCAGGGGACGCAAGCACTATGGCTCTACTTTCATATTCGATTGTTTTCACGTATCGTTCTCGGGAAAAATGAATTCTTGAATCGACATTAGTCAATTAGTCTCTTCCCAAGATTCGCTGTTCAACTTCCATTAAAAAATAATTTCTCAACTTTTACTTAAGGAGCCACAATCCCAGTATTGTGAATTCCATCGCTTAAATTCAATAGTAATTTTGTGATTTCTATGACAGGATAAATAAGTTAGGAGTAATTTTTTCTCAAATAAAGTGAATCCTGTTTTGACGATTTACAAAAGCACCACAGAACGAAAATCACAGGACTAGTTTCTACGATTAAACGTTATCTTCAAAATGGGGAGTATCGATAAACGAAAATATTTAAGACCAAAAGAAGAAGGGAACGATAAGGTTAGGTGAAGGTAAAAGGGTAGGATTCTTGAAAAATAAAAGGTGGGGGAGGGAAGGAGAAGGGAAAGATAAGCAAAGGGGAGGAGGAAAGAAAAACTTGTTTATTATTTGTAAGGATCGACTCGTGGTTATTATTTTCTTGGATTTTTTCAGTTTTTTATATCGAGCCTGTCATCCCTCTGAGCTATAGGTAAAATCTTTAGCTAAAATTAGACGAATGGTAAGAAGATGATGCTTAAGCGTCGGAAATGGTCGTGTTATAACTGTTATGAGGCGTTTTCGCTCGGTCTTACTACTCGATCGGTACTGTCTGTCTAAATTCTCTTACTGTCTATTCTCGTATTTTTCAACCCTCTTCTTTGTGGGTGTTTTCCCACAATGTAGGTTTTTCTATGTCAAACTTAAGTTGAAGATATTCTTTTTCCGCACACTGCAATTGTTCTTAATCGCTCTTTACCAATCTTTGTAAATATTAAACGGCATGGGTGGTTAGGTGGAATAGATGCCCACATGGGGATACACCCTAGAATACTTTAATTTAATTTATAATATCATGGTCATATTATATGTAATTAGTGTCTGCGATATCTTCATAATAATCCGAACTTAATGGTATTGTTTTGCAAGATACACAGATAATTGACCATAGAATTACACGCAAGAAAAGAACTGCTGAATAATCATGGGATGATACCAATCTTTGACGTCTTCTTTAACTTAATTGATTTCATACCTAATTTACGGTTGGTTTTATAGTCTTCCCTAGGTTGGTTAAATATCATTTCATTAACCATTATTCTTCTGTCGACCTTCCCAGAACACTTTTATACGTAAAGTTACATAAGAATTGGCATCGTATAAAATCGATATACGGTATATAGCAGATAATACGAAGTTTGAGAAACAGGAAAATCGAGTAACACTCCAAGTTTTTTTGCTACGTTTGCGATGCTCATAGGTGAATAGTGAATATTAATGAAACACATGGGTTTTCCCATTCGTTCTAAAGCTATTAAGCAACATAACTGTTAGTACAACATTTATCCCTTCTTTCGAGGTTTTTGCTTCACAGTCGCTTATTATCCTCCATTTACGCTATTTATCTTGATATTTTCAAGCTTACAAGTTTTTGTCTACCTACTGGTCGAACCGGATTTGTATCTGACTGTTGAGTGCGCTGTTACATTTGCATACATATTCCCATACTATTTATCATGGATTTTGCGTGAGCGCTAACAAGTCGAAATTTCCTCGATCCAACGTTTCGTCCACACTTCGAAGTAATTGTACCCATGGAATCTGGGGAATAAGATGTGAGTGAACATAGGAATCTGAAACTCTCTCAGATACCCTCTTAATGTGTTATTTTAATTACTGTAGAGTAACTTAAAGGATATTTTTGACCGTTAGAGAGAAAAAATGTGAGAATAGTAAGGTTTTTTCTTTCTTTATTTGTGGATTAATATCGTTATTTAGCATGCTTAAGATTTAATTTATTTTGGGGCCAATTTATTTTTATACTTTGCGTAATGTATTAACTAAAGAGATGTAATCAACCTTCTAGGTTGATAGAAATTAAAATTCAATACTGCTTATTTCAGTAAAATATTCTACATTTCAGAGTAAAAATAATTAATTTGATCTCATGATTATTTAAAAGTTCATGAATCATGAGAACTCATCTTCAACGTACTCTTTTCTCCACAATTTTATCTTATTTTTACTGGAGCTAATTTACTCTTTATAATATTAATTTAATTTCTGATAAAAAATTCAGATCTACAAAAATATCCTTGGAGCTATTTTAAACTTATATATTTACTATACTATATATGTCAGCGCTTCCATTAATACCCCAATAAAACAAGGCATTATGCAGCTAAGAAATGCCGCTTTGAAAAATTTCTTATTAAAGAGATAATTTAAGGCCCTTTTCCATCTAAATCACCAGTAAAAATTCTACGAGGAACATTCAAGATATATAATAATAAGATATATAAACTTCATAGGTGAAACTTATAAGAAATGAATAGGGATGAAATAACATTAAAGATGAAGTGTTAGTTTCTATGTCTGCGTTAGTACATCACAATGGCTCCATGAATAACATAGGATCCAATCCAACCAAATAAATATAGAGTAATCTAAATAAATACCATTGATCTGCAACATTCATATCTCGGTAGCTTTCATAATATCACAGCCATGAACGAGATCAAGACAAAAATGAAATGAATTTCCTTTTCGCTGAGTCAAAAAAAAATTACGTATACCATTCATCAATTTATACGAGTAGGAAGAAAATAATCGAAAACCATACATTAAAAAAATTGCTAGATCAGGAAAGGGCGTACTTTTAGTTTGTGATGAAATTTGATCAAAAAAATCCGTTGACATTGGAGAATTCGAAGAAATAGAAGAGGAAAAGCAGATATTGGATTCACAAAATTAGTAACAGACAGGGAGAAGAGAATTTGTCTGACATTATCTTGAGTTTTCAATGGATGATGAATGTTTTCTAGACCTCATAACAAAGTTGTATCAAAATAATATGGCTCAAGACATAAAGATATATAGTAGGATATTTCATACAAAAAGTTTAATATTTCATAGGGCAGAAGAAATAGCTTGCATCCTAATTACGAAATTTTAGTACAAACTTATTCGTCTGCGTGACGTAATCTCAACGGCTCTCAACGTTCAAGCTTTTTTCTAGGCCGCATAACTCAAATCAATCTCCATTTCAGCGTTCTCCTTGCATGAAGCGTATCATAATTTCAATACACGGCGCAAAAAAGGAGGATAATTTTTCCGAGAAAAATCCCGTCCGCGACGCAAAATATGTAGCGAATTACGTCAATGCTGTAATTGAGTGCCAAGGTAATAATATCGAACAAGAGTCGAGACAAAGACAAAACTAAAGGTTTTCTCAACCGTTCCTGCTAACGATCTTATACTCAGTTTCCTACATGAATTCCCCAGTGATTGTAGTTCCTCTGAATTGTAGCGTAACTCTGGATTACTCATGCGTTTCATATAGAATAAATAATTTGAACTGAATACATGTTAAACTCCTCACTTTCTTGGTTTTGAGTCTAATCATACTGTATTGTGGTTAACGAGCTATATATCCCCTATTTTTGTCTTCGTTACTTACTGGCAAAACTAAAACCCACAGACTTGCAGACGTTCATTCCTTATTTCTTATCAAAACAGTTAATCCCTCCTAAAAATGATATGAAAAATATGTATTTATCATCGCCATTTTTATCGTCTGTTTAGTGTGGATTATCGAACACATGCAATGTCAAGCTCTCGTCAATTCCAAATTATTAACTACTTAGCTAATAACTTTAAATTTTTTAAAATTAATGTAAACATATTGTAAAATTAAAACCTAAAAATAGGTCAAAGGTGTTCGAATGTCTTTTTGTAGCCAACCAAAATGTATAAAAATCTGAAGTCGTAGCGATTGCAAGTCATAGTCAATGGGTTCCCTAAACCTTATATGGATCCCCTGCAAATCATATATTTGACTCTTATGAGCCACCTGGAACACTTTCAGAACTGATCCAAACCTATTCTTCCAAAATTTTTCTATCATTTCTCTTTGGCCCTGACTTTCCTCTGAGCTTTTCTTCTGCTGAAGTAAGATATCGTGTTTTCCTGCTGTATAACATGGCGAAGACGATCTCAGGTCAGCACGGAGGTAATGTCCTGTTGGTAGACAGACGTTTCGACGGCGGACGCTGCCATAATCCTCAGGGTCGAGGTGACCTCTTTTTTATGCTGTTGAACAATGCCAACAACGCATAACAAATAGTGTCTTAAAATATATGAAATTATCACAGACTAAATTTTAAGTCAAAGTCCTAGTTTCCTGCTTGTTTCGTCTTCTGCAGAATTTGAAAAGTCCCGGTTTCTCATGACCAGTATAAGGTAATTCTGAGCACATGACATTTTTGGATGATACGAAACTTGGCATTAGTTGCTGTATAGGGAGTGCCGTTAAGTATGAAATTTCCGGGTACATAAAACTATCGATATGTAAAGTGAGCACTGATTGGTACAGAGCAATAACACCAGTGTTCTTAACTATCCGATTCGCTGTAGCACTTCCTCGTAACTGATCTTGCACGTGAACTTTGTTCCATGCACTATTTTCCTCCTCTTCTCGAATATTTCTTGGATATCCTTTTGTGTTGCGTTCATAACTCTGATTCACGAAAGACGACACTTGACTTAGACCATTTCACCAGCTTTTACTAAACTTTTTGCACTCGTTCCGTGTTTTGTATTCAAAATAAGAATTTTTGAAGCTTAGCAATACGTATTGCTGCTTTGGAGCTAACTGGAATCTAATTTTGTGCTATGAGGTATAGCCACCCTTCCAGGAGATCCTCCTGAACTGTCCCAGACCTCCTCAGCACCCTTCTAGAAGGTGTTGATCTAGATCGCGACCTGAATTGATTAACCGAAGTTTCGAAAAAGAAGTCAATTATCACCACCTAAGATAATTACACGACAGAGGTCGTCAATATATATGGAAATAGCAAAAGAGCAATATATCCATGCTGTATTTAACTTTCGAGGCGATGACAAGATGTGCGATTGCGCCGTGGGTTGTGCAATTGTTTCCTGCGAGACCTGCCTCACCGCCGTCGACCTTGTCCCGCGACACCTTCCTCTCCCTTCCCAACAAACATCTCGTCCTCCCTGCTTATATATTCCTAAACTCCCTCTCTTTCCATCGAAAGGAGAGTGACGGCGTCGATTCCCACGAGGAATTGCCCTCCAAAGACGTAACACCAACCGAGAAATAGACGATTGTACCACAAAAGACGCGATATCCCTAGCTGAAAGGCGTAAATGATTGACATTATTCCCTCATAACTTATAAATATAGACAACTGACTATAAATATGTGAGGCAACCTTATGCCTCGGAGTGCAGCAATCCCTCTCGTGAAATGTACATCATGAATGAGTATGAGCACCTGGAGCTAAAACGATTGAGAATTTGGAAAGTGTTCATTGTATGAAACAATAATGAGAAGAAAATCAGAGCAGCATCTGGAATATCCATCATTAATATTACTCTCGAGCTTAGTAAGCTATAAATATCTGTATATAAAAAGGTGTAATATCATTTTAACTTTATCTCATTCTGATCCATCACAGCTAAATCTTCCAAGAGTGTCTCTGTCATTCATCAGAATTCAATTCGACTTTAGATTAAGTCAATTAGAAAATCAGGTTCTTCATAGATATCTGCGGGGGCGGTGAACCGACGGCATTTGTGCTCAAAGTGGCACGAGAGACAGTATTTTGGAAATATGACGGTACTATCATTTTCAAAATTTCTTTAATTAGAACATTTAAACTCTAAAATAAATAAATAAGGGTTCAATTAGTAAATAACAGTTTTTCCTTATTGACAACATCATAAGCCCTGCGTGAACGTGATTCACAAACACGACGGAATCAATAATCATTCAATGGGAACAGCAAGTTTTATTTGAAAATTTACATATAAATCTGTTTGAAGTGAACATCTATGCATCTTAACGAGACGACATGCAATAAGGGTGATAGTTTTTATTAAATATGTAGTAATCTCATCCTTACGCTGCATGCGTTACTTTACAGCTCGTTATTCATATTAATTATGTATAATATAATATAGGATGAATAGAAAAATTACCGAAATTCTTTCTCTCGAATGTAGGCTCAAATTACAAGGTGCATTGAATAAATTAATTCATTAAGTATAAAAATTTCGCCTTCGTTTACGAATCAAACGTTAACCAAACTGGTAATTCTACTTATTGCGTCATTTCAATTTTGATGATTTAAGATGCTGGTGGGATCAAAAGAATTTTGCAGGACGCTATATAGGTCCGTGCAATTTTTCTTTTTCAAGAGACGTATAAATCAGAAATTGTGAAACTACTCTTTGATTCTTATTTAAATCCCTTAGATATCTTACACCGATTCTTTTAGTTCCTCGACCATTTGCAGATTCAAGAGTCCCATCGATCCCCTAATTGCTTTTTAGTATTGATATTCGCCGATGAGCTCGAATTGAAATCTGATTCTGAAGTTTTTCCTATCTAACTATATTCCCTCTGCGTTTATCGTGAAAGAATGGCATTTTGAAAGTTAATTGGAGATGAGTTCATAAGGAAACCCCCTCTCCTTGGCAGGTTTCTAGATCCGCCACTGTTCTCAACAGCGTTAAAGAGCCATGGGGAAAAGAGAAAATGGGAATCCCTCCAAATAAAATTAAACTCCTGTCGGAGAATTTTAATGGCCAGTTTGAAAGTATTCTTCAAAGTCATCTTCACAGACATTTCTTAACTCAGTAACACACGTTCGCATTAACGGCTTAAGTCACCAGAAGAAATGCCTTCCGCATTCTGGCCGATTACTCGTTTGTCCAAAATTTTCATTCCTCGAGAGAAAATGCAGAAGTTTACGCATGATTTCATCAATGTTTTACGGAGGCGCTTTACTAGAGGCAAACAACCAAAGAAAATAAAAGCGACAGCTTCATTACCAGCGGTAGCTTTCGAATAGAATGGCATTTAAAGGGATAGAATCTTAATTTATCCGTCTCGCTAATGAGATACTGTAGGTTCAGTTCATTGCGTTAACACAAATTCACTGAGGTGAGAAATGAACTATTTTGGATGAGTAAATACGGATAACTGTGAACGATAAAGGAGGAAAATTGAAATACCCACATTTCAACCGAGAGATATACTAAATTGATTATAATTAACTGGAAAATCTGACGGTTCCAATAATTCCGATCAATTATTAATTAATAGGAATTAATTATAAATTAACTGATCATTAATTACAAATGCCTTGACTGTCTCATATAAGAAAGGAAGGTAGTTTTAACCTGATTGTGAGAAATGGATCGTCTCTGAGATAAAGTAATTGGTTAATTACCAGAAGACGGTCTGTATACTATACTACTATACCATAACTATAAAATAGAAATAAGGAATGTATATTATGGTCTATTCAATACTATATCATAGCCAATTAAATCAAATCCAATTTAAAAATTTGACGCAACCTGATTACTGATTACTAACATAATTTATACATGAAATGAAGAATATAAAAAAATGAAACGCCTATGGTAGTCAACATTAAGATCCATTTACACTAACAGCCCCTGTGGCCTAATGGATAAGGCATCGGTCTCCTAAACCGGGGATTGGGGGTTCGAGTCCCCCCAGGGGTAAATTTTTTGTCCCTCTTAATCTCTTCAGAGAAATTCATGCCTTTAAGATCAATAATAACAGCCATACTGTGCCATACCATAGGAAGAAAATCATAATCAATATTTGTCATTTTTTATGAATTGTAAATAGTTTATTCAGTATAACTTAAGAAAAAGAAATGTCCTTTTAATTAAGCCCAATGTAACTATTTTCAAACGATCTTTTGTTTATATGGGCCCAAAGATTTTTAATTGCTTGGCAGAAGAAATAAAAAATGAGAAAGGTTGTCATAAATGTTTACAGTTTGCCAAGTCTTGGATATTGACTAACAAAAATATTGATATATTTTTTGAAATAAAATTTTGTTAGTTATAGTGCTATTTGATGGATGAGGTAAAAAATTATTCTTATTATTGTTATGTATATTGTATTTTGTAAAATTACAGTTAAAATTTTCTTTAGAACAAGTGTAAAGTACACACCATTTTCCCTTTTATGTTAACTACTCTTTTTTTATGTTTTCTGTAAGTTTAATATTGTATTTGCACTATATGCCCGCCTCATATTTACTTGAGTTTCATAGTAACCCCAAAAGAGGTTACACCTATGGGGTACTTAATTTCCATCCTGATATCTATTTTTATTTTTTCTGTATTCTTGCAAGATAGAATAAAATTTATTTTACCTTATTCAAACGAGGGAGGAAGGAATCAAAAATATTTCAAAAACGTCTTGAGATTGATCTTTTCCTTTATAATAAACATGGTAGTAATCGGCTCTTTTCATAAGGACGTGTCTGCTCTAGTTAAAAAAGAATAAAAGGTTAAACATTGCTCAACAGTAAGCTGTTTCTCGGTTGCTCGAGACCCCTGAGATCTAGAGCTCTTCTTCGGCATTGACATCGCTTTGGCACGCTTTGGAGCGAATGTTGTAAGAGAAATAGCCAATTTGAGGAATGTAGAATAGCATCCGGTAGCAGATCAAGGACGACGTAGAGCAAATGGACGATCAGGGTATGTTTCTCGATCAAGGTCCTTTCTTCCTTTTTATTCTAATAGAGGAAACTCTATGTATGTACCTAAAAATAGTTTGCTATCGTCAGAAAAATACGAAAAAATATATTTACTTGGGAAATTAAACCTATGGGGTTGCTGTGTGAAATAACTATTAGAATTGGGTCTCAACACGTAAAATTAAGAGGCCATGCTCAGTTAATCTCCAGCAATAACCATCAGCCACTACAGGCTTTAGGGAGGAAAAGAGGCGACTAAGTAAGGGAAGGAACGATGTACTTTGCCTTTACTTTCCTCACCGATCTCGAATGCTGTACGTTGAACAAGACCACCACGTAAGGACAGAGGACAGATATAAAACACGTAATATTTACAAAATTATAGTATATATAGAATCTATAAGGCTTTAATAATATGAATGCAGTTGTTTAGCATCATTCGTACCTCAGAATTTTTTGAATGACCGTAGTCATGAGAAAAACTGACAATGAGCAAAAAGAAAACGAAAAATAAATTATCTGCTACTCTATACCAAAAGAAAAATGAAAAAAATGTTCCATTTATCAAGATAGGATATCAGGAACGCAGGTTTACTTCTTGGCGAAATAATAAATCGAATTATTTTCTCTACTTCTAGTGTGAGGGAAAAGAAAAATATACGAAAACTTTTACGTTAGTTTTGCAATTGGAAGAGGGGTTCATGTGAGGCTCGAAAGTTCGCCGAGAATTTTTTTCATTGCATCTTTGACGTAACGAGCTAAAGACCATAGCTTTAGGCGCCTTTCCATGCTCAGTGTTTTCATTTCAGAACTTTCTCGTTTCGACGGAATTTGAGGAGTCATCGTGACGAGTGTTTCCCAAGAATCTACCATCGATTTCCTGTATGTAACGCTTTTTTTAAGGCTTTATATTAGGGCTATTAGAATCCAATTGTTGGTAAAAACGAGGAGGTGAAATTAGCACATGATGTGCTTCAGTGTATATATGTGCAAAACGAAATGAAAGAGAAGAGCATTCAGCGGAGTTTCGAGTAATAAATAAATTGGTTGAAACAAACATTGTCTTTCAGATTCACAAGAGGGCTTACACGTGAAAAATCCTAGGTGACAGGAGAAGTTTTGAACTAAATATAAATCTAATAAAACAGAGATTAAAGAATCAATTAAAGATCAATTACAGGAATTAAAAATATTTAATATTTTTTATAAATTACTTGCAAGTCCCTTACAACTAATGAAAACTTCATGCGGGATTCATATATATATTTTAAAAATCTAATTATAAATAATTTCTTTCTATTAACGTTTGAAACAATTACCAAATAATCGATTTATTGAGGTTCCTGGATAGCCATGTGGGCAGCGCGTTTGATTTTGGTGAAAGCGGTCCAGGGTTCGATTCCCGGAGGGGGGCCACGTGCGAAATGACCATATAAGTCACAAGAAGTACTTTTAATAATAATACAACTACTGATGGCAGTCATTATCCCACGACTAACCGCTGTTGCCATAATTACTCGATAATTAAATTTCAGCTTATGTTCAAGAAAGTGAAGAAACCGATGAAAGCCGTTGGTAAGTAGAGAGACCAAAGGGTAGAAATACATTACCGATTGTCAGAGGTCTTACAATTAGTGAACTGTTATAACGATCACTGAGTCGCAAAAGAAATAAGTTACGTATTTGTTGGGATATAAGATGCATCTTTTTTTCCTAAATTGTTTCAGAAAATCATCTCCAGGTCTTATGTATGAAGTATCGACCTTCCTCAGGGTACAGTTCACGACTGATAGCTATTTTTATTCCATATGGTCACTATTACCTATTCTGATCCCTCTGAGTCTATATAAATACATTTGTTTAGTTAAATATCATAATTATTATTAACAGTAAGAATAAATACTGTTGCGATTGTGATTGGCTGTGACCGGAATAAGTGATAATATCGTTTTTGCAATAGGTGCGAACGAGAGATGAAGTAGCCTTGACCAATTGAAATATATGGTAATAAAAAAGAAAGTACTCTTCTTACTAAGAGATTTCCATCTCATACATTCGATAACAGAAGGCAGAAGGAATTTTCCTTGAGTTTTCTCCATAGAAAACGGGGTGCGTTTTACTAGCAGCCGAATGCGGTAAACAGCAGTAAATTTCTCTTGTTTTATATTCTTCAGCTTATGTTGACGGGCAATCAGCATCGGCGAGCAATTAGAGAGAGAATGAAAACAGGATATCGATCGAGGATATCTGTAGGTTAGTTAAAGTGTATAAATTATGAATCAATTCAATTTACGTGAGTTAATTGTACATAATATTTTTTGGAATCAAATGTTTGTAAATAATAATACCAAAAAATACATCCTGAAATTAGCCAATGAAACAATAGCTTCGAATCTCTCTCAATCACGATCATGATCCTACACTCTCAATAATGATCCAACTTCGTTCCTCCAATAATCGTATCCATTATGATCATGAATCATTCAAGCACTAGTACTGCAGAGAGTTATAGCTCTGTTTTTGTAACTGCTGCATACGCATTACTTTTGCCTTTCATAGAACTTCCTAGAGTAAATGCAGGCAAAAATGGAAAATAGAATTTACTCTTCGCCTATATGTCAGGCTTTGATCACGTGTTTGAATTGAAAGTGTTTTAGTGCGAATTCCGATACGGCATCCAAGGATATACGACGTAATTATAAGGAATAAGTGGATGGTAACTTGTTATTCATTGGTGTTATGCATTCCAATATGATAATTGTCGATTACGAGAGCACATTCGTCGATTTCTGGAGTGCAGAAATCGAATCTTTCCTCTATTCTTTTATTCCCATTAGCCGTGCTAGGAAAACGGTCAAATTACTATCTTTTTGCTATTCCCCGCAATTGAAGCCGTGTTTTTTCAGGTATGACACAGTATATTGAATTGCTGGTATGTAGGTCGGAAAGGCGAGAGCTATTCTTGTTGCTCTAATTTTTTCAATCGGCAACCGTGGAAATTCTATTTTAGGAAGAATATTCCGTAATTATCGAATAACTAGCAAAAAATATCATTCCGAATAGCTGTTGGCGGAAAGATAAAAGGATAATGCTGAATTACTTGTTGATACCGCTCGCCGATATTTGTATATTATATGGAGTGTCTTAGAGTCGCATATAGTTTTGAAAAAAACGAAATTCGCATTGGGGCCTTTGGATAGCCAAGTTATGTTTTCTGTAAAAAATAATGAAAGATAATAAAAAGAATCAACCCTCTAAAATCTTTAAGTTAAGTCGATCAACGATCAAATTAACTGAAAACTACAGTTCAATATACCTCAAATGCTTTATTAAGTCTTTAAAAAAGCCTATAGAGTAGGTTCCTTCGTTGAAGAGCAATTCCCTAAAATTTGCCGTTTGGAGAAAGGATTCCGCGTCCTTCACCTACGATAAAGATATTTCTCACATTAGCTCCATTTCAGGTTAATACCATTTCAAGATTTTGTAGGTCGGCCTGCTTCCAAGGTGAAATTTCCCCGCAAAGATTAGCAGAAACGTTATCAAAGTAGATTGCAATTGCTTAATGACATTACGTGACTCCGTATGCGGTTTATTTAATCTCCATTGAAATCGACGGAAATTCCCTCCACTGTTTAGTAACATACGTATTTGTAACACAGATACGATTCTCATCACAGCTCCTACTATTAAATGCGATCTTAGTGGAAAGATAGAAAATCGTCAAACACTCATCAATCTTCGAAACATGTACCCACTATTAAAAATTACGTAAAGAATTCTTTCATAATTAAACTGAGGTCATCGCAGAAATGATTGCTTTATATTTTACTTCGCCTTTCAAAGGGGTCTGTGATTTCCAAACTAGTTTCTTACAAATCGTTGGATCATTCTTTTCTCGAAAGTAACTCTAATTATTTCTGAAATACCTGTTATTACAGATAGCCGAGTGGAAGCAAAACTAATGGTTATATCTGACAAATAGCCACCGAGTCACATTTAACAGTAGTAAAATTTTCTAAAATTTATTATCCATTCTAAGTTGAAGGCCATAGAATGACAAAAATGAATGGTTTAATTAGACGATTATACTAAAGCTTTTTAAATTACTAAGCAATATTTTTCATCCCTAGCGTGTTTTTAGCATAAATTATACACCACAAGTAATCCGTCAATTTCAGAGCTTGATTGTAGCCCTCGTTTATAGAAATTATAATGTATTCGTTTGATTTTCTCGAATTAATAAATTCACCAAGTTTTCAAGTTTCCATTTTCAGACTAAAGTATTTTCATTTAATAAGAAAAAAAGCTTTATGATAAATGATAAGGTACTCTTATTTAGCTCTTCGTAAAGGGCGAATTTGGGAATTGAACTTATGCATCACATTTTGTGTAATTTCCTCGTGAAATCAATATTACCTACATTTTGCGCAATATTTCTCCTCATAAACCTTCATTTCTCAAAAAAGCAATTAAAATCAAACGCTCCATGGTTACATTTTATTAGCTAAGATACCATTCCCTTAAAATTCAGAGGCAAGGACTAAGTTCTTCGTTTTTAAACGTACCCTCCGTGTTAGTTCTTTTTTTTAGTGAAAAGCAAATATTGGCAATAGGATGATATTTAAGACGGCAGACATAAATACGCAGTGAAGCATTACCGACAAACGTATTTTCAAGGAGTCCTCAAACAAGATACAAGGACTTCTTCGTGACTATTACTATATATATAAGTTAAGTTTGCATACTAAAACACTCGATTTCAGCGGAGACATTCGGTTTAAAAAGTGAAAGAAGGAAGCTGTAACGTAATCTCTCGGAATATCCACAAGGTTAAAGCGAAATTTTTATATGGCAGCGTTTCATGAATTTGCCAAAAATATCACCAACCCTTTAAACCCATGAGCTCTGACATTACATAGAGAAACTCAAAGTCCAAGGAATTGAATTCCTCTCTTAGATTAATTAGGCCTTAATTTGAAAAATAACATACTTTCTATCGTTTTTCGGACACTTCTAAGAGCTCCGAGAGATTTTCCCTATAACGCAAGAGATGTCACACTATCTTCGACATTTTCATAAATCATAATAAGCGCTAAATTTCTCGAATATTTCTCTGAAATGAGCTCTTATTAATTGTGATCATTCTAATGAAGTATTAAATGCCTTTAAAATATTTGGATGTTATACAAATTACGATAAAAAATCTTCGTACATTTCTAAAATATCACAGGCCATGCCACATCAACATAAAGATACATCCATTATAACAGCCCCTGTGGCCTAATGGATAAGGCATCGGTCTCCTAAACCGGGGATTGGGGGTTCGAGTCCCCCCAGGGGTAATTTTTTACACCCGTCTCAATTTAACGAACGCAGGCGATTAGAAAGCTGGTCGTTTTCAGAACTCTTAGGACGTTTGCCATTTATCCTAATTCATCATACAGAAAATCAGAGTTATTTTATTTATTGCTAATCACCTATGGTGGTTAAATTTGTAAGCTTTGATGTCCAATATCGGTAAAAACGATATCAATTCGATAATTAAATAAAATACAAAGCCGAAGGATGCAACTTTGATTGTTTATCGCATTGAAAACTTCAATAGATAAATCTGTACACACTGTTATCAGATAAAAAGAAAAAAGAACACGTTATATAATGGGAATATATATTTCCGTGTTTCCTTTGAAAAATTTCTGGAATAAATATTTGAATTAGTTCTATAGATAAGTAAAAACTATATACAAAGAGATGGAGTTCAACCAGATTTCACGTTAGAAAAATAATTTTCAAAATCGTAAAATTTAAAAAGATACATAAATAAAACTATGCTGATAATGGTACTAAACGCCGGTACTTTACTCTCTATTATCTTATATAAATCCAATATTGTCAACTATTTCGTCATTTGCATTTCTACATTACAAATCTACACTAATTTAGTAGGGGCGAAAGGGACCACTGACATCACAAACTCCTTCGGGAAGTTGACTTGAGACATCGGAGCTATAGAAAGTGGCACTCGTTTTCATTGATAACAAAATCACATTTGAGAAACCATCCAGGATGGCTTCTCTAGGCGTACATTCATCAGTTAATGCCATCGTTTGACATCTATTCACACACGGGAAGTCATTGAGATAAGTGAAACATATTACGATGATCACACATCACCGCTTCTTTTATTCATGCAATATCTCAAGCGGGCGTTGAACCATTAACTCTCTAACACTGTTTAGAAACCTCGGGCGAAGAAGGAACAATGCCCATCGCTAAATCTGCTTGTAATTCAAGGAATCGTCACCATTCCTCAAGATTAGGAAACGATCCAAGAACGGGTTACTTAAACTTACGTATTGTCAGTGCATTGACCCACATTCGCGCTCTATTAATCGTAAAGAGCATATCCCTAAGCAGCGTGCGTAATCGCTTTTTCATCCACCCTCGCGATATGCCTCCGCCTCTCAAATGTGAAAGTACAACCTTCATTTCCATCGTCTTAATTGACTCGTGGAATTGGATAAATATGTAGGTTTTTTCCTGGGAGTAAACACCGTGAGGTAAGATGTCTCAACGAGTTGTTTGATGATTCCCAAGGCCCCTTCACAGGGTACTCGGTAAAAAGACTGTTCTCGTAATGTAGCTGACGAAAATTGTGACATTAGGTCATTAGGCCTTGCCGGCCATGGTGGCGGAGTGGTTAGCGTGCTTCAACCACACGGTCCCGGGTTCGAATCCCGGCTAATCGGATTTTTCCGGTTAGGGAATGGTTGTTTGTGATTGTCATATTTACTAAGAAAGAAAGAAAAAAATTAATAAAAGGGAAAAAATAAGGGGTTAATTGTAAGAGTGGCCAGCCTTGGCTAAAATTCGCCCTAGAGACGGAATTATTATTATTATTATTTATGATAATAAATCCATTTGCTACCTCTTGTGCTTGTGCTAACCATATTCATCTGAACATAGAAAATATAAAAAATAAGAAGATATACATCAGCATTATTCAAGAGGTAGGTTTATTTTGAGGACCCCTTCATATAGGCTAGGATTGACTGGTAGGAGCTCCAAGGTAATTGCTTGAAAAATATACTGCATATTACCAAGTGAATTAAAAAATCTTAAGGATGAACTTAACTCTAAAATACTGAAAAAAAAATCTATTTTCAACCCTTTTTATAGTGCAGAAGAATTTTTTAACGAAAGAAATTAGAGACTGTAGATGTATTGATTGTGTAATGTACTGTATACTGGTTGTATATATTGCCATTTACTATCCCATGATGTCTTTGTCAAAGAAAAAATGTTTATATACACTGTAATGTAAATATAATGTAAACATAATAAAATCATAAAACTGTAATAAATGCTTTTACTGTAATTGTAATAAAATTTAATGTAATGTTTTGTGATTGCTAAATAATAAATGATATTTATAAAATGTAAATGTATTGTAAGTAGGTGTAATAAGATGCATAATTACTAATAATTTAAGCATAAGTGATAAGATGCATAATAATAAATGTATTAATTAAATATTTTGTGTTAACTAATTGCAATTCAATTAACATGAACTTATTGACCATGTTATGCGCCATGAGGGATGTTTTAAAAAGTTGGTGGAAGGTTATGTGGCAAGAGTGAGATGAGAAGGAAGACTAAGACCCTAGTACATGCAACAGATAGTTAGGGACGTGCACTGCAGTTCAAATGAAAAGGCGCTAGAGCGATCCAGATGGCAAGCTGCTGATCTTTTAGAATTTTTCCGTGTCAGTTTCTCCTTCAGTTCAAATGGACACCGTTCGGCTTTTAAAGGGTGCATATGAATGCCCCAAATGATGAGAAAACTTACGAATTCCTATAGCACCATCATAATTGGTTTATTACTGACTCGCCTGTGGTTACGTTTAATCCCGATCGATATTGTTATTTTATACTCTTCCCTTGAGGTGATGACAACTTGATTATTTCTACGATCTTAAGACTTTTTCTATCTATCGCTCACTAGCTTTTTTTACCTCTTTTATCTTATCTCTCCGATTCTGCTCTCTCTTCTCAGATGATGTACTATGTAGTTGGCCTTCGTAGCATTATTATATGGAAAGATTGAGAGAAAGAGAAGGCGAGGGAGAATGTTGTTTGTTGACAGACGTAATGATGAGAGGAACATGAAAGAATCACTAGCATAAGAGAGGCAACGTAGAGTCTATTACTGAGAGGGAGCATTCTGAACGATACCTGACAAAATATAGATTCATTATAAGTGTTACAATTATCAGTTTCTTCAACACCAATTTTCACGGATAGCTCATTTCTAATCTAATCGGGACACACCATTCAACATAGATGATATATTTATGGTATAAACACAGACGAGTATCTTTAGTGATATACGATAAAGCCTAGACTTTCTGATAAACAAGGTTTCCCGATTCGTTTTTGGATGAACTATTTTCAGATTGTTTATCTCTCATATCGATAAAAATTTCTTATCCATAATTCTGGCTGAGTTTTTAGAGGCTTAAATTGAAATTAAAAGAATGAAAATGTAATAATCGAAATACTGTGTCTAGAAATAAAAGAAAATCGATGCTTTGAATTGATATTAGTGTATTGAGTTGATAACACAATAGATACAAAGGTATTCGAGACATACGTAACCGTTTAACAACTTAGAATGGTGGAAAATTCAATTTCTGGCCGAGGGTATATAAACTCACTTCTCTTTTTTATACTAGGAGCCTACATTGGAGAAAAATTATAGGTCGCCTTAAACCGATTAAGATATTTATAAAATTGATTTCCAGAGGCGATGTTGACGCATTTTCAGAAGCACAGTCAAACGGTTGAGAATTTATGCGGCATACAATTGAAGTAAACGTAAGCAGAAATAGGTTAATTGTACTTCAAAATTTAGAGAAAGCTCTCGGTAACAAGAAAACAAGATATCTTACATCGAGTTTCCAAGGTCTCTTAGAATTCAAAGATTTAACTCGGTTATTGCGTCGCGGAAGAACATATGCTACACGTTTAATACAAAAAATCAGCGCGAGCTGAGAAGTGAGAGATATTATTGCCTTAGAATGAAAAACTAGTACTAAAAAAACCAGGAATTTTTTAATACATTTCTTGTATAACTCGTATCTCAACTATTGATCAGCTCAGAGTGCACTGTGCTGAACTCATATCAGCTGGTTTATAGCTGAGATACGAGTTATTCTATCTAAAAAATGGAATATAACATTTTTTGATTTTTCTGAGATACGAGGTATTCATCCTTCGGTGACCGTATGCGTCATTTACAGATAAAGTAGACAGAGTACTTGGAGATGCGAGATTATGCATTGTTTTCAATGAAGACTTTAGATGCACCAATAAGATGATCAAATCATGCAATATATGTTTATGTCCATTATTAACGATGAAATTCGGAGAGTGATTCAATCTATAGAAAAATTAATAAAAGGTAACAAAAAGTACTGGTAACTACGAGTAAAGTTATGAAACGGGTATTGATAATCTTAAATACCTCGGTTCGGCGATATGGTTAGATTTAAAATATTTACGTTTCGATATGGCATCTTCTATGGTACGAATCATGAAATTTACAATCCCACCTAAATTTGTGCATTGAGAAAACAACGTAGCAACAGATGTAGAAAAGAACTTCAGCTCTTCCCGGTGGGAGTTCAGTATACGCTAAACGAGATACGTGAAAAAGGTCTCGGCGTCATTGAAATTCTTTATATGCGCGCAGTGGAATTACTTCACCGGCTCAACTTAATGATGTTTCGCTGAAAGGTTACGTCAGTGTATATAAACTAAAGGCTCTTGCTATGTAAAAGATAGTATAAAGGTTTGAATTTAAACAAAATTATAAAATTTTGATTTTTATTTCTTCATGGTGTTCCTGGTGGATAGGCATGTGGGCATCACGTTCCATTTGGGTGAAAGCGGTCCTGGGTTCGATTCGAAACCACGTTCGAAATGACCACAGCTGTCGAAACACTTTTAACAATACTACTATTTTCTCATTTCGATTGGAATATTCCATCTATTAAGTCGGCGTTTATGTCCCAGAAATCATTTTTTTAAATTCATATTTGTTACTTAACTATTAAACTTTTTCACATTCTTTCTTTTGGAATAATTAATCGTATAGAGTTATAAGAAAAAGAAAGAAAAATTTTAGGGTTTTATCAATGAAAAAATTTACGGTGAACATAATATGACGATGTCAATTATCAATACCTAACTTCAGGCTATGTTTTCGGAAAATTCCAAACTCGGGAATGGCAACTTTGATGTGCACAGTTGTTGTACAACACATTTCCTTTTCCTTAAAGTTCTTATCATGACATTATATCAAATGCCAGTGAAAGATTAGTATAAAAATATGAAAAAGGCATCTGTCTAATGATTTTAACCCTACCCGTAAAGGAGCCAGGAAATTATCGGATTAGATTCATTTGTATAGTAAGACAACAAATGCTGTTCAATTGGGACAATATTTCACATTTTTGATTCATTAATCACTGTTAGGATATTTAAGTTATATTAGGCAAATTCTACAATTAGTGGTGAGAAGACTGTTGATAACTTTCTAGAGGGCTCCCGGATAGCCGTATGGGCAGCGTGTCGACTATGATGTAAGTGGTCCTGGGTTCGATTCCCAGTCAGAGCCCATATACGAAATGAGCTTAGCTGCCGAAGTACTTTTAACAATGACGCTACTACCAACTTCCTAGGTAAAGTAATTTAATTCTGGTTATGGTACTGCGTATCTTATGGCGAATTAATGCATAAAATTGATTCATATGCCAGACTGATAGTAACACATACGATAAATCTTATTAGAACCACACATTACGTCTTAGAGCTATGGGGCCTCAAACCAAGTCCAGCATGCCAAATCCTCCCGCCCTGTACCTCCATCCAGTTCACGAAGATATTTGTATCCTAAACCTAAATCATGAATAATAATTCGTGAATAGGATATTCAAAATTACCCACGATATCTAGGTAGTCTTCGCTTATTTCAAATCAAAGGGCTATAGTCATTCTTAGAAAGATTATGATGAGTTAGAAAAAGAATCGTCGTAAAAGAGAATACTCTTAAAATACACACACACAATTTCGGTCCTACCCGACTAGTCAAGTAAAACGTTAGGGTGCAATATCTTTAACGCCCGGTGTGAAAGTTTCGCTCCCAGTAGAATTGAAGAAATTCACAACCAAACTTCCTTAATTCGAGTATATTTTCACCTAAGAGATCTCCTGTCACCTTCCTCAACATTTCACTTATCTTACCCTGAGTGTTCGAGAACAAGATCGTTGTATCTGTGATCATATTAGAATCCTTAAACTCCGCAGAACCGAAAAATAATTTGAGGGCTCACTTACGGAGGACGGCGTGGACTTCAACCGAGATCAGAAGTGGTATCGCCAACGAAGACAGCAAACGGGAGATGAAACGCAAGATCTCTTCCCTCCCCATTTTTCAAATCCTTCGGCCACGATCCCCTTAGTTCTTCAGCAGATCACTCCCTTGACTGATCGGTCGCCAATTACCACCGCGAAACTGATGGAAACGGAATCCCTCTTCGACGTTTTCCTTCGCGGTCGCCGGTGGTATTCGTCTGGGGTTGGTTATCCTAGGGCCTCCACGTCCTCTGTTCTGCGGGCAGATCCCCTGTCCACCTCCGCGGTCAGTCGCTTCTGATGGTCCTTGGAGCGGTGACGGAGGTCCAATGAGCGATGATGAAGGAGTCCGCACAACTTAAAAGTGGAAATTTAACCCCATTTTCCTTTCTTCGCCTGGTCGGAGTGGGAGGGGCGCCGGCCCCACTTCGAGGGGAACGAACGACTATTAAGTGCGTATTTGCAACAGAGGGAACGAAGGGCGCAAATCGCGTTGCACAAACTGTCCGGTAGTTCGTAAAAGTACCTACGTGAGATAATACTATGACATGTAAAACATGCCTTATTTTCATGAGTAAGATATGCACAAATCAAATATCAAGATAACAGTGTCAAAAATTATTCGAATTTTACGTTTTAATTTTTAGCTATTTAAAATATTTAATCTTAATTCATAAAATTTTTCGGCCGGAGAATATTCTTTTTGTTTTTCGGACTAGTCTCATGAGTAGGAATGCGGAGATAAGTTTTTAAGGATGAGCTCACGTGCACAACAAATCATAAATGACCAAAAATATTAGTTGTTACTAACATTCTTGCCTATTTGTAAAATTTGGGATTGTTTTTTAAATATTATACATTGTATAACTATTTATTATTATGGTAATTTGGGATTCTGGTGATACCGTATACCTTATTACCTTCGTTAGACAAGGTTTGCTAATCTTTCTATTGATTTATTAGGGTTTACTACTGAATAGCCCATAAATGATAACACTAAACAAGGACATAGATCACTTTTTCATTGAATAAATTTTGCAAATGGAAATTCTGGGTGGATCTCAAACTTTTCGTTTTAATTTTAACTACAAGAACAGATAAGATATGAAAGCCAGAATATTTCAAATAGAGCAAAATTTCTCAGTTATGCATCGTACATGAAGGTTTAGATCCGATAACAGTATTTTTTTCAATAAAATTAAGAAAAGATGTCTAATTTTGATGGTAACCATGTTCTTAAAAGTTTCAAAATACAATGCACAGCAAGTATGCTATCATAATAATATGAGAATTTTAAAATTTACAAATTTAGAGTGACTAAGTCAAAAAATATATATTAAAAAGATTTTCATAATGATATATCAAAATTAAATGGCTAAAACTAAAAATATGATTAGCGCGGAAGTTGTAAGCTATAATTTCGCGAATATTAGGTCTAAACACTACCATTATTTCTATATTTGATAACATTTAACGGCAAATCTGAACATATATTTTGTAATTTCATGACATTTAATAGCTTTTCATGGTCAGACGTCGAAAAAATGATTTTTCAAATGTCAAGGTTTCGTTTGAAGGACGAAAGCGTATCTTGCTTCCGAAACTAAAGCCAAAAAATGCATTCCGTAAAAGATGCGTGATCTCGTTCTTTTTGTTCTGGCTCCATTCCTTTGGTTAGAATAATGATATCCAAATATTCTTCCATTATCTAAATTCCATCAGATTAGCTCAATAAAAATGCAGCTGACGAGAGTCTAGCAACGTACAAAATCTGTGCAGAATGATTCAATATCCAACATTCGTTCATCCACCATGGATAGACATCATAAAATTCACACGGTAGTGTGAATTCCCCTACTATGAGAGGTATGTCTAAAACCTTGAGTTTGAAACAGGCAAAACACAATCCCATACTTGGATTGTTTTCTTTCATTTCCGAAATATTACTAAGAAAATAAAATTCTTCTTATTTCTGGACGTTAAGGAGTGATCTTAAAAGAAAATCAAGATCAGTTTTAGGGATGCTCGTTGAATCTGAAATGACGATAGCTTAATTTCTCATTTAATTTGATCAGCATTAACTGAATATAATTATATAGTCATGTAGGTAGAATATGATAAATGTAACAGTAGTGCTAATAGATTAAAATTTGTTCAATAAATATATATATATATATAATCATTCATTATAATCATGACATTTGAATATAGTTGCGGTATGTCTTCTTAAAAGGTCTACGGTGTAAGAGGTGCTAAAAACATATTCTCTTATATCTAAATAACCTCACTGCTAGGGAGAATAATATTGGAGAACTTAAGATAGCCAATTAGGATTAGCTTCTATTGAGTGTAACAGGCACTATCGTTCCCCTGTTCCCCTGTGTCATAGTTGCATGAATTTAAATATGAATCACAATTCTCGATAGAGTATTTTCCTCGAAAACAAGGCATCTTTTCCTCCAATACTCTGAAAACGAAACATGAATGAGGACCATTGACTGCGACTTTAAATTGAAAAGCGGTCACAGGAAGCTATGAGGAAGCAAATTCGGTCCACTTTCACTCTTGTCCTCTTGGTCCATGATTGGCTTCGAATGAATGAGAACGTTGACCTTTAAAACAACGATTACATCATAACCGATACGATCATCTGTAGACTCATGAAGCCAGCATGACTCTGACGTCAATGTATCACTGTTGCTTTGAAGTAGATACTTTCAAAATTATTAAGAAACGCTATTATCACTCATTCTATATTTCACCACTCTGGTATTGAAATTCCGGGGAGTCGCTCGAATTTTGGAATGTTTAAGTTAATCTATTCTGTATACCGGTGGGGGTTGAATATATGAAATATTGCAGTTTCTTTCATAATCATAGCATATATGTTCTAGCGTATAACTTATTAAAATCCGTCTCCTTAAATTTTGACGGACTTATGTTATCAAAGATAGCAGTTTCTAAGTCTTCGAAAAGTTAGGCGTAGTTCAAGTTAAGATTAGAAAAATAAATTAATCAATATATGATGATAAATGAAACTTACATTAAAATTGGCAAGTGATCTGTTTGAATAAAATCAATAGACGAACCCATAACTGCAGAAACTACACTAGAAAGTGTGAAAGAAATAGTTTCGCAAATTTGTTCCTTTCACTTACTTCCTATAATTTGAACGGAAAAACAATAAATAATGAAAGCAATACCTAACATTACTTTAATATACATGGAGTTTTTATTTGAAACTAATTGAGTGCGAAAATATTAAACTGTCTCTACGAGTACATATTTCTGATTCCTTTAGTACTAAACTAATATAATTGTAAATTTTTGTAAACTAGAATAATCTTATACCTATAATTAACCTATGCTGGATTTCATTACCTAATGATGATGATAATAAGGTGATAACGGTGACTTTCATACTCAATTGCTCATTTATGTATTACGTTTTGTTTCCTGCCTATTCTAATATTAATTTCCAATTATCAAAAGCCAAGGTTTTTCAGCTATTTCGGGTTAGTATAGGAAATAGAACTTAAATGAGGCAGCATCACCTCCAGGCTCTTTCGATTAATTTTATTTTGGGGGGGAGGGACAGGGATTTCTTTCCTTGATTCCGTCCTTGAAAATGATGATATCATTTTTTATAACGCAAACATAAAAGAGTCATTAAAACTCGAAAGGTTCCTGATATACCGTCACTCCACGTTTGAAGAGGAAAATAATGAGTATTTTGCTAACCTTAACATTTAAAGAATAATTCACATTTCATTCCAAATATCCTATGAGCAACGAGATATAAGAAAGCCGATTTCTCCACTTATAGCTGTTAATTTAATTTAATCGACCCTTTATTAGGCGAGGTTAGGCCCGAGTGGGCCTCTCTTCCACCTAACCTCGAGGTTAGCTGTTACAGTAATATCGCAAAATTTCTTCAAAAATATTGGTAAATGCGAATGATAATCGCTATACATAACTTATTTTCAATTTTGTAAATCACAACTCGGGTTCACATTTGGCATTCCTCGGCACTCGAGTGCCTGAAGGAAACTATTAGCACACTGCGAAACTTTTGAAAATATGAAATGTTTGAAATCCAACCTAATTCGTGTAACTTTAATATCACTCAATTTTTCTGAAGATTCTTCTATAATAGCAAATTAAATTTTCATCCAATACAAAATTTTCTGTTCTTTATTCTCTTGAGTTCAAACCCTAAATAATACCTCGAAATTTATCGGCGCATATATATCTTGCCAATTATAATTTATTACCTGAAACACAGTGACACATTTCCAGCTGATAATTGTGTATATATTCTATAATTTGTTTTATTAAAGTCCATGCTTCTCCATCAATTCTCATGTACACTTGAGAAAACCTTCAAGTTAAGAAGTTAACATAGAAATGATAAAATTCCATCCTGGAAATTTTGAAAACTTGCATTAGTATATCATTATTACGTCCATTAGTAATTACGATATTGAATCATATTCATCCTTATAACGCATAATCACACGGAATAAGATTGAAAAAACCTCTTTCAAGACATAAAAATAATCATTATGAGATGAAGATCTGTTAATTTTATAATTCTTGTTTTAGCTCATCTGGAAATACTTAAGACATCCTTATCAGTCGATATATTAACGAGTGCAGGTTTAAATAGACTAATTCCAACTAGAGCAGATAGGCATCGGCAGAAAAAGTTGCACGCCAGTAAGTATTAAGAAACGCAGAGTTATTTGAAAAATTATCTACTTTCCTGAAGAGAGAATAACACTAGGAAATAGAATAGCGAGAATGACTTCGGGTTGCTGGTGTGTGTCGAATTCCCTTAAAACCGCTATTCGGAATCCTTCAAGGCTGAAACAATTTCATCTCCGCAAGGAAAAATAGAAATCTTTGAAGTACAGAATCGGTGTCACATATTCTATAAGAAAGCTAAGATCAGTGTTGTATTCGTGGATAACTGGAAATTTTGTCGAGCAACCTCTCGAAGTGCCATATACCATTGGTTGTCAATTCAAGTTTCAGTTCTAGAATCATCGGCCGAATATTTTAGTCCTTCAAATGTTTCCAAGAATTAAAGCCAATCTTTGGAAAGATTGATGAGTTATGTCATGAGCAAAGAAAGAAACTGTCTAATTTTATCATGCGAAATACTACTTATATGGGCCTAGATATACATACGGAAATGTTTCGTTGGAGACCCCTATGAGCGTGTGACAGCGCAATCTTACATCTATATTAATCATGAATATATTCATTACCCTATAAAAGAGAACCAGGATTTGCAATGCTTTAATATTGGAAACCTTTAATTCAAAATACTTGTAAAAAGTAGGCGACATGTTTTTCAAATGGAAATTTTTCGAAGTTCGGCTACAGATTACGAGTAAACCCATTCCTCCATCTAGAAAAAAGACCATAAATAAAATGCGAACATGAAATGAAATCATCCCCCATTGTGAAATTTAACAATGAATGTATACATCAGAAGTGCGAAAATCATATTCTTTTAAAGCTAAAGCACTATTATTTTCAGAAATATAATTCCATAATTACTTTTAACGTCATACTATGCTTAGTTATTGATTATATTTATTATGCTAAAATTATATTTTACTACTACAGTATTTAATATCTCATTGATATGCCTTCTTGCATCAAGTCCCATGTGGTCTAGTGGCTAGGATATCTAGCTTTCACCCAGAAGGCCCGGGTTCGATTCCCGGCATGGGAACATTTTTGTTCCACCTGCTCAGAAAGATTATATCGTCAACTTTTCAGGGAATCAATTTTGAAAGATTACTTCAGCAGCAGCCTAAATTTAATACAAATCGTAGCCAATCTGCGGTCAGCTGTAGATAATTTTTACGAAGCAGAAAATCATCGTAATTTTAAATATCCAAGTTATTTTTTCCGAAGATTTCCTTGCTAAGAGGATATATGAATATTTCTAAAACCTGACCAATTACAAGCCAGGGTACCTTTTACACTTCTCAGAGAGCATAATTAACTATTGTAATATAAAAACTGTACGGTGACTCAAGCACACAATGAGGTATATTTCAAAATACATTGAAGGATTTGGTCCGCGGCTTGTAGTTTGGAGACCACTGGTCTAGGGTTATGATACTCGCTTTGGGTTTGAGAGATGAGAGCTCCAAACCTCTGACAAGACTGATTGCTTTTATTACATTACAACAGACCCTTACCACCTTAAATGTTCTCACAAAATAACAGTGTTAATGTTGTTTTGATCATGACATTAATTTTAGAAAGTGAGAGAAATAAATTTTCTACATATCCCTATACCTCCTTTTCCGTTTTAATATAAAACGAAATATGATTCCGACCATTTCTATTCCATCTAAGTAAGAAATTTCAAAAGATTTCATCCTTTCTATAAATTTTCACGAGTGTTTATTTTTTGTATGAATCACAAAGGTTTTATTTTATTCGTGAAGTAATCGATTAGCGTATTATAACACATTATGAAACTTGCAAATGAAAATTTTATAGTCACAACCAGTGGAGTATGTGGGAGCAAAAGGGTAAATTCCTACCCTTTAAAGATTGCAATTAGAGACATAGACATTAAGCCCTCTTCCACGGTTTTAATGATAAGGTGAATATTTTAGGTCTATTCTAATGCACACGTGATGATTTTTCTTTAGAGATTTCCGAGTATTCTTGCACAGAAAAATTAATCAACAATTTTTCATATTATATGCCTTCCTTATTATATATCTAGGATCTCCATCCTCAAAAACGAAGTCGTCAAGCTCTTCTCATAGTGGATTCTAAATGCGCTATTGCTTACTACCAAGTAATTCTACTTTTACGGTAAATCATTTTCCCAGAAGAAATTTCCAGATTCGCCTAGGATTGAAGGCTATTATATGCATTTCGTTGTATTAAGAACAACTTTGAAGGTGGTTTTCTAAAACTAGGAAATTATCTTTCTTCATTGTATGAAAGCCGTCTTGGCTACCGGTATTATGAGGTAAAGCTTTATCTTTTTGAATTTAGCGACAATTAAAAGCAATCCATTCATATCCTTATCCATATGAGAATCATAATAGATGCAAAAACTGCTAACGAGGGAAAAGCCTTCATGGCTGAAAAATTGGGATAATACCTCCTTAAGCAGCTACTCATTCAAGTTGCTTTCCTATGGTTACGTTCTATAAACAACTCGGCAAGCTATAACGACAGATTTTAAATTCAGCCTTCACTGATCTTCTATGGAAAGTGAATTTCTTGAATGAAGTTAGCACTCTAATGAAGTGACTCAAAGCTAGTGACCCAAGAAACCTAAGGGCATCACGAGTTTTGACGTAAGGGTTTCGGCATCGATCTCCGATAAACAAAAATATTCTAACCAGTATAATTAGGAATAGTAACTGCTTGAAATTAAATGCGCAATTCAAATTGGGTTCCAGTTAAATTAAGAGTTTTTAAACCAATGTTTTTACGGATGTTTGTCCGTTATTTCGTCACACTGTAACCGAACTGTATACTGTATTGTTTAAATTAAGAAAATTCATATTTTTAAGTAACGAATGTATTTTATTCAAAAATAAAATTGTATATTCTTATTGGGAAACTCTTTGTATAGTAAGTGAAATGCGTGCAGAATAATTAGAAAAATAATACGTTGCGACGTAAGAAAGATAGGTCTAAAAGGTAAAAAATAATCGTGACAAATACTCAAATATCAGAAAGAAAACAAGCTTTGGATAGCCGTCCGCTCGTTGAATTTTGAAGATATTTGATATAGCATAACACAAGGAAGAAAAATATTCATTTTTGTATTCGCCACATTCTTTGGGAATTACAACTAGCGGTATTCCATAAGGGCTATACCTAATAATATGGATAGACTATCTGGGTCCGGGGGCCACATGGATCTCTTCCACCAGTGCTTTTCCTTATTTCTTTAGCAGTAGACTGTTCTTCACTTTAGGTTTCACAGAATATTTTATGATAACGCTTGGTAACTAAAGCAGAAAAAAGTGAATATGTACATCAATTAACTCGAAAAACAGAACAATTTTATAGAGTAAAAATCCGTGTAAAAGAGAAATGAAACTTATTACTGCAATAAAGCAATAAACTTTCCGATTAATTTTCCGCAGCACGCGATGTCTTATTAATTTAATACAGGCCGCTGCGGCTAAAATATTGAAGGTTGGACAATCCCGCTAAATAAATGTTATATTACTTGTTAAATTGGTCTTTTACCGCCAGAAATTTGGGATACGTGAATATCTTGAAAAGAATGAGTTTTCAGGTGAAAATAATCCTGCGCGAATAGAATTAGGAGATATATCGTTTGTCGAAGCAATACTGAATCTCACTTCAGTCGTTTCTTAGAGGTCTGCCATGAAATTGACTTTCCAGCAGTGCTTGGTTAACTTTTGAAGTTATTTAACATCTATTCATAACAAATTCTACAGAGAGAAAATTAGCATTACCGCGCGTTGGGGGACGTTTAGCATCCCCGTTCCAAAATTTAGGGCAAATAAAAGGAGAGACCCTCATTTGATACTGAAGAGATGAACCACGTAGAATCAGAGTTCTAATCTCATCAGAGTTGAACAGAATTTAACAGTACGACTGATACAGGGTTAACCGATTTCCCGCCTTTCGTAGAGCGCTTTCCTTTTCCTCGTTCCCGGGGATCTCTGCACTCGTGACCGACTCTTTTCCATGTCTCCGACAAAACAGAGCCACAAGAAAGTGTCCTCGCTCGGCCTTGAGCCAAAGGCGAAAATGAGGTTTATATCACGAGCGCAGGAAAGGGCAAGTACGCATTTCAATGGAAGAGTGAGAGGATTTCGCGCTGCGGTCCGAATGAAATTGCGGTTAAATTTTCTTCGCGGTATGGCATCGTCACTGTTTCTCTCTCCCTTTCTCTCTCTGCTTCGCTGGTTTTCTAATTTTTGTAGCTTAAGCCAATCCAAATAACACCTCCTACTTCGCTTACGCTCCATTTTCTCGGCATGTTGTTACAGATGAGTTGCGAGTTGACGCCCTTATGGCTTCGGGGAAAGATTGAAGTCTTTCTCGAAAACATTTCGAAATCCACATCCTTTCGCGCAACAAATGAACAATGCTACGCTACTGAGAATTGGAAAACTCTGACTGAACAGAGGTGAAGTTGTTGCTGAAAGATTCGGAGTCAAGTTAGTATTGTTTCCTGATTACTAACATTGAAAACAAATAGTTAAAGTGAGGATTTTTTTTCACAAAGTATAAAATGAAAACTAATAAAACTGGCAGTGTAAGACTTGATAAAACTGAGAAGTGTATCTTTTTATTAGTTTCCTATATTTCGCTTTGAGAAAAAAGATTATCTTCGCATTAAAATGGAATTCTACTTAGTTAAGCGTGAACTCCTTGAGTTTATTAACATAATATTGTTAATAGCTATGGTAAATAATAATAAATAATAAAAAGATGAGTTAATCTATAAACTATCACGTCTAGTCTTCAGGGATATTGCTTAAATTATTTACGACATTGATTAATCTATTGCGGTATTTTTTCATAAATTAGCTTTTTACATTCATATAATAAGTCTGACATGAGATGAAGAGATATCGTTCACAAATTTCGCCAAACGAAAGAGAAATTTATGCTTAAATATTTACACGCGAAATTTTCTTTTTAGCACTACTTCAGACATGCCTCACGTGTATTTTATTTTATGAGGCTTAACTTTGAGGGAAGCCATTCCAGGAAATCACTTTTCCATGACTACGGCAACTACTGAAAGGAGGATTGGTTGCACTTACTTTTTTCAAATATTTCATCTTACACGCTAGTTATATACCTGTCACGCATGACCAGTTCATAGACGCCATGATCAAATCAACTGACGATGACACAAAAGAACATATCAACAATTGATTCGCGGTTGATATAGCCCTGATCTTATACAATGACATTCTCATACCGAGAATCAAACATAATCTACCAGGAACTTTATCTAGCGAAAAAACTACGAGGGAAAATACTAAACAGTCATGGTTCAATAGCAGTTTTACACTTGGAAGGAGCTTTGTATCACACAGTATATAATTAACGCGTTTTTCAACTTTAGAAATATGATTTCTCCTGAACTTAAGAGTACTTTGCATATTATATACAAATAGCTAACGGAAATGGGCTCGAAAATGTTTGCCAAAATTGCACTCTGAAGAACATATGACGAAATGTTTCCAACACGGGATTCGAACCAGGACCTTATGGGTAAAGCATAGAGGAAGGCAGAGTGCGACCCGCGAAATAATTGAGAATGAGGTCCATTCATAGACATTGCGGTCCACTCCAGATAAAAGGATGGACAACATGCCATAGGGCACTGTAAAGAATACTCTGCCGCAGTATGGAGCTATCTTCCAATACCTTCGCACTAATACCAAAGTGAACATACGATCAATGAAGAATTTTCATTCCAAAAACTTGAAACTGAAGAGTAGGAAATTTTTTCATACTAAATTAAATATTAATTATTCCCATTATGAGGTTACACTTGAATAAAAGGACTTTGTTAATATTTCTTAATAGTTTTTTAGATTATAGCATAACCATGTGTCAGAAATTCATTCTGTCCTTCATGTCATTTACTTTCCCATTCAGAATAACTCTCATCTAAGAGGTTCGTGACGAGAAAAGTTGATAGTTCTCTATATTGTCATATGTATTTACTGTGTTTAGAGATAATATCTAATTATTTGGAAAGAAGTGAAAAATAACAGGGGGATGTTCGCATTACTATTCTAGAAGTGCTAATATTGCGTCAGTATTTTGCGGGAAAAACGTAGGAAAAAATATAAAATAGTCTACGGGCGTTAGACTGAAACTGAACGTTGGATGCTTGTGAAAGAGATGTAAACAATTCTGTATTCATGAAACGTATATCACGGAGACTTCAACGACTGTAGGAGCAAATAGTTGACTAAACGATTCATAATTGCCATCAAACGGAATTTTCCGATGAAAGAATATGAAATATGGAGGCAACACGGAATTTATAGCAGTTAAAATGTAATAGCATTTCGCGCATGCTTAATCAAGTGAATAACGAAATGAGCGGTTGCTTTATGGATGTAGCAAGCTACCTTTATTCTAAATGAAATACATTCCGTGTTAATATTAAATTGCTGACTGTTTAAAAGTTACAAAATATAACATTATGTATGAAAACATTTATACATAAAACATACGATCATTTCATTATTAGCTATCGAAAGTGGTTGCCTAAGGGCACGTAACATTTTCAGAAATGAAATCGATGCAATTCAGAGGAAACGGATGTAATAATGAACTTCGGTTTAATACGTCTTCCAAATTAAACCGATGATTATATTATGTCACAGTAAAAAGACAAGTATATTACCGGAGTAATAGTACTTGTTTTGCTTCGCTATATACTGGATTGTCAAAATAACCTAACCCCAATTTTTCCTTTTAAAGAAAGAAATCTAACAAATGCACTATTACCTAGAAATGTTCTCAGTTTCTTTTCCCTTAATTTCAGTAGGAAAGCAAATGCATTCTCTTTCTATCAACAAAGATTCTGAATATTTCTCGCGTGTATTTCGTCTGTTTAAATAACATTGGTTTTAATAATACTAAATACATAACATTAATAATATTTAATATTCAAACGTTGAATGAGGGATAGCTATTAAAAATAATTACTAAACGGATACTTTCTTATCACTTTCTATCGCTATTGGAAGAGATCATTATTAACATCTTCATGTAGACATTAATCACGTTCATTAAGATATTCATTCTCATAGACGTATTACAAGCAGAATTTAGCCGTGACCGGACTTAGAATGACCCATTTAGCAAGTAGTGGTTATTTGAAATATTACGATTCTCTAAATAGTTTTTGTGTAATGTTGGTAACAACTCGACTTGAAAATCAACATCTTTGAAGTAACCTATTTCAAACTTCTCGCCGACCTTTACTGGTTTTGACGTCATCTCACCGCCTAGATAGCAACGATCGGCGCCGATAGCGCTTTCAGGATTCCAATATTATGGTGAAAATGCGATTATAAGGAGTTTTTACTCGTGCTTTGTGTTGTAATATCAGAAAGGTCATTCCAATGATGATTCCACGATTAGGTTCTCGGAACAAGAAATACGTGAGTTTAGCCTTTGTTTCTCATCAAGGGGGCTAAAAATAACGAGAAACGATAGTAGAATACGAATATAATAATATGTTTTTCAAGAAGGTTCAAACGGAAAGTCCTGTATATCTGCAATGAGACGCTTCTTGCATGTCTAATAGTGATCATTTAATTCAGTGGTTGTCAATTTAACAGCTAAATAAAGACAAATTCATAGTAAATATAAATGAAGTCAGTCTAATTGAACAGAAGTAAATAAATTTCCCTAAGCAGGAATATTATTTTGTGCTGTACAAAGGGTTCAGCCTACTTAAGGAAAATTATACTGCAAAATACTAATCGATTCATAAAGCAGAGAGTCCATCCTTACCACCTTAGAATACTAGAAATTAGTACCCTTTTTACGTACCAATATGTTGCGTGGGTAATTATAAATTACAGTAAGAATACTTATGAAAACCAACTGTGTTATCAGCAGACTTAAATCTATCCCATTATTGAAAACATTAATCTTGATGTCTTCATAGTAATGCAATAATTTTGTTGAGTGAGTTTTTCTACGAATGAACATTTATTTGTTGTTCTGACTTTCTTCTGTTTATATTCCCATTTATTTACTTTGGACTGCTTTTCATATTATAAACATTTTCTGCATTGCTTACTTTTTGACGCACTATTTATGTTATCATTAAACAACATTACGGGGCTACCTCTTTGAGCTACATAAATAAATATGTTTAATCAAAAAGGATCAGCGCATTACTAAATTATGTATATTTTTAAAATAAATGACTTAGGGGGTGACAATCGAATAATCATGTGATTCCTCAGTGTTGGCATCACGAAATGCTCACAATAAAAAATTGAGGAACTAAAATTAATTAAAATCGTGTTTACTTTTAGCGTATGATTTCGTACCGAGGAAATACCATTTGCGTCATCGTAATCGTTTAAATTACTTGCAGAGAGAAGGTATTTTTTTCCTATGTGTAATGAATAATGAAAAGGTTGAGTCAAATATTTAAACATGCGAAGCTGATTAGTAAAATTTGGTAGAAAATTCATGCTTTCATGAAAAGAACATGCTTTCGGAAGTCCAAAGTTTTGGAAGATGGTTAGTTGGTTAGTGGTTAGTTCGACTATAGGATTTTCGCTTTGAAAAAAATTTGTTCTTATCTGATTTAATTAATTTTCTTCCGCCTCAAAAGAAAATTACTGAAACATATTAAAGAATTGTAAAGACTTCGTAAATTCAAAGGTGTTATTCCGGCGTGATGCTGCAGAGAGAATGCTTGTGGTCATCCACCACAGGTGCTTTACTGGCGTGCGGGATATGTTGAGAATATATGTAGGTCATCGAATGGGTGATGATATCCGATGTTTCCATTTAATTCAAGGAAGTAGCGTAATAATACTTTACCCATACAGAACAAGGCTATGGATTCTCCTAGATTTCGATAATTGTTTTAACTGTCTTCTTGATCTCTGAACTTTCGCTTTCACTGATTGATTTGATAGTTTGAAATTAACTCAATTTTTGAAGGCTTGTGTAACCTCATCGCAAGATATCTTCGGAAAGATAAGTAATAGATATTTCCCCAAGAAAGTCGACATGAAAATCGTTGAAGGTTGTCTAATCTCTACCGAAACCGGTCGTGTGGTGTCTTTATCCTCGAGGACAGTTGCGGTAGGTATTCTTTGAAATGCATTCCGTGAATTTTTATGGATATTATACCATTTTTGCAATTCATATACTTTTCGCTCTTAATGGGAAACACTTCCATTGGAGTAATAGTGTATGAACTTTGAATTAATTTTATCTATTAAATGAATAAGAATAAAATATGCAGAGAGTATCTAAATGCATTTCATAAGAACAGCTATCGGGAACCGGTGCACAATCTTATGGTCTTATCCGCATACAGATGAAGCAATTTACCTGATAATGTTGTTACAGAGACTAAAAATCGCGCTAAATTCTTCTGCCACTCTGTCCATATTAAGTTGGACAGATGATAAAAATAAGCAACGGTGAATTTGTACATTATTCGCAGTCTGTCGGATAGAAGTATCATTCTCGCTTCGGATGTTCCCAGGTTCACATCTTGGAGGGGCCTAATAATTATAGATTGCACCAGAAGGAATTTTTCTCATAAAAAAGCAAGGGAATGTGTTATCTAAAAAACTTGGGAAGTAGCTTGATGTCTAAGGATATGAGGATTCTATTTCTGTATTAACCCATATCACGTGGACGCGAAAGCAGGATGATGATATTTTTATTATTGCTTCGTATGTATATATTTACCTTAAGAAACACAAGTTGGATATATAAGAAACTACCAACATTATTTTCAATCGAAAAAGTATAATTTAGGGAAAAACACAGAGAGTACGAGTAAGCTATATCACCATCAGAACCAGTGGCTAGAATCAGGCGGATCGCAACGGTTCAACGGATTTACCAAGTTCGCCGAATCGGTTACTAAATCTAACTCAAACTAAAATAGTAGAACGATACACGTAGAGGTACTATTGTCCTCTTTCCTAGAGGTAGAGGTACTATAATCCCCTTCGATGAGAATATAATTTGAATGTTGGATCTAGAAATACATCATTCTTATTTCGCCGTCAGGTTTCGTAAAGAAATTGTTAAAGTAGATTAGTAAGGGAAAATGTACGTATTTAAGACTGCATAGTGTGATTCTATACTCGTAAGGGATAGGACTTTTTCCTAGAATTTTTGAATCTCCGAACCAACCAAGCGACTACCGGGAAGATGTATTTCGACTAGAGAATTTTTTCACAGATACTGCGGCGAATACAAGAATCTTCCGACGCCTGAAGCCAAGAGATGACTGATTTAAAGATTTACTTTCCCTTCTCTTGAGCATTAACTGAGGTATGAGTCCATCTGAATAACGGCCTGTTGGTCTAGGGGTATGATTCTCGCTTTGGGTGCGAGAGGTCCCGGGTTCAAATCCCGGACAGGCCCAGATTTTTTATAGTCGGTGCTCTGATTAACTTTTAATTTACTCATTTTAATTACAGATTGTTGCATTTGTTGACTGAAGGAATGCTGGTTAGACGCAGAAGAAATATTTAAATGAAGTAATGTTTAAACATTATAATGAATGATAGATCATAAGGGTAAACTTTATCATTCATCAGAATGAAATATGAATTTTTTGACCGAAAACTATGTATAATATATGAACCCAAAATTCCTAAAAGTATGTAAAACGTTGAGGATGTTTACCAGAAAATTATACTGTTTATTTTAACTTACAAAAGAAGAACTATTAAAGAAAACGAGGAAGGAAAGATAGTAACTTACTTTTTAGAGCTCTACGAGACTCGCAGAAGTTATTAGTTGGTCTTGGTCAGCGTTTTTAACGCTGGTCAAGTTTAAATACGGCAAACAGAAAAGATTTGTTATGATATTACAATTTTCAAGACAAGATCAGCTTTATGAGAAGCTTAATTTTGACCAATGGCGAAGGAAACCAAATGAAATCGGTCTTGGAAGAATTGATTGTATTTTTCATTTTAAATTTGGTGTTAGGAATGGAAAGTAGGCTCAGTGGAAGCTAAAAAAATTTGAAAAGTATAGTAAATCTTTAGTAAGTAAATCCTTAAAAATAACACCTTTTAGAGATAAATTAAATTTTAGAAGTATAACAAAGATTATCCAACCAAAATTCCTTATTTACGAATACTTAATAGTGGAGATTTCAACGACTGGGAATTGCGCCGTTAAGCATGTGATTCAATATGACGAACGAGGAGATAATGCCAATACAGACAAATAGTAACTGTTCGTACTATGAAGTCGATTATGAAATACAAGAAAAATATTGAATCATTTTATACTTCTCCTTATAACGAAAGTATAACCTAAAACTTAGAGATCGAAGTCAGCAAACTTCGAATTTATAGCCTTTCTTCAATATCGGCGAAGTAATGTTATACAAACATCTAGATCCGAAAATCTATATAAAATTATAACCCATAAGATCTTCACTTTGAAATTCTTAATATTTGATAAAATAATTAGTGTTCATTTTTACATGTATTCACGTCATAAGAATATGCAGTTTTGTTTGATGTCTCTTGTAGTTTTGATTTATATAAATCAATATTTTTGTTACATTTCTTAAATCTAGCGATATTATATTTTCATTTCTTTACTAGATCAGCCAAACCAGCTAAAGGCGGTTTTCAAGGGAACGAATGAACCCTGCTTTATCGGCGAGATAGCGTTTTAATCGGGGAAATGGTAAATGTATTGCTTTTTACTTCAGAAAACAAAGGGTAAGGGTTGTTTGGCGTATTAAATTGTAAATGATTGAAATGCGCTTTAAGAAGAAAAAGGAAAGTGTCTAGTTTGCTTTATTTTCCAATGTTAAAGATGCAATGTACTATATAGAGAGTCAACTAACCATTGCTCTGTAAGATTGGTAACCTTCTCGGGATATTTTGTAGTTAAATTTTCCGACAAAGAGTGTGCCTTCCTTATTTACTTCATATTGGTCATATTCCCTCCATAATGAAGCAATTTATTACAATAAGAGGATTAAAGTTGAATAAAGGCAATGCAAATATTGTGAACAATATTTTGACATCAAATGTAGCAATAAAGTGGAATGAAGCAAGTTGAAGTGCATATGGGGATGGGAAATTATAGTACTTGTATTTTATCTAGGGGTATTGATAACAGAATATGAAGGAATTTAAAAATTGGCAGTCAATACAGAGATATGCGCTGAGGAATTAACGATAGAAGAAGAACATATAAGAAGTTTCTGCGGGAATGATTCTCGGGTAGCTAACTGGCTCTCTTCACGATGTAACATCAACGTTTCGGCAGCTGACTCTGCAGCCATCTTAAGGGTGAATGCGGAGTTGATGATGAATTCCGTGCTCGGACAAGCGTATCCGCAGGTACTAATGAGTTTTTAAAGGTGGTTTTACACCTCAAAAGAAGGAAGTTGCAACATTATACGCGCGTGGTGAATGTGCTGGCCTGTTGGTCTAGGGGTATGATTCTCGCTTCGGGTGCGAGAGGTCCCGGGTTCAAATCCCGGACAGGCCCGATCTTTTTTTACATACATTTAATAAGATTAAGAGGATATTTCTTTTGCTTCTTCATTGGTAGGTTGCGGAAACAAGATACAAACGAAGCCATGGGAAATAGAGTTATTTCTTGGTCTTGTTGGTTGGTGTAGATGTGTTAGTGCCGTATTACGTCATGCCCTAGAATATCTACATATATTTGCATTGATTATTCAAAAAGTATACATTCTAGCTCAATTATATAAGAAATAACTAATCGTGATAACAAATCATTGGTGTCTGAAATACGCTATTTTCACAAAAAAGAGTTGATAATACCCGGAATATACTTGGAACTAAAATGAAATAGAAAAAAGTTTTTTTTTGCAGAGTGAAAACTGAATCAGAACCAAAAAATTAAAATTTTGGAACCAGAACCAAAATCGTAATTTATTCCTTTCCAATTTACGATTCCAAACAAAGAGATTTTAATTCAGTGTGATAAGATGAATCTAGCAAGATATTTGTAACAGCGACTTAAATTAACAAAAATGTATACGATTAATTTAAATTCATCAGATATGATATTTTCATCGTCATGTCTTTAATGTCGTATTTTAAATACTAAAATAAAATGAAATACTATATAATTCGAAAAAGGAAAAAATGAAATTATACACGTAATATTTATAATAATTATTTACATAAAAGAACAATATATGATACTCGTTATTGTTGAGAAATAAATGCAATATCGTCATATAAGTTACATCGGAATAGGATACGGATTTGCTATCATTAATTCCACTAGTTCCTTTATGTATTTATACAACTTTCTGGAAAATCCCAGGTTGGAGTAAGTCAAAGCAACGATATTTCACCTTGAAAAACTTGTTTTACAACTAACTAAAAAAGAAAAGAAATTTAATGTATTTACTTCATGAGATAAAATGAAGATTTATTGGAATGACATACAGAGCAATACTCCCCTTTTAAATTATAAGAATTGACCACAAGGAGATGAAATTGTGCTTAGAGCTACGTCAATCTATGTATCAATCTCAAGACTACGGATCAACAGATGAAGAGAATCGGTAAACAGTTAACATAAACCGTGGATGATGACTAAGAATTTCTTTCCAAACTTTCTTCTTCCAAATTTTTTTTTCGTCTCTAGCTTTTATCTGGAAAAGTCATTCAGGTAGAATAGCTTAAACTTATGATAGAAAATAGTGATATACGTAAAATTTCCAAGTAAATGCATGTTACATATATCACTAATTTCTATCATATTTTTAAGCTATTTTACATGGATTACAATTATAGAGTGAAGAAATTTAAGTACAGTATTTTGTACCTTGGAACATGGTTCAGCGAAGATTGGAAATCGGCCATGGAGATAAAATGCCGCTTAGAAAATGCAATGCCTTCCTAAAATTCAAGAAAGTTCTCGTACCCACATATCTAGACTTGAACCTTAGGATTCGCTTTGGTAAATTTTACATCTAGTCAATACTTTTGTACGGCTCTGAGGGATGGACTTTAAAAAAGGCAATAACAAAAAAGATGGAGGCATTTGAAATAAGGACTTACTGCAGGATGCTTTAAATATCGTGGAAGGAAAGAGTAAGTAACGAAGAAGTACACAAAAGAATACAAAACAGCAAGATTTGTTATTAACAATTATAAAAAAGGAAACGGTATATCTAGGGCACAGCCTACGGAACAATAAATATTACCTCCTACAGTTGATAATTGAGGGGAAAATCAAAGGAAAATGAGGAAGAGGAACATCTTGGATGGATAAAATAAAACAATGGATTATAAACTGCTGAGAGGCTAATACACAAGGCATCCAACAGGAACGAAGTGCTAAATGTGATCGCCAACATCAATTGATGGATAGGCAGAAGAAGAAGAGAGATATGCGTAAAGATTTAGAGAAAATAAAATTACTATGTACTCGTATATCATCACTTGTAATGATTTATTACTGTAAACTCTGAAAGATGAAGACATTAAATTATTTCAAATATGTAAACCTGGCAGCTTTTAATAATATAAGATTGAGATTTATATAAATATATATATATATATATATATATATATATATATATATATATATATATATATATATATATATATATATATATATATATATATATATATATATATATATATTAATTTAAGATAATAGATCCGAAAAATAAGCAACAAAATATTCCCATGCCGGGAATCGAACCCGGGCCTTCTGGGTGAAAGCCAGATATCCTAGCCACTAGACCACATGGGATACATTTATCTTCGATATTACCGAAAAATTAAACTAGAGGAAAAACTTTTTTTTCTAAACCAGAGGCTACGAAGCAATGACATGCGTGCCTTATGTCGCCTGAGAAAATGTAAAGATGTATTGTAGAAAGAAATGAATTGGCACGTGAAACTCTGATAGCTATCCTAGCTTCTAATCTCTCCATCACCCTCATTATAATATCAAAATAATATGTTATAATTATATCAATTATGATTAGAATTTATTAAATCAGATTCAGCGAATTATGATTAGATTAAGAAGAAAAAATTATAAATAATAACACTCTTACCCTTATCTCTAATTGAGATCTACATTCTATTTCTACACTGTATACGAAAGTTATACAAAGTAGTAAATGACACAGATTGAAGCGATATTATAATAGGCCATATACCAATTCTACAGCGCACGGTAGTATTTGTTGACTGTTGAGATCACGCCGATAGAATTTCATATGTTGTACGTATGAACATGAATAAACTTGCTCAAGGGTTATTTGTTCGAACAGATGAGGATAAAAGTTACGTAATGAATCATACTCGAGTGATTTCTACCATTGTCGAGTGATCGCAGATTTTCTTAGAGGAGAAAGCCTTGAATTTAATGCCTCATGTCCTCGCAAGGAATTGGTGCTGCGCCTACGCTGAGTCTACATCCGACTTGCACGTTATTAATTGATGTCGTAAAGCAAGGTAATTAGTGACATGGAATCCACCGACGACGGATATTTTTCTTGTTGAGAGTGACTGTGTGTCATCGCCTACCGGTGGTCAGCCAACGAATACGACGTTATTTGTGTGAGAAGTGCTATACGTACGTCTTTTGGTATTCGAAGGTCCCTTGCAGCAAGTAATTTGTTTTTCAGGGTAACCAACTATTGTCTAAAATAATCAAACGCATCACTTTTCTCGTACTTTAAATTTAAGGACTTATATTTCTGTACCTCAGGAGTGTTGTTGCCATGAGTCGAAATTTACTCTCTTAAGACAGTGCTTCCTAACCGGTGTGCAGTGATCGGTGACTCGTTATTCCACTGAAAGCGATTCGGCAATATTTCCTTCTCGGAAATCCTGATCAAATAGAAGGAAACGAATAAGATTTATCGTGCTTGCCCTACTCCTACATTTTTTCACCAGCTTTGAGTGGAATCTCTCACTGTTTGGCTCCATTGATAACATTGTTGCATACATTCTCAACCGTACTCTTTGAAATGTAAAAACAACAGATATTCTAATTTACTTAAACGTTAGGTATCCTAATGATACGCGAAATGAGAAGTTATATTTATATAGTTAGATATCCTATGATGGACATCTCATAACTACTCTCATGAGAAATCGCGCAGATGTCTGACTTCGAAAATAGCACTTGCTTTAACGGAGAATTACGTTTCTTTTATATATCTGATGGCTACTTCAGAGATTCCTAAAATTTTTACTCAATTCATCTTCATTTCAGAAATTCTCAGCCAAAAGTTATGATAATTTCCGATGGTTTGCCGTCAAACTTTTAGGGGTGGTCTACATGGGCTCGGATCGGATAATGGACTTCAAAGAGTATTTGGGTTTTGCGCAAGAGTGTTCAGTCGATTAAAGCTGAAGAATACATATCCATATTTTAATAAATGCCTTCACCTCGAGGTTTAGGCTGGAAAAATACACTAATGATATATTTCTTCTCTTGGAAAATAAATGTCAATTTTCATCTTTTTAGCCTATCGATCGCCTATATATTTAGCCTATATGTTTCAGTTTAAATTCCATATAGAGAATTGATTATTTACATCACAAAGTTCAATCATAATTATTATAATTAATAATATCAATGTAATTGATATATATTATTATTATTAATTTAACTCTATAAATGCAATGTCTGTGTAAGTCTGACAGTAGGGTATACTAATGACTATAGCATTTTATGCCAATGATTGTTGTGCTCGTTCAGTAGAAGGAAAATATCATCTTGAAATGCATAATTTAACACAATTCGCTGTTTAAAAGGGAAAATCATTGTGAAATAAATGAGTTATCTGCTTACGGAATATGGTAGTTGCATATACACGTGTACTTCAGGAGAGGGAACACTCGATAAGAATCTATCCTAGGAAAATAAAAGCACCGACCGTAAATAACGATTCAACATCTTAAATATTCAATATTAAAAAGGCAAATTCATAATGCTATGAACTAAAGCAGTTTAGACGGAATTCAGTTAAAGTTTTGGCGTAAACTTGCGAAATCAGTTTCATGTTACTAATGTCCTAAAATAGAGGATTAGATAAATCACGAACTGTAGCAAAAATCAAGATTTCCAGGAATTCAAATGTGATAGAATTGCATTATAGAGAGTAGTTCAACCTAAATCCCCAAATAACAATAATTAATTTTCTTTGTAACCAAAACATGCACCAATTTTATAACAATACTTCACTGGTACAATACTGGTAAATAACATTTTGGTGGTACACTGGTAAATAAAATTTTATATCTTCAATTTCCGACGCAGCGGCCGTTAAGAAATCCGGTAAATGAATCAAGCAAGTATTTTAAATGAGGTTGAACTCAGCATTAAATTGAGTATCGAAATCTGAACATTAGTCTGGAAAAATAATGAACTCAGCCTTGATTTTTAAACATTAGTTGTATAGTATTACAACAGTACATGAGATAATTCTTGATTGCACCCTAATGATCGATTATGATACGAGGTTGAAGGGTATCACTGTGGCGGAAAGCGCTACCTATATTATAAATACAGTGATTATCAAATAGCGTTTGTGAAGAATTGACTACTCACTCACATTAACTTGAATTTTACTCAATGAACATCAAGTATTATTAAGATGATTATATATCCGTGAATCTTTTATAATGCATCTTGCAGTTAATATGATGCTGACAAAAGTTATGAATTGGATTTTTAGCAATTATTTTAATTTTCCCGTATCACAATGTGAACAGATAATCGGAAACGGTTCTTGATATCTACGAACATATAGGGGACTAATAATTTCCTGTATTTGAATTTTCAACGTTTATATATGCATTGTCATTTCCTCACAAGATGTCCGCTCTAGGATTACTCCAGAAAGAATATTTTTATTTGAACCGACAGTATTTCAAATATAATAAGATTTCAAATATAGCTACGTGTTATATCGGTCATTTATAAGAATTTTCGTAATATCTTAATTAAAAACTTCACTTTTTGATGGGATTTTGCTTATTCCAGTCATCCTCTATAGTAATGATTGTCATTATTTCAAATTGCTGTTTTAATTAGTGAATGAGGACATTGGGACGCTGGTGATTATTCTGCTATATCGTATGGAATCAAACATGCATAATTCATAAATTATTCTCATTCATAATTTGCGAATAATTTTATAATTGAAAAAATGCATATGATGATTTATTTTCGATGAAATGCAGGATTTTATACATCTCATTTTCAAGATATGATCTCAACACAACATCTTTTAATAAAAATCGGAAGAATAGATCTTACAATTACTCAAAATACAGAGAATTCATATGAAATACGTCACTCCATAAGAGTAATTAATAGAATTGACGCAAGAACATTATCTTAGTATTAAAATTACGATCGTAATAAATGCTATTGCAAATTTTAGATCGTTTCCGATAGTGTTCATTTTAGATTTACGCAAGAAAAGCAGTTACTTCTTAGCAGCTGACTTTTGGAGCTGTTTTTACTTGAATTTTACGAAGCTAACGATATCAGAGCCAAGATAATGTTAAGATGTTTATTGATTTCTATGCACAACAGGAGCGGAAAGCCAGGGTTTAGAGCCGTCAAATTATCGCTCCGGTGCAATGAAAAAGACTACTTCCGATTCTAGTTTCGCTTCTTCAACTACCATCGAACCGGTTTCTTTTGTTCCGATAAAATAATCACTGAGTGAAGAAGATAAATATATAAGTGATCCTCAAATAGAATTTCCCTTAATTAAAATTTAGCATAAAAGTATATGCTAATTGCTAAAATTGCTGGATATTAAAGGTAATCTAAGAGCAATTTCAGCAAAAATGTAATTCCACAGAGGAAGGCGTCGTTAAGTACTAGTCGGTCTCTCTTACCCCGTAAAATATAGTTACTGTTTTCATTTCAAAAATGCTGATTAGTGAATTGCAGGACACCGTTTCATACGATTATTGAACATCAATAATGTTAGTAAACGCAAACCAAAGGGACTCTCGGATATCCAAGTGGGCAACTCGTTCATCCATGGAGATAGCGGTTCCGGGTTCGAAAGAGAATCGGGTTGGGGGACTATATGTACGAAATGACCTTAGCCGGCGAAACACTTAAAAAATACTACTTATATTACAAAACGAAGACGGGAACAGAAAAAATAACGGTTCCGATTCAGCTCCAAGGATTTTAATTCGTCAGTTCGGGTTCGATTCTCACTCCGGCAAAAATAACGTATTCTTCTGTCTCGATCTCGGTTTCCGGTTAAGCTCCGGATTGATACTCTGAAGCAAGCATACCTCTTGATACTTTAAATTACTTCTGAATAATTCAAATATCTATTTGGAAATATTTAAAAATGATTCGGGACAAATTATTCAGGAAGGTCAAGTTGAACCAATCAACGACTGATTCGGAATGATTAGGTGAAAAAAGATGAATGAAATAAAAATTATTCGATTCGTTATTCAAGTTCATTCATGCGTACTTAGCAAGAAGAGACAACAAGTGATGAAACGAAACAAGAATTCAAACGAGTCTTCCACTGTAAACGTTTTTATAAGTCTGCAAGAAGATCCCGGAACTATTTATCATCCTACATAATTTATAGATTTATAAACATCTTATAGAAAAACAAGAATGATTATCTCTACGAATAAATGGGACGTGCTATGAAAGTCGATAATGCACTTTTATTACACTGCTAATAAAAGTAAAATCATTAATCTTACCACACTCTTCTGCAATCGATAGCTATTATGGATTCTCCAATTTATACTTTATTCGTTATCGTTCCAATCATCCTTATTTTCGACTTTCCATTTTCTAAAGATCAATATCTTTTCTAATACCCGTGACATTCAACTTTTTATCTTCTTTGAATGCATTGACATAGTTCCGTCTATTTCTTCATTTTCATAAATAAAGGGAGAAGGCATGACTACTCATTGAAGTTAGTATTTTTAAAAGGGCTTCAGCTTAAGTCATTTTGTACATAGGCCCCCGTTGGAAATCGAACCCAGGACCACTTTCACCATGGATGAACAAGTTGCCCACTTGGATATCCGAGAGCCCGATTTTTAATTCTTTGTTTCACTTTCATTTACCTCCTCTTACAATATACAATTTAATTTGCCATATTTGACTTTTCTTGGATCACAAATATATCAAACCGATAGTTATCAAAGAAAAATTCTGGAATAAAAGCTTAGAACTTGAACTCACTTCATCATGTTGCGAAAAAATCAAAATATATGCTTTTCTTGTGTATATTTTCCTGAGAGATCTCTAGATTTTCGGTCTACTGCTTTTTTCCTTTAGACCACAACAAAACAGACTAATAATGCCGGAAGAAAAACTGGCTCCATTGAAACTCAACAATACTTAGTGGAAGGCTCATAGTGCTGTAATAAATGCTACTCTACGCTACTATTTTTTTCACATATTTCCCAAGTTTGAACCAGAAATTCCATTTAAATATTAGATTGCTAGTAGTCTACTTTAAATAAATCGTCCGTAAATTATTTATTTTCAAAGTTAAGTAAATATGACAAAACATACTTAATCCAGTAAAAACGTAAACAAAGCAGAGTAAACAACAGCACTTGAAAACAGTTCTCTACTATTTCAATAGAGGGTGCATCTTGGTAGGGAACATGTTGGAAAGAAAAATATCGATATCACATACTTGTAGAGTACCCAAACTTTTAATATGCGTCTTAAATATGGTCTACCTTTGTTCAAGATCAATAATGACTTGATTCGGAAATATAAATTTTTAAATTAAAACATTATGTACGAAATATTACCTAAGAAGTTTCAGAATTAAACTTGGGAAAATAGCCGCCTTAATCGAAGGAATTATGTTAAAGTTTATCCGATAAAATTTGTCTAGCAATAATTATTTCATGTGATAATCAACTGAATTTAAAGAGTGATGAAATTATTTAGAATTAATCTCATTAAAGCGAAAGTTGGTAATTTAAAGTTCTTGAGTAGCAAGTTCAACAATACATAAACGAAAAATTAAACTAAAATTAACGTATAAGAAATTGACGGCAGCCTGATATCTGCAGCTTGGACACTCGTAATTCTGTGGCCATGTCACTCTCCTCATCAAGGACTTATGAAGAAAGCACAACTTATACGCTCAAGGATGTATAAATGCATCGGAAAAACTGTGATTACTACTCATATCGAAAGTACTGTAATGCCGACCTCATCTTGATAATCTGTACTTGTGTAACTTCTAAAATACTCTGTAATTTATGTGCTCTAATCATGAACTCAAAGGCGTGAGATCATTAAATCATTATTGTAAAGGAAATAATCCTAAAGAAGCTTAATCTCGGAGTATAATTCATTTAAACACTACGGAGGTAATCGAGATAAATTTCTATAATCAGCAGATAGCAAATTCCGTGCGATTTAACACCATGTCACGATGGCAGACGCGAAGCTGAATTTCGTTTCAAAGACGAAAATGTTTAGACCGATTGAAGATATCTCCTGCGCAGAAGTGCATTCTCTATCTGGAGGAGTCTACTTTCCAAGAAAAGCAGTGGCCGATTGTCCGATAGATCAATGGCTTACGCATGTAGCTTCCCCTCTTTCGTTCCACCCCTTTAGGACTTTCCCCTCCGTTCTGCGCAGACATGGGCCACAAGCTTTTAATCAGACTTTAGCGAAACCTCCAGTCATGCCTTCACCCACAAGTTAATACGAGTAATGGCAGCTTTTAACATTTGCGGCGATAGTTACGGAGTTCGATACAACCCGATCGCCTTGAGTTTAACATGATCGCAGAGGCGACCTCCGTTTTCCACGAATCATCGACGCTCTTGGGGCGTGCCAATCTTTAAATTGCATCTCCTTCTCTCTCTCTCTCTGCTCTCGATATATTGCAATCGATCGCAAATTGCACGGAAAAGGCTGCCGTGACGCAGGGGTAGATCTCAACTCCAGTAAAGGGATAGAGGACCCGATCTCATAATTTTATGCTTTAATTTAACAATTTTCCGCAGAGTGTTTTGAACGTTGAGTCACACAATTGTTGAAATTTTATGGGTCTAGAGAAGACATAACCTTCTTTCCATTCGCTTTACAAAATTATACATGCAGAATAACACAACAAAAATATACAAAAAATGAACTGTTCGTTTCCCTAAAAATTTTCCATAGTTACGAAATTTATTAAAGGTTAATATATTTATATTTAGTTAAACGTAAATGATTTCCGATAAGTCTAGGGCAAGGATGGTGAACCTTTAGTCGGAAAGGACTCATAATAAATTTACTGATACTTGCATGCCAATGTGGTACCAAACAAAAGCATAAGGTAAGCTTACATTATCTATGACGTCAATGACAGAATTAAAAAATATGAACGAAATATCGCCATACCTTGAGGGAATCAATATTCATTGATGACATGCAAGAATGCACGAACAGGCTAACGCCGTCAGAGTTCCATGTGCCAAAACAATTCTCTCGCGTGCCACTTGGAACGCATGTATAATAGATTTGCAACCTCCTGTCCAGACGTAAGATTAACAACGAAAGAAAAAATTACTTTTCCTTCATGTTTTATTTTTCTGCAAAATTAATCACCGTCCCATGTGGTCTAGTGGCTAGGATATCTGGCTTTCACCCAGAAGGCCCGGGTTCGATTCCCGGCATGGGAACATTTTTTGTTCTTCCCATTAATCATGTCTTAAAGAAAGATTTTTGAACGATAGCTTTTTACATATCCGCGATATTGGCACGGATATTAATTTGCTCGCCAAAATAATATCCGTGCGAATCTACGAGCGAATTTGAATAATCCTGACGATGTTGAAAATTTCGCCATATTTGAATCAATTATTTTGTCGATTTCTCCTATATTAACCTCATCGAGAGGGATGAGCCGATGTCCTTAACCCGTTTTGCTGGCAAAATTAAGGATAATTTTTATCCTCATTGGAGAGCATATTCAATTACTGTAAATAACGAATCAAAGAACTGGAAAACGATATGTTCATACATCATCATGTCGGCCTGTTGGTCTAGGGGTATGATTCTCGCTTAGGGTGCGAGAGGTCCCGGGTTCAAATCCCGGACAGGCCCATTAATTTTGCCAAACAATACAGTCTTTATCAGTTTATAATTTACTGTGAATGATTTTCATGCTTTGTTGACTTGAAATTACAATTCGTAAAAGATTACGGTGCTGCGCAGTGATTGCTAACGGAGAATATAATTATTACAATCTTACTTAGAGTGTCAAAGTAATTTCAACTAATTTGTAAGATGAAAGATTATAAATGTAAATTAACGGAAAAAAGAGCAATAGATTTCAAATTTTTGAAAAATATATGCTCTTCCTCCCTCCTTGTTACATGGACCGTACTGATCTTGCGATGAAGATCAGACAGATGCTAGAACCAGGCCATTCAAGATTTCGTTTTTCGAACGACACTCAAAAGTTATCGATTAGGGAAGTAGATAGACTAGCGTAGGCAAGATAAGGACTAAAAATCGATTGGGCGACAACAAGACGGCCGTCATGGGATCAGCACAGAGGGACTCCAACCTGTTACCGCGGAAAGTTCCGAACCGTACAGCCAATCATTTCAAAGTTCGGTGAATGTTTTTTTTGGTTTCCGAAATTTGAATTTATTTAATAAATTCCAATGGTATCTTATCGACCATCTCCTTTGCTGTTGGGGTTGAGCTATCTGAACTAGAATGGCTTCACTGAAGTAAGAAATGCCTAGGGAAAATATTTCACAAAAGGTTGCTTAATTTAAAGGGAGGTTGGTGTACCGAAAAATTAAAAATATTTCTGTCATATGTACGAAGTGTAGAGTTAGTGGCCCGACCATCCTTTGCTTTCGGTCGTTATAAATGAGCCGCTATATTAGCAGCCACATGAACTTAAGAAGTCCTTTAATGAAAATATTTGTGATTAAATAAATGTGGAGAGTGGTGAAAAATTAAAGAAAAAAACTATCCACTGAGACATTACAAAATTAATAAGCAATATATTATAAATCAACCCATATAGCAAAAAATGACGAATCTTTTCCCAAACTTAATATCTTTACGCGTGCATCTTTCTGAACTTTACATAGTTAAAGCTATAAGCGTAAAAAAATTTCGCACAAGTTGTGACAAAGCAGACGCCTGAGCAGCAAAAGGGAAAACAGCTGTGCATAAATCCAAAAAGAAAATAAAAACTTGTCAAAGTCAAGTTCACGTTTAATTAAGCGGCCTGTTGGTCTAGGGGTATGATTCTCGCTTTGGGTGCGAGAGGTCCTGGGTTCAAATCCCGGACAGGCCCATTAATTTTGCTCCACTACAACGTGACATGGACTCTTAGAAATTTTAAATGCAATAGTCTTAAGGATAACATCCACACTTTTACCGCGTGACTTTACTGTCAAAGTTTAGTTAGTATCTGACTTCTCGGAATCTTTTCCTTTCACAAAATGTAATCCTTGCATTGAAGGTGATTATAACCATTCGACATTCTAGAGTTACAACCACTTTTAGGTAAAAGCATCAAAAGTTCGGAGTTATATAAGGAATTCTTTATGGGGGAAGATTCACTTGACCGTAGAACGATTTTGATTGAATTATGCTGCTTCGAGGCAGAAGATTCAAGGATAAGCGGCATTATTCTTGTGCGAGTGCTCTATTTCTTTCTATTTGAGAATTCAATAAATTTTTGTCGCATCCTCTTTCTTCTTCGCGTATCGTTCTTTCTTACATTCAATTCATATGCACCGACACGCGGTAGCCTTTAAGTAGAAAGAGAATTTCTCATTCTGTAATGATAAAAACTGCTTTGAAATATAAAAACATGTAATCAACTAAATTATTTGTTCTTGATAGAATAATAGTATGAAATACTACTACCGTTGAAAATTCTATTTTGCCGAAATAAAATGTAATTTTTTAAAATCCGGTTGAACTATACTTGACCTAGGCCTCGCTTCTGCATTGTTAAACTTCCGGATGGTCGCTAGAGGAAAACAATCACGGAGAGAAAGAAAGAAGGCGCTCAAGGTGAACGAGAAACCATTTGGAAAGAGGAAGTCTTTTCTTAAGAAACGTTGCAAAAAGTCATCGTGAGCGATATCGGCACGATTTTTTGTCAGCAGACCCACTTGACACTTTTCCTCATTCGTGATTCGAGTCAGACGATGAGCGTGGAATAACTCGAAATTATCGCTAAGCACTTCGACACTGTTGGGTTTGCCTCAAGGAAATGCCCTTTTAAGAAGGAATATCTAGCGAAAAGTCGAAAGAACAGCTTGGGAGTTTTCGTAACTACGCTGAACTTTATCTCGGCTACAAATACGACTTTTTCGATTTATATTCAGAAAGAGAACGCGGAAAATTTGAAAGATTATAATTTCCTTTATCAACAATAAATTAATTTTTCCTTCTTCCTTTAGAATTTGAAAAGGGTACATGCACCGTTTAAAATAATTTCTTTTCCCTCCTTATTACAAGTCATTAAAAAAATAATGCTACAAGACTATCCATACCATCTATATTTTTTTTATTTATTACGCTATCCGATTGCCGTGTGGAACGGATGGACACACAATTATGTCGATCAGACGTCCCGATATTCACAATTTTCAAGAGCCGGCCATGCTTTTTTTTAATCGTGAAAAGAAAAATAGGAATACTGATAAAAACCTCAATCGATGATGGTTTTTTCGAATTGTCATCCTAGCAGCTACTGCCAGCTGTCTTCCTCAAAATTGCGCCAAAAATATAAACAGTAATTTGAAAAGTAATGCCACCGGCACAATAGTCATAGTGTTATCTAATAGGTCATACTATAAGTGTAGTGTATATACATATTTTTTATTTCTTCGGATATGCAAAGAGAACTCAGAATCCAATAAGCTTGACATGCAAGTTGCCTACACTCCAGGGACTATCACATTTTCCCGCTTTTACAGCTCTGAAAATGATCATCTTACCCATACCAGCTACATTTTAGAGAACGTATTTTAACTAAATATATGGAATTCCGAATGTGGAAATTTTTCTTCCTTCGTTTCCTATGTTAAGTCATATTGATTCTTGGAAATATTTCTCGCTTTATTTGTTTTCAAAATGTATGATTTGCGTGGGACCTTTCCCAGCTCGTTAGCAAGACACATAATAATTTAATAAAAATTATAAACTCAACTTCCAACGGGTACACAACTTGGAACAGTTTCAAAATAGAAATAGAATAGAGTTTAAAAAAAGAGAATTATGAGAACGTATTTTTCAAATATCTGCCATATGATTGGCGCCGTCAGCGTCTGAGCGGGTAACCTTTTCCTTGAGTGAATCGTTACAGCTATTATTGGAAAGCTATTTTGTAGGATCACGCCCATCTTTAGGTTCCCACTTTCCGCATATATAGATGGGTTAGATTGGCCTATACCTGCATTATTATCAAACGTATTCAAGGCTTATGCCGGCGATACTTTTGAAGAATATTACGAGTAGTTTATGAAGTACTCGTCCACATATATTTCCGATGCGTGTAACACAATGGGGCAGAATTTGTGCCGCTCAGGGTAAGGTTGCCAATAATTCTCAATATAATTCACCATGGTAGTGATGGATTTATTATCCCGTATAAAAATGTTCCGCCCGGGGATAGCCTCATTTTTTGCTACACCACTTGTTTAACCGACGCCAATTTTTCGAAAGGGTGAGAGGGTTCTAGCCTATTCTATAGCGTTCCCTTGATATGAATCAGAATTTTCAAATAAAACATGACTAAAAGATAAATCATTGGAGGATATAATTAAGTCTTTATCAATATATGTATATAGAATGTTGAAAATCACATCCATGTGCGTTTTTATTTCACATATTTCGACTGTTAATAAAATGATAAAATGTCCCTGAATGCACAAAAGCTATCTGGTACCATAACACATCAACGTAACTTGAAATCTATACATTTCTACAATTAGAATAGCATTTTAGGGATTGCGGATGTGCCTTTCTTCTGTTGGGTGTGAGAAAACGCAGGGGAGCTCTATGCTGGGAGTCGGGAGACGATCAATATTGTATTAATGTCGCCCAATCAATTTTTCGAGCGTCCTCACTCACTTATTCACCTCTACTACAATTAATACTTTTTGAAGAAGGTGAAAGAGGTTTTAGGAGAGGTTTCATGTTTTTTATCAGAAAAATTTTTGATCAATATTAATAATGTGATGGCTTTCTGTTACTCAATTACCCGTTAAGGAATGAACGTCGTATTCTTTTAGGCGTATACCTGTGGTACTTTTCTATCCTTCCAACAATATAGATGCAGCTTAAACTTTGACAGAGAGAATATTTAACTGAATTTTTCATTGAAGAAAACCTGAGACATTAGAAAAGCAAATCCATGGGCTGATCCCAATACAACTAGCTGATTGATGCCAACGTTTTGATGCCAACAAAGAATATTCATTTGTCGATGAATCGCATATTCGCTATATAAAATATGCTATGATAATATTCCTGAAATGATTTAACTTCAGGTTATCAAGATTGAATTTTAGTACTAAAATTAATTAATAGAATTAATACTCTGCCAGTTCGGTTTAACTGTTCGTGCCTGTATTTCCCTGTTCTTATGACATATGTATGAACCAAGAAAAATAATAATTCTAAGCGAACTAATTACAAGCGAACCAGAAATTATACAGGTGAATGACAAATATGCTAAAAATAGAAAACCTTCAGCGATGAAAGGAATTGTTTCAATGAAGTTACGCAAAATGTAGAAACTAAAATGTGTGATATTAGAAAGCCATAAAAATCTCGGAAAATATAAAAGTACTTCATGTTTCGTAATTAATTTAGTAATGCTATGGAGGAAATGAGTTGGAATCAACAAGTTCAGAAAAATTTTGAGAATGAATAAAAGGGAAAAAAATAGGAAGAAAACGGAAAATGTTACTTGACTGAAATAATAAAAATTTTCAAGGAAATAAGGAAAATCCGCAATAGTTAGATATACTTGGAGGTCAATGTTGCACGTAATCACGGAACTGCAGCAACATCATTAATAATTTTCACAGCAATGTTAGAAAGACATTAAATTTCTTATGGTGAGTAATTCCTAAATAAATATAAATGCTACCAAAAATCATGAAAAAATACTTCTGCGATGATATCTACTTAGTTATTGTAAACTCCTTAGAAGGCATAATTGTACATAAGTTTAATCATCACCAAATGAGTATCACACAGTTATCAAAGAGATAACTTAAGAGTAATTTAAAAGTTAACTTTCCTAGAGTCATTGAATTTTTTTCGCCTTTTTTTATGAAACACATTTTAGCGAATGAATTGCTCCATTTTAATGTTATCAAATTTTTCGTATTTTAACATTAATTCACTGGAAAAGCTTGGATTAATTTTAGAAAAAATCGAGGAAAATCCTATGATCATATATGAGTATATCATTGAGACACGAATCAGGGATATGATGTATCTAAAACCTGCCACAGGAAAGACTCGGCATAAAATTATCTAGTATAAAATATTAATGATAAAAGAAGTAGTTAATAATACGCAGAATTTATGTTTATCGCCGGATCTAACTCAGAGGATTACGTGACACTTATGACAGCAACGCGGAAAATGGTAATCGAATGGACTGCGCCAATTGATTTGGCATTTAAATGAATAGCATTCAGTGCACATTCATAGTGGGATTCATAGTTAAGAAAAGACGTCTATCCAAGCAGCATTCCTAATAACTATAGCCGCTCGATCCATACTTCGATTTGCAAGACGATTTTAGCTAACTGTTGAATTTGTATCTACTGGTAAGAATAATAATCAGAGGATCGTTTTCATCATCGTTCCTTTTACAAAATTAAAATTGCCATTGGAACTGTCAAAGAATTAAAATGAATAAATATCCCTAAAGCTCTCTTTATAATTTTTCTCTACAGTAGTAGAAGATGCTTCAATTCTGAAACCATTCTTACGTATAATAACTAGCAATAATAAGTATCGTGTGTTTTCAAGTATGAAGTAGTGAATAGAATCAAGAAATTTATGCCACAAGAATGTCACTAATAACATGTATGAAAATATATATACTATAATTTACTATTAAGTTATTAAAAATTAAGCTATTTTCGAGAATTCTTTAGACAATTTATATCAGCAAGTCTTGTGAATATATTTTATATTCGATAAGTTAATGTTGACATTGAGCGAGAGGCGCACGAATAAGATTCACTTTGTTACATCGCCATAGATAGAAACAGAATAATATCAGTGGAGTATACTTTTTGTTATTTAGATCACTTCCTCCTTTTAAAATGGGCCACTTAAACTACCCAACGCGCGGTGAAAGGTGTAATAATTATTCAAGCAATAAAGCGATCGCAACTAATGGTCACAAATCTGGATAGCTTCCCAACGGCATTGGATAAACATTAGAGTATTTCCTCACTTGGTCTTGAAAGGGAAGTTCCGACAGCATATAATAACTTCCGTTTCCGTGGGTCACTGAGAACGTTCAGTAAGAGCATAAATGAAACGTTTGTACAGACGAGGAACGAAGGAGGCTACCACCTTTCTAAACTCGCGTCCCCGGTTCGAACCTTGAGAACGGAAACCTCTCACGTTGTTGAATAGTTTTCGTTCAATAACGAGGAAAACCGCCGCTCGTTTCCGATCGTTATGCATAGAATAAATGCTTTAAAACCTATTCTATTGCCAAGAGCGAGGACGGAATTCTCTCATCTGCGCTCTCTGCACGGAAAGCAGTTTTCATGCGTAGTTTTACCATTTAATAGCATAAAATCTCTGCGATTGCAGCGCATCCTGTTATTAATTTGCCCTTGTCGGTAGTAAAAAAACACCACGTGTCTGTAGCTTGCACTTATACGAGAGCTTCCGTCGGATTGTAAAACATAAGTCAGAATAATAATCTTAAGAAAAATTTCTAACCTCCTACTTTACATGATGCTTTGGAATTATTATATATATAAAGTGTTCTACCTTTCGGTAGGTTCATGTGCCCCCACATTCCCTATTTAATTCCCTCTCCTTCAATTCCCGGTAACTTATCCCACCCCTTGATTCGTCTAATAACTTCTTTGTCTTTCCCTCTGTCTTTTCCCTAGCATTCTTCCCTCGATCGCTTTCTTCAACAATCCCTCTCCTCTCAATATTTGACCCATCCATTTCTTTTGTCTATTTTTAATTACTTCAATTGGAATTATTATTCTTGGAATTATTATTATTCTTATTTCTTGGAATGACATACTTTTACGGATACTTTATAGAGAGATGATGTGTATTGAGATCATATTTTTATTTTACGAAGTAAGACCTAGAATGAGGATGATCCTTAGCAGTTGCAGGCTACTGAGAGGGCACACTAATAGAAATAGTTTCTTCGAAAATAGATGAGTGCCGGAAATGTCCTCTGAGTCAGCTACTCCTTGAGAAACACGAAAAAAACATTTCGGCCACTGCGCCACCCTCAGTTTCCGAAGATAACTGAATCACCTATCTTTTCTGGCAACTTCAATACACAGCCAAGTCCACATTCCTTCCACAATGCGATTTTAATACAAATGTTTTAAGCAAGGTATCGAACCGTAGTCATTTTTGTTCCGGTTAGCTTCGATTCAATGAATGGGCCAAATTTTGTTTTAAACTCATAATAATTTTATCTTAATGATTTCAACAGTTAATTTTTATAATATTTCTGAAAATAAAATAATTTCCACTGGGAATTAATTTAACATCCGTAATATTTCTGTAATATGTGCATCTCATCGTACGATGTAAAATCTCCCCGTAGGGAAAGCAATTCAATGACTTGAATATTAAATCATGCAACTAAAAATGATAATGACATTCGTAATAACATTTATTCCAAGGAAACTTTTCCAACATTTACGGCTATGCATGTATTATACGATGGAAAAATACATGCTTTTCTCAATGATAGACTGAGCGTTTACGAGCAAACTTAGGATCCGGGTACGTTTTATGTTAAGATTCTCAGGAAGTAGTACATATATAATTAAAGATTTTTTATTGATGAAATATTTTGTAATTTCCCATTAAACGGAAATTTCTGGGCCTCCTTTTAATCTGTTAAATAAGCGCATGAACCAGATAAAAGGCATCCTAGCATAGTAGTTTGGCTTTAAATTGAGATATAATCTTACGGCAAAAACAGCTCCGCAAACCTTTATTTATTAAAATGATGGAGAGAGGAGAAAAATATATTTATTTTTCTAAATTTTTTGCCTCACTCAAAGGTAATCTTCAAATTTTAAAAACCCTCGTTTCCCTCGTGCGGAAAGGAATTTGAGATAAGTAGGAGAATACATGGGTGGTCTTAAAAGTTTCCGACATTTCGCCATTTCTCGACATGTTTTCTGAAAATTTTCTGAAGATTTCTGAAGAATCTGGGGTCAGAAACTTTTTAGACCATCCCCGTAAATAGCTGTTTTCAGCGCTTCATATTTACTATTTATCAAACATACACCATCAAGTTATAAGAAATCTAAATTTAACAGCAGATATTTTCTCCTTTTAAATAACTTCTTAGTGACAAAATCACGGACGATTTGAAAAAATGGAATATAATCTGCAAGATTTTCCTCAGAATCAATAAGTGAGTTCATGCTATATTTTTCTCCATCGTTTGAAATCAGCTGAAGTATCATAAATGAAAAAATGAAGTATCAATAAATTATGACGAATAATTACAAGGGGAGTCAATATAAGAAATTTGATGCATCGCTTATAACCATTCTATTCCTACATTTAAAGTTCAAGATAAATCGAATAAAATATGAAAAAATTTAACCATTTTCCAATCAGAATAAAAGTATAATGCATACAATGAAGGAAACCTACAATGCAAAATAATGTCGATGGGAATTCATAAAAATCCATCGCAATATGTTGAAAAACAAAAGATTAATCCCTTAACTATTCGAAGAAGACGCTTAACAATATCGATTAGCCCGCAGCGTTTTACATTGAAATGTTTATGTAGAGTAACTGTTAATCAGTTTCGTCAGATAACCAATATTAATACCTACTATAATACTTGTCTCCTTTAGTGGTGTATGGGGTAATAATGAGCTTGATTAATCGTCAATTACTAGCTATAAAACCATGAGGGTATCATTTTATGCAATGCGACGCTGGGATTTTGAAAGGGATTACACTGAAAATGCATATTCATGGTTTTTACATTAATTCTGTGGTATAAGTAAAATGAACACATAATTATTGTACACACATCCACATGGCTTGCATCCAAGTCGTTGCCTCATAAACAATCTACCGAACCAGAATATATCGATAACCTGAGGAATTGGTACATACATACATAAATACAATTGAATTCAGATCGTGTCATCATCTTACTTATTACCTTTGGTTTCAACCTAAAGAAAAAATAATCAATCTCGGTAACCTTAATTTTTAAGAATGAATATCAAAATTTAATTATAGTATCACTCCTTAGAAAAATTATTATGTTATTGAGAGTTTAAGCATGTTAAGCCTGTTATAAGATAAACGTGGATGCATTCATTGAGAAAGTTCATGGTATTACTAACCTCTCATGGATAATCTACGACTATTAATTGTTATTATTTTTTATTTTTGCCTCATCATCTCATTTTAAAAATGAGCATTTCGACTCAATTAATTACTAGATACTACTGGTTAGATCTTTCAGCAATATACCGTACTGATAACATATAAGCTAATATATGCCTCAATCAGAATCGGTATGAGATGAATCAAGCAATTTTTTTTAACGGAACAAAATTAGCATCTTTCTACCATATACATACATTATCTGTATTTAATTCCATTCGCGGATACCCTATTTTTTCTTGTACCTTAGGCAATATAATTATTGAATCACGCTTTGGGACTTTCCTAACAACCTTAAATAACATATCCACAATTTCTACATCGAGTAACTTATAGCTATTTCCTCTCAAGGGCTTGTTCTTAATTCATCAATGAGATTATGATATTTTATTATTCAGACTTGAGCATCATCAACATTTAATGTATTGCGGCCTTAGCGGTTGAGAGATTACCTACCACAACTGAGGTCGTGGGTTCGAATTCCGCCGAGTGTAAGGATGTTTGCTCTCTGAGAAGGTTACTGACGAGCCCTTGACTTACTTAGCGTCATAAGAGAAGGACTTGAGTACACTCAAAATTGAAACTAAACGCGACCTTGCAGTATTTCATATTTGCATAATTACTTTGGTAATGAGAATTTTATACGGCAAAGGAAATAGTTGTTTTCCTTATATGGCTATTATTCCTGAAACGACTAGTTGAATATATCTCATCTAATATGTATCGGTTGCTGTTAAGGAGTATATCCAACCAAAAATCCATTAAACAAATGCCGCAGCTTGAAAATTAATGACCTAAAAATGAGGTCTAACGATCTAGAGCAAATGACACAGAAGTAATACTTCGCAGAGTCCATCGCGATGCATTTGCATATTTTACTGAATACATGTAAAAATGTGAAGGAAACTCAAAAATCAAAATATTCTTTACCTGAATCTTTAAATGGTTGTTTAATCAAACGCAATATTGTAGAAAATCATCGATTTACTTTTCCCTATAGACAGACTGCGTCAGTTAAGGATCAGTGATCAGTTTCTAACCAATGACTCGCATTTTCCCATTAAAATGAAATTTAGAGGTAAATAGTTTATCCTCACCGACTATTTTCTCTTTCGAAATAATGTCCATGTTCTGTGTTCGTAAAAATAAAACCTTAATTACCTAACGTTAATATAAATATATTTTTAAGGAAAAAGATTCTTAAACATCTAAGAATGGAAATTCTGTATGAGGATTAAAAATTAACTGAATACTTGAGGTGTAAAACTAAAATGTTAGTAAGAGGAAAGGGCAATATAAATAATTTCGTTATTTAGAAGTAAATTAAAGTCAACTCACGCTACACTTCAACTTTAAACCTTTTCAATGTTCTCAGCTAAAAAACTTTCCTCGATATTTCCTAAGCGGCGATTTTAGTAAAAACGTCAAGTACCAATAATCTGAATTTAATGTTTTTTAGCACTTTCCTTCACTTCTCACTTCCTATAACTAAGGTGCATTTCTTACCGAAACCTATGCCTTCTCCTTTCTCCTAGCAGAATCGTGAATTCGTGCCTGGTCCAAAGCAATGCGGAATGCAATCTTTTAGCCCGAATTTCTCCTTCCCAGAACAGAATTAATAATTTATGCCCAAATTTAAACGATTTTATATCCTGGCCTTTAGGTCAATGGCGTCTTCTCATTGAGATACTTTACATCCACTAAATTATTGTTATTACTTTCAACATTTGAATCTGTATGTCAATTAGTTATGGAGAAATCATCCGGAAATTTCATAGGTGCACAAGAATCCAAAGCACAACTCTTGAACACAAAAATACGATTTTAAAATTATATTCGACTCTTGAACACAAAAATACGATTTTAAAATTATATTCGTCTTCCTGGACCACAAATTTCGTAGATCTAACAATAAGTCAATCGCAGTCGAAAAAGTAGCATCCAAAACCGATCTCAGCCTAAGAAATGTTGGCCATCCCTGTTTTACAATAGCGCACAAATCTTAAACCTCTCTCTCAGAGAAACGTGGATTAAATTTCCTGACCCAGAAACTTCCTTTCTTCACCGACCTTCCGGGGTTGATCTGCCTATCCCCTGCCCGCCACCGACCACGGAGAACGACTCCTGCAATACGTTCATCTGCAGTTCTCCCCTCGACCCTCGATGCATCCCCACCCACCGCGACCTCAACGTCACCGCCCTGCTAGGTGCGCGACAATCCGCTAAGAAGCCTCGTAATTACCTTCCCCTGCTCCTGACCGCACCCCCTTCTTTCCCCTCACTCCCCTAACCCTCATCCACGCTCCTTTATAACATGTGCGACCGAGGCTCAAGTTACGTTCTTCAGCGTGGATCAACAAAGGTATCAGAACTCTTCTGACAACAGTCCACTCAATCTAGAAGATACCTCTTGTGACCACAGCGAGGAATAACCATGGGTTCCATCCGCTTCGCCTTCTTGCTTCTGGGTGCCGTATGTTTGGAGTTGTGGGCACCGGTCGTCGCTAAACCAGCAAAGCTCCGTGAGTAGGAAGATTGTGGTTGTTACCATCCATGGTGCTCATTTTGTGGATAGCTGCTCACTTGGATTAGGCGAAATAATAGGCATCATCTCTTATAAAGACCCTCCGAGAATCGTTACCGATACTTCTCACCACGAGCCATTTACGGGAGTTTTTAGTTGTTCTTTGCGGTAAAAGTTCATCAGGAAGCTTTGTAGCTTCGTATCGCCTTCTCCAGAAGAGGAACTCGCTCTCTAATAATGTGACATAGTATTCATTGTAGGAAAATCCAGTATAAAAGTATTTGAGGCAGTAGCAAATTTAAGTAACGCAAAGTTATGATTGGTAGCGAGAACTGCAGTAGTTCTTCGGGTGCGTGTACATTATAAGCGCAATCGTATTAACTACATTCACTAATGCATACCAATAGATACTGGCATTTTTCTTAATCATTCAAATATAAAATTTTAGATAGCATTAAATCTATTATATTTCGTAGTTACCGAAACGAATTTTTAAGAACGATTTTTGTGGTTGATATTAAAAATATTTTGTGAAAACTGCAAAGTATTCTTAACTTAATTCTTTAATTTGACGCTCCACGAAGTGAGGCTAGATCATCTTGATTAAAATTAGACAGACATTTTATCATTCCAAATCTCTAAAGGATCAGGGTTTCTCATCAGGCGATACTTTTAGTTTTCAACAAATCTAAGAAAATTTTATTATTAAAACCTTGTCTAAATTTTACGCATAGCCGCTTGTGATAATTTTAAATTCTTCGTCGTTGAAAAATCTTCTCAGAAAACGAAACCGATCAACATGACAATAAATTAAAGTTACTTGATAAAAATGCTGTATTTAGAAAATCTATAGTAGCTTGGGGAAAATATTGATGTAATTCTCTACATCGCCTTGCTTATTGTATCGAATCAAAAAAATAATCCTTTTCAAGAAAATAGTTGCTTAGGAAAACAAATGAGTTAAGTGATTTCACGAGAGATTCTAGAATGGGAATTCAGCGAAAAATCAACTCCACAAAGTGCAACAATAAGTTGAAGTCATGCGTGAATTTCTGTAGTTGAAAAGGATAGATATGAAAAATTATATCTCCTTATTTTCAAAGGCGGATCTAGAAACTTCCCAGGAGGAAGCGGGAAAGATGGGGGATGCATTTTGAAAATTTACTTACGTACTCAGGTCCAATCAACTTCTAAAATGCCATTTTGTCGTTGTAATTGCAGTAGATATATACTGATTGTGGAAAAACACAATCATATAATGTAATTGACAAAATATACAAAAATAATAATCAATAGAATTATTTTCTTGAGGTAAATATGTCTCGACTCTTGAGGGACTGATACGAAAAGAATATTTCTTTCCTGATTGAACCATTTCCTGGAATACAGTGTAACCTTCAAGCTCTATTACATTTCAGTACTAAAAATTTCTCGAATAAGCTCCGTGTTTACCAAATAAAACAGTTTATTCAAGAAACTGCATGTTGAGATTTCCTAAAATATCATAAAAAATTATCTAAAATAGAATTATTCATGTAATTAAATAAACTAAAAGGACGTAAAAGACAGTTTCACAAGTCGTAATAAACGGAATAGCCAAGCATATTACTAAGTAGTTATTTACCACGGAGTAATAAATTAATCGATTATCGAAACCAAAATACTTGAAGATTTTTGACATTACGGTGAAATTCTACGTAAATAAAATCACCGATTAATTCAAATCTAACCATCCAATTGTGAGCATTTTTGCTGCGAAGATTTTGTATTTAAGACAGGATATTCACTTGTTGCAGTATTATGTAATTTATTAAAGGACCTTTACCGTTACGTTTAAATCAATTTGATTATTTAGGACGTCGTTGATACATCATTTTCTACTAACGAAAGGTTGAAAAGTATTATTCCTTAGAGCTCAAAATTATCAGCTAATACCATCGAATATCCTTAAATATATACAATTTTATCCACATGGAAAGTAATCTGAAGTAACTGAGTCACCTTCTAGACTATTCCATCATCATTTCTTTACATAAGCCATTTCGTTATTTCCATTGTGCAACGAACAGACTTCTTTCCAACGCGGGAGTTTTTGTTGAAATCGTTTGAATATACTTCTTCAGTTTTGCTTCATCGTAGAAACGAGTAAAATTTACGCAAATGATGGAAATGAATTTTAATTTTGCACAACAAAATGTGCGTCTCAACCCAAATTAATATTTTGAGCTAATAACCTTTCATAAATTTTTTCCTTGACTATCGTTTCAAGATCGAAAACGTTAAGAATTTCGAAAATTCACCTTTTAGAATGAATATTCTACTTTTCCAGATTTATTACTTAATAAGGTTTGCCAGCATAAAATATATACCCGCAAGGAAATACCTTACGCAGAAAAGCTCAATGAATAAAGCTTGACATATTTATGCTGTCGGTATAATATCCTCATCAGCCAGCTTTATTTATCACATCTGTGAAATTATACTCGTATTCTCGTAGTGGAATTCATAGCAGCCAATCAAAGATTGTGAGATACGGAATATGACGAAAAAACATTTAATAACCACTTGTACTGGGAACGAGGTTTACTCTAACTCTCGAATAAAACGTGAATAATTTATTCTTTGGTCAATGCATAGATATTTGCGATCAAATTGTGGATAGTAATTTTCATCGAATACAGCGAAAATTCTATAAATACATATCAGTGCTCGTAACGCAAAAAAACTAAAAATCATCCTTGCGTAACAAATGCATAATAGCTCTTTTCCGGGTTGAGAAAAGAATTGTCTTGCATTGAATTGATCTTCCTTGCTATCATTTAAATGTGAAAAATTATTTGAAAGGAAACTTCGAAATTGAAATTTGGAAGAGGAAGCTGAAGTATTTAAAAGAAAAAGCGGATCGAAAGTTTGAAGTCCGTTGAAATCAGAAAAAACGCTTCTATGAAGCAGAAAAGTCATCTAATAGATCCGATAGACAAGGACAAAAATATTGTATACGCGGAGATTTTTCTTTTTTCCTCATCAAGAATAATTATTGCTGAAAACAGTAGTAAAGAATATTTCTCAATTTTTTCTCCTACCGATCGCCTGGACGTATAACTATACAATAATTAAAGCACTGAAAAGGAAGATACCTGAATAGCGCGTACTAATAGGATGGATTACGGAATTACGGTTAAACTAATGTTTCCCTTTTAAATTAATTTCAACGTTTTAATTTTCTTTCTCGTGAATGAGAACCTACTATACGTCTGACTGGCTTCGATTTTGAAATGAAGGCTGAAAAATGTACTCGTTACATTTCTGTCACCTATAATTGCACTTTACGTCAGGAATGTCTTGTAAATCACTTTTGCGATAACAAGGAAAAATTAGAAAAATATTTGGGCTATGCTTACAGAACTGGATTTGAAGCCCAAGCTTGATCCAAGTAATAAGGTATTCGTTGGCGCTGAAAGTTTCTTATCCAGAGTCTTTCCCCGATTTCCTGTATGTTCAACGAATTATCTTCTCTGAAGAACATCTGTAAGAAAATAAATTATTTTTATACTTCCGATTTATGTTGTCCTCACACAATCAGATGTTTTGTTAATTATGGCGAATGTTTGATAATAAATGGAGATAATCTCACCAAAAGGAGTCAGTGTCCATTTTTGAAACTAACCTCTAATAACTTTTTTCTATACTGCCTAGTGAAAAGAGGAAAGCCGGAATGGTAAATCATGCATAATATCATCAGCAATCTAGGAATAAGAACCAAAAATTCAAGACTGTGAACTGTTTCGAAGAAACATCTCGTTCAAATAACCGTTTCTCGTTTTCGTATATTACAGCTGGGAACTTTGTTTTAATTACTGCCAATTCTTCTCATTTCATGTGAACCCAACAGCCAGTTACATCCATGTCTGCAAAAAGAACGACCCTAACGTAAACGAGTGCATCAAGAAGTCTATTGAGGATCTGAGGCCACAACTCATCAAAGGTAAGGAGCTAGCTGTATTCTGGTTGATACGTCTTTGATATGGATGAACTTAAATACTTCTAAAAGTAAAAGTAAAGACAAGTTTCCTTGATAAACCATGTAATCATGAAAGAGTCACTCATCGTTATTGGGGAAGAAAACGAAAGCTTGAAGTACCGAAAAGATCTAATCTTCTATTGTATTCACTCCTTTCTTATGGCTTTTTCTAACTTATTACCTCTATTCTCTACCTCGATTCATCTATACGGTAGCGCAGGATTCTAACGGGTCGGCTCAGCCTTATTTATAGACGAGCTACAAGTAATATACTCTCTCATTTCCAAAGAAGCGGAAATTCGTAGAAATCTTTTCTTCCACAGCTAAACAGACATTAACGCTGAGTTGCTCCTTTTAGCAAAGAAACAGAATTACGCATAGTTTTCTGTCACAAGACCAAAGAATCTAATATATTTGAATTGCTTTATAAGACTCGGAATCCTACCAGTCAAAGATGTTAATTTTGAAACTATACTATTTATGATAATATTTGCTAGAGTTACAGAAATTCTGCACGTTATATTTCGATGGCATTTTCGATAATAGGCTGGTGATAAATTTAAAGAAGTTTCGATCAGATCAAGCCCGTTTGATTTACAAGAGTAGGTGTTCTCAAAGAGGAGGAATTTCAGTTTCGGTGGGAACTCAATAAGGCGTCAAGAAAGGGTATAAATCTGAGCAAAAAATAAAATTTATCATAATCATCAGTTGAACCATTAGTAATGGGAGAAAAGGCTATAAGGAAAATCTCTAAGATTTTTTTAAATTTAAATGAAAATTACTTCAATGGAAAAATTATAGAATATAACATGTTATAAAATGTTCTTGTTTTGATATTCATAGAGTTAAAAGAAATGCATAATTTAAGCTTGAAGGAGAGGTTAGAGAGAAGTTACATCGTGGTTAAACCATAAACTAAAATTATGATTCTACGGTGTACTGAGTTTAATAATCTAATTTTGCATTTTTCAGGTATCCCCGAAATCAATGTTCCTGCTTTCGAGCCTCTGGTTCTACCAGAAGTTGTCGTCAGATCAGGGAATGCAGGAGCTAACTTCAAAGCCACTGGCAAGAATGTGAAAGTGTACGGAGGCGGAGGATTCATTATCGATTCCCTACAGTAAGAAATCCTTTCTCAATCTGCTTCAATTTTAATGACATGCTTGTTGGCATGAACTTCGTAGAAATACTTGAACAGTTTTGGCTGCGATTTCGATCATCCTCCCAACCTATGTAATACGCAATACTGAAGCAGCTAAAAAAAAACACTTCATCGCGGAAGTTCTAATAAATTGCAAGTTTGCTGAAGATTAAATGAGTATTACGTTAACAAAAACATGGCTTAATAATTAGGGTTTAGGGCTCCCGGATAGCCATGTGGGTAGCGCATTCGACTTCTGTGAAAGCGCTCCCGGGTTCTATTCCCGGTGGGAGCCCACGTTCGAAATGGCCTCAGCTGTCGAAGAACTTATAAAATTACTAATACTAGTTGTAGATACTAACGAAGCACTTTTAACAATACTACTACTACGACATGACGTAATTATTTCCTTCATTTGTGCTTCAAAAATCATTCTTGAGCCTAATCTCTTAACAAAATGAATTAAAGGAAATTAAGCCGTGTGGTGGAACTTGAACAGTTAGAGTTTGAAATTTGAAACTAATTAGTTTGAACTTAGCAAATACTTTTTCATTTTATTTCACATCTCAACTCGCATATCTAACCGTTTTAATGCTAATTGATCCTGTACTCACAAAATTAAATAGATACTGAATCATCCTTCGTGCCCTCATACTCTGGGTTTTCCTTGAAAAGACAAATCTTGTATTAGACAATATAAGTTTCAACACTATCTAGATCAATGACACATCGATGTAAATTCTCTGTGTGATGATTATTATTAACTTTTTCAGAGCTGACCTCGCCAAGAACGAATTTAAGGCAAGCCTAACCTTCCCCAACCTCTTTTTCGAGTCTGACTATGAAGTAGATGGTAAAATCCTGGTCCTGCCTTTGAAGGGAAAAGGTCCTCTCACTGCAAATGCAAGTAAGTTAAAAGATAATGACAATCACTTGTGAATTTTATCATGCATTAGTACTGCAGAATCTCGAACTTGACATTGTAGAGTTGAATAATAAAAATAAATCAAAGATAAAATTTTTGACTTTTCAAGATGCTTGAATACAAGAATTAATCAATTTGAATTACAATACATTACGTTTGAAATGCTCTTAATTTTTATGTACCAGAAAGTTATTATGGGCAACTTTATTTATAATATCCAACATTAATTGTATAATGAATGCTTTCAATTTTAATTTAGTACCTTCTTTTATGAAACTACAAAACTATTCTCAGTCTCATTTATCATGGCCTGTGAGATAGATATATACTTTAAAACTACTTAAATGGTAAATGATTTGATTTTCTTTTAGCTAATGTGAAAGGAGAGATAATTCTTAAGGGAGAAATCATAGAGAAGGATGGAGAGAAGTACCTCATATTCAATTCTATGAATGTTAAAGTCAAGATTGATAACTACAAGATTCATCTGGATGGTCTTTTCGGAGGTGACAAAGTACTAGGTAAATACTTATGTATACAAATGCTCTTATTCGTTTTTAACTTTTAAATTTTTTAAAATCCTCTACGGTGATATAAACCTTTAATTTTCACTTTCTTATATAGATGCAAACAATTCATTGGAATAACTTGTAAAGGAAATATTAAATTCTATTGCACCTCTTATTGATACTTTTGCTTCATTTTGACCTAATACTTCATTATGGCATCGCATTTTAAAATTTTTATACCTTTCTGAGATGATGGAGAATAATTACTTGCTCATGATGTCTCAATTTTAATTTGTTACAAAAAAGCCCTTGAATATAAAATTATAATAATAAACGATATATATCTGTTAACTTTTTTGTTTGGTATAATATGAAACTACTAAATTCAATTCAGTGAGTTTATATCCAACTATTTTCCACCATAATCCCTGAATTTTTGGAATAGAATATTACATGCAATATCTTATCAACATTTCCTTCAATTATGCTATAGGTGATGCTACCAATGCAGCTCTCAATGAAGGAAACGTTGACTTCATTCGTGCTGTGACACCTGTTGTAGAGGAAACAACTGCAGCGGTCTTATTGAAGATTGCAAATCAGATAGTAGAATCCTTCACTTACAATGAGCTATTCCCAGAGAAATGAAACATGAACAAGAGCCTTACTTCATAAATGAGCAACATCTAAAAATGACAAAAAAGCACAGTTCATTAAGTGTTACTATTTTGCAATTTCTCTCAGTTATGGAAGGTATGAATGGGTGCCAGTTATGGATTCAATCACTTTAAAATAACTATTATCTATTTCAAAAACATTGGAAACGATATTTAAGTAATTATTTTATGAGTTTGAACCTTCCATTTCTGCACATAATCTGCACAAAACCCATTTGTTATATTTGTTCAATTTTTTCATCAATCAGATAAATATGATAAAGAAAACCAAAGAAAAATAATCACCAAAGTTTTCAATTACATTACTTGTCACACCAACGTTCTTCAATGATTGTTGAATGTATTGTATATTTTAAAAATTAAAATATGTTATCTGTTGACCTTAAACACTTGTTTCTTTCTCCTTGTTCTATTTTCCTTCCACATTACCTTCATTTATATAGATATCTTAAAATAATCTTAAAATATTTCTAAAATCATAGTTCAGAATCCAAAAGCAAAGATGATAGTCCACTGACTACTGCAATATAAAAAGTAGTCACATAGTTACATAATATATTGTGTGCATGCTATAATTACATTTTATAGATGAACTGATATATTATTCATGATAATTAACAATAATTCTCTAAGTTATCACATATTTCACATCTAACACTCCATGAAAGATATCTAAGAAATAACAAATGAATGAAGTTGATGCATTTGAACTAGAAGTGAGACTACAAGACTAAAAAGTTGCAGTGAAATTTTCGAAATATCATGAAATGATTATTCGAAATTTATGGTGATTCTCTCCAGATTTCATTTTGTATTCCAAATGACATTTTTTTGAAAGATGAAATTTATACATTGCTCACTTTGAACAACAAAGTGAATACAACTTCCAAAGAAGAAAGGCTATACTGAGAATCAATTTTAATTCACTTTCAATTGTGATTAAGTTTTTCATACATGCAACTAAGGGAAGCATTGTGTTCATTCCATATAGCACATCAATGAAGATACCATGAAAATACTTTAAAGTAAGTCTGCTGATTTGCGGCCTTTGTCCTTAAAAGGATCAAAAGAAGTAGAATATTGAGAGAGAAAACTGAACTTTCTTTAAAATTTTTTTATTAAGGGAACTTCATATGTACTTACAACTTTAGTTTTTCAAATACTTCATTGTAATTCAATGGGAATTTAGTAATCTAAAGGGCACCGTTATATATGATTTTTTCCTTCTAATTTTTCTTAATGTCCGTTTATGATTAGAAGTAATCTGTAGCATTACCTTTAAAGACCATGAGTATTTTCATATTTCACAGAAAATTATATACTTTCTCTAATACTATGAGCGAACATATGATTCAATGTGACATTGTGATGATAATGACTTGTTTCAGTAAAAAGAATTGATTTATAAAAATATTGTTAATCTAGACGTTCCTTAATATCATGAGTAAATGATTTAAGGATTATGAGAGTGTTGACTAATTGATTTATGCGAAAAATTTGAACTGATATATTATATATACCTTCCCTCGTTCCCGCGAATCCTTTTTGACTTTATTCGCTTCATAAAACATTCAGTATTCTTCGTTTCCTCCTTACAATTTCTCTTCCAGGGTTCAGTTAAAATGATAAAAATGTAAGGATAGCGTATATAGCAAATGTAAAACAACACTAAGCAACATAGAAAGTCTCTTTCAGAATTATCTACTCTGCTGAATGAAGTTTTCACCTACAGTTTAAACATGGCGGCAGTACTTATCCTACCTTCACGACCTCTCTGACGAGGGAGAATGGGTAAAGAATGGAAGGGGAACTCTTAAATCCAGCACCAGTCACTAGATGGTAGGAAAGACAGTCAAAGAATTGGTTAAATTTCTCGGACCGGGCTGGTGCGAACGGTGTTTAGGTTTGTAGGAAACAGTAAATATGAAATGTTTAACTTGGGAAGGAAGATGAAGCGAGGGATTGTTGTTGCCGTTTGCTTCTTCGTAGGTAAAAATATTTCTTTTATGGTTGTAGTAATTTGCTATCTACGATATAACTTGTGTTATTGAAAGCTCGACATTTGATTTCAATGTTTTGGTTCGGACTTAATGATTAGAAATGCATTAAATTTCGACTTCCTGTAGTATTTATTTAAAATATCGAATGCGGTGAGCCTTAATATTAATGTATTGTTGTTAGTAATGGTTTCACATCTTTATGTCATTGAATCGAGTGAGCGGGAGTTCTTTATTTGGTAGTGACCTTTGTGATCAGACAGCAGAAAAAATCAACATCTTGCATTTACTGAAAGAACAGTTATATCTCCTTGAGAAGTAAGATAATAGTATAAACAAACAAATGTTGATTTTACTTGGATTACATATTTTGCGACTTAAAAAGGCCGATAAGTAAAATATTTGAATGTGAATTTACTGGATGCATGATTGTTCAAGGATTCCTCTCACATTCAGTTCTTTTGTGTGTTTTTATGCTCTTGTTGTACACGCAACAGTTGCGTGTAAGCAGATCAGTTCCGAACGTATGGATAAAAGAATATTTTAAAGTATTGTGCCGTTGTGATTGTTTACGTAGTTTGTAGTCATTTTTCAGAAATGTTTCAGTTCAGCAAGTATATAAGGCTCATTTTAGGTAAACTATTACCATTGCGGAAAATTTTCCAATATTCAATCACGGTCACTCATTTTTCATTCAGTATACCATATCTTTCGACCATTAAATGTGTAATTGAAACTGACATTAAATTTACCTTAAGATAACGAATTTTGACTGATGTTATATTTACTAATTGTTTTATTCATTTCGTTTTAGTAATATGTGTATTTCGCAAATGGGTTTTGAGTGATGAAGTCGACCATAATGCAGAAATAAAGACCAATTCAGTGAGCAATAATGCTCCCCTGTTAGCAGATGAAGTTATTCCGAAAGACATCGATCGTGATATGCAAATTAAAGATGTGGATGAAGCAAGGAAGCGCATTAAAGAATTGGAAGCAAAATTGAGGCAATTGGAAGCAAGGATACCAAATAAATTTCCCGATGTTAAATTTTTAGGATATCGACAAAGAAAAAGGATTTTGGTAAGACTGTATCATAGTATTATTCTTGCACGCTCCCCATTTATCATAAATCTTCGATTAAAATTGTCAAATTAAATGCTTAATAACGAAAAAGAGTAGCTTGAAATTTGAGTTTCCTAATCATCATATTTCATTCAGTATCTTTTCTATAATATTTTGGTGAAAGCTTAGTTTGTTTTAATGAAAGAAAAATTTTGAATTTGCTTTATATTTAACGATTTTGCATTGTAGCAATATATAAATTGCTATTTCATTCATAATGAATGTTATAATTATGTGTATTATTGCAGTATTTAACATGGGCTTCTATCGTAAGGAGAAAGAAAATGTAGAGCTGATCATACATATTAAACCAATTTTAGCTTCTTGTCTTAGATGTACCCAACAATTATGCTATTCATGTGTTATTATTTTCGTGAAAATTCTGGCTAACCAAAAAGAAGAAAACGTCAATTCTTTAAAAAATTCTGCACAGCTCACCATGATGGGATGAACCTACTTCAACATTTTTAAATTCTGTGCATCCTTGGCTTAACACATTCTTAACAGTTGACATCAATGTCATCATCTATATCTCACTTTGGCAGGGAAATTATGCTACTTGTCCATTTTTAATATGCTTTATTGTGAGCAAAATAACACTGCCATGTTATGGGAAAGTTGACAAAATTCAAATCTGGCCAAATGTGTTAACTAAGTGTGAATTTCTGAAAAGTGATATATTTTGCATCAATAACAAAATTATAAGCCAATCGTTCACATAATTATTCAGATAAATTCAGCATCTGGTGCTATGATTAGGCTCTATATTGGTTTGCAATGTAACCTTTCAATTCATCAACTATGGGACTATCACATCTCAAAGTCTCCCATCCTGTAGGGATTTTTTCCAAAGCACTCAAGTTTTTAAATTCACAAATTAGTTTTCTTCTGTGTACTTTTTCCAGAGATTTCTTTCTTTAAATGTAATATGATGAAGGTTTAGATATAAAAAGTATATTAAGTCTTGGTCTTGCCTGAAGAAAGGAATATTATAATTATTGTCCATGACTTAAAACATAACATATTTTTGTAAGAGTGAAATAACGTTAGATAACCTAGATCTCTTCCTGCACCCACTAGTCATTCTTTTATAGGAGGCCAACTCTCTTTTTCACCTTTGTTCATTCATTGGGGTTTTTTTCTGGCACACAATACTTCAGCCAGATTTATCCTAAATCCTTTTACTTTTCATTATCTTGAAGGGGATTCTGCTGAATTCCTCTACTAGTTTGTTTCATGAGGACCATTTTGGTGGAGGCTGCTGTAAAACACCTACCGGATTCTTTGCCTGTTAAGAAATCCTAATAAGAGAGTTGGGTTTCTCTGTGTGGTTTTTGAATTGGCTTTGAAAGTCTAATATCTGTGTTTGAATCCCATTCAAGAGCAAATTTTCACTTTAGGTTAGGAATTTAATGAGAACTTGCCCGAATCAGAAATAAATTGAGCTGAAGCTTTTTTTCCTAATATTGAAAATATGAAGAATTACCTGTTAGTTGTTAAAGATACAGAACTATCTCCTGCCTCATTCTCCATTATGATATTTTTGTATAATTTTCTAGTTATGTTGATTCATTAATGTATATTATTTGCATGCAACTCTGTAATGTATCATAAATTACTCTAATTTGTATTTATTACAAAAGTGATTTAAGGGCAGTAATTATTTCAGTGCTTCTGCTTCTTAAAAAATAAGATGATTAATTTTCATGAATGTTACCTTATAGCTTACTTGGAAAAATACTAAATCTAAATGTTCTGAGTTTCATTAGCTGTGGAATGCTTGTTTCTAACTTATAATGGCCTTCACATTGCTTGTAGCATTATAATTTGGATAACATTCTTCCTGATATTTTTCATTGGTGATGATAAATTGATGCAAAAATTAAGATATAACTAGATTGGGAAAGCTGTTCTGCAAGTCAGAACTAATTTCATGCCGGTAAATTGGGCTTTTAAAAGTATCATAATTTAATTTTGTATTTTGTGACTTTTTTATTTCCAGGTAACTGGTGGTGCTGGTTTTGTGGGCTCACATTTAGTAGATAAGTTGATGCTGGAAGGTCATGAAGTGATAGTGGCTGATAATTTCTTTACGGGTAGCAAAAGGAATGTGGAGCATTGGATTGGACATGAAAATTTCGAGCTAATTCATCATGATATTGTCAACCCACTTTTCATTGAGGTTGATGAAATTTATCACCTTGCAAGCCCTGCATCACCTCCTCATTACATGTACAATCCTGTTAAAACAATCAAGACTAACACTGTTGGAACTATCAACATGCTTGGTAAGTGTGATGAGCTTCAATGCTTTTGGATTAACTGTGTTATGATATAAAATGGATTAGAATGTTGTGAAACCTAAACCACAAATGTTTTCCTACCTTTGGTTTCCATGGCATACAGGAGTGCTCTATATTAGCTTTTTCTCTGTGAAACAAAACTGGTTTCTAATTAAATGCTTATTTTGATTTGAAGTGATCTGGTTACCTTTTTGTGAGAGTTGATGTTGAAACAAAATTTACTTTAATTCATTTTCTTTGTAAATTTGATGCATACTGAAAGTCAGCTAATTTCTTTGTGCCATGATCATTAAGAAATTGCTGTTGTGTAATTGATGCTGTCTTATTTCCCAGCATCAATTTCAAAATGTTTTTACGTAGGTTTTATCGAGTTTGAAAATCTGTAGAAATTATTTTCTTAAGTTTTCTTGCTTGCTGTTGTTGGATGTATTTAGGTTGATCTTATATAGGTAAATGTAAATTTTCTAATTAATTAACACTGAATAAAATGAACGAATGGAGTATATAAGCATAGATTAATAAAAAAATTTCATTTGTTTTATAAAACTATCCACCAATTGATATAAATACCATGATAAGTTCGATAATACATATTAATGAGAGGTAAACTTTTTCTGCTGTCTGTAGTTATATCATTAACTGTCATGAAGCTGGTGGCCTTTAGTAAGATTGAATTGAATTCTGTGTTTCTTAGGTTAGGGTTAAGTAGACTTGATTATAGGCAATTTTGTGTTTTGAGTAGAAATTGTCTATTTCTGTAATTTTCAACCATTAAATTCATGTTATTCATATTAAAAATCAAGAAATATTCTTTGGTCTTATGATGATTTAGTTGCCTGGAAACTGGTCATGGTTAAATAAAATCTTGTGGCAACTGTAATGCTCTGGCAAATTTATGAAAGTGATTGAAATTTCAAGGTCCTATAGTGTGGAGGTGAAAGTAGTGGATTCTATTATGTTTATGAATTAATTTCTACATTCAATAAGAATTGCCTGACCTTATCTGCTTTATGTCTAATGTAAAGTTGAATCACAGTTTACTGTTGTGCATTAGCTGTAGATAATCCACTATCCATGAGAGCTATATATTTGACAAGGTCTATTGAATTTATAGAAAGAGTAATTCAGTTAGTAGGTAATTTACTTTCTATATATCAATATGCAGCAAAATAACTAATCAATAATTGCATTGTGGTAAGGATGAGGGTCCGAAGTGGGGTCCGAAGTCGATAGTGAATCACAGAGTCCTATCGTCAGTAACAGTAACTCATGACTCCCACTTCATGACTAGTCCTCCAAGCCCATCCCCCACCAAATCGTATATAAAGGGGGTCCCAAAACAGAGAAAATCAGACCTTTTGCGGATTGTCATTAACTGACACCGTTCACCCGTGCCCTAGCCGGACTGTCTTTCTCAGACACCGGCCGCTCCCGAATCCTGCCGGAGTGTCTTACTCAGACACCGGCCGCTAGCCCGACTCAACAGTACCGGTACGCCGACCGCGAATACAGCGAGACAGCCGCGAAGGATCCCTACCCGAATTCCGCCGGAGGACTGTGCGACTCCCCCTACTCGAGAGACTCCCAATCAAGTGCCCGTCGAGCCACCGTCTTAGCAAGGTAATAAACGAATTTTGATCATTACTCTCGGCCTTGTCAATTTATTACCGCCGCTACGACAATTTGGTGTCAGGTGTTTTCAAGCGGTACGAACGGTAACTCGCTCCTGGCCTTGATTTTTGTTTTCGTGTATTTATTATTTTTGCATTTTTTTTTAAAGTAAAGCCTTATTCAATTTTTTCTATAACTTTTGCTATTTAACTTATATTCCACAATGGCATCTTTTTACGCCTCCACTAACCCATTTTTATATCATGGCTCAGATTACTGCCAACCTTGTGATAATTTAATCGATCTAGTGTCAACTGTCGATGCACCCCAAAATCCACCTCCTCCGGCGAACGATAGGGTTCCACCTCCGATAGGGAACCATATTTACCTCATTCCCTCGTTTAGCGGAGATGATGCTACGTCAGTCGAGCATTTTCTCGAAACCTTAAAAATCACGAGTCACCTTAACGGCTGGACGGAGCACCAAACTCTGTGCGTGGCGCGCTTACGTCTTCTTGGATCCGCTGCCGATTACGTATCAGCAAACCCTCACGTAATTGAGAGCTATGATAGTTTTTCCACGCATCTCAAACGTCGCTTCACGTTAAAAGTCTCACCTCTCTCCCTAGAAAAAATGTTCTCTTCTTCTGCACAGAAACCCCTCGAGTCAGTAATGGAATTCTCCACGAGACTTAGAACTATTGCGCGGCAACTACGCGAAAGCTATCCATCCCCAAACAGCGAAGCGACGAGAAATTATATGGAAGAAAGGCTACTCACTCAATTCCTTTTGGGATTACGGGAGGAGATAGGCCGCTTTGTTATCGTAAGAAGCCCAAAAACTATCCGCGAAGCGGAGGAATTCGCTCTATGTGAGGAGGCTACCGCGCGTAATTACGCTCAAAAATCCGCGGAATTAGCGGCTACTCGCTCTCCATGTATCTCTCAGATACATAATATTGTCTCGCATCAATCCGCGAATCATTCTTTTCCTAACGTTCCTATCCCTATAAGTCACCCACTTCCGCTACACGCAGTAAACGCTCAATCTAATCAGCAGCCTCCGTCAGTACCACTATCGCCACAGATAAGAGAGCGGCGATCATCCGATCGCAAATGTTTTCGCTGCGGACGAACAGGTCATTTCTCCCGCTCTTGTCAAGCAAAGGACCGTAGCTGTTTTCTTTGCGGGAAGAAAGATCACATGCAAAGGGATTGTCCACTATTGTTCTGCGGAGCATGTAAACAATTGGGTCATCGCCCGCTCGACTGCCCAAACAGTGCCTCTTCTCGAAACGCGGGAAACATGAATTCCCCGATCTCACGATCGGGGAGGAATTAATTCTTGCAGTAACGCCGAAGGCAGGCTTGATCGTCGCGGGGGAAGTATTCGAGACAAAGTTCAAGTTTCTTATTGACACGGGAGCCGCAGTCACCATAATCAGCTCGAGAAAATTCCCCTTCGGCGAAATTGACATTTGTCCCTACAATAGGCCGATTAAGAGCGCTTCGGGTCATCTTTTGCCGGTCATGGGCCAGAGTAAAATCCCTATAAAAATTGAAAATGTTCTATACCCGCAAGACGCGCTGATTATAGATTTGGGCCATACAGTTTATGATGGGATTATTGGTCTCGACTTCATGCGGGATTATAATTGTAGTCTATCATTAGACCGCTGTGTGCTTAACATTAACCACCGCCATGAGATTCAATTGCTATCAAGCGGCGAAAAACTTGAAACTGCACACAACATTTCAACGGAGTCCGAGAAGCCCAGAGAGCCGCAGTTTAAGCATGCATTCCGGGACTTAATACAATGGAAGAACGAAAATGAGAATATGAAAGGGAACTCCGACAACCAACGGACTAAGGGAGATAAGGATGATGACGCGCCGCCGGCCGACGACGACCTCTTGAGCATCTTGGACGAGGATCTCCCCGATGACGTCATGGGACGTATATTAATTCCCTCAAATCGGAGCGAGACACTAAAAGAGAATTTCGAATATCCGCAAAGAGAGAGAAATGAGAATTCCGCCACTGTGGCGATTGCTGATGACATAGTTAGCATGTTAGATGAGGTTTGCACCGACGATACCCTTGGGCGAATATTTACCCCTTCAAATCAAAGTGGAGCAACGAAAAGGGCAGTAAGTGTCAATAGAGAGGACATTGCGAAAGGAGTAGCACCGACACAGGTCGCAACAATAGACAGAAGATTCTTCTGCAACTCCCTGCAGCAAGTAACGTTCTCTCCGAATGATAACGAATTGCCCAAGCCAGTTAGGAACCTGAATAATCCAAGTTTAGTGGAAAACGTTCGAGAAAGTCTCACCTGCGAGGACGGCACGGAACAAAAAGGCGTGGCACTCGATAAAAGTATCGCGAGAATGGCCATGGTAGTACGGAGTGAGGCGGATGCAGGAAAAGACGAGTTATGCAGTCTTGAAGAGGCATCCTCCTGCGAAATGTTAGCGCCACCTGCCGCCTTCGCGGATACTCCGGTTCAAGTAAAGGATACGGTCGTCAATAGAGAACCATATGAGAGGGACAGGATGCCAGCAGTCACGGTTACAGTTACCGAAGAAGACATCGCCCCTGATGGAGCCACGGTTTCTCCGAATGACAATCAAGTTACCCGAACCAAGAGCTATTCCGCAAATAACGACGAAGGTGAGATGGACGTGCAAGCCAACATTAAGTCAGGTCGTCTGACGCAACGTGTGAAGATTCCACCACACTGCTTCATAGTCTCAGAAGCTTTGAATGAGGATTTGATAGGCCAAGAGGTTATTGTTCGCGAGGAAGACCACAATGTGCTATTGATGCCGATTTTAGCTAGAGTCTCGCCGGATGGTACTTTCCCCATCCTAATTGGTAACATGGGAAATAGCATGCAGGTTCTGAAAAAGGGGAGCATTGTGAAGATTGAGTCAATGAATGGCAGTTATTCCGCTACTATGATAAACGCTGTCGAGGACGAGGAAGCGGAGATGTGGCCCGAAAACACGACCAATGGTGATTTGCTTTCCCTCTTTCAGTACGAGGATGTCCCTCAGGAGGCGTTACAACCGCTTCAAAATCTTATTACCGAGTTCGCAGATATTTTTTCTCATGGGGACGTAACTCTTGGACACACGGATTGGGTTCAGCATACGATAGACGTGGGCGCCGCAGAACCTATTAAGAAGCGTCCATACCGAGTACCACATTCCTTACGCACTAATCTCCAGAATGCCATTCAAGAAATGTTGAAACAGGGCGTGATATCACCCTCAAATAGTCCGTGGTCCGCACCTATCATTCTAGTGAAAAAGAAAGTATCCAATGGCGGTCCCATTTCATATAGGCCATGCATAGATTATCGTGCACTCAATGCTGTGACGAAGAAGGACATTTTCCCCATTCCAAACATGGATGAAACCTTTGATCTGTTGGGAGGTGCTACGTATTTTTCCACCATGGACTTATGCAGCGGCTATTGGCAGGTGAAGATGGATGACAGTAGTAAGGAGTACACTGCATTTAGCACCCCTTCAGGCCATTATGAGTGCAACCGAATGAGTTTCGGATTGGCTAACGCACCATCCACCTTTACGCGCCTGATGTGTAAAGTCCTTGACGGTCTCATCAACAACAATTGTGTTTGCTATTTAGACGATATCCTTGCATTCCATTCCACTTGGAAAGGTCATATAATGGTCCTCAGAGAAATTTTCCAAAGGTTACGAGCGGCGAATTTGAAACTGAAACCTCAGAAGTGCAGTTTTTTCCGAAAAAGAGTTAAATTTTTAGGCCATGTACTGTCTAAAAACGGTCTCCAACCAGATGAGGAAAAAATTTCGGCAATAAAAAGTTTTCCAGTGCCGAAAAACGTCAAAACAATACAGTCATTTTTAGGTCTGGTTGGTTATTATCGGAAATTTATTCCTAATTTCGCACAAATTGCATCTCCACTAACGAGATTAACAGGCAAGAAGGTAGAATTCTCTTGGATGCCGGAGGCAGGGAAGGCCTTCGAAACCCTACGATCATGCCTTATCACGCAACCAGTTTTAAAATTTCCTGACTTTGCCAAGACGTTTATTCTCACCACCGACGCATGTCCATTGGCATTAGGCGGAATCTTATCACAGGAGTTTGAGGATGGAGAACATCCGGTTGCCTATGCAAGTCGCCAATTGAAACAGGCAGAGCAATCCTACTCCGCAACGGAAATGGAATGCTTAGCAGCCGTAGACATGGTGAAGAAATTCCGGATCTACCTACTGGGCAGACACTTCATACTTCGCACCGACCATAAGCCACTCCGCTGGCTTCTATCTTTGAAAGAACCAAAACCACGGCTCGCGCGCTGGATAATGGAACTTGGAGAATACTCATACGAAGTGAAATATTGTCCTGGAAAAAACATCCCGCATTCCGACGCGCTTTCCCGGATCCCTTCCACTGTTAACGCGATTGAAGGAGCACCTGTCCTGTATGAACCGGCGTGGGACGTCACCAGGATTGTTGAACAGCAAGCTACCTGTGCAGAGTTGCGTCCATTGCTCGAACTAGCGCGGAAGAATGACCAGACCTACTTTTTCGACGAGCGTGGGATCCTATATAAGAGAAGTCCTGGGGAAGAGAGACCGAAGGCTACAATTTGCGCCCCTACTGGGATGCGAAATTATATTCTCACGCAATGCCATGACAACCCATTAGCGGGGCATCTTGGATTCGACAAAACTTTGGACCTCGTGAGGCGGAACTTTAATTGGGATGGTTGTTATGCCGACACCCGCAGATATATCCAAAATTGCTTGGCATGCAAAAAACGAAAGGCAGGGAGCACGAAAACTCCCATTCAGCCGGTCACTGAGGCTACCTATCCCTTGGAGAAACTTGCACTGGATATCGTGGGACCACTGCCCACATCGAGTAGAGGAAACCGATACATCCTTACGTGTCAAGATTACTTCACGCGCTATCCAGAGGCCTTCGCCATCCCTGATCAGACTGCTGCAACTGTTGCCCAAGTTTTTGTAGAGAATATCATCTGCAGACACGGAATTCCTAAGTATTTACTCACCGATAGAGGTGCCAACTTTACGTCGACTCTAATGAAGGAAATCTGTGAAATACTGAAGATAAAGTCATTATTCACTTCCCCTTATAATCCTGCATCCAACGGTCGCCTGGAACGCGCCCACCAGTCCTTCGCTGCTGTTATTTCGCACTACGTGTCTCAAGACCATTCCGACTGGGACGAGCAACTGAATTTCGCACTCTTCGCCTATCGGAACAGCAAGCATAGGATGACAGGTTACTCTCCTGCGTATTTGATGTATGGCCGCGAGCTAGTTTTACCCTGGGATACCCTACCTACACCTGAGCGACCGAATTATGCAGAGGAGCCTTCCTATGCGACTGAGTTACAGAGCCGTCTGAGGACAGCCCATGCCCAAGCAGCTGAGTGGAACAGGCAGAACCAGGAGAATGAACACCGCAAGCACAACCAGAACTTGTCGCTACCATCTATCTCCGTCGGTCAATTAGTCCTACTCCGGAACATGGCCCTCCTAAGGGGGCAATCAAAGAAGCTAGCCCCACGTTGGATCGGCCCGTACAAAGTTGTCAAAATTCGGTCACCTGTCACCTTCGACATCATCAACGTACAAAACGACCGCAGGGTGACAGCTCATGCTCGGAATCTTCTCCCTCTACCTCCAGACCCTGACCCGTATCCTACGCCTCGGTTCCCTGTAAGTGATCGAGAGGAGATACTACCTCCAGCATCCACCCATGAGGAGGAGAACGGGAAGATGCAACCATCACCAGACTGCCCTCAGCAGCCCCTCCCCGAGGAAGGAGTACCAAAACTCCTGCGACCCGTACCACCCCCAGCCGCTCATCATGTCCCATACAACCTACGACCGCGACCAGGGCGGACTCGCCAGTAGCGCCGTTGGAGGACGACATCCGGACCATCCACTATGCTGGGATACCTGCCGGACTTATCCTGTGCTTAGGAGCCATCGCCGCGTCTGTACTGTGCTGCAGGCGGAAGAGACGAACCAACGTGCCAGCGGTTATCACCCCGACAGCGCCCTCCATCAACCTGTACACCATCTCCCGGTCTGGCGACGGGACCACCAGCTTCATTCCCCCCAGCCATGCACCCCTATTCCCAGAACTCAATTTGAGTGCCCCCTGTTAAGTTTGTGCAGTGTTAGTGATGTTTCTTTGTTGTTTTTTTTTCATTTCCTGGCGAAGTTTTTGCGTTAAATAGGGTATTGAAAGTTATGTTTTATATCGAAAGGATGTCATATGGTGCCAGACATGAACTCATGAACAATAATGAATGGTACATTTGTGTTTCTTTTTTTTTAATTTTTGTATATATTTTTGTTGCTATGTATACTGGATAGGTGGCTCGATCTTTTTTTCCAACCCCGGGTTTTAACTGCCGGTGGGGTGATGTGGTAAGGATGAGGGTCCGAAGTGGGGTCCGAAGTCGATAGTGAATCACAGAGTCCTATCGTCAGTAACAGTAACTCATGACTCCCACTTCATGACTAGTCCTCCAAGCCCATCCCCCACCAAATCGTATATAAAGGGGGTCCCAAAACAGAGAAAATCAGACTTTTTGCGGATTGTCATTAACTGACACCGCCCACCCGTGCCCTAGCCGGACTGTCTTTCTCAGACACCGGCCGTTCCCGAATCCTGCCGGAGTGTCTTACTCAGACACCGGCCGCTAGCCCGACTCAACAGTACCGGTACTCCGACCGCGAATACAGCGAGACAGCCGCGGAGGATCCCTACCCGAATTCCGCCGGAGGACTGTGCGACTCCCCCTACTCGAGAGACTCCCAATCAAGTGCCCGTCGAGCCACCGTCTTAGCAAGGTAATAAACGAATTTTGATCCTTACTCTCGGCCTTTCAATTTATTACCGCCGCTACGACAATTTGGTGTCAGGTGTGGGGTGACGTCTCCATATTCCTTGAATCGACATTACGACAGCATTAATTAGTAATTTTGAGCTGTGAAATAGTCTCATTTATAAATTGTTCACGTATGGAGACTTTGAATGTGCCAAAAAAATTAATGCTGTCTGTTAATTGCTGTTCTTGCTGTTTGATGCATATGACTAGTAATAATGACAATTTTCTGTAATGTAGGACTTGCCAAGAGAGTTGGTGGCCGTGTTCTCATAGCAAGCACATCTGAAGTGTACGGTGACCCTGAAGTTCATCCACAGCCTGAGACATACTGGGGTCATGTGAATCCTATTGGTAATCAATTCTCTGTACTTTTTTTGACATAGTTTATGATATCTTTTCCATTTGATCTCCCTGACTGACTGTTGTAGTGAGGGTGATTTGGTAAACTTTTATTAGATTAGAAATTTAGAGATTTTATTGTTGATCTAAAATTTCCATGAATCTATCAGTATTAAATAATCAAAACATCCTTCTAATTCAATTCTCATGTTTTTCCTTATTCATAGGACCAAGAGCATGCTATGATGAGGGTAAGAGAGTTGCTGAGACCTTGAGTTATGCCTATGCAAAGCAAGAAAGGGTCTCTGTTCGTGTTGCTCGAATATTCAACACCTATGGACCTCGAATGCACATGAATGATGGACGTGTAGTTTCAAACTTTATTCTCCAAGCTTTACGCAATGAGACAATAACGGTAAGAATATTGCTTTATGTTTGGGGATTGATGATTTTTCTGATGAGCATAGTATGCACTTTTAAAGCTTCTTTATGGTTTTATTAATTGATAGAAATGTATTTAATTCGTTATTATTAAATCATTGATTTGGACCAGAATATACGTTAAAGTAGACACAAACAAATTAGAAACAAAATTTTCAAGAATTTCCAAGTTCCATATGGGGGATTTAAAGTTATGGAAAATTTATACTAAGAATATCTGTATTTAAATAAAATTTCACTTTACTCTTCTAACTAAATGTGTTCTCACAGCTCTCAAACTGTTTTCATAAGATAAGATCACACTTTAATATTTTATTTTGTAATATCTTTTACAGACGATCTCTGTGAAAAATGATGCTTCATTTTGGGCAAATAAGAGTCTAAGATTTACAGCTTAGGATTTCATTGACATGTAACAAATTTATCATCTGTTAAAAGGTAATCTGATATCAGATGTATTTGGATTACAGGTTTATGGCCATGGAAAGCAAACAAGATCTTTCCAATATGTTTCCGATTTAGTGGATGGGCTAATTTTGCTAATGGCTTCTAATTATTCCCAACCTGTCAACCTTGGAAATCCTATTGAACACACTATTGATGGTAAGTCTTCCATCATCTTTTCAGATTGGCTTTAACAGTAATGTTTTCATTTGTATTTCACTGTCTGCTGAAGAGAGTATTGGAAGGAGTGTTAGAAGGAATGGATTATAGAGGAAGACCTAGGTTAGAGTATGAGAAGCAAGTATTGTTTTATGTTAAGGTTAGGAACTGTGAGGGAATGAAGCAATTGGCTGTGAATAGGATGACCAGAATAACTGCATGGAACTAATCTTTGGATAGCTATTTCAGTGTAGAATCTTTGGTGACTTTAATTTGTTCCTAATAGTGATAAGTTGATTTTTGTTGGTGTAAAATCGGCTCAAAGATCAAACAAAAGATTGCTAAGTTTAAAACAACTTCAAAACTGGAGGTGACAATTGAGTATCAAGGTGCTGAAATAAGATCAACCTCCAAGTGGAACTTCAGAAGTTAATTTCACGCAGGATGCTAACACCAGAAAAGTAGAAGGAAAAGGGAATGAGTTACAGCTAAAATTAAACTAGATTCTCAGAGATTCAAAGAAAAGTGAAAATGATGAAGTGCTTGAAGAGACTGGCAGAAGAAGAGGCAAGTAGTACATCAATTACACCACTAGAAAAGTAGTTGAGTTAATAAACTCCTCATTTGATGAAATCCTGAATAGAACTGAAATATGAAGGCATGCTAATAGATTAAATAGGAACCCCTCTGAGTTTTGTCAGTCTGTTATAGGGGAAATTAAGGAGATGTCAGGATTTTAAACACAATGGTTATGTGAGAAGCTCTAGAAAATGGCAATAGTATGAGGAATGACTCACTATTGAAAAGAAGAAAATCTTAGCCATGCATACGAAGATTCATCAGAAGATGGACTCGACATAGAATACCGATTACAGTGCAACACTACTCTGCCAAAATATATGTGAGAAGTAAGCCAAAACCTACAAGAATACCTTTATATATTGCAAGAAGTAATTATAAAGTTGGTGAAATGGATCAAAAATTGCCTCCTGTTACAATTTTTTTAATAACTGTTAATTAACATTCCATCTGCAAATGTTGATTTCATCTATCATCACTAAATCTTTTGAACTTCTAAGAGTTATGGAAACTTTTATGAAACCATTTTATTTCACTTTTATGAGATAAGTTAAGTATGAAAAATTGGTGATATGCAGATTTCCTCAGCGCTCAGTTGAAAATAATCTTGTGGTGAAGAAAGCAATAGAAAATATTATTAAATTCACTCATAAAATCAGATTATTTATCAGTGCCTAAGAATTTTGTTTAAATTTTGAGTTATCATTATTTATTATTATTGTGTGGTATTTAGAGATTACCAAGTTTCCTTGGGAACATAATAATTTTTAAATTTACACAACTTTAGAATATCAGAATATATTTTTTGGTTCTCTCATAAAAATAATAGAAATTGACTGAATAAAATATAAATATTGTAGTCGGTGTGTATTTTCCAAAGCATCCTGAAAATCAAGTAATAATTTTTTCTTTAGAGCTCATTTCTTATATTCCACACATATAACTATTTTCGGATCAAGTTTTTTCTAAGTATGTTTTGGTAATACTGATATTGAAAAATCCCTTTTCTGCAGAATTTGCTGTGCTGATTCGGAAGCTAGTTGGAGGAAACAGCAAAATCAAACGCGTTGCAGCTGTTGAAGATGACCCGCAAAGACGTAAACCAGATATTACTCGTGCCAGACAATACCTTGGTTGGGAGCCAAGGGTAAGGCCTTTTCTGTATTTGCCATTGACCCATATAAAATGAGAAATTTTGGCCTTGAAATGGAGAAGCCATTATCAGTCACTGCATTCATTATTTATACCTGAAAATTTTCTAGAGAAATTTCAGATTCAGAAAGGTAACCAACCAATGTTTTCTATTTCAGGTATCCTTAGAAGATGGTCTCAGAAAGACAATAGATTACTTTCGCAAAGAAATACAAAGATCTAGTCATGGTGAGCGTAATGTTTACCAGCCAGAAGGAACTAAGGGTCCACTGTCACAATGGTTAGCTTCTGACCATGGCAACCAGTTGCGTTGAAAAGAGTGATGTGAAGAAACAGGCTGTGTTTGGATTAAAGTTAGATCATAGGGTGACACCCTCGACATTGGTCTGAATCCTAACTTGAAAGGCCATCTTTTATATCTGCAGCTGTTATTGCAACAACCACCGCCACAAGAATTTTGCAGCAGTTGTCTGCAAAACAATTGATTAATGATGTTACATCATGAAAAACAGAAGAAAGAAGAACTAAGTGAGAGTGAAGAATTGGAATAGCTCATTTTTCAAAGGTAATCAAAGATATGGCTAGTGATCACCAGGGGAAACAAATTTTTTATGTCAGCCTTGTGAAATTACTAATAACTTGAGGATTCCTAGGATTTAAGTCAGCTTTTAGAAATTTTTTGCATATATCGTTTTTGTATATTATTCATTGTTGATTTTTTGAGTCCTCCCCTTTTTACATAGTTTTATTTGAGAGGTAAAAATGACATTCAGTGCCTGATAACTTCTCAAGTTATCTTCCCTCCCAGTTTTCCTTCATGAATTTTATTTCTGCCTGTAGAAAAGTTTTATTTTGAGATTTCTCAATTTCCTTCTTCATCTAGTTATTGTGTTAGAAAAATCTTTAATTTGTTTACTTTATTTACTGTTGAAAATCTATTTTTATAGTGGTTAATAAATTTGGTTTATATCATAGGTTAAGAACTGTCCCTTGATATAAGAAGAGATTGGCTATATTTAACCCAAATTTTATTTTTAAAGCTGTTTATAATTTTGTAAAAGAATATTCTTTCTGAATACCTTTTGGATCCTTGTCTGAGTTGTCTTCATTCTTTTTAATGTTGATACAGGAATTTCGTTCACATTATTCAAGGAAGAAAATAGATAAATAGACTGGATTCAAAGAATACTATATAATGCCGGTTCATAATTTGTACAAAATTTATTTCTAATTTATAATATATATTCAGCAAATAATTTTTAAGAAGATAATTCGTTATAACAATGTGCTCTTTTTTTGAAGATTGATGCTTTATTTTGTTGCCACTGCTTTTTTGTCAGCTGTCATAGTAGTTATAGCTACATCCTAAATTTGGCTATTCTGATATTTTTTTGGTATTCCCCTAAGTTGTAGAATGTAGCATTTGCTTTTAAGGAATGTTCATTTGGTCAGTTTCAATTTAATTTTGATGGTTTTGGTTTTCCAAAGGAGTGATTTTTTTGTTTTGCATCTAATCTATCAACCCACTTAAATGCTATGCTCATAATCTATGATTATAAAATTCATATTGCATATAAAATCAAACAACTCCATTTGCTCTCTTATGCAAGCAGGAATATACCATAATGAGAATAATAAGGTTTTATTCACTTATTGTTGAGTATTATTCCTTGAGATAGAACAGTTTCTTAGCATTTCAAACTTATTTGATTATCAGAGGCTATAATATAATAATAACCTACATTTAAGAAAAGGTCACATTCACAGATCCTCTGTGTGAATGATTTTTGTTTTCCTTTCTCAGAAGAAATCAAAGCAGTATCTCTAAGATAAAGTTAAAAGAAGTACAAACATTGAAGTATTTAAGAGTTTATATGGTTAAGAGATTCTTATAGATAATTATAAAGGATTAAGGTTAACGTAAATCTCCAAGGAGTTTATAGAGGAATGCAGGAAAATTATGTGCCACATTCTTCAAATTTAGTTATTTTTATCTTTAAAGCATCACTTCTTGTTAAGAATTCTTTACTTTTGATACTCTTGATTAAGTTTTGTTCCATGTATGGTAGTATCTGGGGTTATATGTTTACTGTGTTGTAAAAGTGGCATAATCATTGCAATCCACCACTTAGTTGTGGGAAAATTTAAGAAGAAATTTTTGGTTTTATGTTATTGTTTTTCTTTTTCTGAAGTTTGACAATAATGCTGGTGGATATTTTTTCATTGCTGTTTTGAATTGATATTAGAATGAGTAATTAGATCTTGGAAAGAATTTTACTGAGTGAAAAGTTTTAGTCAGTAACTTTTCTATCTTTATATTAAAAGACACCCAGTTTACCATAGATTATGTGCCAGAAACCTTTAGCTAGTCTCTTATGTTGATGGTTTATCCCTAGTTTTAATATATTAAAATGTGTATATGTATAGTTTTTGGTGCAGATAATACATTGTAATACAAGTACACAAAACATAACATTTTGTATACAAAGGCAGAAGTGAGTGTGAAATGAGAGTTTTTATGAACAAATGCTTTAGTGTTCAGGGATATTTGTTGTGATCTTTTTGTGATAGAAGAGCAATATTTTTTTAAAGGGATTACTTTGACTTAGGAATGTTTAAGTGAGCTTATCCTAATTTCTCTGTTCACACAAATGTAAATTTTTGTATGGTTTCTGTTTCTATTCAACCCCAGTGTTTCGATACCTGTACTTGTGTTTTGTATCTGTTTAGTTCAGTAGGGGTGGGATGGGTTTATGGTCAATTTTGCCGTTGTAGAAAGCAGCTACCTCACTCATCCTGCCTTAATAATATCGCTGCTCATAAGCATACATTATTATCAGAAAAGACTGTGAACTAACAATATTGTATGCTAGATTAAGTGAATCATTACTATGAAAGTTGTTTTGTGTTACTTTATACATTCATATTGGTGTGAAGTATTTATTTATTTAATTAAAATAGAAAAATAATTGTGATCTGTTTTATTTTTGGTTGAATGTTTATCCTTTATTTGTCCCACAAGATGTGAAATTTGGAGGCATTTCTTCAATATTCTCTAGCACTTGGATTATTATTATCTAGCATAGGTAAAATTTGAACCAGAAATCTGATCAATGAAACTGTGAAAGATAAACAGTGTATACAAGGGGTGGAAAAATTATGACATGAGTGCCCAAAATGGTATATGAGAGAATATTTTTGGTATGCAGTATACTTCAGTTATACTGTTTTGTATTCCTTACTTAAAAATGAAGCCCCTGGGTAAATAAATGTCAATTCTGTTCATTATAATGGTAATCAAAGAGCAGTTACATCAATTACTACTTCTTAAGTACATATTTGTTGTAATAAGATAGGTAAAGTCAGAATCTCACTGAATGATTGGATGCAACATTGGCATGTTAGTCCTTTATATTACTCAAATGCAGCACTCTTGTCATAAAAGGTATACCATTCATATGTACCATATGGTTGGTAAAGCTGTACCATGTTACCATATTTACAAACATCATAGAAAAATAGAATGTGATTGAGGTATTCTGCAAGCAAAGGTTCTTTCCAAGGGATGGCCTCTGGAAGATGCTATAGAGATCGGCAACATATACAGAAATAGTACTGTAGATGATTTTTCAGTACAAAGTGCTGATGTTCACTTCTTAAAGTCCACAATAGCTACAAGGTAAGTCTGTAATCCATATTGATGCTACATCACTACGTTTTAATCCTACTTAGAGTAAGACAATGTCAAAATGGTACCTTATGATTTAGTGTCATGGATGATTTTCTTTGAGTTTTCAGGATATTCTGACTTCAGCCATTAATCCTGGAAGGGTTTTAGGATTAATGGCTACCCTTAGAACAGTGTAGAGTTTCTTTGGAAGATTTCAGGATTCATTTTGGTCATTTGCATCGGCCACACCCCGATGCAAGGTGGCTTGTACGGTTCATTTTTAAAAGTTGATTTACTCAACGAAAGCACATTTAGTAGCTTCATTACTCAGAAATCTCGGTGGTAAAATCGGTATGATTGAAAAACATTCCTGAGTGGTCGTATTTTCGTCCCTCCGATTGTTCATTGCTATTTGTTCGTAATTATAAATACTAAAATTCTCATAAAATTTCCTCCTCTTCATTTAATCCATCATCAATTCTTGCCATTTCTTTCAAATGGGCCTTATTTCACCGTGCATTCTAACGGGAAAATATATGCGCTTGACTTCAACATTCGCATTTGTTGTCAAGGGGACCGGTTGCTTATAGTCCTTATAGCCTCAATATTAACCATTCCATAAAAATTCTCACAATTTTGAACCGAATACAATATTTCTCGACCAAAAGAAGATTTTTTGTTCAATTTCGTTTCTTTTGGTGCTTGACTCGATTTCCTAAGACGGTTATTTCTAATTTAATTTTGCAAAAGACATCAATCCTGCAACCAATAAAATTATGGAAGTTATTTTAAATACATAAAATTTGTATATGAAAGCCGCAGAACTGCTATCAGATATCTGTAACAATTAAAGATACATGATTTCAAGGAATTCAAACATAATTCAGCCTTAGGGAACTATTTGTATCTTGATTTCGTGAAATATTTTATCTAAAAATTGTCTACCTCTTTTATATTCTGCCCTGAATGTTAATGCATCTTACATACAAGAAGGCAAGTTTGTAGTTTTCTATAATTATCTCCCTTACATAATTTGAATTGCTCCTGCAATTATAACTTATTGTGGGGTTTCAATATGCACATGTACTTTCCTTCCAGTAAATCTTTTAAGAATGAATGTTGTGCGCAAATGCCGAATTAGGTTCACAGAATTATTTGATCTTGGATTTTTTATTTTGATTATGCTATCTACATATCCTTGAAATTGAAATTCAAACTTGGTTCTCTTGTAAGTTAGTATAATCTGCGTGCAGACAAAGGAAGTTTTACGTATAGAGAAAATAGTTTAAAAAAGAAAAAGAATTCAGTAAAAGGGTCTGAAACCAGATTTTTATTATTATCATCAGATAGAGGGGTTAGTGGAGGATTAATGGCCTATTATTGCATTTCTTGTGATTGCATGCATAAAAATAATCTCTGTTGCGATATCTAACTTTTCTGGGCATCTTATTAAAGGGTGAGAAACAAAATCAGAGAACAAACATCAGTGATATGAAAGAAGTACTTCGGGTTGAATAAGAACGTAGAACATAGTCAAGTGAGTAACTTGTTCGACTTCGGTGAACGTGACCCCTGGTTTGATTCCCGGTTGGGGTTCACGTGCGAAATGACCTCAGCTGTCGAAGTACTTAAAAAAAATAAATCATTCATATACGGGTAAATAAAAACGAATTTGAATGGCGACATGCATCTACTGCGAAAATTTTTATCATCCACCGTGAGATGGTGCGTCGGTCGGAATCAAGTTCACAGCGGTGTATTTACTTCTTTTAATAGCCGCAGTGTCGCTCCACTAATAATGACGTCACGTTTCGAGCGTTGTAAGGAGTTACACAGTCGGGATTCGTTCTGGCCGAATCGTTTGTAGTGTGTCTACCGGAGGATAATGTGTTGTTTAATTAGGTAGCGGGAAAGCAAAGGGCTTTTTAAAATCCCTGATCTTATCCCCTCCATAGTTCAACTTCCATTTGTGAGTAGGTATTGACGGCCTGCTCTTCAGTGTTTTGTTCAGCCGAGAATCAAGATGGCGCAACATCTCGCCCCGAGTGTAAATTGCTCTTTAGACGACATTGATTTGAACGCACTTAAGGTAAGTTATTTGGTTTATTTTGTCAATCGCAACAAATTTTGTACATTCTTTTATCGAATAAGGTACTGACATATTTCAGTGGAGCGAGTATAGTTGCGTTAACACTTCCTGGATTTGCATTGACCAACAAGGTCTTAGGCATGAATCACTCGCATAACTGACTACTCTGTTTTTAATATTTCTAAAAGTATCGTCTATATGTATCCGAGTGTCGATTCTAAGTGCTTACGTACGAAAATGAATAAATACAGCCACCCTTTGTTGATGTTTACGTTGGAGGCAATAACCTATTTTAACCCAAACTTCTGGTGTCTTTTTTTGTAACCGGATTAAATTTAGCCTTTGGAAGTTCGGAATTGTATAAAAAATGTTTCAATGTGGGGTTTAAATTAATGTTAGCATTCCAAGATTCTGATTTAATCGTAAAACCTCAATTCAAAGGGCGACGCTTTCAGATAAATGACTAATATTCTCGCCTCCTACCTAATTGCAAATTTAACAATTTGCAGGACCCTGCTGGCATTTTCGAGTTGATAGAAGTTGTCGGAAATGGAACTTACGGCCAGGTGTACAAAGTGAGTACCATAGAAAGTAGTATTAAGCCATTTGTGTGATCTTTGTGTCATGTTGTGGATTCCACCAAATATTTCGTCAGTTGGCAGATTATTCTCCTCCGGAACAGTGAATCATTGTTTGACCGAGGAGGTATCTTATTATTGCCCCAAACGGGACAGTATAGCCACGTTTTGGACTCGAAATACACCAGTATTTGCTACTGTTTCTCCTTATGACGTGTTATTGGCCGTCTTGTTATTCGTAGCCCAGTAGTGGGTGGAGAGGCTGAAGAACTGACTCTCAGAACACGGAGTATACTCTCAAGGAAAAACGGATTTGAAAAAATTTCCTGGAATTGAACCCGGGATCATTTTGTGTGGGAGGCTGCTTTAGCCAACGAAGCTATCCAGCCTGAACATCGTCGTCCATTATTTTCATTATTCATCTCACAGAGGTGGTATGGAAATTGTTTGGGGAATAAGTGATTGAGAGATTCGGAGGATCGGTGTATATTTTATTAATTACATCGTGCACAATCGTGTTTCTTATTGGATATTGTTATGGTGCGCAGTTTCGTTGAAGTGGTATACACCCCATGCGGAATGTTTTGGTCATTCACCGACAGATTCCGCTCCCAATATTTCCGCACGTGAATGTTGTTATTTGTGACGCATTATCCGTGCGGTTTAGGTGTTAGTCGAGAGGTGGGATGGGCACCCTTAGTCCCTTTAAATCCATCCCGAGTTTCGGGATTGGTCGAACCCTTAGGACACTCCCCCTACTTCGCACGTGCACCACCTTGTCGGCAAGTCACTCCTCGCCGACGTTCTTTCCCGGCGGTACTTTCGGCCGATCGAAGTGGATGTTGCGGGCCCTTCTTTCGCCCCACGGTCTATTCCTTGTCGCCCTCACGTAATGTTTTCTCTTCGAATTAAAGCGACACCAGTAAGGATAGGTTGCGCGTTGTTTGAAATAACCATCGCCGATATCGAAGAGATCTGAATTATCGAACCAGAAAATCGTGTCGGTTTTGCGTTCCGCTTTTTGAATGAATTCGTCTTTCGCGTGCGGTTCGAATCACGAAAGTTCCCCTTGATTTTCATTCAGTTTGGATCGAATTTTTTCTCCGTGAAGGTTTAAAATGGAAGGTTTGCAGTAAATATGAAGATTTTCGTTAATGAGTAGCGTATTTTTCGGAATTGATTCTTTCCGAGCGGGGTCTGGTTCTACCATGATAGCCTTTTGGGTTTAATCGATTGTAGATGGTAGATAGGAAGAATGGGTATATCGAGTGGTTACCAAGAAGTTAGATTACTCTTTTTCCGCTGGTTTAAGAAGAATTCATCATCCTATTCACCTGAAAATAATTCTTAAATTCCTCTCCGCTGATCACTGAACATCGTTGTATTTTTCTGATGATTCGACTGCGAGCACGTGGCACGAAGTCATGTACTCACTCATCGCGCTGAATAAGATCGTCGTTTTACTTAAAGTACATTAATGGTTCATAAATTGTGTTATTTCTCGTGTTCGCTGTGGCAGTTATGACTTTTTCGCTGATCATTGACCTAAGGGATCAACTCATGAAGCACCAGCTGTAGAGGCTCCGCCCCTGCAGCCTTTGGAAGCCAATTTGTTGCCAACGTTCGATAATAAGCTCGATATAAATCTTACGTTATCGATTTTGAGAACTCTTCTTTAATTGCGAATGTTATCGTGTGATGCTATCCAGATTAAGATAATAATGGAGTTTGTACAATTGTGCAACGTGTATTAAGATTTTCGGGAAGGCAATTCATTTCTCTGAAGCAGTTTTTGTGATAAAATTTGACTTAAGATTGATTTGTTTAAATCTGAAATCTGTGGTAATCCACCTCAGTATGCTTAACGATTATGCACTTATTATCCCGTGATGGTTTATTAACGCACCTGAATACTCCTGCGTGTTATGTTTGTGTTTTATTTTATCACAGTACATGAATACTGTCTCTCAATATTGAATTTTGTTTATAGTAACAGTTAAATTTGCATTTCGGAGTCTTTTGTACTACATCAGAAATACTACAAATTATTGTTATTCCAACAAGAAAAGTAAAACCTAAATTAAACTTTAAAGTTTACTAAATTAAATCTTGGTATTAAAGTAAATCTTCTTTTAATCTTTCGTTCCACCATTTCTGTTATTAATAATGGGTTTCTCAGAGTATTTTGCAGTTGGTGCAGCAGAAGTGCTGATGTCGAATTAAAAGGGTGGTTTGTGAATGTGTACGTTAAGTACGGATCAATTGTAATGCCTCAAGGCAATCAGTGATTTTTTGGGCTACTCCCTTGAGCAGTATCTCAAGAGGTTTAACGGTTCACTGACTTATGGTTGCTGAAGTTTATCGGTGTTCTGTAAGACGAGGTCATTTCAGTTGCCTTTCATAGTAAGCTGCAGAATAGAAACTTTATCTCTTTTCAACATTTGGAATATATGATAATTTTGATCAGCTACTTACACCGTACTTGTCGGACACACTGTGTGTAAACATACTATGTTTACTGCTACTTACATATGATGGTTGTTTTCAAACGAGTAGCTTGGAGATATATGGAAAATTTTGTGCTTGTTTGTTCACAAATATTTATTTTAAGCCTAAGACATGCACGATGGAAATTTCTCTTCATAAAGTCGAAAGAACAGTAAAACTTACTGTAAAGTTACCGATGGCTGCGTAAAATTTGATTTACTATTCATCTGAGGATATTATGCACATTGGGTTGGGGTTCTTTGCTCGTCCAAAGGGTTTGATTACTGTACAACTTATCTTATGATCTTATTTAAACAAGAACCGAAGATCTGATATGCGTCGAAGTAGTATCCGTTATCTTTGAGATCGTGTTAAAAGTTTACCATGTATAAAAATGCAGTTAATGCGGCGTATCATTTAAACGTGACTAATCACCAGTATCTTTGATTGTAAGAATGTTTAGCAATTCGAATAGATACTAGTAGCATGTTTTCATCTACAAATCATTCAGATAGGCAGAATCGTGAGCTGCGTGCGTGACTTTATTGGTCCACGTCTCGGTTCATTCTCCCCCAGTTGCGCCTTCACGGTTTCTGGTTGCACCCGACCTGTGAGAGTTTTTTCCTTTATTCGATAAGCGTGCAATGGCATGCATTTCTTGGGCATGTATGACCAGATCAAGGCGAGGTCGTCCTTTCCGGTTTTGCTCTAGCAAGATATTGTCATTCCTGCAGAGTTATTCACAGCAACCTCATGCGTACTAGATTTTCTATCTACATTGGTTTTAGTCGCAGTTATGAGGAAAAACGGAAGATTAATAGTCGTGAGATTTATTGGTCGATGATGTAGTTAGGTTTGTTTTGCTGCAATTCATTACTGTTGTTAAAGGCATATTGTTTTCAGACGGGCGGATTTATAATTAGGCGCAATAGCTTAATGCAATAAAATATTATATTTATTAAAACAGCTTAAATAAGACTTATATATTCTTAATAATATACAAAATTTTAAAAAAATAAAGGTACGGGCATTTTTTTCGTTTTTAATTTAAGAATTACGTTAAGAATTTTATACAGAGTAAGCCTACATAATATATTCATAGAATACACTAAATAGTTAATGTCTCTGTAATATAAAGTATCCATCATACATAATAAATTTATGGAAATAATACTTATAATTCCATATAGTTTATTCTTGCCATAATGGAACACCTGAGTGATTTATGGAATATATTTTTATTTACTTTAAGTAAAACATTGAATTTTAATCCTTATAATTCATATTGGAGGCCTCGGCCTGACCTTCGCCCTCAGGGACTCTGATATCTTAAAAACGCCCCTGGATTCAGATCCTATGTTTATGAGATTTATGGATGTAGTTTACTCTAACTTAAGCTGTAGGTGTTTGCATATATTAGCATCATTAATTGCACATTATCGTTCAAAACTATTTAGCTTATATTCAGCTTATTGTGAACTAAATGATATGTGCTATGTATTTTTCAATAAATTCAATAATCAATTTAATCCCTTCTTCTCTTGATCTTAAGTTGAATATATTTGAGTTAATGAGTGATTATTTCTGAGTTTTGCAATCTACCTTTTCCCTTATCTCCTCATTCCCTCACCAAAGCTAATAATGCTACCGCTGAGAATTCAAGTTGCGTTGGAGATGATGACTTTGCTGACAGACCGTTTTCTCAGAAACAATTCTTGAATTCCTAAATGTAAAATTCATGAAGCTTAGATTAATTGTGATTAATGAAAGAGAAGCCCTATTAGCTGACTCATCCTGGAGGCAATAAGTCATAATAATGGGTTCATTTTATGTAACAAACTTGTTCGAGGTTAGTTAACAATGAGGAGGAACGGCAACGCTGGAGGAAAAGACGTCAGAAAGCAGATTGTACAGAGAAGAGCTAGATAGAGCTCTATTTTCATAGTTGAGAGTAGATGATAAAAGATCTGATAAAGACTGTCTCTGTCCATCATGCTTACAGACGCGTTAGTTCTCTTCCGCTCTCTACCTTAATTCTGTCGCCTTGACAGATGTAAAAAAATAATGAAGTCTGTTAGTCATCATTTGGCCGTCTGCTCATGGCCCACATCGCTCGCATCATCACCGCCTCCTCCGCGGCTTTTTCTCTCTTCCCCTCTCCAAGGACGACGCACCAGACTGTTTTGCCCAGTGATGCACGAACCGCGGCACTTCAACGCTCCCTCTCCGGACTTAATCCGATGGGTATATTTCATGTACTGAATGAAGCACGTCGCCTTTGGATCAGGTTTCCTTCTTTAGGTGCGGGCCTATTTTCACTGTTTATATCTATTTACGCATGCATGAGCAAGGAAAGCTGCGCACACCAGATGATGCTCGTCTCAAGACGCACCTGGCCAACTCTGGTTTTGGTTGACGCCCGTGAAAGAGTATTATTTCTCGAAGAAGGATGTACAGCATTAGTCCAAATGTGATGATTTTATATGGAACAAGGAGGTTATTGATGTTCTTTAGTATCTGCAGGTAAAAGATCCATCCTGGAGGGTTTTAATTTACTATTATTAACTTACTATTACTCTTTATGGTCTTATAATAATACTAATAATACTTAAAAAAGAAAATCTTTGAACCATAAAATTTACATTCTCACACTCTCTAATATATGTTTCAAGGCACTGGAAAACGCAATACTTTGAATTTGCCCATAGAGTTTCGTTATTGGGTATGTAGATACCGATATCTATCCCTACTAACTAAATAGGTATGTCGAAACTGACACTGGTACGGAATATAAAGCTGCGATTTTTTGGTATGTCTTAGTGTTTTTGTACTCGTCTGTGGTGATTAGTGTTGGCTGTAATGTATTTGGGTGGGGAAATTTAGTATTGGTGTTCGTTTGCGAAATTTTCTCAAGGGGCAGCTAGTTTTTTATTATTGCTATTAATTGAAGGGTTGTCCTCCTTTTAGATGTTAGCCGATCTCACTAAACATGTTTGTAAAGAAGTTCGCTAGTGCAGCTAACAATGAGTTAATGATGTCTTATGATGTTGCTCGCATTAATGGAATTTGAAGAATGGACATCTACGGATTTCTCTGAGAAAAATAGGTTTGTGGGTAAAGTATGGACTATTGTGAATATAAGAGGCGTTTCTGTAACCCGAATGGGAGTGGCGTGAAAGCCATCTATTTGGGAGGAATGTGTTAAATGCATTTCTATTCAGATTGGTTGTAACTGCTTTAGCTTGTTTTTGTTTGTAGCTAAATTAATTAATTTTGCATGACGTACGAATGCTTCATTTCATTATCTGGGATTTTTCTACAAATGTTCTCTGAGTAAGCTTTGAGTTTACAACTTGCTGGCGTTAATTCATTTTCTCATTTCATGAAGTAGTATCGTTTTAAGCTAAAAGTCAATTATTTCAATCGAAATTGATTTTAAAGTCTAAATGGGATGTATTCTTCGTGGTAGATATCTAAAGGTAACGTATTCTATTCATCATAAATCGAATTCTTCAATTACACGTTTATTCAGCGGTAACTAGTCAAATTCGTTAACTTCTTCCACGATTCATCTACAATTTAATCATGTTTCAGTATTTTTTTTTCGATTACCGTGTTCTTATCTCCAATTCAATCTTTTGTCTGTTTTTCAAATTATGTTAGGAAAAATTTTATTTATGCGTTTGTCATGTCAGTCGTTGACGTTAGGTTGAATCCGCGTTTAAGTGAGTTTTTTATGTTAATATACTTCCTAAACGTATGTAATGGGGTCAATACTTAGTAATTTACTTATGTGGAGGTATCGTCTTTGCTATCAATTTCCCAACAAGGTCTCGAAAATCTTACCTTCTTATGTAAAATATATAAGATATGCACTTGGTTATGCTGGATGCTATTTCGTGTAAACATCCCCTTCTCGCGAGGGAAAGTTCTGCATCGGAGGCCATGTGTAACTTCTCTCAATGCCACGAACCTTGTGGTCAGTGCGAATTTCTCACTTGCATCTCTGCAATGACGGATTGAGATTCACTCTTTCGTGAACTCCAGAGTCCCAATTTCTATTCGAGAGGGAGTGAAAGGTTTTTGGCACGATTCGGAGGCCTCTGGTCGAGCATAAGTTGAATCCACACCGGAAACGGCCTGCTTTCGGAGGTACCAAATGAATAGAGCTAATCAAGGTCGAGGTTGGGAAATGCCTCTTTGTGATCCATTCTTTCGACTCTCTCGGTTTCCATATTAAGATTTCTCCACGAATCTTAATCATTGAGATGAATCTCAATCTTCTTTGATGCTTTAAATTACTCATCTTCCACATTGAAGTTTATTTGAAAAGTTGGAGTTTTATAGAAATTCTGCGAAATTCAATAATTCTGGGTTAAACATCTGTAACGGAGATGAATTTAATGTAGTGTGTGTGTAATCTAAATGAGTCTTGTAGAGCTATCTTGAATATAGAGCTATATGTCTGATAGAGCTATCTTCTATAGCTATAAGCATATCTTGTAGAGCTAGGCACAGCAATTTTTATAATTCCGTTATCTCAACTGATATTAAATTAGACGAGTGATGGAAAAGAATTTTGAATTTGCACAAGAAAGTGTGCGACTAACATAACGTTATACAAGACGTGAAAACTAGTGACTTGACTGGGACTCAAACCCAGTCTCCCTTTTCAGTCAGGTATTCAAACTACCAATCCACGTCCATCTCACTTCTGTAAACGGGAGCTTTAGTGAGTAAGGAAGTGATGCTCCACTTAATTATTGTTTAGTTTAAATTGTTGTGCCTAAGCTCAAATTATGACTGAAACGATGGATGAAAATAAAGAAAAAATCAGGATGTATACAGTATAACAATAGATGTTTTGTTTATTAATATTTGAAGAAAACTCACAAGTAGTAAATAAGAATATATCTTCTGTTTACCATGTTTGATTGCGATTATAATTATGAAAAATTAGGTAATACTACAGCAGGTTAATTAAGAACGTTTTACCGTAAATTGTTCGCTGAATAATTTCTTTAATTGACTTATCCCTCTCCAAACGCCGATGTTTTCCATCAAGTCTCAACCGACTGCGTCAAACCAGCGTAGCCATCAATCTCCGCATTCGAATTCTATGGGAGCTTATTGCCTCATAGCTTCGGTTTTAACTACGGCCCTTAACAGTAGCAATTGTCCCATCCCATTTCCGCCACCATGGATCATACCCGTCCCCGAATTCACTCCCGCGATGCAAGTGCCCTCTGCCTCTCATTTCCGGGCACCATCCGTTCATCTCACTCTTTCGGATTCGGAAAAGGTCGTTGCATTCTGGGATATTTGAATGGAGAAGGGCGGCGTGGCGGGAGGCACTATAGTCGTCAGATCACGCACTCGACGAAGGCTGTAGGAAGCGGGGGAGGATGTCGCATGGTTGCAAGTGGTGGGGCACGGAGGGAAAGGATTGAGATGTCTAATGTTTGGAGGTGATGAGTTGTGGGGTGGAGATGGGAATGGATGCGGAGAAGAGGGGTTTCTGGTGGTGTAAACACGCCGTTGAAGATTGCCTCAATTCTTGCTGTTGGCGCTAATTCCGACGACTTTTATGGGTATCCGAATCAGTATTTGCCCGCGATGGAGAGTCTATTATTGAAGTTAATGTGGTGCTTGTTGGTTTTGTCCTGCACCCGATTTGCAATTTTTGGTGTCTTATCTCGAAGTATGCGTGTGGGTTGGGTGGAGGACCTAATCCAATTCTCGCAATAACCGAATTTTTGATAAGTTGGTTGAAACTTCACGCTGATCCCAGGTATCTCAGTTTCTTCGATGGAAATGGAGGTTAATATATACTAAATTTCATTGTATTGTAGACTTAAAGCCATCCATCTCCTATCAGTCTCCCTGTATTGTTGAAGAAAATCAGAAGTTAATATAAAAAATGAATGTGATCCTTTCCATGATATTAAGGATACCGGTTTCTAAATGCGTCAAAAGAAACACATGTTATGCGTTTCAAAACTTGTGAATGGAGATTTTAAATATAAAAGAACTTGAAAGTGATTCATCAAATCTTCAGATAAGTCAAGATAAAAGAGAAGGTCGTATTATAGAAGATGATGCCGGTAACCTTCCCTCGTTCCGAAAAGGCTTTTCATTGGCTTAAAATAGACAGAAAGGAATGTTTCAAGATAAGGTTGTCGCCTGCGGATTATCTTTTCTTTCGCATCTGTGGCTAGAGATTAAGCAAACTTTTTCAAAGAACAGCATACAAAGGGTTATCTTAATAGTGTTATAAGGAAGGCTTAAGTCATTCTCGACAGTTGTAATATGTCGCATATGACCTCACATTACTCTATTAGTCCGTGCCGTTTCCTCTCTAAATATTGAGAGAGATTATGAGACACATTTTGTCTATGTTGGATCACCAATGTATTAAATTTTTTCTTTTATAACTTCTTTTAATTAAAAAGTTTTTTTGACATTCATTCATTCTGGCTTGCTCGGTAAGTTTAAGTCAATTCTATGAGGAAAAATACATCTACAGAAAATAATAAAGTAAAAACAATAAATTAATGTATCAGAATATTAATGTGACAATTTTCACATTTCCACTCGTATCCTTAAGCAAAGTTTTTCCTTCGTTCTTACTTCTCAGGGTTTAGTCCTAACTAGGCTATGCTAAAAATAAATTTAATTAAGTTTACATGCGTAGCACTGCTGTGTGTGAATTACTTTGGAGGTTATCCGTGCTCTGCTTTTACATTTCGTTTTATCCTTATCTATGAAGTTTTACAAAATGTATGGTCTTATGAGTATAGCATGACGCTAAAAATATTTCAGAAAAGATTCCTTCGATCACAGAAAAAATAGTTTATTTTTGACTCAGTGATGAGCCGAATTGACGAGAAAACGTAAACAATATTAAAAATCATCTAATGGTGGTACAATGGATTTATAAATAAAAAACAGATTAGTTCATCGTCATCATCTCATGATGTTGCACCGCAAAGAAACCTAGGTCATCACTAAATCATGTATGTGGAATTTTGAAAGTGAGGTTTTTTTCTTTGATACCATGAAGAAATTCCACAAAATAATGCCTGAAACCATTACTTTCTCCCAAGGTTATCAAAGTGCTGTTTCAGTAGAAATTTTACATAAATTTTCCAAGCATCGAGCTTTGAGTTTTCACCATCACCATTCTCTTGAGGTCGTGAGGCTTAAAACTTTAGTAAATCTGAAACTGTAGTCTGGCCTAAAACTTAAGTCCGGTCTTAAACCGAAATAAATACAGAAGAGTGCAATTTCAATGCAGAGGATTTTTAAATCGCTCGAGAATGAACTTCGTATCGTCGGAATGCTGTTATACTCTTTAATATCGGTCTCTTGAATTTCTAGTGATGACCTATACTATTTTCATATGGAAGTCCACAGGTCTCTTATACATTCGCCTGTGTCACGAGCTCGTACTCAGCATCATCGTCGAATGAATCGCCCAACTGCACGAATGCTTTCGTAATTGGTACCGTTGCAGCGCGTATCCAGGATACGATTTCTCGGTCGTTAACAGTTCTAATTGCTCGTCGCTTGTTAGTGTTTCTGCGGAAAACTCCTTTTCCCATTGTTTACTCTTCTGTTTTCGCAAGATTTTTCGTTTGCAAAAGTCGGAATGTGACCTATCTGCCGATCTAAATTGCGACGAGTGATTTCATCCAACTCCTGTTATTCTTCGCTATGTTTGTGCCCTGAATGAAATCTCATCAGTGGTCGATGAATTAGCATGTTCCGTCATTCATTTATTCCGCATTTGCCTTATTCTCGGTGCATTGCCAGGTATGGTTATCTCTGACGGACGATTGATGGGTCGGATGATATGTGATAATCGTCTGCGAGAGGAGGTTCCGATAAGCTTTTAAATGGAAAGAAGTACTCGAAGTAATTATTGGGATTTATTTATTCGGAAAAGGACGGTGATTGACGCAAAGAGCGATTATTCTCGGAACATTTCTTCCTCTCAACATGACGTGGATGATGCGACAGCGGTTGCGGGAATACGAAGCACTCGAAGTATTAAGTTTGAGATTCATGAAACATCGGTTTTGCTTAAGTGATGGAGGAGGATGAATTCACTTGCATCGTGAACGGAACGTAACGTTTCTCCATCAAGTAAAATGAATTTTGCATTCGCTAATGACTACGCTGTCTTCAACGGTTGATTCATCCAATTAAAAATTTTAGTAAATACAATATAGTTATCTTAAATGGCTATATCGGCTCCCTTTGTAAGTTATGAAAAAGAGGAAGCCCTGGTGTGGAAGAGGGCATTCACCTACATCTAGATAAATACTCTGCAAGCCGCCTTTCGGCATATGGCAGAGGGTGTAAATACCGAACTAAGGGAATTGCAAAAAGAGGATCTATCTTCGGTGAAAAAAAATGTGTTAGAATAAAATTTTGGTTTCCAACTTAATCAATTGCTCCAAATTTTCCATTTTTTTGAAGAAGGGGTAGCTAGTACAGTTTGTGTTGTGCGTAAAAAAGGTTGAAGACTCCTAATACAAACAATTTTCTCCTGTAATATGTTAGGAAAGTTAAAACATTTGTAGATGATGGACTTCATTTGTGAAACCGTAGATTCGTGGATTAAAGTTTGAAAATTACACCGTGTTTTAATCGAAAATTAGAAGTATGTTCTTATTTGTAGTTTTAATGGAGAATAAATTCCCGATTTTTCTATATAATCAGTTTTTCTACTCAAAAAACTGGTTAGGAATACAATGATGTTGATGAGCTTAAAAGATTTAGTCGATTATACTTTATGCAATGGTAATTTAGATTAATTTAAAAATTTGAGTGAGGCTCTGTGAAATAGTGGAGGATTTAATCATATTTCATTAAGAAAATAAGTTGAAACAGTAAATAATAACGAAATGCGTTCATCTCTTGTAAATAAGTTGTCGTGTTAGTATTTAAAATTAAACAATTTTTATATCCACAGTATATAAAATTTCCTTTTTTGAAGGAAAAACTTCCTCATAAGAAATGTCCGCCATATACCTCTTAGACCTACCCAGATCAAACGGACGTGTGGAAATGAAGCTTCCTTCCATCACTAACCGCTTGTGTTAGGCGGAAAAATGTCTTATTCGGAAAAATACGCCTTATAAACAAAAACTACACAGCATCACGGCTTATAAATTTCAGAGCCATTTTTAGGGTTGCTCTGATTCTCATTTAAGAGTATATCTTTTCGTTATGTGATTTACTACTCATTGATTGATATTTACTTATCATATGGACATCTGTCAAGTCGTTTTGCATACAGCTGTAGTGAGTGGGTTAGCGCTTCTCTTTTGTTTGCATCCAAAGTGATAGGGTCTTCCTAGAACCCGAAACTCATAATCTCACTTCCGTTTCCTTTCTTAGAGTTTTCTCCCTTCGGCGAGCACTCTCCTCTTCGTTTCCACATATTTCTTTGCGATGAATATCTCTTCAGTGGTCGGCATACCTTTTCTGGTGTCATTTCCTACGCATTTGCTTATTCCTTCCCGCTATTTCTCTACTTCTTATTTCGCACAGGAAAGAATGTTAAGCAGTATTCGGAAATACAAGTACAGTCAGGGAAAAATCTTGACCGAACGACTGACAGATCGTGATGGAGATCCTTATCTTTCTCGATAAAACTGCGTCGATTTAAATAATTTCCATTAATTATTCAGCTGCTAATTGAGGGAATGCTTCGTTGATTTTCTGAATTCGCTTGACTCGGATTGCGTTTAATTTCCTCGGTTAGCATTGCATATACGCACAGTAGCTTACAGTTAGGTGTTGCGTTTGGTTAATTCAAAGAATTACTTAGTTGCCAGAGGAGTTAAATGTTGTTCATTTGATGGCGGTGAGTTAAATGAATGTCAAGAAATTAAGTCGTTGAATTAATCGAATGATTTGAATAATGAAGAAGTATTATTTGCGATAGGCTTACTTATTGCAAGTTTTTCACTCTGTAGGCATCTGTTCCTAATGCTCATCTCTTTTGGGGAGCTTTTTCATCATGAAAGATTACATATTGTGCTACTTTCCTTGTTGCTGGCTTTATTAATTTTCATATCGCCTCACTACAGTGAAATAACCTGTTCTAGGAATAATACTTTTTATAGAATTATATTTTCCGCAAATTTTCCCGGAGAGTAGCTCGAGTGATACTCAAACTCAACGACTGTTGATTTTCCAGCTCGAACATACGATATTGGTGAAACATTTGAAATTGGATGTGAGTTCAGTTAATATAGAGTGATTTCCAACTGCATGATATAACTTTGATTGTTAATGTTTGTTGTAACTTGATTCAGGAATGTTAACAGAAATATTGTAATCAAAGCTACAGTAAGAATTTGGTTTTCTACACTCTCAAGACTTCTCTATTTTGTTCTAGTTCAGACATATATTTTAGAAATTGTCATTTATGTTCTTTTGGCTCTGTTGTCAGCAATTCTTCGCCAACTAAAATATTTATTCCGTTTGCTGTTCTGCTGATTGCAATGCATGAGATTTAGATTGGTCTCTGGAAAGCAGATGTACATTTACGTAGAAAATACTCTTCCATTACTGATAATATGATACTTTAAATGAATGAAATGTAGCGGTGCTTTCTGTCCTCTTAGTTGAATAAATCAAAGCATAACTCAGCTTCTTTTCCTCCTTTCACGTTTCTCCCTCGACGTCAGAAGAGTGTCTGCTTGAAATATTCGCTCCACAGTCAATTATTCATCATTTAACCTTCCTAAACGTGAACATTTCCACGTGTCTCTCCCACAATGAGCTCCTTTCTCTGCATTGATGTCAGAGGCGCTGCTTTGAACTCGAAGTGTATTTCCTTCCCAAAGAGAACGGCCGACAAGGGCACGCTTGACACAATTAGTCGTTGCCTCACCTTTCCTCCGGACTTATTATCTTCGATTATCTTCTCGTTCCACTCATAATTAAACTTCCGCACTCCTTTTAGGGCGATTGCATTTCCTAATAGCCTTGCGGGGCATCCCTTTCCTCCCGCTATTCCTTCGGCAGGACATTCCAGATTAACAGCGATCGGATTATCCGTGTCGGATGTCTAACCTTAAACGGCTCTACGTGCGTCAGCTTGTCTCGCTTGAGTGATGCGCTGAAGAAGCCATTCGGTGAGGGATTTTGCTCGAAAGGGGATTGGAAGGGTCTCCTTATACCATTCTTCGATCTTGCGAAAATCTTTTGCAAGATTGATTCTATTAATTTTTTAAAATTTCTGAGAATCTAATCAATCGTTTTTGGCCGTACTTCGTGGAAAGCCATTTCATTGAATGAAATAAAGAATAACATTGTAATTTCCACAGAATATTCCAATTCCAAATTACCAAGTTATTCTTTATTTCATTCAATTTCTGAGAATCGCCGCAGTAGAGCTCATTATGCGTGCCTCATGGTTTCGAGAAAAGTATATTTTTGCAGTAAATTACGTTTTCTGAGTCAATTTTATCGTGATAAAAATATTTTCAGTCTTCATTCACTTTTAACCCTCTTATCTGAAGGAGGTAAATTTAACTTCTTACGGAACGTAAAAAAATATCGTTTACCTTGCCTTGATGTTTTCACTAAATTCAGAATTATGCTGTAAAGTGTAAATAATAAGTGGCTCATAGTTTCAGGAAAAATATTTTTATAATGAATCACGTTTTCTGATTCAATTGTATTGTGATAAAATTTCTCTCTCTTTGTTCGAATTCTTATCAATTTAATCCGCTGATCCGGAGGATGTATATTTAGCTTCTAACGCGAAAAAATCTTTTACCGTGCCTTGATGGTTTGAGTAAATTCAAAATTATTCTGTAATCAGTATTATAAGGGATCTGTCACCGATCCTTAATACATCGGCAAGCTTTCTCAGGGAGTCAATAAGGGTTTAACGGTCAGCCCACTCTTCGTATTAATAAAATATTTTAATTCAATATCAATGTGCCTTGCTATCTGTTACGCTAATTTTTGTAATACAGATCATGATGTACTGTCATAATTGATGTCACTTCTATATTTTTACTTAAAGGGATTTTGAAGTAATTTAATGAAGCTTTCAATGAATGTGTCTGGAGTTCTCGAGAATCTTTAAAGGGATCGTTGAAATGAAATTTTCTGCAACCAGTGTTGCAGGAGTGAAAATGTTGACAAACATTCCTAAAGCTTGGCTTGAAATACGTCTTAGGTGATCTGAAATACAGAGCTATACTTTGTATAATTTGTTTCAGTATAAATTTAATCTTGCTAGATGCTTTCAATAAGGCAGATTCCTGTTAAGTGTTAATCTTGAAGTGTTACGCGTTAAGAACCTTGACAGCTTCTTTTTTTACCTTATTTGTGATAGTTTCCCTGCTCCTCTATCGGTATCGAAGCAATTAAAGATTGTAATCTAGCGGTGATGCGGGCGCTTTTTATAGTACATTTTACGTCAATTAAACGGGAATATTTATCCCGCATGCATTCACATCAATCACCGTCCATCCATTCGAGGTACGCATGCTAATTACTCTGTGATTCACCATCTGTCTTTCTGCCCTTGCTTCTTTCTTTACACTCAGAAAAATCTATTTTATTCGCACCACGCTGATAAGGGAAAAGTGTCGCGATTATTCTTTCTAATGGTTGAATTATTTTAGTGTACAAGAGCAAAATTCAAGTAATTATTAACATGAACCAAGCTCCGGGAATAGTCGAGCTTCTTTTTCTTCGGATATTTATTAAAATTTCCATATAATAAGCATATTATTTCCATAAATAATAATACGTATTTTGTCAGGTACCTTGAATTCCTTTTGTTTACTTTGTCCTAATCATCATTCATGCTATAAGCATAATTTGTCATTCTCATTGAGCAGCGAAAAAATCATTTTCGGCTGGCCGGATGTAGCACGTTAGTGTTGATGAAATCTCATACGTTCGGTGATTCATTTTATTCGGTGAATCCATTGATCTGCAAAATATTTTTTACTGCAAAAATTAATTCGCGTCGCGAATGATGTGGGAGCGGTTCCCTTCTCATTTGAAATCGAGTTTCGTTGTTATGTCACCGTTAAAAATATTCTGCATGACAGCAGAGGTGAGCAAAGTGTGCTGAGATAGAAGAAACTGTCTTGGAATTCACTTTTGACGGCATCGTAGTAACGTTCGCTCTTATTAGATTTATTGTTCCAGTGTAGAAAATTTTTCCAGTATCGTTACTCTTTGTGTGTAGATGTTTCTTCACTTGTCAGATTTCCTTGACTGTTTCCGTAGTTAGAAACTTTGTTCGCAGCTAGGTTTGCATTTTATTTCAGCGTGAGTAAACAAGTCTCCACTTTATCTGACTCGGTCGTAAAGTATAAGAGGGCCTGAGTCACGAACTGGTTGTAAAATGCTTTCGGCTTTTCACTGTGTATCCATCTCAAGTCTTTAACTGATTACTTTGAAAGACAATGTTTAATATTTTGGTGTCGGTTGTGACTAATTAAATCTAACTTTTACTCTTTGTTTATTCTTTGACTTGTTTCAGTGTTTACAAAGACAATGCTGATATTTTAGGAAGTATCTCCACCTTGTCATGAATGATATCACAGTTACAACATTGGTAATACGTTTCAAATTCTTTCGTGGTGTTGAAAAAATGTATTTATATGTATGTATCTTTATTAAGACCCGATTAACAGACATAGTCCACTCACCATGAAGGCAATAATCACAAAAGAGCAATAACATTCATGCTTGTACCGGGACCCGAACGCAAGTGATCTTCCAAGTATAGCTCTGTAATCCCCTGCATCACAAAGGCCTCTCAAATTAGTGTAGAAAAACATGTAGTGGATTTCAGAAGTGTTCTTTAGGCATGCGGAAATTCTCTGTTCAAAATTTCCCCTGCAATCAGCATTTTTTACGCTGTTTTACCTTTGATTCCGTATAGTAGCTCAAGATATAGAAGATTTTACTCTGTCCCATCTTAGAAATACTTATTGATAACTTAATTGGAACAACGTTATGCCTATAGTAGTACATGCGTCTTCATTACCGTAGGATTATAATTCAGTTGATTTCAGAAATTCTGCCGGTTAAACATGGCCATCTTTTCACCCTTTTCGTCGCGATCTTTCTTGTCTTCAGCAAAAAACAATTGTCCCCTGAGCATTCGGACGAATTAACTCTCAGTAGTTCCGCGGAGCGTTCTGCAGCATTTCGCAAAAATATAATCGAACCGAAATCCGTATTTCGGTCTTTGGAGCAGTTTTCGCGCTTTAGTTGTTTGCTCGGGTTCAATGCAATTAGAGGAAAACTTAGAAAGTCAACAGACCTTATGTTCAATGGAGTCGATGGCGTTGCAGGGGGTGAGGGGCAGCCGCTGGCGTAGTTTACTCGCTTCGTTTACCACCTCCTCCCTTTCCGCCACACCCTACTTTGCCCCCTCTTTCTGCCATTGCCAACTTACCAAGATTTCGCAGTTTTCTTTCGCAAGCGGATAATCCATGAAATCAGAAGGTGGTTTTTCTTCTCGTAGCTGCCTGGGGATGGCTGTGTGAGATGATGTGGGAATTGCCGCAAATCTCGCTATTGCTGAGATGACTAAGAACAAGCGATAATATAAATTGAATACAAGCGTGACATTGCTACCGCGTCTTCATTCTTTCCTAACGCCATTCTGTATCTCAAAACCCGGTTTTCCTTTATATACAATGAATTAGTATTGTTAAAAATATTTCAATAAGGGAGATAATTTCGCTCTCAGCGGGAGTCGAACTCGGGACTGCTTTTATCGAAAATCGAACACATTACTTAATTGACTATCCGGGAGACTTTCATTGGAAGTCTCATAATTTATTTCCTGATACGAAATTGTGAGACTCTGAACACAAATTTATTTATTTAAAACAAATTCCAAAACAGCACATTCATAACAAATAAAGGAATAAAAATATTTAAAAGGCAAAATATTGAGAGATAAAAAAATAATACCACAAACTAAAATGATGCTACAAAGGACAATGACATAAGTTAAATGATTCAACTTCATTAATGATGATGTTCAGTATGATACATCATTCGCAACTTTAAGTACTATACTGAATAATATTTCGCGAAGGAGATTTGTTTCTTCCAAGTATTGCACCGGATTTATGAGAAAACGTGAACTGACTCATAGCTGTTCCCGCGTTGCAAGTTTCGTATTCCGAATTATTTTCTGTATTTCTGTTAGTATAACTTTGTGTTAGAGCTACGGTTTCTGTCCGAATGTAAATCAAAGAACTTCAACTATGCAGTTTGCGGAGTTGTGGAGCTAATATATCTTCTAAAACCCAGGACTCCAAAGAAGTAACTTTGCAGCACTTTTTATTGTCTTAGTGCGAATCTAAATTTCAGGTTCGCGTTAATAGAATTTGAGTGGAGATTTCGGAAAATATTCTTCCACACAGTCCAATATTCCACGATCCTTAAGTCGTGTCATCATAACCATGCGATCCGAGTAGAAACCGTGTATTTTCCTGCTGATATGGTAATGTTTATATAGCATATCTTTTTCTTATCTGTTGAATGGAATGTCACAAGAAAAATCAATCGGAGTAGACGTTTGAGATTCTCGGACAAGATTTATTAGAAAGGCGTTATTTTCAAATGGATTTATAATACCTAAAACTTTTCGCCGATGTTATGGCCTCATCTAACAGCTTGAACTGTCGTTAGATCAAGTTGTGGATCTCCTTAGGGTTAATCTCCTCTATTTACTAGCATTTTTCTTTTATTTTGCAAGTTTAAATTTGTTAAAATGTTCGAGAGCTAGAGAGTTCTCTCTCGAAGCCTTACTTTCCCTTGTTTTAAAGGTTTCATTCCCCTTGAAGTTCCCTCTTTTAAAGTATCAGGGATGAGAATTTGAGTTTTTCTTTTCGGATGAGAATTTGAGTTTTTCTTTTCGTGTGTAGTGAGAAAAATGTCGATCTCAATACATATCCATTGGATGCTGTGCAAATTTATAGAGGTTTATTCGGGTTAATTTCATTTAATTACTTTGCAGGTAAATTTTAGCATACGGTGATTTCTCGATTATCTCGGAAATGAAAGTAATTGACTTAAATAAAAGAGTAGGAAATGAAAACACCGATATTACCAATACCTGGACATCACAAATTCGTCAACCTCATTTGTCAAAGTGATAATTAACCTTAATCGGACAGCATACGATTCGCTATTCTTCTCAGTATCACTCATTTTACCTCGATTACTGCTCGTCCTACATTCAGTGGATGATATCATTTCAACTACTGCTAACGGCTTTTTCTACTAGGTTTTTTTTCTTATTCATTAATTGCAACGGAGGTTATCAAGCCATTCCATTATTTTGTGTGCCTCATTTTTCTATATAATTGAAAATTTCGTAAATCGACTATTAACTCCAATAAGCTTTCTTATTTTTCTCCATATTTTCCCTTTGCGTTGCTTGGATGTTTACCTTATGTGGACATAGAGGAAAATAATTTATTTAGAAATTTGTGTGACATTTACTGTTACCTCTTTGTAAACATAGAGGAAGTTCCTTCCCTAAGGGTTACTTTCTCCAATATGGGTCATTTTAGCTTTTAAGTCATTGCCGATTGAGAAATTCGAGTGTAAGGAAAAATTTTCATTCTGGGAAGTATTTGCGTTTAGGTGGATGACGAGGTCTCCCTTTCAGCTGGAATTCTGATGGAGTCTCATAGTTAAGGTCGTTAAGCTTCATCAGCGTTTTGTCATCATAATAAGGAAGATTCATTATTGAGGGCACGTTACTTCATTTTCATCTCAGTGAAAATGACATATCTGTTTACAGTGTTCGAAGAAATGGATTGGAAATGTGGAATGTAAACTTTAACGTCTTACCAGAAGGTTTTGCTGGTTTTTCAAGCCCCTTTTTCTGTTGGCGATGTTCTGCATTGGAATTATTTCTCCGGTATACACTCTTCTAAGTTTTCGATCCCATATGATAAATCCTTCTTCCATTGTATAGTAATTGAGAGAGCTTGTATTGCAATTTAATGCTCTCTTACCTGTGTATGTACGATTTCATCCATTGATTTCTTTTGATGATTTTTTCACTTATTTTCCTCACTATGCTCAAGTGATTGCAAGGTTGAACGTAAATGAACATATCGACATACTGGGACTTGATCCCAGGCCTTCTACTCTAAGAGTAGATGCTCTAAAATGGAAGACTTTGGTTCAAGTCTCATCCAAGTTCACATTTTTCGCTTCCTTTTATCCGTGGGTTGTAAGGTGGTTTTACATGCTAAATATATACATTTACCGTGATCCTTCTTAAACAATCTTCATGGACTATCACTGGTGCTGCAGAGGAGTTTACCTGTTTTTTAGGAAATAAAGTATCAAAGGATGAAATCCACATTGGAGTCCAAATTTATAATTCTGGTTTTCTGCCTGCAAAGAGTATTTTATAGTGGACATCACTATCCTTCAATCAGAGCAAAGAGCTAGGCAGTTCCATGCAAAGTGCTTCACTGTAACGTTAGAGAGGGATCTTTTCGCTGCAGATTCCGAGTGTGCGCCAGGAGCTAGTAATTAAGAATGGAAGACGTTTAGAGTTAGGAACAAAATGCTTATTCTAGTTGAGTTGGCAGCCTTTCCGTCCCACCCCACATCCACGCCCATCTTCGCATCCTCGACGACTACTCTGACGTATTCTGCATCCTCTCCCCTCTTCATCTCCCCCTTCTCCTTAACCTAGTCCTGCACCTACTGCATCATACCTTTTTATCCGCTCCCTCCAACCCCACGTTCCGCTCCACCACGCTTATTTAGTGTCTGCATTTTCCGCTCGACCCTGGAAGTCCTCGAGACGAAGAGACGTGGTCATTGACCTCTTTTAGCGTGCCGCATTAATTCCCCAATCTCCTCTGGTTTTGTTTGCCACCGCCGATTGGAAGATACTTTTCGTTTCTGAATTGCTTGTAGATATAACCTGAGTCTTGCTTCGAAGTGGCTTGTGATATCGGTCCCTTTCAGGGTTATTCCGAGGTTGGTGTAGATATTTTTTTTGCTGGGGTTAGAGGTGGGGAATCTACGGTCTTCAGGCCTTGTAGAGCCTTTTCTGGTGTATGATGCTGCCTTTTCGTCCATTCTTTTAAATTAGCCAGTTTAATTAGCTTCTTCTCAGCCTCCTCTATGTCTTCACGTGAATTAAATTCTATTTATTCCTCTTTGGTTTTGTTTACCTACATAAATCCCTATCCTACGTGATGTTTCTATGTCTGGCTTGTTAAATGGAGAGAACACGCTATGCAAGTAAGTTCTAAAGGTAATATACACTGCTTTTCTATGTAGAAACTGTATATTGCTAATGGTTGGTTGAAATGTTATCTTTGTTCGTTGGATCGATAACATTTTTGTTTTAAATGAAATCGCTAGAGAATTCTTTACGGCGAAATAAAACCGGATTTCAACATGACCCAAAAAGTTGCTAAAGCATGTATTTGATCTCCCATGAGGTTTTAAAAAGAGTTGTTCAAGACCTCTTTCCTACAGAAACTCATTCTCTACTGTTTCTTGATGCAAAAATCCTCGACTTATCCTCGCATCCATATTTCTCAGCATTCTTTAGTTTCTCTCCACGGAAGTTCAGAATTGAAATCTTGTTTCCTTTTGTGTGTTGATGTAACGTTCTAAGAAGCGGCGCTCTGTTGTTAAATAATTGAGTCCCGTAGGCTTAGTCTATAATCGCGCTGAGAATTTCTCGCTTTGCTTGATCTTGTAATTTCTCCACAGAATCGCTCCCGGCTTGTCTCGTTATATCCATGCTACTTTAAATGAATTTCCTTATTTTGATTCGCGCGATGAAGTGAATTTTCGGTTTGAGAAGCTCTCGTTGATGGTGGAGTTATTCGTTAAAGAATTTTAATATAAAAGCTACTTTTGTTTCCGTATGTTTTTGAACGATCGTTCAGTCTGTTATTTATATTTTAATAGTTTCTTTTTTTCATAACTTTACTTAGTCGTCGACCACATCTTTTACTGATTGGAGGGTCATGTTTCATGAAGCAAGCTGCAGTCTTTTCTGTAATAGTCTAAACATTGCTGTAGAGGATGCTAATGTCGCCTAGACAGATGACTAAAGGTTTGAAAGACGTAAGACGTTTGACTAAGAATTACTGATGCTATTTGATTCAGTTACTAAACGAATAACCTATCGAACTCTAATTTTTTTCTAACATTTTTTTATTTTCTGTCAAAAATATATTCATGAGAAAGTCATGTTTTTTCCATGAAACTAACGTTTTCTAACCATCCCAAAGGCTTGTACATTTTATTCTGTTTGCACTGTTCTTTTTTCTTCCATAGGTTTCTTCTTTTATTAGAAAGATATTCGATGCGGGAGTGAGTTATGTTTATAAACATAGCCAAGTAAATACGGCTCGAAAATGAACTAGGGCGAGATATGAAAAAAATCGTCGCGAATCTCCTATGACGTCAATGGCCACATGTGTGTGGGTCAAAGGATGAGTGGAATGCCGTTCGAGCAAATCCTCTTGCGCTGCAATAAATTAAAAATCCGACACCCTAGCTCTATCTCTAACACACTTTGTTTTTTCTTCGAGCTCTTATCGTCTGTTGATTTAGTCCTTCTGTTATCGCATATTCTCTAGACGTCAAAACGCGCGCTTATTATTTATGATACGTTTATTTTGTGCCCATCTAGTATTTCATTGAGCTGCGAAATTTTTGGCTGATAAATCATTGTTTTAAGAGAATCTTATGTAAGGTCTTACGTTACTGAATGTGTGTTATAGATTTATAAAAACGTTTATTTAAAAGTAACATAACCCTGAATCAAAAACGTTAGTCGCGGAAGATGTATCTCAAAGATTCATCTCAGTAGAGTGTTGAGTAATATATTTTATTCATCCATTGAATATAATATATTATAATATGTATATAAATTGAGATTTTTGATAAGTTATACTGATTCTAAAAACAATTTCCTCGTAATAATTTACGATTTAAATTTCTTTTTTCTTTCGTTCTCTTGAATGAAAAATCTATTAAGGAATACTTTATGATTAAAAATTTTCTCATAATGCGCTGAGTATGTCTTTTTATTAAAGACTTTCACTTTTTGGAGATAAACAGATTTGTTACATAATGCAATTAAAATTGAGTTAATATAAGGACATGAATAATTGTGCCGAATAATTATGCTAGATTTCATCATCGTTTGCAGTTCATCCAATCTATCCTTGAAAAACTTTTAACTTTAACGAGAGAACTCCTGTGGTTTATGCTTCTGTGTTTTCCACGTATCTTTTCCGTAAAACCCTCTCTTCTCTGGAGTTGGCCACTTTGGAAATCTGGCCTCTTCCAACTTGAGTAGGAAATGGTTTAGTATTCTTGGCGATCTGGCTGGAGCTCTGGTGCAGATAGTGTCACCAGTGCCAGAAAGGTCATTAAGTTCGAAGCTGAGGGTTGCTGGTTCCAGCGGCATTTTTCTCAATGAGAGGTCTGCGAAGACTGAGTCCCCAAGTGATGTTATCAGCGAGATTGCTGTAGAGGAAGGAGACAGGAAGCCTTGCCGTTTTTTATGCACTTAACGTGCCTATTCAGTGTGAGAAATTGTTCTGTAGCAGGGGTTAATGAAGATTTCGATTAACTCCTGCTACAGAACGATGAGTTAGATTTTATTATAAGCATTATTTATTTAATTATTGCTAATTTTCATATTCGAAATCGATCGAATTTCATTACAATATTCTCTTTCTATTTGATTTTCTTCTATTGAAATTTGTTGATTCTGTGTAGACTGACAGCAGTGAAAATGAAGCGTCGAGCTACGTTGCTGCTGCTGCAAAATTCGAAAGCATAAACTCAACAATACGCATTATGTTATCATTCTGTATTAATCTATTATTTTATGAAATAATCTATTATTTTTTGCGGGAATGGTGTGAGAGAAAAAATATTTGACCCCCCTGCGAGTAATTTTACTTTCAGAGTATTCCGAGTTTATTTATCCTTTTTGAATTATGGCACCCCTCCATAAGTCCAAATTGTATATTTATTTATATTTATTTTATTGAAGTTTGACGGTTGTCAGGTGGCAGCTACTTATAATAAAAATTACTAACAACGTTTTTTTTATCATACAACTACTATGGAAAGCCTTAAATTATACAGCATCCCCACGACTCCCACTCTAATATACATACACACCAGATATCTCATAAATACGATTGCATTTTACATAATTTTGTCTTTTCTTTGTTAAGCCACATATCATTTTGTCAGATCACCCATTATAGCACATAATTTACAAAACAATTTACTGAGTCGTCCCATTCATATCACTCGCAGTAAAGCACTACATCTGCATCTAAGCTCCTCTTTTTTTTATATATATCAAAGCGAAAGAAAATTTTAATTGAATGTATGCAGCTGAGCTTTGACGGTTAAGGGCCTGCAAGGGAATATACTGAAGAGCTTTAAATAAAACGATCGCTTTCACGGACGGATTCCATGAAATGGGGACCTGAGGATTTGGCCATCGCTGGCATTCGTGTTTGATTGAAACGCTGCGGTGTTACTTGTAAGAGAGCTGCGCACAACAATGCAGGCTCATTCTCCTCCAGTGATCTGGGAAACGCCGAGAGGAAAAACTCGGTAATCTGAGGGTCGATTCGATCCATCGGACGTCAGCGTTCTTCTTCCGCATCATTCCCTGTCCAGAGTCCTTTGAACTTGGCGTTAACTGCGAGCTCACTCCTCGAGCCACTCACATCTCTCCACCTGCTTCACAATCCTCGCAAGTAGCTCTGAGAGGAGGAGGCGTGGGAGGAGGCTTCTAAGTCGGGAATGGGTTGCCATGCAGTAGCACAATGACGTCATCGCCACCTCTGGTGCCCTACAGTGTCACCCCAGACTGCGTGCGAGGATCTTGGGGCCATGTGGGAGGGGCCGGGAAATAATGTTGTAATGGTCCAGGAACGATGCTGCTAGATGTTTCACTTGAAAAAAATTTGACGTAGGTTTGGTTACCCTCATTGTTTTTGTTCTGCTTGTTAAGGGTTAGATGTAAGAAGAGACTTTTCAGTCTCAATCTCGCCCGAATAAAGACGAATATTATTATTATTATTATTTGTTTATTAATATTATTATTATTTGTTTATTTTTGGTTTCACTCATTTTGTTTTGTGTGAAAAATCTCTCTGAAGCTCTCGATAAGATTCGTTATTCTTTCTTTTATTCTGCACCGTGTACAGTAGTAGTAGTATTACGAAAAGTGCTTCGACAGCTGAGGTCATTTCGCACGTGGGCTCCCACCGGGAATCGAACCCGGGACCGCTTTCATTGAAGTCGAACGCGCTGCCCACACGGCTATCCGGGAGCCCCGCACCGTGTACAACTAAAGTCTTTTTTGAATAAGTTTTAATTCTTGCCTACTATTTAGTATATTACGCACTTTCACCGACAAAAATAAAAATGACCACTTCTTTGATGGAAACAGTAAAACCTGTTGTCTAATCCATTTTTTAATGATTATTGTGGACGAATACACAAACATTCCCTGACCAAAAATACATGTTGGCACTTGAACGCGGGACCTTGGCGTTGTAGTGCCAGCACGCTAACTGCAGTCACGCAAAAATACAAATTTATTTTCGTTTGTCCAATTATAAACTCGGTGTCTCTATCCTCATTGAATCCATCTATAACAGTGACATCCTATGTCTATGGTGTAATTAACAGATGATGGGGCTAATCATGCGTCCTAAAAATTCCTCGGCTATCTTTGCTAGGAATCAGTACCACATGGATCATCAGTTTACATTTAACATTAAGTGGTAATCTTATATTGTACGTTTCTCATTATTTCTGTTTTCTATGCATAACGGAAGGCCGAACTGAAAAAAGTATCGTTCATTCGCAGTGTGTCATGTTTCTATATGTGTATGTACGAGAGTATGTATTTTTCAGTTTCGAAGTTCTCTAAAATTAAACTGCTCTCTTTTTGTTTTCTCGCAATCTGTCTTATGTTTGTTTACCAATTCTCTGTTATTTAAACATGATGTTTCCACACGTGAGGCGTACTCTCCGCTTGACCGAGTTAGCTTTTATAGGCTAATGTTCCCTCTAGTAATACACAATGTTTGCTTGGAAAATATTGCTCAGTCGCTCTTATATTAAAATATTAGGCGATCATGTTAGTTTAAGCCGTTTCCATTCCTGTCTCTGGTTTAGATGTATTCAAAAAATTTTTAAATGCATTTTAAATAATTATTTATCGTTCTACTAATTCAGCTAGTCAAAACAAAACTTAAGTTGTATTTATTTAGAGCGAAGATGAATTAACTAGCTTTACTTGTGCGTTGAGCGAAAGGCTGATGAAATTTCACGGTCTCTTAAGATCCGTTTCGTTGTTACATCAGCCACACTTTTCGGAAAATGATTTTTGAATGAAAATTTAGTAGAAAAGATCGCGAAATATACGAGGAAGTACTGACTCACGCGCAAACAGGCCTGACCGTTGCGCAGTGGTTTTTCGTGAAAGAGTAAAGGAAACAAGTCGCCTAGTCATTTTTGTTGGTGAGTTTGCAATTTCCTTTAAATAGCAATGGATGGACCCAAAAATATTTACCATTCTTTATTTTTCTTTCCGTATTTATCATTCTCCTTAGAGCCCAGTGTCCGAGCAGGCCCCGAGGCGATTCTGACGTTCTAGCTTTTGGTGCTACCGCCGAAGCGATTTTCTTCTGTTAGCATCCGCAATCATCATGGGCTCGCCAATAGATGTTTGTTCGTGTGATATTTCCCCGATTTATTGTGTCGTATTGTCAAAGGATCGGAATTTTGCAGGGTCGTATGGAGTAGACGTTCTCCGCTAATTCCGATCTCATTTGAAGCCAATATTGCCCACCACACTGATAGAACGCTAAGAATATGTCGTCGCATAGCTGTGACCGTCTCAAATTAGCTATTCTGGCTTGAACTGGTGTCGGAATTTTTTGGTCAACGGATTTCCTTTTCTTTGCGTTACCCCAGTCACCTAAAATTATGTTCTCGATCGAAGTTGGATCGTAGGAAGTGATCAGGAAAAATTAATTTAGTTTGATAAATTTTCAGTAGGTATTCGGATATTTTTCCAAACTATTTATAGCATAATATATTTTCATATCATGTGGACTTCTAGGATAGACGAGAAATTGCAGATTGTTTGGATATTTTAAAAAATTTCTCTGTAAATATTCTCCGAGTGCATCTCAGTATGGCTAAAATATCATTTGAATGAGTTTTTTCAGACATGGAAACAGACTTTAATTAAAATTCTCCAAAGTGGCGTTTGCTATGTAGAAGTCTTCATTGTGGACTCTTTTTAAGTAGAATACAAACAACGGTTAAGAACGACTTTCGGATCAAAGGAAGATATAATTGGCTATTAGTTTACGAGTGTTCTACTGGGAGAGGAAGTTATAAAGTAAAAAAAATCATCTCTGTTTTGTAGAATGCTACAGAAATATATATTAATTAATATTTATTGATTTCAAATTTTAAGAGAGCTTCAGGATGAATTGCTCCTGGGACTTAGATTTCTCCTCCAGTCTTACTTAGTTAAAAAGCCACGTTTTAACGATTCATTCAATGATGTCTCATATGGTTAATCAATTTCTCTCGCTTCAATCCCGCAGCGTTTTCTTTCAATCCGTTGATTAAAAGCGGACAATGGAAAATGATTCAAAAGGGGAACAATAGGGAACAAAAGGATTGGGGATAAGCTGGGAAATAAGGTTCTCTAAAGGATGACCTCTGGTTGCTGTTGAGTTCTAAGTAAGCTGAGAGACGGCGAGTGGATTGAGCATTCCTGGGCACTTGACGTGGTACGTGACGTACATGTATCACCCTGTAAATGCGTCATATCCAGTTTCAACTGCATCTGTCTGTTTAACTTTTGTAACCCATGTTCATATCTGCTGTTTAGTCGCAAATAAGGGTTTCCTGCGGATGGTAATAAATCTATCTAGGGACTATTTCTCCGAATGTTCTTGATTCTTGTTCATACCTATAGTTGGTTTCGTATCTTAGTTAATTTGCGAAGAGCTGATTAATCTGTTGTATTGGTAATAAATAAATTCCTTGTAAATTTCTGTCATATCTAAATCTCCAATTTTTCGTAACGTAGGCACATCTTACGTATAAAAGGGTCTATTTCGTTTTTCTTTTTCTTTGCCTTTCTACATAAGGATGATTCAAATAATTTCACGTATAGGATCGGTTGTATTTACTTATTTATTGTATTTCAGTTTAATTTAATATCTACTCGTTTCGCTAATTATATTCGATATAGTTCTTATTTTTCACTCATGCATCTCTGGGTAATTTAGTTATTTAAATACAATGTATGCGATTATATGGTTATTATTTCATACTCATATACATATTTAAATGCATCTGTGAATAATATAACGGATAATAGAGGTTTAACAAAGGCAGGCTCTGAAGTGTAACTCTTGACAATAAATAACAATCTGGATTACCGTGAATGCCAGATTTTCTTTCTCTAAAAACATCACAGCAGGGAATTAGTTAGCCAATCATGATATTGAGGATTATACGAGTATGAGATAATAACTATATAATCGTATACACTGTATTTAGATAAAGAAATTTCCGATAGGTAAATCAACGAGAAAAGAAATATATCGAGCATAATTCCCGAATGAACGGGTAAATATTAAATTAAATTGAAATGACTGAAAACGCTATTTTTTTTTCAAGTTAAATAATTATTCGAAAATGAAAATTTTCGCAATTAATAATCGAGATGGACCGAATATCCCCCGAAGATCGACATGTTGGTCATTCCCGTTTTATATTTTCAACCCTTTTAATTAATCACTAAACGAGTGGAGATAACATCTCATATTGCAAATGAATGATTTTATATCAGTCTCTTCAGATTTCAGATTTTATCTGTTTTATTTGTATATTTTCGTATGAGTAAGATAAAGGCCCTTGAAAAATATTAATCTCTAATTTTTATCATCGTCTCTCAATGGAGCATCGACTGCTCTTGGATATAATAGATATGCCTTAAACTACAGCCACTCCCTTCAGTTGTGAGGGGGTCACTAAGTATTTTAGTGATTTAAGCCTCTTGCCGATCCTTGCGAAAACCGGTAGTACACGGTATTGACCCAGTAACACCCGCATTGAGAAATGTTCACACGAACTATTTCATCGCGCCTGTCCAATGGCGAAAAACAGAATAAACGAACATTTGTTCTCCGTTCCATAGAAGCGAACACTTTGTCCAAGCCGTGTCCTCGTTTTAAATTGGGTTAACCCTACGAAATTCGGTGGCCCTAGGCGTGGAACTGTTTACAGGAGGCGCGAGCAAATATTCGTCTGTGTACCTTAGATTGATATACCCGTTTCCGTTCCTCAGCAGAATCCGTCAACGTCAACCAGAATTCGACTGGTCAGGCTGCACGGTTAGTTAACTTCGCTCCGAGTAGATTTCCGCTTTGGCGTACTCTTGCCAGGGCTCTAATGCGGGATGCGAAACACTTCCAGCTTCCGCGGAAAACACTTGCGAACAGCTCCGTTGAGTCAGCCGTTTAGTGCAGTCATTTTCCCTCCAGCGCGACTTTTCGCAAAATCACTCGATTGATTCACAAGAGAAAGCTCCACAGTGGCGTCGCGTATTTGCATATTAACGGGTCCAAAGAAATGCGTAAATGTAAAATCATTGTTTCTGGGAAGAAAATGATGAAAATGTGGATGGAGTAGTTTCTCCATAAACGATTATTTTGTAATTATTTTTCTATGGGTGAGGGTTGACACATGTGGAATTCCATAAGTCGTACTTTAGAGCTGGAGTATCTAACCACTGCTCGTGAAAGATTAAATTTGCGAACAAATTTGACGTTTTTATCGGGTAATTCTCATGGTGAGACGTTTAATAACTCTCCACTATCATTTTCGAGAATTCCTGTCATATTTAAATTACGTGTAATCTTACAAACAAAACTTTTTTCGGTTATATATTTTTAAACACAATTGACGGTATGTTTTAAATATAGTAAAATAGAGTCCCTTTAGATGATCAACCGGTGTGCCGCGCCATAATGTTGTGCCTTAGTTTTCTGCAGGTTTTCCGCATAATTTGGCCCGCCCACTTGGGAAGCAATGCTCTAGGGCATAATTTGAGTTCTGTTCCTTTGCCAAGTGGTTTTAACGATTGTGGTAGAACTTGCGAGAAAATTAATGGTGATTGGATGATCTTCTACCAGATTCATTTTGAAGCTTTTTTCAGTCCTTCGACAGCTGAATTCGTTTCGAATATATAAACCTAGACCAGAAATATAATCAGAGACTAAGACTGATGTAATTATAGAAAGATTAGAGTTGAATAGAAATATTAACAGTAAAAGACAGTTCTGAAAGAAGTTGATACGAAATCTTGAGTTTGCACCTTTTGTATCCACATGATCTATTTCTTCTTTTATTACAGTCTTTACAGGTGGAAGGAATATGCGTTGCGATATTACATAATCCTTCTACATGCAACGATTCTTTAAATGGTAATTTGTTGACAAATGAAGGATTTTCAATCTTTCTATGAGTATTTTCTTTTATTCTTACATTTTTCTAGTTTTGAGTAGGCAAATTTTTTATTATGAATAAAATCGTGAATCTCCCTCGCCATTTTGTCTTACGAGGAACAGGTTTCAAAGTTAATCATGTTTTTAAAGTCTTTCATGGTCATCTTCTAATTAGCTTATTATCGTATAACTTGACAACGAATATTAAATATAATTTAATTGTTAGCTTGGGCTGCTTGGCGTGTTTATTAAATGCGACTCAGTCGTTAAAGCAATTGCTGTTATTTCGCGAGCGAAGGATCTGATCCGCAAATCAGTAGGGATTCCCTCTTTGAATAATCAGCGTTTGCCAATGAAATCGTTTGAAGCTTCCCATCGTCTGCCACTGTCTACCTCTGTAATACATCAGGCGATTTCACCTTCGTAACGCCACTCTACGAGTGAACGCAAATTAATCGCAAATGTTACAAAGAGAGGATGAAACTAATTCCAATCTATGTTCCGTTAATTTTAAATGAAGTAAGTTACTTGACTCTCCCATTAATACTTGATTACAAGGCCGTCACGATCTCTGGTCATAAATTATTTCCGTACACTGTCACGATCACGAATGAAGTCCTTTCACAGATATTACTTTAAAGAGATTTCTTAAATTGACGCATGTTGGTTGAATGACTCGTAAACACTTTCATATCCACTCCTTTAATGAATGTTAAATGGCTGTAGATGGTTTACTGAAATTACCTTTATAAAAGGAGCTTTGTGTTTAAATGATATCTGAATAAGTAGATTATTTGGTTTCCATCCTGGATTGCCTCTTCATAAATGTCGTTACTGTATTATGAAGGAGTATCAGATTAACTTAGGATACCAATCTCTGTGGGAATAGATACCCTTAGAATCCTTTAAAAAGATAGCATGATTGTTTATAGAAGTTATAAGAGGTGACCTTTATTTATAAGGCTGTAGCTGTAATTTTGAGTTTATTTAGTCGCCTTCACTTTGGCTGAACAATTTACTCCCGATCATCTATTAATCGAAATTAATTCATCATTTCTTCGTCGTAAATTACTAATGATTTCCAAAAGAAAACCTGTTCTTATTGAACATCAGCTGAGTTAGTAGTGCAGTTCCTGGAATCGTTTTCACTAATGTGGTTTTAGTATTGCAGTTGCGTGTACGTATGTGTTGATGAGCTGTTCTCCGTCAGTTGACGAGTAATCTTCAGAGGCGAAGTATGGATTCTTTGGTTTTATCCTCTGGATTACTTTCTCTCTTCAGTTTCAAAACCATAGGTAATCGCTTTTGCGAAGCCATTCTCTTCATTTACCATAAACGGATTTAAACTTCCACATTTCAGGATATTACTGTGCGAATTTTTATACACTTCCATTCAGTTTGTAGGGTTACAATAATGCGATTTTCGTAATGGAATTTAAAAGTTCGTTTTTGTAGTAGTAGTGTAAGCCTTGGTGTTTGAATTACCTTGATGATTTTAAAATTTTTAAAATTTCTTAAATTTTTTTTTTATTATTTTAAATATTCCTTTTTCTTTGAATATGCACGTTGAATTGCGCCCTTTCGTCCTTGATAGTGAGGTTTAATGTGCGTTTGTACTTGAAGTTATTAACTCTTTATAGATCACCCTCGAATCCTGCAAATATTCACTTTTCCAAGCAATTTTACTGTCATTGAATACATATAGTGCGTCTAGATTTGGCTTTCTCGTCCTTCGTTGCGTTGCTTATTATTATTTTATCTTCATCTGTAATATATTTTGCACTGCTATTTCGAATCCTCTTACTCCTAAATCTTTTCACGGGTAGACATTGAGTATGAAAAAAGCTAAAAACAACTACTTCGTTTAATGCTCCTTCCCATTATGTCTTTGGATAACTGCTGAAGTGCGCACATAAGTTTGTTGGTATTCACTTAAATCGCTAAAATCTGCGGAAGTTTCGAGCATTTCCTTTGTAGAGACAAATCATTTTAAAGATTTTTAAAGGGTGTATCGGTAAGCTTTCACGTACTCCTTTTCATTCTGCATTTCCTGCCTTCAAAGGATGCCGCGTACAAATGGCCATTCTGTCGTGGCTCTGATCCCATATCCGTTTAGTAACAGCTGCATTGTATTTTTAATGGTGGATGTAGCGGTGGAAATTTTATGACCCAACTTAACATTTTTGGAGTGCGATGTTTTATGTACATATGGCGTGCATTCGCTCGGTGAATAATCCTTTGATAAAGAGCGTGCATCTCGTTTGAGGAAGCGGGAAGATTATGTATGTGTCGCACTTTATGGAAGATGAGAAGGAATAATGTATGGCTCGCGGCCCTACTACCGTTTCTTTTATTAGCCTTGTTTGTGGAATTATATTCATTTGATGTGAATTTATATACTATATCTATCCTATAGATCTTGTTGATGGAAGGTTTTGAGTGGTTTATCACACCTCATTCCAGTTTTTTTTTCTATAAAAGGCATCACACGATATGCGACCTGGAGGTTTTCGTAGCTTTGTAACACTTTCATTTGGTTTGTTCCTCATTAATCATGCATTTATATGTACTAAGTATTTACAGAAAACCCTAATTTTTACTTATTGACACAGGGGTTTTTTTATTTAAATTTCACATCATTAAAATTAGATTCATCTGGGGACAATGCCTTTCAAGATCGACTAATTGTAAATGGTGTAATTTTATCTTTATTAAGTATATTTTTTTTTCGAATTAATCGACAGGGAGGTCTTTTTTTCTAGATTTTAGTAGCTTCACTGAATTTAGTCATTCGCTTTTTAAAATCTTTATTGATAGTATTATCAACTTATAAGCGTTATTGTTGATTATTAAGTGTATTGGAGGTATGCATTTGCGATCTTTCAAAATATTTTAAGTCGTATTTTAACTCATAGGGTTATTGTGTATAATTTCTCGAATTAAAATAAATAAATTTTCTTTTTATTTCATGTGTAAATGGTACAATAAAGCCTCGTCTTCCATTAAAATAGTTTATAAATAATATATTTTTTAGTATCACGCAATGGAGCATATCAGCCCATTCTCGCACATCTCTGCTTTTCCACTTGTCACCGTTACGTTTTCATTTAACTGCTCTTTTCCTTTTATTTCCTACTCCACTGACTCTTTCCAGTCATTTTGAGCGTATCTTTTGCGTCGCGTCCAGTTCTCGGGATTCCCGATTGATTTTCCTTCCCAGTACTGGGATTTTCGCGATTCTTCGTACTCTCGAAATCTCGTTGCAAAATCGGAATTCGCCGCTCAGAAGCGTGATTGTGATTGAGAGGAATTCGAATTCACTGATTCATGCGCTTTCCCGTCCCCTGGAAAATGTCCTCTGGCTATTTTCGTCAACGTTCTTTGACTCATTAATCTCGTTCGCTATTATCAATTACTGGGAATCATCTCGTTTTTTGTTTACAGGATTTGGGAAGTGGGATGGCTCTCCGGAGGAGGATGAGTGGTCAATATTTTTCGGGATTAAAAATTACGAGGAATATCGTGCGATCATTGATATATTCTAAGTGGATTTTCCCGGGCTAAAGGACAACAATTTCTTTCATGCTTAAGGACATTAGAGATTTGTTTTTAATGACTAATAATTTACTTATGATTTCTGTGCGGATCTATAGAATATGCGGATATCTATAGAATATGTGGAACGATAAGAACTTTGGAAGATAAGAAATAAAGCCTAAATATAATTCTGTAAAGCGATGGGTGTTCCCACCGTGTTCTATGTGGAACAAAATTTTTGATAACGAAACAAAAGGTCCTAAAAAATGTAATCATCGGAAATTTCTCCGATCAGATTAATGAATGCACTCACTAGTAAAAACTAGTCGTTCAGCCCATTAAAAATTAAGTTGAAGATTTCGAAGCGAAATGGAAGGAATATGTGTTGTAGATCACTACGGGGAGATTCTCTGTGCAAGCAACTGATTGTGGATATGAAGCCGTTATTTTGTTTCATATCATTCAGTCTACTTATAGAGGCTGTCATAGTTCGAACTTGACGTTTACGATGTGGTTTTCCGAAGGCTTCTATTAGGCCATTATTTGCTCTTCCATGTACAATCGAATCCCTTTCAATTCCATTTCCAGTTGTGGTATTTTCCTCTCAACTCCTTCATTTAGTCGCTCGCGAATAATCTCCCGGAGAGAATTTCCATAGGCGAAATAGGAAGTAGTTTTACCATAAATTCCACGCCGTTCGACGAGTCTTAGATTTCTTTATCCTTTAGTAGATGCATGCATCCCGCGGCTTCAACTTTGAAGATTTGCTTTCCTTTTCCTGGGTTGCTGGTATTTGTCCTCGAACACCATATATCGGATAAAAATGTCGAACGATAACCGGGAAATAAAAATCGCCGCTACCTTCTTAAAACAACTGGGTGAATGCGCTTGGCTGAGAATGGATAACGGGTTATGTTGCCGTTGTTTTTTCCCAGAGTCGGGGAAACTCTGTTTCCACGTACTTTCCGCCTAAACGCTTTCTTCGGGAAACTTAATTGGGGCATTTTCTTCCAATTTGAGTGATTCTTTCTCAGCGAAAGATTTTCCATTGTCGTCGCGGAACATATTTGTCGAACAGTTATGCAGTTAAGATGTGAAACTGCGGTATTGCAGGGAACTTCTGCGGGACTCTCGACCGCAATCCATTCCGAATCTCATATAATTTTGTATTTTCTTCAGCGAAGTAGCGTATCGAAGTATTTGTGAGGAGAGATACAAAAAATAACTGGTGGTAACCTACCATGTTATGCTGTTAGCGAGACCTAATACGAAAATAAGCGCCTGAATTTTATAATTTCGTTGGTGGAATCGCACGCCGAATCTTTGCTTGTTTTTAAAAATGATAATATAAAAATTAAAGCCTATTTTGTCCATTGAGAAATTGAGATTCGCTGAAAATACAACCTAAAACGTTTATGAGCAAAAATGAATGTAATAACCCGGTATGAATGGTATGTATTAAGAAGAAAATCTCGGAAAGACGGATGAGTAATGATTTGATTATTTATCACCTATAGTACATGGGCGTTATCTATACTTTGGAGTCTTCCTAATGAAGATAGATAATCAAATTCGACTCCAACCGCCCTGGAATAGCTCGATGATTTGGTTATGGCTGAATCCTAAGCGTTTTCTCTTGTTTTGGTTTCACATCGATATGGCGGCCATCCTGTTTTACGATGAGCGCTCCAAAAAACAAGAGCAGGAGGCCGTAGACCTTGAAACACCTTGCTCTCAACCGTCTACCCATTCGGAGTATAGGTAGGCTGTGAAATGAAAAGGGTTATTCGGAGTATAAAGGCAGTAGAAATGATCTCAGCTCATATAATAGAAATATAGCGTTATCATCTTAAATGGTGTAATTTGCCCCTTAATTTTATGGATTCGTAGTAAAACTATTCTAAGAATATGATTAGATGTTGAAGTCATTGACTTTCTTTTTGGGGGATACTCCGATGTTATCTTCGTATCCTTGTTTTCGTTTATCAGCGAATGAAATTGGGAATAATAAAGCCTCAGCTGGAAATAAGGGAAAGGCGATGCTGATTGTTTTCGATCTGTTAATGATGAATTCCTTGGATCTTTTGTCTGACGTCTGTCTCATTTTACAGCTAAGTATTCATTAAATAATTTTTGTTAGCTGGTTCTGTCGAGAAAAATATTTAATATAATCCCCCCAAGAGAAGTTAAGTCAGTTTTGATTACATTTTTCCGGGTATTTACTCTACTAAGGGTTGATAATTTAAAGGACGAAAGGGAGAAACAAAAATAAATTTTTACGCGGTTAATTTAATAATATTCGAGATTTTTTATCTAATAATTTTAAACTCTTATATTTATTTTGGACTAAGTTGGTCGTAAATAACTTAAGACAGTTTTTCAGTTCCAACAGCAATCTTTATTTGTGTCTCTCCGTACCTTCCACCTGCCGACTGCTGGTTTCAAATTTCTTAATTGTCCATCTTTTAATAATCAGCATTATATCGTTAAGAATGATATAATTCATTGTTTTTACGAGGACCCTAATCTTACAGAGTATCAACGGAAAATTTCATTGTCTATTTTCGAAAAAATATCGAAATCTCCGAATTTTAATGTCTTTATTTTATGGTTTTATCGCTTTCGATGGTTTTATAACCCTGGAAAAGGGACGCATCCCTTATTCAACCGTTCATGTTTGCGGGATTGTAGTTATTTAATGGGAAGTAGTTATCTACTGCGCAGTAAAACCCAATCGGAAATTCTCAGAATTCTTCGCGTGGGGGCGGATGTTGAGGTCATTGGTTAGCAGCCGTTGCTTCGAATAGGAACTCCCGATAGATGTCTGCCCATTCATTTGCTCGTCAGATTCGGAGTCTTGCGTGAGAGATCTTTTCTATCCGTTTCCTATTTCCTAGAAATTCTCCTGACTTCTGCGGTTCACGCCCCAACAACATTCTTCGCCTTTCGGATGTTGTCGAGAAAGAAAGACGAGCCTTCGTTTTGGCAGACTTCTTTAGAAGAGGAGAGGAGAAAATCTTCCGATTTCGTAAGAATTAATTACAGCCTCAACGGTCCGATGGAATTTCATACGATACTAGACCTTCCAAGACGTGACCACCTTGTTTCATGGAACGTTACTCTTTGTGAATGAAGGAGGTTTTTACCTGTTCCGTAATGTTGATCATTTTTGCTAATTGATATAATTTGAGCTTTCGTACTATAAATATTTGTCATATTATGCGCGAGCGATTTATGAATGCAATTAAGATTAGATTTGTTTTAAAGAGGCTAGATTCAGGAATTGTCAATGCATTAATTACTCTTGCTTATTAGGGTCATTTTGAAATTATTTCATCTGTTTAATAATAGTATTTGCGATTTAATTCATTAGGACGATGTAAATATTTATTTTAATCTGTTTTTTGACGATTTATTATACTTTTAGTAACCAGTCATCGACCATTGTTTATCGAAAATCAGCATTCATTATTTCTGCGATAATTACGTTGTAGCTATGTTCAAATTAAATTATGGTAATTTTCGTTTTTAGTTCTACCTGCCATAGCATTTTATTAGCTTTTGCATACGACTGAAACATGTTACATCTTATTGCGGGAAAACTGATCAACTTAAGGTATCGTTTCAGATAGCCTTTTGTATCATGTTCGAAAGTATGTTCATGAAAGAAATTGTCTGTAATTTCTATATAACTGTATGTTCTGTCGTTTTCACAGAAGTAGACAAAAAGGAATGTATGGATGGAAGAACCCCCTGTTACTCTGTGAATCCGTAACAATAATTTGTATAGTGTTGAAATGCATACAAGCGTTTCTCTTTCAGAAGTTCCAGAAATAAATCTTTCTTCTACCGTTTCGAAATTTCCGTAGTCTTGTTTGTGCATTTATGTTTGTGCTTCTTTTAAGGAAAGAAAGTCCCAGTTTCGAAATAAACTACTTCGTGCATCATCCTTGAATTTTATGAAATACTTTTATAATCTGATGACATTCATGAACATATAGTACCTGAATACGGTATCATCATATTGATTATGAATATAATTACTTTTTTGAAGGTTATTGGTAAAATTAAACAATGTAATTTAATTATTATAAGCTGTTGATTTTCAACATTAGTAAAATACAATTAAGAGTGATTTGTTGTATTTAATTTAATTACGTAGGAACATATTCATTGTTCAAGCTGAAAATCCCGTATAAGTTTTTAGCGGTATCTCTGTTTTTACCCATAGAGTTGATGCAACTCTAGGCGTTGAATTGCAGATGTTTTATGACTCACATTACCCATCAATAATCAAACGACCGTCAGATTAAATCGCACCAGATGATGCATGCAAAGAGAGAATGTCTTTATTTGTTTGAGGAATTGGAATTTAAGGTCGTTCTCGAAGCAGCCAGCGTTGAAAGAGTTCAACGCAAAAAGTCGCGCATTGCGTTATGGCTTGGCGAAGATTTCCTACTTTCAGGAAAATCCGGCTTTCGTAGAAGGAACAAGAATATGATATTGCGCATTCAGGTTCTGTAGAGTCAGTTAACTCGCCAGAGGATTCAGATGCAATGGAAATTGTGTCGTATGCTGGAATTGCTGTTTAGTGTTTGTTTTGGAGGAAAATGTGATGAAATGTGGAAATTTGGGTAAATTGAGCTAGTTCGAAGTTTCTCAGTGACGGTGACGAATTCTCGGAAGGTTGTGATACATGTTTCGACGGTCCATCTTTGCAACAGCTGTTCTATGTCGGAATCGCTCTTGAAATGAGATTGAACAAAGAAGATCAAAGGTTCTTCGTCTGTGTTTCAGTTTGGCTAGAATTGTCTTGATTTCATAATGTTCCGCGTATTTTGTTGGCGGGTTCATTGAGCGATGGTAATTATTAATATGAACTATCAAGAGATACTCTCCAAAAGTTCCCTAAAAAAATCTTCCTTTCTCAATCTATAAATATTTTTACAGCTCTTTAATATCATAGATAATTGTGATAAAATTGTATTAAGATTAGCTAAGACATTAAAGAACTAAAAATATTAGCTATGATATTGAGCTAATAGCAAAAAGTTATTGTAGAAACTGTTTAAAGGTGAAAGATCAGAAAAAATCTCTCCCTAGGACTTGCTACTTCCTTCCCTTGTAATTGTAAACTTCCGAAAGGATATACGTTGGCACATCATTCTAACGCTTTCTACTCCCATGTATTCATAATTGTCTAGATTATTTTCATCATATGCACCTCTAACGTGACACGAAACAGATGTCCCGCTTAATTAACCTCTCACAAGGCAAAGTGAAATGGTAGTACTGATGCTGACCATATGGCCGTAATGATGGAATTAGCTACAAAATTATTTTCAACAGTTGTCGATTTTCAACTCATGAGTTGGAGAGAACGAGTGGGCGCTTCGCAAAGGTTATAGGCATCGATGTGTAATGCGCTAACCATTCGTAACATTTCCTCGACTCCTTTCCTTCATATCCCGCGTTTGTTCTAACGGACTTGGGCCATACTCGACGTAACAATGGGGCACGTGGGTGCACGAACACCTATCGTGAGGCCCTGTGTGCGACACTCGGTTCGTTGCCTCGTCGTGCATCCTCTTTCATATGCGAAGTCCCAAGGACGCATTCGTCAGTGGAAGATCCTTCGGTCGCCATGCTGGATGGAGACGCCGTCTGCTGGAAGAGGCAGGTGTAGAAGGAGGAGGTCGCTGCCCCTTTTTCCCAAACCACTTCAACTGTTTCATTCCTTTCGTCATCCTCTGGCTGATCATTCATCAGCGCCGGCCGAGGAAGGATATTTTCCTAAGTAAACAAGATGGTCCAAGTCACTCGCATATATTAATCTTCGGTTACGCTCTCGAGGGGTTTAGATGTTTCTGGAGAGGTTTTTTACCCGTTCTGTGTGTTTTGCCACGTGAAGGAGCTGGTGTCGCGTAGCCCACGTGTGCGATAGTCGGTAAAGATGTAAAATTGTACGGATCGCCGGAGGCTGTTGACTGAGTGATTACCGTTGGTTTTTCGTACCTTGCCAGGATGGGTTCGAGTGTACTGATACACAGTTGCGGATTTTGGTTTTTCTTATGAGGGGTGCAGTGTTGAAATTTATGAGTTTAGTAGATATGTCTAACGAAGGTAAAAATATACATGTATTACTTCCCCATTTATTTTACAGTATTACAGTGCAAAGGTAAACATCAACATAGCATGAGTCATTTTATCTTTGATTTCAGTGGTAATCATGTACTTTTGTCTATAATTATTTAATAAAGGTGAAATGAATTATGATTTCCCGGTTTTATTCTTTTTTAATTAGTGATTTCTTAAATCCAGTTAGTCATACGTCCTGGAAGAGAAGTCTTTTACCAAGGTGTGTAGTGTTACGCCCACGAATCTATTAGAGTAGTACTGTAGACTGATTAGGTACAAAAAGTATCTTATTTAGAAAGTTATCTTTCTGAGTTTCAAGTATTTATAATCGCTGGGCTGCAAGTTCTATGCGTTTTAAAATCCAAAATCTTAGTTCACAAAAATTGTGAAACGGGTAGATATACCGGTATACTGCTTCAAAACAGATTATTAATTATTTAGAGAATGATGTGATGCCTGGATATTACCATTGGAAACGTCATCGATTTATAAAATGAAATGTAACAACTAATCGGCTTTGTTAATAGTAAAATAGCTGTTGCGTGTGTTAAATCGACCATTAGGTACGTGAGAAATGCGACATTAAATTTATCCTAGGAAAGCGTGCATAATAGAAGCTCGTAAATTTTAAAATATCCCGTGGGAAGCAACAAGTGGTCGGATGTTTCGTTCCAGATCTTCAACGCTTTTTATATGTAACAGAAAATGAATAGAATGTGGAATTGCGTTAGTTTGAGAATACTTATTAGTGGCGACGTTGAGGTCGGATAATTAACGTAATTCTTTCGAAATTTCTATTAATTATTCGTTAGTCGTAAGTCAACCTCCTATAGGTTCTGAAATGCTAAATTACTCCAATATACATCCGCAAAACTGCAACCCTTCTAAGGGTCGTATGATATCGGTAGTATCCTTTATTTTTTGTCATTTTAATTTTTTCGAGCCCGTGTACAAGAGTACATCCTCTGAAGTACTCGTTAACGATTCCGTGTTCATAAGCATAGTTAAAAATACCGAAAAAATCATCGTTTGCCGGTACGTTCATTAGCAGTGTCACCGGCCGTGGTCATGTACTATAATATCGGCGGTTTAGCTTCTCCGCATGCCGTATCGTTAGTACTTCGATCTCTTTGAAGGCTCTCCATAATTGGCTATTCCTGCCTTCCGTCGTCGGGAAATACTCGAACGGCGCATCGTAATCGTTCGCAAAATCTCGCACTTGTGCACCTATGCAGTTCTTACGGCAATATCTGGCGTGTGTGGGATGTACCTGCCTCTCGATGGATGTACTCTCCTTAGGCAGAGAGCCTGCTCTTAGTCGCCTCATTGGTCGCAGCCATCTTTTTCTTCTTTCGTCCATCCAAGAGGTCATTGCCAAGTCCTCAGGGGTCAAAGTCTCCCTCTTGCCTCCCGGAGGCCGACCTTGGGAGGGGAGTGGCCCTCCCTTCTGCTCTCGCTACTGATCGACGGACCTGCATCTGTCCCCAAAATTATATGCTGTAAAGTCCACTCAACAGGAAACGGTTTAGTATAAGTTAAAGGTTGCGGTCATTATAGGGCTGTTCCATTTGGGAGGTTTTGTGATAGCCACCGATGGTCTTCATGGGAAGGCTCGTCATGGAAACACGGTCATTATAAGTTTTCTGCCCCTGGGTGGGTCCATATGTTCTTAGATTACCTACCGAATGCCATATCGTTCACCCCCCTGTAAATGATCCCTTAATTTGGATCATCCGAAGCCCTTTCTCTCTCATCTGTGTTTTTGTATATGCCTATTTTTCTTTCAAACGCATTTGGGACGTTTTTATTATGTTTATCAAATATATTTTCATTCTATATTAATTTTTTCTGTTAATTTTAATTTCTTATTTTTATCCCATTTAAGATTTTTAACCACGAATTAAGTCTACGGTATCTACGAACAGATCTAGTATATACTGAGTACTATCTACGTATATTTTGCAGCAAATATTATTTATTTATTATTTATTTATTTGACCCTTTATTAGGCGAGGTTAGGCCCGAGTGGGCCTCTCTTCCTCGTATGAAGATACATCGTTATAAAGATTCAAAATAATACTAAGAAAATAAAAAAAGAGAAAGAAAAAAAACGAAAAAGAAAGATTTGATTTAGTATTCAAGGCTTTGCATAAAGGATACGAGCCAGTGTAGCTTTATATTTCTAAGCATTATGTTTGTGCTGCAGAATGAGTAAATCCTAAATGAGTGTACAATTTCTTGTATGTTAATGCGGCGTTAAAAATTAATGCTAGCATTAAATCGTTATTTCAAATATATAACAACGGAATTAATTTCGGTAGAGTTTGTGTTGGAAATAATTACCTAAGTGGGAATTTGTATACTATATCGTAAAATAATAAAGAATGACGTTAAAATATATAAAAGCAGAAAAGGAAAAAGGAATATTTGGCGAAATTTAATAGCTAAATTACTTATCTCGAAAATGATACACATTCTCTTAGAAAAAAAATGACGATTTTAGGGGAGGAGAAAAAAGAAATTCGTCTGATAACTACTGATTGATTCTGGCGAAAGAGAGAAAACGTGCTCATAAAGGGAAAGGTAAAAAGCATTTACCTAAATCAAGTGAATATCGGTCAAAGCGTAATATCTCATCATAACTATGGCTTGGTGATATGAAGCTTGCCCAGAAAAAATTCATATTTTAGCTTGTGTGCTAATTCAAAATGGAATTAGGTCGCACCCTTTGCAGCGTTGCTTGCATTTTCTTTTCGGGTTACCGTGCAAGTACGTAGCTTCGAAAGCGATAACAGAAATGAAGTAACGGTGTTTGCCCAAACAACATGCGGATTTATGAAGAAATTTCTCCGTTATCCCTAAAATCCTTGGCTGGTCTGAATCGCAGCATCGCAAACAAACGTGGGCTTAATGCGGAGAATGCAAACGAAGTAGCGTGAGGAAAGTTAGTACGCCCTCTGGTTACTCAACGTGTTCAGGAGAGATTGGACCATGTTGGAGCATATCAGATAATGTAATATTCCGTAGGAAGTGCTCTAGTAGGTTATTGTTAAAGCTTTCGGAGAGGTTTTGGGTTCATGCATTCAGTCTTATGACAGAGATAGGTTATCTGTAACATGCAAGGTTTTCAAGTCCAACAACGATTCGTAACAATGTTTCACAATCAGGCAAAAATATCTCGATTAGTATTGACTTCACTTTTTATGAACGAGAGAGTTTATTTGAAGGTGATAAAAATCGTTCGATTTTATTAGTCTTATTTCATGTGGATAATAGTATATTTTCTATTATACTGTAAATTCTTTTGTCTGGACGTTATAAAATTATCAAATACTTTGTTTATTTATCTTTTGCGAAAGCTATTTATTTAAAAATGTTGGTAAGATTGTTCCATTTCAGAAGTCTTCGAGGAACATCAATCACAGCTTACAATTAGCGATATAGAGTACAAGCCTAAGTATTTACAACTTCTGTCAATAATCTTATTTTATTTTGAACTTTGAATAGTACTTAATCTGTGTTGCTTTCTGGTAATTTTAAGTTCTCTCTCTTGTTAAACACTGAAGCTAGAGGTAATGATTTTAGCCGCAGTACCTTTTATGACAGATCATTAACTAATATAATGGTGGAAGGTGTTAATTTCCTCATGAAAGTCATAAAAATGTGACTTGCGAGAACAGGAATGAATCTGACGCAATTCAGATAAGATCGTAGTAATTAATTAGTTTTCGTCTTTAATGTATTGATCGCTTATACGAGAAGGAGCTTAATAATTACCTCGTTGTAATTTTATATACAGAGCCGATTCATTCTCATTTGCGATTTTAGCTAAGGAGTACTCAGTTCTGTATATCAAATCTTAAAAAATGCCGTATTCAATTCCATTCTTTTTGATAACTCGTAATAGATGAATTTGAAAATTATTTTATATAAAATTGTAACTACTCTTACCTTTAGCTGATTTATCTTCATTCAACTGAAGTTAATAGTCACGCGTATGCATCATTTATGACAGTGAAAAGTGTGAAATCGAGAACTTCGTTAGTCATTAATCACTTAAATACATTCCTGGACCTGGAGTACTCGCTCATTCTCCTTCTACGCAAATATCCAATGTCTTTCGCTCAGCAAATACGCGCATCCGGAGAGAAGGAGATCCACGGATTTGCGTAATCATGCCTTTTGCGGATCTCTTTCGGTGAGTCATTTGACGGACCCCACTAATAGGGTCCTTCGGAAGAGACCCCAACTTGACCTCGAAGCTTGGTCACCGATGGAAAGAGACAGAGGAAGGCGGAAGTGTCAATTGACTTCCTGTTCTCCTCCAGATGGCGCCGCTTTCGGTTACTTACGGGCGGATGCAATCTCTCCGTGAAACACCTTTGTGTCCTCTTTCACCGCCCCCTCCTCTTCATTGTGGACTTTCTCTTCCTTTTTGCCGTATTTCCCCCATTACTCAGCCTCTAAAGACGTCCAATTTATCCCGTGGTACGTCGTTCGAGTGGGAGATGTCCGTTTATGACCGCGAAAGAAAGCAAGGTCGTATTTGCAGATACCCCATAGCCTTGCGGAGTATGAGGAATGAGTAATAATTAAATTAAACTCGCACCACCAATTACCTACCAATCTGACTTAACTAGTCGAAAGGTCACGAAAGGTTATCTTGAAAATCTATTTCAAATTTACAGGGAATAATATGTCAAATGTATTTTTGATATTGTTCCAAATATATTTTAATTAGCAACTTTGGAAAATATTTTTGAGTGTGCTTTAGAAAATGATTGTTGTTGAATTGTGGTTTTAAAAAAAGAGATGAGTGAACGAAGTAACAAGACTGGTAAAGAATCCTAAAAGAGGTATTTGAATTTGAGCAGTTTAACATACGTATCATATCTCTTACAAATTTAATCTAACATGGCTGTACTTCGTGAAACGCCATTTTGAACAAGTAAGATGAGCAAAATTTGTATGTTTCACAAGCTTAAGTTTGTTTTCAAAAACAAGTTTGTGAAACATACAAAGTTTGTTCTTCTTACTTGTTCTTACAAATTTTACAATCTGATGAAATTCCCAAGGAAGATTTTTTGCGGGGTTTTATAGTTAAAACATACGTTCGGTGATATCGTATTTATGAGTGCATATGGAAAGTAATTTTATTGATTTTAGCTCCCGTAGATTACTGTGGTTTTGTTCCATTTCTAATGAAAGAATGTTCTCTTTTTGATTATTCTTTGATTTGGTATCTCAGAATATTATTTCGGACTATTTTGATCCAAACCATCTATATCATCTAAAGCTTAAAATCGATCTATAATTTAATAACAGACACTAGACTTTCGTCTTTTATATGCTCGGTTTTGTCTCTTTGAAATTTTTATTGGTAGCCGAAGAACCACGTTGCACGTCCCAATTCATCATGACTATAGATTTAGTTGTTCCATTTATTTCAGAACCTATATTTTATCCGCCTGGATTTTTTCGCGAAATCAACTTTCCGCTCTCAAATAAAACTTACGGGAATATAGGTCGTCTCGACTTTAGAATCAGCCCTTTTGTGGTGATAAACACGGAAGTCTCCCGTCGAGAATTTAAATATCGTCTTTCTCTGCAGATATTTGCGGTTTTCCGTGCCCGCGCTGAATGAAGGAAAATCCTTTGCCCGCACTGACTCAGTGGACATGAAATCGCATGAAATTCAGCGACCTTTCCATTTAGCGAACTCATACGCAGTTCGCTTCGTTCTCCGACACCCCTTTCCCCTCTCCTATTTATTTGCGGGCTCTCCGGTGCGGTCGTCTATCCTCAAGTACCCTGCGGGACCGCGTCACGTGATTGCGGGCTTTTAATTCCGGCTTACTTGTCCGAAAGAAAATTTAATTCTGTGTTTTCTCCGTGAAGGAGTGCATTCCGGCGTATGTGTTATGGATCGATTAGTCCGTTTCGGAAGCTCGGTGACATTTCGAGCGGAAGCATGGTTTTGGGCGCGGCGTTAATGGCCTTTTTGAGAAACCTCTGACCCCTTTCGGGCTTTTTTAAAAATTAAATCGCTCCTTTGCAGCCACCGTACGTGCACGTAATATGCGAAAAAGCGCCACGGATTCCTTTCATATAGAAATTCGTGTCAAAGCGCAGTTGTCCTCCAGGGGGGCGTTTTTGACGCTTGTTTCTCACTGCGGTCCCGTACCGCATTCTGTTCCGGCGTCCTATATTGCTGCTGTGCTGGGAAGGAGAAAATTTGGCAAACTTCGTTTAGTTCTCTCTAGATGTTTAGCTTCTGGCTGAGGTTCTAATTTTCGGCTTATCTGATGTACGCGGATTATGCGGTCCTTCGAGTATTTTAGTGTTTAAATTTTATCAGGCAGTTATTGTGGAAATACATTACGATAAGTTGGTCTCTGGACAGCCAAGTGGGCAACTACGTTACATTATAGTAAATGCTCCGAGATCGCTTTTGCTGAAGTAATAATCAGGATAAATTAAACCAGGAAATGAAAATTTATCCCAGGCCGGATACGGTCACCTTGAAGATTAAACTACAGCTAGACGTTATTTCTATTTCGTTTTAATAAAGGTCCAATTTATCGTTAATTTTCTTCACAATGTATTATAATGTATTAGAGATGCCAATTTATTTTTGATGAAGTCGCTAGGAATGCTCTAAAAAGTCATACTAGTACCGATTTGTCGTTAAAAATTGATAAGAAATTATGCCTTTGGTTCGCTTTTACAAATGTTATATCAGTCCACATATTGAAGGAATCGAACAAGTAAAGTCGTTTATCAAGTGAACGTTATGCTATTTTGGTTTATGAGTAAGTAAACAAATCTATGCTGCTAGCATCTGGAAGAGTACATACGTAACAGCACATGCTGTGTGGAATGCATGGTGTCGCTGAAATCGAGAAAATGTCTCTAAAAGAAATAAAAACTGCTAGATCTAGCAATAAAATTGCTGAATTGGCATTATTTAACTTATTTTCTCGGGAAAAGGTTTCTTTCAAAATTCATCCTACTCGGATGAAAATTTATCCATTCACGTCCGTTAAAATGTTTGCTTATCAGTGCATATTTATTATTTTGAGCTCAAATTGATGGAAGTGGGTATAAAGACTATTTTTTTATGATATGCGCAGTATGCTATTCTGATATCAACAGCAAAATTCAGATAGGATAGGGAACTCGGTGGAAATTTCGCATCCATTTCAGCGAAGTTTTTTGTGATATTCCTATTAACTCGCCTTCATTATATTTGAAAACATTCCAGCGTTTATGCGCCACTGAATGCATGAAACGCTTCCGAGATCGGAAGATCTCCATTTAATGTATAATTCACCATTAAAAGTGGCGGATGTTTTTAATATTTTATGTCAGCACTCCGTTGAAAAATCCCACAGCGATTTTCCAGGCAGAACTCGTTATGAAAAATCAGTGCAAAAAGCGCTCGATGTAAATAACTCGCGGAGAGCGGAGTGCTTTCCATGCGCGTCACATCTTGGATGCTTCTCCGTGATCTATCGTTCTTTGACCCCAACGTGCACCTTTTGTTATTTGACAAGTGACGTGTCGCTGACGTGTTTATTGCACGCTGTCGCAATCGTTTACCGATGAAAAATCTGGAGTCGTATTCCCTCTACTATGGGCGGAGTGATGTCAGCGAATATTATGAGGGTATTCCAACGGTCATTGTGCTCCTTAATCGCTTCAAAGGGTCTTTCTATATAACTCCAACAGGGCGATGATCTTCCCTCTTTCAAGCTCAAGTTCCTCTCAAAAATCCGGGAAGATTTCGACAGCAAATTTGATTTTGGGAGATCGGGGGTATTCTTACCATGGAGAGTGACCTGGATTTTGAGCTGGTTAGGACCACGGTTCCGTCATCTCCTTGGTCAAAGGATTAAGTCGACTACTGCAGGGTGATGGCAGGAATGGGTGCGGAAGATGCTGTAGTTATTCGCTGGGGCACTACCTTTATATTCAAGGATTATTTCTGAAAGCGACCTTTCCGAAAGCAGATTACGATGGATTTAACATTAAAAGCACTAGGCGCAAGCTGCAATATCGCTAATAAAGTAATGAAGTACGTTTTGTCAAATTATAATAAGCATGATCTTTTGTCCTCTAAAGGCCTCTAAAGTTGTTCTTGCAACTAGGGCCTCTGATTGGTGAAATTCGTTTCGGCATGCATAAGTATGTTTATCCGTTTACATTTGTTTATAAACCTCAACATGGAAAATATTTTGATGAATAGCGTGTATACTATTTCCATAAATTTTTATTATTTGACGAGTTTCAACGTTACTAAGCTATCGTTAGGTCATTAATAAGTTCAAAATTCAAACAGATGCATAAACAAGCTTGAATGTTAAACATGTCAGTGACTATGCAATGGCGAAACTGATCATCAAATAACAAAAATATATAAGAAAATCGTATAAATCGTTTTTCATCTAACTGTTGCAACAACAGCTCGGCCATTCATTTTAGTAAACATTTCATAGTATTTCCACGATCTCTGTTTTAGAAACTTCTTCATATTTTCAGAAAAACTCATTTTTGTGTAATTGGGAGAAACATTTCCTTATAAGGCCTCTTGTTTATGAAATGAGCTGCAGTCACGTCTTAGTTGTTGAAGATCTTAATTTATTCCCTGTAGGTTCTCCAGGAAGTACTCTAGTCCCGAGAAAAGGTATCCTTACATGGCAGTGGGAGGATCGCGTCATAAAAATCTAGGAAAGCAATAAAAGGGGGAAACCCTTAAATGTACACAGATTGTCTTAAAGGTCCTTGCCTCGGGTTTATTTACGTTTGACCTGAAGAAGTTTATCTTATCTGAATGTCAGGAATCGATAATCCTATGTGGGATAGGGAAGAGAGTATTTTTATCTTGGCTCAGATAGGCCACTTAAATGAAATCGTACAAACTCCTAAAGTGCTACCGAAAGTAAATGTTTTGAGTTGATATGACGGGTCACCCCATGTCTATGACCTTCGAGCCGGTTATCTTTGAAAGTTATGTATTATTGCTTTATTTTTACTTCGGCGAAGTATAAGCAAACTTCCATTGGTTCTTCATTTCCTAGGTTTACTATAGTTATAAGATCCTATAAATAAATCTGTCTAATGCTTCAGGGGGTAGGGAGTGTCACGAAAATTGCCAAGGTAATTTTTTCCATCGATGGCGAAACCCTTGATGATTATCGACAAAATGAAAATATTTTAAGTCAAAATTATTATTTTAAAGTATATGGCACACTGCCATGATGTTCTTATAAAGACGTTTTAGGAGATGAATTTTGAAAATTTTTACATAAAACTTCGAAGTGAATTTAGAAAAAATGAAAATCTTACTAAAATGAAATTAAAATGTGTAGTTTAGAATGCATATGATAAAAAGTTTAATTTCAAAGCGATCAGAATCTGATTTTTGGATATATTGTTACCTCAAACATGTGGAATGTAATTTGTCTATGATCGAGATTTAAATCGAATTAAGTAGTGTGTGCTTGCTTACGCGTTGCATTCTGTAATTTTCGCCAAATAACAATTCATTCCCAAGTAGGATTTTTCGATTAGTAAAGCTGTGAATCGTCGCTCTAGTTTAAAAATTTATCCATCCTTAATTTCTCCCATCTACTATATCTTCGCAATTATTTTTAGCGTACGTATGCAGTTTACATATGCGGCTGTTGGAAGAACCGTTCGTGAATATTTCAACCATTAAATACGGCGTCTAGTGTTTGTATAACAGCGGGCAAAAAAGCGGCGCGCACAGTTTGAATTATTTCCTTTAATGTAGCGCAGCATCAGGGGATCCATCGCCCGCCTCTTTTATTTATCGCTCGACATAATTGAAAGTGCCATTCTACGTCTCGATCGTTTTGTGCAGAGGATTCGAGCCCCTGGGAGAGCCGCAGCCGCGCCGGACCCGCGACGGCGACTCGAATGCTTTCTTTCGCCATCCGAGATCCCTTTTTCTATTCAGACCGTTCTTAATCCGAAAAGGAATGCGTGGGGCGAATTAAATTTCAATGGCCGCGTTTCTTTATCGAAAAATGTCGATTTTTTGCTCCGGAGGGAGGTTTTCTTCATTTCCGGAACAGGCGCCTTTCTTCTCGTTAATCTCGCTCCCTTTTCGCCATTCCTCTCCTTTCCTCTAATCCATCTCCTCGTTCTCATTATCCTGCCTTCGCTTCCGTGGATTTTCCGGGCCATTTCCTGTCCTCGGGAAATCTTTGTTCCTCTTCAGTCGATCGAGTCGACCCGAAATCGCGATCTAGTTCGCAGTTCGCCATGTCTATCCAGTAAATGGATATCAGTTCTTTTCTTCGTTTGATAGTTCCATTACCTAATTGCCCCGCGTTATATTCCCAAAGCAGATTTTCAGTAAAATTTTTAAATTATAAGCTATTTCAAGTGGAAAAGCGGGATGGAAATTTTGACCCTTAGATGATTAAATTTACTCTTGGAGTTTTAGGGACTAGGTATAGATTTAAAAGCACTCGATCACATTTATCGTTTCTTCCAATTAATTTTTTTCTATTATTTAAAATAGCGAAGCTTCGAATCTAATCATCCTAATGACGATCGGAGATATGAAATACTTAGCTGCAATGCCCAGGTAATGGCATTTCACTATGCGGAGTATTAAAAGAATTAGTGATGAAGCTCGCTTCAGCTATCGCATGGTTCATTCCAATAATTCTGCCACAGAAGGATGTGAAAGATGGAAGGTTTTAAGTATCATTGGCTATATCGCTTTACTCCTTGATTTGTACAGAAGACCTCCTGATTTCTTTTTCACGTTTAATTAGACGAAGTGCCCGGAAATGGAGATGACGTTTGAAAAGGCTTTGGATAAAATCTAATGATGAGATCTACGTGAACGTTTCTAAAAATAGACTTCAGGAAATGTGTTGGAAGTGTTTGATATTTGAAGCGATAAAAAATTTTAATACCAACGTATTGGTGTATTAATTAAAATTTAAAAGGCTTTCATGCAAATCTCTATAAATGAGCGCTTTGAATTTTCGTGTTAATGAACGATCTTTTATAAATCCAAAATTTGCAGAACTGAGCTTTCACATATTTTCGTGACAGCTTAATTCATTCCTGAAATTTTACAAAGTAATAGCTTTTGATTCGGACTCTCTAGTAAATTAATTAGAACGAAATTTCAAATGCTTTTTCATTAATTGTGAAGTTAATCTTCCGCATTCTGTTTGATCTCCCTATCATTTTTATTCGAAGTTCGGCCTTTATATATGCATTAGAGAAATGAATAGAATATTCCGCTCACACTTGGAAATGATTAATAAAGAATTTTGACTTTTCTAATTAGAAATTTTCTCTTATTTATTCTTGCTATTATAAATGTTAAAATATTGTACTTAGAATTAACGATGAAATTGAGCGACTTTGTTCAAAAGTTCGAAAGAAGGCAGTTAATTTTCGGTATGTATGCAAAGGTTTACTGATTGGGAAGAGTAATCACACAGTGCTGGATCTCTTAACGTAAGAAAGTTGACTTAAAGCATATGTTGCTCTTAAAGTTTTCATCGCTCAAGAAGTGAAAGTTAGTTTCCAAATAGTTTAAAGTCCTCGTTCGGGAACTATCTACTTGAATAACATGAATGTATTCTTTTATAATTTAGTAATACTACATTCAATCACGTTAGAGTACCAAACGAGAAGTCAGCTATAATTTTAACCAATAAGAGGACACATACCACCGAATTCTCATTTACTTCTCGTAGAAATAACCGCAGCTCATTTGTCAGTCATTTAGCACCCGCTTAATTACTTTCCCTTAATAGCCTCACCGTTTTTATGACGCCGATCGCACAGATACCCTTGGAGAGGCTCTGGGAAGGTCATCCTTGGAATGTTCCGTCGTCAAGTACGCTTCCTGTTACATTCTTTCCTTATTTAGAGAGGGATGTCTCCTTCGGAATGCTTGTATTTTTCGGGAAAATCGATGAGGACATATCTTGCCCTCTTCGAGGTGCAATTTTCCGCCTTGGTTGCCTCGCTTCCCTCCGAGAAGCTTCTCATCGTTCACTCTTCGATCGATAGTGTGCCAAGAGACGAGGATTCCTTCCTCGCTATCACGACGTCTGAATTGGAAATAAATTGAACTCGGACCTAAAGATAAATTCTTTCATTCTCGGCTAAACCCCTCTCCCGTAAGGTTGTGTTCAATGCAGGCCGGGTGTCAGGAATGTTGAAATAAAATATCATGGGAGTTCGTCTTTAACCTGGTGATAATTAAAGATACCTGATCAGTGTCATTTATGAGAAAAATTATTATGGATGTAATGTGATTTTTTAAAAATTATTCTGTTCTACTTAGGTAGAATGTATGTTCGAAAATCCGTAAGGATACAAAATTACCCAAGTTTGCTTAAGGAAATGTATAAATGATGACTATAAGTGCTCTTTCCTATGCATTCCTATAACTTGTTTGTATTATTGTTTTATCGCAGTTTTGATATGTGTTGTTTCATCGAAGTAAATGAAAACTCACCATAAATGTACATACGTTTGTTCCTATAAAAGATAACTTTCGATAAATGAAGTTTAATTAAGATTTTTTTGTGAAGCAGAGTAACCTGTGGACTTATAAAGATTGTTTCAGAGAAACCCATTTTATGTGTTTTTCAGTCTTTCGTTGTATAACCTGAGAAATTTTCAAGAGATAAGTTTTATAATAATCGAATGAATTCCCATTTCTAAAGGTTTTCTTGAGGGATTTTGGACTGTTGTTTCTCTAATGCAACTCTATACATCATTCTGTTTGCTGAATACTAGGCGTCAAGATTTCGTTTCTTTATTTTGAGATTATTATTTTTCGAAATCTTTAACACTGATAGTATTATTGCTGGAATTCGCAACCAGAGTTTGTGTTTAATTTTTATTAGCAGTCTTAAAAAGAGGTGGCAGGCTAGGGAATTTAGTGCTAAATCCAATAGTTGTTTTTTTGTCGAATTTATATAGTTATGTCTGTAAGTTGTGTGGAAATACCCGCAATTTTATTGAAAGCTGAAAATAAAGCCGTGAAATTTTAAAGTTTTATTACGAAATTTTTAATCTGTGGATGAGTTTTAACCAATTATGTACAGTCGCATTACTATCTTTATGGAAGAATTACACGAAATATCCTCCCGATGTTCCTGTCTTTTTGACAATTGACAGGTATCGCCACAAGTAACGTAATATCTGCGGGAGATGGGAGAAGATTTGGCGTGATCCAGTTGAGACGGCGATGGAGTAATCTTTTGAAGAGGGAAATGACGCGAGGGGAACGAAATGTTCCTCCGAGTCATATGTTTGACACTCTTGCCCTATTCTTCCGCCCCTTAACTCTTCTTCAAGGTCGACTCGCCTTAAAATAAATATTCGATGTGATGAATTAACCGTTAGAAAAAAGCCCACTCCCAGCGTATTCAAATACATTTTCGCTTTTCCGCGGCCTTTTTTTCTGGACGCCATTTTTGTGGGTGAATTTTTTTTTCGCTTGCGTAACATGACGAAGCACGATGTTTTCAATCCATCCATGAGGAATTTTCGCCCGACGAAATGTGTTTGTATTTAGATGTATGTAAAAGCTTCGTTTCGCATTTTGCTGTAGAAGTTGTAGGTTTATTTTTGAAATTGGGGGGAAAATGAAGGTTATGCTCTAGTAGCTGATCTTATATTTTTAACGTTTGAAAAATTTATTTTAGAAAATGGGATTCAGACAGAACGAGCTCTATAATAACCAGGTCAATTATTTTGTGTTGATTAAAAGTTAGGAAAGAGGCATCTTAACCTCGTTCTCAAGTAGTTACAGATACCTTACAAGTGCATTTTATTTTATCGCAGGTTAAACTTTAGGTAACGTATTTCAATTGAGAAACAAAAGCAATGAAATTAACGAGCAATATATTAAATTATGATGTAAATGAGCGACATGCATAAAACAAAAACAACTAATATCACAACGTTCTTTTCTACCATACATAAAGTCTATTATTATACAACATCCCACATTTGTTTCCCATGCGGCATAATGAAGTATTAAATGACAGATCTTAATACCAAGTACTACTTCTTTTGAGTTGTGAAGATTTCGAATTGATTAAGAAGAAAACTTCGTATAGAATGAACCCTGCTTATATTTCCCATCAAACGATAAAATTTCGAAAAGATCCTACTAAACCGTAATTTCGCCGAAAATTAAACACTTGCGTAATATAAATTCAGCAGTATTCAGTACTTCGGGTACGCCAATATCACACTCGGGACACACCGTCCGGTAGGGACAGGAGTATCATGCAAGCTAGGCTGCACATAGATGCAATGGGTAGTTAAAGACTATGGAAACCCCCGAAATCTCTCCCTCTGTTTTAAGAACCCCCTGCGAGCGGATGTCGGACTCGGCAGTTGCGTCCACCGCTTTTTATTCCGTGATCGTGCTTTCCCCTTCACGAGGGGGAATAACTCGGCCGCGTGGGTCGTCAGAGAAATAAGCATCTCGCGTCACACTCCCCTCCCTTGCAAACACGCGCCTTCCCAGAAACTTGTCCACGCTCGGAAACCCCTTTTTCTCCCGCTTGCGACGCCACATTGACGCTATTGACCCGGATAGCGCGGCCTCCCGCCTCGACGTCTGCCTCGAGTACTTTTCGCGCCTTTTATACGTTACGCGGGTCGTTTGCGATGTCCGACGCGTGTCTACGCTACTCGATTCGTTACCAAGAACGCGATTTTGGAAGAGCTGTGGGTAAAGGGTGAGGGGACCGTTGGTGAGGAACTGGGGTGTTGTGGAGGAAGGATCCGGGAATTAATCGGTACCAATCTCCCGAGACAGAGGTTTCTTAAATTCTAATACGATATTTGCTTCATAATGAGAGTAATGTATGATGCACGTAGACTGTTTGCGACACTGATGGTGGTGAACCGGCGCATTTACAACGTCGAGGGTTAAAAGATCGGGACAAATTTACCAGGACAATTTCCTTCGACTTTGGTAGTTAGGAGTTTTAATGTATAAATAATAATCACGATTTTATTTAGCTGATGTTTATCTCTCTCAGGACAGTCTGTATTGGCTGCGAATCAGTTTTCGCATTTACAACGTCGAGGACTATAAGATCGGGACAAGTGTACCAGGACAATCCGTCGACTTTGGTAGTTAGAAGTTTTAAGTGTATAATTAATAATGTCTTTCTTAACTGAAGTTTATTCCTGAAAGACCGTAAGCTTTTATAAAAATGAGCATTAACAACCATGCCCAGACCAGGATTCGAACCCTGGTTTGGAAGCTCTTGCATGAGTTTGAGGTAATCTTTCGTGATCTTAATACTTATTTTTATATTTTGTTTTGTTATTACTATTTTAATATCCTCTTTCGTTACTCCTACACTCCTAATTGGCTTTCTCTTCTGAATATGGAAATTGAATAAATAAGTAAATATTTTTGCGAATTTGAGGAATCTCGTATGATACTTAGATTTCCAACCCCCTGATTTAGCGTTCAAATTTTTCTCATAAAAGAGCTATTACTAGCCCTCGGGATTGTCCGTATTGGCTGAGAATCAGTTTTGGGAAATTGGGTGGTATATGTAGCTGCTTCAGTGTCTTCGTTAGCCGCTGGAGGGCGGTGATGTTGCGGGATGTCATGCCGGCTGGCTCTCGTCTTTCACTGGCACGCTTTGTAGGTTTCTCAGCCCCGTAACACCCGGTCCTATAGCACGCATACCAAGGCTCCACTCACAGTGGCCATCCTCTCTCACACCCTCGTTTTTCCCTTCTCGCTTCGACGATGCCGATGTATGTTTCGGTGATTTTTCGAAATGTTTTGACCTTCCCTTGTTTCGGAAGAGGTCGAAATTGGAATCGTATTTTGATGGATGGGAACTGGTTAGGGGTTGTCGTTTTACAAATGGATCCTCTTGGATGCTGGTGCCATGTAGGAGCATAGGCAGTTTTGTATATATACAGAGATTGTAAAGTCAGAAAGGAGGACATTTGAGGGCTAATATAATGGGAAAAGGCGGACAAGTGTCGTAGGTTGAAGTCGCTTTACTAGAATTTAATCTGAGAATATATTCAGCACTTAGCTGATATGCTTGGTTAAGTGCTTATGTTTTCGATTCTTCTTTCGGACCTTCTTTTGATGAAAAAATTGTTACTGAGGGCTAAATCTTGTAACCATTAAGTCAGCTTGGTCTACTGAATACGTTACAGTACTCTAATTTTCTTTGAATTTATATGTTATTTCATGTGTTTTGCTTACGTGAGAATATATCAGATTTTTATTTTACGTAATGATCGGTTCTTTTTGTAAATTTTTGTAACCTACGATTTTCTATCAATTCATTATTTTCTATTATTTCATTACGGCTCTTTGTATTTCATTTTTAATATTTTATAATTTTGCATTCAGGTTGCTAGCTACAAGGTATAATAAACATTTTTATTATACTTCTTTAAAATGTACTAGTTGTTAATGCTGCTTTTGTCCTGTATTGAATGATTCATATAGAATGCAAAATTAATATTCTGTAAATATTATATTTTTACGGAAAGTCGGCTTCAATGGAAACTTGATTTACAGGTATTTTTCTCAATATTTGGTATACAAATTATAAATAATAATTATTTTCATAACCCTATACCCGATTTCTGAAGCAATATTCATTCTTTAAAATTAAATTCCATAATATGTGGGTTTGCAGAATGAGGAAAACGAAGCATGCCGTTTTCCTCTTTCGATTTTCCATTTTCTTTCTTTTACATTAGCGCGGAATGCGGATAGCGCTTCTATTCATAGACTATTCGAATCCTGTCGCCTTGATGTCTGCAAGATTCATGCACGTGTCCTGCGATGCCGTCTTTTGCGATTTCGTAACTTGTATCGCTCTTTGGCTTTCATTCGAAGGAAGGGTCTCGCTCAATTTGATATCCTGTCATTCATTTAGTCATCTGAATTTTAGTTCTCTCTTTTAATAGTTGTTTTTATGCCAAGCTCACTTTGTGCTTGGCAGCTCGCAGCAAATAGTTAACTCGTTTTAGAAAGCTACTTGCTTTTGGTAAAATATATCATTTTTAATTAAACCCCTTTTAAGGATTAGATTTAAATATAGACTCATCAGTCTCAATCTCGGCCCAATAAAGTCGCCTTATTATCATTATGGTAAACTTTGCATAAACTGCAGCTACTTTAACGTGTAATTTGTAGTATTTTTTGATAACCAGCATTTCCAACATAGCCAAAGACGATTAAAATGTTTGCTTTTATTTCATTCAATCACTAAGTAGATTTTCAATATCGTAACTCATGCGACTCATTGTAATGTTTTACAAATGATTTATGGTTTGATAATTCGTAAATGTAAATCAATATTCTTTTATATTATATATATTGACGAATAAAGGATACTGATTATTTAAATTTCATATTTAAGTAACGCTTGGATTATTTTCTGCTAGTAGGGTCGGGATCGTGTTAGGAGAAATAATTTCCGATGATAAATGTATGTTATTTTTTTCGCGTGTATATTTCTGATGTAATTAACCCAGAATTCAGACGTGCTGTATTATTATCTGGAAACTAGTTTTAAATTGAACGCTAGTTGAATTGATTTTTCGGAGGATATGTTCATCGTACATTCTATTGAATCAGTGAAGTAAAGCCATATGTTCTTAGCAGCTGTGCCAATTGAGTCTCACGCATGCATGCGGAATTACATATACGGAAATTGCATAAATAGAGGATTCTGTATCCACTTTCAAGATTCTTTTCATTGAAGAACGTGAGCTTTTTAATATGTAACTATCAGCATCGGAATAGTCATTACTCTTCACAGTCTTAATGAAACAAGTGATCTGTAATTATCCTCAACTCCTTTCATTGCAGATAGAGATATTTGCATGTAGCAGACATCTAAATCGTATTTTTTTATAAATTATCGTAAGCCTTTTTATCAGCATTACAGAGTTTCTTATAAGAAATATTAGCTACTCACAAGTTTTCTTTTCTCGCTTTTGTAAAAATTTTCTACTTACATTAGGATCAAAATGGAAGAAATCGGCACTTTCAGATACTCGAATCTTTTCACTATTTTTGTTCATCTTGTCGGTATAACCCTTCTTGTAAATTAGTAGTAAATCCAACATTTTTTCTTTTTAAGGTATGCTCATGAGCGTAGTTCATTAAGATTTAAACGGGTGGATCCAGTCGCCCATCATTTTCATCCTGCTCCTCTGAGATTTTCAGTCATCATCTGGTCATGGGAACTGCTATTTCTCCCTGCATTTCGTTTTATTGCAATCTCTCGACTAATAACCGCAGTTTAATGTAAATTTAATTCTCTCTTTAAAAATCATACGTTTCCTGTCAATTAACGGAACGGTATCAGAAACATTTGCGATTCACTGCCTGTGAAATGCATTAGCTAATCGCATTATGATGATTCTCTCGATAGACATCTGTCCTTTTTTGCCCTATCGATCAGAAGTAATACCTTTGGCTGAATTTAAATTCAATTTATTTGCTCGTATTATACGTTAGGATAGGCCGTTTTACGGTTCTTTAATGTCTAGGATTGTAAGAAGGGGATTCGGATGAATGTGAAATGAATAATGCGTACCACGTATATGATGAGCGTTGCCTAACATACGTGATAAGATGTCATTTAACGCCTTCAAAACCATTTCTCATTGGGATGATTGGGTATGGAACTTCGCTATTTTCCGACCGAGCGAGTCTCCAGTGGATGAATTATGCAGAGTTGGCTTTTCGAGTCATTACCTATAAACTTGAAAGTTCACGGTTCATAAAGCTTTCGTAAATACTGTAACGTCGCTCTAATGTGAGCTCGCATCTGCTCAAACTGAAAATTCAGATTCCGTGTTAGGGATGATGGAGAGGGGGTAAGATGAATTTGTAATATTGGGATCGTTGAGGAATAATATTTAATGCGGGTTACTGTATTCTTCAGGGAAATAATTTAAAGTATCCTTGGTTCTTCTACACCAGTGGTGATATAAAAAGTTGGAGAGCTTTTATTGTGAAGAAATATTTTACTTTGAATAAATAATAATAATTTTGGTCGAAATTTTCGTCATTTAAGTCTGATTAGATGGGAGAAGATGTACTGAATAACTCTGTGAATTTCATTTCATTGTTATGATTGTATAATAGGTGAATTCTGCAGCAACCGTATTAATCCTTATGCAGTGGAGAAATTTTGCAAAATTTCGAATTTCTATCCATACAACCTTCATTTCACACCGTTAGGCTCAATTGCTTGCATCCTTAATTTGCCAACTCCCTAAGTTATAGATTGGAAACTTAGTTTAGGATGTTGTCATGTATTTTAAAAATGGTTTTATTTGAAATCTGCGTATTATATCGTAAGATGAACTGGCTTCCTGAAAGATTTGTTCATGAAAATGCAGAAACTATTTTAATGACTTCATTGCAGTATGTGTTGATTAATATTGTCAGTCGGAAAATTCTCTTTAGCACGGCTTCTTTTTTTCGTAATAAGTGTTGCATGATCCCGGTTCGGAGAGGCGCGAAATCTCTCCCTTAGCCAGGTCATTCCTTTCCCACACTCGTATTGCTCCACCTGGAAGCTCATATCTAAATCACTCTGCAGGTCACGGAAGGGAAAATTCTTTCATGCAGAACCCAAGTGAAGCGCTCCGCTTTTAATTGGTTGCGATGGCACATTGGGAGGGAATTTAGTCGGCCGACGAAGGACGTCTCGGAAAAAAAGGGGGTTTAAGACCCGTGGCGATATTCACGGACTGTAGAAACCGCAGAATCCTTCGGTTGTCACTCGCTTCCCAAAGATTTCCACTCTTGTTTTCGGCGTCAGTTTCTCTTTGAAATATGACCTCTGCCTGAGACTCTTTTTCGAAAGTTGATGCGGTATTCCTTGAGCCTTGACCTTACTACACTTGTGCAGCCATTACCACGTTCCCATAGTTATGAGGCAGCCGTGTGTGGTCGTGGGTTGATGTGCTCGTTCGTCACGATTAACTGGATGGGAATGGTATTCTTGATGATTCCTAATGGAGTAATTAATCCGAAAATTTCGGTCGTTTTTAGACTGGATTGTATCCTTGGCAGCCTTTGTTATCTCACAATCAGAGTAATCTTTAATTGTATTTAAACTGATATATGTAAATCGTCGCATTAAAAAGAAAGGTGGATGGTTTATTGATTGAGCTACTTGGTGTGGAAAATATGAAGAAAATTCTACTTTTGACTTACGTGAAGGATTATATGATAATCTTAAGAAAAAAATTCATTTCTACTGATGTAATTTGTTCATGGTTAAATTTGTTAACCTCTAAATCCCTAAGGAATTCTCGTCAGTGTAGTAGAATTGGATGTAATGGAGGAGTATTGGATGGAGACTTAGGATTGATGTAGATGCTGAGTCCGAAAAGAATTGAGGAATCTCATAGAAGCCTCTTAATCCAGTAAATCACATTTTGGTATCACGTTTGTCTTCATTCTTTCTTACAATTTTTTTATCCTTTATATATTCTCTGTGATTTTTGTGGACTTCTCTGTGTGTACAATAAATTACCAGTATAATAAATAAAAACTTATAATAATTGGGATTGATGTAAATAGATGGATAAACATTTGTTTAAAAATCAGATTTTATTCAAGTTTCGGGTATCCAGGAATAATTATTTGTGACGCGGAAAAAAATGTATATTTACTCATACGTATGGAGATTGTGAGTTCTTTTTGGTCACTTTTTACTACTATTACTTACTAAGAACTAAGTAATCGCTTATCTATTCATCTCTCGAATAAACCATTTGTCGTTTTTTTACTTCCATGAAAGTAAACGTGAATTCATCGGTCCAGAAATATTATGGCAGTTTTCCATTTCATTCGGAATGATTTGCAGAATTTACGGCGGTGATACCCACGAGCTCTCAGCTGTTCTTGAAATGACACGTAGTCCATTTAAATGTGCAGTTATAGGCATATGATGACTTGTGAATAATATTTCAACGCCGGTTCCAGCTTTCGGAAAGAGGTTACACGCCTTTAAAGTTAATGTAAACAAACACAGTCTATCAGCCAAGGATAAACGTAGGTCGAAACTCTCGTACAAAGAGCTCTTCTGTTCATCGAGTAACGTCATTTTATCTAGAGGTCTTTCCAAATACAGCTGGAAAGATCTTGGTTAACTCAGGCAATGAGTGAACCAAATTCGACACTGATAAGAATGGGGACCCTTCACCTTCCTTCAATGACCTCAGATTCCTCCACATACTCCCTTTCGCAGCTCCGATGGCCTCAACCTCTGCCTCAATGGCCTCCACCTGCCCCTAAATGGTTCGAACCCTCCCGACAGATTTCCTGCTTACGCATCTGATGTAAGATGACCTTTCTTCTGCCTCCCAAATGTGTTTCCTGTTTTGTCCGGGAGTCGGGTGTTCAGAACGGCAACCTGTTCTCGTAAAGAAAACTGGCAACACTCGATTTTGTTTATTAATGTGTGTACATAACAGCTGTTTTGAAGCGGTCAGATATTGCTAACATCAACCTTTTCGCTAACGGTCTGCGAATATACCTGTAATCTAGTCCAGTTGACTTAGCTAGACCTCGAAATCTTCTAAACCGCTGAAGGAAAAGCAGTTTTATCAGCATCGATCCCTCAAAATCTCATGCAATAATTCTGAGAGAAATCAAATTATTAAATTCCGCAGAACATTTACCATCCATTATATTGGCAATGCCTTTCTTTCAATTTCAAGATAATAATTTCCTTTGATAAAATAAAATGGTTGGTTCTTGATGGTTACTAATTTAACAGCAGAGACTCCGAAAACCATCAATAAAAAACTTACAGTAAAGCCTATACGTATTTCGACTACAATGAAGTCATCTTCAGGGCAGCGGTGACAGCGTTGGACTGTCAATTTCCTTTAAGTTTAAATTTTTTTTATTACTAAGGTTTCGCATTTTTCACACGTCCCTTATTGAGGGCGTTTTCCTACTATGGGGATATTCCTAAATACTTAGGTATTTTAAATCCACACGGTAGTTACTTCCTCTTTTCCCTTCTTTTATAGATTTTTTTTTCTCTATCGTCACCTTCCTCCAAAATGACGATGGTTACGAAATTAAGAGGAGACTACGTAGTCTCAATCTCGACCTAAATAAATCCGTTTTTATTCTGTGATTTTGATTTCTTAGAAATAACGTTTTTCCTTGCTTCCCAGAGGATAGTAATGCTGTAGTTTCCCAAGGCTGCGTTACTTGAATTAAATTGTTCTAGAATCTTTTTAAGCGTCTCCGAAATCCGTATTCCATTTAAATTTCAGGATGAGGACTGCGAAGTGCTTAATTCGATGGAGGTTTACTTGTAGATGTAATTGTTTCCTGATGATATATCTTCAAAGGATAATAATTGTCCGTAAGAAATTGTCCAGATCAATGTAATTCTTTTATATTGTGTGCTACCATAGCAAAATATTGGCCTTTTTGGATTACCATGGATTATTCTCATAATTTGAGATAATTCGTGTAAAAGTTTTGTAAATGTTGCTTGCTTTGTAATTAAGTTGTATAATCCTCATTACTTACAGTGAGGTTCTTGACATATTTAAATAATTCGTTTACTATTGGTAAACATTTTGGATCCTCTTATTAGTTAAAATTAGTTACAAGTTGTGTATTATCCTCATTAATTTGTAATATTCTCTAAGCTTTCTGGGTTCTTCGATCATTATTTCTTTTTCTAGCATAAATTTTCCGTCCATTGGTATGTTTATATTTTTGTAGCTTTTATTATTATCATAAAGTTGCATAATCATAATATCATCCTATCTCCTATGTGATTTAATTCTCAATAATTTAAGGCTTAAATTTATTTTATTGATGAGATTGATGTTTTTGAATACAATTAACTTATTTCTCTTTCTCTTTGCAGGTAAGTAATCTACATCCGAAGTACCTCTACTCGTAGTGTAAGTAGCATTTAATCCACAGCCGTGACTTCAGGTACGGAATCACAAGTTGACTACCCTCATCCAATCCTCGTCTTGGTGTATGGTATTAGTTTATTATCATTTTCTTATTTTGGCGATGATAGGCCAAGTGGCTTTATTTGCAACTAACCTCTGAAGTCATGCCATGATAAATTCACATCTGTATCACAAAATAATTGAATACTATCAATTTACATCTAGAAATGTATCGAGAAAATTTAAGAAAGATTTTGTAGGCGAGGGAAAACTCACGAACTGAAGGTTTATGGAGAAAACCCCTCGATACGGGAATACGTCCACTCGAGCTAAAATATCGTGTAATTAGGTGATTCATGGGTGTAATTATAGTAGGTGATGAATTTTCGGTCACTCCGACAATTTTAGTTCATGATTTTTAACTTTAATACTAGATTTGATTATCATTACGAATAGCATCTGCGTTGGTGCTGTAATGTAGCAGTTTCATCCAGTATGTGCTTCTTCCTACGAGAAGCTCTTATTTTATTTCGTATTTATAAGATGGAGTAACAATTCTCAACTCATGAGATACAATATCTGTATCTCTTATTTATATCTTTATATGTTTAGAAATCAATAACATGTACAAAGTGGGATTTTTTAAAATGTGGCTAAATTTTCTTCAGCTTCCTCAATAGATATATTTTGTTTCTTTTAGTTTACCTTAATCCTGATCCAATTCAGTTTCGTTGCTGATTCACCACATGTTCCCCGCTAAGCACCTTTGACGTCGGAGACCTTTGTTTGGGTCCACGTCGACCTTGTACTCCCCACCTTGTAACGGCAGCGGGGATGATCCTTTGATTACCACAGCTTTAATTATTACTGTATGAGCGGCATGAATAGCTTTACAGTCTCAAAGGCTCATGATTTCCCATTTCAAGTCCGTAATCATCGAGAATGGGAATACAGAAACCCGTTTACGTGAAACAAGCGTCTTATTGAGCGTCATCTGGAATTGATGCGCATTTCGTCGGTCGACTGTGGCTGCGAATTCAGAGATTGGTGGGAATGATGAGGGTTATTTGGGAACTGTTTGTTAAAGTTTCCGTAACATCCCCATTGAGTATAAGGCGAATTTAGGAATTAATGATCCATATTTTAGGATTACGCGTTGTTCCGTTTTGTAACTTAAGTGTTGATTTGAAATTTTTGAGTAACCACAGAGAAGATACTGCCATCACGGGTAATTATTTTGTTTAGAGACTCTTCATAAGCATCCAACGCCTTTTAAAATCAGATCGAGTAAAAATAAAGCTGAATCGGTGGAGTTGTGGTAAAGAATTTATCGTGAGAGAATTACACGTTGTCATGACTTTACCACTATTACCTACCTTTTACTGTGATTACCTAGGTGTTTCTTTGCGAGTTTAAAATTTTTCTTCTCATTATTCAGCGCTGTCACAAAGTAAGAGGGTAGTACAACTTAATTGCAGATTTTAAAAATGAAGATTTTATCAACCTTGCGATTCTTAATCTGTTTTACCAGGTTCCTGCTCAGAGCAGAAAAATGGTAATGAGATGGAGATATTATCATTGTGAACCCAACTGTTTAGGGATCCCGTATAAATAGCTTGAAGTTAGTAAGTTCGGCATTGAAGAAATTGGTCTCGGGATTGATTCCCGGTTGGAGCCCATGTGTGCGAAATTTCCTCAGCTGTCGAAGTACTTTTAACAAAACTACTTTAAGTAGTTGATCAATTGATTGCAATACATAACTAATTAACCAAAATACTCAACGGAATGGTTTAATATCTCCTGCTTGTTTCTGTCGACTTGTAAGATATTCTTTATAATTGCTTTATTTTGTGCCCTAGATAACACTCTTAATGAATCGCTGTATTTCTATAAAATTATATGAATATAAATTATGGGAACGACAACATTATTTAAATATGAATCCATCGTTGCCCCGTGTACGTGTTAAAATAAGTTCTGACTTCTATACCAGGAGTTCTTTTCTGTCTCAAGCTCCTCGCGGCAGAACCGTGGACAATGAAGGCAAGAGGTTATTATTTCGCCGTCGGTGGTGGATGAAGGGATATCTCAGATACAATGAAAGGAGTGTTTTCGGCTCTCCTTCGGAATGAGTGGAAGTTTTTTAAAAGCGTGGAGTGGGGACAAAGCTCCCTTCCGCCGGAAACTCCTTGTGGTTTCGCACTCTCTTTTAGGGCCTTCTTCTCCCGGAAGCATAAATCGTCGAATAGGTCGAACCATTCCGTCGAAGAACTTGGCGATCCAGTCGAGCATATCATTCCCAATACAAAAAAGCCACTCGTTTATTTGCCCTGTTTGCTCGCGGGTCATGCTCGATCCTCATTCAGCCGTATGTCGCGCGAACGTGTTGCGCGGTTTGTTTTTATGGGCCGTTATGAAGAGAGGATGCGGAACTTGCATCCTTCCGTTGTTGACGAGGCCTCTTCGTTAACGCGTGTCGGGCGCGGATATCTTTGATCGCTGAGGTTTGATCTCAGCTTTTTATTGGTTTTCCGTTTCACCATGGGTGGGATGCTTTCGTTTGCTTTCTTGCTGATTTCTCAAAGATTGCTTCTATAGGTTGAGAATGAGGTTCTAATTTGGATGAGGATACCGTTTCTCTGAGGCGGAATCTTTGTGGGCCCTCCCGGCTAGCGCCTGATCGTTACCCCCGTGAGGACTTTTTGAGGTCCTGTTGAGGTTCCACTTCTTTCAAGGGTGCAAATTAGGGATCTTGGGAATGTCCCTTGAAACTATTCTTGTATTCATTGTCTGATTAATAATAAAGGAATGGATGGAATAGAACAAGAAAAATATGTGCTCCTTGACTTTCTCAAATTATTTTAATACACAACTTACTTTTAATTGAATGAAATTTTCGATGAAATCAAATCATTATTTATTTATTTCATTGGAAATATAAGAATAAATTACGTCTAATTTTGTGTAAAATTTTTGCGAACCCTAACATCTATACCCTGACCAGGAACAACCCGATCAGCCGAGATTCGAACTCAGGACCCTTTATATTTTTGGGCTAGATCGTTAACTATTCCTCTACCAAGCCTAGGGGAGAAAAACGTGATATTAATTATAATATGAAACTGTATCGGAGCAAACAAAAAAGTACTTTCTCAGTATCTAAACTAGAAAAAAATGGCGAATTCCCCCGCAACAGCATTAATGGTTTTATTTCAATTTTTAATATTTTATGTGTATTGCTCCTTAGTGTATTATTATGTAATGGTTAAAAATCCTTCCTCCTGCGTGGACTCTTGGAATAGGAAGCTGCAGTTGTTTCAATGCCTAAAAAAATGATAGTTTACTCTGCGAATTGCAACTATTAAATAGTTTTTAATCGTTCGATATTTTGACTCGTTGTTTCAACATTTGATATTTTATATAAACATGTTTTTTAGATGTTGATGCTTTGCATTTTTTGTATACAGAATTATTCAGAGTACGAAATTTAATGTAGTTCTACGATAAAAAGCTCTCCAAGAAAATTGTGTGGCAGAGGTAAGACCAGTATTCAACCAATAGAGACCTATCCTTGATTTCCGATGGAATCAGTTGTTACTATAATATCCTATAGGCCCTACTCCTCAGATAACGGAATCCTATATTAAAATTATTAAGGGAATATTCTATTATAGAAATTTCCTTAGGGCAATCCCTCTCCATAGCCCCTAACCCTGAGGGAACACGCGTCCAATCCAAGATGTTTGTGGTCGATAAAGAAACGCGGAGCGTAAAGGTCACATTATGTAATTAAGTTTTTACGCTGAGAGAAAGTGAAGGAAGCGAGCATTTAGCGTGGGCTCAATTAACAAGAAAGCTGATGAGAATTTGAGACAGCAATCGGGCGAATGAGTTCCAATCAAGAGGGATTTTTCAACACGAAGGGCCATTCGGTGTTGCCATATCTTAAAAGGAGCCTCCGCATGCTTTTTATACCGTCCTTTCATGAGCTTGTTCTCCTTTCATCCCGTCGGAAACGCTGGCGAATGTCGATTTTATTGCATGCATGGCCCAAGTGCTTATCGCAAGGAGAGAAGCAGTTTGAGTTATATTCAGTCTGAGATTTTTACTGCGGCGGCTTTACTGTTGTTGGTAGCACGTTGGTTTTTTTCTTTTCTCTTGTTGTGTTCCCCCTATTTTCCGATTCTTCGATCTTGTTTTCGATCTGCTTCGAATTCTTGATACCTACAAATGCCCGTTTTCCATGCCCGCATCCTATGTGGTAAAATTTTGATTCTAGAATTCTCCGAAGTTGCCTTACGAATGTTTTGATGGTGTTACTAAGACGTATTTGGTATCCAATGACTCTGTAATCGTTTATATTCATTCTTGTTCACAATAAGGGTACAATGGCGGATAGAGATTTGGTATCAAAGGAAATTGGTTAGCGATAATAAATATATCACTGTCGTAAGTCATAGCTGTTTTTTATAATTGGGTGCTTCTCGCATAATGATTGTGATGCTGGAATCGTTTTATGTTGGAGTTTGGTAGTATGCAGGAAATGATTATTTACTGCTGTTTATCGTTGAATCACAAGATTTCAATTATGGGGAACTCTATCTCCGATGGTAACCGCGGAATTAATGCATACTTAACGTGATAATGCTAAAAATATTTAGGCTGAGGTACTCGATTATATCGAAAACATTTAGTTTAGAAATAAAATATCTATTTGCGATATTAAAATTTTTGGTCATAATAAAAAATGGCTTTAAGTAATCGATTATGGGGAATCGATTTTGATTATTGATTAGATCGCAGGTGCCTCCTTTTACCGCACTTTAAGTTCCAGAATTCTCCCATAAAATCGGCTTTTTTATTTGACTTCTTGTAAAACTTCTTGTGCTTGACTCCAGGTAAGACTTTAGCTCTCCCTTTTTTCCATGCGGGTCTTCGTTTGCTCTATCGACCAAAACCTATTCGCTTAGTCGGAAAGTGGATCGCATTTGTTCCCTTGTGCGACAATATCTCTCTGTTCGAGAGATTTAATCTTATCCTATTTTGTCGTATCTTTCTTGGGACAGATTTTCGATCTACCATCGAGAATTTCATCCCATCATGGCTTTCGGTCGGTCGATCTGTGGAAATCCTTTGGACTGTTAAACGAAGAGAAGAATACAAAAATTAATCCTCTATTAAGTGCTTAAAGTGAGGTTTGACATTAAATAAATTACAATATATTTTTAAACCAAATCGTATCGTAATTCAGTTTTTTCAAGTTACTTAGGGCTTTGACCTGAGAAAGATACAGTATATTGCTCTGCTTCATTATTTAAATTATTGTGAAAGTTCAAATATTGTTTAAGTATTCAAGTATTGTTCAAATTATTAATTTTATGATTTGATTAATTTGACGATGTTTGACGCACTAATTTGATGTTGAAGAAGTTAAAGATTAAAATCAATTTGTTTTAATGAAATAATTTAATCGGTGAATTTTAAGGTAAATGTAGCTCCATGGAGATGAAATTTTTGAGAAAGATGTTTTCTTACCTTTTTGATCGAATATAAGGAATTATGATTGATGAAACGGGTTTATTTAATAACTTCATCAGATCTCTAAGGTTAATCATAGCTTCTTCAGCCGTTAGGAAAATCCATCTGTAAAGGTCCTAAAAATTTCTTACGTGTACTTACGTAAGAGGTGCACAGATGTTACAAAATAATTAACTTGGCGGTTCTCGTAATTCCGAACCCGCCGCAACTCTTTCTTCCCATAGAGCTCGCTCGCTCGAAGTTACACGAGTTATTTCCGTCCGAGCATTAAATTTTTTCGATCATAAAAGAAAACTACCGTCTGAACTTCCACTCCCTTATCTCCTCGGCGGCTCTTTCCCTTTTGTTTATGAATCTTCTTCCCCAGAGGACCCCATCCATTCGATTCTCGCCGGCCTCTTTCGCAAGATCCGAATCTCCTGCCATCCCGAGCCATTTCCCCCAGAATTTTCACTCAAACGTGGCTTTCTCCGGGACACAACTTCAACAAGGCACTATTTTCGAAAAGTGTAGCATGGCTGCGGCTTATCTCGTGAATGCCGTGTTTATCCGGTATGTGACGGACGTCTTTCAGCCGACCGGTACTGAAGGGGCTGCTTTGTTTACGCATTGTTCTGTTGGCGGTGGTGCCAATGCTCAAGAGATGCAGTCAGTTGGAGGGGTGGCCATAGGGCTTCGTGCCTTAGTAACCGCGCCTTCATAACCGATGGGATGCAAAGCGAAACCTTTTGCGTCATGAGGGTCGTGCTAATTTTTTGCTGCTCTGCTCGTACTTGTGTTAGGATTAGCAAACGGTCAATTTCGGGCTGCTGAAGCTCTCCACTCCGGAGGCTGCAAAGTTCGGCGTAGTATCCAGAGCACAATGCTGTTTCATTTACACGTTAACTTCGTTTTGTGCTGTATGACTTATTCACTGCCGTAATGCACTTCGGTACTGAGTGGTCTCTGTAGTAACTTAGGTCAAAGCTGACCAAAGTCATTGTAAATGTGGGGAATTTTTTATTCATAACATCGAAATTTACTTGCACGGAGAGTTTAGAATACCTCAGCGTTCATTAAACATATCTGGAGTACGTCAGAGGCGTTATCAAGTGCATTAGGATGGTAAAGTTTAGTAGGGAAATGGTAAATATAAATATAATTTGCCGCACAATTTTTGTCGTCTAATCTAAGCTTAAAGTAAATGACGTTATTCTGATTGTTAACTCCAAGGATGGCTACCTAGTCAGCAGCCGAAACGTCGGTTTCCGTGAACTTACCTCGCTGACAACTCGACACCTCCTACAATTCTTTTATACTTAAATCATATTTTCTGTGGAAAACTTAAGGAAGATGGTGGGCCGGATTAAAATCTTCAGCGTGCCTTTAAAACTTGCAGATTATATTTTTCAAACCTGTGATAAAGCAAAGTTTCCATAAAGCTAAAATCACACCCTATTTTGATGTATCTCGATAATCTGTCGTCTTTAACTTTATACATTCCTGTTCATCGCTTAAGCGATTGAGAAATATGTCAATCGACGTTCTGTGAAAGCCTGAACACGTAAATATCGTTATCTTATTTTAAATATTTAGATGACCATTATTCCCCTTGTGTGTTATCGTATGTGATAGATTTGTGGATTTAAAAGAGTTGTTGTTAAACACCGAAACCCAGTTATGTAATAGTAAACTCAAAAATATTTTGATATGTTTTCCTTTGGGTCTCCAGAAGCCAATGTTGCGTCGCGTGATTGCTATTTAGAATACATTTATATTCTAATACTTACGTCCCATGCTGGAATCAGGTAATGGACAAGCCTATTTTTTCCTTTGTTGAGAATTAAAGCAAACTTAAATTGTGGCGATGTGCCTGTTGATTTCAACTTTGAAAAATAAACGAGTAAAGAACAATGTAGATAGGGCAATTAAAACTTGTTGTAGGAAGTTTCCCTTAGTTTTATTTCTTCAATTTACCAGGTACTAATATGTAAAGAAATGGTAATGAATTAGTCACCATGTGAATTCACTTTATCGATGAGAAGGCCTCGTGAAGCTAAAAGATTTAAGGCATAATAGCTCAAGTTATTTAGATTTAATTTATGATATCAAATCACCATTTTATTCAATCTATGCGGCAAATATATGATTTAGGAATTCCGGATCGTTTCTTGTTACTTATCTCATTCAGGGAAAATCCGTTCCCTTTTATCGGGAAACATTTCCTGGAAACGCCTTAAATTATACAAAAATATACAAGTTCATCTGCCATAAAGAGCGCTATCTTTGTGCAGAAAAATGTAGAATTCGGATTACATGTATTTGTACAATTTATGGGGTCGATAAATAAATCATTCGTATGGACAAGTGCGGCGGGAAGCGTATAGCATTAATTTAAAGAGCCGGCGGATGTAATGAATCAAGCAATTTAAGCTATTTAATCAAGAATCCGAATTTTTTTAACGTTTCACTTTAAAACAAAGTCGTCCTTATTTTCTACTATCATTGCTGTTGTGTTTTTCTTCTCATTTTAGCCCATTGCTCTAGCCTAATTCGCCACTTTCCAACATTAGTTGTTTACGTAATAAATTTTCTTGAGTGCGATACTTCAAGAGGCTTTTGTAGACATAAAACTCTTCTGTTTCAAGATTTGATGCAAGGATTTACACATTCAAGTTGATGATTTCATAAAATTTTTCTTCATTTAACTAATGAGCTAATCGTTCCCATTCTATTAAATAACGTTTGCTTTCCATCAACTATACTATCCTAAGCAATATATCTGCATGTAAGCCTGATCGTGTTGTGATTTAAGATGGCAATTAGGAGGTGTATTGTTAATTTTATTTTACATACTTTACATAATTTACATAATTTTTCAGGCAACAAATATAGTAATAATCGGACCATAGGCGTCCCCCCAGGGTCTTATACTACCATTCTATAGCTAATTGTTTTTGTAAATTTCGTTTTTTTCTCCGTCCCAATACTTAATGAGGACGAAAAAGGATTGTTGTAGGAATCTCACCCAGAAAATTAAAATATTTTACCAAGATATCACTGTCATAAATAACCTATAAATTCTCGATGAATCACAATTATTGAAAATAAAAATAGAAAGTAATTTTTTCGGTCTGCAAATTCCAGGAGCTAATCCGGCCCAACGAATGTAAAATATCGGACACTTTTCCCGTACGTTTTGTCTTTCTTATTGCGGATTACATGATCGAATTTTAGGTCACTTCCCAAGAGTGGAAAGCCAGACATTTTCGATGGAACAATTATTGGAAAAGTTCCAACAAAACAATAGATACTGTAGAGCTGAAGGCACATAAAAGACTGAAACTCTGTGGTACTTTGAAACTACTGTAGCTTCAGATTCAAACACGAATAGTAATCTTCTTGTCATAATCCTTTTCCATTTTCTTTTTTACACGACGGAGAATAGGGTAGCGAAGTGGCAAGTGTAGAAGTGGTCTTAGCGTTTTTCTATTGGCGTGCCTTGGGCAGTGGTGCCATATCACCCCTCTCTAGTGTATAATTCGGCCTCTTCCACGTCCTCTTCACTCCGAGGCTTGACCTCTATCCTCCTCGGGGTGGTCCGTCGATGGACTCTTATCAGCCTCCTTCCCTCTTTCCTCTCCAGTGACTCATTTTGCCTTGAGGCTCTCTTCCGCCCTCAGAAGCGTCCGCTCTGCCCGATAAATCCTTTGCGCCATGCGGACGCAGGAAGATATACCATCCAACCTTTCCGTTCGGACGTCTTTCGACTTAGAAATAGTAGAGTTGCTTCCCGTTGTGAAGTTGCCATCTTCCGAGCTCGCAGGAAAGCTTACGTGGAATTATTGTTTATTATTTTTTAGCCTCGGAATGTTTTGCTGGTGTAGTTTGCGAATTCGAGGTGTGCTTTGTCTCAGGGATTCCATAGTTACTAGTAGTTCTATTATTGCTGTTGGGAGGTTGAGGTGTCTTTGATTGATTTCGTTTATTGTTTCTCAAATTTAGAATTCAATTTGTATTCCGATTCTATGCATAAACTTTTTACCTTACGTATTTGTCTTTAAGTATATCTGTTCTTATTCAGTGTTTCCTACGTTTATAACCAAGCAACTAGTCTCGAAACGAAGGCCTTCGAGCCAAATCGTGCCCCTGGAAGTTATATATGCGACCCGCGAACTCACATTATGAACTGATGTGGCCGTAACTATTACTATTTGATTATCGATTTTAAAATTTTTAAAATGTGTCTAAATTTCGTTGTTTTCTTTCGAATGGTAGCTCCTAAAACCTTTCCTTCCTTAATAAGCGATGTATAATTTTAAGCGAATGTAATATTCGCTTTTATTATTTGCCATCAGCAACTTTAATCTGGTATATTTCTGCCTCCGTTTTATTTGTTCTCTCATATTTAGAGAATAAAAAAATTAATAGTTCAATCCGAAGTTCACGATTTATTTTATAAGACCTTAAACTGCGCGCAGATACTTCTTATCGTCTCTATAAATGTTTGATAGTTTTTTGAAACGTCCTTCCAAATTCTTAAATATTAAAGATGTTATATGTGACGAAATTGATCCATAATAGCTCCATCAAGGATAGCCTACTCTAGCGTTTTAATTTAATTATTTACTTCTCAGATTTACGGACAAAGTTACTATCTCTCATCTACGAAGGACGTGTTGCTGCTATTTAAGGCTCGTAATTTCTTATACGTTCATTTTATTTTACTGTACCTTTTAGTGATGTACCGTTAGAGTCGTTGAAATTGTTCACTTTAACGCTGTTTTCTTAAATTTCACAAAATTTTGGCTATGAATCCACATTCCTGTTTTTTAAAGTCTAACCCATGTTTCATTAGGTTTTCATATCGTTGAATCCTTGAAGGAGGAATCTCTCACACATGACGAAAAAAATTGCGGCTCCACAAAGCTATGTGACATGAATCATGGGCAGTTTCCTGGAGAAAATTAAACGATTAAAGTAAAATTTGATGTTAGAATTGGTTGTCTAGCCGTAGTCCAGATTATATTTCCCCGTGTCCGTCGTTTTTATTTCCTTTTTAAATAAATTACTCATCAAACGAACCGTACGATCTTTCACAATGAGGATGTAGCAGTCAGGAAGACCGCACACATCCTCGTATTTAAAGGGAGGCATGCGAATCTGATTCTGTTTTTGTATCAAGCTCGTCTTCACAAGATACTTCCTTCGTACGTGCTGAAGTTACCGTAATCGTCTTCATCTAACTCAAATATCAGTCGCATGCAATATTTTTATTTTTATAAGACTTCTCTACTTTCTTTATTTTTGCTGTCTTGATCTTTCCTGCAACGGTTTCAAGTGTTGCACATAGGTTAATATTTCACTACTCGCAACCGTTTGTTAGGGAGTAATTCGTGACTCGGAAGTAAGTTTAAGATATTTGTGTTAAAATTGTTGGTTTCCATTATTTCCTCCGGAATTCAGCATTTAAAATTAAACAGGGAAACTTCGGAAATGAGTAAAAACGCGAAAATATTTTCTCGTTAGAAGGAAAAGTAATTGCTGTATTTCGACAGGTTCTAAGTCAAATTACACAGAATTATAGAGTCTGAATTCTGTGAATGAAATTGGTCTGGTGTTTCCATAGTTCAGTATATAGTTACCTACCAAAATATGAATCCAGTTTCATTAATATTCCTTAATCATTAGAAAAGAGAGTCGCACTGGACCGACGTGAGGAGTTTCAGAAACTATCACTGAAGATTTTCGCAACACTTTAGTTGAAGTAGTTTCTAGCAAATATCTTAGCCGAGAAACAATCGTCATAGATATTCTCATTTGTATCATTTCATAATTGTATATCTTTTTCAATATAATTTCTTAACTATTAACAGCTATCGTTCATTTACGATTAATTTAGTATTTAATTAATAGAAAGAAGATAAATTACTACCATTACGTTAGTATTCTTTCAGCAACGATGCAGGGTTAGACATAGATTATTACTGTACTTAATTTTTAGTTAATGAAGATTTTTTCTGTTTCCTGACTCGGTGAACGAATGTGTTAGAGGATGCGTGTGCCTTTGCGTATCCACAAAAATTCGGAAATTAAATCGCCAATTTTCCTAACCACTGCTGACTAATAAAAAGAAAGGGGAGTGGTACTTTTTTATGCAATAATTTAAGAATTTATAAAATAAGGCAAGGATATGATACCTCATTTCATCGAATACAATTCTTAAACGAATTATGTTTGATAACGTTTTTACTTTGACAGCAATTTATACATTTCATCCAATCAGTTGTAAAATGGTGGACATTTTCTGCGATTGAAGTCTCAGTTTTTGCAAGCGATAGTCTGTTGGTTATCCAAGGATATGTCTTCTATCGCATTGGTAATCATACGTCTTCGATGGATTTTGTGGGCGTTAGCAAATGTCCCCTCGGCACAGTTGAGAGATTTCTTCCGTCACTGCATAGAAGCCAGTCGCCCTTTTGAACATGCACGCGTGGGTCGGACATTAATTTTTTCTGCATCACCTTCCCTCGTACGGTTTAAAGCGCAATCGACCTTTTCGTCCTATATCCACGCCAACTCGATCTCTTCCGCTCGCATCACCGCGATTACTGATTGTTCGTCCCCTTTCTCTTCTCGAGATACGCTTCCCATATCTCCAAGTGGACAGGTGGTTGGCTATTCTTAGTCAGCCTAGAGATTGCAGTCTCGAAGAAACATTTCTGGTAGGTCTCGTGGAGCTTTGGTGGAGTTGGGAGAGGTAAGAGGTTTCTATACAAAAAGAACGAGTTTATATACGAAAAAAGATTTAATAATAGTTAATATCAACTGGTTACGAAGATGGCAGCCCGAACACCGATTAGATCTTCACCTCTCCAAAGCTTTCAGTAGTCATGGAGGAGCAATGAGGCAGTATGCAAGATGAGGAGTGAGGTAGTTTTCATTGCTTTACTCACTAAGTCTAAACGCTATTAAAGGAGAAAGTGCATAAATACAGCATATGATGGTATAGGATGATGGATAAAACTTCGTAACATTATGAGTAGCTACCGAGCCGATTCGACAATATACTGCAGAGGTGACGAGAATCAGGTATTTTATGAGATGAATGCAAACGGTAGAAAACCATTACTTTATCATTTTCCTTTTCAAGATGTGAGTCTAAATAGATGGGGGGCAATGGATATTGGGAAAACCTTATGTTGAACCAAAATCAAAATTTTATAGACTTGGGATTCTCTCAGGTTTTACTCAACGTTTTGCTTTACAAACTACGGCTTATATTCTTCTTTCAACTCTCATGATTTGATTATTAATCCTGTGCCCGCATGCAGCACCATTTCTAGAAAACCTTATTTTTATTTTAGTTAAAAATATTTTATTTATATCGTTAACATATTAGTAGTATAATAATAACAATAGTATCAATATTATTAAAGTATTATCGGCTTTGGAGCACAATAGACTCCTCGCTTGGATGCCTCGAAAATACCTTTTGCTACCCCTGAGGAGCTAGCAAGATGAATACCATGGATGAATTGCGGACATCTTTGGTCTTTAGAAAGAAATCGGAGAGAGAAAAAAGTAATAATACGAAGGTATCAATGTAACAAAATTTTGAATACGAACATCAACGATTTAACTTGAAATTTATTCTAAGGCTTATGACGACATTATTTGCCTAAACTTTTTAGTAGTATTAGAAGACTAAGGTAGTCCTGGTTGTACTTTTTAGTATGGATCTAAACCAGACGTCACAAACAACTATTGATTGGTAGAAAAAGGAGAAATAATACTCCCCATTCTTAATGGATCACTATTTTACGCTTCCTTCCCCATAATTATTTGATTTTTGCAATCTAAATCCGATTTTGATCTATTTTATAGCTATTAAAAATAATATAGCGTACAGCTTACAGTTATAGGTCGAAGCTTTCTGTGAGATTTTGAAATAACGACAAGTTTTAGAAATTGCTAAGTTATACGATCAATTATTCATACCTTACTCACTCCTGGATATTTTCTCTTTACTTTGAACTACTTTAGGAGTAGAAATGTCTCACTCAGCGCAAGCATATTTAGCAGCTGTCTAGCTGTCCATTTTTCTTGACGAGAGAGGGGAATTATTCGGTTTGATTCACTATTCCACCAATCCTAGAAAAGGTCGGCGAAAACGAAAAGAATTAATAAGCCTCCTCCTTTATTGATGGCTTGACACTTTCTAAAATCAGAATATCGTGAATCGGCATTTCTGTTCCTCACGCCACTCTCAATCCGCCGTCAACTCCTTCGGTGCTTGGCACCGCTATTTTTCCATCCTTTTATGATTTTTCAAGGGCGACTATTCGTAACGCGGTGGAGTTGAAAAGCGTCCACCAAAGTGCGATTCTGTCACCGTTTAGAAGGTTGCCGCGTCGACGTAGAACTCATTTTTCTACGCCGTTTATATTTTACTAAAAAATCTCTAACACTCGTATGAATTTGCGCTTTTATCCCCTATTAGCTTCTCGGCTAGTGCGAACGTGTTAAATGATAGCATTTCTCGACGCCTCTCCTCTATTTTCTTCATTCCCAATGCCTCTTCGGTTCCTTTCCTTCCACGGATGTCGGCTTCGTAATTTACCGGATTTTCCCATGGAGGATCTTCGGCGCAGTTTTCGAATTGTTCCCTATCTGACGTTATTGCCCAATGTAAGGCACATTTCCTTCCTTAGTACATTCATGCTAATCCCATTGAGAAAGAATAAAACTATTTGTATTTTAAATAGTTCTGTTACGCTATGTGAATGGATAGGATATTTTTATTTTTTATTTATTTTGAGTTCAGGAAAGAGAAAAATGCATTTTTCTTTATTTACGCCTCAATTTCGTTTATGGCTGCAATGGATTGACAGCTACGAAGGTGCAAGTCATACTGAGTAATGGCATTTATTTAGTTCAACTTTTTTTTCATAGCATTCAATAATAATTATTGACTGAGTAGTATTGCTGCACTTGTGTAGCCTTTTTTTCCTTTCATCATTCTGGCTCAGTGAGGAAATTAATGCAAGCTCCCTCACTCTTCATCTTATAAAATATCATCCCTTCTCCAGAATTTTCGGTTATGGTGGAAATTAGGGTCCAATTAGAAAAGTTAGAACTGATGGACCATTCCCAGTTTAGATCGTGTTTTATCCTTATAAGGAAGCTGGTCAATAGAATTGAAAATTAGGTTAGAAGAGGAATAGCGTAAGTTTTCAGAAACCTAAGGGAACTGATGACAAAGCGGTATCTGAAATGGAACCGTAAAATCCATTGGTATTTGGTATTTTTCTCTATGGATCTGAAACGCAGATTCTGGAGGAGGAGGAAATAAAAATATTGAAAGTCTTCGAGACGTAGAAGGTAATTCGGGCAAGCTCAAGGTTTTACCACCGCTAATTTCACCACAGATTGGCAGAAACATTTTTCCCTGATAAACTTTGATGATATTGAAAACACATCTAGTACCTTACACAGCTACCAGTACAAATATTGTTTTCGTCTAGTAGTTTATATCTCTAATATTTTGATAGTATATTTGTACGAACAGTTAAAAAAAATATATTCATTAATTAGTTTGGGGTGTTTTGAGGATGGTCTAAATCAAGGGGCTCCTCTGCGCATGGTCGATGACATTGTTAAATGAGCTCCAAGTAGTTAACTACCCTGATCTAGGAATTTTGTGAGAGACATTGCGTTCCTACTCCTTATATGGTGAAAATTGCTTGTTCGTGCCTCTCATGGAGATCCCAAAGATATTGTCATTTACTTATCCCATAAATTATCCTTGAATATTCAAAGTAGGTGTGAGAACGTCACTCGCGAGATAGCTGTTTCTTTCTTTTTCGTCTATGACTAACCTTTTATGGACTTCCAGTAATACGGAAGCTCAATCGTTGAGCGGGAGATTGTCCGCCTGAAATATTCATGAAAACAATATGGGGAGTGTAAAATTACCTGAGTGAGATGAAGAAGAATTGAAGTATCCGTTGCAGATATTTGGTATGGTGGAAATTGCAGTAATAACGGGTTTCCTTTTAACGATTTATTAAGGAGGTTAGATGAAGCTGGAAGGCTGTTCGTTGAATCTCCGTAAGATACATCTTCATGGTTAATTCATGAAATTAAGTGCATCATATTGTTCGCTAAGATTTGTACCGTAAAAGAAGATGATTATTAAAACTTTGCAATAATTCTTCCTCAACCTGAATTCATTGGAAGAATCTTTCAAAATCATTAATAAGCATTAACGAAATCAATAGATGCAAACCTGAAGAGATGTATTTGTGAGTTAGAGCTATTGATAATAGTAGGGTCGAGATTCTTACTAAGGAGGCAAAACATATTCCTGGCCTATATAGTTTCAGGAAAGAATTCTCAAGTAGTCATATCTCGTTCTCTATGATGGAGGAATATCATTCTCGCCAAAGTGGGTCTTTGATATCTTTATAGTGACGTCCATTTAATTTTACCCCGAAGAACTTGAGCATTAATGGAAACTACGCATGATTTCAGTGTGTTTGTAAATATTTGGAAAGAATCCCCGGGAAACATGTCACAGCAAAAGGAAGTTGTGAAATTTGTGACTCAGGCTCTTGATTAAAGTATCATCAACATTTACGAGCTATCGTAAATTTTGTTGCAATTGCTTCTCTCGGGGTATTAATGGTTAGACGCTGTCCAAATATTAAGCTTATACGTCTGAATTGCCTCTTGATTCTGCAACACTTTTGCACATAAATATAAAATGTGTGAGTGTACTAAATGAATTGAAAGAGGCGAATTAATAATATATGTATTTATTCCTCTCTTTATTTAAGATTATACGTGCATTATTAACAACAAGAGGATGAATATACTTTCAAAATACTACATCATGAAGCCTTTAATAAAGAACTACGTGTTTCAAGATTTTAAAAACAAAACAAGAATTGTTTATTTATAACATTTCTTCCATGTTCTCCTTGGAGAAGAGCCATTCTTTTAGTTTTCTCAGAAAATCAGGTTTTCAAGTAGTTTCCGACTCATTAGCGGTGATCTATATTCGTATAAAATGTATGAAACTTCCGTAATTGGTACTTACTATATATAGTATAGTAAGTACCAATTACGGAAGTTTACTATAGTAATTATACTATAGTAAACTTCCATAACTATAGTATAGTATAGTATTGAGACACAGGTGAGATATGTTATCAAAAACACTGTAAAAAGGGAATTTAGTATCTAATACTTCCTGCGTGGCTTATCCTTGCAAGTGCGAATGGTAGAGAATGCGATAGTCTAAGCCGTATCAGAAGGCAAATTATTGTGGGTTCATATCTATTTCATCTCGTTGCGCAAGGCGTCGGAGCAAAGCCGCGTGCGACCTTTACATACGAAGAGAGGCATTAGTTGACGCGGGCACGTAAGCGGGCCGATTTAAGTGTCGGGAACGCTTCGGTGGGCCGGATCGGACGTCGGTAGGAAGTCATTAGTAGTTTCCATGTTTCGCGGTATGTTGAAGTGTGTTTCTCAAAGGACATCCGCGGAGATCAGTCTAGCAGGAATCTTCTGCCCGCATGTGCCGACTTGCTCATTATTCACGATTTCTGAAGGAAAACGCACCTTTCGGATGTGCTTCTTCGTTCTTTGGCTTTAAGGGTATCGATCTGAAGGATGGGAAAGCCTGAAAGGAGAAAAGGGGTTTCATAATATTCGCATTAATTTTATCTCCTATGAAACAATCAGGAGGTAAATTTAAATTGTAAATGAGATTAGTGTATGGATGGATTCGTTGCATTTCCGACGTAGGTGGCGAGTATGCGTTATTTCATTTAAGGAACAAATGAATGATTACTCATAGGTAATTTAAAATGTACGAGCATGATTATTAACTTGTTACATTTTCTGGTAAAAGCGCGTTTTCTTTTTCAATTCCTATTTTACCTTCTTAACGGTATAAAATCAGCTTCAACAGTACCATAGTTATTATTGAACATTTATCAAAAAATATATGTATGTAATCATTAGTGGAATAACTCGGTGATAGTAATGGGTATATTGTTTTCCTTATGAGGTTATTTGACTGAAAGATTTCATCTTTGTAATAAAAATAATGATAAATATGTAATGTTTCATTCGGTAATCTTTGTTCTTTGTCTCACCATAAAGGACCTAATTAACCACCTTAAATGTGTTAAAGTTAATAGTATAAATTTTCAGGGTGTAGGAAATATAGGTGATCCGCGCTCAAAGATCTCTGGTATCATCCATATGATTTATGCCCGACCTTACTACCTGTAACTCGCAATGAAAGTTTTTCGATAAGTCTTCATTAAAGTCACTGCTTTGGCGCAGAATAGTACCTCAGATAATCGTTGTAGTTCTCAAGGGAATACCTTCCTTTGCCTATTTCTTTCAAGAATCTTGTACCATATTTTTATCATTTTCTGCTTGAAATACATCTTTGAAGTTCTCTGAGCGACTGGCTAACGGTACGAAGTCATCTCGCCAAGTGAGGAATGCATATTATTTCGTGTGATTTTAATAAAGAATTTATAATTATTATGTAAATTATTTTTTTATTGTTTAACTTATTATTATTTTATCATTTTTTAAATTGAACTAAACTTATTTATTATTATTATATATTTTGTTATGATGGAAGGACATCGACTTATGAAAATCGTCGACTTCATTTCTTCTCTCAGCTTTGTCCTGCAGTCATGCTGGAATACCGAAAATTCGGGATTATAAAAGAAAGATTTCGGGAGCCTCCCTTCCAATGTAATTAATTCAGTGAAGAACCATTCGCGGGCTCATGTTTCAAGTACCAATCCCTCGAAAAAGAGCTTTCGTCAGTTTGTGGGGTCTTTTGGGCATGGCCACTTGATTTTCTTCTCGGTATGGAAGTGTTCTCGGAAGTATCTCTCCTCCTCCGCCTTTCGGTTTCTCGTCTATCGCAGCGCGGATGTCAGTGACTTCTCGAGGAGCCGCTGAATGACGATTCTTGAAAATCCGGCATTCGAGAGGGAGAGAGTTACTGGATGCGCCATGGATACGCCCTAGGCCACTATTCTAAGCGAGGAATGTCTCCATTGGTGGATAGAAAAGGGGGGAAAAGAGTTACGAGACGCATCCATAACTCAAGGCAATCTAGCACATAATGTGAGCAGATGGATCCGATGGCTTTATGGGATACGAAAGGGGGTTGTTGAATATTGATTATCACGTCGTCTGTGGGACGAGTGGCTTGTATTAAATAAGTGCGGAAGTTGCCTGATCGACTGTTAAAATTTTAAGTATCAAAATTATTCCAATTTATCGCTATTCTCTTATTGAGTTTGGCCTTATTGCTCTACTCTATGTGGGTTGTATGCGATAAACATAAATGATGTATTATTATGATCGAAAATAATGTATTCTATATAAATATTTTATGAATATCAATTAATTATGACGGTATTTATCTTAAAATGATTGCTGATTAATCTCTGTGAAAACATTTTAATAAGCCACAGCACTGTTATGAAAAAACTCCATGTATAAATATTGTCTGAATATGAATTAATTATGACGATATTAATGTAAAATAATTAATCCCCAGATAGAATTGTCATAGGCCACGGTAAGAAAAACTTTAAATACTTCCGCAGTATTTATTCAATAATAAACCGGTTGTTAGACCAGAAATACCGCGGAAGAATGCCATCATTTTTCTTGTTTGTTGTACATTGAGAACATTTCCCGAATACCTTAACCAAGATCCCAATTAAAGTCTCGGAATACCACGTTTCGTAGCTAAGTCATATCATTTGAATGCTGTTTGCTAGATACGTACTTAATAACGGAACGAAGCTACACAAAGGCGGCAATCCGAGTTAGCATTAAATTATGATAGCATTATGAGAAATGAAACCAACATCCTTATTAATATAAAAGTGAGAGAGAAGAAATTTCGTTGATAATAATTCATTTATGAAGATAAAAAATAATTACAGTATCTCAGGATGTGATATTTTTGTCCGGCTACGAGTTCAGAAATAGACTTAATGTATTCCTTCATCCTTCCTACATGTCGAAATGGTTGATGGTGCTATTTTCTTGAAGAAGACATATTTAAGAGAAGTTTTTCAGACTACACTCTCATACTCAGGCTCATGGTTTTGATCTATTCTGTACTAGACCATGTACTCGTAATTTTAGATTGGTGTATCTTTTTGCCTTATTACTCCTCTGCCCTCATTAGCATTCCTTAGGACTCCTAGGTATTGATTGAACTTATTGAGGTCACACAATGATATGAATATCTAAAAGTGAAGCTCACGCGATATCTGCTGGCAATGTTTGGACTCGCGTACGCCGAATTCGGGAAGACTAATTGTGTGTAAAAAGATTTCTAAAATCCATGAATAAGAGGCTGAGATGTGATATCTCCTATTGAAATAAATTAACTTTATCGGAATGCTTTAAGCGTCATATAGGCCACCAAATTTTAGAGAAACTTATTTGAGGAAATTTTGATTTAGTTAACGAATGAATTTATATAGGAAGGCATTTATACTTAACCATAACATATGGGGATGATTGAATAAATCACCGAAGAATACTAGAAATCAAGGAAAAGATGTTGTGATCTGTAGAAATCGCAGCAGAATTCGATTTCATTGTTGTAATTTAATTCACTATAAATGATGAATGAAATGATAAATGATGAATGAAATGATAAATGATGATTGAAATGATAAATGATGAATTTATTAATATCCAATATATATCAAATCACAACAGCAACATCTAATAGTCTCGTGTAATCTTAAGAAGTCAATGTTGTATGCAACGAGTAGAAGCTGCTCGATACTCATTGTGATATATTCTTCACAGTTATGAATAATAACAATTAAAACGCCACTCCTTAATTATTACGTGCATAATTGTAGTAGCATCTGCTTAAGAAGGCGAAAATCATAGTGTAATATTTAAAAATAATTATATTATAATTATTGTGACTATAACATTATAATACTGATTATTACCATGGAGATGCTATGATAAAACATCTCCCAAATCATAAATGACAATATATTACAATGTATTTATAATTACGTACTATATAATACAATAATAATTACGAATAAAACCGTTTAAATTTCAACCAGAGAGATTATGAATTCATCTCACCAAATTGTCACACTCTGAATTGGTATAATTAAATGTAATACTCAGAGTACACCCCAAGTGAACGAGGAAACACAGTCTGCAGAGACGAGTTGTCGAGGTCGACGAACCCTGCTGAGAATCGCAGCAGTTCGTCAGATTTTTCCAAAGCTTCCTTTTCCACCGACCTCAGCGATTCGAGTCGCTTGTGCAAGGCAAAGTCGATTTTGACCGAGTTTCAGGAAATGTTTTGGGGGTGAACTCCAACAGAGAGGGCGTTAAGGGGATGAGAAACTCGCGGGAGAGAACCTCGGAGGTTCCCGGAGTGTTCTTCCCCGTCGACGACGTTTTTTCAAAAATAAAGCATCTCGCAGGTGCACTCACAATAATTAAATCGTTTTTCCCCGCGCCGCTCCAAATTGCTAGACGAATATTTCACGGTTAGCACGACTCTCCCATGTGCTGCGGGTGATTTACGATTTGACCCGCTGATTTGGTCACGTGTCGCGAAATTAACGCTCTCTTCATTTGGGGATGCGAGGAACGCTGCTCATCTCTCGTATTCGTGAAAGTGGTTCTGCCTCGTAGCTGGGATTTATCTCCAGTTTGAATTTCCTCGCTCTTTTGGAATATGCTTGACTTGATGTGGTAATGAACGGGTTAACAGCAGGCCTAGCTTAAGGGTTGAGCTCAGGCCGAGTTGTGGTGACGAATCTTGTCGCGGAGTACATCCGGGAACCCCGAGAAAATTGAATTTAGAATTACCCGTTTTAAAAATGTATTTAAAGGAAGGAAATATGAATTATTTAGACTTCTGTAAGAGTTGCTTAATTTTTGGGGTTTGGCGGAGCTGAGAATATCCTCCTATTACATATACTCGTACATTTTTGAAATTTAAATTAGGCCATCTATGGCAGTAAACTCAAGACTTAAGGTTTTTCTTCTTTCTTTCTTTCCTATACTTCCTCATTTCTCCCCTAATTTTCGTCTTTTTCTTCTACACGCTCTTTGTTCTTTCTTTAGGCTGGTTTTAGGTAAATATTGTGCTATGTACCATATTTCTGAATTTATCCTTGTTTTTCTTTATTTCTTCTGTCATCCCTATATTTTCTGTTTCTTTTTTGATCTCTTCCAACCATCTTGTTGAGTCATTTGAAATATTGTCGAATATTTTGTTGGTTAATCTATTATCTCTTTCATGTTAAATATAGCGTGTTAGAAATAAAATAATTGTTTTTAAAAATTTGCGATGTTATCTAAGTTATGGAAATGTAAATTATCGATACCTGATAAACTTCCATTTGTGCCTCTAAAAATTCTCTCCCGGGTTATGGATCCTTTGGTGTAACTCCGTTTTCAAAATTGTTTCCTTCCGAAAATTGCCATAAAATTCTCATGCCTTTGTTAAATAATCTAATTGCCATAAACTTCTCATACATCTGTTGAATAATCTTTCATCAAAGCAGGCTACGCTTGCTTGATGCTAGATAATGAGCTAACAATGTCGGAACAATGAAAAATAATCTTTAGAAAAAGTCTGACGTGGACGGGATTCGAACCCGCATCTCCCAATTTCCGGGCGGTTGTTCTAATCAATTGAGAAACTTTCAAGAGAAATTGACTCGTAGTAGCTCAACTGCTAAAGAACCGCTTGACAAGAGGGAGGTACGTGACGAAGACTAAGACTTTTTCTCTTTTGGTTCTCTTCTTCACTCGAAGATCAACCCCGTGCAGGATGCTGAAACATTAAAGGTTATTGAAGAAACGGTAATTTAATAATGAAACTGATCGGAAACTATTAATTACTATCAGTTGTAACTACTTCCTTCCGCAGAATTCCTAATAAATCTTTATTTTTCATTCAGTGCTAGTACTTTTTCTTTCTCGTTCACGGACTCTAATCGATGTTTAATTGCGCAAGATGAAAAAAAATAAAATTTGATGATAGTCTATTAAAAAATTATTTCAGTAGTGGGAGGCACGAGCTAACATAGCCTAGAGGCATATTCTGCCCTTACAAAATTATTATTCAGTGAATGAGCTCCAGTAAAACAACTATTTATTTTTGGTCATTAAATTTTATATTTTTATACCAATTACTTTAATAATTGTGCGTACTACATCCTGTAAATGGTTCCATTTTCCAAAATTATGTACATAATTTTGTGAGGATTTGTGCTTGGAGTAAAGTTGAGGTAATATTTTCTTCGCTAAATTTTTAAACCGAGTTCATCTCATCATAGTCTAGCCATGCATCGCTATTTATATTATTACTCCGAGAGAAGAAAATGCCAGAAGATTGGACCCTCTTATTATGAGCAGCTCCATGTACTTAAATCCCAGAATGCATTCGAGCCCACTCCGAGACGTCGCGACGTGTTTCGTTTCAGGTTTCAAATTATTCTGGAATTTCCATTGTTCCGAAAGAATTTAATTTAAAAATCCATCCGAAAGTGGGGTTTGTTAGCTCCGTGAGATTTTTCATATTTTTTCTCACGGTTTACTTCCTGTAATGACGTTGTTTTTGTGACCCCCACTTCCGCACCTTCTCTGCCCTAGAAATTATAAAGAAAAAATCTCGAAGGAATTTGTTGTAAGAGACAGGAAAGATCTATTTTAATCCCATTCAGAATGTGTTTAATATTATCAGTCATTCACATTGCCGTTAAAATATTCCGCAGATTAATTCTTACTCACTTCTCGATTTCTCCATTTATCCTCGATCGTGGGAGGATCGATAAGCAATTATATTTAAAATTGTGAAAACGCCTTGGGAAAGAGAGAATATGAAAGTCTGAACGGATTTGAAAGTCACGTGGTATTTATATTTACATGAGTCTACCTACCTGTCTTTGTCTATACTATATAATTGAATACCAAACGTGGATCCTTTCATTTACTTCAATCTAGTTTCTCTAGTTTATAAATTTTCATCAGCGTTCATAAATGTTTTATATGATCAAGAAACGGTTACTTTTCCTCATTCAGGAAGTGAAACTCGTCTTAAAATACATGAAACACCGCCTGTCAATCAATCAATACGGTCTCATCCTAACATTCCAAAATGTTTATCAGGAATGTTACAATCTGAAGTAGAGCGAGCAAAAGTAAAGAGAACAACAAAAAGAACGAGATAGCCCTTCGATTTTTCTCAATATATAGTTTTTATTTCTAACACACCTCATTAGGTTTTCCTCTTGTTTTCATTCTAATTTTCTTCTCTCAATTTTATTTGAGGAATTCATTTTTTGCCCGAATTAAGGTTTTGTTTAAAAATTGAATAATTGTGTGGGAAATTTGAGCATTTATCGTTTTTGGAGGTGTTTTATAAGAAGTTTGTTTCTGAGGTTTCGGTTTTGTTCGGAATTGCGCTAGATTTCTATTTGAAATCTCTGAATATATATTCAAAGATTTTTGTACATTCTAAGGCACATACATGGAAACACAATACAAGGGATAGATGAACCTTGTCATTATTCAAAGATTTTAAAAAAAACGAAGAATTTTCGTACAAAAGAGTATCCTATTCACCCTCCGAAAATGTCTGCTATACGAGCAAATTATATACTCGCAGAACAGCTTCAGTTGATTTGACCTATCGTATTTGTAGCGATTAGAATATGTCATTCGTTACTAGGTTACATCCTATCCACAGGTGGGTACTCTCTATAAAAAAATATAATTTTCAATTTCGAAAATAATTACGATTCTTCCTATTAAATAGGACAGCCTAGCTAATTGTATGCATATTACGGGAAATCATTTCTATTTGATGCAGTTGTCGAGCACAGCGTTGATATAAAAGCCAAATTTAAAGCTTGAGGGAGGGTTAGGAAAAGAGTGTTCATTGCTGAATCATAAGCGCGTGATTCTATGACGTACTTCTCGAGCGGTGATTCGATAATCACAGGAGCGCAGATTCTGCATTGTCGTCTTGCTTTCGATCGCTGCAATTCCTTACTCGTGAGGGTCTTGAGAGGGCAGTGGTCAGAATGTCCGGCAAGAGGCACGTTGCCAGTCCAGAACACTTTCTTACCACTTCTCCTTCCCTTTCATTCGTTATTGGGCGTAGGATTGGGACACGTGTACCTAGTCTAGACGTCGAACGACCGCATTAATCTTGGCCGACGGTCTTTTTACGGCGATGAGCGCTATGTCGGCGTGAGGAAAGATTGCGAACTGCCAAAGGGTGTGTTGACTTCCTGACACCCATTCATCCTTCGTTTGACCCCCCTTGAGTTAAATCAGTAATGTGTTATGGAAGAGATGATGGCATCATTGGGTAATCTTTTTTCGCGTACGCTCTAATATTTTTCATTCCAGGTACTTTTTTAAACCCTTCGATTTTCGATGATCTTTGATTTCTTTTGCTTCACTGTATTCTTGGCGATGTCACGCGAAAATTGTTAGATGCGTTAGAGGAAAATTAAGGTGAAATCTTTGGCGTTTTCTCATAGCTTAAACATCTATGATATCAGTTTCTATTAACTGATCCCGCTACGAATACAAAGAGTTTAATGTTGTCTCCCTAACGAACTGGATCTTTTCCGTTAATTCTACGATTTAATATTTTTTGTAATTTTGATATGGTATGGTATTTGAAATATAAAATTGATATAAATATTCCGTGTTTTATACAGAGTGATTGATATGTACAGAAGTTTCAGTACATATCTGCCATTTTTTATTATTAATATATTACTGAAAGGAAATTTTTCTTAAAAAATAATTGTCATTATTAAAGTTCCTTCAAAAATTAAATAATGTCAGTCAAGTGTTAAGTCAAGTTTATATATCTCGAGGGATTAAAAATGTTTATCATAAGTAATCAGTATTTTAAATTTATCTCAATAGTAGTGTCTTTTTTTTCAAATGAGTGGAATACTACTATTTCGACGGGAAGGAGGATAAGGTTTTGGAAATCCACAAGCATCCTGTCCAGTTGGCACTATTTTGTCGGAAATATTTTTCCTAATAATTTTTTTAATAATAATAGTGTACGAAGTGATATTTTTCAAAATCTGAGTAATGTTTCGGGTGACAATTAGTTTCAGTCTCAAATTCAGTTAGAAACTTCGTTCTTTATCAATTAGCATTTGAAAGATTAAATATTTAGGTTTTCATCCTCACGAAAGATTATTTATTACCACTCAGTAGTACCACTCAAAGATATCTACCACTCAGTATTTTCTTTCTGTTTTCTCATACTAAACAATGTTTGTTTTGCATGTGTAGAAAAGTTCCTTGTCCAAATAAAAATCCGTTTCCAGTCTTTAGGATAATTAAAAAGTCGAAATTAGTTTTAAAGCAAAATCATCTACATCGTTTTGGAATCTGGGAATAGTTTGATCTGTAGCGAGATACTGAATTTATTTGAAGTAACTTTTTAATCTTTTGGGGTACTTTCTGCGTATCTTCTCTCAACATGATTTTCATCAATCTTTCTGTCTCTAATCTTTGTAATTTATCTCCACCCGGTGGAGAGTTGTATTTTTTCCAGCACTTACGATTCCCTTTGTCGGTTTTGATGAGCTTATCTTCAGAAGCGAAAGATTGTTTTTGTCGGATTCGTTACGTCCAGATGTCAATCTCTGTCGAGTGATCTTTCTCTCCTGTTCATGAGCAGGCAACATGCCTTAGTTATATTGATTCATTGGAGAGTTCGGTCACTTGACGTATTTGGTGAAAATAGTTTGGTAAAAGAAGTTACATTTTCCCAATGTCTGGCAATGTATTTAACGAAAGAATGGAAGTATATATTCACGGAATTTGATGACTTGAAGCTGAGTTAGTCTTTCATTACTGTCTATTTTTGAAATGATTAAATGTAAGCACATGAATCACCGCCATTACCTCACCATCATGAGGCAAGAAAAAAAATCAGTAAATTTTACAAAATATTGGTTAAAATTATTTATTTATTTATTTATTTACAATCTGAAGTTACAAGTGGACAACTGTCCGGTGGAAACTCATAAAAAATATATAGAAAATATATAAAGTCAGAGTTTTAAAACATATTCAGTCAACACAGTCCGATTTACAACACTTACTACAATATAAAATTACCAGTCACCCATAGTACAAACAAAAATATCTATGATTATAGAAGATATAAAATCTGATATTTAAACATATTTAGTCAACACAGTCCGATTTACAAATCTTATTACAATATAAAATTACCAGTCACCCATAGTAGAAACAAAAATATCTATGTTATTAATTAATGGTGGCAGCGTATACATATGCATTAATTATATAACTTTACAAAAAATGCTGAGAACAATATCCAATTGATCTATTGATAATCTACATCTACAATATTTTATCACATTTCTTTTTAAATGATTTGAGATTAGCTGGTCACTATGATAACGGAAAAAATTGTGGATGTATTGTATATGTATGTCAATAAATTACTATTACCACTATTACTATTACCAAAGTTCGTTGATATTGAAGTTTAGTTCCTCTGTAGTGTTACTCTATAATGATTACTTTATCTCCCCAAGGGTTGCGCTCACTGAGAGAGTTTTATCTCTCGCGGAAGTGTTTGCCCACATGGCTTTACTAGGAAACTGTTTTGTTTTTATTGTCCTTATCGCCTGATGAATTTATAGTTGGGGAAACCCCTTTCTCAGTTTGAACAATATCTTATTTTCTCTCTTTTGGAGACGCAAAATACTACGTTTAGTTATTAGCAAATAATCGAGGGCGGTGTTGAGGCTCGTTGAAGAGCTGTTTTATGTCGAAGTCGATCAGACTTAACTGACATCCATTGAAATTTTATTTTCTATGCGAAGTTTCGAAGCTTGAGATGACACATTGATTTAACGTATGGAGAATTCGACCTTGTTCTCTTCTAACTTCCCTGTTCGCCCACCATAAGTTCGAAATAGTGCTATTTCAGCTGCTTTGGCAAACTGTCAAGAATATCTTCGTTTTTGTTTCTTTTCAAGAGTCATTCCGATTTCCTCTTCCCCATAGTCCTTTTTTCGTTAACTACTCCGAAGAATTCTCTGTATAATTATGTCTCCTGGTTAATTCTTAGTATCTGCCCTGTGTTTCATCTAGTTCTGATGCGATTGTAAAAATTTGTTGAAAATTGACCACTTTATAAACATCAGTTGATAAGAAACATCAGTTAATAACTAATTGTTTTTGCTGGATAACTATTTTCTTTGGATTTAATAATTTTGAACGTCTGATGTTGTAATTATCAATTTCATGATAGTTGGGCTGAGTATTTATTTTGTATTTGACTAATATTTTCGTTTGAGCACAAATAACAACTCAAAATTCAGTAGAAATTCCCAAGTATATGTTGTGATATTCATTTCAAGCCTCTTCAGTTAATTTAAAGCTATTACTTAGTGAAACTCACGATCAGTATCAATGTGAAATGTGATGAAGATACATGAGCTACTATATCGAATGAAAATTCCTTTCTTTCTCAAATACTAAAAAATTGGAAAAGAGTTCCACAGTCTGGCATGAGCTCATGCGTTCACAAATATATGGTAGATTCAAGTCAATAAGCTACTTCTATATTTTAATTTAATCTTATATAGTTATTATGGAAGAAGATATTTTTTTACTAACAAACGCTCTTCAGAATGTCTAAGATCGGAACTTATTCCGAAGAATAGAAGCTTGCTCGCCTCAGTAGATATCTATGAAATTTCAAAAGGGTGTAGTCCCAGTTCTTTATTTTTTGGCGTAATTCTAAATATGACAGTCTTCTAGTACAGTACATACATCTAAATTAGGCTCGATTGGCCCACCTTTAAAATTACGTAAAAATCCTTCGTGAATTCTACGCAGTACTAGTTGACCTGCAAAGTCAAAAAGGAGATGTTCCATATGAAAGAATGCGAAGCACTCATGTCGCACTCATCCGAGGACATCGCAATAATCTGCGATGCGAAACCTATTGCGCTGACTAGAACGCGGTTTCTATATCCTTTCTTTGTTGTTTTTTAGCAAGCAAGGAAAGGTATCGCGTCAGAAACGAATAAGGTCTCTTACGTATATTGCCTTAGGTTGGAGACATGAATCTAGTTCTGGCACGTGTGAAATTCGTAAAATTGGCAAGGATTTCGTAAAAAAAAAGTTTCGAAGTTCCGGAAGTTTAGAGTCTTTGCTCTAAGGTCGCGGTTGTATATTTCAAAATTAAAGGAAGAGCTCTCGAAATGGGTCTAGGACATGTTGGCGAGATTTTTCCGGACGAGCGTTTTGGGAAAGATAAGTTTTCGGAGCGGACACTCCTTTTTTATCGTCCGCGAGTGTTTCCGTTCTCACAGGAGTAAATAAGTAAATGGAGCAAATTATTTGCGCTGTAAATGGCTTGGTCTCCCTTTCTCTAGAATACTTGGCTTTTAGAGTGCATCACTCAATATCGCTATCGTCAAGATTTCAAAGTGTTTCTTACATTTTCTACCCACCATCACCTATAAATAATTGGTATATTTTACCCTCCCTCAAGATTTTACAAGTACACCATTATTTTTATCGCTTTCAAGTTTAAGGTAATACTTTGTAGTAAGTGCAATAAGCAAGTTGTTGTAAAAGTACGTATATATTCGTAGGGTATCGTATGTAGATTTACAGATAATTAAATAATATAAAAGTACCCCATTAATTCATTTAATATGTTGGGGAGTTGGGGGGATTGCTTTGTTGAAATAATCAAGCCGTGGCAACGCGTGATATATGTAGAGAAGAGACTAAATGAGACCTAAAGTAAATGACATATGCATTTTAGAGTACAAAATATACGAAAATTTTAAAGTTATTACGAATATCCATGCATCTATGTAATTGTGCGGCATTAAAATAATTGCACAACAAAGTAAATAATTGCTTTATTAAAATAAGCATGGTATGGAAACATCTTAGCTGCTGCTTATGAAGCTTCTTAGCAAACCTGAAAGTTAATTTTCCGGAAAAAGTTTTTCCCTGTAACGGATTCGAACCACTGAGGACGAACTTTTGGATTAACATTTGGAAACAAGGAATGGGTAATGGGTGGTTTTGCACGTAAGGGCGTGCACCCAGGAAATTTCCCAAGGAAGAATACATTTAAATTAATTTTGGACGTTTTTGAGGGGGTATTTTGACATACATAATATGTATGCTATAATAGTAGTACATACATTTGCCTATAAATTAAATTAATTTCCGTCAGTTTTTGATGGGGAAACTCACTAAAAAATTTAAAATTTTCTAATTATTATAAGCTCGTCTTAATAGTTTTTTCTTCATGGTTTTCGCATCTTTCTTCTTTGTAGGTGTTTCCTTGCAGTGGATAATTCTTCCCTTCAAGCACCTCTTAGATTTTTTATATCCTCATTTATTCTTATTTTTCTCAAATTATCACTTATCAAAATTAAGAACAGAATACGACGTTGGATTAGACAGAAGAGGAGACTTTCTGTCTCAGCATCTTCCTAATAAGGACGTTTTATTGTAATTATTATGGCATTTATCTTCTCTCCTAATTATATTTTTCCTCTTATATCATGTTATATATAACTGTCATATATAATGTCACATTATTGTATATAATCATGGTTTTAAACGATTATATGTAATATATAATCATGGTATGGAACAATTTTGCTGTACTTTTTTCTTCGACAACCTCTCTTCAGGAAATTTCCCTCGCACGAATATTTCGATCCATCCAAAAATAGGGAAATTATTTGTCAAATTATCCTCGGAATCCTTAGAGACACTGCCTTCCTTTCTTTATGTCACTTCCCTTATTACCTCATATATTTCCTCCGTTCCTTCTTTTTTCTTCTCTCTCTGGTTCCCTGATCAATAATTCGTCTCTCCCGCCCTCTCCTCCTTCCTGTCTTTCCTCCTTACTCTCCTTTTTCCTTTCTTCCTCTTCTCAGATCTCCTTTCATCAGCACTTGAATCATTCATGCAATCCCCCTCCTTCCTCCCCGTATGTCAAGTCTCCCAGAGCCGCTGTTTCCGAGGAAATATTCCGTTTTCTCTCTTTCTCCCAGCACCGAGTAATCTCTTTTATGTAAACACCGCCGTCTATGTGCAGCGCCCTCCGATGGCATTTAGAAAATATGCGATCTTTGCCCAAAGGTTTGCGTTGGCGCAAGGACGAATTTTTTGCGGATACGGTCATTAGCTCCGGGCGAAATGTTTGCGTTGCGTAATTCGCTACAGGAAACGTCTCCGCGGAAATGTTAGTGTCGATAAATCATTCAAACGGTCGATGAATTGCGCTAGATGCTGGTGGGAATTTTTTTAGTAATGAAATTTCTTTTGTTTGTAGAATTCTTTTTCAGGATATCGACTGAGAAAATTTTAAGCTTTACATGATGCAATTTAAATGTAGGATTGTCTTAGTCGTGCAGGACGTGTGACTTCAAACCGTCTATTTTTCCTATAAAACTAGTTTGCAAATTAATACTATGTATCTGCTATGTTAAAATTGTGTACTACTTGATGCGTTAAGTTCATCATCTTAATTTTTGAATGTAAATTACGCTTCATCTTGCGTCATCTGTGCCACACTGCCACACAAGGCTGCTACCGCATCAATGAAATCTATGTTTACTTCTTTCTTGTACTGATATCACAGCGGTTCGTCCTTGTAGACTAACAGACTCTGCAGCCTTACAAAAAGACAATCCCATGATTGTATTAATTGATAAAGATAGGTACATACAAATTTGTAATTTTTTCGACAAAAAATCGTTACAATAACTACTTCTCCAAAAATGCATTTATGATTTAGGCTACTGCGTTAATTTTAAGATAAAATGTATGTATTTTACTAATATCTAGATAAGGTACCATCTTTAAACTATTACTCATCTACAACAGAAGTAGGATGTTTTCAAAGCTAGTAGGTGAAATAAAATTGAACTGTTCAAATTATATTTAGTAGACATAATACAAAATCATGTATTATAATTAGTTTGTAGTAAACCTTAAGATTCTTGTACAAAACCGCAATTATTTTATTTAATCTGTGGTTATGTACAAGTATCCTTACGTTTATTGTTACCTCATTACATTAAATGATTTTGTATTTAGATCGATTTTTATATCCTTAACATAGGGAAAAAATAGTGGGAATTTGCAGAGTTTCTGCAGCCTGTTCTAATTCACTATCTTAAAACGGGATTGCCTGTTCAGTGACTTGAATGAATAACCTTTTAAAGCCCGAGAACATGTATAAATGTACGTTATAGAGGGCGTATATGGCCTTTTCTACCCCTCGCGTAAGATCCTTAGAATGTATTCATGGCAAGTCTTGATAGCATTCGCGGAGAATCGAATATTTTAATTCCACCATAAATTCCAGGCTTTTATTGGTAGAGATCATGCTCGATTTGTTATTTTTACGAGAGAAGCTTTTCAATTTCATGATCGGATTTTGTGTGAAGCTTCCCGGAGATCTTCGAAGTGATTTCTTCGAATCAACGCCACGATCTTCAAGAGTTATTTGATGGGAGGTCTTCCAATGCTCTCTCTGAATATTTGAGTGGCTCCTTTCATAAGATGAATGAAAATATTATCATGCCTTGGAGAGCTGTTCAAATCGGGAGGGAAATGCGTTTATTTTATTATTTCCTTTCTATTGAATTGGTGGTCCATACTTGTAGTTCCTGAGAGTAATTCGGCTATAAATTATTTCATGTCCAAGGAGTTGAATATTTATGGATTCCATATCATATTTATAAAATGTGGTATTTCAAGTGTTGTGCATTTCTGTGTGCTCCCTAAAATTTGTGATGCTTGATCATTGGATAGTTACATATTTTGTTATGTGCCTATTGTAATATTTTTCTTTGAATTGCTAATGGAATTTTTAGACTTACCGGCCTGGCTTATTTAAACTAGACAATTTATTTCTGCCATAGGCAAAGTATCAGGAGATAGTATTTATTATCATATAATGGGCTCCCTTTCTTGTATGCGACCGTGCATCTTCTTTATGGGTCACCTTAATTGCTATACAATGATAGAAAATGTCGGTAAGTACCGCTTTTGCATATATTTGTACTATTTAAAGTGTTGAAAAGGAAGAATCACTCATTAAAATTATATTACGTTGGTATGTTTCATCTTTGACGTTCAATTTAAATAGCTTGAATATTCCTCCCTTCTGCTTCTACTGTGTATGAAATAATGCGAAATGCTTGGGAAAATGTACAAAGATATCTTTAATGTATTATTGTCATCAATTGCTGGTTTCGAGCTACCATCCCACTCTCTCTCTCTCATGTTGAATGAAAATCGTTACCATGTGAAAAAGCTTCAGATTTTCGCTCTCGTCTTCCCATAAATAAATCACTCTGTTTCTTTTCTCCGGAATTCCATTGTCTCTTAGTTTGCCGAGGGTAATTTGAGAAAGAACGAATGGAAAATCAGGTTTGGTTTTCCCTGTTATTCCATTCATAATTTAATGGTTCAAATTTCAATTTTAATATAATTTGAGCTTGATTTATATTCTCAGTCATTTAGGTAGCTGATGGATTGCCAATTATCATCAGTGCAGGTTTTCCCCTGAAGTGTATGCAAACTGATATTAATGTTTTAACAAGCTTTCTCGTGTATTAAAAAATATTACTCTCCTGTGTTACGTAATCGTGGGAAAGATTGGAAAACGTTGGCAATGTTTTATAATGACATACCAGGTACAAAGAATAGTAGTACTTTATAGTGTACGTTACCGACAAAGTCTAAAGTAGGTGGATGGTTTCTCTAATCGAATATGGATTTTTATTACGATTGAAAGACTAATAAGCTTATGTAATCTCCTTGGATACACTTAAATATGAGTAGCTTTATTGTCATCCCGTTAGCTTAAGCTTATTTAAAATGGTCTTGACGTCATCTATTCCCTTTAGTACTTTCTGGAACATTATTACATGGGTTAATCACAGTGCTCGAAGTGCGGTGGACTGGCATCCGGCCACTTCCTAGAAACCTCGAAATCATTCCATTAGTATTATTAAACCGTCCACTTTCAAATCACTCTTTACTGGTTGGACCGTCCTACCATCTCTGCAATTCTTTCCACTTCAATGACTGGTTATTTCTGTTAGAAATGAAGTCTCGATGAATTATCATCATTATCTTCTGTTTTGTTTCTGCGATTGCTTGCAATCTTTGGATTGGTGCTCTAAATTTGTTTCCCTAGGTGTGGTCGTTCGAAATTTTATAACTGGGACGTCCCCCACTTGCGCTTCAACTATTGTCGTTATCATATACTTGGCGGGTCTTGGCATTGATAAAAGTAAGTGCCGGCGGAGAATTTTTCGTCATTTGCGCAGAAAACTAGTTTAAGTTTAATTGACTTCGGATTGGAAAGTATGTCAAGCTAATAAAAGAGGAGTGACGAGATCTCCGCTACGTGATGCTTCCATTGTGTCATTCGGAATGGTTCCCAATGGAGTCTAATCCGCAGATGAGCTTACCGATCCCAAGGTTTGATGGATGATTTTTACGGGGGCAGTAAAAATTGATGGCTTCGGTTTTTGTATCCGAGCCAAGGGCAGCTGTATGGTGATGGACGTCGACCTAGAACATGGCTAGAAATTAGGCGAATTGAAAAACACCAATCGCTCCATTCTGACCTCACTTATTCACGAGAAAATTCCCGTGCGCCTTTCTGGATTCAAAAATGGGCCGAGTATGCACGAGATCGCTGGATCCTTACCAACTCTTTTGCATATACGTACTAGGCTTTGACAGGGAGTTTATCAATGTTATTTTCGGTGCCAAATTAATGGTTTTACGATGGAATTCCGTAGCTTTTAATAGTACGTACATGCTTCTGACCCTTCTTAGATGTACTGATAACAGAAGAAGATCCTATTTAGCACGTTTTTCTCTAACATTTCGTATGTCTATGATGAGAATTATTAATTAAGAGTTTAAATCGAGTCGGAAAAGTATAAATGATTATGCATCGTATATGCTCGTTGTGTATCAAAAATGTTTTTCTGCTTTTTTTAGAATTTTTAGGAATTTTAACAAGGCATGGAAGAGTTTAGAACGTATTTTTATTCATCTTTTGAAATATTTAAGAATTCCTAACGCAACCGTGAAAATTAACGTATTCAGTATATTTGTGCATGCAATTTCTTACTGCCACAGTTGGGAATAAAACGGAGATTATTTGGTGATATTTTGTCCATACACCTCTACATGATGTATGCAATATGTGGTTGTGTAAGACAGGGCAAGCTTTCTCATTGGTATTTATAGTATATTTCCTGGTAAATGTTCATTTCAATCATTGAGCAGCCTCCCAATTATTTGTCTCCATTTATAATTAAATCCTTTAAATGTTACGATAGAAGTGAGCTCTGATACCGCTACGATAGTCGTGAAAGCATATTCGTCAGGAAACCTAAATAATCTCGCATGATAAGTAGGAAGGGTATTTAGATTTAATTTATATGCTTTTCAAGGTCTACGTAATATTGAAGTGTGAATCCTATGTAATTATTAATGCTACAGATGTGAAATGATATCTTTAGTGTTGATATTTATGTATTTACTAATGCTTACCAATTCTGTAATTAGTTAATTATGATGTTTAACTAGACGTAGCCATCGGACCTAGCATTCTACTGCGGCTAAAATATGTAATAATAATAATATACATGCGGGTCTCCGGATAGTCATGTTGGTAAAGTGTTCACAGTGAAAGAAGTTTGACCCCGGGTTCAATTCCCGGCGAATGCTCACTTGCAAAATGACCTCTGCTGTCGAAGCACTTTAAAATTACCACTACTAGTTCAATAATATATGCACATATATTTTATATTTAAATCATCTGGAGCCGCTGTTCGCCAGTTTTTCTTAATTGGCCGTGTAGGGATCGGTTTGTTATTAAGTCGAAGAAACTTGCGATCGAGCGACCGTTTTCTCCTACGATTCGGTGACCTATTGTTTTCCCCTTCAGCTGCCAAACGTAAGGAATGTGTATGTATAGATTAGTAGCTCAGCGGGAGTACTCTCTCCCGTGGGTCGCCCAAAAGACGTGGCGTCACTGCTCCGTCTTCCTCCGTGGTTTGCTTGGCATGGCCCTCGTCCGGGACGCCCCCTTGCTCTCTGAGTCTTTGCCAAATGGATTCGGTAGCGCTTAATAAGTTCGTCCTCGAAAGAACGCCTCTTCCAAGCGAACGGACTTTTCCCACGCGACTTCCATTTCTCAATTCGCTACGCTTTTCTCCGCTCCATTTTCTCTTGACATTATAACTCCTTCAGCTCCCACAATTTACGTTCTCGGATGAAATTTCCCGCTCATCACTTATGCTCTTTTTCATCTTCTGCGTAAAAGGTACCTCATTGTTTGCCCTTGTTCCGTTCCACCTTACAGTTTATCAAGTTTTTATGAAGCGAAGAAAATCGTGGGGTTATTTATCCCATTATCTCTCTTTTCTATTTTATTGCTCATGTTTAACGTTTTAATTTTTATTTATGTTTTCTTACAAAAGTTTATTCTGAATTAAATTCCGTTATTTGCTTGTTAATGCACCCATCATTTCATAAACGTTTCAAAATTATAACACTTATGGTCCTATTTAAATCTACCTTTTTTGCGGTGTTTCATAATTTACTTCGATATTAAAGTTGCAGAATTATCATCGTAAGTTTTCTATCGTAATGTGCCTAAATATCTTCTGCATTACGCCCTTTAATTTACTTCTTGATAACCCATCCCACCCTTTGTATAGTTCATATCTTACCTTCAATTACTTTGTTTAGCAAACCTTTTCTTAATGTTTGACCCACCCATTTCCGCTGCCGTTCTTTATTACTGCAATCAAAATCCCCTTCTCCCGTCATCTTCCGCACTTCCGCGTTTGTTTTTCATCAACGCAGCTTATCTTTTCCGTTCTATGCCCCACCCACATCTCGTAGGCTTCCATTCTGACGGATAGATTTATGTGCATCTCGGAATTTTACGGTCGCCTTAAAATCAGCTATATTCAATAATTTTTCCTACTTTTCTAACCAAATCTCCTTTTCTTGTCGAATTTAAAGTTTTGTTCGTACCATTGTGTTTTTTTTAAAAGCTAAATTATTAGTTCTGGATAATATGCTTCATTTTTTACATCGCAGAGACCGTTATTGTACCTAATGATTTTCGTCATTCACCAGCTTCCTATAATAATTAAAAGTATAGATTCATTCATCAGCTTCCTAATTCCTTCTTGAAAACAGGGAAAATATCTTCAGAAGGGGTTTAATTTTCCAATAAACTGTTTTTTGATTTTAATTTTTCCGCCACACCTTTGAATAAATAATTCATCCTATGGTTTGATATATATCCGTTTTAATCGTAGAAATTCTCTGTGTTTATAGCTAATAAATACATCGAAAATTAGCATAATCACATTTCTGTAATGGTTTAATCGCTCTTCAATCATGTTACTTTTATGCTGCCTATGATTACTATGAAATTCCCCATCCATTATACTTGATTTATGTCTTCCCTTGGCTATTCCTTCGGCATTTATTCAATAGCTTGTTTTATGCGAGTGATTCCATGTATAAAGCTCACGGTTCACATAAGGAAAATTTTTGGCACTTCTTCCTCAATGTTTTAATATTTCATCAACCAATCGAAACGTCTTTACCTTCACTTACAATTATTTATCATAATTCGGTCGTTTCTATTCGTTCTGCCCCTGTCCTTTTCTTCTTCAGTCCTTCCCTCTTTCTCTCCTACTTTAGCATTCTCCCCCCTTTTCCCTTCACTTCCTCCGGCGGTGTCTTCTTCCTTTGATCGGCACTATTCTCAATATCTTCTCGTCCCAATCATTCTTTCGGCCATGTCCTTCCTCGTGCACTATTCTCTCCCGAAGCACGCGCTAGGCCACCGAAGACGCAATTTGTCACGTCTTCCTTTTCATCCGGGTGTTGTTTCTGACTATATTTAGGAGCGTGGATGACGTCCTCAGCGATTTGACCCACTTCGAAAATTTTCTTTCGAGGATCTCTCCTGTGTTTAATGTCCCTTTGTTTTATTTATTTGCTTCAAGATTTTTTTCAGGAAATATAATATGCTTTTAAAAAGTCGAATATTGATAGAGTGGGTTTTCCATGATATTTGTAAGGGTATGTTTAGGACTAATGATTGATTTCCATTTTTGTCTATGGTTATCTCCCCCGACTAGATTAAACTCTGTTTCATTCCCTTCCATCTTCCGCTTATATCTTCTTTATACTTTACTTTAATATAAATACTTTAATATCTTTTTCTCCTTCGAATCCATTTACATAATTTGATTCAACCATAGCAAATTATTCCTCTGTTTTTAAAATTAATATTGAAGCTACATTTTTATTTTCTTTTATTTATAGCCAGGTAGGGTAAGGAAAGAGATTAAATTTGTTTACTTTGTTGGTTACATGTTTATACTCTTTGTCAATCCATCGTTATAGTTCTGTTTAAGGATTTATATTGAAATAAATAGGTATATTACTTTCTTATTTTTCTGGCGATGCATCCATAGACCAAGTATAGAAATAAATTCATTTCTGTGAATACTAAAAAAATGCAGAAAGCAACCTGGGTAAGAGAACGTCATGCCATTGGAAATCAGGAATAAGGCAACATGATTCCTTAACTTTACTATCTGATGGTAGGACAATGACCTGAAAGTTAGGTAGCATTTTGTTGTTTTTGTCTTTGCTTTATTAGGAAAGTTTGTGCTCTTTTTTTCGAGGTAAGCGAGGATGCTGTGGGTACAGAGCGTATTTGTTGATCAGTCAGACTACGTAAAGCGTAAAGTCTTCACACAGAAATACATGATTACTAAATCCTAATGGTAACATCATTGTACTAAAATTGGTAAAATTCTTGTGTAAAATAATTTTGCAGATACGTTTGTTGAGAAATAACGGAATGTGCACATGGATGAACTCAGAAAACGTACGTGCCATCAAGCAATGAAAGCTTTAAAAAGAGGTTTTAAATGTTTTAATTACCTCTTTAAAACTGCACCTCAGAAGATATTAGTTTTGGTGGAACTTCAAATTTTCCCATGTATCTGAACACATCTCTCAGTAAGGAATTAATGATTTTCTCATCCTAAATTAACTAAAATTACGCAATTTAAAGACAGGCCCTCGATGTCAAATTCAGATTGAATGAAAAATCAGCGTTGAATATCGCTGCCTCAGGAGTTGATTCAGACCTTAAGGTGACACTCAAGGGGCCTTTCTTCGGAAGGCATTCCACTCAAAGCCAACGGAGAGGAGCTCAGTTCATTAATAATACATTCGAAATTCTGCAGGATCACGCCTCTTTAAGGTGGGACGGAATCTTGCTGGAATCGGAAATCGATGAAGCAGTTGTTTCTTGAAAACCGTTCGTGCGTAAGTATTAAAGAAGGAATGCGTCGAGGAATGAGGAAATAGCATCTCCCTTGTCTTTCCGGAGTGGAACGTTTACGTTTTTCCTAATAGAATCCTGGAGAAACATCCTTATCCGAACGTCTTGAATGTAACGCGAGGTCAAGCTCTGGAGTTACGAAGGTTAGTTTCAGGGAATGTAGAGCGAGGATATTTGTGCCAAAATGTGGAGTACCGTGCTTCGTCTATACGTCGAAGTCGACCGCGTATTTTTAAGAATTCTGAGAGAGAATTCGAAAATCTCGATGGAGTTAATATTGATAGAGCCATCCGAAAATGATTTCCGTGGATAGTGGTTGTGGTTATGATGATTCTTTCATACTACACAATACATAGGGAACTTCTTTGCTGTTCTAGAATTCTTGACAAGGAGTCAATTCTGCATTTAGCGGTAATTTTAGGAGGAATTCGTATTAATTTTTTTTCAGAATATTGGGTACCTCTAAAGAGATTAACTATTTTTGGTTCTTTGCATTAATTAGCTCCAATGCATGATGTAAATCTATTGAACGTTGCCTTTCTACATTGTCATCATCCCAAAGGTGACTTGGATCATCAACCCCTTCTATATAAGCCACAAAAAGTATGTATAATATATTGAATAATTTATATGAGAAAAGAATACTTTTAAACTGGGAAGACAAGGACTTTAGTAGATATGAAGTAGGCATACATTTTCCTTGAGAAAACTATATTATTTTTTAGAAGTTAAGGCAAATTCCGTCTAATTTAAACGAAGACTTTTATAAACCTATAACTGAAAACATGCTATACTTCTTTCTAAATATAAATATCGGAATATTTATGCGTAATTCTATGGTTGTTTTTAGATCAAGTATATTTATCGATTTCGAAAACAATTGAGGAAACGCATACAGAAACGCGTATAAAGGGAATTATCATATCTATCAATATTTTTCCTGGATTTTTCCTTTTTTAATAGAGACATATATCTGTAGCTATGAAAGATTTTACAGTTAATTTAATATAAACTTTAATATAATAACTTACAGTTTATAAGAAGTACATCATACAAGAATAAAGGCGTGCGTTTGCATTTTATTAGACTTGCAATCTTATTACAGATTCATTTCTTCATGCAGGCATACAACCGATCCGTTCATTTCATTTTAATAGAATTGGAGCTCCTACCCTAACTTCGTTAAAACATTTCCCTCGCAAGACTTCAAAAGGAGTTGAATAACTCCCCATAAGTGGAGGAGGTTGGTGATAAAAGGCCTTTGATTGAATTGGAGAGAGAGTGCTCCTTTCGGTTTGGGCTTCTCCAAAGTCTAGGGGATGCTGCGATGCCCAACTTTGCATCAATTTGTAGAGTGAATCTATTTATAGCGCACGCATGGAGTCCTTGTTGATTTGCGTGGAATGCGGAGATCACGTGAGCATCGCGGCAATCGATTGTGTGTTTTCTCCGTGAATCGACTTGGAGGTCCTTATCGATCTTTGGAAGGGAGACGTTCAACTCGCCTCACTGTCGACGCGAGTTGGGAAAATACGCAGATTACAGTCTGTCGAGTGCTTCCTCCTCGATAAACGATTAAGTACTCCGGAGATAATGTAGGTATAAATTGTCGGGGAGAGCGTCTACCTTTTAAAGTGCGATGTTAAAGAAATGTCTACGTATAGTATTTATATACGAGGACAGAATGGATATGAGTAATATATATACACGTTTTAATACATCATGTACAAAATACTTTTTTTAGTATCAGAATCGACCCTTAAAATTTAAAGGTTCATTTTCGTCTATAGAGAATTAATACACTATCTAAATGATAGAGCTAATTATTTTTAATTTGTTCACAAAAGATCTGAAAGTATTTCCCAATAAACCGATACATAGCGGTACCTCGATTTACAAACTTAATTCGTTCCAGTGCGAAGTTCGTAACACGATAAGTTCGTCGCTCGAAACCCACCATATGGTTATTGTATTATACATTATCATTTTTCCATTATGTTATTTCGTTATTTTTGTTCGTCTCTCGAAATTAAGTTCGTCTCTAGGGGTCAAACTGGAGTAAGGAAAAAGTTTGTAAGTAGAGATGTTCATAAGTCAAGGCACCACTGTATGGTACAATTGTGACCGAAATTGAAAACTTAGAAATTTTCCAGTCTAAAATCTACAGTCACCATTCTATATGTGAAACTTGGAAAAAGGGAGTGGCCGCATTGATATGGCAAGAATCGAACAGTTTGTGAAGAGCTTTTGTAAAATGAAGGGTATTTTCATAATTAACATTTATATTCATTTAAGCATAGAAATATGAACAATAGATTATTGCGATACTTGACATTTACGAGATTATTATAATTATTTAATGAGATAGACATTGATATTCTCGAAATTTCTCCTTGGTAACTATTTGATTACTCTCTTTCATTTTCTGCTGTGAAATAAATACGGTTGGAAAATGAGTAATTTTTCTAACCCAGTGCGGCCCGATAGGTGAACCATATCGGGTCATGTTTTCTTAAAGGTCATAATTTGCAATCAAAGAAGTCAATAATTACCTAAATTTATTACTAAAGCAATCTCATTTCGTGATTTTTACTAATTCTTCCCTATATGTTTTATTTTACTTTTTGACTTGATGGAATACCTGAAGTAAACATACAGCTTTTTATCGGTGTGTTTGCGAAAATTTTCTTTATTCTACATATTCGAAGTAGAAAAGCTATCCTACTTGATGTAATCTTTCAAAGTAGACTTTTCCCTACCAATTTCAAGACTTAATGGTCCAACGGTTCGTATTAAAAGTTACCATAGCCTCAAGATAAATCTTCTTTATATGTTTCTTAATAAATTATCACGTTTGGATAGCTATAGGTTGAAAACATGCTTGCCGTTCCTAATTCATTGCATTAACTATGAAGATGTTACCTGGATACTTTGGGTTAAGATGTTGATTATAGTACCAATATCGCTAACATTTCGCTGCCTGTGATGCGTTTTAACAAAATTTTCCGCTTAATTCATTTAAAAGTTTCCTTCCGTCTCCATGATTCGTGTCCCAAACACGAGGGGTAATATGGGCGTACATGCTTCTCCGTGGCAAATTTTAAAGTGATATCATTAGTTTCCTTAATACTCCCAGGAGGTCTTCTTTCCCAGAAGCAAAATTCGGCCTTTACTCCATTCGTCCGAAGTTTTTAAAAAGTGAAGTACGGGTGGTTCTTTCCGTATGAATAATTTTCGCAATTCTTGAAAAGGACGCTATCCTTTAGGTGCCGGATTCGACATGAAAAGTTCATGAAATTTGCCCGAAGTACGCAAGGCGTTTTCTTACCGTAGGTGATGTAGAGTTTTGACATTCTTCTCTCTGTAAATGTTAAATGATAAGCGGTGCTTAAACCTTCCGAAATATGCTTCCTAAAGTTTCGTACAGTTTGAGAGGCTTTATTGAAAAGATATTTTGAGAATGATTAAATCTGTGCATTACATTCGTCCTACGATCGTCTAATTTTTAAAATAAATTTTTCTATCTAAATTTCGTAAATTTTGATTACAGTTGCTACTCAGTTAAGTAACGAAGCAGAATAAACCGAATGATTAGGCAGTCGTTGGTTACTCATCGTCCCAGTATTCATTTCACGAATCCCCTTGCAAGTAGCGCACTTCAAGTACTTCGCGGTCTCCAAATCTTTAGATGTTACATTATTCCTCAACTTAGTTGCATGACACTCTTCATTAGCGTATTCCCATAAAGCTTACGTAATCGAAGGATTCTTGGAAAATAAAGATGATGAAATGTCACATGCGAAAAGTCGAATTTTTTTCTTCATCGGAGTATCTTACTTTTATAATGGATAAATTTATAATATTTTCATGGAAAAAGCGCCATAAGTCCAATTTTTATTGCTTGAGCTATATTCATCATTCCAAATCCTCATTTCTTACTCTAGATTGAGTCATCTTTCTCTATGTAATTCATGGGTTAAATCCTTTTTTTTACTGAGTACTCCTGTCGTGGGTGATATTGCTTACTGCTATTTTCAAACTCCGTTAAGTGAAGAACAAGTACTTCATATTTTTTGAAGCAATAAATAGTATACTCTCGATCCTTCCTTATGTAGCCAATTAATGATCAGAAAAATACCCTCGAGGGTCCGCTGAAAGGAGAAGTTCGCACTATTTCTTTGCTAAGACACATTATACGTTATATATTTCAATTTAATGTATGATAAAATAAGTAATGATTATTAAATATATTACAATAAAAATTATTTAACAGCATTTAGTTTTACATTGAGTCAGCTTTAATTTCAAATTAAAGTATTTTGTGGATGGTGTGTAGAATCGCCTTACTTCGGATTATTTAATTTAAAGTATGGGGAAGTTATAAGAAAATCTTGGAGATAAAATAATAAAAACTCGATCCTTCTACTAAAGGAAATCATTTCTTACTTGTCTCTAATTTATAAAATCGCTAATTAAACGAAATACATTCGAGCAGCCAATATTATCGCAATTTTTGAAAATATTTTGGTATTTTTTTCCCTTTTTCGCAGCTACTTCAGATTTTATTGAGCCGTGTGTGTTCCGTATTAAATACACCTAAAAATACCGCAGTTGGGAATTTCCTTGCTAGTTGGATCTTCTATGATTTACCGAAAAATTCGCTCGAGCATACCAGTGCTTTCTTAAGGCGGATATTCAATTCTGACTTCGATGCCAATCATTGAGTTAGACAGAAAAAGCGAAAAAAGAAATGTTTCGGCGTTTCCCAGAGCACAATTTTTCGTAAATGAATATTCAGAATTCATCCACGCCTCGATTGGGGGAAAAATTAAATCATCCTCCTTTTTCCAATGTTTGCTTTCCACCTGGAAAACGAGGAACATTTTTGTCTTTCCATTTTTTTTTCTCCTGTTCTTTCGCGAAAACTTTTCGCCATTGCTATTCCGTAGGAAACGCTTTAATTTCCTGCTTTCCCATTCCATTTATATCTTTCGCTCCATTCCCGACTCTATCTCCTTAATTTCGTTTTTAAAGGGGCGCTCCTATTTGACAGACTCATTCGATTTCCTCTCCGGCGTAGTCTCGAAGGAATAAACGTTCCCTCATCGTCAGCAGTATCCTCAAGCTATTATAAACACAGAGAAAAGTTTATATTGGAACGTGGGTGGATGCGCTGTGGGATTTTCGGCGAAAAAATAGGCGTTTTATTTAGAACGGAAAACTTTGGAGGAAAATGGCAGGAATTGCGACTTTCCCCGCTGTGTGTTATGTATTTGTGTCGTATCGGTTATAAAAGAAGCGTATTTGGAGTAAATGTTTTAATCCGAAGACCACGTTTGCCGATAGATTTGGATAGAAGCGGTAAAGCCGTAGGAAAATCGATGTGTAGGCTTCGTTGTCCTCGATTAGGGCGCGGCCAGTTGTTTGACAACATCTGCGCTTGAGTTTTCAGTAAAGAAACTTGGTGCTGCTTATATCGAAATATCCGGCGAAGAGGCACTATTAGCATCTCTATTTAGATGGCACATATTGCAAGTTAACGAATGGTTGAAAACGATAACGTTTACCAAACATGCAGCAAACATTCTTTCTATTATAGCAGGGGTGGCCAACTCATCTTTTCCTGTTACCGAATTTGATACTAATTTCGACTAAAGGAAGCAGATGCTGAAGTTTTTAAACAAAACTTAAAATGGTTAAAAATTAAATATGGTATTTTTATACAGATCTACTTTTAAAAAATTAAAATTTTCATATTGTTTCTCCGAGACATTTTGTATTTATCAAAGCCTTCAGTAAATTTAACTTTACATACATGCATACATGCATGCATTTAAATATTTGAAGTAAGGTGAACTATTTAATAAGTGTGAATCTTTTCGATAACCAATCGCGATTACTGTTGGAAACCTCTGTTTTACAGTGCAATGAATTTTTATAAAACAGATATAGCACTTCTAGCACTATCAATAAGACTATGCTTATTTAAGTTTTCAATCGCCCATAAGAATGTAGATTTTAATTCGAATATTTATATTCAGGCTGAGAGCTCTTTATACTTGTAGAGCCAATTACTTTCTCAAGTTTTCTTTTTATCTGCAAAAATGTGTATGCTTAAAATTCAGTTCTTAATCGATTCACTGTTTTATCTTTTTGTGTCTTTATTGATGGTTTATTTAATTAGTAATTTATTGATCATGTTTTTCCTTCGCACTTTCACTAATTTCCCTTTTCTCTTTCTTTCTAGGTAAGTCTGAGTGGTACTTCCATATCCTAAACCCTGTCCTACCTGTAAGTAATGTTGGAATTTTGAAGCCCGCTCCAAGGGTTTGAAAAGCTGGGGTATAGAAATCTGGAAACATCATTCACCAACTAGTGGTTCAATTTTCTTGAACCGTTTTATCTATGAATAATATGAAAAGCTTAGAAATCCGAATTTACGCAGATTAGGTTGCGAAATATTTCTCTGTTTTTTAAACTTTCTGATACGGTTGATTGTAATATTTTCAATGTCGGTGTGAACTTAATTTCTTATTACTGGAATTTTCCACTTCCGCATCTGTCGTGTATTGTCTGTATCATATGTTCGTTGTCGTTGTCATTTATAGATTGACTGACTTCTCTATGATTGCTTCGATTTTATCCAATATCTGCACGAAAGGAATGGCGAAAGCGTAATTTGCCAAGTCATTTTAAGAACCCATTTTTTTCATGAACTAAGTAGTAGTTAGTAGTAGTGAACAAGTAGTTCGAGCGCTTGGTGTTCACACCCCCAGCCTCATGCCCAGAGGCGGTTTGCAAGGTATTAATGTAGACAGAGCCACATCTAGGATTCTTGGCATCCGGGTGCAAGATATGCTTCCGGTGCCTATTGTTATTAAGCTTCGTATTTTGTGGAGAGAAATACTAAGGCGATAAGGCGCCCTGCTGTAGTCTGCGCCCGGAGGCGGCGCTCCCACTGCAGTATGTAGGCGGGGCTCTGAATGTAGATTTGGACATCTAAATTCGCGTAGAACTTGTATTAACAGACGACAGCTACTTCTATCATTATCATATTATCATATGCCATGATGCATTTGAATCAGTGTAGAACTCAACCAAAGTAGTGTATGATGATTCCATTTACGAAAGAGCTATCTGCGTAGTTGCGATATTTCTTTGCTCTTGCTAAAATTGACTTTGTTACTAATGCGAATCAGACGAAGCGGGCGGGGGTAAATTAGTGGGAGATCACTTTGAAGGAAAAACCAAAGTTCGCAAGAGAGGTAAAACTTGAACTGTTTTATTATGCATCTACTTTTTAGGAGTTTGTGTCCGAAGAGTATCTAGCCATTAGAAACTTGCGGCTGCCCCATCACTGTGTTGAGTGCTGGTTACAATTTTCCATACGGAAGTAATGTGTACTGAGCCAAATTCGAGTGTTTCCATTGCGTTTCCATTAAGGGTCTCTCAAATTTCAACGTGTTACATATTCATTTTTCATTTACGGTCGACAATTCCTTTGGTCCCACTTCTAGAAAACGTTGAGCTGGACCGCCTTGAAGCACGTTCTTCCCTCCCCGGTAACACTTCCTGTTCATGTCATCACCGTTTATTTTCAACGTCTTACTTAACAGCCGTTATACATCAATTTCCTTGCTTTTTCCGCTACCTGTTCATAAGCTAGACGTTGTCATATTTATTACCGTTATATTTTTCATGTTCATCGCTGTGGAGGTGATTCATATCTTCCAGCACCTAGATATCATACGTATTGTGATGTTTGGTTAACATATGTTTTCATTTCGTGAAAAATATGAATATTTTCTTCTCTTCGATCAAGCAATTTTAGCTAAGGAAGATTTGACATTTTGCTATATTCAATCAAAAGAAGGTCAAGAATCCGCTGAAATTATTTTTAAGGAAAGCCAAATGGTCTCATTGAATAAGCGTAGGAATGGTTCATCAGTATCCATTGGAAGCGCTTTGAAAGTAGGAAATTTAATGGATGTCATCAACCAGAACTGATGAAATACTGCCCGCAAGAAATGTTTCCCAATGGTTAAATCGGTAGGAAATATAAACTTGCACATGTTCATCTAATAGAAATTTTGGATCCTTGTATCCCCGAGTTCCTAAGGTGCCGTGTTACAGAGTTAATTCATAGGCAAAAAATACACCTTCCACAAAAATATCGTTTCCTTAGAATTATTATGTGTCCATGATTTTCTATTGCTGCGTTATAGCTATATTTAGGTATTTAGTTTTTAAAGAAATATTTTGTTTATTTATTTATTACCAGATTCAACTACAGCCATGATTGGCAACAGATTGAATACATCAATACAACAAATTAAATAAAGAAAACAAAACATCTAAAATAATTATACAAGGGAGAGGAATTTAAAGATCGAGCTATGGGTGTTATTTATAAAAGAAGGGAATTCAAAGGTTATGTCAAGTGAATTATTATCGATAGTGATAATTGAAGACCCCATCCTATTCTAGGGCGAGCCATTTGCTATGTTCTTATATTTGCACCGTGATTTCTCCTAACCAAGAGCACTCCGGCACTCTTTCTTCAGCTGTGAATAGGCGTTGTATTCTTCGTGTCTAACAGTAGTTCGGAGAGATCTCTCTCCTAATTGCCTCTTTCGCGCGGCAGTCGTTTAATTTCTTGCGTTGGCGTTAAAAACTGCAGTTCATTCTGAGGGAAAGAGATCCTTATAAAATTCCAACCTATGGTTACTTCCCTCTCCCGTGCCTTTTGTAGCGTGACCTCCCGTGACCCGGCGTGGCCTCCAGGCCCTAGGGGTTCACGAACTGACGAGAGAGGTCCAGGGGTGGTGTTGGCACGGCTGAGTGGCTGTCACGTTTATGCGCTCCTTCCACCATCTCTCTAAACCCTTTTCTCCTCTTTCCCTGTTTTTGGCTCGTCCTAAGAAAGGATCAAAGCCCGAAAATCGCTCGCTTTTTCGATATTTCTTTCTTCTTCCTCGTCTTTGGGTGGGGTCCTTAGCGTACGTACTGAAGAGGAAGGTTCGCGAGTTTGACTTTATTTTTGGAGGGTGTTATCTTAATTAGTGATCGGTACAATAAATGTAGTTTCTAGCATCCTAAATCAGCGGTCGCCATCCGGTGGTCCGAGGATCACTGATGGTTCTGAAAAAGCTTGTGGTGGTAGAGGAAGAAATTTAATAATGTTTGCAAATTTTTTTATTTTGCCGTTTCATAATTCAGATCCTTTCTTGTGTTACCAATACAGCGTAGACGATAGAAAACTATTACACAACAACAATGATAGCATAATTTTATCGGGTATGGAGGGGGAGTGGTTACCGTACTACTTCTCCAACCACATGGTCCCGGGTTAGAGTCCTGGCTAATCAGAGTTTTATGGTTTGGGAATGGTTGTGGCTGGTTATCAATTTTTAATTATTAAAATTGATGTGTTTGGGAGTTATCTGTTTCTTTTAAGCAAATTATTACTATTATTTTGTACAGATTCGTTTCTCTGAACATACCTTTATACGGTGTTACATGGAATTTTTAAGCCGTTCTTGAGGTCCGGAAGGTTGACGACCGCTGCCCTAAATGTTTCTTCATGTAGCCTAAGGGCTCTTTGAGCCGTAAGCAAGGGTTCTACGGGAAGACCGAATTGCAAACTAGAAACCGTCTTGAGAAGGAAATCTTAAAAACTGACTCTCTTTCTAAAGAGAATATTTGGTACTATTAACGGAATAACGGCCAATAAAACCTGCTATTATTTCATTTTCAAAAGAGAGATTTATAAGGATATATAATAAATTGATCGGGCCCGATTTGATAGTCTGTTGAAAGCTAGAGGAATTGCAGTTACCTATACTAGAGGAATTGTAATGTTACGTTCGAGGGACGGATGATGGCTCGTGTTAAGGGTAGGAATTGAGGGTAAAAGGAGATTAGCCTGCTACTAAATGAAGCAGTGAAAGCAATCCTCAGATTTTTATCCTACGATGACGAATTTTGAGGGAAATTTATTAATTCATAATTATCTTTTAAATTATAGGAATGATGGCATGTGTTATAATGAACCTGATATCTTCTGTAGACTTCTCTGAACTCTTTCATTCTCAAGATTCGTATCAAATTCTGCCTCAGGTGGGTAGCGAATCACTGTCACTGCGAAAACTGTGTCGAAATCTTTGAAAGCGACTCTTTTGTTAGGCGTGGCATCCAGTCGTTATTGAAATGAACGATCGGAATGCGTTTCTCGGATAAGGGGCAATGATCACAAAGATGGATTTCGCCTGAATCAAGCATGCTCGGTAATGCAGCAAAAGCGTGCGTCACCGCGAGCCGTGGCGGCAATCGGGGAATTTTTCGCGGTTGAATCATTGCCTACAGCGGCAGTCTTTGGCTGTAAATTCCCGACTCTCCAGTGGACCGTACACTGGTAAATGAATTACCCGGTCATTAGATCTGCGAAAGAGTTTTATTCTCGTCTGCGTTGAACTCTCTACCCGCTGTTCTTTCCATGGAATATGCTTTCCCAGCATTTCTCCGTACGGAGAATTCACCCAATGACAAACGAGCATCTTTCATATTTGGAAAAGAATTAAATGTCGTCATTCGAAACGCTGAAATTTCATATTCATTCGCGCCGCACTTCGAAGGGTGATTTGCAGGGTGCATATGTGTAAGGGGATTTGAATTGAATTATCCGAGAATATCAGAAGTGGAGAAATACTTTTATGGGTCAAATCAATCGCTCCTCAAGCCATCCCTAACAAGAGCTTAAATCAAGTAATTGTATTGTTATCTGTTTTTCCTGACTACATAATTGTTCATAAGTGTCTTTCTAATCGAATATTTTGTTTTCCACCTACTATCAATTTAAAAATATTCAATATTTAAAAGTTTTATAATATATAATTTATGAATATTTTATTCAAGTTCGAAAATTATGTGACTGAATTAAATAGAAAGCCTAGAAACATAATTTTTTAATATAAAAGCAAATTTTATAAGGGAGCAGATATTGCTGATGATTACATACGAAAATATGTACCTGTGTGTTATAAAATCAAGATATATTTGGTCTCAAAAATGGTATTCCAGATGTTCTTACAGTACGGAATGCCATCTAAAACAACTCCAAGATAATACTTCGTTTTTTATTTAGCGTGAAATTAATTCTGTGGAAAGTAAAAAGTTCCTTCGTTGAGTTGTTTTGGACGGTATGATCTCTCAGTTAAAATATGATGAAGCAAGAAATTTCGTAACTAATGAACAGGGTCGCTAAGTTTCTTGCTTGCAGCTCTGCTTAATTATCATGATTTATGTTTTTAAAGAAGTGAAGGAAAAAGTAATGAAACACTAAGCAGATGAGTGTAATATTTGAAGATTCTCGACGGTAGTTATGAGCGAGGCTTTCATGAAGTATGTATCGCCCTTGAGATTGGCTTCCCTATTCTGTTATCGTTGCTTTCCCTTTATGGATTCAATTACGCGTTAACTCCTCCAGTTATAATGTAGAATATCATCATTGCACCTGAATTAACCTTTGTTAAAGTTGCTCATTTGGTGGGTCACTGTTTGGGGGCTTCATGGTTCATGTAGCTCTCTTTCCTCATTTCGTTCATTGTCAATTTGGTGTTGAGTTCATTTTCGTAAATGTGGCAACCTTTGGTTGTATTGTTCACAATAGCTTCTGGGGTTAGATGGAGGACATCGTTGAACACATAGTTTGAAGCTAATATCATTTCTTAGACATAGTAATCCTCCGTTTTCCGAAATATACTATGTGTAGTACCGTCTGGGAAATGTAGCAGTTTCTCCCTATATTGAATGTCGTAGTCTGGGATTTTATTCGATATATTCTATGGCTGTGATTGTGGACGTCACCCAGATGTAGCGCAACTTTATGTATTGCATTTGCCTAAGAAATCAATTTTCTTTCCCTCCTAGTGCTTTGAATTTTATTGGAAGGATTCGTGGAGATGTAAACTTTCTCGTACCACTAGAAAGAAATGGGACGTGCTTCGCGGCGGGTGCCAGAACGCATCTATTTTTCTCTTTCAACAGCCGTATCATCGGCGATATTTCTGTCCTCGTCAACTTCCGAAATTACCTATTTGACGCTAAATATTCCGTTGAGATGCCTGTCGGTTGTGTCGACGTTTTGAAAGCTTTCAATTTCGTCTTTGATCGATTTGTCGATGGAAGTTTCCTCTGGTCATATACATCGGTGAATGTCTCCGGAAAGTTTGGAATCGCTGTGATATCGGAAGGGAAATTAGGCCGATGTTACTTGTAGCGTGTTAATCTTCAAGTTTTTATTTGGAATATTCGGATTCTTTTCGATTAAGGGTTTGGGAGAAAGGAAATGGGATTTTGAAATTTGTCGCGGTATAAAATTGCTCGTCATTTTGTAATCAATCAGGATAAGAATTGTATGGTATGAATTGTGACTGTTTTGATTTTTATTGTGGGAGTATTCAATTAAGCCGGGGGTCTTTCGTCCACTATGGTATTTTGCCCTTACAGGCCCCGCAGGGAATCGAACCCGAGGCCGCTTTTATTAAAGGCGAACTCGCTACCAGTTTATCCGGAACCCTATATATTCCTCAGTTTATTTAAAGAGTTAAGCTTCAGTATTTAAACACTCCTAGTAAGAAGTATAGATTCTGTTTGTTGGTAATGAGATTTTGTGAATAACTTCTCAAGTCAATCGACACCGCATTGTTACACAAGTCCTTTGTTTTATAAAACACGGCATAAAATTTGTCATCCATGAACTAAATAATTAATTGGTACGGATATACTGCGTACATACATTGGCTCAAACAGTATTACAAGTTAATTACAGTATTATCCCATTCTAGGTGAAATTTGAGAGTTTAATACTTGCACGTTGAAGATAAATGTTGATCCATTTCTATTTTTTTGATAACCTCTATTATATAAATTTTGATAACTCCTGCTATTTGTACAACGAAAACTACTACAAAAAATCATCAAGTTAAAGAACAATTTCGTTCACTAGATACGAAACAAGGTTTAATTATTATTCCTTGACTGCTGATTAGAATGACTTTCGCCAAGCGTTCGGTTGGTTTTCTTCGTCTTTATTAAGATTTTGTTCGGGTCCTCCAGGATCTCCGTGTTGGATCAGATGTTTTAATTAAAATGCGGGTCGTTGATGAATATTGCGGAGACTTGTAATTTTTGGGAGCTTGGAAATAGCGGCCGAGTTTTGCGTGCGTGCGTGGACGTTATTTCCCATGGCGACATTGGTCGAAATTTTAATTTTAGTGTACCCCTTTCCGCTCCAGGAAATAGCGGCGTTAAAGCGATGCTACGTTTCATAAATAAACAGTTCCCTCAGGGTTCTGCGTAGATTAAAAATCTACAAAAACCCTCTTGTTTCGTGAGAGCCAAATTGGTTGTTCGTAGGTATTATTCAGTGAGGAAATTCAGAGTGGAATTTTTCGCATAGATTCCTCCAATTAGACGCATGATGGCCTAGAGATTTAATTTTAGATTTAGCGAAATTTTTAAGTATTAACTTAATTCTGGTCAAGATAAAAATAAAGTTGTAGATTAGTATTCTTCTTTGAAATTACATTACCATACTGAACTGCATTAATCATACTAAGCTGAATTTGTATATTTCCTCGATTGTGTTTCAGCCGTGAGGTTATCTGTTTGGAAAACTCAGATTTTTCATTAATAGAAAATTTGATGAAGCATTTATTATTCTATCCATGATAATTAGTCTTTTTCGTTGACTTGAATATGGTATCAGCGTCAAAATGTGTTTTCTTTTATCAAGGTAAAAATTAATCATAATTTGAATGCTTCCGCGAACGATGAGCTCTATCGAAAGCCGTATTATTCAAGTTGGTAAAAAGGTAGTATGCCTAATAATGCGTAGGAATTTACTCGCCCCAAATTTCAAACAAATTTAAGATTTCCTCTATTATTATTGTTAACTCTTGCTTGTGTTATGTTAGTATGACATTGATATTAGTTCCTAGTAATTTCTTTATCTACCTTGTCTTAAAATAATATATTTATAGTGTTATATAAATGTATTATAATCACGGAACGGTCTTCAGGAGATAGACCTTAATAAATTAGTGAAGACTCAGGCCTATAAAACGGGAGTTAGTATTTGTGCAGCTCAATTGAGTTCCGACAACGTGGCATTCGAGTGTTTATTATTAACGATATTACTGTCTATAAACGAGTTGATCATTTTATGTACTTTATATATTTGTTAGTTTTAATTTAGTTTGTTTTATTATTTGTTGCGTCTTCTTACCGGGCCTACTGTTTGAATGCGAAAACAGAAAATTCAACAGATAAAAATGCTTTGAAGGAGCAGAATATAGAGAAGAATATCCAAAAGTTATTCTAGATGCATACGTTATCCACGGTAAGCCTTTACTGTGCCCATCCTTAACTCTAAGAAGAAGGTCAATTGGAGACCAGAGTTTCCGCGAAGGAAATTCGTAGGAGTCGAAGTTAAGCGGAGTAGACTTTGCATTTTTTTCAGCCGAAAAGTGTGTCATCTCCATCCAATCCATACTTGGCATTCAGCATCGCCTTTCGCCTCTTAAAAAGAATAGGATCGATTCATCTTCAAGGGGCTTAAAAACCTTTCCAGCGAGAATGGCCTCGAAATTAATGCTCAAAAAGTAAGATACAGCGCCATATATAGCCAGCGTCGCAACGTCGGATTCCACATGTTTTTGGGGGCTCATTTATCCTCGACTGTCATCTCCCTTTCACAGATCTTACTCGATTCCTCCTTTCTAACCACCCTCGCTCTTTATCACCCCCATCTTCCCTCCCTCATCATCTCATCTTTCTAACGTATCCTCCCACACTATATCTCTTTTCCTTGTCCCCAATTTCTCCTCAGAATGCTATTCTTCCAACCTCCATACCCCAACCCTATCTCATCTTACCGACCCATTCTGTATTTTACACCATCTCCTTACTCCTTTCCATCCCTTCTCGAAGTTCTCCCCCGTCCCCATCTTCCTATCTACTTTTAAATCTTAACACTCCATCCTCCTTTTTCCCTTACCCCATCACCTTTTCCGCCTCACGTATTTTTTCCTCGGAAGAAATTCCTCTTTGATGTGCCTGTTCGTCTAATGACTGCGGACAAGCAAATTTCACCTGGTCAGAAACTTTTTCCCCGTGCATTGTGTAGCTAAAATGTGACACCTAGGGTTTTAAGACCGACATAGAAAGACGTGCTGTCCTGGTTTGAAAATCTCGGGTTTTCGTTTCAAAGGGAATGCGGCATTTCGAGGCGGTATTTTTCAACCATTTTTCCTCCAAGGAGCGATTTTTAACACGGTTCCTCAAGAGCAGTAAACCTATAGTTTTCTTTTTTTTATCTAAGTCAGACTTATCAGAATATTGAAGAATAGTATCAACATTTGAAATTTTAATATTACTGCAAATTGCTATCGAACATTCACATTTATCCTAATTAAATGCACATTTAATGTCGAACAAATTTATGTACGTTGATAAATTAAATCGTTAATTCATCAATGTATATAAATTTGTTAATATAAAATTTATATAATTTAATTAATTTTAATAGACATAAATAATTGGAAATAAAACATATTGCTTGCTTAATTTAAAGTACGTATTTATTATATTTTTGTCGCTAATGATTTCGTTAAAAAGTTAACTGCGGAATTTCCCTTCGGTTGAATCATCAAGATCCACGAATCCCTATAAAATAGCATTCTGCGCAATAAAGTGCATGTAACATATTTATTGTCTCTCCATACAGAATTTTACTCTGAAAACCTTCATAAAGATCGTCCCTGGCTGCTCTATAAATACACGGATCCAGTGGAAAAATTACATATCATACGACCTTCTGGTGATCTGTGTATCCATATCTATTGAAAAATGTCCCTTTTTCAAGGCTCACCCGCCATATGGCTTTGTTTCCGCATCCCGGTACGTTATTTATATCAATATCAAGCGGCAGTTATTAAAGTATTAAATAATACGCCGAGCGGTTTCCACGGGTAGTTCGCATCTGCCCTGAAAGGCTCATTTTCGGAATGAAATCCTCTTTGAAATACCGTCATCCCCTCGACAATTAAACTAGAAAATTTTCGTATTTATGCGGATTGCTCGCTTCGCCCTTTCACTTTCCCAATTTCCCTTTCACTTTCCCCACCCTCCCCTCTTCTTAACAATTGCCGTTTTCCAAATCCCATTCCCTCATGATCCCATTCTCCACTCCCGCCACTTTTCTTTTTGACAATCCCACCCCCGTTTCCACCCCCCAAGAAGTCTTCGCCGCCCCCTTCAGCATCCCGGAAAAATGTCTTTTCTCTGCGCATTTAAGACCCCTTCTTCCGCGAGACCTATTTCTCCATCCTCTTTACGCAGACTCCTCGCCGCATAGTCAAGGTCGAGGTCACCCGAGTCATTCCCTTCGATCTAAGGTCACGCCTATGAGAGTGGGTGGGAAGGTTATTCTCACGGAATAGTGATTTCGCGAAAGTCGTCGGAAGAGGGGACTTTCTTCGTGTACGTGACGCGCGTCATGGGCGGGACGTCTTGCGTCATCTGCCATCAGGTGGGTCCCCGTTAATTTTGGTCCTGGAAGGGGAATTTCATCTCGTTAGATGTGCCGAGGATGGACTAATAAACCAAGGGTCTGAGAAGTTTCCCGATTCGATTTCGAATGGCGGCAAGATTCGGTAATTCTTAGGTCTGAAATAATAGAACGACTTTGTTTGGGCGAGATCGAAACTGTTTAGACTCTTTTTCCATCTACCCCAACGTCAGATAAAATTTTAAAGAAAGATGGAAATTTAAAAAAATCTTCTACGAAAGTTAGGTTTTTAGATTCACGAAGTTTGTTTACGAAAAATATTCTACAACAAGAAAACACCCGCAAGGAAGGTGGTGTGAAAAACCTGCGAAACCTACTGGTACTTAAATAAATATAAGGAGAAGGCAGGTTAAGGCAGATCTGAATGGCAAAAGATAATAATGGTAAGCTTAACAAAGATAATGCAATAGAAATGTGTGCTTAAAAATAAAAAAATAAAATTATGATTTAGAAATATTTAGGTTACAAGTTAGGTACGTAGCATGGAAAAGATCAATATAAAACTTACGTTAATAAGAAAAGAAAATAGAGAATTCATTAGTCGTAACCACCTTGTCAGTGTTCATTTGTACAATTAATTCGTATTTTTCTTAATACTGAAGTAATGTCCAGGAAATTCGGAAATTCGATATTATATGAATGTAAACAGACACCTAATCAAGAAAAAGTGAAGTAGATTAATCTCTAATTGTTACAGAACCACGCAGTTATATTTATACCCGTTGTCAAAAATGGTTTAGGTTAATTAATGAAGCACGTATATCTTCCCCAAGTAGGGAAAAAAATTATTTCATAGTCTTCTCCTGTTTGTAAAAATTGGTTTAACCGTGAAAACATTTTACGCTTTTGCGTATTAAAATTATTCTCGTGTCAAATAAAACAGATCGTTGATATATTAACATGGGTAATTTGAGCGATGTGTTGCATTTGGATTTTCCTATATATCTGTACTTGTTGAATGTATGTGTGTACATAAATGAAGGCCCTTTCTAGGCCATGGTTGTTGGGAAATAGTTATAAATGCCTATTGGACTCTTCGCGTTTATTAGATGGTAATAACAATAAAAAGTCGGCCAGCACTCGATTGAAGATTTCTTCTTGTGAACTTGCCGCATAAAAGAATTTCTTTGATGGAAATGGTGGAATCAATTTTGCGACCTGGGCGTCAGATGTCGTCGTTAATATTTGATGTGCGTTTTATTGGTGACCATGCATCATAAAGATTGATCTCCCATTGTAAGCTTGTATTGAGCGATGAATTCGATCCTGAAATCGCTAAAAAGTTTGCAACAAGGGTTTTTTTTAATTAAGCTTAGATTATTGGTTCAAGTTTTATATAATGGTTTCATACGTAATGAAAGACACATTGAACTGTAATTTCAACTTATTCCTCCTTTATTATAAGGATATAAGTGACTTCATCTATTTTAATTTCTCTTAGGCCAACTTCGGGAAGTAGGGTGTCAGGACCATAAATAAATATATAATTTTGAAAAGTCGTAATATATTTGGCATTGCTGTAATTATCATTTTGTTCATAGTTTTTACCAAAGATTTATTTCAGTATAATCATTAATTAATGATTTAATTTGAATACCACCTATCGTCTTTGTCTATACTGGCTTTTATACCTCATTTAATCAAAGAAAAGACCATTATGAATGAAAAATAGGATGTGCTCATTACGAAAAAAGATTGATTTCATTATTTACGGCTCTTAGAATATTTATTACCAGTCTAATATGTACGTGATTTTATTTCCTCGTAAAGATGTGAGGAACTACCTCTTTCATATTAAGGATACTTTCCAATAATTTCCCAACAGCAGGCGAAGGTAAATATTCCCGAATTCCCCTTGTCTTTCTTAGAGTTTATGAAGAGCATACATTAACTGCGCTAGACAGAACCGTTTGTGGCTAGATTCCTGCTTCTGTAGTCCATTTCACTTAAATGGGCGAGTGTTAACATCCACGCCCTATGCATTATTTCAACCAGTGACCTCTGCGGAGACTATAAGTTTATCCCGAACTAGCACGCTGCGGATGTTAACCACTGTTATATTGTAGCCATCTAATCGCCGGTATTTTTCTTCAGCTTATGAGGTAACTAACAGGCCAGGTATTTTTCCGTCGGTTTGACCTCCCGTATTTTTTCGGTAGGAGGTCGCTGCAACCCTTCTGCTTTGGACCGCGGAAGTCTGAGGCGCACTTCATCAGCACGCATTCCTTTCCTTTCACTTCGATTAATGTTCAGACGTCCTCCGATAGCTGCACGTGTGGAGTCTGCAACTTTCTCTCGGCGTTGTCCATCGGCGGACCACCTCTTGATCTCGAAGGACCACTTCGGTGAAATGAATGACGTAAACGGATGTCGTAAAATTCACTCCCGTGTGTCTGGTAATCGATGGCCGAAGTCGTAATACCTGCGCTTTTGAAAATATTGCATGTATACTGCGATGCTGGTGTTGCTAAGAAGTAAAATTTGAATAAAAAGGAGATTAATATTTTGAAGTTGAACTAGCTATGAGTACTTCATAGCTTTTGTTATGGCTGTTTTATTTCTCAATATTAACCTGAAATTTATTCATTTCTTCTCGTTGTGAAAAGCTCTTTTCTCTAGAATTTGAATTATTTTTACTGTGAAGAAATAATTAAAAAGTCGTTGCTTAAATATACAGAGGTCCATGGATAATGTCATACTTCTTTTTGTAATGGTATGTTCTAAAACTTAATTTCGGAGGAAGTTGTTGGTAGAGTAAAAAGGTACTACACATATATAAAATATGATCTTTAAGGTAATAAAGGATGATAAATGAATAATTTTAGTGCAGATGCTCATACTCATTACTCAATAATGACATGAATATAAATACTATAAATTCCTATGAAAAATATTTTATAAATTAAGTAAGTAGTTCTCCTTGCAATTCACTTTTCAATAATATGGATCGTAAACCTAAATTTTCATTAAGATTAATATTTTCGTAAAGGGGGTTTGTTTTAATTTCTCTGAACTCGTTCATGATTTTTTTCAAAATATGGTTTCATTTAAAAATCCTAAAACTTCTAAAAGATGGAATAAGCGACTTAGTACACGAAAAGTTCATAACTTGACGTAAAAAATAATCTGACCTCTCAATTCCTTAAGTACTTGAATAGAATTTTTGGTAGTTTACCCCGGCTAGATGCGTACAGACATTCCTGAAGACTGCTTCTAATATCAAATGGAAAACTTTGAGTTCTAATAGTTATAATCGTATCGGATAGTCCATCTGTGAAATGCTAATAGGAAGATGAAGCCTAGTAAGGATATGAGACCTCTCTATTTCATCACGGTCTCTTTTCATTTGAGTATTTCTCTAGAACATCCATTCCACCGAAGTAACTGTTAAACTTGGAAATCGTCCCATTACAGCCATTAATATTGATTTACCGGTTCTAAATCATCAAGTCATTTCATACAGGTATCACGCCTATCGCGCACAATGGATTCATAGGAATCCTTTTTTTATTGTTAGATCGAGAAGGCCGTTGGAAGGTTTCCGGACAGGAAAGGCGTGACCCGTCACCGTAAACTAAGGAGATTCTTCCGTTAATTTGCGTTCAGAATCGTCCTTTTTTGTATCCCCGCTTTCAAGGTGTCGTCCTCTCGTTGGATTTTAGCCCGATTCCAAAATCCCTACGTTCGGTGTCTCAGCAGATAAGAGGATTATGCTGATCCGCAGGACAATTAACGCGAGTTCGCCCAGTGAAAGTGAGTGGTTGAGTTGAGTTGAGTGATTTGAATGTTAAAAGGGCGCGGAACCATCTAATTAGAGCTTAAACGTTTCCTTTCAGTTGTCTCTTCGGATGACAAATTCGTTCATGAATATTTATAATCGGCTCATTATTTTTGGAATGCATTCCTCAGCTTTTGGTCGTTGCCGTGGGATTCACATGAACTTCAGTGTTCTTTCTTCAAGGGTAGCCGAACCTCTTAACCTCTAGAAGACGCATGAGAGTCTTTCATTGTCGACGGTAGCAAGTACTGCGATTTTCCGGTTACCGTTACATTTAATACGTGAATAATAGGTGCATTGGTAAGATGTTAATGAATCCAGTAACGGCCCAAGGCTTTTGGCGCCCCGAGCGAGGAATGTTCCGTGCTTCTTCGGCGGAGATTTTTTTAATTGCCGCCATCCTAATAAGAGATGAAGTAGTGCTACTTGATAAAATCTACGTTATAAAATTTTCTGATGATGGGATATATTTATATAGATTTAATCATTAAATTAAAGTTTGCGTTAAGAAATCTCTCTGCTACATGGCTGCATTTTGACAACTGTCCGTAGTGAAAAGTTTGTCTCGTTGAATACGATTCTATTTAAAACATGTATACATGAGTATTTAAGGGGTTCTCTTAGTTCGATTTAACTCCTGTGTTTGTCAGCTACAACAGAATAATGATTTTGGTTTGCGAATCAAGATATTTGCTCCCTAGATATTGCCACGCCATACGATGCTTCCTTTATACGCTTTTATTATCTTGCTATCTCTTGGTGAGTTATTTTAAAACAGAAGCAAAATGCTGTAATTTCATATAGCATAATTTTCATTTCAGCATACTTTGGGAGATCGGTGTCTCTGATGCGGCTTATTCTAGTCACTTAGGGACCTATCGTGTGCCATCATATTTTCCATAGTTAATATTTCTAGCAGTATGTAATGTGTATATGGAGTATATGTAGTATGCCAAGCCACTTTATTTTTCATTAGGCACTTGATTAATTACCTCCTCTATGTGCAATTTTTAGATCATCCTCCCACAGAAATTGTAAAAAAAAAATTGAAAATACTTTGATTCTTTTTGCAGGTGCATTCCCATTTTAGGGTTTGCATTTTAGGGTTTGTTTATTCTGTTTCTAGTCATTTATCATACTTTGGTTTTTTAAAACTATAATCATGCACTGGCTCGTAATGTTAAAATTTTTAACGTACATTAATGGCATTTCTTTATTTTACTGCTATTTAATATTTTAGTAGAAGAAACAGTAGTAATTCAATAAATAGTCATCAAACGTTATCTGATGTTTCGATTGTTCTCTAAAATTCTCGCATTAAGCAATTCATCGTGTCTAATGTAAGGTTATAAACGCCTTTGAGAGTAAATACTCCATTCAGTTTATGAAGATCGCTATGCTTTACATCGTTCTATGAAATTTTTATGATAAATCTAATGATTTTCATGACAATCTGTACTTCCAATGCGAAAATGCATTGCACCGCGGGAAGTGAAAGACTTTTTGAACTCCTAATATAAAGTTTTGCTATATGAACACTTGCTAGCCATAATGTGACTCATCGGAGATCTGGAATCCCCACATAGATTATTTAGTTTAAAATAAATTTTTTGGAACTCCCTTTGAGTCGTTCTTAGCATGCTTCAGGGTTACCATGTCCTTCGTTGAATGTAGCGAGATAAGCCTTGTAAGTTGCACCTTTTCCCTACCTTTGTGATCACGTCATCATCATCGACCGTGCGTTAAGTCCAAGATTATCTTTAAAAATTTCATTTTAGAACTTCTTTACATTTTAATGATAGGTCTGTCTTCGTGCTAGAGCTTCTTTTTTGCGTTCTTCCCCCTTAATTATATCCTTCCCCATAAATGTCCCTTAATTAATCTCCGGTTCTCAAAATATTATACCCATTTTCCCTGCCTCTTGGTAATTCCTTAATCAGTATCTTTCGTGCTTCCATCGTATTCGTAAACTAAAACATCCAGCTTTTTTAAGCCATGCCACACCCACTTCCCAAAAACTCAGTCTTTTTTTGCCTGGCTTTTTATATTACTGAAATATTTACTCAAGGTGAAGGAAATGAGGCTTAAGGCTTTGTGATGTCAGTCTTAAATTTTCATAAAGATAAAGTAACAGGATCGTTATCTCTTTGTATCTTAAAGTTTCTGTCACAATCATGCTATAAAATTTTTAAAAATTTCGAAATTCAGGAACGAGGGTATTTTTGTAGAAAAGTAAACATGCTTACCTTAAGAAATTGCATTTAATTTGATCTTGAAATCAAGTATTAATTAGTTAATACGTCATTTTTCTGAGTATAATGTATAGGGATTTTAATGCCCACTTTAGGGGAAAGTCCACCCTGAGATACGTTTTTCGTCGATTTATGACCAATTTCATAATTTTCTAGCATCAAAAATTGTTTCGTGTCGTTATTTGCTGTAATGGTTCTTAATAGCTGACTTTCTTCTATATTGTAATCAGCCAAGATGTCGATCATAAATAACATGACGTTACATCAGTTATAGCTATCATTTGTTAATGGTATTTTCATTCATTTAGAATTAAATATGGTTGATTGAGATGTCGAATATTTCACTTTTGCAATTTTATTTTTACTGTCAAAGAAGTGCGCTTTAAGTTCTGTAGTATCAACCCCCTTTACTTGATGTTCATGAACTTTCCTATATTCAATTTATTATTTATAATTAGTTACTCAGCCCCTTTATTGCTACTCCTAGAGGCTGATGTCTTATTAGTTTTCTTCCCAAACCCAGCCCTGGTCACTCCATAAACTTTAAAATGAAAATCGTTTTATCATTGAAGTTAATTAGTTTTATGTTCAATCGAAGGATGTGAGATTACGACCAGGGAATCGAACAGTGATATTTTTCCAGTTTCTCTCATTGTGCTAAAGTCGTACCGGTCTGAATCTTTTTCTTTCGCTCCGACCATTGTAATATCATATACTTAATTTTTTTATCATTTTCTTTTGATTTACACAACATTCCGATAAATTTTAGAATGAAACGAGGTAATAGTTAATTGAAAGTCGAATGTTCACCTTTATTTAACCTTCCTCTTATTATACTTAAGTGTGAAATGTTTGGTACCGAAAACGGAAAAATAGTTTACAATTCCGGGTTCACGAATTTCGATATTTCGCATCGGGTTCTGTTTTTATTCCAGCGAAAATATCGGTTTTTCTCGGCTTCGGTTTTCGGTTCAGTTTCGGTTCGATGCCCTGATTAGCACAGAATCTCAGTACGTGACATTCCCGCAAAGGAAAGGGTTACCGTTTCTGGGTAGCGAGGTAAATGTTCAGGGCTTACAATTGAGTCAGGTCCAGGAAGCAAAGTACAGCAGGGATGAGCGCAAAATGTTATTGCGGAGATGAAATTGATCGCCGCGGGGTGCTTCTATTGGCGCCTCGTGGCCACTGATGCGGGCGGAGGGCAGTGCCTCGGCGTCTCTCCGTAAAGCGCGTGCGTTATTTCCATAGAACACACGTGGGATGAGGAGAGGAAGAAGTAGGGATGGATGTGGAGGGAGAGACTGCCGCGTGGTCGATCTTCGGAGGGAGATTCAAGGGGATGGCGCCAAGTGAGAGCGGAAACACCGAGACACACCCTGACAAGGATGCCGGAAAGGATCATATCTCGGAGAGTACTAATTTTTGTGTCGCGTTTGTAATAATAATCTCCGAACCATCCCGCCCCATCCTTCCGCCGTACGGTTTAAGCTGTTCCTGCGACCGTATCGTAATGAATGGAATGTTTATAATTTGTCTTTTGGAACAAGAAAGAATGTCTATCGTTTACTTTTGTCTCTTCATGGCTGGAAAAATGAGAGAGCTACTGAATTATGACATTCATATTTTTATTTTCTTATCGAATGCCGTTGGAAGTTTTATTTATAGGGTTGGCGTGGGTACAAGAAAGAATAATTTGTCTATGATTTACTTTTGTCTCGGTCTTGTTTCTGTCTGAGAGCTGCCTAAGTCCGACTGGTATTGACTAATAGCATTCATATTGCTCCCTTCTTATCGAAAGCTGTGGAAAGTTTTATGCAAAGGGTAATATTGCGTGCAATATTGTTGCATGCAATATAATACTTTTTCCTCTCACAAAATTCTGGCTTATTCAGGGAATCAAGGGCAAACTACCTCACTCCTCATCTTTCGTTGTCTCCTCATTCTATTTCCAAAGCTAATCAGTTTCAATAGCTAATGATGGGGGATTAGGATCCTGTCATACTTTAGTCGACGATTTCACAGATAGATTGATTCTGCTTCAGTTCAATTGTAGTGAAAAAGCAAGAACATCATTCCTGCAATGAACAACGGGAATTGCTTCATTATAGCTTCTTGACCTTGAGTTCGTTTATCTCCCGTGATAAATAAATGTATAGTGTCTTTATTTGGGCTAAAATGAGACAGTTCCTTTCTCGCATCTATTTGGATTAGAGATGAGGAACCTCATACCTTTCGAAGATTTTTGTGCTGTCTTTTCTTAATTTCCTGAAACAGACGGAAAAGTTAATATAACTTCGTTTCCCAGGTTTCTTAATTACTTAGAGTGAAAATAAATTGGAAGATATTCTACTTAGGTTTTCATGGAAATTGAATTAGTTCTCCTTTCTTTTTCGTTTTCCTTTCCTTTTCCATTTCTATGTTGAATCAAAATGAATGAACGTTTCGTTTATCCCAAAGTTACACTTTTACATTCATAAGTATGTGATATTATCTGTTTTTATGTACATACTTTGCTGTTTATTTTGTGAAAAATCATGTGAATTTAAAGTTGCCTGTTTCTGTGAAATTTATTGAACTTAAAGTTGTTAGGGTATTCGCTCTTCGTTTGGTTTATTTATGTTTTTCTGTAAAGAATGAGAACCTTTTAATTATTTTATTTTGGACGATGAAAATTTTTTAATATGATGAAATTGACAGTATATATGTATATAAATATAGCTTGAATTTTACGTTGAAAGTTCATTTATTTTTTAATCAAATGGCTTAATAATTAAATCGGTCCAAATAATTTTTTTTTCAGAAAGTAACATATAAAAGCAAATAAATAATCTACACTTTTTCCTCTGAAATTATTTGTTTTTATTTTCTACTTGATGAAAATAAAAATAATCTTAAGATGGAATTACACTTAGTTAAGCCTGATTTAAGTAAACATAGACTTTATTCACCTCTTAATTTACGCTCTCATATGGATCGACATCTTTGCAAGATCCTTGATAATAACGGTTATTCACGAGATAAATGATCTCTTCTTTAGCTTTGGATCACGTTGCAAGAATATAGCATGGATTATCTCCACTCAGAGGTAGGCTCCTGCGAAAATTAGGGATCTCCCATCACACGAAATGGAGTTATGGTAATTCAACGGGAGGATTACCGGTGCCCTTCCCCATCTCCCTAACTTGGGTTATGCTTTTTCCCCCTTAGTTTTCGGTTTGCTATTCGATGTGATTTTTTGGCGCTAACGAAGTATCTTTCCATGCCGATCGCCTGCTGCAATGCGGATTGAGACCAATGGGAGTGAGAATCCAATATTTCGCCAAGTAATTATGTCTGCGATTTCATAACGCTTGTGCTCAGTAGTTTTTGGGGAAGGAATCTCCAATCAGGGCCGCAAGATTTATTTGGTGCCTAAAACGTTTTTGATTGCCCAACTTGTTTTGGAAACAGAAGAGTTATCAGGAATTAAATGCCAGTGGTTCCAGCTACCATTCATTTAGTCCATTGGAATAATAACATAGTGACCGTGAGTGTAAAGATACGAAAATATGAATGTTTTATATTTGTTGCATATAATGATGACCGAATATCAAGAAATTTCGGAAACTCAAGTTTCGTCAGCAATGAATAAGTGAACGCATATCTATCTTCTGGAGGCACCGATTTCCAAATCTTTGGGAAACCTTGCAATGGGTTGTTAAATTTTTTACTTTATTTTTATGTGGTCTTTCTTAAAAGGGTTAACCCTATCATGATCTGTACCTATATATTCACTTACCATTGCTCAATTCAACGTTATATTAATTAAATCAGTAAATAGTAGATGATATATTGTGTAGAGAATTTTTTGTTGATTCAAATAGTTATCTTTACACGTGTGTACAATCTATATATAATCAATCATCCAGCTGTATTATTTTTGTTATTTTTTAACTTATTCCAACTTCCGATATGCTTAGCTACTCCTCATCTTGTGTTATAATTAGGCTATTGTTTTTACGGAAATATTGCTCAAAATATTTAGTAGTAGATCGTTAAAAGCGGAATGACCTCCCTTCGACAGCTGAGGTCATATATGGGCTCCCTCCGGGAATCGAACCCAGGGTCAATCAAAGACGAACGCACTACCCACTGTAATATCCGATAGCCCTCTTGCTATATTTTCTACCAATTTTTGTGCGTACACGTTGATAGTTTTATCACATAGTATGTCATATAAAAGTTAAAATTTAGATACCTAAATTGTTTTCAGCCTTTTCTCGGCTACGCTTAAATGCCAACTGAGAGGTCTAGGAAATCCTATGGTTCCGGCTTTCAGCGATAATAGTTTGAATAATTTTTCTTGGAAATCACAGCCTCCAATATTTTCGTCTCGATTTTTGGGGAATTTTTTCCGAATTTTTAGTATCTTTTTTGCGAATATTCGGGCGGTCAGGGTAGGTACGTGGCCCCAAATACTTCGCCTGTCAACGTCGGCAGCGTGCAGCTCTTTCGCACTCCATTTACTTCCGTTGAGGAAGAGTGGTGGACGGGAATGGAATCTCTACGTGGCCACGCCTCCTTGTAATGCGCACCTCTTAATCCAGGGAAGTGCTAATCGTGTCTGGGAATCCTTTTAATTCCGAAGGGACGGGAAGTATTACGTTTCTTTCAAGCTCAGTCCAGCGCTGCGTGCTTCAAGACGTTAGAGGAGGATATTTATGTTGACCCTTCGCTAAAAAAAACCTGCAGCGGATAGTTTTCCGTAGTTTACCATCCAGCGCAGGCGTGCAAAACTTACAAGAAAGAAGGAGCTGTATGGATGTGTACGAAATGATCGGGGACCGACCGTGAAGATTTTTGTGATGATGAATTTTACCATCGTCGTTTGCAAAGATGAACAGGATATGTATATTCTATAAATGTGATTTTAACCCAGGAAATCGGTTAATAATTTTGGAGACAAGTTCTATTGTTCCGGTTAAAATTTTGCAATTTTTTGAAAAATTATGACATTGGAATGAATAAAGAGGTCTCTTAAAACGTCTATTCAATAAATTATTTCTGTATTTCATTCTCTCATTACAAATGAAAAATACGGTTTTAAATATTATAAATCACAATTTTAAAAATTGCAATTTTTTTGCAGAGTAAAATTTTGATACCCAATGCGGGTCGCAGTGCAAATCCTAGTGGATCTCTTATTATGCGCCAGAGTTAATGGAAAGTTTATGTGAATTTGCTTATTTGCAATGTTTTGTTCAAATGGTAAAATACTGCACTGGACTGTAAAATATCATCATTTCTGAAAAAGAGGGTTCTTAAGTAATCGGAAATCGTTTTTGGAGGTGAGGGAGATTTAGTCTGTAAACATAGCTTATTACAAGTCGCGGAAAAGAAAATTGCTACTTTTATAAGCTAATAGTACTTCCCTACCTGTTGCGAAAATTCACTGGATTCGTAGCAGATCATTATAAAGGTAAAAAAACGCCACATCCATATAATAGAGTTAGATTGATGGAGAGACATATCATTTCTTTCCTGGACAAATAGGAAGCACAATGGTGCCTCCGTAGCGAAAAAAATGGTAGCTCCGCCGGGCACTTGAAGGATGAATTGAGGGGGCTTGTTATATACTTTTTACGAAGACTATAATGTCTGTGTCAAAACTAGACTGATGGTTACCTTTTTTGCTCTAATATGAAACTATATTGACCATTTTTTCCTGCTCATCATTGCTCTCTCAGTGACACTCAACTAACAAGGTAACTACGTGAAAATCGCTATTGTTGTTTGACCTCACAGTTATTTTTAATTCATTTGTTAATTCAGGTGGTTTACCAAGATAATTGCATACTAAAACATAATCGTAACCCATGTTTATCGAATAACTAAATAAACCCTTTCAAATCGTTCGAAGTGGGCTAATATGATAATCTTTTTCTGGGGTTCACCCGCAGAAGTGTGGGGAAAACTCCTCAGAAAACTTTCCTTATCTTCTCATTCGTCTAGAAAGACATCCCCTCAAGAATGACCTAAGGATTTGATCGTTGCATTCCCCCATGCTATCTTTCCTCTTGGTGATCGCTTCATTCCCTCGCTTAGCCTGACTTTAGCACTTACCATGTCGTTTGTATTTCAACCTATGTTTTACTCTATACATTTATAAAATAATTTCTACCGTAATCTATCCCAAGCTACTTTCTTCAGGGGACCATTTCGCCTCAATCCGCAACCAAGTAATTTTCCTGTCCTTGTTATCAGAGGATTTCACTTACTCCATGTGATATCCTTATGAATTCTCCGGCAATTGCGTCTTACTTAGTTAACCTTCCTCCAATTACTTCTATGTGTGAATGAAATTTGCAACTAATTATCACCAAGTATTCTGAAAATTAGTGTAATGTGGTGTAAATGAGACAAGGAAGAAATAATAAAATAAATTTTCTGGATTGTATAATATTACGATTCTCGGAATGAAACTTCGGCTCAAACGATACCCGGTTCTGGGCCCATATTCTATAACGCCAAACCAGTCGGTACGGTAGCCATCTAGTTGGTAGTGACGTCAAAAAAATTGAAGGGAGTTATCGATGTGATTCTATAAGCAGTCGGTCGGTACTCCAGCGAGCCCCAGTCGGTAAATTTTACCGACAGGCTTTAGCTGCCGATAACTCAGAGGGCCAGTCGGTAAGCAGACGAAATGCTTTGGTAACCGCATGCTTATTTCGGTTTATTATTGAAAATTTACCAATTTAAAGCTCGTAAATGCAGAATAACCAATCTGCCATGAAAGGAACGCAGTACAGGCAGTAATAATACCTCTAATAAAGATTAATAACCTTACTACGAGAATAAGAAATTACGAAGTGAATACATGCTCTTGTGTTCTACGACTCATCCGAGCTCTGCGTACTTTCAGTTCGTTATTTATAATTTTCAGCACCTTTGGCGTATCGTAACTTTAATAATATAATTGCCAGTTGGGAGAGAATTCTTTATTACCTGTAGTTAAGTTTAGTTAGTGTCGTTTAGAAATATAATTTCGTTCGAAGAGGTCAAAATTGAGTCACGAGAATTTATGCAATCTTACTTTCTCATATGTAAGGCTATAAGGATTTTTTAAATTGACAATTATGATATATATAATATTTTCAATTTACTAACGTTTCATTTTCCGTGATTCTATCTCCTAATGCAAGTTACTTTATTCAGTTGTACATACAGACGTGGGAGGATTTCACTTCTACAGCAGATACAAATATGCACAGATAAATTTATTTAGCAGAAAGTAGCTACACTTACACTATACTACAATTTTTGACATGAAGACACCAGTAGTAAAAATAATGAGAAAATAATAGTGTGAGGGCATGCACTTATCATGAATAGTGTAATTTTGAAAAGTAGTTACATTATCATTCAGTGCTTGATATAAATGTAACACAGTATGTTATTAAACGTCACTGTAACACTTAACAGAAATCTTACTAAATGTCCTGTTGAAAACGCAGGAAGTTTGTGTCGTACAATGTATTTCGTATGAGTTTCACATTGAAGTTATTAGCTTTCGTCTGCTGCCATCCCTTAATGATGTGATCCACCAAATGGTTTCCTCTCATTAATATTTTTTATTCTTTCATAACACTAAACCATCTTATAGAAGAAAAATCTCCTTCAGCATGCAGATGTCACAATTGATAATCCCTTTACCATCATAAGGCGCTTTTAAGATCACGTATTCACCATTCAAAATGTGAAGAAAAAACTTCAAAAAAGGATTTCTATACTACTGTCACTATGCTTGTCCAATCAAACATCTCCTATAATACTTTTCCACTCCAAACCTTTCACATTAGACCTTGTTTTATTAACACATTTACATCTTTAGCTCAATTGTTCCGCAAAACATATAACAGAAAGCTGAATTGAGCTATGCAGAATGTAATAAATGTGGAGAAAAGACTACTATTGATTAAGTTATTAGACCCTGAAAATATAATATAATTTCATTTCCTAAATTAGCTTTATTTCGCACTTCCTCATTAAATAACACGTTACTTCTCATGGATACTAGCAGTAGAGTATGCACCGTGTTTACATCGCTCTTACTCGCGGTTGGCGGAGACGAAGCATGTGACCTCCTCCTTCGGAAATGTTCGGAAAACTTCCCCTCCATTGGCTTGAGTACCATATCGCTACCAACAAGCTTATAGAATCTGTGATACCGACCGAGTCGGTAATTTAGATCCAGTTGGTACGGTATGGCGCACTATCGGTGTGGTTAAAACAGAAACCAGTCGGTACGCTACCGACTAGATATAGAATATGGGCCCTGACAGGTTCGACGTTAGCAGAGGGATCAAAATCCAAACTGAACCGATATTTGTATTGTATTGAACCAGGAACGAAAAATATTACGGTTCGATGCCCTGTTCTGAGGCAATGGTCGTTTTAGCTGGGCCTTAAGTGGCTTCCCTGAGAATCTTCCGCGAGACTGCCTTGTTGCTCGCCATGCGGGTGTGTAGAGATGTTATCCAGAGGTGATTTTTAATCCTTAGTTTTAGTCTGGGGACGTTCACGGATGCGTGCCTGCTTAGGACTGCGGCAGTGGTATCGATCTGGTGTTGGGAGAATAATGCGTGTGTGCGTGGAATCGGGAAGACTCGCGTGCCACACGCCGGATAAGGAACACTCTTTGTTTTTACTCCTCCGCAGAATTTTGTTCCTCCGCCGCAAACGTTTTTTGCAACATTTTTCCATTCCTCGTTCGTTCGCTTTTTTCCCGTGAATCGAATAACGGTCAACAGCTTTATTTTCGAATTTTTGAAATCGCGATTGGACGTTTTGATTAGTTTTTCCGTGCGAGTTTTCCGATGTGGTGTTTCGGTCGTGATCCTTTCGGAAACTAAGATTGGAATCCATGCGGAACGTAGATTTTCGATTAGATTCCACCGATTGCCAGTGTTTACCGGCAGTAATATTTTTCTTTCCTGCATGCCTCTCCTGTCTATTTTTCCATCATCCTCAGAAAAATGTGATTTTGTGAAATGACCAATGATTTTAAAATTTATTTTGATAAATTTTATCATTATCCTCTTGCATTTTTAATATAATTGGACTCGTGACGTTTACCAAGTAACTCCAAAGCCTGTGTTAGCGTACCCTTTGTGAACATAAATGTAGCTTTGGAGATATCATTGGGTCAGATCAAAACATATTAAATTAATGTTATATTTTTAAGCTTTGGTGAACAAATATTTATTCATATACTTCTCAACGCTCGTTTTTTAGCAGGGAGTTCTTAATCTTTTTTTATGCAAGCGATTGACGAAATATAATCACTAACTTACATGCATTATCCATAAGGGTATATTATAGAAGAAAGGAAAAAAGGAACTCGGCGTTCAATGAACTAAGAGACAAAGGTTCTCCAAGCGCCGACAGCGGCAACCGTCTAGGGCGATTCCCGGGAAACGGATAATCGCTTAGCGATCACCAGGGTATATTATGACATAAAATGATCTTATATTCAGAAACGTTGTAAATAAGTAAATATTAAGAATTGATGTAAATTAACGTTCTCATACATCGTATATCTCATGTGCGCTTTGACGAATTGTCTGCCGGTAATTCGGGGATCAAACGACTTTTTCGTCAATCAATCTTTTACTTTCCTCTTTCAAACGAGTTCACACGTCATTAATTCATATATTTTTAAATTACCTAATATCGCTAAGTATATTTATCTCAATTTCATTAAGTATCCCAGTATAATTTCGTAGATTGGGAAAAAAATCATGAATGTGTAAAAAATTCTGATTTCGGAAAGTAGTTCTGATTTCGCGGATTTTTTTCGTTAAGATCTTTAAATTTATAAAGTTTACTTATCTTATTTTTCAATGAAACTTTTATTAAGGAATCGTTGTAAATATTCCCGGAAAGTGTGAATTTTGTTGAAATTTTATTCATTAAAAATCTGTTTTCAGCAAAATTACGATTACTATGCTTCGGTGGAGGGGTTAAGATCGAGAGGGTTAAATATTAACCCTTTTTGGACCATATGGAACCAAGAATAGGAAAAGCCTATGAGCAATGAAGTACATCCAAAGTAGAAGACGGAGAGAAAGTACCTTTTGAATTTTGGCGTATCGACCAAGGCGTGAGTCGCCCACGCGTTCGTAATTGAGGTTAAATATTCACGTTCGGCCTCGAGGGAAGTGGTAGGGCAACTCGGTCTCGTTGACCGAAAGGTGACACAGGGAGGCAAAAAGGGGGCGTGGCATGTGGACCCTCGATGGGAGAGATTCTATGGAAAAGATGAGAGGAAATCCAGAGGAGTTCTTTAAAGTGGAAGCGTATATCAGAAGGGGTATTGAGAAAAAGGAGGCTGGAAGGAGATGGAGAAGAAAGGTGGAATATGAAAGACAAATCGGGGTTTCTCAGGTGAAGAGACACCGTAGAAGAAGATGAAGAAAATGACTGAAGGCGGAGAAGTTAATAATTAAAAGGCCGAGCGAAAGAGTTTTAGTATGGGTTAAATAAAAGGCAGCTGCGAAAAAGATGGGAAGAAGGCTTTAATCAAGATGTATAAGAGATGACGCCTCTAACATTTATCTTCCTTGATAGTTTCTGTTTAATTCTCTCAGAAAAACATTGTACGTACATCCTGATGATTTAATTTCTAAAATGCTTCATTTTGTCACGTAAGCTTTGTCATTATTATGGAAGCACTATTAAGTTGGGAAGTAAAATTAATCTTCGTAGCTAGTAATTTTTAAATTTTGTTGAAAAATATTCCGGGTCAATGAAAGGTTTCCGTAATTTTTTGTGTTGATCTAAGTCACCATCGTGCTGATGTTGTGTTTTTATTCACCATTGTGAATTTACGGGTGGAAGTTAAAATTATTTGAGTTATCAGAAATGAAACGGGGATTTCAATGAAGAATTATCGAAGTGGAAAATACCGAAAACGTGCAGTATTATTTGGAATGCCGTCGAGGAAATTGGTTATTTTTGCAGCCATTGTTTTCTTTCCTCATTTTTCCGTGTTTTATTTTGTTTGATATCGTCCAAGCTTAGTTATGTTTTTTCAGATGCTTGATTTTTAATTTCATTGTGAGTTAGGCTTTGCTTTGATAGGAGAGATCGCGATGTCACGTTAGAGTTGAATCGCCGCTATTCAGGAGGAAATGTTATTTTAGGTATCACACAAGGATGAAGAATTAATATTTCTTTTTTAAATTATCATCCAACTTTCAATTCTGATATTCAAACCTTTGAAAGTTATGGCGGAAAAAGAAAAGAAAACAGTGAAAATTCTCTTCTCCTAGAAATGTAGCTGGTTCTTGAAAATCTTGTACACATTCTGAAAAGGTTTTCTTTTAGTAGTTTTTCTCTTCAAAGCTCTTTTTATTGAAATCCTTTTCTTTTATCCAGAACTTTAAAAAAATATCATTGAGGTGTTATAAACTATGTAGTGTTATTGTTGAAATCTCTGAATTTTCATTGATCTCCGTCTTTAAGAGATTTATTGCTGTAGATGATTTTATATACCCTGCTCTTTTAGGGTCAGATATTAAATCAAAATTAATTGCACTATTATATATAATTAAATTTATAAAGTAGTGAGTATTGTATTTGCTTCAATGTATCCCTTGTTGCGATCATGAATTGCGAAATGTTACTGTGCTATGAATTTCAAGTAGCCCGAGTATACGTACCTGCCTTTTCCTAGATTTGTGTTAGAAGTTCACAATATGCACGAACGTGTTTCGGCGATGTTTAAGATAATGCGATTAGAACGCAATGTTAACGTATTCCACCGAGTTCGTGTTCCTATAGCGCAGCTGTGGTCTACCTTCCCGTCGACCTCCCCCAGTTTAACAAACAAATTAGTTCATGTTCGAACGTTTACTTTCCATGTTCCTGCGATCCGTATTGCGCTCCCGACCGCAGAATAGCGATCCCGCCTATCCCATCATTTGACGCCTCACATCGATCGGGGGCCAATCGAGTCCCCCCAGATAGACCCCCGCGACTTCCGTCACCGCCCACGCACTCGCATTGTCTCACCACTTGATTCGGAGTCGAGCCAAACGACCGAATTCTCGAGTGGTGTCGCTTGCGTGCGTCATTAATCCCCATCGCAAGCCGGCAATTTCGTCCTTCTTCGGAATCATCCAGCGGTTCAAGCGATTCCTGGAAGCTATACAAGCGCGATCGCATTCAATTGAGTCACCCCGAAAGTTTTCTCGAATCGTTTTCTCTATTTTTTTGGCTCTCTGCTTATCTTGATTTTGATGCTCTCGGAATTTTTCGTCTAGCCGAGGAGCACGGATTTTTCTCGCCTTTTTCCGTCTCGAAGGTGCACTCAGGGCGGGCCCGAGAGAGGGGCGAGATGGGCGGTCGCCCGGGGCGGCCAATTTTTGGGGGCGAATGACGAACCACATTTGTCGAAGAAGGGGAAAAAAGAAAAGAAAGGCTCTCTTTTTGTCCATAGATAGATATCTAAGATCTATAGTATACTAATGAAAAAAGAGGAAAAAAATCGACGGATTGGCGAGTAACTTTGTGGTACTCCATGATGAAATAACGAAAAACAGGAAGAACTTTTCCTACAGGAAACTAATTCCTATTTTTATTAAAACCGCGAACCTTGTTTTAGTAAAAGTTTTAATAAAAATAGGAATTACTTTCCTCTTGGAAAAAGTTTTCCTGTTTTTTGTTCCTTCGTGAATGAAGTGTTTAAAATATGTTGTGTGGATTCCAATTTTAATCATTATTACGCATCCTTTAAAGTAATTTATGAATTTTCTGTGAAAAAGTTTCCGGTTATCGCGTTATATGCGGTTATAGCTTGTGGATATTAGCGTGTATTTATTAGTGTTTATTTATTAACGTTTATTACAGAGATAAAGCTTAATGCAGAACCTGTTACTTCTTTTATATTTGGAGGTTCTATTATATTTCAGTGGTTTTTATTATTCTGTTTATAGTTTTTTGTATTATATCATTTCGGTGTGTTGGAATAAATAAGATTTGTAATAAATATTTACCTTTTCCGAGTCATTAATCATGATTTTATATTTTGTTGCTCATAATCTGAAGTCAAGAACCTGCTTATCTACTTCTCAAATTATGAATAAAATCACGCAAAGACGTTTAAAACTTCTTTATTTCAGGCAATTCGCCTTCGACAAATTCTGTTACTTAGGGCGCTGTATTTACCTAGATATACCGCATCCTGCTGATTAATGGATCGGGACCATATTTCTTTTCTCGGCTTTCTGCTAACGAACTTAATCTTCCATATTTCGCAACCATCAGTTTGCCGAACGCGAATTTCGGCGCTTTTCTCCTGCAGCCTGTTTATTCCCTCTTCCATAATATCATTTCTTAGAGCGCTAGCGAAGGAAATGAAGTTGCGGATGATTTAGTGCGTGGAAAGGCGGGAAAGGGTCGGCGAAAGATGAAATTTCGAGAGGCGTCGATATTAACCACGTTCGCGACGAGATCCGATGGGAAATTTGGATTTTGGGTAAAGTAGGTGTTATGAAAGGGTAAGAATGAGGACGCGTGAGAAGGACCGCAATTCAATAATATGCTGATGCCGAATTAGGAAGTGTAAATTTAAATACATTGCAAAGCTTTTGTTATCGCTTCGGAGTGTTAGAACGAGTAATCTGAATTGAAACTGTATTTTATACATATTTTATCCCGTGTAGGTTAGCAGTGAAAAATGTAAATATTTTTATTGCAGTTTTCCGAATTTTGGGATCATTGACTCCTTTTCCAATTTGATTTTTTTACGGTTTTAATTTTCTGGGTTAGTTGTATTCATAGAGACTTCTTAATGGGTTGCTATAAGGTTCATAATCCTTAATACGATGCCGAGTGAGTCTTACCGGCAAGCTTTCTGTCTTCTATGTGTAATCGGAATGGTAAAAGCGTAACGTGTAATTTAGAATTTTATATATTATAAGAAAACGAACACTGAAACGATATTATCATTCATTATAATGTCATATTTTAAATAATATAATGTCTTCCTCAATATAAATTATTTTCAGATCGTTTTAAAATACTGTGAACGAATTACTCTGGTAAGAGTATACCAAATGGATAATAGATTTCCAGGATTTTTAAAACTGAGATTAGTTTATTCCCTATTATTCCAGATAATGAAGGTTTAGTTAATTCTTGAATGAAAACGTAAAATGCCTTGGAATGAAAATATTGAGAGTTGTGGAATTAAACTAAACCATTCATCAGTAGGACAAACTATCCCATAACCTGAACTTAGCAGTAAACAACTTAATTTTTTCTTTATCTTGTATCGAGAAGTATCCGTATTTTGGATTTAAATCCTGAAGATTTTAAAGATCGCTAATAAGGAAAAAGGGCAAGGTTCGCTAATTTGTTGGGAATTCGGATGCTCAGATAACTAATTCACGTTAACCCGTATTCACGGATGCGCCAATAGCTTATTATAATTTCTCTCGTAACGCATGCGATTATATTCGAGTGGATGGGATGAATGCGAACATGGTGTCGCCGCATCGGAAATAAGAGCTGGTTTCCTTTGCCGTGTACCGAGATGACAGGGTTCGAGATAATTGGCCTCTGAGGTCAGCGCGCAGCCACGACAGCATATTGACCTCCACGACGAATTATCCCCATACTTGCTGCCGTCGTCTTTGCCAGCGTTCCGAGCCGAGGCCAAAAGATTCTTCAATAATGTTTCGTTATCGCTGGAGTGGGAAGGAAGCAGAATAGAGTATCATGGTGTTGCAGTGAATCATATTTTTTCTAGGAGCAGCGAACATCTGGTTCCGTAGATAATGAATGAGACTTCATTATTTATTTGACTCGAATCTCGCGTTGTTGACTACCTCGTCACGATGAAAATCGTTTTTAATTTAGAATTCAGCGTTGTATTTTACGTATTTTTCAAGCGTGAAATACGAGAAATGGTGGCGCGTAATCTCATCTTGGGAAAAAGTCCTGAATTCTGAAAATCAAGTAACATCTGCTATCTGCGAATTCGAATTGATCGTCGTTTGGTATTCTGCCGTGTACCATCTGCAGAATTATTTCAATTCAAAATAGAATCAGAGTAGATGTATTAAGAGATTCAGGTTGTTTTGTTTTTCGTATGAATCTACGTGAGCACGTATGCAAATTATTCATACTTTTCGCATATTTTTTATGGTGATACGGCCTATCAATTTTGCGTTTATTTATCCAATTCTTAGTTGTTGTTAGTCTATCCGCGCTACTTCGTGAGTGTACAATTTGGGTTAAATGAAAAGGAGACTATAGTTTCATTTTCGGCCACAATAAAGACGAAATTTATTGATTTATTTACAATAGAATGTCCATTTTCCGGGATTGTAGGAAATAAACCAACCGAGGTCTTTAAAATTCCGGATAATAAAATTTAATAATCCATTTGATATAAACTAATACAGTAATTCGTTCACAGTTTTCGCATACAATTTGAAAATAATATAAATTGAGCTATTATTGAGTATATATTACTAGATAAGTAAATAATTAAAATTAATTATATCAATAGTGATATTGTTTAAGTATCTATTTCTTTGATTGTGTACAGTTCTAAATTTCATGTTACGATTCTTTCCATCCCGCTTAATCTTTTCCCAGGTTTTAGATTAGATTAGTATCTTTATTGGAGTATAGAATATAGTATAAACGCTTTATTGCTAACCCAATATCCACAAACCAGTGCTTATGTACGCGTGTTTTTAACATTTGTGTGCTTAAACGTCCTCGTAAGCAGCCCAAGGAGGAAGTTCCCTTCCGTCCGTGTTAAAACAACTTGGTTGGCATAGCTCAATCTCTTGGGTATGGCGGGTTGCCTTCGTCCTGCCCGTACTTTATAAGGCGGCGGAAGTGCGTCTATAGGCCGCGAAGTAGTGCCGTAAAGAAAAAGTTGCCCTGTGGGAATGGGTGCTATATTATTCCCGCGGAGCAGAGAAAATTTTCCCTGGAAATTTTAGGGAAGAGTGAAGGCTTGAGCAAGGAGAAAATGAGAGCGACTAGGAGAAAAATGTGGAATTCTTTCTCTTGTTTCCTCACCCGTTATCATGCACCATGTAGGAAAATATTTTCCTACTCCGTTAGCTTCTTCGCTTTTTATATTCAACCAGATGAAATACCCGTTTTTCGGTTGATTTCTCCGTTGAGAGTCAACGGGAAATACAATTTGATTAATGTATTAAATGCGGATTACTGGATTCCCAGGAAAACAATAAGTAGTGAATGTAGCAAATGAGAAGTGGAAATAACTGTAAATAACTATTAGCTTAACAGAAGGAACATTCTTTTCCTTACCTTGAAATCACGTATACTCTTTCTTTAATCATCTTATTGAAGTTCGAATTCTTGCTTTCGGTATTTGTTACGAAGATGTAAGTTTTTCTCTTTCGCTCTTGAAATTTAAATGAAAAATGTTATCATTCGTAATCAATAGAAACTCATTTGGAATACAAAAACACTTTTGGTTCCAAATAATGTTCCTAGTTTTCCTTAAAATGTTTATCTACGAATCGTTCGATCTTTGCTAAAGTGAGGGTCTTTACTGTTACAATACGTTAACTTTCAATCTTTTTTCAGTAAAATTCTTAAAGATACCTTTTTCGGCCTAAAATTCTTTTACCCGTTGAATGGATAATTGCATTCCCAAATGGCCGTTCTATTGTGAAATTTCTTCAGATTCTTTCCTAAGTGTCGGTTTTTTTTAGTTATGCCGGAAGAAGTTATCATTTCCTTGAGAATTAATGGAACTGTTATTCATTCTGTTAGGTTGGTCGTTTCTTTCTATTTATATCTTAATTTCTTTATATTTTGATATACCCGTCGAAATAATACATCACAGTCGGAGATGCATCATTTCACTTACACACTTACTTACTTAAGCTACCAAGCCTGCTGTATCTTTATTGTAAAATTTTTCGGTGGCGCCGTAAAAAAATTATAAATCAGATGAACGATTTTGATTCCTTATAAAATCCACAAAATCTTATAAATTCCATTGCTTCGTTGATAAACAACTTTATTAAGCAAGCAGGTTGTAAGTCGTATATACGAGTACGTACGTATTCTGGAAGGGAAGCGGGATAAATAGAGGTAAGTGATTGAGTTTTGGCCTCAGTAAACCTGACGTTTCTCCATCTCACCGTCGCGTATCAACTTGTAAAATCGCTTCTTAAACCGGAAATCTTTCGAAAACGCTCACCTCCTCGTGCGAAAACGACTTTTCACGATCCAAAAATAATGGAGGGTGATGCGGGTGCTTTCTTTCCTGAATAATTTCGGAACTTTTCGCCGAGAGTGCACGAGTCGTGCGACTTTCTCCGCGACTCTCTCAAGGGATCTCGGAATATTATTTCCTCAGCCCTTTCGATTTAAGCCCCCTCGAATTGAGCAGTCTCCATGATGAACCCTCGCCATCGACTGCGGTATTGCGTTCGATCCCAAACTTGGAAATCGAATCCCTTTTCGATTTTCTGCCTCCGCTAACGGGCAGCCGAGAGATGCGGTTGGCGTCATTTCCACGATGCGGATTTGATTAGGCGTCCTTGTTTCCCCCAAATCGATGAGTTAAAGTCGCGAACGGAGAAGTTTTCGGTCGCACCTTCCAGAGATTGATTCCCATGGTAACGCCGGATTTCCATTCCACGACGAGAACGTCCATTTCTCTCGGAAACGTTGACGTCGAATAATTGGGCATTGAGGGTTTTGTGAGACGGAGAACGATGATGGACGTTGCTAGGATAATACTCGGAAACTAGGTATCGTTGATATCAATGCGGTATGTGAAGGATGCCCTACGGGACACTGGTAAATAAATGTGACTTGTAACCATTAGCCAGTACGTTGCTTCACATCGGTTTCGCATTTCTTTAATAATTTGGTTGTTATTTTTAGTAGGTTGGATATAGCTTTAACTAGGATAGGGTATAACTTTAGCTGGATCTTATTCGATAGGGTCATTTCATATATTGAACCTACTTTCTTATGTGTGAGAAACCATTTTATGTGTAACTTTCTGGTATATCATGGTACCAATTTTTTTACAATTAGAGAGGCTATTTTTACTCTAATCAAGAGTTCATCATGATGAGAAGTAGTCATTTGTAATTTTCTTCTATTATTTCAGAAAAATTGCATAAATAATGAAATCCCAATACCCTTTTAATAAATACGGAACCCCTGAAGGGATATTTATTTATAAGATGTTTAGATACTTACTACATTTAATGGTGTCAATTAATAGTAAATGGTGAAGGAAGAGATTTCCTTGTTATTCTTTAAATATGTTAATGAAGAATGTGTGGGGGATGAAGTTCTACTGTAGAAACTTAGTTGTGATGACTAACAATAAATGCAAAACTTTCCCCAAGTATGAATTTTTGTATCGTAACTTCTCGCAGTAATTTAACTTATCTGTTCAATACAGTCAGATAAACAAAGAGGTTCATTCGACGAAATTCAGTCTGGAATTTTCATTTTCCATTTAACCCAAACTCTCAATAAAACACCCAATAACATTATAAAACAGGCATATTAACTGGGCAATTAAATTAAAAGAGAAAAAAGCTGTTAGGTTCATTAACACAGGAAACTTACAAGTTATATACTTGGAGGATGTTTTTATGTAGACAATTACATTTCATTCGCTAATTAAAACGTCAGAAAGGTAATTAGTCGTCAAGGCAAGTGAATTTATAGGGTATGACGCAAAAGTAATCATTTACAAGGTCAGTTACAGAGGCTGTAGAAATTCACAATGGTTAGTTAAAAAATATAATTTCACAAAATATTTACGATAAGTAACATTAGGATTCTAGGGTCAATGAGCATCATGCAGGTGATTTAGTAGAGTAAGACTAGGATATAATTATATGTCGAGTAATGAGTAAAACCTAGTGAAGATTATTATAAAGCGATCGTTGTAGATTGAAACTCGGTTTGGTACTGTATGCAGTCTCTGCAATTTTTCTTATCAGTTTCATTTGGCTTTACGAGTCTCACTTCGTAGATATCTCCTCAACGTATCCCAGTGGCGATCGCTACCATCATAGCGCTTACTCATCCCGAATCAAGAATAGCCCTTTTCTACGCTCGGGGAAATGCGAGACCAATCTTCAGGCTACCCAAACGTTTTCGTACGTGAAATTCCGAAAATGACTACATTTGTTTGCATAAGGACGAGGCCATGTTTCGCCGGCTGGCCGCCAGGAGGCGACGGCGACCACGTGCGGCGTCGGAAGGAACCGAATTTCCCCGTGTTTTTAGAGCGCGAAAAGGGTTCCAAAGACGTAAGTCGGCGAAGATGAGCATCTCTAGCTGCTTTTCTTCCGCCATCTACTATTTCTGTACCCGGTTGTGCTGGGAAAGCGAGGGATAGACGGAGTTGATGCGGTGCACGTGCGCCCTCCCATTGGTCTCTCAAGTGACGTTTCTTTTCATAGTGGGCCTCCATATGATTATTATAGTATATCACACGGTGCCAACCATCGCGCATCACGTACTTTCGTTTATTTTCGTTTCGTAAAGGAGACTAAAATATAACTTTTTAAGAGCTTCGGAGAGGAATTATTACCTTAAGGAGCTAACTGGTAATCTCACGGGCTATTTTCATATTCGGAGATCGTAGGCCGAGATCTGCTGCATTTCTAAGCCATTCGATGGGATGTTTGTGAAATTTTAATAAATGGGTTTTGGTATCGAAATTTTTGTAAAATATTAATGGATCCTTCATTATCATCATCGTAAACCTTTTGAGCTTTTCATTCAAATGTTTTGTTTATCTTATGCAGATATTATATTAGTTGAGTAAGTGTTAAATATTTGTGTTTAAAAATTTTCGTTGATTTTATTTAGAAATTACCTTTCCTTGAAAGTATCGAATTTTAATACATTTATATAATTATCAATTGTAATATATTTATTGGATTGTAGAAATCATGAGACGCTCATAACAACAGTTGCGGTTCAGATATTCACGTACTGGCTTGATAAAGGCTTAGTTAAAAATTTCAAGGATCCTAATTCTCACTTTTTATTGTCTTAATAATAACCTGCGAGTGAGAGAAATGGAAGATGTACAATAAAATTTGAACTCAAAGAGATTCAGTTTGTCCTCGAACTTTCGAACAGTTTGGACTGATATTTTTTTTATTACGAAGACCTTCAACGTTGTGAAAAATGGACTAATTTAATTGATGATGAATAAATTCAGTGTTCGTTCTTATAAGTAAATCGTGTATTCGCTACCAAATATAAGAGAAGTGCCCCTTGGAGGAATAGTAACTGCAATCAAGGTTAATTTTCAGTTTTAGTTAATATCTAAAGATTTTATTTCAATTATATTTTCTACTCGTGCTGTATTAATCCTAGTCTTGGCAGTTCAAACGAACAAACTCAATTTTTTGGCAGTTTTTTGAATTCTACCCCTTTACTCCTCGTGTACTGGTTTACTTCCAAGATCCAGACGTTCTAATTCCAGCGAGAATTATTAAAATTAATGAGAAAAGGAGGAGTAAATGTTGGACGAAGCAGATGAGTCTAGCTGTCACCATCAGCGAAGATGTAACTAATATCCCACTCTGTGTGAGGTTTGATGTCCAACTGTTAATCTTGTATTGTGAGTCAGAATCATTTCAGTTTTTAACGCCCTAAAATGACAGTATTTGTAGTAGTAGGAAGTAGTTGTATTAATCTATGACTTTATTTTATTGATTTTGTGTTATATCTATTTTTTCATATTAGAAAATACACAGATTTTTAATTAATTTTTGTTTACCTCAACTTAATATTGATAACATTCTTATTTGTCTCGAAGTCCAGTTAAGTTGAAATGGTATAAGCACAGTATTTTTAGTAGTAGGAAATAGTTTATGTTAATTTTTATTTTATTGATTTTATGATTTTACACAAATTTGAAATTAATTTTCGTTTTTCTTTATTAAGTAGTACTAATATGCTTATCTAAGTGTCTCATATTCCAGTCAGGTTGAATTAGTAAAAGTACGCTTTTCTTTTCGGGATGTATTCTTCGCTTTTGTTTTCGGAATGTATTCTTCTTATAGGAAGCATTTTCTTGTTCATGATCGTCCATGGAAAGATTAAATTGACCTTGTCAGTACACGATAACGTGCATAAACTTTCGTCTCGCCCTTGGGGATCGCAGATTACCCTGTAGCATCCTCGTAGGCTCTTAGGCGAACCTCTAATAATTCTTCGTCAACTGCCATCCCTCTTTCTCTCTCTACAGCGAAAGGCAGTGCTTCAAATAGGATGTACTGATCCGTCTTTAGCGACCGCTGATGTGTCGTTTCGAAACTCGAACCAAATTAACTCGTTACCGTCCCTCCCCCGCCTTCCTTTGCGTCTCTTCTCGTCTACGCCCTCCTATTCCATCTCTAAAATCCGTCTCTCTCTATTGGAGTTTGTACTAGTCTTGTTTAGGTTTTTGAAGATATCCTACAGATATTTTCCTGATTGAGGTCTTAGGAAATGAGTGTATCCATTCGCATTTTTTTTTCAATGCAGTCTTCTAAGTCCAACCCCGCTTGTTTTACTGGGGATAAATTGAAGGTGTTATTTTCCAAGGCCACGCATCTGTTAATAGTTGCACGAAATAAATGTCAGTGACTCGAAAGTGAATTTCAGCTTTTCATTTATATATCGTCTGAGTTATTCCCGCTTGCTTTCTTCCATTGACCGTCATTATATGTATTTTAGTGCATTTATTTCATTTATACAACAAATAAAATCTTCAGCTTTCGTTTTTGCTCTCTGTAGCTTTGTCACATCGTGAAAAATAATTTTCGTATTATTATATTTGTTATGGGTCTTATAATTTGATTATGAAAATTATTTTATGAGCCGTGATTTTTCATTGAATAAATTTTTATAATTTTATGCAGATCCTTGTTAAGGTTACTGGAATGGTCAACCAATCATAATTCATTCTTCAAATTATCTCACTTTTACTTAAAATGCATCTCGAGAACTACAATAATTCACAATAAATTGCATATTAATTATTCATGGATATAAATGCGTATATTTGTTTTTGTATGTAAATGAGTGATAAACTTGTTTAATTTTTGTCCATTTGGAACCACATTCGGCGGATGCATCATATGTTGACTATCCCTCCCTAGAATATTATTTTCTTATTGGTGTACCGCAATTTTTTTGAGATTCCTGGTGCCAAAAATTCTACGTCATAAATGTGAACCATTTTAGGAATCTATACAATTTACTTGATATCATAATTATACTGATGATATATTTAATCTTAAACAGATATTTTTATCCTTGGCATAAACGCACTTAACTACATGGCATTAAAAATGAAGAATGGAAGAACGAGAATTTCATTTAGAATATCATTTAATTAATACTACGCCAACTGTTTACCAAAAAAGGATCATGTAGGAATGTACCTGTTATATTTTGCTAGGAAAAATAGTAAAAGCAAGTTCAAGGCTGTTTCTCAGGACCTTCGTTTCTAGTCATCAAGACTTTAGAGAAGGAAGTCGGAAAAAGGATAAGTACTGTTTACCCTCTGGAATCTTTCGCTTAACTCTCTTTGTAAGACTTCCTTCTCGCCTTTAATATCTTCTATTTATAGTTTAAAAACTTCTCTCATGGATAACCTGTATGGATTCGTCGTCTACTTTCCTTTAAAAGTTCACTCCGAAGAATTGCGCTCAGAAATGTTTTCGAGAAATTCTATAGGAAATGCCAGAGGGAGTGAGATGTCAAGCGAAGATTTTTAGGAATCACTCAGTCAGTAGCTAAAAAAAATCTGAGGTCCAGCATCGTTCCCTATGCGTCATCTGCGGTATCTTTATATGCCGAGATTTCTGGTTGTGATAGAAGCTGTGGCTTCCCTTTTTCCATAGAATTTTCTTTGTGGGTTAGAAAGTTCTTCGGTTGGAAAAGATTGGTTTGGTGAAGGCTTAGACGTTGTATTATCCGATGTATTAAACTAGAGGAGGAAATTAATAAAATATGCACTAATTTGTGTCGTCCAGGAAAACCAATAGCGTAAATGATCGAGAAAAACTGTGAAGACACGGGGAATCGAACCCAGATCTCTTATAACCGGGAAGAGGGCTCTTACAGATCTACGAGATAGCTGTTTTCTGGAGCTATTTCTAATTTAATCGGTTTCGATTCCCTATCTCCACAAACTATTTCATCTCCCCGTTTCCTTTGAATTCATTAGAAAAATTTTATTTTAATTAATTGAAACACCAGGCTTGTGCCTGCAATATTTCAAAGAGTTGCCGAGTTTCTTCAAATTTTAGTTAAAAATCCGTTTAATTGAAACGATCTTAGTAGGTACCATTTTTCCTGGTACAGTATGTAAATAACTTTTGTAATTTTCAAAGTAATTCGACGGCTGAAGTCACTTTGTACGTGTCTCCTCGGGAAGTCGAACGCACTTAGCTATCCAGAGGCCTGATAATACGTTTTTGGATAAAAACATTTTACTTGAAATGTCGATGATTTATATATTAATGGTGTTTGTAGAAAACTATTGGTAGCAATTTATATCGCGAGCCTGTCAAACTTCTGTTAATCTATTTTCTATTTAATCTTCTATTATTGCTTTATTGATGGAGCACTACAAATAGGTAATCAATCAGCCGATGGTTATGATGTTTTCATAAGCAGCACATCAATCAGCATCAGGGGATGACTGAAATTGCGACATGTTTCATGAGACCGCTAGAAATACAAAACTTGCAAAAAAATTTGGCAAAAGAGCAAATTTGGCATCGATTTATCTTATATTTTCTCTTAAATTTTCTCCGTTCTTTGATTTCAATTTCGTCTCCGTTCAGTGGAAATATTTTCTTCTCAGCTGATGAAGTATCGGATAATTTAGGTATAGTCTAATTATATAGCCTCTACCTCATTTGTGTTTATGAAAGATCGGGTGTTTCGTCCGGAAGTCAAGCCAGCGTTCACTTGATCACTCTCGTCCATGTAGCGTCCGTCTTTTTCCTTTTTCTGGATATCCTGTTTGGATTTAATCCGATGGTATGTCGAGGGACTGTTAATGCATCTGACCCGGTTGCAAAGGTCGCGGGTTCGATCATAGTTGCGGGAATGTACGTGCGAACTAAGCTTGAGTAGTTGCTATTGATTTATGTGTTTTAGGAAACGTTACCTTGACTTCGGCTGTCAACGGTTTCCTTTAAGGTCTCTCAGCTAATGATTTATTGAGTTTGTTTTTATTTGGAATTTAGGTTGATTGCCAATCTCAGCTTTCTTCATGATTAATTGCCTGAGACAGGAAAATATCTGATTCACCTTTGCCTTACCTTGTTTATATTTTCCATTAATGCCTTTTCCTGATTTCCCTTAGAAACGACTGTATTCGGTGGCAAGATACCCTCCCAATTGGAAATAAATGCGTATTTCTCTATTGATTAAGAAGCCTAACCTATCTCTATTGCTAGAAATCTGAATTTGTTTTCTCCAGAGTTTCCATGAAAAATTTTCTTTAAGAAACAAAAGTACTTTAGATGAAAAGCGATGTCTACCGCCTCTACCTAATTTATTATTTGACTATAGGTTTTGGCTTTACATTACAAAGTTAGGTCACTAATAAATTCTAAATTCAAATAATTATTCCGAAAATTAGACAAAATTGTAAACGTATTAGTGACGATGGTTGTGTTAAGCTGAAACCGGGAGTCAACTAATAAAAATTTACGTGGAACATTTATATAAATATATACGTTCTTTCATTTTTAAATCTAGATTTACGCGATTTATCGACTACCTCCGCAGATCTTGTTCTAAAAGTACGTTTGTGTATAATTTTCGATGAATTTCGGTATTGAAAGCAACTTAAATCAATTCATAGAATGACGAAGAGAGTAAATTGAACTCGTTGGCATATATAAACGGGAAACCTTTGAAGACAAAGTGTCGCAAACTTCTGTTTTCTTCTTCAGTATCTTAGCGGATTATCTTCTCCCTACTTATTGTTAGATGCTGTGAAATCTCGCAAATATCCCCCTCATACCTTTTCAGGTTTCCAAAGAAGAGTGAATCTTATTCTATGTCCCGTATTTTGCGACAAATGGGGAAAAACTTTAGTGTGTTTAAGTCATAAATATCCATAGACAGTAACGCCAAAACTTTCTTCCCTGAATGAAAGAGATTTTTAGAATGTTTTATTGCTACTCTGTGCTTACCATCGTCAGAGTTAATTGTTAGTAACTATATTCTTTATAGTCTCCCTACCGTTTATAGTTTTACTATTGTCCTATAAATTCTTCACTATCGAATCCTCCATTATTTCAATATAAAATATTATTTCAAACTTCATTTGTAATTTTGATGGATCATTTGTTTTTGATTCCTTTTATAAACCTATGTCATTCATCATGAGGATTTTTATAGTTGTTATAATTGCATTTCCGTCTTTCCTGTATCCTTTAAAAGCGGTGTTCTTCCTTTCACTTACCATTCAGATTTCCTCGAGGAGTAAAATCAGTTTGAATTAGCTTTATTTAAGTTTTCTCTCCTGCTATCCGATAAATATATTCCTTTATACTCTGTTCCAACGTGAACATATATATATATATAGCCGTCTAGATTGCCTTCCTCAAACTTCATAGTTGTTGGCGTAGGAGTTCCGAAACCATGCAACTTCCTCGTAAACATTCTTAGGAAGATCTTTCTTCAGTAAGCCATAATCCTTCAAGCCATTTAGGCACTTAATCGTCGTGCAGACAACTGAAAGACGACGTTTCAAAAGGGTGGGGGAAAAAACTTTCCGAACTCGAAGATGGCTAAACCGAGACTTCGCGGTGAGCAACAGGTACCTCCTCTGCGGTTAGTGAAATATGCTAAACGGGAGTGGGGTTAAATGTCACGGCATCTTCTTAAGCGCAGTCGATCTATCCGAAGGAATGACCGAGCAGCTCATGCAGACTCCATGACCCGATCCGCTGCTCGAGGGCAAGGCGCCAAGTTCCTGAACGTTAGCGCAGGAGGTCATTTTTCGCTCGGGACAAGTTTCCTTCAACTGCATCCCGCAGTGCTGTAATGAGGACGTTGTAAAAGATGGAGCCACCGCTCCGTGAGTCCAAGATGGTCGATGCAGTGCAACGTTCACTTCCGTGTGGAGTAACTGGAGGCTACACCCTTCATGCTTTCCTTAACGTAAAACATTGTATTTGTTCTTCGATAGCGCATAAGGAATACTCCCTCCGTTGAAAGTTATTGTTTTACAGAATCTTTTAACCCGAAGTTTTTTCTGCAAGGATATTTTCGACGTCGAAACCCGCTTAAAATTTCAGCCACGTAATTCAGATATACACAAATGAGAACTTTTCTCCTGATAGGTCCTGGATATCTATAATTCTGAGCATTAAAGGTGACGTATTAGCATATCGGAGTTTTATCTAGAAACTCATGAAGGGAGTGGTGGTTTAAGACAATTTCCTCATAAACTCATCTTCAGTCAACGTATAAAATGTAATTTTTATGTGATAAAATCAGCAGACGTGTAGCGATCGTAGAAACACTTCGTAATCAGCTTTACAATACAATCAAAGTTAAGTTGAGAAATTGAAAATATTATGTAAATTTTATTTTCTATCCGGCTCTTGTTATGGAAGAACGCTATGAATTAAAAATCTCATTTCAATTTAATTACGAGGTCATAGAGTTCCAGTTTACGTAATGCCAATCTAATGAATTTTCCGAAAAAGTGCAGATCTAATATTTTATGTCAGAGACATTCGTAACATGGTGGGAAAGTTTTATTAATGAAAAACATCATGCTGTTAAGCTCTGCGAAAGGGCTTTTAGTGAGTATTTTTGCTTGCGTGACCGAACCCTTGAAGATGTCTGCACGCCAGCGGGGTCAGCCGCAATAAACTTCTTCATATGGAGCTTTGCCATTTTATTTTACCGAATTTCCAAAGTCTGCTTCTCGGGTCAATCATCTGCATTGCTTTTCTAACGCTGATATCTCGTAGAGAGAGAGAGAGTTGCAAACAGATAGGTCAAAGCGGAATCAAAATAATACCAACACTGTGTGTTGGTAATATGAAATATTTGCATCTTATAACATTTTTTTACGATGGTTAAATTATTTTGTAGTGATCGATTGCTATGAAATATAGTTTACATTCATGAGCATTATATTCTCCAGTTTTGTGCATGGGAACGCCCCAACTATTTCGAGAAGTCTCCCTTTTTCACCTTGCTGTCACTTGAGTCACCCTTTCGACGCACACCTGGACTTAACCCGGTAAAGAAGACCATCAGTTCACACTACCTACTATTTCAATTTAGAATCCTTATTCCGCCGAATGGAACAGTCCCAAAAACGGATCTGCTGAATGACCTAAGCCAGGTATATTTACCTTTCCTCGTCCTATACACAATCACGACCTTTCTTTGACTTTTTGAGTGATTTCTCCATGTGTTTTTACTGTTAACTGTAGTAAGTCTGCCCTTATTCATTTTGCAATCCAATAATTTCTGTTTGTGGTGGATTTGATTGTAATTTTCGAGAGAATGTTTTAACGAAAGGTATAATCTGCTAAAAATTATTAAATTAATCAAGGAGATATACACATAATTTATAATGAAATTCGTTGTGTTAGAGGTGTCTTTAACGTTTGACTCTGCAAGATTAACCTAAACATCTGCAAGACTGATCGGAGTTATAGAAAATATGAGCCATGGAACGTATTGGAGTATTGTGATATTTGTGGAAATGCCTGTATAATTCATAGAGACATTTTCTTAGGATATGGATTATAACCTTCGATGTCATTCGTGTGGAGCTTTGCTTTGGGATACTGGACGAGTTCTTAGGTACAACAAATTGAAACAATTCCTTTGCTGGTGTCGCTCCACAAAGTTGGACTAGAACACCTTGAGTTAATCTCAGATACCACGTTAATAGGGTGGGTACCTTTTAATTGGTTAATTCTGGGGTTTTTAAATTTAGGAGTAGGAAATTCCTGGAGCTTCCGTGAGATTCTCTTCCAATAGATGAAACATACAACTTAAGCTTTAAAGTATTTTATTTGTTTTTATAACATATATTTCTTTTCCAAGTGATGTCTTTTGACATTTTATTCAAACCTATCATGTAATTATGGGAATTTAATTATGGGAGATTTCAACGTCTCCTATGTAGGAAGGTGCTAAATAGGCAAAACCCCAGGAGGAACCCGGAATTCCTGGAGAAGATCCTACCTATGAACCTCAAAGAACCCCATCTTTCCGCGGTTCGTTCCTGCCATGCACGTTATCCGTGTGTAATGTCTGTGTAACGTCTCTTATGTAACGTGAGGATATTTTTCCTAAGGGTTGTCATCCCCATCGCTTCTCTTATCGCCTTCTTTTCCTTCTCCCAACCCAATCTCCGTGACGTGTCTGCTCCTTCTCCAGTCCCACATTAGCGGGGTTTCCCCACTCGGTCACGTGCTCTTTCCGTCTTCTGACGTCTCGTAAAACGTCCGTGGCTGCGATCATGTGCCAACTTCCATCGATTTTACTTTCTTGTATACCCGACATCCAGAAGTATTTTTATTAAGCTGTGCATAAGTGAGCGGCTTGATGACTCGAGATGTCTTCGACTGCATGGGAGTGGCTCAAATGAAGGATGAATGACAACATGTTGCAATTGATCGTAAAGATTTAATGTTCGCGGAACTCCGTCTCCTTTCCCTCCCTCGTTCCTCTCAGATTCATGCTGAGTTCTTTTACGAGTGCATAAGGTGTATTCAAATTACTCGATCGGCTTTAATGAGCAAGTTTTTGATTTTAAATTTGGTGATTTTTATTAGGATGTTGTTATGACTACTATACGAGGGTGGTCTGAAAAGTTTCCAACCCCAGATTTTTCAGTAATCTTCAGAAAATTTTCGGAAAACATCTCGAGAAATGGCGAAAAGTCGGAAACTTTTCAGACCACTCATATACTATTCGGTTATTTAGGTATTTACTTAGCTGAAGCGGATCTAGAATCATGCCAGGGAGGGTGGTACTACTACTACTGATACTATTGTAAATATTGCTTCGACAGCTTAGGCAAATTCGCACATGGGCTACCACCAGGAATCGAACCCGAGATCGCTTTCGCCATAGTCGAAAGCGCTACCCACTTGTTCATCTGATATCTATCTTGCCAAAAAGTTTGATTTTAGACTATCTTCATCCCCAACACTTCAAACTCATCTTCCATTAACTTAAAATAAAATTTTGTATTCAATTTGGTAGGTGTGTAGTGATCGTGGTAAAACTACAGTCTAATTTAAATTTAAGCTCCTCATCAGATCCCAGGTTAATTACCAGTAATACAAAGTCATCAATAGATGGGTGTTCGTCCTCTTCACCCCCTGCATCCTTCAATTGTCTTTTGCGTAAAGCTCGAAACTTGATCAGCTTTATCCGTGAAGATTTTAAGAGTTATCACTTGTTATTTTGCTTCTTGGCGTACTCATTTTGGCACGAGTGCCTTCTCCTGGAAACTTAATGACGTTTCTATGTAAGTGTTGAACTTAATTACTGGGATTTTCCTTGGCAAGCACTTGAACTTCGGATGGAGTTGGAGATATATTTTCATCATTCCCGGGTAATGTGTACGTAATTTCATTCATGAAAATTTCCTGTTACATCGAGTGTTATTGGAGCAATCGTATTGAGAGTAGGGACTAATTTTGGAGACTCCGACTGAGATAAACTTCCCTTTTCTTTTAAGATTGACAAGGATCCTGAACACCATTCTTAGCAGAATTTAATTGGATTTTTTTCGTTGCTGTCTTGTGCGATATTCCGTTTCTTAAATCTTGCATAATCACGGGGAAAATAGTATTAGTCATTTCTTAATTTATGAGCTATATTAAAACCGATAGCCAGTGAAGAGTAAAACCTCAAAGTTACTCCCAGTTAAATTAAGTCTGCGTGATTCGGTTCTAAAGCTAAATATAAAAAAATCCAAGGCGTAACACTTCGATTAAATATTAGGAACGTAATAATTAATCGTATTATTATTATTATATCAACTTCTAAACTTTCAAAGGTTTCTTTTAGTTGACTTTTTTAAGGATTTTATTTCAATTTATGCTTCAATTATCCTCACAAATAGAAAAAAATGTACGTAAATTATATCTACTCAATTTTTGGCTGGCAGATACACCATAAATTTCCCGGTTAAACGCCCTTGCCATCTTGATACCAACCCCTCTCTTAAAATCATCAATCAACCTTTGTTATATCTGTCTTTTCCCTCGAATTCTACCCTCAGCTTCTTTCTTTGGAAATGCATCCCATCACAGAATTGACCAACCCGTTTACTCTATCTTAATTTTAATTCCTCGATCAAATCCCTTTATTCTCCTATCTCCAGCGCTTCCTCGTAATTCCACCTAGTTAACTTTTTCTACTCACGTCTCGAAGGCTGCCAATTTTTTTATTGCCTCCTCCCTTAGAGTCCACGTTTCACAACAAGGCAATGCAGACTGAAGATATTACTAGTCTTTTCGTGATACCTCCATCTCTATAGGCTCTTCTTCATCAGTTCTTTTTTTTCCTCATGCGAGTTTTTCTAACTCCTGACCTTCTTCTTTCAATATTTTTCGTGCATCTCCTTTTTCGAAGAGGTATGAGATAGGGAATGAACCTACCTATTTCAGTTTTTCTCCTTTTAACTTGACTGTTGACTATTCTGTCAATACTCACTCTTTGATTTAGAAATGTACGTGATATGTTTGGATATGATATATTTGGAACTTATTCTCTGAATTCTCATCCTCTGTCTATATTTGATAAATAACTTTTTAATTTATTCTACACACATTATGGATTTTAACTATCGACTAGAGTATAACATCTTCAGAGATGAAAACTTTCCTACAATATTGCATCTAATTCGCGGAGTGATGATTTTTTTCTGCTCAAAAGTGACATATTTTCCACAAGTCTTTTGGCACAGGATAGAGGATATTTCATTAACTTTTGTTACAACCTATGGGTGCAATACTATGATATTACTGAGGTATGAGCGATTCTGAGTAATGGAATTTATTTAATCCCTATTAAATTTTGACATTAATAATATCCTTAGAGGTATGCGCTCAACTTAGGTGAACCTTTTCCATTTATAGCATCAGTGTTCCATTCATAGAACTTTAGCCTCAATCAAAGAAAATCAAAGTAAAACTACCTCACTCCTCATCCTGCATATTCTCCTCATCCCCGCTCAAAACTTTTGGTAGCGAACGATGGAGTAGCGGACGTTGAAACCGGTCCGTATACTGTAGAGACAGACTATAGAGAAAGGGTATGCATAATCGAGTTATTCGTCTTCCACTTTCCCTTCTTCATTCAAAATTTCTCGTCTGAAGATTCCTTCACGTTCGCTTTCCAGAGTCATAAATCAGCTCCGACGTTTTGATGCCCAAATTGCCCAGGAAGAGCTCTCTAGGTCCTACGGCGCCATTAGAATTCACAGAGTCCAATTATCATCCGCACCTGTTCGAATAGGAGCAATTAAAGTGGCTGAAGAGAACCCCTCCACAGTGCGATGGCAGCCACAGTCCCATTCATTGACTTTAAAGGCGTTCCACGAAGACGGCGCGCGCCATCTGGGCGTGGAGTCACGTGCTACCTTCTAAATGGTGTGCCGTCGATGTCGTGTCATAACCGGTTTCATTGGAGCTCGGGTTTCTCTATCGAAGCTTTACTTTTTTGCCACATCCTTCGATTTTCACGGATACGCCGGGCAAACATTGACATTGCCTTTTGCCTTTGGAGACGGTGACTTTTTTTTTTGAATGCGGAGAAAGTCTCGACCACGCGTGCGCGTGTGTTTCGGATTTTTGTCTGTTTAATGAATTCTACCCTCTCATGATTTTATTCCCGGCGAAATTGCGTTACAGAGCTCGGGAAACTTTTTTTATCGGAAGGCCGCGTGTGAAATCACTTGGTCGCACTTGCGCGTTGCCTATGTGTTAAAAATTCCGACGTGGAAGGAATACCGGAAAGTTTATTTGGATGGGTGGAAAAGAAAATGTTTCCACTAAGAAAAGTATTTACCGCTTAATTTTCGTTGGCGATGTAAGTGAGACGTAAGCAAATTAATTGAAACATCTCGCCTTTGTCAAAGGAAAAGATGAAAATTCTGGCTATGGCCGTAGGTTCCGTCTCAGTATTCATTCGTGTTAAGATTTAGGTAAAACAAAATTTCTGTAGAAGTTGTCAAGAAGCGTCTTGGGATATACAATCTGTGACAACGTCCATTACGTATTCTAATACAAGCTACTCATTTGGATGTGCATCTGTTACGCCTGGTATAAATTACAGTGTGCATCTCGTCATTGTAAGGCAGTGCTTCTAACCTTTATCCACCTCGGCACACTTACCTATTAACTCGAACCGTGCGTCGTGTTTGGTTATACCTTTCCTTGTATTTGGTCCGAATTAAAATTTGTCGAGAGAAAACATTTCATGTTTAGAATGAACATATTTGCTGCTGATATTGTCGAATCTCATTTCCCCATGAATACATTGAGTGAATCTATTTCACTCAATAAAAATGTGTAGTTTTATGCAGTGAAACGGCACGTCCTGAAACTGTTAACGGCTCACCGGTAGTTGTGGTACTCGATTCGTAGACTCGATTCTCTCATAGAATGCACGATAGACTAATTGTAAGGAGAAAAACAAGCCCTGCTTCATTCTTCAATAGACTAGCAATTTTCCAGGATGGTCATAAGATTCCACGGATAAATGAATCTCTACATTGCTTGCAAAATGAGAGAAAATTTTTGAGATGTTTGGTATTGGTAAATTTCATTGTAAATACAATTGAGTACCTGTTAGTTAACAGCAAAACAAAGTTTGAATGAATAGTTCTTGAATAATCATGTTGAAATTGTATTAACCTACCAGAAAATGTGTTCAAATCTTATGTTACGATTTCAGTCCCAGAATAACTGTAGTGAATACGATACATTTTATTTTAGACAACAGATATGTACCATAAGTTTCCATTGGCCAGATTTCCTTAACTGGGATATTTGATTTCACACTTTGTGACAATGCCTGCTTATAAGGATTCGTAATCCGGGTAATCCTCTTCTGCAAAAAGATTGTCTCACCTCTATCGCTTTTGAATATCCCAAGAATTCACGTACGTAGGTATGAACCTTACGGATTCTCGCTTTTTCAGCGGAAATACAAAATTAATGAGCTAACAGATGAGTTATAGATAGTCATCTCTAATATTAAATGATATACATATTGATAATGAAACATTTTTAATCACCGAATTTACTTGTCTTATGACACTTTACGATGACAAGTAAAGATTGTGATAAATTAGTTTTACAGATCAACTAGAGTAAAGTATTAAGTTTAGTTTTGAAATATTTTGCTTTCATATTATTCAATTTCTTTCACATTGCTTTCACATTATTCCTTACCATTATCTAGTGAGGTTCAATTCCGTTGGGCTCCACTGACCTAACCGTGTAGATACTGGCTTTGAACTATCGTATTCATTATGCAAGATTACTAATTTGGAGGAATACTCTGAAGAGCATGTAGTTAATCTCGATTAGGATGAATTTTGTGTTTCTTAGTTGGATGTAAGTTTAGGAAAAGTTAATTTCCTCTCTATAGATTCATTTAATTTCTTATCAATTTAAATTAAATTAGTGGAGGATTTTTCCATAAAACATTTCGGATATCCTAAAGATGAGGTCAGTTTCTCCTTATAAACATCGAGTCATTCTAGGATGTTGGTTGAGGGAAATGTTTGAGGTATTTTTTGAAATATCCCGTTCATTCGCAGGAAACGTTCCCCATGATAGAACTCGATACCGGATATAAGGCGGGACCTGTTTGGAAACAAAGGGAGTTTAGGGTTGAGGTATCCAACATTATATCCCTCAACTTTTTACATTGGCGATTTTTATGCTGTGTAGAATGTTAACCTCTGTTAATCTTTGTGTAATCAAACGAGACTCGCCGAGTCGCTTCTCTTTTTGTTAAGTGTCTGTGATTAGAATATTGCTTTTGAAAAATGTAATCGATTCGATTTTTTAGTCCTGAAAGTCCTGAAAGACACGCACTTTAGGCAATAGAAGTTTATATTCTGTCACCTTGTTAAACTGCTGCTGTTGTAAGTCACGTCTTTGATGCAAGAGGTATTTTGCATGCTAGCTTTCAAAGATCGGGATACGACATTATAGCAGTGAGATTTACAGGAAATATCCGTAAAAGCGTTAGTCTTTGTATCGTAAATTACTACCTCTAACAGATTAGGAGAGAAATTTTGGAAAATAATTGCATCGACAGAATTATCATCGTAATTTATTCCGTTGTCACGATTTCCATTGATGAACGTCGGTTATTTGGGGAAATTATTGCATTTGGGCGTGGTTTAGGACGCGACGATTTAGAACCTTCTATCGCTAGGTATTTTACGCATAATATTTTCCTATTTACATATAATCTCCTGGGTGGGTTCCGTTTTTGGGATTCAACGCCTACGTCCCCGAGTGTCATACCAAGGAATGCTTCATCTAACGATAAAAGTTGGCTTCTGTGACGTCAACAAACTATTTTTCATTGCTGATTAGTTATTTTCATAATTATCTCGAGAGAAAAAATTAGAATCAACATATTTTGCTTTTTTGTGCTCATCGATTTACAACCAAATTCAAGGGAAGCAATTTTAATGCTTAAATTTCAAGTGTTAAGTGTAATTTAAATTACGTATCTAGTTTTGAGGGAAATAATTTATGCATACTAATGTTCCTTTCTTCTCTCTTTAGGGCCGGCACACGAAGACTGGTCAGCTGGCGGCCATCAAGGTCATGGATGTCACAGAGGTAAGCGATTTTCCGTTTATGTTACGGAATACATTCCCGACTGTGAAAATCACCCTGTGTATCTTATAAATTCTTTAAATTTGTGCTCATGAAAGCAGTTTTTAAGTATGATTGTGAAGCAAAGATTACACTGTTAGCCCGTTTGGAACCAACCCTCCTGGATTATGATTATAAAAATCGTATTACAATTGGAATTTTATCCAATATAATCTAGGTTTTGCATGATATATCCGAGTGTAATTGGAAGAGGAATGGAAAATATTTACAAATCATTGACAATCATAAACATAACTCTTATTTCAGAACTTTTGGGACTTTTTGCTATGTATAAAGTAGTAAATTCGTACCTTTGGTGCATGAAGATTCTCATTCATATATTCGCTATTTCACTTATTATTTTTTACAATATTAGTCTTTGGATTGATTCATGAATTCTTGCATTAGGCCTGTTAGAAATATATATGTTGTATTAATATACAGTGAAAGTATAATGGTGTATCATCATTCATTTTTCCGGTGTGCTTAAACATGCATTTTATCCACATCTTGTGTGATGAAAAATTTTCATTTCTGAAGAAAATTAGCATAATTGTTGGAGGTCCATTATAAAAAGTTTAATGTAGAGATATCTTAATATATAGGATAATTGTTGTTTGTTATGTTTCCTCAATCTAATTCAAAACTTTTTTTCAGGATGAAGAGGAAGAAATTAAGTTGGAGATAAATGTATTAAAAAAGGTAAGATCCAAATCTTTCATGTTTGCAATTTAAATTCATTTGGGTATAATTGGAACTGATGTATGTTTCATGACGTACTCTCTCTCTTTCAGTTTTCCAATCATAGAAACATTGCCACGTACTATGGGGCTTTCATTAAAAAGAGTCCTCCCGGGAAAGATGATCAGTTATGGGTAAGAAATTGCATGGAAATTAATCATAGTACTATATAACTTTATATATTTGTGTATGCACCTTCTCATATTTTATGGTTTGCATTGTAACTGTTTACCTCAATTTTTAGCTGTTAATTTGTTGAATTATTCGCTCATTCTTGAATGACAATTTATAAATTTTTCATTTTAGCTGGTGATGGAGTACTGTGGAGCAGGATCAGTAACTGACTTAGTCAAATGTAAGTGTATTTTTTAAATTTTAATAAATATTCTTCTTGTCTGAGTGGTCAGTTTTTTCATGGATTATATCCTTTAATGTAATCTTACGTTAAATAGATCTTTAGAGAGCTAAATGTAATTAACTTCATTTTTAAATGAATCATTTCATATTTCAGCCACCAAGGGTCAGAGTTTAAAGGAAGAATGGATTGCTTACATCTCTCGGGAAATTCTGAGAGGTCTAAGTTACCTCCATACGAATAAAGTAATTCACAGAGATATCAAAGGCCAGAATGTACTTCTTACAGATAATGCTGAGGTCAAATTGGGTATGTATGATGGATTTATCTATTTAACATTTAAATATTACATATAACATATTTAAAATTTTTAGTTTTCATGATTGACTATATGATACCAGCCCTGTTCCTTCATTATTTGTCTGTTGGGTACCAAATGAGTTTGCTGAAACAGGTGATTTAATGCTAGAAATTACTATTAAAGAGAATGGATTTTGTGTGATATTCATTGTGAAACATCAAAATTCTGCTTGAAGCAGGAGAAACTTGAGTAATTCTTGTCACTTATGTTCTTGTCAGTTATGTTTTAAAATAGGTGTTTTGATGGAATGAGTGTTTCAGAGTTTTTCAGATTTAAGGTTTCAACACTTTTTGAAGCCACACATACTTTAACTCTTTTTAAATCTCTCTGTTTGTTTGTGACTAGCTGGATTACTGAAACCTGCCAATATCCGTGTGTGCACTGAAAAGCATAAAGCCTCTTGAGATTTTCTCTGTAAAACTGTAATTTGGGAATATCACACCTGTAACTTGTTTCCTTTAAGAAATCATTTAAAAGAGTAGGCTATTTTTACTTCATTAAAAAAATTAGGATAATAATATTATTTGGTTATATTAATTATTCCAGAGATGATGAACATTATTCATTACTAACCATTCCAAGATGAAGCCAGTTTGCAAGTTTTATGATTGTTTTTTATTTGAAGTTTGAGAATAAAAAAAGGGTAGGATATTTCTACAAGTTCATTGTTAGAATTTTAAATTATCTTTGAATTACATTTTGGGTATTAGTAACAGATTCCTCTATTAAATGTGTGAAGTAAACTTACTCAAAGATTGTGACAAATTTCAACAGTGGTGACTGTTACATTTCTGTGTTAACTATTGAAAGTATAAGAAATTTTAAAAAGTTTTCTTAGTTATATTTCGTCTCATTACATCAACATTATTTTTATAATTTTTAACTTTTTCATAATTTCATCACATTTCACCACTACATACCATTACTTTAGAATAACAGTCATATTCTTAAGCATATCTTTTGAGTGTTTTCTATAAATCCATTGTCTTCCTTTCACCAACAGTGGATTTTGGTGTAAGTGCACAGCTGGATCGCACAATAGGCAGGCGAAACACATTCATTGGTACCCCATATTGGATGGCACCAGAAGTCATAGCATGTGATGAAAACCCTGACGCCACCTACGACAACCGCAGTGACTTATGGTCCCTAGGAATAACAGCCCTTGAGATGGCAGAGTCCCAGCCACCCCTCTGTGATCTCCACCCTATGAGAGCACTTTTTCTTATTCCTAGGAATCCCCCTCCTAGACTCAAATCTAAGAAGTGGGCAAAAAAGTTTCATGGTTTTGTGGAGACAGTTCTTGTGAAGGTAAACAATTCCATTCTTAACAATTTCAAAACTAGGTAAATAAGAGTGTTTTTACATGTCATTCTTTCTGAAATTCCAAAACAATTTCATAAACAGCTCATTTCTCTTAGCCATTTTTATCTCTATAAACTAGTGCCAATCAATTTCATTCTTTTGCCGATTAATATTTTCTCGTGGCTCTCTACCATGCCATGCCACTTTTCTTTGAGTAATCTATTACAGAGAATGTTAAATTGGATCCATTATATTTCACAGGACTATCACCAAAGACCTTATACTGAGCAGTTACTTAAGCACCCTTTCATCAGGGACCAACCAACAGAGAGACAGGTGCGGATTCAGCTCAAAGATCATATCGACAGATGCAAGAAACGCAAACAAGAAAAGGGTAAGAGAATGATATATCCTCACTGCTGTTATTCTTTAATAATTTTTTATAATTACGAAGTAAATGTATATAAAAGATCTTTAATCTATAAAAATTTGGTAGAGTTGGATCAGTGAATAGAAGAATTTAACGGAAATTTAAAATTTAATCAGTAAATCTAGTTGTATAATTTCAATCATAAGGTGACCTTGCCTACAATTGGGAGAAATTAATTGTTTGCTGCCTGTACCAGCTTGTGACCTTTCTAGCATTAACTGGAAACTTTTTGTGACAAAAAATACCTCATCTGGATTAGGTTGTTATGGGCAAAATATGTTTGCTTAATCACAAATTTCACTGATATTGATAATTTTCTTTGAAAAAAGTTGTCACTTAATTCTCCCCATAGATATTTTTTATTTTGATATCTGTTTTGACAAGTACTTAATTAACAACTATCTGTGGTGATGTCATTTGAATCAGGCAACCAAATTCTTTCTTTTTTTTGTTTCTGCATGGTTCTAAATATCTTTATTAAATTTTAAGATGTAGGGAATATGATACAATCATCTATACTGTTTGGATTGCTTTGTTCTTACAAAATATTTTTTAATGCATTTCTTTAAAAAATTTGCTAACTCCATCGTTAGACTCTATTTATCTCTCCAAGTTTTATCTTTTTTATTCCCTTTTTAAGAAAGTTTTATTATAATTTCTCTCTGTATTTCAATTAATTTTAATTTCCCTCTTGCATGATTGATGTAATTGTTGTTCATTATTGCTATGATTTTCACAAAGTTATATTTACTCCCTCAGAGAGAGAAGACTACAGATACAGTGGCTCTGAGAATGAAGAAGAAGAGCCTGCTGTTGCTGGTGAGCCATCTTCCATAGTGCAGGCTCCTGGAGACAACACACTGCGAAGAAATTTCCAGCAAATTCAAGTAAGTTTTGAAGGATTAAATCTACAATTCCTCTCTGAGAAATTCGCTTCCAACTGATGTTCTCTTCTGAAGAGTTGTATAGCATCTTTATATGACTATCTTTTATGCATTGGATAAGTATGGAAGAAGATTTTCAATATTTACATTATATTAAATCAGATAAAGAAAGAAGAATTTTTTGGAGATGTACAGAAATCCTGGGTGCATTCACTTATAGGGTGCACTGATTTGATTTTCAATACAATTTAAAAAGTGGACTTCTTATTTTGCATTTTACTTAACACAATCTGTTTCTACAATAACAGTCAAATTGTATTCTTAAGTAGACCCTTACAGTTAGAACTGCAGAAAAAATCTGTGGAAAATATTGTGTTGTTCTTTAGTTTTTTTTTTCATGATATTCCTCTATGTCAGTCCAGAACACCTGGTGTTTATTTTTTAGATATTATTTTTTGTTTAAATTAAATTCTGTTTATTCAAACTTTATTTATGTTTATTGATCATAGGAGGGAAGGACACTAAGTCAAAACGAACCTCCCAAAGAGTCTGGAAGGGGTAGGAAGGGTGAGAGAGAAGAGATTCCAGAACCAGGTCCACCTGCTAGACCTCCCATTCCACAGCGCCTCATTGGTAAGATTTCTGCTTTATTAATATTTTCTGCCTAAAATATATACAGCCTGTGATAATCTTTACTGTACTGTAAATATTCACCAGAAGTCAGTAGTTCTAGGAAAGAAATCTTGTGCCGTACGTTAGTGTTGAAACATGCACTGAAGATGTATATACAAAATTATAAACTGTTCTTTGCATCTGTGGTTGCATCATGAAAAGCTTATTAAATTCTAAAAGTAAGATAGAAATGTAAAATTTTTAGGTCTTATTTAGAGGAATTCATCATGGCTGTTTTGATTATTTTAAGAAAATCAATTCTTTTAATCTAAGATGTGTGTATTTATTTTTATCGATTTTTACAATGATCTTTTATTACTGTTGCTGCAAGTCTTGGGTTACATTTTGGTAGAATATAGTAATTATTTTAAAGTATTAGTATATTCTATATTTTTGGTCCTTTTTATCCGGATGCAACTAGGTCTCTGTCAGAATGCTTCATAGGTGGAAGTTTTTATTGGGGATATCAAAATCTTTATTGTTAAATTATCGGAGATACAAAAGCATTCAAGTTCTTTCCAAATGTATTATCTGCTAAATTTCATTCTACTTGATTGGCAGTGGATCTATTTTTAGAAGGCTTAAGCTTTTAAGGGTGTTGATGGATTTTTCATTTCACTATTATTTAATATTCTACATTTGGGTAAGAAATTGTACAAAAATGCTCATTGACTTTAAATTTTAAATACAAATGTTTTACTTGCCCGATTTGGTATTCGGAAGTATGAAATTTTATTGGTTTCCTTTTTGGTGTTGCTTAGAAATCAGTACTTACTTTTGTCATGTGCTGAGACATTTTGTCTAATAAATTGTCATATGATGTTGTGTCTGAACAGTGGTTCCAGACCCTCTTCCCCCTTCTCGCCCCCTTCCTCCTCCACCTCGGGAAGACCTTCGACAAAAGCCTGCGACACCCCCAAGTGGAGGCAGTGGGGGTGCTAATGGCTCTAGTAGCAGCAACATAAACAATAATAACAACAACAATGCACCACTTTCTCATCACCTCAGCAACCAGCAGCAACAACAGCAGCGCAACTCTCAGATATTCAAACCCATGGTACGAAAGCCGCCTGATGTGAGTGCCAACCTGCATGGCTTCTGCCTTGCTTTTTTTTAATTTTCTTTTTCATTTTAAGTCCAAATTTGATTTCATTTGCTCTTCTTGGCTATTCAGTTAACATCAATGAACTATGGTTAAATATTTATCCTTTTATTAATATCTGAGAGAGCTGGAACAGCATTCTGAGGGAATAATAAAAGATATAGAAGTTATGCATTCTTTTTCAAAATATCATTAGTATAAAACTAATCAAAATGATGGAAACATTGTAAAGTAATAGTTCTTCATTTATCACAGTGCTGCAGGTATCTTTCTTCTCATTATGAAACAGTTTTAAAAATCATTCTTGCAATATTTATATAGTTGGCTTAAAATTTTCCCAGGAGAAAGATGGATGATAAAATCAGTTAAGATTGTTTTCAATTTCATCCTCAAGATTTCTTTTGAATATCTGTTATTCCAATTTTAAAGGATGAAGGAGTTGTCTCAGAATATTGCTAAACTGCATAAATCTAACTCTGACAAATTCACTATCTGATAATCAAAAGAGAATCTTAAATTAAAATTATAGCCTTTACACACTGTGTGGTATTTGAAAACTTCTAATGGATTTCATCTTTGTTTTCATGTCTCCAGAATAATATGGTTGGTTTCCTGATAAGTTAATGAGCAAAGGAAATTAAAACTCACCTTGCTTTTGTTTGCTTTGCATGTCTGGGAACTTTTTGTGCTTATTTAAAAATGTTTTACTGCAAAAATGTTGATTGTGTACATAAGTTTTGATTTGATATATCATAATCAAATGACTGCTATTTGTAATATTATTCAAATTAAAATCAAAATTTAATACCAGTTTATTCTAATGCAGTGCACTCCTTATTATCTTGTTTCTTGGTAATCTATGCTTGAGTTATTCAAAATGAAATTTTGCTGTTTTTCCTCTGCCATAGCATTCCATGTCAAGTTTCCTTGCCTTGCTCTAATTCTGCAGTGCATCTCATTTGTTGTCAAGCATTTTTAGCTATGAATGATGTTTAGCTTTGGAATTAAACATCAATTACATTATGAGGAATTGAGAAAGACATAATTTTGCTTATAGATTGCTATATCATTTCTAATGTAATGGAATGGAATGGAAGTAATATAACAAAATCTTGAAAGATTCATTTCATGACCCTCTCATCATTATTGCTATTCGAACCTTATAAAATTATCTAAAATTTTGTGTGGTATATAATTAAAGTATAATAAATTATTTTAAGAATGTGATTATCGAGATGAGATAAGTGGACTGAGTTTTTCTTGAGCTCAGTGAAAATTAATTAAATGGCATGGCCCAACTTCCTTTCAACAATAAAAGTGGAATATTGAATTTTCCTTTCATTGATGCTGCCTTCCAATTTGTATACTTTGGATAATTTCGAGTGCACTATAATATTATTCCTACATTTGATGTTTTATTTTTTAGTGCTAAATTGCATGTAATTCACTGCAACTATTTAAGAAATAGTTTTCTTGATGTCATGAATGTATTTGCTTTTGTATGTGTTATTACATTTGTGCATTGACTTTATTACTAAGAAATGGGCTGTTTACAACAATTTACCTTTTCTTTCAAGAAATAATTTTATCAGTCAATTTATGCTTCTCAAGTATTTGGTAATTATGAATGGTTGGTAAACATTAGCTGCCTTAAAATTTTCCAATTAACATTTAAATTTGAATACAATAAATGTAAATATTAGTGTGTATGTATGTAATTCTATATATATGCACACTTTCACATTACTAAAAGGCACTTAATTTTCATAGTGAATGTTCTAGATATTAGATATTTTTCTAAACATTTAAGCTCATTCTTTTGCAAATCATGGGTAGTTTTTCAGTTGATATTATTTTGTTGGCTTTGTTTGTGCTTCACCTAATTCTTTTTCCCGTTTTATTTATTTAAGCTTCCTCCACGACGACCTGAGGTAGGCATTGCTTCTTTATTGTTCATTTTTTGGGTGTGATTGTTCTGAAAGGTATGACAAGAAAGCTTATCTTTTGGTAAATTGTTGGTCAAAGTTATACAAGAGTCATCTTCCCCCAATTTTTTGTATAGGGTGTATGATTTTCACCTTGCATGATGAACTTATCAGTGTGTTGGGCATTCACATCCTGCAACAACATTTAGTGTAACAAGAATCATGTTTCTAAACTCTTTAGAAATAGATTTTTTTGATTAACCTTGAAGGATCATGCAATGTTCCATTACTTGTGTTACCTTGGCTTAGAAAATTATGGCATTTGATACTGCAATTATATAAAACCTTAGTCTTTCATTTTGATATTTAATTTTAAACTTGGAAGAAATGCAACGATGGAAATGTAATTTTTTACTTAGCACATGAAGTTGTGCGACTAACCCAAGGTTATACAAGAAGTGAAAAATTGCGACTTGGCCGGGACTCGAACCCGGGTCTCCCGCTTGCCGGGCAGGTATTCTATCCATTAAACTACCGAGCCGCGCAGATTCACTTCTGTAAACCATATAAGCTCCCATTTACAGAAGTGAATCTGCGCGGCTCGGTAGTTTAATGGATAGAATACCTGCCCGGCAAGCGGGAGACCCGGGTTCGAGTCCCGGCCAAGTCGCAATTTTTCACTTCTTGTATAACCTTGGAAGAAATGGATTTAAAATTAATAACCATTGGATAAGAGGTTTATTATTCCATCATTCGTATCTTTAAGTTTTCTCAAAAATTCAAAGCCAAGTTTTTTTCTCTTTTCTGAAAATTTGGTAGCAATATGCCATAATTTTCTTTATCAACCATCTTTTTTACCAAGAAGATTTTTTGGAAAACATGGGTAAGTACAACTCATGATTGCTGACTGAATATACCCACTTTGAGAATGAAATAATTCATAACAATTTATTATTTATTGGCAAATTACAATTTATTTGGGTAATTTAAACTTCCCCAGTAAAGTTTTTGCATCACTGCTCTTGCTTCTAATTATCAAAAGTTTTAATAAATTTTTTATGGTAAATTAGCACTTGGATTCTTTTATCATAGCTAACCTTAATGTAACGGTTGGATGAAACTATCATTGTTTGCTAAATGCTTAAGAAAGTTGGCATTCTATAAAATGTTCTAAGAATAAAATTTTACCAAGAACAAAACTGGTATTATATGTTTGTTTCTTTCTCTGAAATGTTGGGTGCTTGATAAAAGTGAAAGCTGGGAAAAGTTTTAAGTTTTTTATGTGTTTTTCTTTGAAAGGGGTCTATCTTCTGTGAGATATTTCTTTGGTCTCTAAACTTTATCAGGATCTGTTTTCTGTATTTCTTAGACCCTATTTCTATTTTTTTTTGTTTTTGGTTTATGTTGTGACGTATAAGTATAATTTGTCACATGCAAAGAATTCATAAATGTATTTTAAAGCAAATCATATCAGATGTGCTACATAATTACCATCATTATTTTCAAAAGTAACATCTTTTGAGGAAAAATTCATGGATTCAGTTTGAGATTTAATATCCAAGATGTTTTGATCATCAAGCTTGACAATAAGGAGAGTCATTGTACTTTTTAAACTCAGATGTGCTTATGTCTTATACCTAAATCTTTCTGTAGAGATGCTTGTTACACCTCTTAAGCTCATGTTTGGGAAATATCCTTGTAAAAAAATAAAGAAAATCAACCACTGTTTAGACAGTGCACTATTTTTCTTGAAATTTTATTCAACCAATATTTCATAGCCTAAACATTAGTGAGTGAATTACACACTTATTGTGATTTTTTTCAACCTTTCATTCTCTTGGCAATGAAAATTACTTAAGTTAGTATCCTATGATTTATTTAGATTTTGTTAGTTTAAATTTGTTTTATTTTGTTTTTATTCTTAAGTTTGTTAGATAGAAATCTGTATAATTGAAATGGAATGCTTACACTATGCATCTGGTCTATAGGACTTGGATATGTTGGCTGCTCAGCTCAATGAGCTGGGTGTGGGACACGGTGGAGGAAGTGGTGGTGCTCATGAAAGGAGCCACCAGGAAAGATCAAGAGCAAATGGGAAAAGCACAGAAGTGCCTGTGGCCAGCAATTTGGTGGTTCCCTCATCTTCTGGTTTGGTCAGTGGAGCGGGAGGAACTGTTCCTGGCGTGTTAGATGGTGACAGTGATAGTGATGAGGAGGAAGAGGTTGGACGTGGAGCTCGTAATGATGGTACTCTTCTGGCCAGTGATCCTCCCAAGCCTCTGTGAGTGTTCTTCAACAGTTTTTCTGGTTTTATTTTCACACGATAGCTTGCTCATCTCAGAAGTTTTGTTTTGGCCCTATCAGAAACTCTACAATTGGATTTGAATTGAATTTGGTTATTGAATTCATTAGATTGAAGCAGTTAATTTGTTTGATGATTGACTTATTTAATCTTCATTATACACTGTTTTTTTTGCTTATAGGCTTAATGAAGCTCTCTTATTTACAATTTCCTAATTGGTGTTAATTTCTATGTATCAATGCAATGCAGTCTTTGAAAAATGTTATCCACCCACGAAGGACAGGAACAGTGGGTTTTAATATCTAACCCTACATTTTTGCCCAAATATGGCATCAAGTTTATCATAACAGAATTACAAACATTTCCTTGTATCTTGAAGTGTTGATTCACATCGGTTAACATCTGGAGGGCATCTGTTTTGAAGGAAAATAGTTTTTTTTTAACTCTGAAATGATGAGTTTGATTGTCTTCATTTGAAAGGTTAACTTATTCAACATAACTGGAATTGCTGCCAAGTCATCATATCTTTAAAATTTGATTGGTTATGTGTGAAAGTTCATTTCTCATTGGAGTTGCTTGCACCATCTAGTCCCTCCAGTGCAGATGAGCTTGTTCTTTGTGAAGTTCTTTGTTTTTATGTGTTTAATCTTTTGATTTATTAAGCTGAAAGGTAAAACCTGTTTAAAAAAATCAAACTAGTCAACTAGAAAAATGTACAGAAGATTGAAATCTCCTGATCTCAGGTATATTTGAGAGTGAGGTTATTGAAGATCTAATTAAGGCTGGATATCTTTATCTGTGTTTAGTAGGAGAAATTTTTGTGTGTCTAATTGCATGAAATATCATATCATAAAAATATCATATCCTATAATATCACAGATGCTCCATTCACACCCAGGATTTTCAACCATTTTTCTTATGAATCAGTTTTTTCATAAATTAAATTAGCCAGTGAGGTAGTATTTTCTATTTGTTGTTTTCCTATTATGTTTTTTAAAATTTTTTCTTTTATCTTAGAAGCTTATCAACATAAATTATAATTAGGTAGGGCTGATTCTTACTTGTTTTAGATACTGTATTCAAATTCATCTTTGCAAGTTATAAGAAAAAAGTATGGTCTAGATTTATATATGAAATCTGATTAGTTTTCATTAAATAAAATTTTTATTTTTAGCATCAAATTCTATGAGTCTGAATAATCTTTAAGTGCAAGTTGTCTAACGTGGTTTTCTTAGTTATGAATTATGTTAATGAACTTTCTGGTGCTGGACAATTGATTTAAATGCTCTATACATATTCTAAATGTAGTTTTTTCTTTTGTTAACAGCCCTCTGGATAATAACCAGGGCCAGACAATGGTTATACATGAAGGTGAGTGTTTGAAAAATTTAATTTTTAATTTAGATTAATAAAAGGAAGTAGTAAACTTGAAAAAGGTTCTCAATGTCCCTGATTTACTTTACAGCTATGAAACTTCTTATAAGGCCAATTATTATTAGTTTTCATTGTCAAATAGTTTTTCAGTGTTTATACATTAAATTGTGAGTTAGGTGGAATATCTGCTGAAAATCCATTTAAAATTAAGTTGCGTACAGTGTATGTAAATGATATTATTTGAAAGCTAGTTGTTTTAACATTGATATCTACCTTTGATATGTAGCTGGGATGTTTCAATAGATGCTTAACATATCTGTAGTACACACTTTCAGGGTTACAGGTATAATATTGTAGAGTGAGATGCAAAAGTAATCTGAATTCTTTAGTGGTGCTACGTTTGTCAATTCCAGTTTTTATGTTGTATGTGGTGTTTTCTATGAAGAGAATTTTTATTTAAGGCATTGAAATTTGCCAAAGTTAGAAAAAAATATAATTTTCTAGCAGGACTACCGCTGAATTTAGGATGATTTCCATTACATTGAGTATTTTAATGTGCCAGAATCAACTTTTCAGGCATTTCATGTAATTCAAATTGTCAATTAGTTTTGCATTTAAAAAGTTTCAGATCTCATTGACATTGATTTTACTTGCTTATTTTGTTTTATGGGAGAATTCTTTTCTGCTAAAAAGAAACACATAGATCATGTTAATATTTTGTCATTGATAGAGTTTTGACTAATTCTTTCAGCTAGGTATAGCAATTTTTATGCAAGTGTTGCATTTCTGGAGACAGAATTTTTGGAATTTTCTTTACAAAGGAGAGGTGAAGTAAAAATTGTAATGTATTCCTAAACTTTTGCACTGCTCTCTACTCCGTGACAAGGTACCTCTGGATTATTCAACATCTTAGTTGTAATTTGGTTCATCAGTATTTCTGATGTCATCCTCTCTTTATGTGAACAGGTGCCTCATCAAGTAGTGCTCCTAACAGACCTCTTCCCCCAACACCAGATGAAGAGGAAAGTGGAGAGAGAACTCTTGTTATGAAGAGGGTAAGTAGGAATTCATACTGCTCATGTAAATTATTTCATTATGCCATTCATCAGATACAAATTTATTTCTTTTTATGTTGGTTTTCAGCATGAGTTAAGTTCATTGATTCAGTCATCCTTTCATTTTTTCTTATCATTTTCACATTTTCCATTGCTGAGGACCTGTTGATGATTCTGTCTTGTATAAAATCAGTTTTTATTATTTTAATTTCCTTAATTTTATAATTTAACTTTAATTCAAAGGAAAATTCCTGATTTGTCACTATACTTTTGACTTAATGCATAATTTCAGTTTGCCTCCAAAAATTTTAATTGAGGAAGTTGTGCATAAAATTTATTTACTTCTGTGATAAACTGGCAAATCATAAATATTTAGATTGTAGACATGATAGATAGATGATTTTTGTCACAATACTTACCTGTAGTAGTAGTGAAGCCCGTAAAAGTCCTGAGATAGGCTTGTCTTATTCATAGTTCAGTGCTACAATTGTAGAAAAACACGATAAATATTTTTTTGTTGCTTCTTTGAGTTTTTTATTAGTGTATGCCAAAGATATGTTAGGATAATTTATTTCATTACACTTACTATTATTAAATTTAATAGTATAATCCCTTTATTATATACATCATACTAATTTAATTGTTTATTTTGTGGCTTTTTGGAGTAGGAAGATTTATTTAGACCTATTCTTTCCTTTTCCATTAATTTGCATATTATTTTAAAATTTTGCATTCAGTTGGTTTATAAAGTTGGTGGTGGGTGATTAGTTATCTTAATGTTACATGGTGCACAGCTTTTATATATTTTTATTCCTATCGTATTAGGAAACAATTGGGAAATTAGAGCATATAATCATTATGTCACTAGATCTTTCCTATCTAAAACCCTAAGCAATCTTATCTTACCCTGAAGCTCCCACATTACATTCCTAGACTTCTAACATATATCATATGGTCACAGCTTTTCTCCATGGTAAATTTAGGCTGAGCTTGTTCAACGTAGTGCTTCCTTTATCGTCATTCAGTTTTCACATCCCCTAATTGCATTGCTAAGTCCTGACGAATTAGTTGGCACCATTGCAGTCCCTTTTAGCAGATATGGCTATCTATAAAACACTTCCGCAAAAGGGAAAGTATGTAGAAAGTGAGAGGTGACATCGGTGTGAAAGTTGCGAAGAAGATGTTAGGTGACTTAGCAAATTGGCTTTTATTCTCTGATCCAATTTTGTGCAAATCAAAAAAAAAGGGAGGGAGAAAAAGAGAAATGATTGGACTGTTTTGATAGCAGAAGGATGCAGCTTCATCGAAGGTTGCGGGACAGAGCCAGCAGCAGAAACTTCAGCGGTCTAAGCAGAGACATTCTGACGTGGATGAAAAACTTCTTTGGGAGTGGGACATTCACAAGTATTTCCAGGGAATCGGTGGCGATCTGGTTGGGGGTGGGGGAAGTAAGGAAAAGGATAAACCAAAAGGAGATGCTGGTTTGCAAAATGGAACTGGAAAGAGGTCAGGGACAGATAAAAGAAAGACGACCACAGCAGCGGTGTTAGATGAACAACCTCTTCTGAGAAAAGATCAAACTGGGCGTGGGTCGCAGCGTTCCCAGAAACGACCCACCTCCCATCGTCGGAACGATTCAGACTCTAGAGTCCCCGGCTTCAGGAGGGAATCGACGGACTTTTTCCCCCGTCGGTCTGCGGCCCTCGATGGTGAGACGGGTAACTCGGTGGGGGACAATAGGGGTGGAATTCTGTTTCGTTCTGGGAGGGCCAAAGGTGGGGAGCCCATACTAACTGGTTTTGTAAGGGGAGGTGGAGATGCATTGGGAGTGACTCCTCTAACGCCCACAAGGGCTAGTGATGCCCCAGAACCGTGGCCTCGCCGGAGAGAGAAGACTGAAGGAGAACTGTGGGTCCCAAGACGATGGGCGGAATCAGCTGCTCAAGCAACGTCTCAACCCAACAGCAACAACGCCTCCTCCTTTTCCTACACTTCCCAGTCCTCCTCATCCTCTTCCTCGACGAATACTGGCCCGAGGAGAGGGGTAGAACAGGTTAGTGGATAGCCGAGGGTCGGCCAGATTTGTATTGCACAAAGGAAAATTGTTTGAAGGAATTGTATGAATTGAGGTACAAGTAGAGCTTTGAATGTCATTTTTCTGTGGATGGAAACATTTTTTGTTCCATGAATCCCTTGCAGTTTGTGAGCTTCAGCTTCTCCCTGACTTCCCTCTTCATGATACATCTTCTTTTTTATAGCCAGAAAAAGATGTACTAATTAATATTGGACTCTTTTAATCTTTAGAGAAAGATTTCTTGGAGCTAAATGCAATATTTATGTGTTAAAGGCATTTCATTCATAATAATGTGTGGACACTTATGTATGATCTTTATAAAAGAAGCCAAGTATAGAAATTGTTTAACAGGTCGCATAATTTCCAAGAACAGAAACATATAATTACTATTGGAGATAGAAGTGCTATATGCGTACTGTATTGCTATGCTAGAATGCCTTATTCACTAAGTAATATTGCATTGATATTAAAAAAATTAAGATCTTTTTTCCATTGTGAACTATATTACTTTAAACCATTTTATTTGACACTAAAACCAGTTTAATTAGTTTATAGTTTTATCAATTATTTTTTTAATTGGTTAATAATATAATATAATGTTTCAAGGCAAGCTTCCCTTAATTAGGTTATAAAATCAAAAGTATTATAAAAGATTGTAAATAGAGCTTAAGTTCAGTATTAATTCTGGAGTAGCAATCAGTAAGGGTATTCTGTTATTGTTTTCAGAATTGATTTATAAATTTCTTTAGTTGCAAGTTGATTTTTTATTTTTATTGCTAATCCATGGAAAAATGACTTCATTTGCTCTCCCTATCTCAAAAATCATATCACTTTGTCCCAGGGGAAGTGGGGCCCATTTTCTCTGTAATTAATAGAATTTCTTTAATGTCCCTGTTAATTCTTCTCTATTGGAAGTTTATGTTCTTTCTTAATGGTAATAATTGGATTCAAATCTTCAGATTTTGTATTTATTTTCCAGTACTCTTCTGTAATGTGTCATGTATTGGTTAAATCTACTAACAAACTGGTTATTCTTTTCAATATCAAAGAAAATGTTATATCATGTTATTAATATTTCTCCTTTTCCTCTTTGATTCATATCTCTCTCTTATCATCTCCATTAACGTTTACTCAATAATTATTTTCAGTAATGGGCAGATTCTTAATTTTTTTATTATTTACATAAAGGGCAACAGTACTACAGAAAAGTGCATAGAATATTTTTACAGTTGCAGTTATTGTAATTTTTCCTCTATCTTTGAAATTGAATGCCAAGTCACATAAAGCATTTCATCAAATTTGTTTGTTTCATGGGTCATTCCAGTAAATTGGGTGCATTTAGTAGCATGCTGAATTTTGTCCTTTCAAATCCTGGTACTGGCTTCTTTTATAGATGGCTATTTACATCTTGATAATCTTTCCCTTGCCAAGTGGATAAATATTTTTATCTACTCAGTTCAAATGTTGCAAGATTTCTGCTAGATAAGTACCTCCTAATTTAATCATCGTTTGCTTCTGTAACAGTCTGTTCCATTAGTTCATATAGCATATTGTTTTGGCTAATTCATTGTATTTTCATACCTTTTTACTACATCAAGAATGTTAACTGAATAACTCCGCTTTTGATTAAAATCATAACATTTGGTGGTTTTTCTGCTTGGGAATTCTTCATCATTGCATTACGTGTGACTATTAACTCTAGCTCATAATAACCTCCTATCATTTCATGATCTGGCAAAGGTGATGAATAATTTTTAGAAGATTTTCTTCAAAATCACTGTTGCCTTCACAACCTTTTGAACTTTCCTTCCTAACATTTACTTTCCTCTGACTCTTTTCATTTTTCAAAAATAAAGAATGTTATTTATTATTAATCACTGTAATTGACGGAGGAACTCCTGTAATTTTTAAACTCTGCAGTCACATTTGAATCATTTCTATTTTCACAGTAGAAGCATTGCTTTGTTAGAGAAAGTCATACTGGTACCTGTGCTTCCCTAATCATTTCAGCTTTTATTGAGGAATCACAGTATTTTTTCTTTTGGAAGCATATTTTGTTTTATAAAATGTGAGGAAAGGATGAAAAATTTGAGTTCAAACCTCTAGAAGCTGTTTTCCAAAGAGAGAAAGAGAGCAAACCTACCTCCCCATACCTCTCCCTTCCTTCTTTCGCCAGCCTACTAACTCATGTGACACCTACTGCCTCTGACTGCATGGAGCTGTGAGAAAACAATAGTGTGCCACACTGTGCAGGGCTTCCTCTTGAAATGCATTCACCCAATGGACACAGCAAGAGTGAATAAATAATACTTGGAGACTCATGCACCGAAAATAAACTTTACGTCAGTGAAGAGGATGAATTTCATCACAATAGACGAATGATAATAGCTGTCAAAGTTGAAGAGGTGATGAAGTTTAGAAGGTGGGGTGGGAATGTAGATTAAATTAACACAAACGAAGTGGCTCATTTGAGTGATACCCATACTTCTGTCTGTCTGTGTTTCGAATTTTGGATTGCCATTGTTCTTCTCAGAGCAGTTTGTTTTCATAATTCATCTCTAGTCCAAAATCAACAGGATCATTAGGAATTATGGTCATGCATAACATTGCAGGTTTGTATCCTGCTTCAGCCATATCCTCATGTGAGTTCGGGTTTTAATAAAATAATCGGTGCTAAACCTGCAGCCCTATAAATAAATTAAACAGAGGTAAACAGTATCTCATAATTGTTCCTTATCATTCTTTGTGTTTCTTACTCAAGCTTCTTTTTGTATGGAGCTATATGGTGCCATTTCCTGAAACTACATAATTATAATTTTACTGCATGTGTCTCGTTTAGGTTACCACTGGAAAATTTCTGGTGGCTCTTCTCATTTAAGTAATATTTTATGACTCTTTAAGTTTTTAAATCCCATTTTTAACACTCCTTTTATCTTAGGTCATTTGCTTAAATTAATGTATGAGGGAGCACCCTGTACCAAAATGCTGTTGATTTAATTTTGTAGAAAATTATGGAGGTATATCCTAGTGGTTTTTGCATTCTAATTTTACCATGATGTTGTTGGAAATATGCCTGTAATCAACTGTCTTTTTATGTTATTTGTTCTTCCTTCCACGCTCTTTAAAGTTGTATTTTTTGATACTTTGGTTGAATTGATACATTTCTGTAGTTTTCTATTTGATTTGTAGGTGTTGGTTATCCTCATAAACATTCCCATTTGTCTTGCATGTCTTTTTTTCTATCTTTATTTGTTTGTGACCAAAGTGTGTTCTAGGGATTCTTTTTGAGAAAGCTAAGATACCCTACTTAATTTTTAATACATTTGCAAATGTAAAAGTGGATTAGGTCTATCCTGATTTGGTAATGGTTTTGAATATTTAGAAAAGTTTGAGTTTAAACCCAACTAACTTATTTAAGTAAGTATTTTTTAATGTATACATGTAGTCCCTTTCTATTAGTTCTTTTGTGGTGTCATAAGTCATTGTAAGGAACTGCTTTTCAATTTCATCATCATATTAACAAGGCCAGTGGCTAATATTAGAATATCATTGAAGCTAATGATTTTCTATTAAAAATTGTAACTAATAGTAGTACACAGGTACTAAGGTTTGAGAAAAAAGTAGACATTGAAGTAACATTCAAAAGTCTGTGTACTCTCTGTATACTGCAAGTAGATATCATCCATTTCATATGCATTCCATGATCCCTCAATTGAAACCTATTCATCAGTTCTATAAGGCATTATACTATCCATTTTAAAAATACGAAACCCCTTCTTTCTTGAAAATAACTGTTAATAGGAAGTAACACTCCCAGTAATATAATCTAGAATCTATAAAAGATTTTATATTTTAAAATCCCTTAAATTCTGGTATTTTGTGTGAATATTGTATTCATTTTTAAATGTGGATCAAGGGAAAAGAATAGTACCAAGTATGGCATTGGATAAGGGATTTAACTTACACTTGTCTCATTATTATTAATTTTTAATGTCAAAATGGGGTGATTAAGGCTAGGCAAATGCTTTTTATTCAATAACAGAAATTCCTGAATGATTTCAAGACAATGATGAAGTGAAAATAACACTCATTTCATAAGGTTTTTAGTCATCCATCATCATTTCATCTGTCTCATTTCCTCTTGGTCAATTTTGAATTTGGTAAATTTGGTAACTGCTATTTCTGTAAAAACAGTGCTCTAGGCAAGTTGGGATAACCTCACTATCAACATTTTTCAGTTTTCAGAATCTATTTAAAGTGATGTGAGTTAATTGTAATCCAGCCACATATCATCATTTGCCTTTGTCTGATTTCTTGTCAAACTACATTGTCTCCATCTTTTGTATTTGTCTTCATTATTGTTTCATTCTGAAAGCATTGCCCATATTGTTGCTTCTTTATTTAACAGCTTAATAAATATTTGTAATTCTTAATTATTGGGATGTTTCTACATGTGGAGGAAGAGGATGCTCAGTCAAAACTTCAAAGCCTTTGATGATTCCAGGGAAGAAAGAGCATTCACCAATTTGAATAGCCTTTCATAATGCTAATTTTGTTAACATTGATTCCTATCATTTTCACACAGAATAAAATGAGCCATACTCTTAATTAATGTACACTGCAGATTTTTCTCTTATTCATCAAGCAGTTCTTCCAAAAAGATAGGTTCATTTTGAATTCTCTCTCTTGATGGATCCATATTTGTTGTGTGAAAGATGTAGTTTTTCAAAAGATGTAAACTTTTAGTCTCAGAGTATATATGTATTACATCCTCAATCAATTTACCTGGTTCTCCATCTTGAAGATGCACACTCCAAGTTTCGTTTTCATCCAAATACCTATTGAGTAGAATGTCAATAACTCATTCAAATAAGATATTCAGCATTATCGACTATGCCTGTATTCTGTACTCCTATTCAAGTTTCCTAAAGTGAATTTATTCACTTATGACCCTTTGTTCAGTACTTATACATATAGAGGAACTTTGAATTTGATATCCAATGAAGAAAGCTCTCATCTAAATGGTATAGTCAGTTTATTTTTTGTATATTATTGGTGTTTAATGTACATTTGTTGGAACTAGTCTGCAAGAGATAACTGATTTTATAGAAGAATATTTCCTGCATTATCATGTGCACTACTTATGTTGCTGCAAGGATTAGTTGTTCTTCATTTTGTGTGTTAGTTGTTTCATGTTATCTGTCCAAGTCATTCTTCGGCTGCTGAGCCCAATTGTTTTGGTGCTACTGAAAATACTCAGGTTGAAATCATAAAATATTTTCTGTGGTAATATTTGCTGTGGTTGAAATAAACACTACTTAGGAAATATATTAGATATTTAGTGACATTTATGATATGAAATTTCAATTTACTAACATAATTCAGAAGCCGCAGATACATTAAATTAACTAACTTAATTTATTAATTAACTATTATTAAATAATTTCTTGTTAATAATATTTAAGATGAATCTTGTTTGGAAGTATTGAGCTAGATAAAATATTCCTTGATAATTTCATTAATTGGAAGATTATTGAAATCAATATTAGTTCAATTAAAAATTTTCAGTTGATAACTATATTATCCTTATACACATATTCATTTCCAAGTTTCTATTTTTGTTACATTAAATCTTTTCATTAGGATTTTGGGAGATATCTCTACTTTTCATTTAAAATGCAACAAGGTTCTGAGTTCACGTCCAGCAGGTGTAATGTAGGTTTTTAACTATTCAGATTTTTCTGTGTTTTGAGGATTTCACTCTTGGTATAATTAAGTTTCACCGTTGAAGTTGATATCACCATCATGATATTTTCAGAAAACACTCTTAGGTTTTCCTGAATACATCACGACTCAGAAATCATACCATCATCCTTATTTCACTTCTCCTTGCTGAGTCATTGTCTTGTAATAGCATACTGAAATGTTTTGAAATTTAAAGTAAATGGAATGCCAAAGGAATCAGAATATGTAAATAGCTGAAAGACTGCGGGGGTTTTTAATTCCATGTTGATTACATTAATACCTATATTGTAACTCTTAGTCATTTTTTAGATCTTTCAGTTCCTGCTACATTATGATATCTTTGGTTTTTCATTTACTTCCATACTTTCATCAAGCAATTTCATATTTTATGAAAGGAGCAAAATAAAAAGCATCGTTCTTGTGCCCTCGTTGTGCTTTGTTGCTTCATTTCCAAATAACTGTTGTATTAAGCCTAATGCTAATTGAGAAGTCCATGTATTTCCCACTAAACAACTTACAGTGTATGCCTACAAATTTTTGCTGGAGATCTGATTTGTTGTTTATGATTTAATAGTGATTGGCATGAAAAAATATGATTGTTAGATCAAATAGCAAATGCAAATTTGATGTATGCTGGCTAAGATAGCTGTATCATGCAAATTTATTCCTTACACATTTCAGCAAGTTACATAAATGAGATAAGCTATTTTTACAGTGATGTAGTTCATTTTGAATTTGTAGTTTTGCATTGAATTTTGATGGTGATAAGTGGAAATTTTGTTATGATGAGCATTGAAGAGGTTACCCATTGTTAACGTTATGGTACCCATAAAATATCCCATTATTCTAGATTACATTTAATAAATTTAATTTTAACAGTGATCAATGGAAGTTATTTGTATACTTTAGGTAATGATGATCAGTAAGGTTTGTATTTTATTTGCTATTTGTGCATTACCAGTACAGCATTTAAAATTCTCCCAGTGACTTTAGGTGAATGCTAATTTTTTAACACACACATACTAGTACACACTATGTACTATGATGAATATAATGAACCGATGTCTCACATTCCGATTTAACCCCATAAATGTGCAAACATTTTCAACTTTTGCCTGTCATGTGAAGGGTAATTTTTCAGATTAGCAGTTTTGGGTTTGCAGCTGTTTATTGTGCCTAAATTAGGTAAAATTTGATATTTTCATCTCATGATCATTTATGAGTGATATTTTCACATAATGCATTTAAGGACATTGAAAAATCATGGAAGTACAACCTAGTCTTTATCCAATGGGAGCAGTTAAATGGTTAAGGAGTTAGGATAGTAATTATGCAGTCAGCAGTATGTATTTTTAGAATTGGGTGCCATGTTAATGCTCATCATTAACAGCTTTGGAGGAATAAAAAGATTGTACGTATTGGTTGTAGGCAATCTCGTAAAAGGAATTGTTTCCATGATACAGCTTGGGACAAAGTTAAACTGTGCTTAATGGTTGAGTGGTTCATTCTGCCTCTCTGTGGGAATTTCTTAAGGTCATATTGCTTTTTGCTATGGGAAAACTAAGAGCCTATGGGAGTTGAACCCTCCCTCAGAGGCTATTTGAACCCAACACAACCATTGTCCCTCTCACTCTGGTAGAGCCGGGAAGAGAGACGTGCTGGTGGCGGTGATTTCCACCGAATGGACTCCTCTTCTGGACAACTAAGCACCCCTGGCTCCCGTACCAGCTCAGTACTGCCAGACCTGCTCACACAGGTAATTTTTGATTCTTCGCCAATCCCTCTCAAATATGGAGTGTGTGACTGTTAATGCGTTTTAAGGCAAAAATGAATCTTGGTAAGAATTGTACCCCAACAGGCCTAGTTGTGCTAAAAGCTTGTGCTCAGTATTTTTGAAAATTGGTATTGAATGGGTACAAACGATGCTTTCAGGATATAAAAATCACCATTTTCAAGGTGATAAATTATGTTTAACAGTGTGTCTTCTAAGGGAAACAGCTGAAAAACTCAAGTGAGTGGTCTAAAATGTGGTGCAATGTTGTGATTTTTCTCATTGGACGTGAAAATGAAACCAAATTTCAATTGATTAATCTATTCTCTCCTGTTATCATAAGTGGTCATTATTTATTCTTTAAGTTTGTATTAATGTATGCATCCTTCTGATTAAGGGACATAAGCAATTGGAAGAATCAAAGTGTATGTATGAAGAGATATATGGGTGTTTAAATTCAAATAATAACAACAATTCTCTCTGTCCACAGAAAATTGGCATATGCTTTCTCATCTGGTTGTTATTAGTTAATAAATTTTTCTGTGGATTGAGTCAGTTTTTATTTGAATTTAAAAATGAATTAGTTTCAAGTGTTGCTTGAATTTTTAAAATATATGTGTGGATGTATCTGACGAAAAAAAAGTATATAGGGATGGGAAAGCATGGAGGAGTGTTTTTAATTGGTGAGCCTATTAATATACAAAGGGAAAAGAAAGATTTATATGCATGTATTTGAGGATCGAAAATTGTTGAGGGATTAGTAAGTGCAGCAGGAGTGAAAATTACATATCTCTCATTATAGCTCTCTACTATCTAAACTGAAGCTTTCCATAGTATATCATTGTAATTGTTGACACGTTCATACTCTTAGTCTTCATACCTGGAAGAGTTTTACACAAGCTGACAATTTATGTAAGAGTCTGATTGAAAGACTGATCAATGGGAATATTATCAGCAATATAGAATCAATAATAGATTTTGTAGCTAGTTTAATGAGGTAGCAAATCTAAAATCTCTACTTTTGAAAATTTTCTCATCATAGGTCTCTTAATGTTATTTTATATCCATGGTAAATTGTAGTAATTTAATATGATACTTGAGTGGATTTGGTGTTAGTGTTTTGGTTTATCATTGATACTGTGTTTGGATTATTAAATACAATTCATTGTAAGGAGCATTTTTAGTGAAATTTTCTGTCAAATTCAGTACATACCAGAAATTAGCCACATAATACACTTTTCTCTGTGAAGGTGTCTCTTCTTATATCACCTTGTCATTAATTTGTTGCTTTGGTGGGTGAACTTCACTTCATGGTTTTGTGAAATGTTCCAGAAATACTCGCTGTACAAAATTTTACCATAATTATCATGAAATGCCTTTTCTCAACTGTATAGATAATATTTTTATATTGTAAGTAGATTGAATTATCTACGGTTTGCTCATTTTATCACATTGTTGGAAATTGTAGCACCATTTTGAAACTGATAATCAGAAAAAAGCAAGGATAGTGTTTTGTCAAGGGAAAGTGTTCATTCTACATGGTTAGATTAATTGTCTTGATTGTTAGATTTTGGAAAATTTCTTATTTAATTATATTTCTCCAATAAATACCTCCTATATTTATATATTATTATCTTTATAAATAGTTTGAAAGACTGTTTAAGTTGCTCAAAGGGGTAATGAGTGGAATAGAATAGGTCCCTCTATTGGTTTAAAAGAGGATTTTAGTTTTTAAAAGAATATAAGAAAAAGATAGTTTGGTATTTTGTAAGGTAATTTTTTGAATCCATACAACTAAATGTGTAATTAGTGAAATGAAATCTATTTTCAAATCTCCTCTGGGATTCAACATTTGTGGTGTATGTATTTCCCCCACAACAATGTTTTGTTGGAGTAATCTTTCTTAATACATGAACTATTTATACTTGTCTTTCATGACTATTGTATTTTAGGACATCCTCAACTTGCGATTGACTCTTAGGCTCCAATATCAATGCATCATCTAATTATGTTTATTGTTTTCAAAGATATTAGTCAATGGTTGTGCAAAATTTAAACTTATGATCAAGAAGAATTTGCTGTTAAATTTTTATAGTTTTATGTATTGCTTTACACTTCAAAGCATGACTGCACAATATATGGCTTGTAGGGCAGATGAGGTACACAAGATTTCATGCTGCAGTCTGTTGTGAATTCAGGAAACATTAGTATCTAAATACATCATTATATTACTTTGGAATAAAAGAACATAAACTGCGATAGGTTAAAAAAAAAATACTCATTAAATTCCAAATTAAAAGACCTTGTTAACAAACAAAATTTAAGGTATCTCATGAATTATTTATTGTTATTATTGCATCAAAATATGAAAGAAACAACCTTCATGAAATAACTTGATATTTTTCAGTGGCCCACGATCACTATTTACTAAATTTATATAGTTATTCCCTTCTTTTAAGTTGTACAAGCTTACTATGGAACATATGTAGGGATTTTGTTTACCTCTCTGGAGAGTGGAAGACTTGGCCTCAAGCCCTAGCCGAGTCATCAATTATTGACTTCTGTTAGTCTATAAATCCCCTGACTTACTTTATGCTCTTTTATATCACTTATATTTATCAATATATTCACTCCAATGTGTACATTAATAATTCTAATTCAATTCACCTGGCTATGAAATATTTTTATCACATTAAGTTTCTAATTGAAGTTCCTCATATTTCTACCTCAGATACTCGATACTCTGAGATGTGTTCAGGTTTTATGATTATAACCATCATCTTGTCCTTGAGAATTTGTCTGCTTAGAAGACTAGACACCATCTATTAAAATACATAAAGATTTGCATTTTACATTATAGAAACAAATTTACTGACCAAAACCTATGTTCCATTTTACAAAAAATACCAACATATGAACTTGAATATTCCTTTCTTTTAGTGAAACTCTAGCTATATATGAAAACATCGATGAATTTTCAAAATTATACCTGAAGGATCCTGTGGTTTACACCATTGTTATGACTCAGTTTTCATTATCTAAGTTAGGATAAATAATGAAAGTAATGAAAAGATCGCTTTTGTTTGAGGATTAAAAGTTATTTTATTGTTTTGTTTCAATCTGGACTTATTAATATCTTTCCGAGACATGCTCAATCAGATTGATTTATATTCACTGGAGGCAAATTCCTTACCCATTATTTCTATTGAGCATGGTTTCTTTTTCTTCCTAACTCCTTTATGTAAAACTTTGCTAAAACATTTGGGATTGAGATAGATATTTGTTTGAAGATTCGAATAGCTGATTTAATATTGAAAGTTTGTCCATGAAAGACTTGCCTAAAGAGTGAATAATCTGGTAGATGTTCTTTTTTGATGTCTTCCATCTTATATTTAAATCCTCTATTATTGGATTCAACTTTTATGGAGGCTGATGGAGGTGATCTTTGGTCATTTTTTGTTCTTCTTCAGTGGCCTAATAGCGGAAATTTTGTTTTTTGTAGCTGTATATCATCCTTGATTGTGAGCATTCCTGCATATTAAGTATTGTGTTTATTTTACTATCTGCTGATGATGTGCTATAAGTATCATTAATGGCACCTTAGTTTTAGGCTTAAGCTTTTATTCTTTGTGCATTGTATTTAGACATATATTGTGGCTTGATGATTTAATGTTGCAATATTATTTAGTTTGAATAAGAATTGTTTCTTCTGAGGTTGATTTTGTTAATCTTTTAAGATGCTATATACTAATTCGGAATTTTTCTGCAATTCAGGCATCTTCCAGTCCAGGGACCCCTAACCAGAGGCAGGATAAATCCACGAGTGAGGAGGTGAGAAATTGCAGTTTGGTAGGATAAGATTGCAAAATTCTGCATCTTTCCATTCTGTATTTTGCCACGAGTGAATCATTTAGTTTTTGTGATGATTAGTTTTAGTGATAATTGTAACTTTAAATCTGTTGACTCCAGCCTTACATAATTCCAGAAAGAAAGGGATTTCTTTATGTCTTAAACTCCTCAAATCAAGGCCCACGCTCATTTTTGAGTACTCTACAGAAACTTGAATGCTCTTAGAAGGATTACAAGCATGCCTTAATATTTTTTATTGGTCATGAATCTACAATTTGGTGATGTAGCACAATTTTTAATCACATCTAGTAGAATTTTTGAGATGTCTTGTTTCGTATATAATTCAAAATTTATAGACTCACACAGATTACATAAGTTGTTGATGACATTAGTCTGCACATGGAAGATTTCCTTGTTGTTTGACACACAACCACGTTAATTTGGCCTCTTGAAAGACCCAGGCAGCATTAACTTTTTGTTAAAGGTAGGCCACTTGTGACATGATTTTCTTTACTGATAAATTTCTGATTGCATTGATAGCCATCTGAGATTTGTTAGGCAAAGGAAAAGGTGAGATCCTAAAGAAGATTATTGTCAAGAGAGGCAGATTTTTCCATATAATGAAGCATGAAAATCTGAGTTGAGAATCAGATGCATTGAGCATGTAAAAAATGAATAAGTTCCTTGCTGCAGTTGAGTTCAAGTAGAATTTTCCTAGGTTTTCATTAGTTGCAATTATCACATATACTGTGACTGTGTGAAGTTCACTAAATTAAAACAGCAACTAATATGACAATGATGTCTTTTTTGGTGCAACTGCATTTCACAATCGACTAATGGGGGCAAGGAACAAGAACGTACTAATACTATGTGAGTATGCCATTTTTAATTGATGTAGTGTTTCTTTAGTTGATTTATAGGTTAACCATAGAAGAGAACTAATTTCTACTTGGAGATTATTCTGGTATTATAGACAAATTGCATGTCTTAAATTATTTTGTCTTTGAATGCATGAATGTTTGTTTTATTCTTATCATCTCAATATGCATCCTATCATTTAAGCTTAGCCTAGTCAACACTATGGGCATACTCTTATATTTCCCCAAATTTACTTGCTGATCTGTTTTCACTTGTGTTCAGGAGAAGTTGTGATGAATTTCTTTCCTGAAGAGTTTTTATTTCCACATTAACTTTGGCTGGAGGAGTCAGTTTTAAGTCTCAAGTGCAAGTATACTCTGATTGAGTTAACATGAGGCTTTTTAATTTTAATTCATCTCCTCTTTAAATCGCATTTTTACTAGATTGCTGATGTAGTTTTGGACAATTTAGTATTGGCTTTGATATTTGATGTGTTATTGAAAAAACATCCATTTTTAATTTATCTAAATCGAGATTTCTTTGCCTTTATGTTAACAATACAAGATTTTAATTTGGAAAGTTACTGAAAAGTTTTTGAGTTAAAAATTTTTTTGATGTAAGTTACTATGTATTCTACTTTTTGTGTACTTTGCAATAATCAGTGTTGGCATTACCTTCAGATTTTTTTGTTCAGTTCAAGAGTTTGAAACAAATTAGGTACTTCAGTCAATCTTAATTTAAATAACTTCAGTTCATATAAGAGCATATTCAAATAATAATGGATTTACAATTAAATATTAAGCTTGCAGGAATCTAAAAATGTATTTTATTTTTCATTTACATTTCTATGCTTTCTTATTATTTCTTTAAAAATGCACATGCCAATAAATTAAAATATTCATTGATTATTTTGCAGCAGCATTCTTTAAGTATGAGAAGAATTTGGAAAATACAGTTTTAAAAGTATATTTATGATACAATAGCAATATAAACATTACTAAAATTTCTTTCTAAAATGGAAACAGTGCCATTCTTCACATTCTTTCCCTTTTTATAATTCAAAATGCTTAATTAACAACAAATAAATAAATTGCTTTGATATATCTGAGTCAAGAGATGATTTTTCATAATTAGTATTAAATCTTGATACTCAAGTTCTCTTGCTCATATGTTTTGCTGAAACCATAGACATTTTATAATAATCAGTCAATTTGCTTTATGAAATAGTAAATTTTCCAAATCACAAGCTTTTATGAATTATGCTTTCATCAGTTGGAAACATCCACCTTTGCACCTCTCATTAGTCATGGTGTTGGTGTTAGTGAGGGACTTAAGGATAAGATTCATAAATCAATTTCAATCAATTACTATCATATGTAGTAGTTAACTCCTTAAATGTCAATTCTTGCAAAAGTGATTTCTACTTGATTTTTCTCACAAAGGAAACTTTCATTGCTATTAATATAAAGTTTTCCGCTTTAAATATTGCTGTTCTTCCTGCAAGTCATTAGGATGACAGTTTTTGAACAATGACAAATTTAGTCGCAAGTCAAAATAAATTCATCCTGAATTGTTGTTTGTATTCGATTGAGAAGTCAAGTAAGATCTTAGTCACATAGTGATAACGTATTGAGCAAACAGATCACCTTTCCAAAAAGAAAGATCAAGAAAAGTGTTCTTAATTCGAAGAGCACGCTTGCAGAAATTTTATTCGCAGAAGCTCTTCTTTCTGCATAGCTGCGCATCATCTCATGATTTGAATTTTAACATCTTTTCTTTTTCCTAATCTTCTGCACCTGGCTGTTTTTCTATGGGATGGCCAGCAGTATCGGCAGGCCGTCAGTAAGACCCCTCCTCATCACCTCCAGCAGAAGCAGAGGTCATTCCTGACATTTGGCTTTGGCGCTGGAGGGAGCGGGGGAGGTACGGGAAGCAGCACGGGCGTGATGGGCGTGGGAGCTGGTTCAGCCGTGTTGAGTGCAGGGCAGCCAAGGAGAGAATCGCACGTAAATGTGAACGTGACCCCAACATCACACGACCTCTCTTCAGACACCCCCGAGATTCGGAAGTACAAGAAGCGTTTCAACTCAGAAATTCTTTGTGCTGCGCTTTGGGGTGAGATTTTTCTTCACAGTTTGAAGTTTTTTTCTCGTGTAATACTCAATTTCAACTGTGCTTGTGTTGCAACAAGTAGAAGTTGCTTGCATTCTGCAAGCAGTTGGAATCCACAGTGACTCAAATTGATTGTAATATTCCTGTTTCCACTTGTAGCTCCACTCAGCTTAGATTCCTTGATCTGAGTTTCCTATGTACAGTAAAACCCATTTAAAATGCTCAGACTTAAGATGCCCTCCTCCTTATTATCCTCATGCATTTTTTTATTTATTTAATTAACTATTGCTATTAGCTCTATATACCAGGTGTCAACAGTTTTCTCAAGGTCCCAGCCCCTTTGAAATGAAAAACATGTTAAAATATCTATAGCTATACTCAGGTCTCTTTTAACGTTGACTAATGCTTCAATAGTTTCTCCCATCTATCTCTGTCATTTTGATTTTCTAGTTTAATATATTTTCTTGCTGAAGAAAAGTTTAATAGAAGAGCAAAACTTTCTCTACTTCTTCTCATGCCTCTATCTCTGCAAGTCAAAATATGTTTATTATTTTTATTATCAAATTTTTTCAAAATGATTTAAGTAGATTAGTTTGGTGATGCATGCATAGGAGGAATAAAAATGGATGTCAGTTGTAAGTGTTTGAGATAATGTTGAGTTATTTTTCATAAATTCTGGAATTATTTTTAAACAATTCAACTGTTTTTATTGTTTCAAATGAATGTACAAATATCAAAGTAGTCCTCTCTTTCTAACATGGTTGTACAGATTTAATCAATATCTTTGATAAGGCAACATGATTTTAAAAAAAATTTATCCATTTATAACGTTTTGGTTTTATATTTATTGAACTTTGTGTTTTTTTACAGGTGTTAATTTGCTGATTGGAACTGAAAATGGTCTGATGCTATTGGATCGCAGTGGTCAGGGAAAAGTGTATCAGCTGATCTCAAGGCGTCGATTCCAACAGATGGAAGTGTTGGAGGGCCAAAACATTTTGGTCACCATTTCTGGGAAAAAGAACCGTGTTCGTGTTTACTATCTTTCCTGGCTCAAGTCAAAGATTTTGCGTACAGATGGAGTTAGTGATGTAAGTAAAAACCTTTTAATATTTGTGATATTCTGGGGTGCTCCTAATGGATCAGTGTCAATTTTTGTGAAATTCCTGAAGATGTCGAATGACACATTTTAAAAATAAAAATTGATTTTTTTAGGTATGCCCAGGTATGTCTCATATAGGGTAACACTGTTGAACATTTCTTAGTTTGCTTTGAATTTGACTGATTTGGAGCCAATGTTAATGCTAAGTTTTTTTGTGTTTCTATATTTTATGGAGAATGAAAATTGTGCTCTTTATTTTGTATTTTCTTTACCTGTACATTTAAAATTACAAAATCTAAGAACTTCCTCTGCTGATGTTAAGAACCATTATTCAACATTTTATACCCTTCTCAGTTACCATGTCCATTTTATTTTTAAAGAACATTAACTATTTTTTGCTATACAAGTAACATATAAGCTTGTTATCTAATTTAATTGAAATTTTTATCAAACCATTACAAGTAATTTGATACTGAACTAAGTTCCTTTAAGAGGCTGAAATGCTTCCTCTGGAGCCGAGCAAACTTTTCCTGATATATTCATATCCACAATGTGTTTCTGCTTTTTCATTTTAAGTTGTTTTTTTATCATTTAAAAAAATATGGGTGTTTATCATTTTAATTACATTAATGGGCCTTTTTTGGTGATTTATATTTAACAGATATTTATTTTTAATGGCTTTCCTTTCTGTCAATAATTCTTAACTTAACAGTGCATCTCTTTTTCTTCCTTTTTATAGCAAGTGGAGAGGCGGAATGGTTGGATCAATGTGGGAGATTTACAGGGTGCTGTTCACTTTCGCATTGTAAAGTATGAGCGCATCAAGTTCCTGGTGATAGCATTGAGAGAAAGCATTGAAATATATGCATGGGCACCAAAGCCCTATCACAAGTTTATGGCATTTAAGGTTGGTTTCTTGTACTTCCATGTGGAATTTAAGCTTCAGTATTTACTCATATAAACATACCTGCTTTTATGGAGTAGTTGTAATTAAATCAAACTTTTTTCTTGTATTATATGTAGTATGGGTGTAAAAATTACTACAAGAGGACTTAAATAATCGGTTCTCTCAATTTTAAACTGTATCTGGAAGTTTAAATTAAGCTTTGCACAACATATGGGCCTACTTGTAAAGTTAGGATGCATGATCATCTCCAGAAGAAATTTTAAATGAATATCTTCTTTTTTTGCTAAATGAATGGTTTGATATATACATAGTAGGTCTAGAAAGTTGCCAAGGGAGGGTGGCTTAAGACAATTTCCTCACGGAATCATCTCTGTTTAACTTTTAATTGCCTTTTTGTCATGATAAATGTAGCAATCATGGAGAAAACTTATAATTTGATTTTAATACAAGCTCTTTAGATCCTAAGTACTAAGTATTATTGCTGTAAAATAATCGAGGAGGAGGACAGAAATCAAAATAATCAAATTCCTTTCCCCCCATTTACTCCATTAGTGGTTGTACATAATCATCACAGAATTGCTTACCTTGGTTACCTGAAGGGTTCTGTAAATCTTTTTGATGAGATGTCTGTGAGATGTGGTGAGTCTAGTGAATCGTTGTTTTCAGAAATGATTTTTTCTTTATATTTGACAGTCTTTTGGAGATCTAACTCACCGTCCACTGTTGGTGGATCTGACAGTAGAGGAGGGAACTCGTCTGAAAGTGATTTATGGATCGGCAGATGGTTTCCATGCTGTTGATCTAGACTCAGCATCAGTGTATGACGTCTACCTTCCAAAGCATGTAAGTATAACAGGACATTGACATTGTAGAGAGGAGTCAGATTGAATTTTCTGTTACCATATACTGTATCTATGTTTTCTTAATTATGAGTGAATTGCCCACTATTATTACAAGAATAGTCAGTGAAATACAAATTGACCACTAAGGTATTTTTATTATCTCTTGAAAATAAGCAATATTTGAAATTTTATATATTATTGTGAGAAATCAATTATTTTATGAAATGCTCTTAGTTTTTTCTTGCGAAAAGATATAATGAATCAAATTATTGCTCAAAAACTCATTTCCATTGCATATTGCAAGGTGATAAATAAATATTTTCCTGTCAAAGAAGCAAATTATCATGGCAAATGCATGACTCTCTTGTTGATATTCAGTGTGATCTTCTTGCAAAAATATCCCATAATAAGCTTTGCTGATTTACAGCAAAGAATTTTTGATAAATAAAACGATGTTTTGAATTTTATCAAAGTTGAAAATACTCATCCACGAATTAAGTTAGTAAGCTCTTTCTGTGATCATTTTCAGAATCAGGGTCCAATTTCACCACACTGCATTGTAACACTGCCAAATACCAATGGAATGCAACTGCTTCTTTGCTATGACAATGAAGGAGTGTATGTGAACACATACGGAAAGGTAAAAGTCAGTACATTATTTTTAACAATTTTAAAAAGGGAATCAAGGTTAATAGATAAATTTTGGATTTGGAATGTGCTCTTAACTCGATATATTTTCATTTAGTTTTTTAAGCTCTACTCCCTATTTATTTGTCTAATCAAGTCAAAGAATTTGTTAAATAGTAATGCGTAATTGTGACATTATGAATTTAGTTGGAAACTAATCAGTGAGATTTAATATTTTTATGTTCCTTAAAGAATATTGAATATTCATGGCTGTTAAAGTTGAATTTGAAAATTATTTCTTTATAACATCAATATTATTTTGTTCTGAAAGAAAGTGAAATATAATATCTGTAATGTGTAACTTAAATAGGTTGAAATGAAGGCATCCTTCTTTTGTTGCTCAAAGTTACTGATAATGTTTGAAATTTAAAATATATTATTAATTGCCTTTTAATTTTGAAAGTCTTTTGCATATGCAGAAACTTTATATTTATTATCCCTGTTTCCCAATAACAGGTGTCCAAGAATATAGTTCTTCAGTGGGGTGAGATGCCTACATCTGTGGCTTACATTGGAACTGGTCAGATAATGGGTTGGGGCAATAAGGCAATAGAAATCAGAAGTGTGGAGACTGGGCACTTGGATGGAGTTTTCATGCACAAAAAGGCTCAGCGGCTCAAGTTTCTTTGTGAACGGAATGATAAGGTAATTAATAGAACTAACACCATGAGAAAAAGAATCCGTGTTGAAAGTCCTCTAGTTGTGTATACATTGAATACCAACAAACACTGCTTTAAGCAAAATCTTCATAAAATTACAATATTAATTAAGCCCAGTTGAATTTCATTCTTCTTCAAGCTTCATTTCAAGTTTTGTCTGAAATTTAAGATTTGTTATTCTTTTCCTTCATTTGTTGATTAAACAACCAAACTAGGTCATAGCACCTTCTAAATATTTGACCAAAATAATATCTTTATCTGCTATAATTTTGCAGAATATGGTATATGAGGAATAGCCTAAGTGAGACGTGAACAAATAAGTTAAGGAAAAAAGAACAAACAGACTCAGAAGAAATTTGTTTTAATATCTGTCATAATTTTATAACAACCCCTATCTTTAAAATTGTGTTTAATTGGTATGTCACTTTACCTTGTTGATTGCAGCACTAGTAGAAGATACTTTTATGGAAAATTAATTTATATGAATGAAAACTCTTTAAGAAGTGGGAATTTACAGGGAATCAATTGGTGCATTACTGTAGAAAAATCAAATTTCTGCAATTACGTATATGACTAAACATTTTAACTTTTCATGGGTACGTTTGAAAAATTAGCACTTAATAATCAACCATTTTCTTGGATGAGATTTCTACTTTTCTACTCTTTTGTAGTTTTTGAATCAATTCTATCATTATTTAAATATGGCTCATTAGCTTTTTCCCCACCTCAGAAGTCTTGTATGAATTTTTCACTTCCATTTATTTACCACTTTGTATCATTTACCCTATCATATCTTTTATCCTAGATAATTTCCTTAGTAATTTGCTTTATCACTTATAAGTGCTGTATTAACCAATTAGATATTCAGTTATTGTCTACTTTCTTTCTAAAAACTTCAGTTTGGACGTGATGTACTGAACATGATTTTATTACTTGAAACAGGTATTCTTTTCATCTGCCAAAGGGGGTTCTTCCTGTCAAATATACTTCATGACACTAAACAAGCCAGGCATGGCAAACTGGTGAGTTGCTGTGTTCCAGCAGCTTGCCATAAGTTTGCTGGTGCTAGTTGCCATGTCTAGGAATATCAAACATGAAGACAGTGTGCTGCCTGAAATGGTTAATTGCTACTGGTAACTTTCCTAATGGACCTGCTAAAGTCTAGGAATATCAACTGAGAAGACAGTGTACTGCCTGAGATGGTTAATAGCTACTGGTAACTTTCCTAATGGAACTGCTGAAGTCTAGGAATATCAAAAGAGAAGACAGTGTACTGCCTAAGATGGTTCATTGCTCCTGGTAACTTTCCTAAAGGAATTGCTAAAGTGCCCGTGCCTCTAAAGCACAATGGAATATGACACGCTTTTGAGGATCCAGTGTCTAACCTTTTGGGTTCACACAGATGGAACTGTTTTCCAAGATTTGTAAGAAGTTTTTTTACATAAATATTGCAGGTTTATTTAATGGATTTCATCCTTTTAATGGATGAAAGCTGAGCATAGGGTTAGCTATGCAAAACTGTGGTGCTCTTGTGTTATGTTTCTTGGTATTGCATAAGACAGAGGCCTGACTTTTAAGTGGCACAGAGATGCTGCGTTGTATGCATTTGTACAGTTTACGAAAGCCAATCGGTTTCTTTTTTCCCTTTCTAAGTTTAAAAAAATCTTCCTTCTTCAATTGTTTTCTCTCTCTCTCCATTTCCTGTGGGAAGCTACTGTTGTGTAAAAAGGGGATATGTGCCTGCTGTGAAAATGATGTTGTTGGTCTCATCTTTTATTGAGAAACGGGAAAGAGAGAGAGAAGCTATCAAAGTGCTCAAGGTATTGTTGAAGGACACTGGCGTCTGGCATTTTATGCAAAGCGATGCAAAAGTCAGAATTTTATACTCCCTGTCTATACAAACATGTGTTGCTTTCTCAAATCTTGTGTCCTTTTTCAATATGTTCAAGATGTTTGAAGAGGAATGAGACATATTTTGGGAACAAGTAGTTTGGATGATTCTAGGTTAACTATTGGGAACATGCTCCATAATCTCCTAACCTAGTCATTGTTCTTGAAATCAAGGCACCAAAGTTTATTTTTAATGTAATTTATGCAATTTTGCCTTTCACATGCTATCATATAACATTAAGATGCTGATTTACAGGATGAAAACTGTTTAAATCTGCATGTACAAGTTTACATAAATGGTGAGATAAATCTTATCTAAAAGTTACTTCTCTTTTTTATAAATTTTATGAATTTATTGTATTGTTTTGACAAAAGCTTAATTTACTTTCATGGTAAATTTCAGAATTGCAGCAACCATGTTTATTAGATAGAGATGAAAACATCTCAATATTTCTTGCGAGTGCTAAATATTTACTGTAATAGCTGTCTATCATTTTCTCCTAATTTCTTTATTTCAAATTGAAATTTGCTGCAAAGTTTCACAAATGAAAACCTTTTATTTCTGGCCTAGACAAGTCCTCAATTACTTCGAAATTCTTTTTATATATTAAACTGTTTTTACCCTTGTAAATCTGCATATAAATTTATAATGACCTTTTTGAGGAAAACATGTAAATTGTAGCATAAAAAACTTTTGTTGGCAACATTTCAAGAATTGATTTCTAAGCTACGGTTGAGTTTCTAAGCTTTATTGAAACAGCATTACTCAGACTCAGTATTATCTGCGCTATCAGTTCCCAATAATATGCGACATTTTTTTTAAACAACTTGGTATGTATTACCCAAAGATATTTCTTTCGAAAATTCATCAGTTTTTCGTGCAAAATTTTCTACGTATTTTTAAATTGAGAGAAAAACCTTTTTAACGCATATTTTCTTGGCTGTTCTTTATTGTTGCTTTTTCGATGGTGATTTATTCTTCTTGTTTATTTTTTAAGTATGCACCACATGCATGATTAAATCCTTTTCGAGTGTGAGAGTGTGCGAATGAATGGTGAGATACGTGAGTGATGAACTGAAGTGACTGTACCTGTACATTTTTGTAGGCTGTTTAAAAAAAAAGAGAAGAGAAGATTGAATGGGCACCAATATTAATGGAAGTATATGTAGATTGGAAATGTTTTGAGTCAAGCTTTATGAGGAGATGGAAAAATTCTTTTGGAAAATGGGTTTCTGTGAAAATAATGAGAAATACGCAAGCAAGAGAATTGTAAGTGATGTGAAATTCCATTCCATGGTGGAAACTTAGTTTATATGTACAAAAAATTAAAAAGTGGTTAAATGCTGTATCATATGTCTTGGTGCTGCCTATCAAAGTGTTCTCTTGTATAAAAAACTACCTACTGTGTTCCACAAGAAAGTAATCACTTGCAAATATGGAAATTAAACTGAGAAAGAGTGGATGTGATGTATCACATATAGGAGTGAATGGGTTTCAAATCTTAACCTTTTGGGAAAAAGACTTGCAGCAGAAATAGCATAAAATACAAGCTGTTGGTGGGATGGTTTTTTCAAGTAATGTACTTCCCATGTTATTTTACAGCCAATATTATTCATTTTGTTATAGTGAATTTTGAATCACATACAGAGCATATATAACCATTTATATTTGATTGATATGTCCTGATGCTGCTTTTATACCTCCCATGATAAAATAAAGATAAAATTGCCCTGTTTACATTTTCATTATTTGACTCAAATTTACCAGATTATTGTTACAATGTAGAGGAGAATTTCAATCCTAACTGAAGGAATGCAAACTTAATTGGTTTCAGGCACTCTTTAGCTTTAGAGAAGGAGGCAATCCCTCAGTTTTAATTACAAATCTACTCGTCTCTGAGTAAAGTGAGCCAATTGCAAGTAAAATCATGAGAAGAGATCTATTATAGTAAAGTTCAGATTCATTAATGTTTTGGTTGAAAAAGGTTTATAATAAGTTACTAATTTTACATTAAAGTAATATTTGGTAAAAATTTGTATTTGGCCAAAGAAGTGTATGGGGGGAGTTAAGTAATTAACCCTAATACGTATTAGATACCTGAAAACTTTTACTGGACTTGTAAACATGTTGGAATTCTAACAAAAATAGAAGTGGTTGGAAGGTTTGCCACATTGAGTGATTTTCAAAATTTAGTGACACAGTTTTCATTTTCATTACTTAATAAACTACCGTATTCACTCTAAAATAACTTTCACCCTTTTCGGTTATTTATCAGCTCAAAAGTCGGGGTGCGCGAGAATCGATGGCACACTAGATTAGGGCACAAATCTACTCGTGCACAAGTACCATATCGCACGGCCAATCGGATCCTATGCTCACCCAGACAACACCACCTAGAGTAGGTCTAGGTGGTGTTGACCATGGTCCTATATACCTCGTCAAACGTTTCACCCATGCGCTATTTATGTTTTGCCAACCAGAGCCCCCGCGTACCGGACTAGATAGTAGGCCGATAATTTATATTTGAAAAGAAATCGGCAAGCTCAAAAAGTTTTAACGCCAATTTTAAACTGGTGAATGCTCGCACGTAAGTAATATTGATGTTATAACATAATGATTAGTATAAATGTTAATGTAATGCGCGCATGAAAATATTGGTTAATGTGCGCACTTATGCGAGCAGTTATCTAGCTCATTTCAATAAATTCCCTTTTCAAGATAGAAGGTTCAGCATGGAGTTACACGTATACGATGCTGTGAATGACGTTATCACATGTATTGCGGTGCGCATTAGATTCGCGGGAAAATGACTTTTCAATTTCCGACACTAGAATTTTGTGGTGCGCATTAGATTCGATGGCGCGTTATTTTCAAGTAAATACGGTATCTTTAACTTTAACTCTTCTTTGGAAGCAATTTAAGATTACTTTCTTCATGCGTGTTATGTGTTACTTACCTTGAAAAGAGGCAGATAATGTTGGTTATTCTACAATGATCAAGTCTTAAAAGTATAAATAGACTTGATAAATTCGTAAGGACAAAATATCTCAACAAAAGAAGTAAGTGATGGAATAAGATTAGTCTTTATTTTGGATAGCTAATTTTTATTTTATTAATTATTATTATTTGCCCCTCAGAAAGCTACAATGAGATTTTTTCACACATTATGCTACAATTGAAGTTTACAGAGATGTATTTCATCTTTTTACAGTGTTTAGGATGCATTTTGAGTCCAACTAACTCCAACTAACCACTTTTATTGCCATAATTGGTTATAAAAGTCATAGCAGGAATAAATTTTAATTATTAGATCAGCTCAAATAGTTAAAAATAATAATGTCACATGATTTATTTCCTCTGCTTGAAAGTATAATCAATTAAAATTAAATTGAGTTAGTAATTATAGGATTTAAAGATCTCACTGACCACATCCCCCAGTAATTTAGTGGATGCTTATATTTTGTTGTAACATTTATCAATCAAAGAGATTTTTCATATATTTTATTAATCGTAAACTTTATTCTCAGAAATATTTGTAATTGAAATACATAATGCTATACTATATCAAGTTGTACATAAACATATGATATGCATAATTCCAAATAAAATTACATTCATTTCATTATGTTCTTATCAAAATCTTGCAAATTGCAAATGAGTATTTAAAAATACTGATCGTATAATACTGATAAAGAGACTTTTACAACCAGTCTATTATTAAACACCTTACATATGTCATTAATAGATACTAGGAACATTATGAATAGGAAGAATCAAGCTTAAATATTCAGCTTGAATTTTCTAACTAAGACTATTCTAATGAACTCATTCTACTCTAAATATCTTACTAATATTATATAAGAAAAATGGAACTGTAAAACAAAATATCACTCATAAAGATCTTTGTAGGTGTAAATTTTTAACTTAAGAAAATTCTAAATATAATTTTGAATATAAATATATTTTCTATATTTATTCGAATTACCTTTCTGACATCAATGAATAATATGGAATTTTGAAACAAAATTCCTTACAAAACATGCTAAAATCAGAAAGAAAATGAAAGTGAAAACTAAAATGTTTAGAATTAAAGTAATATAAAATAACTTGAAACAACAAAATAAAAATTTATGCTAAAATTAGACAAATCACAAGTTGTAGTGGAACTTTTTAGCTCAGGTTTGAAAATATAATGTTAAATATCAATTTGTACCAAATGACTGTAAAATAGGTTGAAACTTGATTTTTCATCATTTCATCCCTCTGATAAAACATTTGATGCAATTTCCTCAGTCTGTGCAAATTCCCTTGTAGGATGGCTGCAAGTTGATTACTCCACAGAATGTCCCATACATGACACTCCTCGGGGTCCAATTTCTACAAAAATAAGATGTAAAAAAGAAGAAATGATTAATTGACAGTACTTGCCATTTTACAAAACACTTATACATTCATGAGATTGATTCTGAATCTTAATTTCAAAATTAGATGATGCCATTCACAGACAGCAAGAATTCTATAATTTTTATATATTTTTATTCTTTGCTTTCACTAAAGGTTGATCAGCTATGAACCAGAACTACTTCTTAAATATATTAAAATTTCAATCTGCATTGTTCAAGATCTAAATTATACCTACAACTTAATCTTATACATTTCCTTTAGTCTTAGTTAAGTACTTTGCAGTTTCCCTAGTCTTTGTATTCAAGCTGTGTTAAATCATCATCATCCAATGGTAAAATTACAAATGAGTATTAAAATGATATACAAACCAGATGAGTTGGGCTTGCAGAAAAGTTGGTGCAGTCAATGAGGAAAGACCATACAGCAAAATTTGATACAGATATGTTCACAAATATTGCCAGTTCTCTTAAACCAGCAATTTGTTGTTCTTCTGTATGTTTGTAGAGCTTAGTGAACCACAGGTCAAGAACGCATCCTCTTTCCCTTACAAAATCAATTATGTATGTTGCACATCGGTCACAGGGAGAGAAGCTGCAGATTAGCACAATCCTTCTGTATGTCAAAGAAAAACAATTGTTATCGAAATTTGAATGTCATGCAAGTGATATTTAAAATGTTATTTTATTATGTTATGAATGATACGCTAAATGTTATATGACCAATACGTGGTCATTTTTGTTATTTGAGAAGTGAGTCTCTGTGAAATCACTATTTCTCACTTCTCGTACAACCTTGGGTTAGTTGCACAACTTCATGTGCTAAGTTTGAATTCACTTTCATCATTTGCATGATCATATTGTTTATGAGTTTCCAGAGATTTTTTTTCAACACATCTTTATTGTGAGGCAGAATTCTTTGAGTATGAATAATGAATTGCTTACAATATCATGTCTGTTACTATTCAACCAGTTTTTCCTGAATATAGATTATCTTGTTGTGAAGTATGTTTAAGTGTTGAAAAAATAATTTCAGGTGCTAATATTTGGACAAATCAACACTTGTTTAACCGTTATTTATTGCTGGAGTGAAGTTTGGATATAAATTATTAGATGATAAATTTGCTTTGCAGAATTATACTGATACATATTATATAAATGTATTTATTTTTTCTTTCTGGGGTAAAGCTGATGATCTTTACAGGAGTCTGATCGCCACAAGTAATGAATCTCTGGAATAAGTGAAGAAAGTTGAAGTGAAATTACTACATTTTTACTGGTTCTCAAGACAAGGAAATGTGCATAAATATAAAAACTATGCAATAATAACAGCATGAAATTTGAGCATGAATGTAATTAAAGCATCATGGCCAAGTGCTATGTAAGGAAGCCAGCTAGATCAGGTAATTCTTTAGTTTGTTATTATGTTTATTTATGCCAGTCAGTATTGTAAATTAATGTAATGAGGAATAGGCAGTTTTGATATTCTAAGGAGGTAACAATTTGCACAAAGCAGAAAAAGAAAGCAAACATAAGAAGACTACCTGGTTAACTTTGTGATCGGCGTTTTTGTATTTGCATATTTTCATGCAATCTCACATTTATAGAATTCACTAGTTGTTTTCTCTAACCCATACTCCATAGGCGAAATAAAATTTCCAACATTTTACAGCCTTACATCTGTCTAATAATCTCAGGAACTGATCAGTCAATCTTGTTTCGTATGAGATTGAATTATATAGAAGGTCTTATAATAATATAACCTTAAATACTAACATTTGAATTATTCAAAGTGTGAATGTTTCTTTTATTTTACTGGTATTTACCCTATAGTATTAACTATAGGGTAAATAAAGATACAGATATAGGGTTATCACAGATGGCAACACTAAATTAATGAAAATCCCTCTTTGATTGTGGCTGATCTTAATTTTTCCATGATTAAAAATGATGCATTATGCTCTGTTACATTTTATATATACCATTTCTAATCATCATTGCTACCTAAATGAAGAGGCTTTCAAGGTATCTTTCAAAAGGTAGCAATTAAAAAGGAATTCAAAAGGAAAGTGCTCTTTTTGCTTCTACTTATCACCTATATGCAGCACTAATGTTAATATCATTTAATTTTCATTATACACTGCTTATTTTATAATTTAATATGTCTGTTGTGAGTTTCATGTACATATAAATTCTATCCATTTGTCTTAGGATCTCAACTATGGCTTATATTTGGTATGGAGCTTGTGGCTTGTACTAAGAACATCCTGAAAATTTATGCTAGTGCTTATTTTTGGGGAGACACTGTATATTACTTCAGAACACGGAAAATGGCACTCACAAATTGCTATAAGAAATATAGACAAAAGGCACAAAAAATTCAGGCTTTTAAAGATGGTTAAATCTATATCTTTTATGCTGAAAGGGTGAAAATTTTTCAAAAATGTCTATTTTATCTTTCTGGGAAGCATCAGGAAAAATGCAGTTACTCCAAAATAAAAAAAATTTTCTTTTCTTTCCATAAAATGTTGGCTAGTCTTTGGAATAATTGTCCATTATCATTCAATACATATGCAACCATAAAAATAATTAGGTCTTTAACCATATCTATTGTACTTTACCTTACCTACCGTTTATAACTTACCCTCCTACCATTACTTCAGCCCTAATTGATTCCTCTTCCATTATGCCCTACTAATTGTTCCTTTTCAGCTCTGATTTTCTTTTCTCATTAATTATACTTTTTGTTTTGTTAATTCTTTTCATTATCATCACACTGTATATCAAAACAAGTCATATTTTACGATGTGTATATTTGTAAATATATAACACATGTAATTTTACTGTGTTATCACTCAACAATGTCTGTTATTTAGATTCACCGAGTAAAGATTTATTCCATAAATAACATACATTAATACATAGATGAAATATATGAGTCAAAAAGTTCCAAGTTGTGAAATTTTAAAGTAATAAAATTTTCAAAAAATAATACAATTAATTAAAAACAACAAAACTCCATATTTCACTCGAATTGGCAATCAAACCAAGAATATATTGATTGATGCTGTACAAAATTTCTCCCCGGATGTTAATATTCATTTAGCTGCATTTTACATGAAGTAGCATATTTCAAAATTTATAAAGGTATTAAATTAAGATAAGTTAAAATTCTTAGTTTGGTATTTATTTCTGATAATTGATATCTAATATGACTGCATGTTTTGAATATACTGTATAGTCTGTTTCTAAATGAATATGAGTTCATGAATGAGGTAATTTTCGACTTTGGATGATTATAAAATGAGATTTTGAATCCTGAATAATTTTCTTGATCTCTGGTGTTTACTTATTTCGCACAAATTCACGTTACCCCAAAATCTGTTGAAAAGATTTCAATCTGATTCATCTAGTTTTATCATGTTCCTAATAGCAATCTTTCTACCATTTTATTTGTCTGCAAATATCTACCTGTGTCATTCCCTTTTCAACTCAAAAAAAAAATTATCTACTTAGGGGAAAAAAAGAATAGGTATTTCGTTGGAATCACCTCCTATTAATTTTCGATGGTTAGCAAATGATATACTCATTGCAACATCCATATAATAAACCTGAACGATTATTTCAAGCTAATTAGTTGACTTGAAGAAATCTTAAATATCCTGAAGAACCTCACAGCTAAAATGGAGAACAGACAACATAACTCACGCTTGAACATTTTCCTAAGGATACCACTAAAACAACTTTGTAGGAAAATAAACTTTTAGATTAAAAACTCTTACATGGGAAATGGTTAGTGTTTAATCGAAAAAGATATGTCAAGCTATGAACTTTTATTTGAGGAAGGAGTCAGTAGCACTCTTCAGTTTTATGTATTAGTAAAAAAGAGACTCACCTCACTTTCCGGCCAACCTGCTCCTCTCTTAACTGCACCATTTCCAACGCTTTGACCTCTGCATGTACTCCAGGATTGCTGGAGACTCCAAAAACATCATCGAAGGAACCGTCTGACGCGAAAGAACAACAGCATACCGCCATGCAGAATCTCATCCGGAACATGCCATAAGACGATAATTCCAATGGCGTCAGAAACTTTCTCCCTTGATTCAATAGAGAAAAGATCGGTTGGCGGTAAGAATTCTGGAGATGGCTTGGCGAAGAAGTTCGGGACGCCTCTTCTGAGTTCTCCTGAGATGATCGCAGGTTATCACGAGGCGGGCGAGGGGGGTATGAGGAATTATCAGGTTGGAATGGAGAAACCATATAGCAAGAATTCGGGGTGCCGTGACTGGGAGATGGAAATCGAGGCACTGATAGATTTCTCCCAGGATATCGTGGTTCATTTCTGAATCCTTCCTGAGGTGAACGCCCCCCAAATGAACCCTGAGTTGGACCCGAATACGGCGCTTGATGATATGAAGGACCAGGATACCGTGAGGGACCGGGAACCATCGAATAATTATCAGCGGAAAAGGATGGCTCCATGAAGGGTTGCTCATGTTGGAAGTCTAGTGGCAACGGTTGTCCAGGGGCTCTCGCGTAGAATCCTCTTGGTGTTTCGGTGTTCCTCTCCATCCACCGGTTCTGGTTGCGAGCTTGCGGAAACAGGGAATACATTGGCGTTGATGTTCCAATCCTATTCATGGGGGATGAAAATTCAGGCGTATTCATTTGGTTTTGAAAGTAGCGCACAGGGAAGTAAGACATCCTACGTCTTCACTCACGAGAGTCTCTACGCCGACTGAGGACCCTCCGCATCCCCTGGATAGAGGGCATACAGGAGAGTCTCCAATGGAGGGAGATGTGTGGGTGGAGTAGTTTACGCGTTTTCGCTTGCGTCGCTAAAAAATAAATATCTTTCGTGAATCATTTTGCTCATAGTGAAATAAGTTTAACTCTTCTTACTCCATGGCTATTATTTTTGTGTTTCTAATAATTGAAAATAATGTTTAGTTTGAATGTCGCACGCGGTTAACTATTTGTACGCCCTCTGACGGAGTTTAATTTCATAAAAGGACTGTGTATAACTGCATAAATACGTCGTTTTTCCAATGGATTTCTTTTGGAAGCACTACAACAAATGTTTCCTTGCAACTTCTCTCAGTCAGTAATGACAACATCGTCTTTCATTTTTGGTGAACATTATTGCAGTTTGATGAAGAAATGATCTCACTCCCATGAAAAAGGTATGAAAAACTTGTAATCCGAGCTTATTAATACCATTAAATCACTTTGTGGAAGTAGTATACACCTAAACTTTGATTATTACGGCATTTAAGTCCCAATCAATTGATTAGTACAGTTTATTACGGCCAAATAATCGCGGCAATGTTTCGTCTTTTACAATGATAAAGTTTCGAAGTACAGTTCAATTAAATACATGTGTTTAATAAAATAAATATGTTGTTGATGATTGTTAGCACCTATAAAATCAGTGTATTATCAATTTCAACATCAACGTGAAAAGAACTTGAAAATTTTCTCATTTTAATAGAAAACGTCTACTCCAGTTATGGCGATATTCGGAATAGAAAACGGAAAATATGTCTACAATAGCAGGTGGCAAAGACTGAGGGTTAACTGCTATTTTCGTTTCGTTCATATTATTGTTTTTTTCACATCGCTTCTTTTGTCCACTTGTTCATCATATTAAATACAAAAGTTTAATGAAAGCAACCATCATCTTTTGGGAGTCCATCTACTGATTTCACATACACATTCTTAACTTGCATGATTTTGATTTACGTATACCATATAGTGCCATAGTGAGACCTCGTGTAAGTGAGATTGGAGATTCATTTTCCTCCTTCAGGTAGGGAATATATCTTTGTTTTCGGGTATAATATCTATTATTACCTTGTAAATTACAGTTTGGATACTTCTTCTAAAATACCTGCTGAAGTTTCCTGCGTTATCCGGCAGTAAAGTGAATTTTTATTTCTCCAGAAAGATTATTCCGACGCCCTCAGATCATTTTTGAATTTTATGCTACCCTTCTGAAAAATGGTGCTACACCATAGATTCATCATACAGTCATCAATTATCATCTCTATTATCATCATCCGCCAACCCAATATATAATTCATAGGACTGATGCGAACCTTAAAATTTTCATGCCACTCCTATTACTGGGTATTTACACACAGATTTCAAGGAGGTGTTTCCTTCTTGATTATTTTTATCATAAATTGCCCAGGTTATCACTACGATAAGGAATTCCTTTTCATACTGCTCACATACTGCGGAAAGCCTTTGTTGACGGATTTTTATCATGGGTAAGCGAGCATTTGTGAGGCAAGTTAGGAGCAAGACTAACTTTATTGATTATCCTTAATAGTATATGTAAATTTCAAAACTTCATAATTCATCAAATACTTCTTGAGGATAGAGCTTAGGAGAGAGAGCAGTATGCGGAATTTCATATTAAATGATAATGAATAAAACTAATAAAAGAGGATGTATTCACTGAACATGTCCTTCGTTACATTAAAAATATTCGAGATGTACTGAAGGAGTGGAAGTTAGCAAAATCTTCTGAGAAACGGCAATTTTATTATGTCAATTTAAACGATGGTTTACTCGGTTTCTAAGATAAAGAAACCTTATAGATAGATAACGATAACTTATGCTAGTTAAATCAATGATTTAAAATTAATTAATCGAAATAATGCTATTATATCTTAAGTGATGAGAGGAAAAGCAAAGGTGCGAAACTCAATTAATCTAAGCACCCCATGTAAGAATTGGGTAAGAATGTTTCCATCAGCAAACGATAATGTTATGGTGAATATGAAAATCTTAATCTTAAATAAATAATTTGCTTGGAATATAGTACATCTTCTTTCTTGGTTAGAAATGACAGTTGCTCCCTATGACTATGCGTGGGGCCATTCGTGGATTAGTCATTCGAACATTCTTTTCTCTGGTGTAACACGCATTGCATATCTTTCCACTGTTTCGAATTGCTTCGTAAGCATCAGCAATGTGTCTATTGATATCTTATCTGCGGACCTGCTGAAATCAACTATTCCGTTCAACCGGATGTATCAATTCACCTTATCAATACGCTTGTGTGTCTCCCGTGAGTGTCAAAGTTCAAGCATATTTGCAGAATTTGGAATAATTACCTGATATTCCACTAATGTACGTTAATCATGACGTTGAAAATCTGTGTTAACATTGTCATCATACAAAAATTAATGTTGTTTCAGGATTTCCGCGATGATTCTTCTTAATGACGACAGTTTTACAAGCTAAAGTGCGGGCGTCAACGAAAAAACATATTCAGTTTTCTATACTTCGTCTAACTTCATTAGGTGATCACGTCAATCTTATGGCTCCGTGTATTACTTGGGAGGGGAATGGCGCGAGCTGTTGCGACTTTTGCTTAGAAAAAGAAAGTTGGCGATAATTGATTTTGAAGAAATTCAGCAAAGAGTAAAAATGCCATTAAATTTACGTGGTCTCTTCATGAAGTTGGACGAAGTATAGTGACCAGCGCCACGGAAACCTACGCACCAATGTTATCATTTTCTCCATCTACATTTTATTTATGTCAATATTTTGTACCCAATCGCTTTCCTTTCTAATTCTTTTTTCTCTACTGCGGTAATTTCATAGTCCTGGTAACCACATTAAAAATATTCCACTTATGATTCATAAAATTGACTCCACTTTTTCTGGGATTTTTATTGCCATTAACAGCTATTATTCAATTGTTTCTTTTATTAAAAAGAACTTTTTTCTCATGCGTAACTCTCCACAGCGAACTCCCTTTTCGATGCTCAAATGCAGGTTGTTTCGCATCCTTCATCCACACGATTGGTTACTAATAACTTATTTGTTTCTCCTTATCCATTCCTGCATCTCCAGGAATTCGAAGTCAATTTGCACGTCTTTGTGTGTTCTGCTCTTTTCTCTGCCTGTAAGTATGCTATGTAATAATAGTTATCGTTGTATCGGTCCATTAACAGTTATCGGGAAGAATATCTTTCTCGTTCCGGTCCCTGAACATCATTACATACTTCAGTGAAGTTAGTGATGAAGAGAACATTATGATTGCATATCTTTCTTTCTATTGCAAATGTCTGGTGTCTTTAGCTGGATGGATGTGTAGCTTGGACCCAGAAATGGATATATGTCATGAGACTGGAGGCTTTCGAGGTGTAGGTTTGGCGTATATTGGAAGAGTGAATTGAGTTTATGAAAAAGGAGTGCTGGAAGTGATGAAAAAAGAAAGAATCTTGACGAAGTAAAGAGGATCCGGAGGAAATAGGTGGGCCAAATTAGATGTGAGATGCGTTGCTAAAGGAAGTAACTGAGGTTATGATGCAAAAGGAAGAATAGGCAGAAGGAAGAAAAAACAAATGGTTGCTAATGGGTTATATTAGGGGTGTCGTTGGATATGGGAAAGAAGAAATGGGAGTTCATTGAGGAATTTCAGTGTAAATAGAAGAAATGATTCATAGAAGTCTCATACAAATGTGTTAATATTTTAGGGTTAGGAACTAAATAGGAAATAGTATTTTGATTAATTATAGTGATTCCGAACGAATAATCCACCTGAACTCCCATAGAGATGTATGTAGAATGCTTTTATGTTCTGTAATATAAAATCTCACCCAAGGAATACGCGTTACTGATATCGAAAACTCATGCTTTCTAGGCTCCTCATCCACGTGTTTCAAACGTGACTTTTCCCTTGTTTTCTCGAAAGCAAAATCACCCGAGAACTTAGATTACGTCACTGCATCCTTTCCAACTGCCGATTCTTAAGAGCCGTGGAATTCTCCCCCTTTTCCTCTTTCAACGTCGTTACTCTTTTGTCTTTCTCGTCCTCCATCTCCATTCTCACAATCCTTGCGATGCTCAGACCGCGTAACTGAGGATTCTGTTTTAACCGTGTCGGTAAATGGTCAAAGGAGAGCATAACTGCTGTCTAAATTCTTTTGTACTCGTGGATTCGTGGGTGTATTTTGATTTCTTACTCTCAAATGATTATTTCAGACTCTCCTGTTCATTAAATCCCTTTGATGTAATAATATTGATAATTTCTCTTCTGTTTCCTCACATTAAATTTGTCACTGCGAGACAAGATTGAAATTACTAATAATTAGACTTCAGCTTTGATTGTTAGTACTTAATAGACACTTGTTATCTTTGAATTGGCTGAAATTTTTACTTAGAAGATACAGTAATCGTAAATCTTGTAGCCACATCGCTCATATGATCATTGTTTCCTTTAGGTCTGTATTGGTATTATATTGATAAAATTAAAGTGCACTAAGATAAAAGCGATCATTCCTGCGAATCTCTTTTGAATCTAATTTCTTATCAAACAAACTTTCTTAGTTTGAAACCGTAGATCTAAAAACAATTCTAAGTTTCATGTAGTTGCATCCTCTAGATTATAAAAGGGAATATTTGAAGGAAGAAAGGAAATATGACCTCGTTCATTTGGCATTTACTCGTCGACGGCAATATAATAGCTACTCAGCGTCATCACGGAGCGAAAGAATAACTAGGTAAAAAACTGTTTATTCTTTCACGCGCACTGCCATTATATCGTAGCCGATTCTGTGAATGCTTTCTTTATCGCTTCCGTGATGAAGCATGTAGTTAAACACGTTGAATATTACTGGGCATGTCGGTTCTACCACGCAAATAAGCGTCTTCTGAAAGAGCATAAACACCAACTTGAAGACCATAAACACATCGGCTGGCTGGCGCGGTCTTTGGAGGGAATGGAATCCAAATCCTTGCTCTGATTCAAGATCGGGTTAAATTTTTATAACCTAATAGCGTCCTTCTTATCTTGTATTCGACGAATTAAAGATTATACCGTCTTCGTCAATACATATCCATCTTCATCAATTCATATTCATCATATATCAAGTCATATGTATATTTAGTTTTAGTTTGTTGTTGGCATTCACTCTAAATTAGCTGCACTGCTGTATGTGAATGTTTGTATAAATAAAAATATACATTCCAATTTGGATATACATTCCACTTTGGATATACATCCAAATTACTCGTACATATCCACTAAGTATTGGTAACTGTTCAGCATTTAAGAGTTGAAGGATAAGAGGAAATTTTGTTGACCATTATGGGCTTACAATGCACAGCCTGGAACAGAAAGAAGTTGGAACAGCCTGGAAGAAAGAAGAGGCAATCAAGGGCTAATTGAAAGGGTAGATATGGAATCCCACAGAATAGCAATTCAAACTCCCGCCAGGAACTTTTTCGAGTCGACTCTTCCGAGCCCGGATTTTCACCCTGCATTAGTGCCATGAGTTTTCGCGGGAACACTCGCCACTTGCCATTCGCTTCCTCCAGACTAATGAGAAGGGGGAGGAAAAGAAAAAGTCAAAGAATTCTGAGACAGAATGGGTGGGCCGCCCGCCAGCACCCCAATATCTTCGCTCCTATTTGCAGAATCCCTCAGACAACCGTCCCCGAAGTACGTGACTCATAAACCTTTTACAGAACAAAAGAGCGTTTTGTTTTCTGGGAAAAAATCTTTTATTGCTCGTTGCGTGACTCGAGCGAGAGTTTACGTTTGTTTTACTGGCGCGAGAGGTGGGCGAGGTCAGGCCGAGGAGGGGCAGCTGCCGAGCACGGGCGATATGCTTGATGCAGCGATACGAGTGACTAGCATCAGCGAAAACGCATTCTTCGTCGCTTTGGGAGGTCGAGGATTTGCGTTGTCCATAAGTGAATTAAATCGCGCCCGGAAATGCGTTCATATATCTCTCGAAAGTGCTCGTCTTTAGACGGAAACTTCAGTAGTAGTATCCAAGGCCGGAGGGGCTTCTATGAAAGGAGACAGGGGTGCATATTTCCTTGGGGCCCCTTTTTCCGCTTCCTCTGCCTATAAGATAATAATAAAGGGGCCCCATTTATTATTAATTAATTAATAAGCCCCTTTTTCAGAAAGTAATACCAGATGCTAGGAATGCACGGAATCCCTCTCTTGACCAGCTCTAATCCTCTCGCAGTCTTTTTATTGAAACGCACGTACACCAGTAATTATTGATATGGAATCCTTTTATAGCTTTCAAATCATTAACAATATTCGTTATATTAGGAGTCATGACAAATTGTCCTAAATATATGCGTATAAAGCAGAAATTTTGCGTGTTTGTTTGTCTTACAAGCGAACCTCGATCAAAACGGCAAAGAGTACAAATGTACTGGACTTTGAGGAAAGGTTCGTTGGCTAACATTGATAACAACTATTGCTGTACCGACCAGTTTTTAGCCGTTTCTGAGAAAAAAGAGCTTAAATATTAGGTTAAATGCTTCAATATTTCTAGATAAAATCTAACACAGCGACAACTCGTCACACAGAAGTGGTGATGTATTGGTTAGCGTGTCTGGCGGTCTGTGTCGCTGGTTCGAGTCTCTATCGAAGCTGTTTTTTAGTTTATTTTTCTACCGCTTTAATTCAATTTTTACGTTATTATGTAATCAATTTTCTTGAAGCAGACGGGAGAAAATGCTTGCTGGTTTAATGCTTCATTAATATTGATATTAGCCGAATAATACGCAGCGTTGGTAACGTTTCCAACTCAGTTTTTCACGAATTTGATGTCACTTTCCCATCCTCTAACGATCTTCGCAAATGGTATTCTACAATTATTGTTATTATTATTATTATATTATATTATAATTATTATTGTTCTGTCCATCTCTTGTTAGATTGGTTGTCCTCACCGGTTGTCTTATTTCTGCCAAACTTTGCCCACGCTTCCTCTGAGACTAGAATTACTATTAAATTTTTATTCGCTAAATTTGCTGGATTCGAACCCGGACTGATCAGATATATTTTCATAAAGAGTACATGTAAACTTATTTTTTATCGGTTGTAGGCTTTATTTATTTTGCAAAATTAAATTAGAAGGAGCAGTCCCACAAAGTCGATACCGGAAAGAAAGAAAATTGAATAAAGATTCTAATTTTGGTCGTAAGATATCGTAATTGGATCAAAATTTTTTGAATTCTGATGAAAATGAAAACCTTTTGTGAAATTTTGAGGCTATAAACAATCGGTCCCTTTGACCACAAATTTGAGTAGTAATAGAAGATTAAAAGATGTTCGACGTCTTAGGTCACTTCGCACGTGAGCTGCCCCCGGGAATCGAAGCCAGGACCGGTTTTATTGAATTCAAACGCGCTGTCCACATGGCTATCCGTGAGCCCGGATGGTTTCAATTGTTGAAGTAGATTTCATAGATTTTCCTATATAAATACACGGGGAATTTAGGCCCTATAAAAATATTGGTATGGATGAATGACAGACTATTTGGACGGAAGTCAGTTAAAAAAATTAGCATTAGCGACGTCGATTCGCCGGGAAGGACATACGGCCAATTAGGGAAAGTATCTCAATCAGCTCGACTTTGCCAATATTATTTCAATATAATTAAGCCGCTAAGTGTGCTTTACGTGAAAAAAATTAAATTTATATATGTATATTGCTTGCCGTCTTTCGCCGCGTGGCAGTGAGTGCATGAATGACGAGTCTATTTCCCTAATTGGCTAATACCGCGTATCATGGTAGCATATATATATCGAGACTATAATATCGTAATTCAATATTTTATCTGTTACAATGGCTATCTTTTGTTTTCGTAAGTAAGTCGCTATTAGGATTTTATTCATCAAATTTTTCATCCCAATGAGAAATGCAGGTAGTTCAGCGATTAATATTGAGTATGGCTGTCTATGTAACTCTAAAAGTCGGAAACCAGTAGTTGCAAAGCTGGGACGTTATTAAATACTTACGCCCCGCTTCTTTTAATATATGTATTTACACATGACATAGATAAATATATATAATCTCCGGTTCGACCGCAGCCGAGGCACAGCGTTCCCAAATGGAACTTAAAATTCATTTTACTTGTTTGCAGGTCCTATTTCCATCACAGACCTAGATCTAACCTAGTGCTCTAACTAATTAAGCTATCTTGCAGAATAGCCGCTTCCTGCTCTTGGGCTCAGTTTTCAGGTAAAATGCTACAACGTGCAAGTGAAACCTGCAAAGTTAAATACCTACCACAACTCAGGTATATCTTTGTTCTAATTTAAATAAGAAAGATCATTGCTTTTTTGTTAGGATCCTAAAGATTTTTGAAAGTCTTCCTAATGTGTTTGGCATATTATGTGATGACAGATTCTTACTCTCTTCTATTTTATCGTGCATATGACATTTATTCTGATGAATTAGAATTTCTCATACTACTTGTTTAGCCCAAGTAGATTTTGTAGCTTTCAGAATTTGAAAATCATTCAGGAATCCTTAGTTGCTCCCAGGATGTAGGTCTTAACAGCTTCTCACAACAAATTACCTATATTTGTTTTTGGGGTTTTTAGGAATAGATGGGTTGAATTTCCAATAAATTCAAAAGGTTAAACTTCATATAAAATTTTTATTTGAGCATTATGAAGTATACATTTGCATTAGTATTTATATAATTTATATAGTACCATAAGTAATTGTAACAGATATTTCATGATATGTCTGAGGTATTAACTGATCATAATGGCAAATAACATTTTACTGGCTCTGCTTTTATACTACAGCTATTGGATACTGATTTAAATTAATTAAATTTACCAAGATTTGTATCATAAATGGTTAATCCATTTTGGAATCGAACTTTCTCCAAGTACTAAGATAGGATTTCATTGTGATGGATTTATCTCATCACCAAGATAGCCATAGAATAAAGTCAAATTCTATTACATTAAAGTTATCGAGGTAAATGTTATAACTGAGAAATGAATTCAACCAACGATGGTGTTATTATTCCCCCAAAATACATAAATGACTAGAAATTGGATCAGTATTCCTCAATAGAAGAAACAATGACCCCATAAATAATGAAACGATTGCTATGACTAGTTTCATGCCAAACATCACATTCACGAGCATTGAATTAAATACGAGAGAAATTGGAAACTCGTCCAACTTTCAATTTCTTAAAGATATCATTGTGTGTGAAACAGTATTGGTTTCCAGAGATCAGATTCTACTGGTTAGCTTTGGTGATACCTTCAGCTAACTTATTATTTAGTTACGAGGTGAAATGGCTCTTTTTACATTGTTGAATGCTGAGTTGCTGAGTGTGCGCAAAAATGGGCTGTCTGGGTTTGGACAGAGGAATCTTTGAAAGAGTGGTAGCAATTGTGATGATTTGTTGCCAGGTTCCTCCAACATGTTATTCCAAAGGAGATTGGCAGCTGTCAAAAAAGAGTGAACTCAAGATTAAAGCCTGCCTCAATATTTATGCTATATTGGTATATCTTACTAACTCTAAAATGACCATAATTTTATATTCTAGTTTATAAATCATTAGGGATTTGTGACTTATTCATGTTTTTTTAAGAGATGTATTGCTAAAATATATACATCAGAATGTGACAAATCATTTTACGAATGAAATTTTATTTGAATTTATAGATATTACCTATTAGCCCCCTTATGTAAGTATTAATTCTGTAGCTTCTATTCTATCAAGGGGTAAAAGAGAGTCAAAGATACAAAGATTCTCCATTTAGTAAACTTACTGATAATGGTAATAGAGGAGGAAGGCATAAAACCTTCACATTACAATTTTATACATATACAGGTTCTACGTAATAACATAAATATATATTTTACTACTTTATACTCTTTAACTGTGACACCAACCTGGTGTTATGAACTAATGAATTTAAAATTTTAGTGGACTGCAAACAGTTTAAACATTTATACTTTAAAACTTGTAATTGCAATTGTAAATTTTGTTTTTACTCATAAATTAATTTATAAATCATAGGTGGAATGAAATTGATAAATTTAAATAGAATTTTCTTTGTGTTTCACATTCTAATTTTCTAAATGCATTCCACTGATGAAATAGAACCTCCAAGAAAGTTAATCATTAGCATTGTATTTATATTAGAAACCAAGGGCGATTAATTTGTTTAGGTGAATAAGAAAAATATTCTTATGAACTTACCTGTGGCATGAAACTTTTGAGAATAATGAAAACAGTCAAGAGACAAGTATGTGTAATCAGTTGTAAGACTTCCGTCAAACTTTTTCTTTGTTGGGAATTCCAAATTCAGATAGGTAGGCTGGAATTCAACAGTGAAGTCATCTCTTTTTGCATACCTTCCACTTGCTACCTGTTGATTAGTGTAAAAATGAAATTAGAAAAATTAACTGCTAAGTCTGATTGCTGAGATGAAACTCTAATGAAGTTGTTTGAATTATTTATATTTTTAAATATTGCCACCTAAGAACTTGGAATACTTTCTTTTTGATGAATATGAGTGATTCCAATGAACTGATCAAGAACAATATGAAAAGTAATCTTTAGTTAGCCTTTATTTTTCTTGTGCTTTTTGTTTACATTTATAATACAAGTTTTCACGGAAATTTTTGAAAACTTAGTTAATTAGTAAGTAAAAGAGATCAATCTAAACTAATACTCACAAGCTCCTGCTCAGCTCTTTGATAATCTCTCGTCAACTTCTCCACATGCTTCAATTTCTGTTGTTCTGTCACTCCAAAAAGACATGAGCATAGCACTCTTCTGGTAGTATGACAGATAGGCTCAAGGTCCCTCAATTTAGTGTAAGCAGGAATGTCTAAAAATGAGTCATTTCATTAGGTACATCATGCCTTATTGTATTTTCTACAAATTTCCTGTATAACTCAACTACATATCTCATTGCCCTTGATATTCTTTCGTAGCTTAGCTGCTTATTGTACACTTAGATACAAAAGAATATCCAATTAATATAGTTATTTATTGAAACTAGGTTAATAATATTTCTATACTGTAGTGTGTATAGTATAGTGTAATTGTCTTATATAATGACTTCATAAGGGAATTGTTTACTTCTCCATTGGCATTCCCTTATTCCTACATTAAGTAACTTTCTTACGTTGTAAGAAATACATCGTTTTATCATACAAATCTTAATGAACACCTTAATTTGCAAAGAAGGAAAATATAATAAATATACTGTCAAAATTTTTTGAGAAAATTTCAGGGATCTACTAAATTGCAAGAATGTACGGTAGTGATTTGAGTGCCTAGATATATCAAATTTTATGTTTACAGCCAATATAGAGTTGCAAAAGTGATATCAAGGTGGTACTTACATGGGGCTGAGATGAGGTTAACAAAGGTTCGTGGAAGATTAGCGTAGAGGTAGTCAATAGCAAGTTGGAGGTTCTTGCTGTGTCTCTCAGCAGTTTGGGTTCTGTCATAGCACTCATCTGAGCAAATGTCATTTGTACCTATCCATACATTGATAAGCTGAAATGCAATTCATTGATAAAGTTTAAGTTTGTCTCAATATTTAATGCATCAAATTTTTGAATCATTCATTTATATGAGCACTACAGTTACAGTTACATTACAGTATTACATAAGGTTCAAATTCGTCCAGTAGTAGACAGAAAAAGTATATTTGGTATTGTGCTAATTCCTCCATATTTTTGCATAATTTACATAGAATCAATTTAATAAATAGCTTTTACACTATCATTTGATTTATTTAATTGAATACTATGTTTATATGCCTATCATTATGGCCTTGAACCTTTATATTTCATGGTTAACATTATTGCTGGTAAATTCTGAATTAATTTTTTTATTTCAACTATTTTTATTTTTTATATGCAAATATATTGATAACATTGATTAATCAAGGAGATTTTACATTTATGACATTCTAACAGCTATAATGTTTTCAGATTTAGAAAGAATTCTTTTTGCTGAATTTTCTGACTTTGATAGTATTTAATGGATGTTTATTTCTTTCATTAAGGTAGAATTTCTCTTAGTTACTGTAAATTTTATGAAATATGTAAGTCGCTAAAAGATTATCAATAACTTCATAGAAAAAAGTAAGAAATTGGATGATCCATAGAACTTCCTTTGTTAGCAAAACTTTTCTTTCTTTCAGTTGACTGACCTTCCAATGACGTGCCATATCGACTCGTGGGTCTCTTCGCAACCTGCGGACCAACTCCTTTGCCTCATGGAGAAGATCTTGGTCCATTGCCCCACTTACGGCCACGTTGAATTGAGCTTTCTTATTATTGGATAATCCATCTCCCAAAGAAAATCCTATCAGTTTTGGATTGAATTCCTTGAGAATGTTGGGAAGAGTCAGGTATTGTCTCCAAGATTTCTCTCCTCCTAAAAAATATAATTTTGTTCCAGTTGTGCATTACTATTTTTGTCAGATTCAGATTAATCTGAATAATTTGATAATTGCTGACTATTGGATTCGTAGTGAATATCTTATGCCCTTCTTAAGTATGATCTTTCATTTTACTCAAAAACCATATTGGAATCCTTCAACAGTGACTCGATATATGGTAGATCGCGCGTTAAAGTCATCGACCATTGCTCTGATGAAACGGTGGAATTAATGCCTAGTGTAGGGAATAATTTTTTTCTTAGAATGCGATTGCACATAAAAAAATCGTCCTCGACCCAAACCAACTCGATCTCATTCAACATTAGCGACCTCTGACGGCACGCATTAAAGTCAGCCTTCATTTTCATAACTAATTTAACTCGTTAAGACAGCTTTTTCTTTTAAGATTAATAGTTACCCATAGAAAATGAGACTCCTCTGTTGTCAAGGGTGAACAGATCGTAAACGGTCTGGCCCAAGGCACTCGTGGCCGCGGTCAGCGAGTCCCCAATCGCTCCAATAACGTCAATGTCTCCTGGACGAAGACTGTGTACGCTCGTTGGAGGGGTTTGGGATCGGTAACCACGGACGTCGCATGGAAATGGTATAGAGGGCGGCACCTCCCTCTGCGCCTCATCCTGTGAAGAAAAACAATGGGTTAAGCACCTATAATGAATATATATAAGGCCACTGACGGCTACAATAGTCAAACTAAAATACAAAGTAGTCCGGAAAAACCATGTGGAAGGACTGTCGCTCCAACTGTCTCTAAAGATGCCCTCCTATAGGGCGAAATTCGTATTAGATACTGTTTTTTACTTGATGGTTTTTCAGGAGTACTATATTTTAGTATAGTTAAGCACCTATCAATGTGTTGTCAGCTTATCTGTTGCGAACTGCGGTAGATATTTCAGGCTACTAGCTTCAGGCTTCGGGTTTCTGAGGACGTCCTCTTTTTCTTACTTGCTTTTTTTTAATACGTTTTAAGTTCGTCCTTTTTTGTGGTGCTCGCGAGTTTTTAAAAATTCGTCCTTTTTTGTCCTAGTTTTTCTACAAACAACTTTTATATTTTTTATTTAATAAATTTTATATCATCTCTACATTTTTTCAACCTCTTTATTTATGTAAGCTATAACATAATCGTTCAAATCGTTTTAGATGGAATTTTTAAAAGAATGTCTGTTTTATTTTTATCAGAAAAAAGTTCGATTTTAGGAAAAGGATGTTAGGAGATGCTACACGTAAAGACGTGCGCCTAAGAAAATTTCTAAAGAATAACAGACATGAAAAAAGGCTAACAGGACCGGTACTCAAACCCGGACTTTAATTTTCCGGATGGATACTTTATCCAATTAAGCTGTCGAGGCAGCGCAGTCTTCATATTCTTTTAGGGAGACTTAGCTGGCAAGGGCGCGTGATTTCGTCCGACTAAGCGGAAAGTGGAAGATTCGAGTTCGAGTGCCGGTCATTTCAGTATTTTTTCATGTACGTTATTCCTTGGGAAGTTCCATTTTATTCGTAATTCATACAAAGTTTAAATTTTTAAATAATTAATAGTTTATAATGTTATACTTTTGGCCCCTTTTAAAAAAGTCCTAGTTTCTCTTACATGGTCACCCTAGTAGTAGACATATATTGTATTGCTAATTCTTATGGCATACATATTGTACATACAAAAAGTGTATTACGGCATACAGTACATATAGTACTTCTAATTCTTATGGTATACTTTATTTATATACCATAATACTGCAGTGTTACCACTGTTCCAAAGATTATTCTAAAGGAGATGGATATATAAACATTTTGATTCGGACTCATTGTGTTTTATCCATTAATCTAACTTTTTAATAAATAGAGGATGAGGGAAAGGTGTGGGCTAGGATAGTCGTGCGGCTGGGAACCCAGAGAGAAAGAAAAGCTAAAAATATCGACATGATTATACCTCGAACCCAGATCTCCCACTTTCCGAGCAGATATATATTAACCCTGCTTTACTATGCGAGTTTTATTCATTCATTTATCCTAGCTTCCATGAGTTCCTTTCCGGGGTAATCAGCGTAGTTGACATAAACATGTGTAAACAGCTATTCCAATGGTGAAAACAATGACAACGATAGCAAATGAATATTTTTCTTCAGATAAGCCACCGTTTGTTTGTTTGTCTCCATGGTTGCTAGCAGTAGCCTCTTACGCCCCCTCAGACGTGCACGCCACACATGTAGAACCGTTCCTCACGTTCTTTCACGCTTCGGAACTTTAGCCGGCGATTACGCGGTCAATGACGCACGAATGGTAAGGCACCGTGCCTCTTAAGCGATGAAAGCTTTCTTCCAACTTCTTCGGCGAAAAACAGGACGTGTCTATCCCCGCCACCGTTTTGTATTTTTTTTCTTTTAGGCCACTTTACATCGTTATGGACGAGTTATACGCGATGGAATGCTGAAAGAATTCGGTCGACCTCTTTGGGGGGCCTTCGAGTGTGAAAGTACCAGGTTCTATCTCGAAAGAAGACACGCAAAGCAACTTCGCGGATTAACGTATATCAATGAGGGATGAGATGTTTTTTCATTTTTGTGTACTATTTTGGGTCAGCATGTGTTTGTTGTCGTTACTTATACTTTATGGCAATAGACTGGATTCAGCTCTTGAATTTAATCATCGACCTTATTCGTCAGCATCAGTTCTTCTAATATGTTTTATAATAAGAAAAGTGGACGTTTTCAATATCGCATGAGAAATTTACATGTTACACATTTTTGTGAATAATTCGGTATCACTTTTGTTTCTTGTATTTTACACTCCTTATCCTACATTACCTTATTCATCTATGTGCAGATATTTTATTTAACGTCCCACGCTTTTATTTTTATGCTAAGGTCTCTTTTTACTTTTGAACTCACCTCCATAAAAAATTAAATATTTTTTTCTGAATGCTTCATAGTGAGGGGTAACAGTAGCACTGTGTTAGTACAAGGATAACCTCAATCCAATTCGTTTTTCCACCTCTACCATGGTTGCCCTGTTTATTTACACCAACTATAGCATTCGTGTTCTTTACTATTTATTTTCTTATAGTAATGGAGTGTATTTTTTATTATTTTTAATTATTTTTATTATTTGCGTGAAGGGCATTTTTTATTATTTAATTTAAAGCACCTTGCCTTCTTTTCATATGAAATGACTTCTCTAATTAATACAATTTGAAATTCTAGTTCACTAGATTTATTTTGTTTTCATTATCAAATTGAATATTAATTATATAATATGGGTATTTAAGATTAAATATAATCAACGGAATGGCGAGTGACTTTGTGGTAGTCCACGACGAATAGAAAAACAGGAAAAACTTCTCACAGGAAACTATTTCCTACTTTCTTACTAAGCAGAACCACACACAGGAACAGAGCTCATTAGTGAGTTAACAGGCATTCTGTTTTGTATTTTCTCCCCTTATGATTTGGACTAGCTAAACCCTCGTGTTAGAAAAACAAAATAAACATTTATTTAAAATTTATTAACATTAATTTAATTTTACTTATAATATACATATATTGATTTATATAATCATTGAATCCGTAATTAATAAACATGCAGTGAATTATAAAATAAATATTAAATAATAATGGTAGTAATTATTAGATTTAATATTTTTACATTTACATTTTAACCCTGAAAACTGACACTGGCGCATGGCAGGGAGTGTAAACCCTATATACCCTTGACTGTTGTTGGTATCTCTAATACTTCGCGGAAAAAATGACCAGAAATTATTATCTGTCCTGGCAACTATAGTATTTCCCTGTAACGCTTCTTCGTTTTGTCTCGAAGATCACGTACGCTACTAACTGGTATGAAAATTTTTTATATATATTCATAACTTATACCGTAATTTTTATCTTCACATTTTCTTTTCGTGGTTTTGTCGCAAATTGTCGGTAGTTGATGGTTATTGATTATCCGATCACAAGATATAGGCGATATTTCAGCATAAGTTTGCAATGAGCCATCAAATGTAGACAGAAGATTCTGTTGTGACGCCGAGTCATTTTGAGACAAAAGCTTCGGAGAAATCGGGAAAAACGCATTCACTGTTATTGTCTTAGTTATAGCTATATTATTATTACCCTTAGTTAGGAGTAATGGATTTTTATTATGTTTTTCGTAAATAAAAATTGTTAATTTCGCTGGAAATGATCCAACTTATGCTATGTTACACTCATAAAAGCTAAATTGTGACAACGAATTAATGCTAGCCATAAAACAATATTTTGCGGGACTTCAGAGAGGTGATCAAACACAGAAAAATGCCGAATAATCGGGAAGTTAGGATGCTCTTCTACAGGTATTCTCTTTATCCTTAACCTTATGCAGCACGCAAATCACTTTCCATTTCAACTCGACCTTAGCAAGAATGCACTCTTCCGAAACAGGTGCGCACCCAGGTGGCCGGAGAGAGAGTTAAGGAGGGCAATATGCCCTTCGTCGAGAGGAAAATCCGCCGGGAGGCCCGCATTCCATTCGGAACGCATAATATCCCGCTAAACATGAGAGCTAATCCAGCGATGAGGCAATAATAGGCAAGAGTCCGCGAATGGAGTGGCGAGCTTAACTATCGGGTGCTCGTCTGTGATCAGCAAAATAATCAGTTGCTTTCGGCCTATCGAAGACCTTGAAAAGAATTAATTACCGCTATCGCAAGAGCTGGGATTATTTGTTCCAAGTGGGAAAGTGGTTCGAGATTCGCTACATGCCTGAATTTCTAGAATTGTTCCAATGCCCGTGAAAATTTTATATTTAGCGAATTATCTGCACGCGTAAGTTTATTTATCTTCTATCAGAGTCTTGATTTCTATTTTAAGGTCGTTATTTTACCTTCGGTAATGAAGGAGAAATAGTTTACACAAATCGGTAATGGGATTTCACCAGTACTAAATTGATGGTATAACTAACATCTTCAAGCGAATAATCCCTTTCGAATACACTATATTGCGGAAATACTTTACTATTGAAAATTACTTTATTATCTTTTGCCTATGAATCGCTGCGGTACATAATAATTCGAATGAATTAAATTTTGATAACTTTACACGAAATGTAAATAAACTCCCATAATTTTCCCTCACGCTTTCAAGCTTCACGCAACGTTTCCTGGCAAACAACTCTGGAATATTCATGAAATAAAATACGCGGAATATTCAAAAGTTATGAATGGAGATATGCAAAAGAGATTTCAAAATTGCCAGAAACTTATGATAAATTTGTATTTTGATGATGAAGAATTCAAAATAGACCCAGTTTACTTTAAACGTTTCTCTTCTTTGTTTTATTTAATTTTTAATCCGTCATAGAGAAAATATTATTTATCATGTCCTTAAGATTAAGATATGAGTATGATTTCCAGTGCTTCTAGTGTGATCTTTTGCGCTTCTACGAGAATTATTTTTATTATTATGTTTGTCAATATTATGAAGTTACTGTTGCATTCGCATCATTTTACAATATACAATCAATGTAATAACTCCTAATAACCAAAATTCTTGTAGTTGCCAGTGCTATCATACCTAATTTACTGCGATAAAATCACGTTAATTACCAAGTTAGAATCTTCTCAAGATTACCATATAAAAAGATTAGCAAATTATTCCTGGATTAGCTACCAGATAGCCATGAGGGCAGCGCGTACGACTTGGTGAAAGCGACCCCGGGTTTAATTCTCAGTTCCACGTGCGAAATGACCTTAGCTGTCGAAGCTCTTCTAACAATAATACTACATTTCTTGGATTTTTGGGACCCTTTGGCAAGTATAATTTTTTTCTCTGTATTGTATAGCACGTTAAAAAGTTCATTTTATTATTTCTGAGTTAACGTATTGCTTAGCTTTGGAAATCGTTTCAAATCCCGAAATTTGAAATATTATTCTAGATTATGCAGAAGAAAAATGAAAAGTATTTTCCCGATAAACAAATACAGTTGGTAATACCGCGAAATTTTAAAGTAACATTTACTAGTAAATATTTTCGTTTTATCATCGTAAAACTTAATTTACCTGGTATTTAGTTAATCTAGTTTCAAGAGAAGTTTTTGTATAAAAACTGGCGCTTTATGATTAATGTAACAGTTTGAAGATTCAAAAATGGCTAATATCTTTTCGTCCCATTATTCATCTCTATATATTATATTTATTACATCGTAATCATCGTAGATATGTCACATTTGATTTCTACGCCCATGGATCTAGATTAGTTTCACTGACCTTAATGTTGCCGAAAGCCAAGTACGGCATGGCTAAGAGGATGATCAAAAACTCCTTCCTGAGAACCATGGTATAGATATCTGCAAAAAAACAGAAAAATTCAAATTAATAAAGAAATACTCTAGAATCAGAAGAGTAGATGCAATTAAAAATCATTTTAGGGCAAGTTCATGTTTATTTTATATCATCATATCATATCATGCTTGTATTAATTAATATAACTTTTTTCCTTGTAAGTCTTCGTGTAAAGCTGAACAGCTGTTCTTGTCAGTAAGCGTCGTAGATTTATTCTAGATCCTCTAACTCCATCCGGTAAATTCTAAGTGAAATGAAATTGCAATTGTTCTAACTTTATATATCGCGCGCGATTGTGTTCATAAATTGATCTATCGTAAGTAATTGCAGAGAGTAGGTTCAAGAGGTATTCGACCTAATTCAACTGTGCTGGATGTACGCAGCGATTCGCGCAACCTTGCAGGAAAGTGGAGAATTTGCATTAGGTCAATACCAACCCTTAATCCGAAGTACGGAGTGCCATGTATGATCACCGGTTTTGAGACCTCTGAAACCGATAGCGTTGAAATGTTCGCGTTTTCTCTCCGACGTACTTCATTTTGCAAGGTCAGGATTGCTAGATTGCTTCACATGATACCTCTTCCAACGAATAAAACGGAAATAGCAAAGATAGGAGCAAAACATAGTTGGGAATGCACCAGAGTGGAATACTATTTTCGTAAATGAATGTTGGCCCAACATTTCTCAAGCTTGTATCCATGTTCATCATCCTGAATTTTGAAAAGCAGTATTCTGATAATATAACATTGAAATTTAAGCTTTTGCTGTGATTTTCGATAACATTAACAGAACTGTACTATATTTTGATATTCGAAAATGTGAATATGTGACTTTATGAGAGGTATTTAATGGATGGTTGGATTTCGTCTTGTAGTTTGGATTGCAATTCGTATATTGATAGCTTTTTCAATTTTCAATATAGCTCATTATTTTAGGTTGCGGCAATTCTCACTATATCAGTAGTAGACAACATATTTTAGCTTCGATAAGATATAATACTGAATATTTTTTGACCGAAATCAATGCCAAAAGATAGCTTTCTGAATATAATATAATATGATATTTATTGTTCGAAGATTAAATGATTTTGCCTTCTTATGATTTCTGTAATTAACCAATCTAACAATCAGACCGTAGGTTGGATGCCAAAGGAAGTTTAATGACTTATTTGATTCATCGAGAGATTCATATTTAATTTCATTCATTATTAATTTAAGTCACATGGACTTAAATTAAAATTAAAATCACACCTACTCAAATTGTAGTTGGATGGGTCTCAAAGACTGTCGCGAGAAACTTAATATCTTCTAGTGATATATTGGTTGGGTCAACACTACAGAAATAGAATCTGCAGTATTGCCCACATAGATGATCGGTACTTAGATCCGTTTTCGGACGAACTCGGAATACTTAGCTGTTGTCAGGAATACGATTTCGTCTTATAAGGCTGTGTTTTCGTTAGGTAAATAAAACATCAGCATTATCATTAGAGTAATAGGAGGGCGAAAGCTTTGGAATTAAAATTCCAATGGCAAAAGATGGAATGTAAGCTTATATAGCACAAATAACTTTCGAGCATAAACTCACCCTCCTTGCACACGCGGGAAAAATGAGGAAATTTTTTCGAAACATTTTTGCAAGATCATATGCGTGCACCCTTATCATTATTTAGCTTTCACTCTCAATTTTAAGATAACCTCTTGGATCATTAGGTTTCAGACGGTGGTCTGTAAATAAGTTTCATAATCATGGCAAAGAACTTGTTGTTCCAAATCGTTTATGCGCTTTTAGCTCCATCAAAACCTGTTTGATAAGGCTGAGGCAAATTCCACTAAAATTCGAGCCGAGGTTTTTTTTAAGCAATTCGGTCGATTCACCAGCGGTTAACGGGTTCGAAAACCATCGCATTGTGACAGTCCTTTCACTATTTGGATAGAGAGATTTACAGGATCTTTAAGAATAGCAGAAACGCATGGTAAACATATGGGAGAGAATCAGAAAGGCCTGAAATTATTTGGAATTAAATTAATTCAATATTAGTGTATTGCTGAAGTTTTTAGACATTTCGCACATATGGGTTACCCAAAGGAATCAAACCCGGGATTGCTTTCACCAAAGACGAACCCGCTACCCTTTTGGATATCTTGGAGCTACGTAATTTAATTAATTAATATATGACTAAAATATTAAGTAATTGGATAGTTAACTTCAAAATAGCAACAATTATAAGTTTTACATTAAATCAGCCTTTTTATTATTGATAATTTAGCTTTTATAAAGAAATTCAGCATTAAATTTAGATTTTATATTATGCCCTATAGTACAGGAAAGCCGAGAGATTACGGAAGATGATAGTGATCGAGTCTTCCTGCAACAAGGAATTCTTATTTTCTGATTTTACTTCTCCATAACTTTTGTATGACAGCTTATATGTATCATATCGTACCGAATAGTAGTGGTTATTAGATGGAAATGTTGGTGTTATCCCATGAGAAAGTTCATATATCCATTTATTATTTATGACTTATGAGTCATCGTTGATTTATGACTTGTGAGCAGAACTCGCTGAGAGGATATTAAATTAAATTACAGTGATGAAATTGACGAAGGAGTCGTAAATTTTTGGAAGTGAGACTTGTGAGTTAGGAATTGAAGATAAAGCGACCTTTAAATAAACTACAGTTGATTATTTTTTGGGGTAAAGAAAAGTTGTATTCAGTTGTGTTAAATTCTGAAGTTTTTTTTTAAAATTATCGACAATTCTTGGGGTGGGCGTAAGTTTTATTTTTCGGTGACTTTTAAAATTAATGCATATGCGTTATATGTTTTCCAAAAGAGAGTTTCAAGTCTTCCTTAATTATAGTTCTCCAGAAACGCTATTTTTCTCATGTGTGCATGGTAGGATAATTTCAACTTTGAGCCAAATTCTACATGGTACAAGGAATACAAGTTGCAAAATAGAGTGAGATTTCAAATTCAAATTGATATCCATTTGGGATGAGCGGAGAAACCTTTTTGTCCAGTCAAAACATAAATGGGCTCATATTCAACTCTTAGCAATCCCCGATTTCGATCTCAGCTTTTCAAACTTCAAGTGCCTTTCAAATACGGATATTAATAGAGCCGTATGAAGTTCATCTGATAGATAAGAGAATAGGAAAAGTAGGTTTGTGGGGCATCCTTGTATATTCACACGTTAACGCCGTAACACGACGGAGTCTGAAATTCTTCTTGCGAAGGTCGCATCCTCGTTTTCCTAGCGGAAAATTGAAATAAGAGCACAGACGATCAAGTGTATTATGCTTAATTGTTTTGTGAAAGTAAATTGAGTAGCTTCTCTGCTATAATTGGGCTGGTGAAAACGAAATTAAGAGTTTGCTTAATTTTTTTTCACGCTGATGAAAACTGGCCGTTACAAATGCTTATCCTCGGAAACCACAATCAAGTGGATGTGAGATAAATGAAGAGGTTAGAAAACAAATTTATGTATCTTTTCGGTATGAATTTAATAGATTAAATGGATCAAAAAAGCCTAAATCTCTTGATATTCTATGCTCTATTTTCATTCAAATCCTCCGTAAATCCTTGCTTATCATCCATTCTCATTCGTAAAAGTGGCGCCACGATCCGTTATCCGCCTTTCTGATTCAGCAGAGCATGTTCAATGCAGTCGTTAGGGCTAATAATACTTCATAATTTATTCATTACGAATTTGGACTTCGGGAAGATTTATAATTCGTTTTCCGTTGAAAGGGAAAATGGTAAGTAAGTGTGGTATAAAATCTTAAGTAGAGGTTTGCAAACATTCGACATTTAGAATAGAACCGAATGATCTCTTTTTGTTCGGCAAAAATTTCGAACCAAATCGACATCTGCAAAAATTCTGATCGAATGAAAATTTAAGTGGCGGAAAATTCGTTACATCTTTTTTCAATTTCGTTTCGTAATTTTCTATGTTAAATTTTTCATGGAACATTTTATATAAGTAGACTTCGAACCAAAACTAATTTACTAATCAAAATTGCCACAATAATATAAATAATTAAAATAATTATATCTAATATAAAAGGTTTATTTCTTATGAATTTGCAATGCTATTTCAGCGAATGACGATAAGCAGGATTCAAGGATAGTGCGCGCTTTAGTTTGGGAGTTTTACAAGAAGCAAACAGACAAAAGATCATGTATCAAATGGAATATTTAGTTCATTCAATTCTAATTTTGAACAAAAATGCTGAAAGAGAATATTTATGCTTTACAAATGCATTGTAGTATCGTTAAGAGGAAAAAGAAATGAGGAATGAGTATATTCTACAATAGTAAACGATACTTATATTTACGAAACACTCGTTACCCTTTGAATTAAGTTTGATAACGTAAATGATTTCCTGTAATTCCATTCTTCTCATCCCCAAAACTGACACAGTCGACTAACTCTTCTTTGGATTCAAACAGCATGCTGAAATACTCTCTGCCAAAGACAACGTAATTAAGCTTTCGTCACGGACTTGGGAGTATCCTCGTCACAGAAATGATTCAAACAGGTGGTCGTGACGTAACACCACATCAGAATATTCTATCAGATAAAATTATTTAAAGGTTTTGAAACAACACATCTAATTCATTTTACGCAATTCTAGAAAATGATCTCAGTCGAGGAACCTAAAAATTATGGAAGCCATTATAGTTAGAGAATCGTCGGTGACTTATTCTTACATATGATCGAGAAACGGAGCCTATAATTCACAGGTCTACATACAGTAGCTTCTGACTCACCGCAATCTCAACACAGAGGTATTCAATTCAGGATAGTATCGTGAAAACATTATGACCCATTAAAATAATTATACATAAAAGTGGGTTCCCTGATAGCCATGTGGACATGCTAAATGACCTCAGATGTCGAAGCACTCGCTATATATGAAAGAAAAATTGAATGGTCATGTTGTTGAAATTTTCATACAGATAAATGGAAAAAAATAGTTTGATTATAAAGTTCACTACTCAGAGAATTTTAGTCGTTGGTGGTCGTAAAACTTCCATAAATTATGCCAGAATTACCGAAATTTCCAATTAATTTCAAAATTGCCTAATATCCTATTATCATTCAATTCAAGGGTTAGTCATCGAGCTGAACGAGCAGAAAATTGTTGTGTTGTGTATGTACATCCAACTTATCAAAAGTTCGTTCGAACCTAACCTACCGTATTCATATTTGTGCCAGGAATTTTAGCCGCGCGCTATTCGCACCCTGGAGGCACTGCCTTCCGGCATGGAGGGAACTCTATGGCTTCATTATGATCCCAAACAGATTTTCGTGGTGATCTCGCCTCGTTTTTCATTAGGTAGTTTTCCGTCCGATCGAATCGTCTTATTGCGTCCACCGTCACCTTGAACTGTACCCGATATAGAGCGTCGTATGGAGAAAGTAGGCGTTGGCCAACGGCAGCGGCTTTGGTCTTCCACAGTTCCTATCACTTGCCGGCACGCGTACGTAACTTCGATGACGGGAATTCTTAATGGACTACTCATCCAACGCAACGGTCCACGTACTTTGTCAAGCGGTACTTGGAACATGACTCCTACAAACGCGTGTGCGTTAGGTTAGTGTCGCCTCTCGAAGTTGTTTGGCATCACCAATTTGGGATCTTGGGAGATGATGGAAAGTTTTCATACGCTTCGTAGATGGGATTCGATCTTGAAGTTCTCGGAGGTACCGAGACATAATAGCTAAGAGAGACGCACTCTATTCCACAATTTTGTATTACTTTTAACGGGAAAATTCTGAGATAATTTTAATGAGTGATTTTAACGCTCGATAGCTATCCCAACGTTGTTCTTACTACGTGTAAAGAAAAAATTTTTTCACGTAATTCTCCGTGATAGAAAATAAACATGTTTCTTACTCCACTTTTCCCCATGGGCACATTACTGTCAAATTGAAATGCCGAAATGATTGTTAAACCTTCGTTGAAATTGCTCGTTATTTCTAAAAACTGATCTAGGATGATTACACTGGAATTATATTTTATCTTGAAATCTTGCGACATCTCGATATTAATAAGAGTAAAGAGAAATTCGTTTTTCGGTAACTTTTCTATGAGACGGCATTTTGGAATCGTAAGGAATCTTGGAATAAATCTTTAAGTATTCTATATAATACAATTTAAAGTGATTAAAAACGTTTTACTAGCTTTATATTTTCTATTTTCTATTAATATTTGTTTCTATCGCTAAATCACTAATGTTGTAATTAATTTTATTAAATTGAGATGGTTTTACGAAAAATTTAACAATTTTTAAGGAAAATATTTTAAGATTTTTTAATCTGAGAATTAAGGAATTTCATAGTGATTGTGCTACCTTCATATATTTTTTCATAGATGCTTACGCTACTTTTTCTAAGAATAATACGCAAGATTACACAACCATGATGTAGAAAGATGATAAAACTTCGCTTAGAAACCTCGGTCGTATGTTGTATACTTTCTTGTAAAATAGTCTAGTTTTTTTTTAATAACGTCTTCAGAGTAAAAGCAGTAAATTTTTCTATGTTTTGGACAAATGATTCGATATCTTTTAGGCCAGTATATAACATATACACGATATGAATATAAATAAATACACAAATTCTAATCAAGATCAAGAATTAGAGTAGAATAAACTATTTTTGGTATAAAATGGCATATTGTTTAATTTATTATTAATTTAGATACATCAGCTAAATAAATTCTGATTTTCCACCTGTCCAGAATTCAATTTATTCACCGCTAATATACTCCAGAGATGTGCACTCATATCGATTTCAATTCAAACTGCGTTACTTTGCATTGAGATACTTATTGTTTTGAATTGTGTTATATGAGATTTCTTTATCGGGCACTAACCATTACGGAGGCGTGAATGTGCAATTTATCTACGACAAAAGCTTCCTGTAAAAACAAAGCGATGATTTCACTAAAATTTCGTAAAATTAATGATTTTTCAGTTAAAATACGAACCGTTTGCTGAATTAAATTCGAATCGCGCCGCGTTCAAATTAGTCCGGGATTCGAAGACCTTACCTCTAGAAGGAAAATCCTAAGCAGTTTAGAAGAAATCTTTGCAGTGGCCATCGATCGACCAGATGAGGAGACATCCAAAACGAACCTCGCAGTAAATTATTCTCCACCATGCAACAAATCTCACTTCACATAGCTAGGAAAACAAAGACGACTTCCAATCCCCGATTTTTCGGGACGCTCCTCTCTGCGGCGTGCCGTACACCTCCGCGATTCGACCGCCACTGACTTCGCCAACTCTCTCTTCTCTTCTATAGGTCAGTTTTTTATTCTTGGCTGACTGTCAGGGAGGCCAATCGTCACATTACGTAAACGAGCAAAGAAGCCCCTATTATGATACGCCGAAAGGTCTGCCCTGCACGCTATGGTTTTGATTGCCTCTTCCGATTGTTGGAGTACTAGAGATGATACGAAGCGGGGAAGGCCGGATAATAGCAGCCGAAATATTAACTTTCCAAAATAATCGCGATCGGTTGTCGATATGAATTTATGATGGGTGCATGATTGCATTTTCAATTGCTGTTTGTGATTAGATTTGAAGATGCATATAAACTCGAGGCTTCTGAGCTAAAAATTTCGTCAATATTAATCTCAGTATGATAATATTTGCAGTAAATCCATATGATTGTTAGAAGTAAGACCCTGCTTTTTGAGTAAATAATCTCTTTGTATCATTACATTTTGTAATGATAGTGAAAGTTATTTTCGACTGATACCAAAAATAGGAATCTCGATTATCCCTTGAAGTAGGTTTCATTGTAGTTATCTTTCGATATTGCGAGATTTAGTTTATGATTTCATGAAATTTTTAGTCAGTGTTCTACTACTACTCAATAATTTGTACACAAAGAAAAAATTGTAAGGAGCAATGTTTGCAGAATTTATATGTACCTTCAGTGATCACTGTAGGATTATCATTCTCGCAAAATGTTTAAATACATGTTCCGGAAAAGGAGCCAATGTTTCGGGAAAATCTAAGCTGAAAACTTTTTATACAGATTCAGATTTTAATTTGAGGGGTGACGAAGAATATAACTCAAGAAATATAAGTAAATATGTAGACCATTGATAAAATGATTTGTAAAGGGATTTTCATATGAATCATAAGACACGAATAGAAATTGGGGTCGTTTTCACCAAACTATGACTTCTCCTTCATTCCTAAGTAATTCCCTTCTCTTAAAAAATTTCTTCCCAGTGATACATATCGACTATGCTAAGTATACATTTGCTACGTAAGATTCTATCGAAAATTCAATCAAAATTAATATTTTATACTCTTTTTAATATTTTACTCAACCCTCGATGAATTTCATCAAATTTTACTGCTGAATAAATTGTTTTTTTTACGGAAATTATCAGAATTTCTTTTTTTGTATGAACAAAATACGATAGTGATGAGCAAAGAAATATAAACAATGAGCACCCGCTGTTAAACTGCTCGATAGATATTTTAGTTGGTAATAATAATAAATATTGTGGAAAAAGTATAACATTTTGAGTTTCTATCCCTTAAATGTGGAATAAATTAAATATCCCAGGTCGTTGACAAAAGAAAACTTATTTAAGTAAAATATAAATTTTCAAATTCAGTGTATTTCCATGAAATATCTTTATAAAGGAAGAAATTATTTTCAGGTTGATATGTAAGTGGAGATTTTAATGTCTGCATATTACTTTTTGACTATCTTATTATTATGATACTGTCACTGGAGTAGTAGTTTCCGAATCAAGCAATCGACTAACGAATCTGAAATAGATAGCGGAGGAAAGAAGTTACTGCAATGTGAAATATGATCATGACTTAGCTCTATTGAATTAAGTTCCCCATCATACGTTTCTTTTCACTTTGTACAGTACTACTGGTCTACTGTATCATTTAATGATGATTGATGCTTCGGTCAGTACCTGGGAACCTTCATTCAATCGTCTCTCACATCTGATAATCGTATAAATTTTCAGTGCTTCTGGCCACATGAAGCAATAAGAAGCCATAATTTATTAGCAAGCTTGTCCGTGGAAAGTGGCGTTCACATGTTGTTAAAAGTCTCTTACTTTCGCTTTGACGGTCATCGGGTCATGGTAGCCCTTTCCATCTATTACCGCGAAAAGTTTAGAGAGTACCTCAACTCTTTCATAATAAGGGTATTCCTAAGTATTGCCTCTAGACGGATGCCAGGGTCTTGGGTGGATGTAACTGTGTCTTGGTCATACCATTATAGGTCAAATGTTTAACTTTATGTTATTTATTACACCATAACCGGTTTCAGAATAACCTGTCCCCACGGGGATTTCCTCTGCCAAAGGATGAGTCTTCAGATACCCTTCATCATCTTCAATTTCAGCAACATCTATTCTTGAGATATTCATTTTTGGTACATTATTAATAAATCCGCACCGGATACTCATTCCGTTCTAGATGAAGCAAGTCTTTTGAATGATTTCATCGTATTCCGGCAAAATTTCCGGCTCTGGGCGATATGATTCAGAAAAAAGTCCAGGAAATGTAATGGAATTCTCAGAGAGGGTCAGAGATTGCAGAGTGTTGAAACACTAATATCGTCGAAGTTACATAAGCTTTTAATGAACTGGGGATTCCAGAAAGAAAGGAAGATTAGAATTTATTCTAACGAATTCTTAGCCTTTTTCTACTGTATTAGGCGGAGTTACTTTAAGTTATTTTTTTATATTTTCATTCTATTTTCTAATAGCGATTAGAGGAACTTAAACCGAATGCTAGTCAGAAGAGAAAATTATGTAAATTGGAGTCCATATAGGAAATTTTTCTATCAGCATTTAATGAGAAACCTTCCAGCAGAATCTTCGGTTGAAAATTTTCAATGCCATATGAAATCACAACACACGTAATAAAGATTATCTCTGACACACATGGTTCACTTTGTACAGTTTAATATCCTCTGAGGATATACAAGTAATTAATTTCAGTAGAACGTAAGAGTTGACAGTTATTAACTCTTTGTTCTCGCCAGTAAGGATATTCATTTTCGATACGTGGTAACAAACACTATGACGTATCATAAACCAAGAAAATAGTGAGGATTTAGGGAGTTCAGATGAATGTACATACGTATCTTTATGCTGGTGATTGTATTTTCCATAACACCTATGAACTTTTTGTTACAAGAATCTGATGAGAAATAAATTCGTATGAGCGACAAAAGTTATTTTAGTTGGGAAAGGCAGGAAACTACGAAGAATATTTTTTGTTCGAAACTATCAAATTTAGAAAATGAGTTTGAATAGGAATTCCAACAAATCCTCGTAGTACTCACGTAGAACTCTCACATATACCAAAATATACTTATATTCACGAGATAGAGCTAATACCACAAGCCCTGAAATACGAATAAAATCGGACAATATTTGACGTATTACTTTAAGACAATATCCATTAATGTAATGGTATGAAAAAGGAACAAGAAAAGAAACTGCTTTGACTGGAAAACAGCAAGAATTGACAAAGACTATGAGTGAAAAATAAAATAATATCCAATTAATATTTTAAGTCAGAGTGAGACTGTTATAAATGAGGTAAATATGTAGAATACGCTGAGATGGTATATCTTTAAGTTTGAAATTTTTCTGAAGAGACAGAGAGGTGTTAGGAAACTTAAAGAGGAAGCAGAGACTAATTTTTTTATAGATGTAACTACAATATATACTACCTTTATAAAATATAATGTATTATTTTTCAAGGAAAAATTTTCATGCATCAGCTTTATGAGGAGTAGAAAAATTTAGGGTAAATAATTCGGATGTATGATAACTAATCATTTATAAAAGCATGCTTTAAAGTGGACCTTTGTTTTCATCGGGTCTATCAAAAGTACACTTTCACCATCGTTGGTTACTTGGAATCTCCCCATCTAAAAAGGTTCGTTTTCCTCCCAATGCCGTATTTTCCTGATAGTGCGTCATCGTTGAACCCAATTCTCCCTATATATCTGCACAATTCCGCTTAAGGAAGGCCAAACCGTTCCTCTCCACCATCGATGGATCCCAAAGATAAGATGAAATCTGAGGAAGCCTCTTCCTTCTTCATCTCTTCCTTTTAGTACTCTCGCTACTTTTAGCTTTCCTCCATGTCCTCCGACGCGGTCAGATTCGACCAGAAGGCAGTGACCTACTTCCGCGCCTCAAACCCGCCTTTTTGTATTTCCTCTCAATCGCAGCGATTACTAGAGCCCGCGGCAGATTCAAAAGCGGATTTGGAATGCGCTCTCAGTGGCATTTCGTGCAGACTTTCCGCATTTCAAAGTTTTGGCTTAATTTCTGCTTCCCCTTTAGAGATATGCTAATGTAGTATGGTCAAGGATAACTCGTTAAAATCGCTTACCTTAGGGTATGAATGTTTTTTGGTCTTTGAAAGGGGTGGCACTGATTTATCGATGTAACGGTAAATGAATTTAGTGCATGAAGTTTGCGCAAGTTGTGAGCATTGTTTCCTTTGAATTTTTTATTTAGTTACCTGCATTAATTGCGCGTTTTAATTGCGAGTTTCGAAGCCTCTTATTCGGTCGCGATAATTTTTAAAATCTCTGTCATCGCGGAATAATTGTACGGCATTAATTTCGATTCAGTCCTAAGATTGATCTGATAAATAGTTGAAAATGGAACTTGGTTGTTACTGAATATAGTAAGAGAACCAAGAATTCTCCAATCGCTATATGACGGTGACCGTCGGTGATTTTTAGAAACTACCAATACGCATTTCGGAGACTATGCTTCCATCATCGAGGGGGGTTAAAGGCTTAAAGTTAATTCTCATTGAGCATTTAATCCCCGTTTCTGGAAATCGGTAGCCGCACCTGGCGATAATCCTTTCTGAGGAATTTCCCGACGGTTACCGGCATACGGCGATTGGAGAATTCTTGGTTTTCTTATGATAAATAGTTATTATCTTCATGTTCATTCATTTTCTCATATTCGACCGTATCGGTCTCTCTATTCCTTTCCGTTCGCTCACATTCCTATCATTTACTACATTTGCTATGCACCTTTCTTAGATCCTTATCTTTATTATATAAGCATTGCGGCATTTATGGAATAAATCACACTTTACATATACTCCGAGTAACGATTTTTTTCCGATCGGTGGAGCGAAAAGGAAAGGTGCTTAAATGATTAAGAGGAAGGTAACGATAGCCGAAAATTCTCGTGGTGCGAGTTTGGAAACTTAACCTAAATTTGCGTACGGGTCATCGAAAGGGAAAAGGATCGCAAAATAGATGGAGAATTTCGTTGTGCGTTTAATGTCGGCGAGGAAAATGAGCGCGTTGGTTCGGGCGAAAGCGAGGGCGGTCGGAATGAGTCATTAAAACCAGAAGTTTCGGCGACGCTACAGCTGAGTTGCTGTTTCAGCTATTCGTTTGCTGCGTATACAGTGGGGAAGATTCTCCAGACACGATACAGGGTGACCTCGCTCTACACCAAAAATGCTGAATTTTCGAAATGGATTCAGAAACGCGCGTAGATGAAATACATTCAGCATCTCGCTTTAAGTTATACACGAATGTATGAGTAGAAGAATACTTGCAGTACTTCCGTTTATATCTAAATCTTACAAAAAATATGTGGCATGAAGTAAAGTTTTCATATATTTTACAGTTTGGGATTATCCTATTTTCTCAATCTTAGTAATCGAAGAATTTTCCAAGCAAAATTATTTTCCGTGGAAAATTAAGTTTTATATCTGTCTTTCATATTTTTTTTGCGATTATGTCAAGCTTCAATAATAATCGCGTTGACTCTGTTTTGTTGAGTGGAGATTTGTAAATATAGTCGTAAGTTCTTCTCCTTGATCTAGTTTTCAAGATACATTACCATTGGATTGTGTTATAAAGGCAAATTTTGCATCGATATGTTGTAACAGTGTTTACGATAATTCATATACTATCAGCATCCTTCACTGCAAGAATCATTTTCCAATAATTTCAATCAGCAAAAAGTTCTCGACGGTGTAATTCTATCGAATCGATCTAAATATCTAGTCATGACATTCATAAGTAAATTATCAGCAATGTATCACAAGGCTGTAGTTTGAAAGGATCTTATTCCATAAATCTAGAGCGAATCGGAAAAGAGAGCAATGATAAATAGGGGAAAGAGAAATAATAGCTAACAAGTTACAAAAACGGTCTAAACAATACTAATTCAGGTGTCGATTCGTGGTTTACAGTAAAAAAGATGGATATAGATTGTCAAATTAGAAGGCATTTGTAATGCATTAATACTAAACACGAAACTAAAATGGTAAAAATAAAAAATATATCAGCAGTTGTTCGGCTATAGTATTGTTGAAAAATCATCTACCGTATCGCCATTCTCATTAAAAATTATTCTTAATTGGAGATGACGTGTTTCGAGGTTGAGATTGAGTAAACAGCCATGAAATATTTCATGACTACATAAAGTCAAACTGATAACTTTAGGGTCATGGAGAAAAGTTAATGCGCAGAGAGTGAAAACAATGAATAAAGGCATGTAGTATCTTTAACAAGGCTCTCTTTGTATCGCACCCTTTCTATTGTTTCTCGATCGTCATTAAATTATTTTCTTCAATTGCTGTATGTACAGACACGTATCCTTGTCATTTGTATCTCAACTTGGAGGTTTCCGGTAATCTTTCCCGTAATTGCTAATAATGCTTTTCACTTCTTTGCTCTTATATTTCGTGACTGTTTGTTAAAGTTTGACTGATTATGGAGTGAAGAATCGAAATCATGGCCGCAAATTATGTTTTATCCGGGTTGTATTTAAACAATCCCTCAAATATTTTGTATGAAATGATTTTGAAGGTGTTACTCGAAGGGCAACCTATTCATATACGAACCTGTAGAATTTTTGCTTCTCTATGTATCTACCTTGATAAATATTAAATACCCAAAATCTTAGATATAAATTTTTAAAGAAATATAACTATCTCATTCCCTGTATATTAAGATTAAGATATGAGATAGAAGTATATCAGAGTATGTACTTACATCTTATTTGATAGTTTCAGGCTCAAGAAATTTTTCGTTGACTCGAGTCATGTTTTAAATTAGAGCTATAACTTTGGTTCAGTGTAATATATTAGGAAAGTTTAAATTTCGTTGTCGGGGATATCACCAAATATTCGGTGATTGATTAATATATTTAAAATAAATTATTATTCTATGTATATGAAATTTTCGCAACTGCCATTCGTTTTGCTCAGAGAGTCATCATTCCAGGATATTTTGTCTGAAATGTGCTTAAAGTTATTTATTGCAGCGTTGATTAAATTGGCATGAATCTTTTTTAAACTCTATTACATTTCGTATAAAAGGAGTTTTTGCATTATTGAAAACCTGTTAGGCCATCGGTGGAGCAGTAAGAGAGGAAGACGAAAAGATCCAAACCACCTCATATAATAAACTCGTGGTTCCACTTTATTTGTCAAGTGTCGCATACAAACACGTTCGAAACGACCTTGCCGTCGTGGTCCTTGGGAATGTCTTGGTCGGCAGGATGGTTACAGCGTCTTAGCGATCTACTCTGCTGAGATTTTTTAAGCCTTTGAAGTACGCACGCGTAAATAGGTGGCGGAATGAAGAAGCTATGACTCTCCTAGCGATTAAAGACCCGAAGGACAGGAAATCGTAGTCGTTCACGGATGAGAGAGAATGAAATCGACTCGTTTTCTTATCTGCGATACGATTGAGTAAACCGTCTCACGGCTGTTTATGCTTATCTAGATTTCCGCGTTTTGTTCTCCGAGGAGAACCGCGTGTGTGGGTTTTGATGAGTTTATCGTTTATGGGTTTATAGTTATAACTTGCTGCAATCGTTCGGAATCGATAATTTGATATAATGCACCAATGATATTGATTAATTAACGGCGCTTGTTGTACAGTTAAAAGAAAATTTTCATTAAATGTAAAATAATATTTCAATGAAGATTCCATTGGACGAATTTTCATGATTTTCACCTCATTAGGAGCGATATTTCTTTCCTTGCCTTCTGATCTGATATGTCTTAGCCTTAAATATAACCATCCATGGTCGTTAATTGGAAGGTCAAAGAAGAATGATTTTATATAGTAAATTTATGTTCGTTAAGAATACTTTTAGATATGTTAGCACAATAATTTAAAAAAAGTTGGCTGTCTGCTAAGATTAATTGAAAATTTGTATCTTGATTACGTCGGAGTTTGAGTGATCTAATTTTATGCTTACTTAAAATCCACCGAACTGCGAGTAATTTGTGGTAATCCATCCCAGGAAGAAAAAAGAGGAACTATTGAGAGCATACTATTGAACACACTAGTGTGCGCAATAGTGTGTAATTGGCATAGTTACATTAAAGACGGAATTAGTTTCCTTTGTGAAAAGTTGTTCCTCTTTTTTCTTCCTTATGCTTACTTGTCGAAAATCATTTTTCAATGTATGCAACCATGCAAATATTTGCTTCATGGCTCTATTGAAAATAAATCAATTCGAAATGGGAATAGTTCCAATAATTTGACTCCGAATGTTCATAATAGAAAATGTGTTGTTGTTTCACACGGGTATACCTAGTTTTACCGAAGCTGACTTTACCGACAGTTTATTAATTCCACCTTTGATTGACATCTTGGTAGACCGAAAAATTTCTTTCACCATCTCCTGCGAGACATGGTTAATTCGCCAATGCAAACATGTATATGTCAAAAAATTGTAATCACGAATAAAGTAAAATGCAAACTTTTACTTTCCACAGGATTTATTAAAAAAACACGACCTTTGTTTCGACTCATGGTGTCATCATCAGGTAATGGTCGTTTTTTTAATAAATAGTTATTTTTAAAAAATAGTAAAAGTTTGCTTGTTACTTTATCCGAGATGGCATTCAGATTCCACGAAGTCACGGCCCAAGCAGTTGATTCCAAAGATTTTAATAATGGGTTATAAAGAAGCATTTTTTTCTTGTAATTTTAAAGCAGCAGATATAAAGAATGTCTTTCGTTCAGCTTTAATACAAAAAGGGTTTACATTTCACATATCATCACGCATTAAATGCTTCCCTCATTTCCATAGCACGGACATTTCCAACTTCCACAACATAAGGCAAAGCAGCGAACTTTAAAAACATCGTGAGTCTATCGGAATTTTAAGTTGAATATTCGAAGTTCTTTAAGAGTTGTCTCGATTTGCTTTCCCACGATTTTCACTGTTTGCCCGATGATTTCATGTGTCCAGGCCCTTATGGAGGCGTGCTGGACCAAAAGCGGAGCGGACGGGAAGTGGGAAGTAGGAAGTCCATCGCGAGGTCGTCGGAAGGCGTCCTTTAAGGGAGAATGTTAAGTGCAAGGGCGGAAGGGACTGAACCACTGAGAAAATCGTGAGGATTTCCTCGACGACCTCGGACACAAAGATCTCCGTTTGAGTTTTCTCGAAAAATCTTCCTCGAAACGGCAAAGTATGCAAATTTTGGCACTTTCTTTGGTTTCAATAGAAGGAGGGATTAGATATCCTTGAAAATAGGAGGCCTTTTAGCGTTGTGAAAATTCGGCCCATGCTTGTGTTGTTTGGATTAAGGATGCAGGCTGGAATACTTGCTGTGAATTCTTACTCGTGTCTTCACATTGATGATATGATATGTGTTTATTCAGAGAAGTTTACTAACTAAACTTAGTTCACTTCTAAGGAAGATTTTGTACTCTCACCACTGATTGCTTTCTAGCAAGAGGCATTATGAACTGAACTGGGGCTCTTGGATAGCCATGTGGGCAGCGCGTTCGACTCTGATGAAAGCGGTCCCGGGTTCGATACCCGGCAGGAGCCCACGTGCGAAATGACCTAAGCTGTCGAAGCACTTTTAACAATACTATTACCATTATGCTGTACTACTGAATGTATTTATTCATTGATTTTTGTTTCACATACAGCGAGATTGAGAATTTAAGGTGTAAGCAATAACAATAAACGAACACATGCGACCATTTCCTAACCAGAAAAATCCGGTTAGTAGGAATTTGAATCTGAGACCTCGGTGCTTTAATTTTAACATGTGTTTATTCAGAGAAGTTTACTAAATAATCTTAGTTAGTGTAGAAGTAGCATGTTACTCATAATAACTGTTTAAATGAAATACATGATCCACCACCACTAAGAGTGTATTTAATTTTAAACGGTTCTTATGACGTACAAAATGGCAATATGTAAATCAAGATTACATTTTAAGGAACAAGTTGCCATGGAAAGAGCGTTTATTTTGCGTCTGACTTGAAAACATGAGTTGGTGAACAGACCAGGAGAGGGGATGGACACGGAGGGAGGGGACCACCCTAAGGAGATTTTCCTCCTAACCTCGCTGGAATATTGATTAGGTCAACACCAGAAGATGAAAGTGTTACACGATGGTCGAGTGTAGGGTAATTTGGAGTTAAGAGCATGAAATGGCAGCGAAACTGGAAAGAGGTTCGAGCTTTAGAGAAACCTAAAATTAAGTGGCCTCCGGAAAGCTTCTGAGAGTTTGTAAAAATGGAATATAGCATAATCGTCTATTTCTAACAAAGACTGCTGGTGGAAAAAGGACTAGTATGCGAAGACTAAAGATGCAAGCGGTAATTTTCAATTTTTGTCCTATGGCGAAGAAAAGAGTGTAGATAATTAGTAAGAATGTATTTGCGTTGATTTAACTGTTGTAATTTTCACTGTTTTCTTAATTTGATTTTTCAGTGATATGAATGGAATTGGGAAAATTATTCACGGAGAAATGATAAACATATATCCATGTAGCTTACTGAGAAAAATTTTGTTTTATTTCTAAAATACTCATGGTCTATCTCAGATCTGCCAATCCATATAATGATGTTATGGGGATTATCAATGCAATTGTTTCTCTTAACAGTCATTGAGCTTAGTCTTCTTTTATTCGCATGCGCCATTCATAAAAATTACAGCTCAAATTTCCCGCAGTGACTGCTGAATCACCGCTGATTTTTTAGTTTTGATACTATTTTAAAGTTTCCAGTGCCTGTTAAACATGTTTTTGGATGTCTCTCGGAAATATATTTATTTATTTTCCTAATACCCCTCATATTCACTGGAGAATTACATTGGGAGATCTAAACAGAAACAATGGAGGAACAATCACAGCCTTTCCCTCACCAGAAAAATCCCATTAGCTAGAACTCGAACCCGATAAGTTAGGTTAGTTTATGAACGCTCTAGTTCATGCCAACCACTCTGCTACCGATGGTTCTGAGATTCGACTGAAAATACTCAGAATTATATTCCAGGTCGGGTACATGGGAAATTTAGTAGAAATTGAATACATTATGTTAAATTTGATAATCTTACGAGAATATAATACGTAAAATAAAGTAAACGGTGGTTAAATTTGCGATTACAGTTATAATTGGAGTAATGTTGCGTAAAAATTATGAATATAAACCATTCCATTTCTTTAATGACGCATTTCGGGTCAACTTTTTGATTTTTTTCTGAAACGCATCACGTTTATGTTGATTGACCGGTTTAAGATACGTATTCTCCGAAACAAGTACGAGATATATTTTTTTCTCTTCCGTGCGACATGTTTCAGCTTGAAAGGCTGGAATAACAACAAGTGATTTGATCTTGTAAAATTAGATGTTGAAATTTCTTTCCAAAATTTTTACCTCAATGGGTTGAGCATTGGAATAAACTTGTCGGCAAACCGGCTATTAAAAGAGGTGAAATTAACTACCTGAAAATTTCTTTTAGAATGTTTTCCCAACGTATGAGATTATTTGTCTTTGCACCTTTAAGGAAGGGTTCTGGTATTAGCATTTCATTGAAGGCGATGAAACTGAAAACGAATAACTGATGCAGTCTTTGTGTTTATTTGCATGAGGTGGATAATCCAACCGTGATAATGTTATTATAAATTATTCGAAATACTAGCAATATCTTAATCTTTCAAAAGAAAGATTTATTGCAGTCGAATATTCGTTAAAACCTTGTAAAAATATTTCTTGAGTTATTTGATTTTGATATTCGTAACATCTTGAATCTGCACGAGGTCAGATTGAGGAATGGCAATGGATTTCGGGCGATCCGGCGTTACCTTATCGGTGGACATCATTATAGAGCGATTTATCAACCAGCGAGTCCCTGAGATACATATGTTGGAGATTAAATTTAAGTATATCACTGGTTTTGAAGGTCGGGAACTTAAGCCGCCTGAACGTGGACTTAATAACTTCACGGACGAACGAGAAATGAATAGTTAAGATCAGTCTTGGTTATGTGAAGGAAACGTCTGGGCACTAATTGTTAAGGTTATTTGATTGTGGAAGAATTTCTTAAATGGAAGTTTATCCTTCGTAGAGGACCTACTACTACTACCAAGCGTACTGGAACGAATCGAAATAAAAAATGACCAATCGAAGGTTGAATGTACGCGTTTACGTTCTTACCATCGGAATTTCATTACGGGAATCGTTAAATTTTGTAAAGCTTACATAACGTTGAGAAAGGTGAGGTATCCGAGTTTATTTATTTTCTGTTCAACTTTCGTTCGACTTTTACGAGTTAACCTTAAAGTATTCATTACCAAAGCCGCAAGGGTCGTGTGGGTCCGGCGTACAAGTCTCCTCACTCGCAATTTTATTTGCGGACAACATTCCTGAGAATTCTGCAGAAGCCTTTAAATGCGAATTTCCGCGTTTTTTGTTGTTAACTTAAAATTAAGGACATCGATGTGGGAATATTTTTCCAGACAACTCTGAGGTGACCCAATTACTAACGGCAATCGAGGTCATGTTGCAGAATCGCCAGTTGCAGGGCGTTAATTGAGTGAAGGCGTGCCCAGTGACAGTGACGACTGGACAGCTGATATCCAAATGCTTGGCAGTTACCTTTTAGGAATTCGAATTGTTAAGACTGCATTTATCCAATATGAAAGTGAGTAATTGAGATGTCATTCTTAATGGTGATATATGGAGGAAATCGTCCATGTTTATTTATTGGTATTTATAGCGCTAATTGCGATCTCAATTGAGTAATAGGAGTAAGATTTTTTTCAAATAGTAAAACCACAGATAATGCTTATTTTCTATGGCCAAAAATAATAGTTTCCGTAACCAAGAATGAATTCAAAGTTTGAATAAGTTAGATAAGGTTAGAGATCATCCTGCCATAAAATTTGAAAGATTTACAAGGGGGTGTAAAATAAGTGAAAGTGAGGTTAAGAAAAACTCTTAGCATAATTCATCTACATATTAAACCAGATGCGCTAATAAAAACATGAATCAAATTTTCGCGGCTAAAACTAATATGAGCTGAAAATAATGTCCAGTCAGAGGTATGATGCATACGTTTGCATGTGATTAACGGTTTTGATTTCTCCTTTAATCGCAGAATGATTGGCTGAGTTATTAGCAAATCAGATACTATGATATGAAGAATGCTAGTTTTATAAGGTTTTTTTAGCGTAAATATTTACATTCGTTATCGCATCGCCGAGTTATACATAGCTCCGATACAGCTCATTTAATATTAATTAAAATAATTGAAAATTATATAATGTATATATTTATAATTAACAGCAGTTCCGTACTAATTTGAAAATATGCGACCTTGGGCCATGCATTTTATGCATGTTAAAAACTCACTAAATTTCTTTTCCGAGTATATGAAGTCCCTTGTATGTTCTTAATCAATGAGGGGAAAATTTTCTAACTCTGGCATCATCATTACCGTAAATAAACTTCTTGATTGTTTTTACAAGGTCTTCCTTAAGGCGTTGGATATCCTAAAAATATTACGCTTGATAATTTTAAAGGAATAGTTGGAGACTACTCTAACTATATATAATAGTTGGAGACTACTATAACTTTGATTGTTCATTTATAGCTTAAAATTCGAAAATCAACTCCTTAAGTGCTGATAATCGTTTCCACAGTATTGATGTAATTTCTACAATCTTTTTCATTGAAAAAATAATTTATCAATTCATACATCCATCAACACATCTGCAATTCGTATGTTGTGGGGAAAATTTTTTTGAGTGGTTAGTTTAAGTGGTTGATATTTCGCAGTTTTTCACATTCCGTTGTGCTCTACCTACACTTGGCTATCTGACCTTCAGGTCCCGTTTCGGTAGGGTAATCACCATCCTATTATAATTCGAAGTGTTTGAATTCAGCATCTTGAGAAATCCTACCCCAAAGCGATATTCTAATTCGTCGATGGGCATCGCACTGGAAGGGAACGAAACCTTCGATTAATCGCTCTGAGTTTCGAATACCTCCGAAATGAGAGTGAGGCTGACCGACTTTGATTCCATCCTGAAAGACCTGTCTGGGTCGCTGTTTGATGGTCACCGGAATATTATGGGAGGACCTATTACACGGGCAGGTCTTCACGCTCTCTTTCTCGACTCTGAGGGCGTGGGAGAACGTGGGGGGCAACTCTTAAGGTCATCTATTTGGCAACTGGACTTGGAATCGGCTGTTTTGTAACATGCGTCGGACCCAAACAACTGGCCATTTCGAATGGGAGACGCGTCCGACTATGCGTCATAGCGCGGGGAAAAGTAATGTTGTGAGCGTGGCCTTGGCATAACTAAAGATTTCGGAGGGGTGCTACGTTGTCGGCGCGTTTTTCATATCGCCCTCATTCTTAACGGACATCTTCCTTTCTTTCGATACACTTCAATCTTTTTTTCGGATGACTTGAAGGAGAATTACTTGGAGCCATAACTCACCAGGGGTCTTCGAATTATGGAATGGAATTAGTTCCGCGTCACTGTCCGCGTTGTGATTGACGATAAAATTGAGGCTATTGTCTTGAGATGTGGTTCGAATTTTTACAGTGACATATATATTCGTAATTATTACGTTATGAATGGAGTGGAGGAGTGGTTCTTTCGGATGCTGTATGGTTGAGCCGTAGCAAGCAGGCCTCAAGCACTATGAAAGTGATTTCATCCGTAATTTTCAGACTGGATATAGGATTTATCAGCTACGATCTGTAGATCTCTACCATTCCATTTCTAGTTATATTAGAGCTCTAGTTTAGATTCGAATCCGTTAAGACCGATCCGTAGTTTTCGAACCTGCTTTATTAGTTCTTCATGGATACAGAAATGCACTCCTTGGCTGTTACTAACTATATCGTGTATGGATCTTTCCTCTGTTTACCTATTATGGAAGGGACGCTTATGAATGATTAAGTAAGAGTTAATGCATACTATTTTTCTCGTATATTTTTTCAGTCGATATAAACTCTGATCTTAGTTCCTTTCGAAAGGAAATTAGTGATTGACTGGTACTTATTAATTTTAAAGTTAAATTCACACGTTTAATTATTCACGGTGAAAATATTCACGTTACTTTAAGGGAAAATATAACTGGACCTAAAATTATTAATGCGGTTGCATCTTACTTTGGTAAGATCCTAAGGATTACATTCATGAAATATAAACAGCTATTCATTATTAAATTAACGGAAAACATAAGAGAAGTCGTGTTTGTATCCTGATGCATATAGTGATGGAAAAGTATAGAAAGAATCCACTGGAGAAATGCTTGGTGGTTTGCAATTGTAATATAATTTTTATTATAAATCACACATGAGTTTCATGTTCTAGGTATGGTGTATATTAAACGAAGAATTTTTCTGCATTTGTATCGTATTTGTATGACGGTAAATCATAGTAACAGTTTTAATAGTTGGAATATAAATATTCAATCAAGCGATTTCGGCATCCCGTAAGACTATTCTTAGTATGGAAGTAAATAATGATAAACTGACAACAGAAAATTAACCTAATTATCTGTGTTTTATTATCTCTGTGTCTTTGCCTCTTTATTTTATTACCTAATATTGGAGCATTCATTTTTTGGAATTACATGAGCAAGCCTTATCCTGTTTCTCATTAGCATCATGCTTAATACGACTTTCTGAACTATTCTACGAACTTTTACATCTAAATTGAGTCAGATAGACGTCATACCTCTATATACTACGTCATATCTTATATTGCGTATATTATCTTATTACGAGAGGCGAGTGTTTTATCCATGCCTTATTGTGATGCCTCAACCCATGCCTAAACTCACAGCCTCATCATATCGTTGGAATAATAGGATTGCTGATAGAGTGAAGATCCGCCCACAGCGTTTAGAACGGTAGTGTTTCTCAATGAGAATGCGTGCTGCCGCTATGGTGCCAAAATCCCATTAGCTCAGCGTTTACCATACAGCGCTGGGTCAAGGGGAAACCGTAATCCATTGAGCTGCAGACCAGACGTGAGTGGTGTGATGTCATAACGGGCATCAGGAAATAAATCTTAGTGCACCTGTTCGTTGGCAGTCAGCCTAAATTTTACATGATGATCACTGAAAATAATGTAGATGACTGAAGAGTGATGTATTCTCCTTCCCGTAGAGGAGTGACGGACTAATACTCTGGGAATTATAAATTTAAATTCGATGTTTTCGAACGTTACTTTGAAGAATTTAGAGACAAACCAAAAATATGAAACTTAGTTCCTTCCGGAAACAGTTTTATTTGTTTACCCCGTTTTCTTTTATGGAAAAATCTTCTGGATCACTACTTTGGAGAGAAACGTCTTATTGTTCAGGTCAGAGATATCTTAGTTACTGAAGGTATTCCAGATGGAACAAATTTGTTGAAACATCGCTCAAAGTCAAGATTCCCAAAAAGACATATTTCCAATATTGCCCAGTTAAATATATGTTTACGATGATAATGAGTAATTAAAAAAGTAATAATTTTCGTGATATACAGTAAGTCATGGTTTCCATAAGATTATTCATTTCTGAATTGCCGTATCCCTTGACGTACAATAAGTAAATTTTACTAACATTTAGAATTCAGATAAATTTATGATTGAATTGAAAGTATATCTTTATTTTTCTAACGTACTTTTTTCTATATATTCTCAATCAAATCGATAATAATATATTCATTTCATAAATCTGTAAATTGGATTTATAACATTTGGATATAAACTAGTCTAAAGTATTAGTATTATAAACCATTAACATTATCATTATGTTACATAAGAAAGTTTATATTGCTCTGATTTTCTATTCCTTTTTAAATTCATGATTCTCCTCAAGTTAAGCTTCGTGTGATACTATGGTAAGCGAGTATTTCCCAGCAATTGCATGAATACTGAAAGTTTGATTTGTTAGAAAAATCCGCGATAACACAAGACGACTCGTAAGTTCATTTTCACACTCTTTTAGCTTCATTTACTTTACAGAAATTTCCAAACACTATCCGCATGTTTTTCGTCACTAGCGCAGTAAATGCGTAAGAAGAAAATAAACTCGTGATCATTTATTAATCGGCATATCTGCTATGTTTACGTCCGTTTTCTTTCCCATCCTCGTTTGTTTGCGTTTCCTTCATTCCTGCCTAATAATTTGAAAAAACATTCATTTGGGAGTGTTTAACGCTATAATTGGCGCTTTCCTTTATCGTTGTCTCTCTTTCGGAAAATTCTCTTCTGCAGAAGAGTGTGGATTGCCAGACGTTTTTAATTATTTCCACTCTCGACTGACAACTTTGCTAAGGCAATTCATCAATGGGATCGTCTTTCAATTTTTAGTACTTACAGACCCACCATTAGCATATTGATAGCTATCCGTAGGTCCATAAGAGCTTCTTTTACAAAGCTGTCCATTTGTAAAGAAATCCTCATCTTTGAACCATTTTATTTCCTTTTATTTTCATGAAATTTTTTCCTGGTGCTTCGACAGATTTTAAGGTGAAAAAAATTAAGTGGTGATTATGATGATTGAAAGTTTTTGATTCCGCTTTAAAAATTTCCTCAAAATATCTAACTTCGATCAGAAAATATCTGCTTCAGTCCATTAAGACGAATTCCATAATTGAATGAATGACTCCCTAAAATACAGAAAAATTGAACTCAGAGCATTCATTTCAATGTTCTAAAAATTTATTTCTGTATTTTTCTCTCATACGTATTTCTAAATCCTCAGTGATTGAAAAATTGATTGATCATAGAACTAGAGCGCATGCAACGTAGAGCGGCCCGTTTCGTCAAGGGAGACTACAAGTTCGACAGCAGTGTGTCAGAGATGATTAAAACCCTCGGCTGGGAATCCCTCGAGGACAGAAGAAATGAGTATAGGCATAAACTTTTCGAGAAATTTTTGAGTAGCGATTTACATGAGGAAATAAGCGACTTCGTGATTCCCGTACTCAGTGAGCGTAGTTTTCGAGACCAGACGTCAAAAAGATTCCGCGAAATTATAGCGAGAACAGATAGCTATTTCTGGTCTCTTTTTCCAGATAGTATTAGGTACGCAAACCAGATGGTTGGTTAGGGAGTTCGGTGTATTCACACCCCCTGCCATACGCCTTACGGCGGTTAGCGGGGTATTAATGTAAATGTAAATGTAAATAACCGTAAACTTGAAATATCTCCTTAGAACTATATATAGTTTGGTACATCTTATTCATGGTGCTATATACGGATTTAAGAAACGGAAGTCTTTTTAGCTACAGATCAAACAATCTTATGCAATTTCTTGTGAGCCTCTTTAGGGCCAGGATTTTTTTTATACGTGAATTTTATATGAAGTGAACGATGAAGTTATGTCTCAGTCTTATAACCAGTCTCTTGAAGGTCCAGGAATACACTATCGAAAAAGTGTGAACTATAGCTTTAAAAGTTTGTTGCATTATTCAGCACCACACCTCTCTCTGGCAAACTGAAAGAAAATCAGCTATTTACGTTTTTGCTCGTAAAGCTCTCGAGAATAAGCCGTTCTTTCTTTCGCTTAATATTGAGCAAGTTACTGCAAATTAGTTAGATTAGTTAGATTTCACAGAGTTGCTTTCTGTTTCTTTTCAAGGTCAAGTTATTTCTGGACTGAAAGATAGTCATTATTACATGAATATTATCCGATAGCTTTAATTCATACACTTCACACTGAACAGATAATTTTAGTGGCTCATACGACTGACACCTCATTTGAACGAATTTGATCGACCGGCATCTAGGCTTAACAAGTTAATTCTTAATAGGTAAATAGGTTTATTGGATTAGTATTATGTTTGGTTCTTAACTAAGTTGATTGATAGTTAATACGCCATCGCAAACACCTATATGACAAAATATAATTGTAACTTTTTATAGACAGCAAGTTTTTCTTGGTGTAAAACACAAATAATCTATGCGCAGATTTAATTTTATGTATGAAAAATTATCATATAATATATTATATTACATATATTATATATTATATCATATAATATAATATATTATTATATATCTAAAATTATTTTATTAGCATGAGTTGCTAATAAAATTTTTTTAATTTAAGTGATTCATTTAAGATTTAAGATTTCATTTTAAATTGATTATTACACATATTGTTACATGTTGAACTCTTATTTCTATACAAATATAAGAAATATATGAAGATATATTGGCAAATAGTACGATAGTATTACTTTTTGAATGGTTACAAATCTATGAAATAATTTTAGATAATCTATGTCACTTCCGTAAAATCTGTATGCGCGAATCAGAGGTAACAGCACAACGAAGCGAAGATCTTAGAAGCTAATTTGCTCTAATAGGTTAAAAATTAAAAAAGATTCATTACCAACCAACGCTAATAGATAAGCCGGAGCAACGTCACACACGCTCCTCAAGGTTCGTCTGAAGTTTTTTTTTCTATTCCTGAGGTTCTTTTGTTCCAGGGTCTCTCACTCTGTATTTTCTATCGTATTGTATCGATGACTGTAAACTACGAACTTCCCGAATAGTAACTTGCGGAAACCATCGACGTGAGCTCTCTTTAAATTCTAATCGCTTATGGTAGAAATATTTACTATTTAGCGTTCAATTAGCGAGAAGCTTTTCAGGGTCGGAACGAGATAAGACTCTGCTACCAAAGCTTTTTCACTCATTATTTATTGCCGTTATTCAATAGGAAGTCATGAGACTGTATTATGGAGGGTTGTTACATGTTTTAAATACGGTAATGAAATAATAATGGGTAATGAAATTCTTGGGTGAATGCTTAAAAAATACACCGTAAGCAATTAGCGAAGCAAAAAATACAGAAAGGACGAAACGGGCGGAAGTATTGATCTTTATCTTGAGGAAGATAATAAAAAATATTATTTGTAAATTAATTGTTTTCCACGTTCCATCTTTGGAAACGTATATCGAAAGTGACCACATTCTCCCAGATAGATTTTTTTCTCCTGCATGCCGAGAGGAATATAGTACGACGCGGAATATCCTTGATTTTTTTATATTTGAAATCTTAACAGCGGATGTAAAAAAATTTTTTGATATTCAGTAAAAAAATGTACAATAAATCTGAATTCACTTTCTATAATGATAAAACTATATACAATAAGTCTTCATTCACCCTAAATTCTATGGTATCTATTATGTTTGTGTGATTTCGTACGAAAAATGTAAACATATCTTTTAATGTGTTGCGAAATTTGTATTAGCTTATATAAAATGTAGTGAGCAATGTTTTTTGAGTACAGCTTGGAAATAGCCTTTCTGGAAGGAGAAGAAATTGTTTTAAAATCTAGCGTAATAGGCCTTTGAGTCCCTTGAAATACATGAAATATTGATGGGATATAATTTAATATCGGTTATCTTATAATTGGACGACCGGCTTCATTTATTATCTCGGATTAAGCGAAAGAATTAAATTAGTTTAAGAATAAGATTAGGGAGTCACAATATTAATTGTATACAGGCATTGTTTCAAATGTATTGAAATCCCATAAGGTATGAATTATTGCAATGAAGATGACTCTATAGAAGTTTTTTTCACGATAATACCATTTTCATATTGATTTGGTAAGAGCTTCTAAGAATGAATAAAAAAATAGCATGAAATAATTTTTTTCTTAATATTCTCATGAATAAAACTTCACACAATAAGATGAATGTGGGTCACTGTTTTAGTTTGAATATTATTGTTTTATTATTAAGTAGTGAATTTTATAAGGAAATGTGTATGTGAAAAACCTACTAAGAAGAATTCTCTATTTACGAGAAAAAGTCTCGTTCAAATAAATTGGAATTTATCAACTAGCAAAATATGGCAGAGGCTCGATCTCATTTAATAATCGAACCCAAAAGTTCATCGCACAATTGCTCCAAAAGGTTTAGAATTAAGTGAAGATTGATAGCAATAACCATGTGTTCAGCTATGGAAATGGACTTAAATCCTCTCATAATTTTTATTTCACATTCATAGACTCAAATCTATCATAAATAATAGAATCTGAAACGAGAGTACTGGAGCTAGCGAGCGTTTGCAAATATAATGATGAGGTCCTCCCTAGTATGTAATATATCGTAAGGAGTTAAATATAATAGGAAACAATTTAATCTCTACCTCGTATGATTAAGAAAATATGTAATGCAATGCGGCATAATTCAATTCTTTCCCTTCTCTGCTATGATTTTCAGTTTTCGACATGCGAAATTGAGCGAAAAACTATCGAAGGAGATAAAATGAGAGAAAACGATCTCCTACCGGTCCATCTCCAAGAATTCGAAGAAGCTTTCTCAAGGCCAAGGAAAACTTAGTGAGTAAATTTTGACCATTCTGCTCGTTGAACTGCGCATTTTTTTACTGAACTGAAATGTCCTTTGATCGCTAACAGAGGATGATACCGTATCGGATTCAAGAAAATAGAGAAGAAGAATGATAAAGATGTCTAAATAAGACCTTATTTAAAGAATTTTTCCAACTAGTATCACACGAGACATTTGATGAAATGGAGGCATTCAGAGTCGTTTGAATCTCAACATATGACATCTTTTGAACATCTCACGTCAGAGATGGACGAGATAGCAGGGCGCCTCTCTTGCATAAGACTGTTCACAAAGATGATACACGCTAAGAGTGAAAGAGAGCAAATATAAGTATAATTATTTGCCAATATACTTATTCAATAACAATATCGAATTTTGGGAAATTAACGAGAAATAAAAACTTCGCAAACTGCTATAGTTTGGATACTTTCTTGTTGGATTTTACCCGTTAACTCCTAGCCTGATAATGTTCACAGCGGATGTATCTAAGGTGTATTATAAAAAATTTCTTATTATATTATTTCATGACTTAAATGGTCGCTATTTTAGATGAATTCTTTGACAAGAACCTTAAACAATATGTTTTTATCGAGTTGCTGAATTCTAGATTCAATGAAAATATTCTAATTTTATAAAAAATTCTTATTTACATTATTTTGTCGGTTAAACGGTCGCTATTTGAATTTTTTAACGAGAGCATAAAGTATATATTTTATCTATGTGCTGAATTCTATAGTTTGAATGAGAATATCATTTTAATTTGTGCTTCCACACCATCACGGAGATAAATTTCACCAAATAACAATTAACTGTGTAACGAAAAGATGACTTACGATCACGCATGCCTACGACCGATTCCAACCGGGATCCGAGCCCCCGATCGGCATTCAAACCCACAAAATCACCGCGATAATTCATCTCGGTAACAGATCTTTCAGAGAGCCTGCCTGCCTCGCGATTCCAACACCTGAAAAACTCCACGATGTTTACGGCGACGGCTTTCATGCGCCGAAACCTTCGCTAACCACTTCCTTCAACAACTTCCTCCGACCCAAAACCGTGAGATATCAACTCATCTTTTTCCATCTCTTCGAAATCCGCATAGTGAAATCACTCACCGGACAACACACAACGATAATCCGGTAGCGGCCGCTTTCAGATCCTTCCGAATTCGCTCCCTCAGTGTCGACGGGTCCCTTTTCTCTGTATATCTCGCGGGGGCGAGCACCAGAGAAACGAGTGCCGGTAATTCTCGCGGACACTGGCGATCCGTAGGCCTCGGAAAGGCGAAGCGATCGGCCGGACAAACACGACGGCCGCTGGGTCTTCCACGGAGTGTTCTTCCCGGTCGCGGTACGCGGTTTTTAAAAGGTGTCGAGGTGGGAGAGGATGGAGGGGGTTCCGCGACCCTGTCCCTTTGCCACGGTCAACTCCATCGCCCATCCCACACTTCCCTGTTCCCCCGCTCTCACGATCCATTGATGGAGAAGGGAGTGGATTTATTTTTTCGTATCACCCGGTCTATTTTTTTACGATAAGTCTACCGGTGGACCCATATGGGGGAATGGTCAAGGTTGTGCTTTGTTACGCCTAGGTGAGGGGTTGGATTGGCGAGATTGATTTGATTTGGAGAGAATGAAGATGCTTTTCTAGCGCTTTTTGTTCGTGGTGTCCTTGAAAAGGTTTATTCGCGGATTGGAATTAGAGAGCTCAAGTTTTGTTAATGGAGGCGGGCAGATTTTTTTCTATCGAAAGAAACAATGGAATGATAAAATAATAAGTCGATTTAATCTTCCCAGAATGAAATTATAATTATTTTTTCTTTCACTGGAGAAAAAATACTTCGTAGATATATGACAATGGATAATTAACTGCTTGTTTTACTACGGAGTAGTATCTTCAGGTGACCGTAAGTAATTGAACACGGAATGTCATTGACGGAGTTGCGTTATTTATCTTGATTCAGAATCCGACTATCCACGAGAAAATGTAAAAGGTATTTTATTATTTATCTTACGTCACTCCACTCTTTCAGCCCTTCGCATTTTGATAGCATCCAATTTCATTCGATATAATTTAAGAGCATTATCTTTTGATTATTTTGTATGATTAAGGGAAAAGTGGATTCAAATCTAATGCTTAAAGTGAGGAGGAGGTGAATTGGGGTATATTCATTCTCCAGAAATGTTATCATTAGTATTGAATTGCCAAAGATGGACCATAATTCTCTCAAGATTTTATTTTAGAAATTAAAGACGAAATTATCGGTAGGAAATAAGGCATATAAGTGCTTATCCGTAGTAGATAAATAATTTCTTAGGTAGTGATTGAGGACCTATTTCGGCGATGAGATGTAAAGCATTAAGGAAATTTACAGTATCTGTTAGTGAAATTTGCCAATTTTATCTAATAAATATATATCACAATAACATTAAGGAACTCATGCGACCCATTACGACTAATCTCTGAAAGTATTTAAATTCCTTAATTAGCATTTTTTATTTATTTGTAATTTTCTGAGCTGTTTACGAATGTACATACTTTTTCGGATTCAATTTTTCTCGTAAATGGTATGAAAAAGCATGAAAATTGTTTTCCTTTCATTTTAAGAAAGCACTACAACTCTATATTATTTTTTCGTCGATATACACAAGACTATTAAGGAAAATTATTCTTCTAATACCACGAAGATTTCATATTCATTTATTTCCTTTAAATTACGCATGATATTTTTAAAGAGAAACTTCAAAACTGTTTATGGTTTGTTTACAATAACCTGGTGACTTGTTTATAGTAATCATTAAAACTGAAAATAAAGAATTAAAACAAGCGAGGATGAGGAAGTGGAAGATGAAAATTTGACTAAAATACTATGAAACATGGTTAAATACTAGGTTTACATTTCAATGTTTAGATAGAAATACAAATTTAAGGAGTGTCCTTTACACGGGTTTCGATGCGAATCTCGCAGCGTGTCTAAATAAGGGTAGTTGACAAGATTCTACGATAAAATAATTATTTTTTCGATCATTATTTTTAGCATGATGTTTCCAAGAATTGATTTTACGTCAAAATCTATTGATTTCTTTCATTACTCATACTGCCTGACTTACTTTACTGCTATCCTAAATCCGGTTTTACTGAGCCTAGTTATTAGTCCGCTTTGTGGGCATCGAAATTAAGTTTACGGTTTTATATCCTTTTCCGTACCTATGACAGGCAACCTACAAAGCGGGTTAGAAAAAACTAGGAATGGGAAAATGCTAGTTAACGGATGTACTGAGGTCATCTGTTGTAAGTGGATGTTTAGGTGTAATCGCTTCATGAGACAGCAAAATCTGGGTCAAAGCCGTAATAACACGGAAGTATCGAATGTAACGATGGAGATTTAATAGCATCTTTACGTCTGAGTGGAGAAATGAGCAAGCGAATATAATTATATGCTAGCGAATAAAAACAAACACTTCACATCTGAGAGAGGAATAGTCCAAGACCAGTATGTCAACGCCTCTTGACCTCCGTTGCCTTCACACCGCCTTATTAATCTCTGAGAGAATTGTAATAACTTCATAAAAATCTTGCCTTGGTGAGAGATACTCTTTGAGGAGTGAAGGATGTAAATCGTTTGCAGGATCTGTTATAAAATCAACATTTTCATAAAATTCCGGAAGAGTGAAGTTTGTACAATTCATAGATTAACTTAGAAAAAAAGAAACCACATAGTTCATAATGGAAGGATACTTTTATAAACTTAAAATAGTATAATTCTTATCCAAGAGGATTGTAGATGAATGCTAGTTGTTTGTACAGTTGTAGTTCCACAGACTAAGAATAATACCAAGACCTCCTTATACCTCTGCAATACTTGTAGAGAATTTTTACAGAATCATTTAATTAATTATTATTTATTTTGAAGAATAACTAATGGGAACTACTTTACGTGCTTGCATGAGTTGTTAGTTATTTTTTCTTGGGTGAAATTCGAAGTATATAATTTCAGTAAAAACTTCCATAACGATTCTTAACATACTTCAAATTTCCCTGTTAACAGAACATTATTATTAACTCACCTTTATCAAGCGTAGACTTCTTAGATACAGAGCAAATTAAAGTAATTAAAACCTTATGTAACACCCGGTGCGCTAACGGACGTAAAGGATTAAAGGAACGACTTAGAGGATTTTCATATATATTCATAGAGTACAATCAATTTAATTTCATAGAGATTTTTTCAGAATTTCATTTGAAGTGTTGAAAACACAGGAAAGGGAGAATTCAGCTATGATTAATACATAAATCAACCTATTTAGCTTTTACGACATAACTATTTTATATTCTCCTTTGTCTGCACTTGAGGCTCAGAAAAAACTAAGCTAAACAATTCATATGTAATGTCTGGATGCTGGATAAGTATATTAAGTTTTCAGTTCATCAGTATTTTTCTGCCAAATCATTGTAATCGAAATATCTCTCAAAGAGAATCAGGATAAATTACAATTCATGCCGATTAGTGATTTTAAGTCTTGAGCTCCTAAATGAATTTGTCGCTTGTAATTAAATTTCGATCTACCCTCTCACTGAATACCGCCAATGTTTTATTTTTGTTACAATTAAGGCAACTTTCAGATCGGTGACGTAAATCTGTATCGAGTGTCCTCGATTTCGTGATTTCTGCCCACTGAACTGGAACAGCGTAAGCTTACGTCTTTCTGACGAAAGGAAACAAAGGGAAAGGTAGATGACATATACTATTTTCGAATGATGAATGTTTATTTCCCCCTTATCCTTCGAGATAACTTGACCTATCCTTTATTGATAAGATTGCCGAAATCCTGAAGGTTGTCCTAGAACATTTATTCGGTACCTCAGAAGAAGGTAGAAAATATGCGGGTGTCGTAGACCTGTTGGTCCCACATTTTTGTCATTCTTTTATTCTTTCAAATTTTAGTTTTTTCCATTTCCATTCTTGTGTCTGTTTCAATAAGATCACAAGGAGGTTTCATTTAATAAGCTGGATTCGTTTATTTCCTCGATCGCTCTCGTTACATATTCATATTATTACCTTTAATTCATTATTGAAAGATCGTTTTTTTCTCTGATACGTTTCACGTCCATTACTTCTTCATTTCGAAAGTTCATTGCCATAAATATTTTTTTATGGTTTTAGATTACGATTCCATCGCAATTTAAATTTTAATTTTATAAGTCTCCTCTAGGAAAACACACACTTTCACGCGGAGAATTAAACGAAATGAATACATAAAAATTTATGAAATTGTGTACATTAATTTTACAAATCAGACGACTTTATTGGCTAGGAAGTGTCATCATAGATTTCACGCCAGGTCTAGTGAAATATTTGAAAACGTATGAAATACAAACAAGTTGATAACCACGCCTTTTTAGGAGACAAATTATGGAGAAATAATGAAATAAATGAACGGTTTTTGTGGAGTAAAGACCCGTGGTATAATGTAATCTCAAAAATAAAATTTTTACTGTTGGAATTCACCCCTAAAGAATACATATAAGAATTTGAAAAACCTGCGAAAATTATTTGTTAAGGAATCTATAATTAAGCCTTATAGAGAATTGTAAAAAATTATAAAAAATTTCAATATTTACAATAAATTCAACTTCCTTACTCTCCTTATTTTCTCCAAAGTAAATACTTTTTTCTATCTTTCCATAGATTCTTCTCTGAAATAGTTTAAAAATTTATATTGGAATAAGAAACATTTAGCGTTCTCTTTCTCAAATGATGAAAATCAGGTCTGATATTTTTTCAAAATTTAAAATTGATATGGAACATTTTGTTTATTCTCGTTCTACGTTTTGAATATAAACTTCAAATTAATAATAAATTTACAAGTCTTACGTAGTGCATACAAAATCCATCTTAAAGTTTATCAAAATGTATTATGATGGATAGAATTGGGTTTACCTCCATACATTCGATATGTTCTTAATGTTATGACAATTATTTTTATTTTGCGAATTCTAGCAAGTAAATTTTATCAAATTACTTATTTAGCATAAAGTCGGCTATTTTGTTGATAATAAATAACAATAGGCACAGTATCATATTTCATGGGAATTTGATATATTAACACTGTTTTCTCTTTTTAATTTAATTTATATTTTTAATTATTCTTAGACTATTGAGTCATTTTCCTTTTCGGCTGCGAAGCATCATAAGAAAAATTTCAAGGTTGACTGACCAGATTTACATAGGCATTTCATTTACTTCTCCGAAAGATCCACTTCCCTCTAACGAACTATCTCAACATCACAGGAATCATTCTCGCTAAATGAATATTATCGAGGTCGAAGTAATTAAAAAAATAATCTAAATTGAACAATGGCATTAAAATATACTACGAAGTTCTAATACATACGTATATTTAGTTTGCGTGACTCATCCTTCCTTGGATTCATCTATCACCCCGTGACAAGTATAAATTATTTGTCTCTTAATTAGGTAACAATAAGCACGTCAATAATAGCGACCCTGAAACGAATTTCGCCGGAATCATTCAGATCTTTGGCGTCGGTATCCTGTAGAGTATAATTGGTATATATGTATTGGCAACAGGGCAATCTAAGTTCCATTCAATTGTGATAGATGAAATAATCCACTCAGAATCATAGAGAACCCTTTTCCTCCAAGGACGACTAGCTAAGAATCCATTTCTTTGTTCCTCGAATCAACTGTCTCGGGCGTTAACACAGCATAGAAATAGCAGGTCCGGTTCCTTTGAGTATAAAAGCCGACCTGCCTTAACCCATTATGTTACCTATTGTAACGTGTTATCTAACGTTCCGATGATGAAGTGGATGAGATGTTTTTCTACGCGGTGAGAGGGAAAGAATCAAAAGCAAAAGCTTCTGCAAAAAATCTTAGACTCCAAATCGGCAAGAGCTGATGAAGTCATCAAACATTTATGACAATAATGAGCCAGCAATTCTCAGACCTTTTCTAGGAGCCTCCCGTCAAAGAGAGGGTGGGGTATTGTAAACTCAAAGAAGTCCGTTGTGTGTTACAAAAGCATTATAAGAACACTTCTTTCCTTTTGTGGTGTCGTTTTTTTCCTGTCTCTTATATTTTATACGAGTAAAAGTTGCTTGCATACTGCAAGCTATCCGTTGAATACAGTATCATACCAAAGACTGCCTCAGTTCAAATTTAAAACTTCGCGCCAAAGACCGCCTGGCGACGAACTAAGAACCCGATCGTGAGAGAAGACAGCAAAATAATATTAGATAAGTGCCATCCTTACTTGTTCCAAAGTTTCGATTCAATATCTTATCGGGAAGGTCCCACGCCTCTGTCACCATTCCGGGTCTTATCTTTCCAGCTTATCGGGAGGCATTTAAAAAGATTTCCGCAATGCATTTCTTATGGAAGAATTTTGCATCCACCTGGCGTCGAACTCACTGTCATTTGGCTACATTTTTTCCATGAGAAGCATAGAAGACTACCTCAACTTCAACCTCCGAAATTTTGGTTACTCTATCTTAACGATAAGTGCCTCAAAATAATTTTCAAAAATCCGCGCAATGCATTCTTATGGGAAAATTGCGATTTTTGGGAATTTCTGGCATCGAACCCATGATAGCTAGCGTCCAAGTCTGTATTATTCTGGCATCTAGAGTATAGGGCCAGTACGTCGAAAAAATCTGACGTCGATGGCGCTTGTAAAACATGGTCAGAATTCGTATCCCCTATAAATATATATATAGGTATATCCGGAGAGTTAGCTATATATAATAGATACCCTCATGCCCCCCCCCATACCCCATTTTATATACCGAAGCCTCATTATTGTGGTATCGTTGAAAGTGCTTCGAAAGTTGAGGTTATTTTGCACGTTTGGGCTCGTAGCGGGAATCGAACCCAGGACTGCTTTCACCGAAGGCGGACGCACGTATGTGGAATACTACATTTTAATACACGTCGGTACAATTAGAGATATTAAACCGTGTCCCATTCTCGTTCACTACAAAGGAAAGTTACAAATGAGATGAAAACGAAGATCGATGTTTCAATTTTCAATTGGTATAGCCTTTGCTAGTGCATCACATGTTTACAACATGTAAGTGATCTGTGTCCATCTATCTAGGATCGATCCTTACGATCAGTCATTATCAAGGATTATTTAATATTATATAAATAAGTACTTAACTACTGTAACTGCAACCTCTCTCTTCGTCCGTTGTTTTAATTAATTTCAATTGTTTATCGGTTCCTTCTGAAACATAGATTTATTGGACAATTACAGGAGAGACGTGATCAATAGACTATGGACGTGATGTATGGACTAACACGTATAACCATACCTCCTCTTGGATCAGTAGGATATCCGAACCCAGGAATTCGTCATTGGATGGCTATCAGTGATTTTGGCCAGCAAACTGTCGTCTGCCATTTGTTTGAGAAACAGATTTCAATAGGATTTCTTTAATAGAAGTCACTATAGATGAAGAAACTGAAACAATATTTTATCTATATAATAAGTATCTAGACAGCAGGAAGTACATATCTAGTCAGTATCAATTACCTAAAATTATAGGCCATCGTAACCAATAGCAGGTTCGAATGTTGAAAAACCCTTCGTTTTTCCTTGATGCTAGGAAGAGAATTTGGGGAGTTGAATTCCCTGACCTTACTATTCCGGTTTTTACTTTCGGCCAATAGCGACCTCCGGAATTCCGGATTTATTTCCGAGCGTCCGGGCCATCAAGGGCTTTTGCCAATATTTGGTGAGAAAAATACTTCCTCGGTGATGAAAAAAGTGGAGGCGGACGACGTCTAAACACGCCGTTGACCTAAATTTCGTGTTTTGATTTTAAACAAAATGGCGCACTAGCTTTGTCTCTTTTCCTTATATATCTCCTTAAATATCTCTCCGGGTAAGGTCTAAATTCAAACTGAAAATTAAGGCGTAGTTTTTAAGGTCCACCCTGTCTGTTCTTCTCATTTGATGAAGTCTGATTCTGTTATTAAATTGAATTTGATGAAACCGACGTCATTGAGTCGTGAAAGTGTACTATACTACCCTAATTAATTACTAGTAAAATAAAAATTATACTTTCTTGAAATACTCCGGATACAAAGAACAAGAAACAAAGATTAAATTGTGATTCGCTGGCACAATGCAGAATATTGTGACAAAGAATTTAGAAAAATAATTCAAACAAAATAGAAACATTTGAAACCAAATTACCCAATGAAAACAATATACAAGGAATATACAAATTAGATGATAAGGCAAGAAGGAAAAATAAGGAATAGTTAATTTATACACATATAAAAACATTCATAAATATCTACATATTAATTAATCTACATATTAAGTGTTGGACAGGTTGTACTTTCTAAAGCAAGTAATTATATAGCATCATCTTAAACTACTTAAGATTTACGCTGGTTTAGTATTTCAAGGTAGTTTTAATTTACCTGGAAAAGTATTCCAATTTTTTACAGAGTTGAAAACGAATGATTTGTAAAATGTTCTAGTTTAATGCTCAGTGAGGTAAAGGTTAGAGGTATTACTTCCAGTCTGCTTAGTTCGAGTTGAGGGTGGATAGAAGAATAGGTCAAGGAGATACCTCAGTTCTTCATTTTTTAATAAGGAGAACTAGAAAGCAATGAGCAGGTATTTTCACTTGGTTTTGATGTCCAACCATTGAAGTATCGTAGTTAAAGTAAAGTATTGTTAAAAAACTTCAACTGCTGAGGTAATTTAGGGCATACATATTCCCACCGAGAATCGAACCCAGGATCTTTTTTACCAAAGACGAACTCGCTACCCGCTTGGCACGAACCTGTCTGAGAAGCCAATCAGCTTCTTATGTTAGGAATAATACGAGTATATGGGATGTAAGTTGCTTTATTACACTTGATTCGAAAATGACCTTGACATTTATAAAAAAAGATGGGAGATGTTTTTTTAACTGTGAAATCGTAGTTTTCAATCATTACATATAAACAAATTAAAAGTAACACTCTGGTGCATCCATGACCTGACCGGAGCACATACTCCGATCCTCAGCTTGGCTTCAATGTCAAATTCATTCATCGCATTACTCAAATGACCTTCCTTCCCTCCCTCATTTACTTAGCATTTCTATAAATTTTCCACCATTCCAGTGATTCAAGTTCATTGAATTCCTCGTCTACATCTTTTGATACATTGAATTAATGAATATATATTTTCACGGTCTCGACACATTTTCTAGGATGACTCCTAGTTGTTTGTATGGGTTGAAGGGTAGGATGGAAGTCGTTTTGCACGTGAAGGTATGCCTCTAGGAAAAATCCTAAGGAAAAACGGACATGAAAAAAAGTTGCCTACAAAGTCTCCCAAACGGCAAGTCTAAATATTCTGGCTAGATAGCTTAATTAGCCTGCTCCAGAAAATTGGATATATCCTAGTCCAATTCCTGGCCCTGTCAGACTTGTTATATTTCCGTTTTCCCTTCACTCTGTCTTACATAAGATTTGTTGTCCTTATTCTTTGTTTAATATTTTCAATGTGTTTCCCATTTCGTGATATATGTTTACGTTACGGTACCTCTTCCACAACTGACATTGGTTACTCCTCATTTTATTCGATAAAAAGATATCACTATTATCAGTTTATCACATAATTCACTATAGCTCAAGTTATAGTCTTCCTTGTTTTAATTAGTAACGTTGTTAAAATTGCTTCGACAGCTATAGTTATTTGGCACATACGATCTCCCAGGAGGTATCCAATCCGGCAGATAGTTTATCAAAGGCTAACGCCCTACCCACTTGGCTATCCGGGATCTTTCTATCCTTGTCGTTTTAAGTTATAAACCATAAACATTTCAGCATGATAATATTTTTAGTTTAATCTTTGGTATCAGGCATCGGGGTCCCATTAATTAATAAGTTCTGAGGCGGTTTACATCTACCTTTAAAACCTGCAAACCACCATATCTACCTTTAAAACCGCCAAACCTGCCACCACATGGCAGGAGGTGTAAAACACCCAAAACCCTATACTTCGGTTGCTCAACTACTCACTGTTCAAAGTCTGCCCTATATTCATGACTTCAGAATCAAGGGGTTCATCGACATTTTCGGACTGTAGCAATCATTTCATCCAGAAAAACCACAAATCGCGGAGTCAAGGGTACTTCTCGCTGAATTTTTTATTCAATATGCATAGGAATTCACGCAACGAGTAAACTTTTGCGCTCAATAATCTTTCGACCTTCAGAAATAATGAATGAACAGTTCTGTTAACGTGTTTTTTATATTTTTATATTTAGCTACAACAATTCGCAAAGAAAAGCCGCCATGGGGTTTCTCGGTCAGAAAAATTATTAAATTGAAATCACTTTTTTTATCCATGTATCCCATATATCTTCTGCCCTTGAATGGTAGGCGTGATTTTCCCGCATTTTAACAAGCGATGATGACCCGCAGCCGTTGCATTCGGAAATCGCTTGCTGCTGTCATCGTTAAACGCTCTAATGTGTCATTTTTCTTTTCTTTAAGTTATTCACGCGGAAAAAGTAGAATCTGTGTCCAAATATTTTATGACGTACACAAGGAAACGTCAGGTCCTTGACCCATCTGGAATGGACGCAGAACCTGATAGTAGGGTGGAAATGCGGGTTCTGGCGCAGCTAAAAATAGAATTGATGATAAGATAAGATTGATCGATAAGATAAGATTGATCGATAAGATAAGATTGATCGATAAGATAAGATTGATCGATAAGATAAGATTGAAAGATAAGATTGAAAGATAAGATTGATCGATAAGATAAGATTGATCGATAAGATTGATCGATAAGATAAGATTGATCGATAAGATAAGATTGATTGATAAGATTGATAGATAAGATCGATAAGATTGATAAGATAATCGAAAAAAATAGTTGAAAAATCTATGCGCGCATTTTTCCCGCCCTTGATTTGACCTTGAAAAAGATTTGCGCAGTTACGGACGCAAGGCATGATAAAAAATTCATGATTTGATTTTTTACACATTTATTTTTTAACATTACTTTTTTTACAATCAGAGTTTTACATCCTTGTGAATTGTGAAATATTATGAAACATTAATATTAATAACTTTTTACAATCAGATTAGATTTTTACATCTTTGTGAAATGTGAAACATATCTTTATATTGCATTAATACATTATCATTGTGAATAGATTTTTACATCAGTATGAAACATTACAAATCATCATGAAACATCATTTACAAATCATTAAACATTTTTAAACATCAATGAAACATTAATACATTACATTTTGTGTGAATCCATTTTAAACAGTGAAACATTAATTCATTAAATATTACAAATCATTACATAAATCAATTACAAATCATCATAAGCGAGAATGATATTATTAGGATATATGTTATATTGACACCATTTGGAAATTTTGGCATAGTTATTGAGTGCACAAACATATTGTTTATTTTTATGAGCAGGGAGACAGCAGGTGATTTTGGCAGAAAGGAGTTTAAGTGATGGGCAGTTGATATTAGTGACTGGTTTACGTAAAATTTTTTGAAGGTATAATGATTTTTCGAGTCCTTGACAGAAAATTTCATCATAATCATCGGTATATTTTCTGAGGATGGAATGCGAGTAGGGTAGATCACCATCATTGGGTTTGATTCCGTGAAAATTGAGTTCTAACCATAGGTTTTCTTTATTTTCTTGATAATATTTAGGAATTTTGAATATCCATGATTGGTGCGATTCTTTTCCATCTCCGATAGCAAGTTCACGAATAATGTAAATGCTTTTTCCTTTTTTTTTTAAAATATTTGCTTGAAAATCGATTATACAAGTCATTGTGAAAAAAGTTTACGAGGTTTTCAAGCCTGCGCCAGTGACTCTTTTCACGTGGGGGAGGTGAGGAAGTTTACGGGGTTTTCAGGCCCGCGCCAGTGACTTCCGTGAAAAAGTTTACGGGGTTTTCAGGCCCGCGCCAGTGACTTCCGTGAAAAAGTTTACGGGGTTTTCAGGCCCGCGCCAGTGACTCTTTCACTCAAGGTTTCAAGGGATAATTGAGCAATGTCGAAGCAACTTTCTTCGACGGATGGAGTACGCACCAATGATGGATATTGGTAAATTTTTTGGATGAGTTTTTGATGGAATAATAAGCTATCCTTTTTTCTTAGTAAGACTGTCGAGATTGAAACAAATTTTCTCCACTCATCAAAGTTAAGAGAGATTGATTGATTATGATTTTTGATGGTGATATGTTTTCTACCATAAATGACGCAAAATTTAATGGGGAATTTACAATATTTGGGTTTCACTCCAGAGGTAAACCAGTCACTGATATCATGCAACCTTTCAGTTAGATCATCAAGTTCATTAACACTTAGAGTAACTGAACATTTCGAAGCACAAGTACTGATAAAGTTTGCGGCCACTCCAGTTTCAGGTCTCCATCCAATAGTAACTGATTTAGTTCCAGTAGTATTTAGATAATATGTGGCAGGAAGGTAAAATTGCTTCACAACTATTTCACGTTTTTCACGTTTTTTTTGAGGGAAATAGGAAGATACAACACTAGGGTCAACCGGTCGTATTCGCCGTAACCGTCGTATTGGACGAATGGGGTTTCTGGGTTGACTTGCAAATATACGTTGTTCTAGTCGTCTTATCCGCTCCAATTGCTCCTGCTGTAGAGTCCTATACTTTCCCACATCACCCTCCCACGAACAGGATCTAATAGGTTGTATATCCGATGGTTGTTGTTGCTCGTCTGAGTAAACTGCAGGTTCTTTCCAAACTGAAGGCTCTGTCGACCAGTCTATGGGCTCAACTGAAATAGCAACAGAAGAAGGGTTAGATATCAAGAAGTATTTCCGACTTGGAAGAAGATTATTTCTAACTTATCCAGAGGAAGAAGATTATGGTTAACCAGCTTCCTGAGGCTCAAAGTAGATATTTGAGTATTTCCGATTGTGGTAGATATTTAAGTATTTCTAAATTATCTAAAAGGAGAAGATTAGTAACCATAAATACCTTCATCCTTAGGCTTCCAATACGTTGAAGGTTGGAAAGGTGGGAGTTTGAATGATGATGGTTGATCTAGATGAGGTTGTTTTATAGGTGGCTCGTCTTCTTCTGCTTCTTCCCCCTCCCATTGCCGTTTTCGGTTTGAAGAAGATTCATCTAGATGAGCTTGTTTGATTGGTGGCTCATCCTCATCTTCTTCTCCATGCCAAGATCGTTTTGAGACGGTAGCGTCCCAGAACATTTCATCTCCACAATCCCGTTCCATATCTCTTTCACAACTAACACGTTTTCAGAGATTGCGTTTTGATTTATACTTATGACAACACTTTTTTGAGATGGGGTGACATCTACGTTTTTTTCTCCCAAACTCGAAGTTTGCATAATACATTCGGGTTATGAGACAATCATTTGAATTGGGGGAGGTGAAAAGTTTTAAGAAATTGTTTAGGGTTTTTCTAGTGGATTTATGGAGTACATAAAGACAGCAATATTCACCGCATAGATCAGATTGAAAATTTTGTAGTTGAATTTGATTAAATGAGCATGAGAATGTATTTAGGAAATTTATTATTGATTGGATAAAAGGTGGATATGCATAAGAATCAAAATATTCTGCATGTTTACGAGTTTTGATATGAATTGCGACCCAATGACTACCTGGTTTTGTTGAGGGGTCTAAATTAATAATATAGATTCCTATAGATGGTTTATTTGGTAATTTATCAGAGGGGAATACACCTCGAAAATGTCTTTTGGTGCGCTTATCAGAGGATAATAAATCATTGATTTGTTTTCCATTCATGATGTTAGTATAACATTTCTATCTTTATCGATTTCTATACAAGCATCATATTCTAAATATATTATACAGGTTATGGTGTTAGGAAGTGGATCATCAAAATGTGCTTCAATTCTAAGAGGACCTTGATTTGGAAGACTAGTATGATCTTCATGTCCAGATTGATCAGGCGTTAAATCAAATGCAAATATAGTGAATCCATTTAAAAATTTTTCATATGTTATTTGAATTCCTCTATCATTATTATGAATGCCTATACCTTTCATTAAGGAGTAGTAAGCTTCAGTGGCCATTTTTGTTTTGAAATTGGTAGTTATACCCCGTGAGGGAATTTGCAAATCGTTCATAAACAATGAGAAAAATGCTATGTTATAATGTCGGAAATTGAAGGGGTTGAGAGATGTTGAACCGGTAAAAGCAGTATTATCAACCATAGCAAAAATTAGAGTATTCGGTAATTTACCAAAGGAAAAATTATCTAAATTTATACTCCGACCTCCTGCGGAAATTGTTCGAGTTCTAATTTCACTTCTTTTATAAGGATAAAATGCATTACTTTTAAAGAGTCCACCATTATGTACTAATGAGACATGTGGTTGCATTTGCACATGAGGAACTGATAGGTAAGCATCGAGTATTCTAATATTAGATGATGTATCATCATCTTCTAAGATGAAAAAACTGGGATCTGCTAAACTTAATTTGATACCTACGGCAACTTTTGGAATTAAGAGTCTCTCCTGATTAAAAATATCAATGTGCAGTTTTCCTACTAATTCGACTATTTTACTGTTGAGAAAAATTTCCTTTCTCTTTTTGAATCCATCACTCGTTATTGCATTGATATTAGTTCCACCATCTATAACCCACCCGTTACATAGTAAATGAGTTTCTGCAGCATCACTACCATAATTTAAAAGGGTTTCGAAATAGCTTCGATATTGATAATTTGTTTCAGCAACTGATACTAGTTTATCATTGAATGTGACACTGCATTGTTTAAACATTGAGTGTAATATATTATTAACAACACTCGGTTGCTTTGTATCACCAACAGTATAATTACCCCCTCCAGATTTGCATAACTGTACTTTAAGAATTAATGTTATTCCAGTTAAATCTAAATATGTTTCTCTCGCTTCAGGAATTGAAAATTCTATCGTTTGTGTAGCATCAAGCGATGTAGTAGGATTGTAATACACGTCTCGAATATTTAATATAGCTACTTGTGATTTTGGTTTCTCGAAAATATCTAACGATGAGGGCATTACAGGAGTGAAATCAGCCATTTTTTATGAGAAAATATCCTCCTTCACCCTACGCTTTCTCTTCTTTGAATGATTAACATTTCGTAAATTTGGCTTTTTTATTCTCTTTTTTAGTCTTCTATGCCCCCGATGAACAATTCTAAGACCTTCCCCACTTAGTTTTTTCAATTTCTCTTCAGTTTTTCTTTTCAAGTTCGAACCTGCTTCATGAATATTACTCATCAACGCTTCTTTTAATGGTTTAGTTCCGAGCTCTGCTAAAGTACCCACCCCAGCATTGAGAGCTTCTTTTCCTATAGCCTTAATCCCTTTATAAAAAAGAGGTTTGACAGAGGTAAAAAGAGGTTTGATAGATTTCCAAAGCCCGCTAAAAAATCCTCCTAAACCTCTTCCTCTCTGTACTTTAAAACTAGATCGATATAGTGGGCCTATTTCCCCACCAATCTGATTAAGATAATAATGTTCGTAGTAATGTCGCTCCATCGCGATTTGGATATGTACTAACTAACTTTTACAATACTAGTTCTTTTTAAAGTGTAATATTAGATAAGTTGGAGTGATACTGTTTGAAATATATATTTTTTCACCATGTTTATCTGTGATTAAAATTTCAATACTCTCAATTATATGTTTGTTCAAAGGGTAGTAGTAAATGGGGTGAAATTTATAATAACCTGCATCACCTACATTAATAATTCTTAAACATCGCGAATCTACATCACCTACTATCTGAGGTTCGATGATGTCTGTGTAAATAAAAATCATAGAATTTTTCTTTCTATCTTCCTCCAAAAATTCTACACTTCTTCTTTTAATTCTAGCTATTGAAGATTCTAAACTGATTGGATATTCTTCTTCTTTGTTCCTAATTGATTTTACAAGGGAATTGATTTCCTTTTCTATGATAAATTCAGCATTAGGAGTTAGATCAAGTACTTCTAATATTTCCAAAAATGATGAATATTCAGATGGGGGGATGGTGAAGGAATCAGAACCTATCTTTAAAGTTATAGAAGATTCTAGTTCTTTTAAAAAAACTTTCTTTGTGTCTTCATCTATCATTAATTTATCAATAATTTCATATACACTCGAATATCTTCCTGGAGGTATTGAAATAAATGAGCCGTCTGGTTTCTGAATCATTGTCTTTAAACATACCTCTCTCCTATTTCTTCTATTTTTATGTCCCTCACTATTTAAGGCTCCTCCCACATATCCTTCCCTTAGCATCTTCATCCTCTCTAGTTTTCTTTTTGTGAAGTATTCGCGGAATACCTTAACTATTTCAGTTTCTATTGTAAACTTAGGTAGCTCATAAACCCGATTAACTTGATCAAGTAATTGTGTGAAAGAATGATATTGTCCAGGAGGGACATTGATAGGTACACCACCTTCTACCAAAACTTTTATTCCATCTTCATTTCCTAAAATTTTTTTCTTTTGATCATCTGTTACAGGTAATATATGAACAAGATCTTTAAATGTGTTAAAGTGCCCATGTGGTACTTCAATAGATGACCCATCATCTAACATTATGCTCACAGATGGACAGAGTGATTTCTTTTCAGGTTCTATAGATGGTATAAAGATTTCTGCTAAACCTACCACCCAATTTTCATCTAAATTGAGAGATTTGGATAGTTTGGTTGTAAAATGCGATATTGTATTATTAGGGAAGAATTTACCAGAGCTATCGCTCAGAAGAGTTACAAAAAAGGCAGTCATAATTTCCTTATTGAAGATTTCTTAACCCAAGAGTTAAAATCGTCCGAGTATCCTTTCCATTTAACATAATATTCGATACTGGACCCTTTCCCCCTACGTTTTAGTATTTTATCGATTTGAAATTCCATATCCTCTACTTCAACTTTAACCAATTCTGGTTCATAAAATTCCCCCTTAACTAATTCTCCATTCAAATCTATCAATTCATATGTGGGTAATGATCTATTATTAGACACTTTACGAATTTGAAATATTTCTGTTGAATAATTGGGTGTGTAGCCCTTTGAAAAAGTATATCGCTCCTTACTTATTCTAACATGATCCCCAACGTGAAATTTTGGTGAATGATTTGAAATATATTTTTTTAAGTTTTTCCCAACTGTGAAAGCGTTAGCTTCTGTTACTTCAGAAGGTGCAATATCAATACTAGAATGATATGAATTGTTATAACTTGCTAATAATTCATCTAAAACCTTAGTGTAATTGAATGTATTAAAGGCAGAAAAATATTTATACATTTTCGTTTTAAGTGTTCTATTAAATCTCTCTACAATTGAAGCTTTAATTGTGGGGTCGTTGGTTTGATAAAATTTAATACCGTGATGAGTTAAGAATTTTTGAAATTCACTATTTACAAATTCTTTTCCCTTATCGGTTTGAATTTTTAACGGTTTTCTTTTACTAGTTTTGAAAATGGAATTAAAAGAGTTTATTATTTCCCTAGCAGTTTTAGTTTTTATCGCAATTGCCCATGCATATTTCGAAAAAACATCAATGACTGTTAGAATATATGCATACCCATCATTGTGTTCTTTAAGACTCCTCATATCATTTAAATCACATTGCCAAACTTCATCTATGTAACCGATTTCATAAAAGTTTCTATGAAAATTTTTTCGTAAAGGTTTATGTAATGTATAAGCGTTTTGTGAATCTAACCATTTTTGAATTTTTTTACGTGATACTTCCCCATCTAATGCTTTATATAATTTCTCTGTAGTTGAAAAACTTGCAGAGTGACTAGGATTATAATAAATTAAGGAGAGTATGGAATCCAATCTATCTTTTTTTGTTGTCTTTTTTTTCGCAAATTGAGACTTTGTTTTTTTCGAATCCTGCTGGATCTTCTCGGGAGATGTAAGTCTTTTTCGATTTTTTCTGCCATCTCTTCCGCCAGAGCTATTCTTTTCTCCATATCGCGCCATTTCTGTTCTTGCTCACTCCAATCTGTTTTAAGTTGTTTTGTAAAATACCGATTTTTAGGTTGTTCTGTATGTTTTGCGGAATAGTGCTGATTTTCAGGTTCTTTTTTCTCATCCTCCCTCAGCTTAATAGTTAATGGTGCTTTCCTTTGTGCGACAGTATCTAAATACCTATTCAATACAAATTGATAAAGATGCCATTTTTTAGCATCATCGATTCCTTTCTTGGATAATATCGATTGCATTTCATTATCCAGTCTAGAAAGTTGTTTACTACTCTTCTCTCTCTCATATTGATCATGGGATACTAAATACATTTTTTCTAAAGCCATTATTTACTAATAGCACTACCTATTATACTGCTAACTATAGGTAGAACAGCACCTAAAAGAGCACCAATGAAACCACCTTTTTGAATCAAAAACTTTCTTTTTCCTGCTAAAGATTTTAAATCTCTCACTTTTCTTATTGAATAGCGAAGTCTTTTCAATTTTTGTAATATCCTAGGGGTTAGTGGTAACTTCCTATCTAACACATTCGAGCAGCACTCGCATAATGCTTTAATAAGACTACTGTCCCCCTTTTTTAAGATTTCTACTCGCTCCTTCTTTTTAGCTTTTGCTAATTTATATAAATCATGCTTATTCTTGATTAAGTTAGCGAAAGCCTTTTTTTTTTTCATTTTTACCATCTATTGGTGCATATACCGTTTTCAATTCACCTGGGAAAATATGTGTTCTAAAGCGAAAAAAATCAGGCGTTTCTTGTGAAAGATCTAACAACAAATAAGTAAAAGGCTTGGAAGTAACTTCTTTATATACCCTTTCCAATTCCTTCGAATTTTCGGGATGGACCTGTCTAGCTAAATACCTAAACTGTGATTTATCTCTAGGGTTTCGAAATATTACAATATATTTAGAATTTAAAGAAATATTACGAGATTGAGCGTTTTGAAAAAATATATTCTGCGTTATTAATATTATGGAAATATTGAAATGATGGGAGCCTCTGGTAAATAATTCGCTTACTTCCTTTGTGTAAGCATCATGCATTAAATCATCTATGATGAAAAGTGTTGGAGTTCCATCGAGATTCTTAAAGGTCGGTACTCCATTTCGAATTTCTACTCCACTTAAATTTGGCTCGCTTCCTTCGCTACAAAACCATATAATTTTTCTTATATCTCCATTTACTAGAGCAGGTAAATTTTGTAAAAATTTTAAGACAAAAGTTGTTTTACCACAACATGAAGGTCCTGCACAGATACATGTAAATGGATGTTTCCACTTCAATAAAGCTGCGTCTATGGATACTGATCAATGATCTGTTGTACACTTTTCGTAGCTAAATCAAAATGTATGCAAAAGCAAGTATCTGGCCCACTTCTTTTCATGCTATTACTCCATTCGCAAGCAGTAAAATGCGTACCGCTCCTATTATTAACTAATTCGTTTTTTACGTGCATATATTTATCAAGGTATGACTCAAATATTTTTTTATGCGAGGGAATTAGCAAATAACCGTTTCTAGAGTAAAAACGCACAAATTTTTCCGGTACGATATAAAAATTTTCCGGTGTAATTGTCTCCTTATCCATTTCGCTTACGGATGCGGAATGATACAATTCAAAGTGCGCATCATGATTTTATTTCAACTCGTAGACCGCAAACTTCCTGTCTCTTGCACGACTAACATGTTAAAATGCGTTGCTAAATTGTGTAATGATATTTCTCAATGCTTCTAATATATTTCCACGATTATCTTTCGGGCATGTTAGACCAAATATTGAAAGATCTTTCACTCCTGCTTTAGTAACTACATTCTTAAATTCATTAAATTCGTAAAAGGTTTTATCGGATAAAAAGTATAGTGCTCCATTTACATATCTGAAAGCTGATTTCACTCCTGCAGGTATCCCTGGAAACGCTTTGTTCAACATTCCATATCGCATTGTATGAAATGTACACTCATTTAATTCTACTACATAATGATTACCATAAAGCACAAACGTTTTTCCTGGATACATATTAACAACTGCATTAATTGTGGCTCTGTCACTCAATCCTATAAATGATAAATTTTTAGGATATCCATAAACAAGTTTTAAATTTGGAAATGAAAAAAGGTAAATTGTTTTATTTGCGAATAAAGCAATTTCTCCCGAAGGTCTTTGATAAATAGCTGTAATATTTTTAAAGTCAGGCGGTAAAAAGTGTAACCAATCAGTAATAAGTAATGGTTGAATATTTTTAATTTCCATTCCACTATCAAGTTTTTCCACATCAATCATCCAAACCCATTTTTCGTAGAATATGTACATGTATTGATTTACGATTAAATATAAATTTATGTCTAATTCGCATAACTCTGGTTTCGGATCATCTGGATCTGATTGACTCCTTTCATTAAAATCATCATTATCTTCTTCATCATTATTATCATCATCTGTTTCTGTATGTATCGGCTTACCATACAAGCTTTGAATTGCTAAAATATCATCTTCATGCAAATCTAAAAATGCTTTTGAATAATAAGGAAACATAATCGAGTTCTCATCTCGTGAATGTGCTATACCTAACGCATGTCCGATTTCATGAACTAAGACCGTAAACATATTAATTTGACCTTCTAAAGTTTTATTATCATTTTTATCATACCATTGTTCATCTTCATCCATATGAATTTCTATATGGGTTTGGGTTTCAGACGGAAATTCTGCATGTGCTAAAGTTCCACCTGCTCCATCTAAAGAGCTCAAACATATTATTGATTTATTTACTTGATACCTATGCACTCCTCGTTTGTTTGATATTAGAATATCTGGTGATTTCCGATCATGTTGGAAAGTAATACTCGTATATTTACCCCACAAGTTAAATGCCTCAGCAGTCAATTTTAAAACTTGTTCACTAGCACCATAATAATGCCATTTGATATTTGTTTTCTCCCACTTAACACTCGCAGTCTCAAATTTTGAAATATCATCAGAAACCCCACATCTCGGTGTATTTATCAACTCCATAGTTTCACTATTTAACTCCCCATCAACGTTTAAACCGAAATTCTCTTGAAATCTCATGATACCAATCTTCAACCTATTTGAGGTGTCTCCTTTCATTAATTCCCCTCCCTCTTTAACGTAACCATAATTATACAAATAATCCAGAACGCAATCTGCTTTCTCGTCTTCGATTTCCTCTTCCACCAAATGAATGCAATGCGAGCACAAGTATAAACCCGCGAAGCAATATAATAAAAGCAATTTACCCATGATTGCTTCAAGGTTGAGCAGCAAATGATTAAAAATAGATATGCATCCTATTTTTCTAGGGAGGGATTTCATCACCCCTTATCCTCTTTTTCGATCTTTCATCCTCATCATTCCTTCTCTTTTTTGAAATTTTATAATGTCCCCATGCTAGAGTATTAACCCCATCTTCTGTTACATATCTTTTATCATCATTGCTGCTGAGACCAAGCTTGTTGACTGCAACAGTCTTTATCTGATGTTTTCTGGATCTAATTTGGAACATTTCCCGATATAGCTGCGAGTTATTAAACAAGCAACTCTCATAATCCTCAAAAGTCAATGATTTACTTATCACAGATTTAGAAACTCCTTTTGCACGTTTCTCCTCAATCCCATCATCCTTTTTGTAAGAGTACAGTTTACTCCTTAATCCTACAAAATGAGTTATGATCCTCCCTCCTACTTCATCCTTAAACTTTCCTATAACTTTATTATTTTGATTTGAATAACAAATGTGGTTTTTGAGGTAATTTGATGTGTCATACATATTTATATCACTCATCATATCACAATAAAAATCCTCAGTTCCCACTTCAATTATAAAAGAATCAGTATCTGTGTAAAGCAAGTTTATGTGACTCCTATATTTTGGTTTTAATTTTCCATAAAAAAATTCATACATTAACGTTTTACTAACATCTAGAACTGCTTGTCCAATATAAATAGGTTTATTAAATGTAATAGATTCATCAGCTAAGTGAACAGCAACTAAATTTTCAGAAAATATAGTTCGATCTAGAAAATTTGGTTTGGAAATCAGTTTATCTAATCGTTTTGGGTTAGAAACCAATTCCAACTTCATTCTTTTTCGAACGTTTTCCATCGTTTTTCCGAAAACTGCATTATTCATTAATTTGAAAAAATCCTTCTCAAAGTCGTTCTTTGCTAATTTTCTTTTCTCGGAATTCAATTCAATGTATGACCTCATCCATGGGGATTGATCAAATGTAAGAACTCTGTGAACTTTCTTCAATTTCAACCCATGTGAGATCGCCTGCTTTAAAGCTCTATAGTGGATAACATATTTCATCTTATTATCTAAAGTGAGTAAAAGTTTCTTATGTTGGCCAGTAGGAGGAGTTTTATTTTCTGGACAAAATGGCAAATCTGAATGTAATTCATGAATATTACTAGGATATTCCAAATCAACCTCTAATATAGCCCCCTTTGATGCATCATTAGGAAGGCTCATAAAATCAAAGTTGTTGTCTACCCATTCAAAATTTCCTCTGGGAAGTGGTTGAGAAAGAGCCCATCCATAGAGATTGTTCGCGTCCAAATACATTATGAAATTTGAGTCGGAATGTGAATCAAAATTTTTCATATATTTATTATTAGCACTTGCATACCGCTTTGAACACTGACTTATTCCTCCCCGTATCCCATTCTCAACCATCATAAGCATGTCATAGTCCGTTAATAATTCAAGTTCAATTTCCACGTACTTTAACATAGCGTCAAAAGTAAGACCAGGTGCAGTATAATACCATGCAGCATCCAAACCGTAGGTCTCTTGGCACATATTTCTGAAATTTTCAAAAACATCCGCCAAGAGCACAACATCAGTTTTTAAATACAAATCTGAATATTGACCTATTGATTCGCATTTAAATTCATCCCACATAACTCGAGCAAAAGCATACTCCTCATCACTCACCGTCTCCTGTGTTAAGTGACTGAAGAATTTTTCTTTGGATGGTAATCTATCCTCTTCTAATTTTTCCCACGAATCAATATATTCATATGGGAATATTCCCTTGCGAGTAACCAAATCTAACTTATTTCCAAAAACCTCAGCAGCATGTATAAATTTCTCTTTAGGCAAATTTTGAGCTAGACGTGATAGTGATGAGGACATGAATCTAAATGTATCAATAAATCTGATAGAAAATTTTGAACTAATAAATTTTGAAAAAGAAATATATTTCTCCTCAGAATTGGGTATGCAGTTGATTCTCTTTTGATCATATCCCAAATGCGGAATGATCAAATGAGAATCATATCCCGAAAGATTATGTAAAAATATTGGAATGAAATTAGGTAATTTGCAATTTAAATTGCATGCTGCATGAGCAGCCCCTCTAAATTTTCCTGAAATATGACAGCGGTCACGCACTCTATCATCTCCTAGTTCTCGATTACAAATAGAGCATTCAACTGCTAATTTAAAAATTTCTTCTTCTTCCTTATCTAATTTCATTGGTATTTCATTTTCATAAATCTTTTCCACCATCTCTGCAACCTCTTTGATTTTACTTAGAAAAACCTCTACTGCATCATGACCTCGATAGAGGAAAGGTTCAAATTTTCTTCCATCTGATGCCACAAGATAAAAACAAAATGAGAATGGGATGTGATTTTGAGTGAATTTACTATATGAATTATCTGGGGAAGGATTGCAATTTTCAATTGGTAGCAAAATGCATTCGAAATCAGCGTAAATAACAAATGGCAATTTTTTCACATTGGAAAAATTTTTAAATTTTATCCATTTGTCCTCCTCATTGGGGAGGATGGCTCTCGCAATTGACTTGTCATTACAAAACATTTTATGACTCAAAAGCTTCTCTTTACTGTAAAAATGTGAAAAACATCTCTTGCAAATTTCAATTCTACCCTTGTGCTTCAGTACTTGATTGCTGACTAATCTTTCAAAATTTTTTATCCAGCAATAATGATTTTTTTCACCATCTGTTATAAATAACAAATCTCTATGATCTTCTAATTCTTTAACAACAACTTTTAGTGGGAAAACATAATTCTTATCATCTAGGCCAAAAACATTGATGGAAATTTTATTCACTCTTTCAAACTTGGAAATATCAACTAATTTTACCGGATAATTCACACAATTCCAATCATACCTAATTTCATGATTTTTGTAGTGTGAAACGCGATCAGCATCCCTCCTCACAAATTTTGATAAAATCGCATATTTAAAACAAAAATTATCATTGTTTCGCACATTAATCACGGATTTAGTATGTTTAATTCTCTCTGGTAATTCAATAAAACTCGATGCTCTCAATGGATTAAACTCATTTATTCTCAATTCTAGACCTTTTATCTCATGCAAACTCCAGCCTGATTCTTTTGCACTATGTTCAGACTTTTCCTTCATTAACTTGCTATATAAATTTTCTAACACTACGCTTAAATCGCTATTATCGAAAACTGCAACATTTCTAGTTTTAAAATTTCTCTCTTCCACCTTTTTATCCTTTATATATTTCGCAATTATATATAAATTGATCTTTAAAGCAATGTGACGGTTTAGTTCTTCCCTAACCTTATTAATTATTTTTTCTGTGCAAATTTCCAAAAATGAAATAAAGTCTTTATGTACTCCATTTCCACTCACCCAAAAAGTTTTCAGTCTTCCACCTGCCGACGATTCAAGTTCTACAATGTCACTTTCATCCTCCATTCTAAAAAAATAAGATTTCCGAATTGCTCACTACAAAGTATTTCAATCGACTGATAAAAGTTTAACATTATTTTCAGATTTATAACTTACCTTCCAGTTAAAATATAATCCAATCTTCTCAGCATAACCTCCATGTTTGTGTGCACACTCATGCGTTAAAACTGAAGACTTTTCGCAAGTTAAAAAAGCTCAATATATATAGTCAACCAGCTTCCTGTCAAAGTAGATATTTGAGTATTTCCAATTGCGGTAGTGAGGTTATAAATTATCTTTACGAATATTCTAGAAAATGGAGAAGATTAGTAACCGCAATCTGCTATGGAAATACCTTTTCAAGCGGAAGAAGGTGGTCAAATATCAAGAAGTATTTCCGACTTGGAAGAAGATTATTTCTAACTTATCCAGAGGAAGAAGATTATGGTTAACCAGCTTCCTGAGGCTCAAAGTAGATATTTGAGTATTTCCGATTGTGGTAGATATTTAAGTATTTCTAAATTATCTAAAAGGAGAAGATTAGTAACCACAATCTGCTATGGAAATACCTTTTTTTCGAAAATATCCACTTCTAGAAAAATCATTTCTTGATATTAAATCCATATAAATACTAGTCCTCACAATGGCTATAACATACGCTTCAACGGGTGAGTTGATACAACCAACACCGCATCTACAACATGAGTAGGAGGAGCAGCAGTAGCAGTAGCAGCAGCAGCATTGAGGAGCTGGAGGTGGAAACCACCAGCACCAAGCGTAGAAGCGGAAAACTGGAGGGAGAAACTAGCACCAAGCGAAGCAGCGGAAAACTGGAGGAAGAAACTAGCACCAAGCGAAGCAGCGGAAAACTGGAGGGAGAAACTAGCACTGGCGTTAAACGAATCAAAGTTAGGGATGATGTGAGTATAACATTATTATTTTTTTATTTCTTTTATTTCTCTTTCTCTATTCAAAGCGTCGCTCAAATTTAGATCTGCATCTCTGTTTTAGATGATTACATTTTTGAAGAAGATGCATTCTCTTTGTCTAGTTAATCTGTCATGAGGAGATGCCTATTTTCGATGATGGTGAAAATAATTCATCTCAAGGTCCCTCGAGAGATGCATTTTTAATATTTTCAGAAGATGCCCTTTCAATTAATTTTTTAGGTAATTTAAATCTTCACTTTCTTTTACATGTTCAAAATATCATCTGCTAAATTTTCCATAACTTTTATTCCATCTTTATTCCCTAATTTTTTCTTCACCTAGATTTTTAAACGATTTCAGATTTATGAAGATGATGATGACTGTGATGCAGAATGTTTGATTCATAAAAATTGTGCGCATAACATTCTCAAATGTCTATGCGATATATGTTGGGAAGATGAAAATGTTTGTGATCAGTAAAACTGAGACAATTTTTTTATTTTGACAATAAAAATTAATTACAAAATCTTTTTATTTATCTTTATAGATAATGACCAAACTCCGAAAAAAACTTGTTCTTCGCTTCCTTAAGAAAGAAGATTTGGAAGAAGGTGAATATGTGATTGAACAATTAACACGCATGAAAACGAAGTATGGATATGGAGTGGTTGCTAGTATATCAGCGGGGAGGATTTTTATACCATCATTTTATAATTTTAATGATGATGATTGTGCAGAATATAACAAAATAATAGACAAAAACATGTATCTTCTGAAGAAGGATGACAGAATAATTTTAGAAATAAAAGATGTGATTTGAAAATGTTCTCTTTTTTATCAGAACACCCTCTATGTGAGAAGTGTGGATACTTCCACAAAGATCAATGTATGGACGATTTCCTTTGTGAAACGTGCGGACTGTTGGGAAAAATAGACATGCATCGATGTACTCCAGCAGGTGAATGTGAAATGTGTAAGATAAAGAAATGTGTATGAGATATTATTGATATCTAACCAATCAACATTTTTTCTAGGCAATTGTGAGATGCATATGACATGCGTTCATAACCTGATTGAGTGTCAATGCTTCGAGTGTTGGAACCAACCAGCTCAATGTCCTTATTTTTTTCAATAAAATTATTTTGACATATTTAACATTCTTATTTCCCCAAAGCTCAGTTAGCTCAGTCGGTAGAGCATTAGGCCTTTAACCTAATGGTCCAGGGTTCGAGTCCCTGACTGGGCTTATTCATACTTACTTAAGAACAAAAAAATCTTTGTTCTTAAGTAAGTATGAATTTTCATTTTTCAAAAATAACTTATTTCAAAATGGTGGCGGTGATGCAGTGGTGGTGATCGAGCAATCTTATCAATCTTATCTTATCGAGCGATCTTATCGATCAATCTTATCTTATCGATCAATCTTATCTTTCAATCTTATCTTTCAATCTTATCTTATCGATCAATCTTATCTTATCGATCAATCTTATCTTATCGATCAATCTTATCTTATCGATCAATCTTATCTTATCATCAATTCTATTTTTAGCTGCGCCAGAACCCGCATTTCCACCCTACTCCTGATATACGCATCAAGTTCATCTTTATCGCGAGAAAGCAAAGGAAATGTTACGAAACATGCCTTTGACACCCATGAATGAAACTTGTCACGTTTTTATGGGATTTTATTTCACAGAATGCAAGTTCACTGAGCCAACGCTATCCTTGGCACCGCCAGCAATTTATTCACATGTTTCCGCTTCCATAAAATGTTTTTAAGTAAGGAATAATATCGATACTTACTCGTATAAATTTCTAGAATTAGGTTGAAACAACTGAATTCAAGTTTCATTTTGTGTTCATGAAAGACTCCCATCTACATCATGATCTCTATTTCTCAAAAATTTACACTATGGAACACTTCTGCCTTCCCTTCTTGTTTATTTATACATTTTGAGTTAACTCTGTACATCTGTGTTACCTGTCGATAGATTATTACCTAATTATTAGAAACCTGGGTCGTAATTGTTTCAATTAGCGTTTCAGTAGAATTACTGTGATGGAATTATATAGTAGGTTATTAACAATTATCGTAACTTCCGTATTTTCTTTTTCATGCCGTTCTTTATCCTCTATTTCTCTTATTGCTTTTTTGTTCTTTGTTTATCTACCGTCTCTAACTTCTTCTCGGACCTTTTTACTTTTAATTTCTCTGTTGGATTTCATTTAAATGTTTCTTGGCTCATCTGCTACCTTCCATTTAGTAGGTTTGATTAAATACGCTAGGTGTTTCTTTATAACGTTCTTTTTATTCTCACCATCCTTATTTTGCTTCATAGTACTGCCTTTGAAATGACTTCAGCAGATGAGGAACATTCTTAGCCTGCATTTTGGATTGTTGAAAGCAGGGGATAAGAAAACTTTGAATACCTGTAGATCAATTAGTATAAACGTAAGATTCATAGATACTTTAAAACTAATAAGACATAGGCTTCCTTTCCATGAGATCAAAATTGTTGAACTACGAACGGGATTGATTACAACGTCAAAACAGTTACACCGATTGATGATATCATAAATTACGTATTGCATTTTTAGCTGCTCAAGCTGATGATGCATATTAAAACACTAAATTTGCGAAATATCGCTTTGCAGAACTGTGGTTGAGCATCTTCAGATCATGGTTTTCGGAAAATCCGGCAGACCTTCACGCTTATCACAGCGCCTTCCCGGCGTCCTCGAATCGGTGAACGTCCAGCATTGAGGATTTCATAAAATTAAGGACTCGAAAGAAATCTAACCCTTCTTCGACCTCAGATATTCGTAATTTCTCGAAAATTGTACGAACCTCGAAGATTTTGACGCGTAGGTGTCTTCGACTTAGCACTTCACACCGTTTCCTGTCTCCCACTATTGTTACCCTCACTTAGCGAGTTCGTAGGGGCAGGAGATGTTTTGCAAAATCGGGAAACGCATAACATTTTTTTGACACACCCATCAAGAGGAAGGATATTACCGTTCGAGTCGGAAAAATTAACATAATGAAGGTTTGTGAAGTCATTTCTGTTTTGAAAGTGAATCGTCTACTCTACGTTCTTTGCGAGATGTACTTAAATTCGCCCGTATGAATGAAGACCGTAATAGAGGCTTAAAGGAAATTACTAAATGATGAACAGAAGTTAGTCTTCCATTGCTTTGTAGGCTGACTGCCTTCCTGAGGATCGTGGTGGTGGGAGGTGCCGCTTCTCAGTTACCGAAACAGCTCGATAAGCATGGAGACTTCAACGTGATAGCTTAACTGGTCAAAGCACAAATGGAGGTCCTCGAAAATATTCTACATCTACATCTTAACCCTGCAAACCGCCACTGGCGCATAGGAGGGGGTGTGAAACACAGAAAACCCTATCTATCCTTGACTACTGTTGGCTTCTTTAATACTTTGCGGAAAAAATGACCAGAAATAACTACTCAGTGACAAAGGTTCTTACTACTCCAACTACTACTTACTACTCAAACAAAGGTTCCTGAATGAAAATAGATCCTGAATATCAAACCGGACATTTCTTTGTAAGGATTCACCTAAACTTATATTTCAGTTATTTATCTTTCAAAACCTCTATACCGCCTCAAGAAGACTTATCATTTACAAAAATTTCGTTCTTGAATCCTTCAAGAATTCTCTGTCGTCTTAAAAGTAAAGCAGGAAACGGTCTTTTCGTCGTTTGTCCACGTAACAACATTCCCAGCCTAATACGTCACCCGGGCGCACGTCAAACTGACCAATTAAAGCCAATCGATTCTTCCGTACATTGTGTGCAGAGACATTTGTTTTTCTTCTTTAATGAAAGCGATAAGAGCGGAGAATGGTCCGTTACACGGTAAATCTCTTTGGCTAAATACCGCGCACCCTTCATCGATTCATGGCCTCGAAGGTTAAAAAGAGAGATTTTTAAAATCAAAGGTGAGGGAGAGGAAGGAGTTGCCCTTGGCAATCAATCCTCATTCCCATGTTTAATCATAGCTGAGAAACACTCCGGTTAACCCGCACTTTTATTTCTTTCGGAAAAGAAAAATCTATGTTATTTGGGGTCTCTTTTTGTTGCGGTACTCATCTAAAAGAGGTCCTTGAAAAAAGAACCACTGTGGAGGATTTTGCTAGTGGAGCGTGCCTTAGCAAATGACATTTTAATAACCTTACTTGTCCTTTTTGTTGTTTCCGGAAAAAAGTTATTTGATCTCTAGGAACGGATGCCGGTCATTTGATGTACTTGGTGTTAAGGACAACTCAATTAAAGTGTCATTTTACCGCTGTCGTTTCTGGTTTGATATTTGGCGGTTAATCAATCGACGGGTTTGCAGGGAGAGTCAGTTACTTGGCGCAATTGAGTCTTGCCTCTATATACCTCTTCACTATTGAGGAGGAGGGGCGATGACGTCTTATTGGTTTTTAGTTCTTTGTTTACCTACCTACCTACAAGTTGTATGTATCTGCATCAGTATACCCGATAAGTGATAACAGATTTGTTTCCATATGTAACTCAACATGCGAACGCAAAGCATACATTCACTCGAAGTCATACAATGACGAAAGTAATTAGGCGTATCGCAAGGATGACATATCTACAACTTAAGATATTAGTATTTACATAGAACGAGGCATGAAAGTATGGGTGATAGAAGGTTGTTAAAAGAAAGAGGTATGGGGGATGGGCTATCGTGCATTAAACAAATTATTGAAGATGTGGAATGTAAAACATATAAAGGAATGAAAGAAAAAACACAAATGAGATAAAGCTGGCAAACTTCTACCAACCAACCAGAAGGTTGATAACTGAAGAGGAAGATACTATCAAACTTTTTTTATGTTCTCCTTTAGCTCTTTTGTTTTATGTCAATCTCATAATTTCTCAATCTCGCCCGAATAAAGATGATTTATTATTATTATTATTATTGCTAGTAATAGTATTGTTAAAAGTGCTTCAACAGCTGATGTCATTTCGTACGTTGACCCCCAGAATCTCGGATCTGGTTTTGCCGAAGTCAAACCCGTGGCCCACTTGGCTCTCCGGAAAACCCTCGTAATTGGTTCGGCTATTCGTTAAAAACAATATCCCTGTTGTATCAGCAATTTTATCGTATTTTTTCAAAGTCAATGATAATCCACCCTTTACAGCAGTTTTGGCATTTTTCTGAAATGTAGGATTAGAATAAGTAAAATTTAGGAAACGGTTGTCGTTTCCTATGAAGTGTCCTATAAGAATTGAAATTTTTGCTGCTTGTTCAGAAGAAATCATTGTCTTTGTGATAATCACATTCTGGACTAAATCTACCTTTTACTTTTTGCAATTCGAGGAAAGTTGTGATCTTCTTGGAGTAACCCTTTCTCCATTACCTTAACGTCAAAATTATTTGAATATTCCTAGAATAGGATGATTGAAGTTATATTTTGACTATGTTTGAGTAGAGAAAGAGGCAGATTTTAAAATTAAATAAAACTAGTCTAGTATTAATTTTGACCGCCACAATGTCTCTTTCAGCTTCGGCCACGAAAATAGTAAATACATAATTTCTCTGGAACTCTCAAGTATTATCTGAGACTTACCTTTTATAAAACTTTATTGTCATCAACAGTATTCATATCAGACTTCACTTACTAATTTCTGACATCATTTCTCATGGTTAATTATCCTTAAATAAAGATGTAGTTTAATTCCTTAGACGTAGAACTAATGTTAAGGAAATTCATTTACATGACACCGTTCCACCTAGTCGGAGAGGATTTTTTTGAATCATCCGGTCCAAAGATCTAGATAATAGCTCCGACGTTTATTCTAAATGTTATTCTAAAGAAGAAGCACTTCCTTAATTGGTTCGTCCTTACAGACTTGCCATTAAATTTTAGATCGTCATCAAATTGCTCATTAACCTCCACGCCTCAAATATAGCCTAAAATTTTGCAGTCCTTGGAAGACAAACAAATGAAAACTGCTTAGGAAGTTGAAAATTATCTACATACCATCTACTCAATTCGAAGCCCTTGATTTACCAAATTATACTGAATGTCGTTTGTTTCTCTTGTTCTATGCATCTTAACGGTTTACATTTTTTTCTGTATCAAGTCTAGCTTAATATTTAACTTATTTAATTTCCATTCTATGTAGATCATTCCATAATTAGATAAAATCAGTACTACTTTGGATTTATTTCTCTGATTCATTTTATATGAGGCGTTTAAATGCGTCCAAGTACCTAGGAAATAAGTTTTGAGGAGAGTCAAGCTTTATTAATCGATTTTTAACTTTGCCCATCATTCTCCCAAAAAAGAGAGAAAAACCTTTCTAAATTTCCCTTAGGCTGTACCCATGAATTATCAATGATAAACATTTATATTCACGTAGAGTATATATAAATTATCACCATGGATTTATTCTGTATTCATAGATAAGGTATTTGTTTCAGAGGAAAGCATCATTGATTTGTTAAAATTACAGCACTAAAAATTTCGATTTCCTGCTATGTATAATCCAACAAAACCAAATCACATTTTCACTATTTTCAACTAGGTAATTCTATAATTATTTTGTTTATTTATTATTCATCTTTTTATCATGTAAATATGTTCAAGACTTATGAGTACAGATATTTTTTAATTTCAATTCAATGAAGGGAAAAAATTCTTATAGGATTGATGACATGAGGCAGTACATCTTTTGCACATCTATAAATACAGGTGTTCTTTCAACATCCTACTCATTTTTTAGCAAACCGAAGCCTTTAAGATTGCTTCTCTCAATTATTTAATGTTCAATAAATTGAAAAATGTTATCCCAGTTTTAATTTCTGGAAGGAACGTGGTATTTATTGCGACGAATTTCGACTTCTACACTGACCAAGCCGTCAGCATCGTCGAATAGACAGTTTGCGATGAATTAGAACTCACAATAGCATGATATAGGAAATTTTCTTTGGAGATTCAGAGATTTTTGAAAATGTTGCGTGAGAGCATCCTTTGTAAATTCTCGAAGAGGTCTCCGAATCAGTGACTGAAAGCCGCAGGACATTAAAATTGTAAATTATTTCATAATTGTCTCTGCAGGATTAATGAAAAGAATTTTCACGTCAGAATAATGATTCCGCCGTTGATATATATTACAAAATAATCTACAGATGCTGTGGTATTTTAATTTGTGCCATCATATTCTGATGCTTAACCAATTTATCTAAAGCTATCACTTGAATGATCTAGATACGCTACATATGTTTAATTTCTATAAGGCCACATAAGGAAATGTTCCATAACTTTATTTATCAAAATATCAGTCAGAGCGAGCCTTCCTCATCAACAAGAAAAATTAAAAGCTAGAAGAATTTGAGTAATTTTAAGTCAGACTGAAGGGTGGAAAAGTCTTTTTGTGTATCTATTAGAGGATTCCTCTCACATTTCAAGACATAAGTAATATCTTTTATTCGAAATTTCTAAATCCCAGACGATGACGTAGGTAAAACACCACGCTGTATATATGACAGTCATGAAAGTCATGACTTCTTTAGACCTTGAGTGTCTGTGTACGTTCGGTTGTTTGCTGAACTTCCTCTTTGGTGAAAGGTTAACTCAGAGTAATAAGCGCCGTATTGTACAGTCATTTTAATACACCTTACTTATAAGAGGGCATTTGCCTCGACTTAAAAGCAATAAAAGATTGATCGATGAGAATGACGTTTAAATGACAGCAGACATTCCTTGACTTCTGCATATTTGGAATGGAGGTTATGAAGGGGCTTAAGACTGAGATATTACCTTTATTTTACGAGTTCATTCAGAGAACTACAGCGGTTAATACTTATCATGATTATTATTTTAATCTAATCTAATCTATTAAATATTCCCCGTCGAGTAAATGTGCAGTATTGCTGTAACCAAAATATCGAGAAGATACTGTCATCGAAACAATAGCAACAGCAATGTCACCAGAATTAGCCTGGAAAGAGACGGAAAAATGTATATACTACTACGAGTTGACGTGAATAAATTTGGTCGTAAATATTAATGTTAATCCCAAATCTTTTCTTTCCAAAGAGTTCGTTCTATTTACCCACAGTTTAAATTCATTTATTCTCACTGCCAATTCATCTATCATGGAAATTTTTCGCTCCAAGGATCCCTGGTTCGAAAAGTTTCTTTAAAGTGGACATCGGTTTCCTCTTCTATTGCCTTTCATAAACTCCTAAATGAGCTTTAGTTATATTGTTAATAACATTCTGTCTCATTTTATACTTCTTCGTATTTTTATATAATATGTTATGACCATTTTCCTTCGCATTACGAAGTCGTTAAACAAGACGAAGTTGCAGCTAGAAGTAAAAATTCTTATTTTTGCAGGGAAACACGCTGTATGAGTTTATCTTTAAAGAAACGTACAGACTTCGCAAGGACGACTACTATTTTATTATTTTGACACCGGTTTTGATGGTACCAGGAATGCGACGAAACTGGTTGTCATTCATTTTCTTATATTGTGGTTATAAAATAAGCAACGAAAATAGCCACCGTCCCACAGTGGGCTAGAATCGAAAAAAGCTGGCCAAGAGGGCAAATATGGGTTTTTTGAGTGCGGGTTTTGAAACTTCGCATATATATTAAGAAAAGATTGAATTTTATGTTCCCGTTCGTCGTTTTTCGATATCTTTACGCGTTAAAAAGATACATGGAGTCAAACTTGAACCATTTTCACAGAAATGGGCAGTCGCGAATTTTTCGGATAAACGTTCAAGTTTGCGTTTCTATGGAGGGTTTAAATAGATACTTTTGGAAGAAACAGCGATGCAATGAACTACAACAATTCTTTATATTTTGACTGGTTGCTATCACCGCTTACAAAAATGAGTTTTTGCTCATTTAAAGCAACAAAATGGCGGACACCTTTTTCGGACAATTTTCGAGATAAAGTAAGGAATATAAATAGGAAAACGGCCCTAATGCATCGAGTCTCTTATACCACGTCATAGTCAGAAGTGTCTAGATGTGGAATCCGAAGAAACTGTTTCAATTTAGGTGCTCTTTTGGGAGTTAAGTCGATTTTTCCTAAGCGCGGCGCGTTCCGACTCACCACCGTGGAATCCCCGAATGCAGTTTCGCTGTCCTTTTGGTGATACGAAGTCTAACGATTGGTCTCTTTCATGTTAAATTCTGGCTAATTATCCTTAAAACATACGTGAAGACAGTTTAAGAGAGGAATTAGATACCTCTACTTTACACAACGGATGTGGAATTAAGGAAAGTTTAACATTCAGATAAAAAGCGTCTCATTTTAAGTAAAATAATGAAACCAAATGTTAATGCGAATTTAAATTCCACTTATATTACCTCTATGACAAAAATATCTATTTACAACATAAATATTTATGCTAATTAATATATATCGTTACTTTATTGTAGCTTTAGTCTTATTCGTCAGAAGATGAATCGTCCGAATCCTCATCATCAATAATTTCACCCTCTCGGTCGTCGATGATGAGGAGATTTCTCAATTCTTTCGCAATTATCTGTTGTTTCTTGTATTTGAATACTGCAGACATGGAAATTTTTGGATCTGATGTAAGCAGAAGTCTTTTAAAGAGATCCTCGTTTGTGGCAACTCTCGAGTATTTTCTCGTAAATCGTACGGACGCGTCCGTACGATTCCTATATTTAAAATTTGAGATGAATCACCACACAATCAACGCTACATCAATGGAAATATAGTCTAAGAATATTATACTTAGACCTCTGTCTAACTATAATATTCTTAATTTTGGTGCATCTAATTCAGTTTTAGAAAGTTTTTTTTTCAATAGTAACTTTATTCGCATCAGTTGTATGTAAAAATTATGCAAAAGCGTTTATGAATGTGATGCATTCTGGAATTTTCTAGCTAAATTTAGAAAAAGCGGCTGCTGTCGAATTTTTGTTCTCTAGATGTATCCCGACTAACTAAGGTGACCAATTTTCTGGTCTTATCAATGGGTTTTCCTCAATAAACCGTAATGAAACTAGCAATCCACTCCTAATAATCCGCTCCTAATAATCCATGTGCTTATCCAAACGGCATAGGTGATCAGCGCTTAGATGAACTATCGACTTTCCGGAACAGAATTGGCTATGCTCAACACTAATTTTGTTTTTCACCTCGCCGAGGGTCGAATGCTTCGAAGATCGAAACTAGGGATCATTTTTACCATACAAAGTATGGTAATCATATGCTTTGGGGATATTTTGTAGTATGTACGTTAATCATAAATCAACGGAATCATTGACTCTATTCGTATTTATCGGTAGGTATCGACCACGAAAACAAGTCAGCAACGCGACGCTGATATTTGCTTGTGGATTTTGGTAGATTTTTATAACGATAATAAGAAATAATTTATAGTCAGCAGGTATTTATGCCTTGTTTTAATTGAATATATTTCATGTTTATGAATACAGAAAATTTTCTCGAAAATTTCATTGAATTTTCTATCCTAAATAGCTTGGAAAAATACTAATTCTGGTTCTAGTATATCCTTAAAAAAGAAACTCAATCATTGCTTTTGAATATCATTGCCATAAAACGTTTTCCTAGTTATTCATGTTCTATCAATTATTAGTAATCGAATGTATAACAGTATGTACTCGTAGTATGTCTGACAGAATGTAGTACAGTGAAGTATGCTGTCCCTGCTACCTTATCTTGAAAAGTGGAATATTTTTCATTTGTCTTTTGGTGCAGGAGAGAAAATATATCATTCAATTACTATTTTCTCAGTTTTGTTCGTGGCAATGAAACGAAGATATGAATGGTGCTGAGTAATGGTATTCATTTTGACCTCTCCTTATTAAGTGAAAGATTTGGACAAAAAACCATGAAAGATTTGATCCAAGGGGCCTCCATATAGCCATGTGGATAAGGTGGGTGGGTCTTTGATGAAAGCGGCCCCGGATTCGATTCCCGGTGGGGGCTCGCGTGTGAAATGACCTCAGCTGACGAAGCGCTTTTAAAATTCCTACCACTAACGTGTGACCCATAGAGTCATTGCGCTGCACCTAAGTAGATATTGTATAGTCATAGCATTCTGGCTTAGTTAGTAGAAAGAAGGAAAGAACTTCACTCCTCATCTTGCTGAGTGAGTCTCATTGCATCTCCAGAGCATTGTGAAGTGATGAGGTTCAAAATCTGCCTCCGGACTGAGTACTGAATTGACAGCAAAGAGTAACCCAAGCGACGTATGCTAGAGGTAATTCCACTCACTGAAAGTAAAACTTACGGCAGTCCCGTATTAGAAAGTTATGTTCTCACAATATATACAGGATAAATCTTTATAACTACACATATTTGTCACGAAAATCGCTGATTTTCTTTCGAGTAGAATTGACTGTATAAACTAGTTGACACATTTGTGAAGTAAACCCTTAGAGGAAAGTATGGGGGCTGTAGCTAAGAGACCGACAGCAGTATAATCCCAATCCTTTTCATTGCGAATTACGAAGCAGATTTAGCTGAATTTTCTGCTGACGAAAGATATACGTGATATTGAGGTTCACTTCCGACGTTCTAATCCTTCAGTACCTCAGCATACCCTTCTAATTGCGCGTCACAGTCTATTCAATTTTCTCCTTTAGAATACGAAAGGCGCAATGGATTTTGTGCGAATTCACTCAGGCATGCCTTTCATTTGCGTTATCAAACATTTGAAGGATGACTTGCGTTCTCACCACCCGGAAACGAATGGGATTTAAGATTTGAGGACATTTCTGGTAAATTACTTATTTTAATTTTTTGCCTGATTCCTTCCTCTGGGTATGATTTACTTGCATCGAACCCCTCTTTTCATCCATTTTGACTACATTTTCTCGAGAGTTTTCAGTGAAAAGCATAACAGAAATAGAGTCAATAGCATGGTAGCCATAAAAAAACTGAATTCCTGCTGGTGATCAAAATAGAAGTATGGGCGGTCAGACAGTCCTCAGAAAATCATGGTTGCACCGCTCTTTTTGTAGGGGCTGAACGAATAGTCCCTTAATTTTTTACTCCTGTCGCGGATATGTTATTTCCACTCATTTCAGACATTTTGTGTGGTATACCCCATTCTTTATTTTTCTCCTGACGTACATCTATCTGTCCTTGAGAAAAAGTCAATCAAAACAAGCTTTTTGTTTCGCTAATGAGAGGCTCATGATGGAAAGGAAATTTGAGATGAGATCAACTAAGCGTTTATATCGACGCAGAAGGTCACGTAATTAGCTTCTGCAAGACGTTTCACCGAGTATTAACGTCAAGAAACTCGAATTTTATTTTCATTCATCCTTTAAACATGAAAGGTCGCATGTATTTTGATTATCAGTATTTTTATCGTTCCCTTGCTGTTAGCATGGCTTACATGATATAGTAATGATTGATCTCTTCTCCGCATGGGCATTAAGTACAGACTTTCCAAATAATATGCCATATGTGCCACTTGATGATGAATTAACTGCATTCTGCTGAATTTAATTGATTTTAATGTCCAACAATTATAATTGCGGCTCTAATTAATAAAATCACCAGAGATCACTATTATTTATTATATAATAATATAAGAAAGGACTATTAAGTCTCAATTTCACCCGAAATAAAGGCGTATGTATGTAGTACGTTTGTGTGTTCGATTATGATGAGATTTTTCATAAATATCTATAACGATGCCTTCCATTCTAGATACTACCTGTTAAAGCCTTAAAAATCCAGTGGTTATTTTTATTGAATCTCTATCGCTAATCATTAAACCTTTTGTTGAAGAGGAGAGAATCCTTGGCAAAATTAATTTATAAAGAAAAAAATTCTATGGCTCACATTCATTATTATACTTTCACTATCGTTTTACGAAATGTCTCTTTTTTACCTTGAATTGAATGCTGATATTTTAATATAAAACCCCAAGAATAGTAGAATATTTATCTACATCTATCTATATTACTAACAGTGGCGTACTAAACTAATTTGAATTCCATACTGGATGCTCATTTGTTGATTCTGGTTCATTTTCTTTACACAGGGAATATACTACGATTTTCGACTTTTTAATGCATGTATTTTTTTACTTTTAGAAAGACGTGATTTAACATGTTTTTACGGAATAGACTCCTCTTCCTGTGGTCTACACGTCATTATTTTCCTTTTTATTTAAGATACACTATGCAATTCTGTACTCCTTTTTATCTCTATCATGTACAGTAATATGATCTTTTTTAACAGATATGCATGGAGTACTTGATTAAATATTTTTAATTTAGACTTTTAGCCAAATTAAATCAAAGTACACGTGCGAAATGACCTCAGCTGTCGAAGCAATTTTCACAATACTACCACTACTAAATGAAAGTATTTTAAAAAGAGACGATAAATAAATATTAATTTAATGAAAACGTTAAATTAGTCCTGCATGTGCTAATTTTTTATCCTCAGAGTAAATATCTTTTTTCATGTTTATTTGTTTCAGCAGAACTCTATAAAGCAAATGCTTCAAATCTACAGTGACGTATTGAATATGGAAAGATACAAAAATACATGCCCAAACAAGGAAAAGTCCTATCAGCCGGGACTCGAACTCTGATCATTCTACTATTCTTGTAGATATAAACCAGGATTATACAGATGATATTATGACATATATGTGTTTCCCAGAACCCTAAGTTATATATACATAAATATCCTATGAGATTTTGTAAAACCTCAGATATATTGTTCATCCCTTCTTCAAACATACGACATGCCACTTTTGGAGCATGCACTATGGGTTGACATCCGTAGGGCAAAGCGTCCTCAAATCAGTTAGATCCTACTTTTTTTCTTCCTGTTCTTTCTCTAATATCAAGAATGTACCATGCATTTCTCGTTGCTTTTATAAATAATTCTTCTTCTTGTAGCAAAGGGAATATCGGGGTGAGATTGACCGAAACAAGAAACTCGAGGTCGAGTATTTGCAATCAGAATAATTTTAATTTAATCGTAAACTGAATCATATTTTGAAGTTAATGTTTATGGTTTTTTAATTCATATTCCTGTCTTAAGAGTAATATAGGATTAATGAATGTTGTAAAATGCGTCATTAAAATGGGAAGTTGTTCATATCGAAGGAATAATAATGGCATTATGTGGCAGATTTCGGATAGCAAACGCTAATTGCTTCAAGGAGAAAATGGAACAAAATCCTGAGATGTACTTGATCTTGAGGAAAACATGTTTATGGGAGGAGAGAGTTAATTGCACCAAAATAGAATAAAATTAAGCTCACGAGTGAATATCATTTCATTTGCATTAATAAAGATACTTTTTATTAACAAAAAAATTTATTAGTTCATTTAAACCCCTTGATTTTGATCTCTTGAAAGATTTCTTTTCGTCCACCCAGGGTATTTACGTAAATGTAGATGTAAATACTGCTCCTTATAAATATATATAATAAGGTCTTTTTTAGGTTGAAAATCTAAATTTTTTATTGGAATCTGTTTCATACACAAAGACGTCAATTACGGACTGGAAGGGAAGGCTATCTGTCTTAATTCGGGGAGGGGATGACGAATTTGATGGATACCATTCAGGGTTTAACTGATTTTAACTTATACTCTTAAGTTAAATGATATCATTTGATATTAGGTCTGTGGCAATTATGATTTCATATTAGTAGATAATGTTCCGATTTGGTACTGAAAAATTGTCTTTTTCGTTGTAAAACAAGGGATTAAACATTAAGAAAATAATGGGCGAATAAATTTATGATGAAGAAATAAAATAGATGATGATATACAAGAATTTACGTAAAGTCGATCTTTGCAGCGATCGGTATCTTGAAAAGAAAAGATCATTCAGGATAAGTATTGGAATTAAAATTAGCTAAGGTTTGTTCTTTATCTCTGCCCAATTTCAAGTATTTTAAATGAAATTTTCCTTTAGATATTTACATGTTAATACATTAATACTTGTGATGATATGATTTAAATTAATATTGAAAAATATTCCATGCATCAAGGAATATTAATTATGAAAATTTATTTCCAATGGAGCTTCGAGAGCATTTTCAATGAAGTCTATCTACCAAATATATAATACCGTTTTAAATCCAGCTAATTAAATTTCCGTTCATAAGTAATGGTCATTTTATAATCGTATGAGCACGCTTGCATTACCAGATATATTTTAAGCTTATTAAGTTAAAAAATATTTTTGTCTCATAACTTCTCACATCGTTTATCTAAATTTCATCTTAATCACAGAAATGATGAACTTGCCAATATTCCTCGTAAAATTTAATTCACCACCTCTTTCAAAAGTAAGCTCAAATCTTCGAGTACAAAATTTTATTGGTAAAACGATCATATCTCTCGTTTCCGTATTTTTTTGCCCCGAAGTCATGCGTTTGAAAAGTGTAATATTGTCTTAATCAGGTTATTGTATGGGTGAACTGACTGTATCACGAAAAAAGTGGTCCTCTAATTCTTGATATTCATGTTCATTTTCGTGGTCATGTCAGGGTAATGAAAATTATTTACTGTGTCGATAAAATAGCCAAGTCACGGTATCAAACGAGTTTCGCTTTGAGGGAATGCGCCAGCTGGTTTTCATAATGCCGCCGCCTCGCCAATAATCGCGTGGAAGTTTTTCATGCAGAAATTAATTTGAAGGTGATGGTCTATAAAAGTTACAAAAAAGAGGTAATTAGATTTTAATTCTCTTCATACATTCGACAGCTGTGAAATGTTTGCAGGAGAACGACTAAATTTGCACGCACACTTACCTCTTCGGCTTCGTCATCGTTCAGAAGCAGATTTTACCCGTTGTGCCTCATAAAATGCTCGTAATAATTAGGGAGAACAATCCAGAAAAACAACTATTTTAGCCGTGAAAAGGTTTTCTTTCGTTTGAGTGGCTGTTCTAATCGTTGTGAATTACACGTTTATACTCAGGACAGCGTCATGGCTGCGGTGTAAAATAAAATCAACAAATTTAAGGTTTTCGAGTATATTTATGGGATGTTCCGATGCCTCACTGCAGGAGGTATTTTATATAATTTTTCACAAAAAAGTAATTTTTGAAATTTTTGAAAGATTGAAAATTTTGAAATTTTTGAAAAATTGAAAATTTTGAAATTTGCTTTTGAAAAGGCCTACAAATTTGCAGATAATTCGTATCTCATCTCGAGGTTTAGGAAAATTTCTGTCACGTACGTGAATTTCCTTAAGGTTTGAGGTATTATTATCTTAGAAATTTATCTGAGTGGCATTAATTCTCACCACCGGTAAATTTAAACTATTCTTTATTAATTAAGGTAATATAAAAAACTGGGTATTTTCAAGGGTGATCGAAACAACGTAGGGCTCCCGGATATCCATGCGGGCAGCGTGTTCGATTTCTATGAAAGCAGTGCCGTGTTCGATTCCTGGTGGGAACCAACGTGCGAAATGACCTCAGCTATCGAAGCACTTTTAACGATACTATACTCTAAACAAAGAAGGGTTTGAAAGTACGTAAATTTGGACTGTTCCGCAGGAATCAGATATACTCGATCAAAGTTTCTAAATATTTCTGATATAAGATAACTTTCCAATGTGGCTGTATTTAAAATTCTTAACCGATAGGAGTCCGTGTGGAAGTAGCTCAAGACATTTCAGGAATTTAATCGATCATAATGAATTTTACTTTATTCAGATATCTGTTTTAACTGGTGGTAGATATCTGAATCGAGAGAGAAGAGCAACTTTCTTTCCCTTGAATTAATTTCCAAAGTTTTCTGTTCCACCCAGAAATATGGACATAGAGAATAGGACATTATCCAAGAGAAAATTGTGGTTTTGAACATCATTTTCGGGTTCAGTCTTTATTTTAAATAGTCACATATATAAATAATCACATTGTCTGCTAGCCTCTAGGATCTAACGAAAAAGCTGCGTAAACGCGTATGCTCCAACTTTCTTAATTTTTTTAAACGATAACTAATGTTTTAGTCTCCTCCTAATCTAATTTTGCTTTTTATATTGCAAAACTGTACAGCTATTGGCTATCGAATGCTACAAATACTTTTTAAGAGTTTTATTATTATAATTATGAGAAGCTGATAATTTAAATATTTTGCAAATTTTATTTGCTACCTGTATGATAGGGAAATAAATTTACGGAGAGGTAACATTTTGGTGATAGTAGATCACTGTAATCACGTAATAATATTTCATTATATTCTGCAGAATCATACAGGATCAAACTCCTCTCTATTTCATAATCTACGAGTATATTCTCTTTTGCAACCCTTCGTTGATCGAAGTAATTTTGTCCGGTGTCTCTATTTTCTCTCATATTCTCTTTTCTCAGAGAATTCGTTTTTTTCCCTCGGCATTGATCTACATGTAGTACAATGGGAACTGCCATTACTTTGTAGAATTTCACTTGAATCAGGGAAAGGTAAATATTTTGCGCATGTAAGTGGGTGCCTTGCAACCCATGGAAATATAAATGAAATTTTTTTTCATAAAAATAAAAAATATTGATTTCTGGGACTCGAAGCCAGGTCCTTCATTTTCCGAGCAGGTATTCCAACCACTAAACTAGCTCCACACACCTGAAGTTATAGCGCTGCACAATGCTTTGCTGAACCCGTTCGGCTACAATGCATACCGCGAGTAGCGTAAATTTGACTATGCACGGTATTTCAATTGGTAAAACGAGCCCGGAAAGTTAAAGACCTGACTTCGAGTTCAGGTATTGTTATTTTTTTACCCCACTTGGGGAAACCTTGGAAAATTTAGTGTTTTTTCTTTAAACTTTCATCGGTCTTCTTATTGTGCCAGTTATTGACGGGTTGGTGTCGCTAATCCCTCTCTTCATATTTCGTCTCAAATCTTAGATACTTAGAATTTACTGCTTGTTCTGTTGTGGGATTTTTATTCGGAATGATCTGATTTGAGCATTGAACATTGAAACTGAGCAAAACCCGCATTCTGATCTTCTTAACGGATTTCTCACTACAGTCGTCTGAGAATTCAAGAATAAAAGTCACATATGAAACCAATCACTTTCGTAACTCCCTCATTTGAAGCTCTTTGGAGGGCAATAAAGGAGATGGTCTTTTCCCTCTATTTGCAACATTGCCCAACGTGATGGGAAAATATGTGTTCTGCAGCGATTGGATTAATTTAAGAGCAGTTATCGATGTTCCATTCGACACACGAAAGGTACTGCCGTAATTTTGATACAGATAGGTTGTATTTTACGTCAGTACTTGTCTATTTAGGTTCAGATTTTACTTTATATAGGTAAAGAATCTTCAGCTTAGGCGCCGTCTGTAAAGATACTAATTATTCTTTTCAGAATAATGTAAACTTTCATTTGAACTATTGAAATGGCAAAGAGGGCATTAGGGGACTTTGCCCGATAAGGTTTGCATCCGCAGAAATTCCCAAAGGAAAACTGGAGATTAAAAATCCCTCACGTGAAAAATTTTTTGAGGGGTAGCTTACGCTTATATGGGAATCTCCATCCGTTCGAACCATCGGGTTCGATTACCGGTTTCGTCAGTCTTTTCATTTCTATTTTTCCTTGAAGTAACTAAAATAACATTCAAAATAGTCACGTACTTTCACCTTTGCTATTACAGAACAGCTGTGACGTATTGCAAACGATATTTCATATCTAGATGTGCTTTTTACATTGTTTTTCTATTATAGACGATGGCGATATCTATTTTGAATGTGTTTCTGAGCAGATATTTAACAACTTCTTTTCCATGACGACAAAGAAAAAACAAACACCGCGAATCTCAGTGGTAACCCCTTTATTCAGCTGTAGAACAATCAATTTATGTTCATAGAACACAAATCGATAGCACGAAGTTTAATTCTCAGAGGGAAAGGAATTATCCATTGGAAGCAGCGTCCTACTTCATTTGAGCCACTATTCGAACGTTTTCTTCACAAAGCATATGGGTTAAGATTCCAAAGTCGTTCTAGCACGCAAAACGTCTCTTTCATTGACCAAAATTAACTTCTGGAGAAAGTGTTACATATACGTGAAACTATGTGTTATTCCATCCCTCTTTCAACTGGTAATAAATGGGATCGTGTAGAATAGACTTACGCTATTCTATTTTTGGTCAGCAAACTTACGCGATGGCAGCCACCGATCCATGATATTTCCTTTTTCAGTGATTGCTAACCTACATTTGAGCTCAACGGGTAATTTTCTTGATTTTTTTCTTTTAAAAATTATCCTCCTGTTAAAAGTTCGTATGAGATTCATGACTAAGATTTGTTATAATGAATCCTTATTCATCTGTATCTCAATTTTTATTGTATACAAAATTATAAAATCGCTACACATCAGCATCAGACAAGCAAAAGTGAGGAATTTTTAAAAAATCCAAGTCGGCAAGGAAAGTATATACGTGACGGATATTAAACATGTACTAATATGGAATAATATATGGTAAGCCTAGGCTTTTAGTTATTATTCGTGTAAACTGCAAACAACGAGGTGAATATATATAAATGAATATATAAATACTACATTTTATTTGGAGATCTTATCCAAAAGTGCTGAAAGATTAATAGAGTACATATTTCTTGCGCCAGGGGAAGCCAAAACTACGCTCGAGATCGATCTATCGATCATCGGAGTCGATCGCGAAGAATCTTCATCTTCGAGCAATTTATATCACTTTAGTTTTTTAAGCCAACATCTACATATGATTAAAATTACTTTTGAGCTCCGTGGTTTTAAAAAAAATACAGAAAATGGCTCCGAAATACGGATATTAATCATTTTGGTTTCTCTAAATGCCTAATTCTGTTTTTCTGTGTCGGACAAACGACAGGGATCAAAGTTGATTGCAGCGGGCGATAGGTTGGCCAACCCTGTATTATGCGGTGTAATACATAATAACTGATCCTTTTTCTACAGATCGCTGAATAAATCTGTTGGTTCTTATCTTTTATCAGGTTCGAGGACTGGCGTGAGTTCCACTTCACGTCCAAGTGGAGGATTAATGAAGAGTTTTAGCTAAAAACAAGGTTAGCAACTGCATGCTTTTTATGTAATTTTTGTTGTGCTCGGTTTTGGTGTATTCAGCATTTATACATGCTAACCTTGGAAACATTGAAGTTCTTATTTCAAAAGAGAATAACGTGCGACCCTTCAAGAGTGAAAGATGTATGTAATGCTGCCTGAAAGGGACAGCAACAGTCCCAATCCTCTGTCCCGTTGAACTGTCGTTGCCATACTTGTCGCTCCAGCCGCTCGTGAGTTGCATCACGCTACCATATTGATACCTTTATGTCATGGTCACTCTCCCTTTCAATTAGATAGCCAATCTCGTAACGAGTTCTCCCACGTCTGCTCATTAGACACGTACAGTTTGTCAACTCTTTCATTGGGATGACGAGTCAATGAGAAGAAAACTTTGACATACAGAATGCATCTAACGTTGCATGGTGACTTGAAAGTAATGGGACTATTTTTTAAAATTTATTTTGTAATGTGTGCTGCTTCTCCACCAGCAGAAATTTCTTCGTCTAATTTAGAGCCACTCTCGTTTTTCTTGGAGTGATTTATTGATGTTTCACTGTGATACCGTGGTAAGATCGAGTTTTTAAAAAAATTCTGGTACGAGCAATATTAATTGCGGACGTATTTATTAATACGTTGTTTTTAACGAGAAGAATGCGAAAGAGATTTGTCTTATGGCTCGATTTACTATCGTCCACGATACAGATAACTTTTCACGTGAGGGTAGCAATATTATTTGTTTCTCAAATGCAGATTCATACTTGTGAAAACTGCGAGAATTGATTGGGTAAAGCGAAATTGAATAGGTATGTTTTTGGGGCCGTTATGCATTGACATTTTTTATCGTCAATGTGCTCCTACTTGCCTCAGTTGTTCCACGTGTGTGCATAAGTTATGAGTTTCATTTTCTGTGAATCCTTCGAAAGCAGAATCAGAGGATATATTTTTCCTCCGTGGTAGATCAATCGGTTGGATCATGAATGGAGAACTTCTCTTATTTCATGCACCATTTATTTCATTTTTAAGATCGAAGGAAAACAGATGCGACATAACAGGACTCGAACCCAGGTATTCTACTTTCGGGTCAGGTTTTCTAGGCACGAAACTACCACGTCTTATAATTTATATCTTACTTCTATCAATGGATACTTTTATAGCAAAGAATGCATGATAGAAGAATAGAATACTTCCCTTGAACGTGGGAGACCTGGGTTCAAGTCACAGCCATGTGGCTAATTTTCATATCCTTCGGTTTTAAAGGTTTTTCTCTTACATATGTTAAGAAATTGATCTCTCACTTTTCTTATTTATTTATAAGATTTGTCACTCAATAGTGAACCCCATTTCATCTTCTTCATAGCGTGGCAGTGTGATAGCTAGATATGCATATAATGATTTATTAAATATACATTAATATATAAGTAACCTAATATGATATATTAATTATTTTAAATGGAAATACACCAAAACTCGGATACAACGAATTTCAGAGAATGTCCTTTTATTTCGTTATTTCGGGATTTTTCGATTCACTGCTACTTACGGGGCATGACATATTGATTTTCTGAAAACTATACGAATTACACATTCCTTATATACCTGAAAGTTTAATTATTCTTATTGACGAGGCATTAAGTCAAATGCTGCCAGAAACCGATTTTTCGGCTCTCTGGGTATTCGCAAAAATTGCCTCCGATGTATTTTACACGCTAAGACGCTCTTATTGTTGTGAATAAGTTGGCTTTTAAAAACTTATCCCTTGTCTCCGTTTGAAATTCACATCTACAAAAGAAAATCTCATTATAATCATCGTATCTGTTTAGTTGTAGAGAAAAATTAGTGGGTATTTCGAAAATGGTTTTCGCCCTTCGCAGCTGAGGCAGTTTTCGCGCATATGTAACACCAGATAGGGCTAGCACTAAGAGGGTTAAGAAGAAAATTTTTCTAAAATACTTATTTTTCGAGAACAACCGTAATGGGCAAAATCTACCTATAATGGATCGAAAATGGGAAATTGTTGAGAATCAATGCAATTTTATAGCGTATGAAATTCTGAGTCGTGAATTATAATTTTAAATTCGCCGCAAACATCTTCGAGCTGAGCAAGAGTATGCGGAGGGTCGGATCTTTACCGCTGACCTAGACACTAATTATAACCTAAGCCTTTATTGTTTGACGTTGCAGCACTGAAAAAACGCCATGATAGTTAAGTAAAGCTAAAAGTTCCGGGTTCAACCGCAGGTCGTTTGGAATGGCGTCTATTAAAAATGAATATAATGGTATATTTCATATCTTGCATATAATGAGAAACAATTTTTGTCATTTGGAGACTATACCATAAGAATAAAATTGAGTAAAGGGATAGAGGAATATTGTTTCAGTTTCAGAATTGCAAGAAATTTTTATTAAACACGAAAATTTGATAAACTTTTGTGTTTTGACCTGTTTTCTTGAATACCTACGTGATTACTTAAATCGAGTTCCCAAATTTTACATAAGGTCATATAGGGAATTGTAATATATTCAGATACCATTCCCTGAAAATTAAAATACGGTATAAATACGTAATGCTAGATAGAGAGTCGTCTATTAATACCAATGCAGAAAATAACATGTGATGGAGGATTTACTTTGTATGGAAAAAAGCATTTCTTAATGAGCTGATATATTGTCAGTGGGGTAGGCCAAGGTTCTCCAAACAAGACCGTATTTTACGTTGCAATCCCTGCAAATTTTAGCACAAAGGATACACCATCTCTGAGAATTAGAAATCCCTCACTTTATCACGAGCATAGAGGATGCTTCTGCGAGAATCACAATCGCCTGAGTTTATACCCAAGGGCAACGGTGTCTTCGAGATACAGAAGTTTGCGGTGATGGATGGTTCTAGCGGATTCTTTGTAGAACATCCGAACAAAAGGCAGCCGAGGTCGAAACCTAAAATCGAGACCGTCTACTTCGGAATTCGCTCGGCCGAAATGAACCTGAGGGTGTCTATTCAAGAAGGCGAAAAAAAGCATGTTATCGTTCGCGAATTAGGATGGAGAAGGCCGGCGGGAATTGCGGTAGTCGGCGACGGATTGATGGAGTCGATTTGAAGGGGTCGTAACCCTTTCGTAGCGGGGAAAACTGCTGACTAGGTGCAAAAGACAACCGCTCGTCCATCATGAATCGGTTAAACACTGCCGCAAGGATTTCAGTGGGGAACGGAATACAATGGATTCGCAAAACCTGTGTAAAGTCAATTGAGAATCAAGTGTCTCCCATCTACCTCCCGCTGAGTGTTAATCTAATAGAGGTTTTGCTTATTATTTCGCGATGAATTTGTGTTTGAAGGTTCTTCTTATTAGCTTGGAAACCCTGAGCTAATTTCAGCAAAGCTTTGCAAAATTTCGTTGCCACTTAAGTCCACGAGAATCAGTATTACTAACAGATAATGTTCTGCTCAATTGAATTGCTACAACTATTTCGATTCGGTAACTCAGTCCGTGGGTTTTCATTGATATTTTATCATTGTACTGGTGCTTTGCTATGCAAGTATCTTCATTTTCCCAGATTTTTACTTCTGCCCTGAGACTTAATAACTCCTTATAACTCCTCTACTCACCCTTTTTTGTTCTTCATTGATCTTTGTAAGTGTAAGATATTAAACGACGTTGGATAGTGATGAAAGGAAGGTACACATCTAATCTTGCCATTAAAGGGTCTTCTCATAACCCTATCACCAACTTTTGGTTATTAAAATAATGCTTAAGACGCTTTAAGGATTTTTCCTGCCCCTAGATTCACTGCAACCTAATAATTTACACTAAGGTTGATGATGGCGTTACCAAATTTAGACCGAATAAAGTTTACATATTTTATACTGTCTCGTACTTTAAATACGTTAGTTTTGCTGATTTCGTGCACGAAAGGAATGGAATTTGCATATAAAAAGCACTATTTTGATTTTTTTGACAATTGATAGCAAATAGCGAGATACTTAGGATGAGTAATTACTACTGTTTTCACTGCATGACACTTATCTTAAGTATCTAAAATTTATAATTTAAGATAATATGAGTAATTTTTATTATGAATTTAGGTGGACTTTCCGCAACGTGTCGAAACAAGTCTGATCCATGACGCCCGTAAGTAAAAAAGTAGTAAAATAGTCTCCGTTCAGTTCCGTCACTGGAATAGAGTTGTGCGCATCGAATCCCGAGAGAAATGAATGAAGAAAATCTAATTTAAGCTAAAAAAATCTATTTTTCTTCGTTTTAAACTTTTATGTACTCCAAAACGACGATGTAGTTCGTGTTTTTCTTGCTTTTCGTCTTGATCTAATAATAAGGCTTAAAAACGCATAAATCTTTCAAAGACAAACGTTTAAACATCTTTTACTGTTACTAAAATTGTTCGGAAGCACTTGTATGCTCTCTCGTTCACTGAGAAAGAAAACCTCCGAGAGCAGATCTGCGCCGCGTACCCTGTCGTACACGTTACGCTAGTATAAACGCTTCTATCTTTGACGGAAAACGATATGGATACGCTCCGCGTCTGAATGGACAGTATAAATCCACCTTTAATCGTTCGCCTCGTTCGATAGACCAAATATTTTTACTCAATCTATGTATTTTAATAGCCAACTTCTCTCGTCTCACGCTTCGTCTTATCTCTACAATGGTTCCTTGTGAATTTATTCTTCGGAATGACTAATTTTCTGGGAATAAAATGATGATATCTCGAACCGGAACAACGCTGTCAGAGCTGATACGAACTCTGATTGTGACATAGAATGAGTATCTATGTACTTGTTAATTTTGGGCAGAACGTTAGATTAAAAATTCGCTCGGCAGAGTTTCCTTTTTTCGCGCTCTCAAGTTGTAAACATTTGCGTAAACCGAAAAAGTAGTGCAGTGTTTGAGTTGAATGTAGTCTTGGAGAGATCGTGATGCCCTCTCACCTCTGCCGTTGGAAAAATTGCTTATTCTTCCTTAATTGTCCATCTTTTAAAAATTCGTTTTTTTTTAGAGTGAAAAATAACCAAAATTATGAAATTATGAAGGAAGAGTCTTTCCTTGTACGAAAAGCAGACGATCTTTTCTATTATTGACAGTTTTGTTAAAGTATAGGATGCATAAACCTTCCTGTAATGATTGTATTCAATTTATGTGGGGAAAGTGGAAGAAATTTTAAAATTTGAGGAAGAGAACAAAATGTTATGAAAATACCTCTCATCAGTCCCGCAGTCTCTAACCATCATACCAAAAATTCTGCATGTGGTTGAGAGGGGAAGCAGGATGAATGCACTGGAAATAATGGAAATTGTACAAAAAAGTAACGACACGGATTTTCAACTGAGTGATGAAATAGATTTTCCTTATTCTTCCCTTTTTCTTACGGCTGCTCTTCCTCTCCCTTTCTCTCACCTCTACTAGCTCTGAATTCCCACCATAACTTTTCCGAGAAATGTTTACCCTTTCACCTTTTCCTGACCCTTTTCTTTCTTTCTTCCCCTCCTTTGGATGCCTCTGCATCTCTGGCTTCACACTTGAAGATAACGCTGGTTTGTTGAAACATGTTGTGACTGAAAAGTTTTTATATAGTATTTTGCTAAGTTATTTCGGAATAAAATAACCACCAGTTCCTTTTTGTAGAGTTGTGTATGTCATTCACTCAATTCATGTGCAGTAGTAGTAGATTTTCATTTAGAAATATTCTAATAAGTACATACAAATGAGAGTTACAAGTTAAAGTACAAGAAGAAAAAAAATATATATACATCAATCTTACAAATTCTTGCGTATAACTTTCATCAATCTGACACTTTATGTACATACAACACACATTATACAGATTTTAAAACAAGAAAAAATCTACACATATATTTAAATTAAATTATGCCAAATTTAACTCATTATTCCCTAGTTCCTTTTGTAATCCTAATGCATTCCCTTTTAAACATTCTTCCATTCTCAATTCATCATGGAATACTGCAAGGTGAATCGCCGTTCCGTCGAGTTAAACATTTCGTATTTTGGACGCTGCTTGTTGGTACCTTCTTTTGGCTGACCGGCACATACTTGTTCCATATCGGTTCTGTACTGCCTGATCATTTGGATGCTTGGTAAACAATGGAACCCATACGTTTGGTTGAAAATTTTCCAATATTCGACTTAAAATACTGATTGGACGGAATTGTTAGTTTTGGTGACTCATCTTACAAGGACCAAGATACCCCAATATTAGAACATGGAAGATGCAAGCGGGAACATTAGATAAGGTCCCCAAAACCATTCCGTGGGAGGATGGGATTAGAATTTCAAGTCAAATCCTTGGTATTTCAAGTTCAAGATTTTCTCATTCATACATACTTTTTATTGAAGAGGCAGTTACTATAATTATTACTACGATACTAAACTAAGCTACAAAAACTTGTGTCCTTTGTTTTTACACAATCCTATCTTTTTCCTATCTGGGAGCTTTTACAGCCTGCGTCTGAGAGCACTTTTTTCGATAACGATTGCTTTATTCAAGAAAACGCATCGCTTTGCGCTACTCTTTCTCGAGTTCACGTTCCCGGAGACTTCACTCTTCCTTTGCTTTTCAAAAGACTTCTTTATTAGTTACCTGGTCCTTCCATCGAGTCCAATCCACAGACTCAATCTGGCTGTATTCGAGCGTAATGCTAGAAATGCTCACTTGCGACATCTATGCAAGGTTTTGTATACTAAATGAAACCAAATCCGTTCCTGGAGACGCCATGTTGTGGAGGGATTCAATTTATTTCAATTTGTAATTCCGGAAAAAAACGAGCGATTCAATCGTATTCAGATGATTTTTTTTGCCTAAAATACGTCGAAAATTTTCTAGCAAGGCAATATTTGTATATCATCAGCTATTGACTAAAGTTCCACATAAAATAGACGGCATCAGCTCGCTCTTGAAACTACTAGTTGCGTTCTATAAAATTGGAATTGAAAATAGCGTAATTAAGACCTAAAATAATATCAATTCAATGAGCCGCATAAACAGTATTCCCAAAAGTATTTATATATATATTATAAACACATTATGTACATACATGTATTCTAATAAGAGACGTTTTTTTAAATCAACGGGAAATTTCTAAATTCTGATCTCGTTATAGTACTTGTTTGTTTGCTTAAAACAAAAAGAAAAATGAACTATGCTATTATTGAAATTTTACTGTAGTATCGATTCTATTGTTTACCTATAATTTAGTTAGAATGCAATTACTCTTGAGGATCATATCGAAAGGTAAAATATCGATATAATTCAAACGGCTAGCGATGCCAATAGCGGATCTAAAAGATGAGGATATTGATGTTAGTGATCACTCATCACAATTCCTGAGTGATTCATAAGAAATGTCGTACTCAGAAAATTTAATTTAATTACTTAAACTAGTTGTCCAGTGCGAAACTTTCGCACAATTGGTCGCTGGGATACATCGATTCAATTTACAGAAAGCGGTGGTTTGAATGAAATGACAATTTAAGCTGTGATGCAAACCTTCACAGTCGACAATGCTTATGTTTCTGGGGTTATCATTCTGCTCCCAAAAGGTGCAAGTTTATGCCGCTTTAACAAAATGTCGTGGTCGCATACGACGTTGATGTCTTCGTTTATGCAGACTGTGATATTACTCTGGAAAACTAAGACCATTTTAAGATCGAGAATGAGTTTCCCCTTCTGATGAGAATAATATTTATTTACTACAATAAACGTAACCAAGTAAACAATGTATTCCACATATAGCAACCCGCACATCTACACATCCAGGGCGAAACTCGACGATTCAGATATTAACTCAATTTTTGACCAAATGGTACTTTTTTATTGGTGTGACTATTTTTAACGGGAACCGGGAAACTTTTTCTTTCAAATGGTCAGTCATTTATATGCATTGATGGGGAGTTTGAAGGGAGAAATGCTCACTTTGTATGTAGTTCACATGTTGTGAGGGCTGCTTTCTTGATTCTTTTTTGAGTGATAGGTGATGGAGTGTGGATAAATAGTGATGAGGCAAAGAGGATAGAATGGAGAATCATCACGCATATAACTATTATTTATATAATTATATATATATGTATATATATATTTATATAATTATCATAGCAACATTTTGCTATTCAACCTCGCCAAAATGAACTCTCTCGTGTGAAGTCCTTTTGCTAAACTTTATTAAATGTAAAATTTTCCTTGTTAATCATTATTTCATCGGTTCCTCAGAATAATTTGCAAGTTTTCTATTTGACTTCTCAAAGGAAAAGGGGAGTGAGTGAAGAATTTTTAATATACCCTCGATATGCTCGCTGAAGGGATTCCGCAAAGGTTCCGAGCAAATCGAGACTATCATTTTATTGTGAAGATTACTCAAAACTTATGCAAGATGAGAATAAGACAATTTACGATCATTAAAATTTGTGTTTAATACGATGAACTAATGTACAAATGAAGCGATCTGAACAAATGATACTTCGAAATGAAAATAACAATTTACTCTGTCTTAATCACATGATTTTAGAAAATGTATTCTCTTTTACTAATTTGAGCATAGTTAATAATGTCGCAACTGCTTTCTTCGGCATTAAGCATTTTTGGAGTACTTTTTCTGTTGATAAATAACAAATTAATAAAAAAAGCAGTTTGCAAGGAATAAGAAACCACAAATATTTATCTATTATAAAGATTTTTGAATGCATGTATTTGAACGAATTGTAGTACAAGTCGAATATTTATCATCGCTCTAAAGGAAAAATTGCCGAAATTCATAAACCAACCAATCAAAACCATGCTTATCAATTACCGTATTAATTGAGGAATATGATTAATTAGTTCAAGCGATATTTGGTGGGACTGATTCATGGTCAGATTCTGTTTTTTTGTCATTTAATCGAGGCGTAGGTGAAGTCTCCTGATGATGGTGAAAGGACTACATTATTTTGAAAATCTTAATTCTTTTCACTATCCTATTCCTGATTATCTATTATCCGTTTTCTTGATTTAGTTTACCTTGTAGAAATTCATTCAAATATTTATAGAGTATAATAGATAAAATAAATGAAAAAAATAAAAATAGATTATTATGAGAAACAGATGAATCATTGAAAAATCTTTGACATTACCTCAATTTCTGAAACATGTCTCTGTAGAATAAAACTTTCTTTGTGAATATGTGATACTGCTGCATTTTCTCCAGATAAGATGCTATTCATAAGCTGTAGTTGGTTGGGGAAACAAGTTATATACATTTGAGAGTATCAAATTCATTTATTTTCGAAAATTATTAATGACGACGGAAATTCTCATTACCACATGAGGCCAACATTTCGTTCAACATGTTATAAATTTGTAATCGAATTTATTTCATCTTACATTCACTCTCCCTGAAAATTTTTGCTGCTATCTCAACTCAATAATTAGCACACATTGCTATCAGCGAATAAAAATGCATTTAAGAAGCCAAAATTTCAAATTTCGATATTTCTCTTCGTCACAGAAATGCGCAAAGAAAATAGTGTGGGATTGGTCAGCCTGAAATTCACTATCGGAATCGAACTACTAGTTTAGGGGATATTCTTCTGGGAGTGAAAAGATGTGGAAGACTTTCAGCGTTACCAACCATTTACGCGAAGTTATTCTTTAATGATTGTTTTCAGTATTGAAATTCTTGAGAGGCCTTGGAGAGACGTTGAAAAATTAATACAGGGAAGACCAATAAAGGAATGTTATAAATATGAATATCTCCTGACATGTTTCGAGCTATGGAGAATTACTTAATTAAAATTGAGTATTTCAATTTAAATTTAACTGGATGAATAGGAACATCACGTTTGTCTAATGCATCAGAAACGTTCCATAGAGTCGTCTTACAAGCACTATTGTCTGTAATCCTATCAAAAAAGTTATAATCAAAGTTAACGTAATCTATGATTGGCTTCATGTATCCCAAGATTGCAATGAGCACATGAGTCAATCTGACAATTGAATAAGAACTGTTTAGCATATCATAACGATAGATTAATAAAATTTAAGAATTAGAAAAGAATTGCATCAATTGAAGAACATCTCAGAATTCTTACGTTGGCCATCGTGCATTTTGGGATGTATGGCTCTGAGTAGGGGAATCCTGGCTATCGGTCGTAGGGCGGAAAGAATCTGCGAGCGTCGCTTTGTTATTCGAGCGGTCGCTTGTTACCATTGCGGCTGAGGGCCCATCCAACGGCAGGAAACTGAGAGATTGCAGCTTCTGAAATATCGGGAGATTCCGTTCTATGCTACTTTATTTTGTCCAAGAGCAAGAATACTCACGAGGATTTGTCGAAGGTGAGTTAATTTTATATACTAATCCTTACAAAAAGCCTATTTATTATTTCCTTGATGCATACATCCGCGAGTTTTACTCCTACCTTTTATTTGAATTCATTGGTTTCTCCCTTTTGAGTTGGTTTCCTTTTGATTTATTCATATCACCCCTCGTGTTCATTCTTTTTATTTATGTCAGCATTGCGTCAGATTAGAACAGGCAAACTGCATGGGCCAGTGGGTCCTTATTGTCCAGTCATAATCATGCGACTCGTTATAAAAAGTAAAATCTTTACCATAGTACACGGCATGCATTCTGTAGTATGATATTCATTTCACGGGTTTATCATTAATTTTAAAAGATTTTAGTTTTAACCAATTTCTAATGGTCATAAAGGTGACGGCAGACTCGTTACACCGCAGGTCCAGGCTTCTTGAAAACGAAATAGCTATAAATGTTAAGTTTAATTCTAATATGTAGGCGCTACTCCGCCTCATCCGCAGTTTTCTTCTGGTCCCTACCTCATTGCATTGCATTGTGAAACCAATTTCAAGAAGCATAGCTACCCCCTTGTAGCGTGGATTTTTGCCATCACGTATATCAACCTATATCCACGTAAAACATCCATCTATCCATTTCTTGTGTTGCATATATATTTGTATCTTTGACGAGTTCGTTACATGTTTCTTCATGTCTTTGGACAATAAATGTATTATTATTATACTCCGCAAACGGCAATAAACAATCGGCCGCCTCATTCGATAATCTAAACCTCGTTCTTAGTTGCCGTCTTCACTCCTTTTCTTCTGTATTCTCTCTATGATTTGCGCAGTGAAATGGCAAAATAAGGGAAAGATCGCCCTTAATTGTCTGTTAAATCAAATCAAAGAAGTAATAGTATAATCTTTTCAGAGTGAAAAGTCCGTATTTAAAAATGAAATCGTCAGGAAACCCTTTCCTTTCGTTCCTAACGTAAAAATAAATGGAAATTTGTAATGTATCATTCGTAACGCTATCTCGATTATAACGCGGTTTGCGTTAGATTCCCTGATAATCGTCTTAAACGGGTTTTACCGTAATAGGGATATCATACTTCTACAAGAAATTTTAAAGACAAGAAAGGATAATAAGGATATTGTTCCACTTCTACTTTGTTGATGGACTTTTACATCATCAAGGCTGCATCGGTTGAATTCTCATCTGTTCTGACCATAGGACTCTTTCGAAAGTTTTAATCAATAAAAGATAAACATACATTATTCTGAAATTTCTCAGGTTCTTAAGTAAGTTAGTTACACCGATTGCATCCCTTATTCCCCTCCTTCCTATTCCTTCTATTTAGAACCTTAAGAATAATGTTATTTATGTGAGATATTAAACTAATTGTTTGATAATCTCATCAATGTAGCATTATTCCTTTTCTGCAATAGAATCAGGATATTCTATGTACAATCCTCTGGCCATTTTCCTTTATCACATTTTTTTACATATATCTTAGAAACATTTCTTACCATTTTCCCCCAGGTTTTTAAGGAATGTTTCTGGAAGGTCATCCATTCTATCATAACATACTGTCAATATGCCTATCAATTCTACTGTCTAGTATCTTAGGTCCAATATTGTCATCTTCAACTTATAGCTCACTTTCAATTGTTATGTTGTTACGATTCATGTTCTTTCCATGTCCTCTTATGCTGGCTGAATCATGGAAGATATCTTCCTAACTTTTACCGTGACCATTATTTTACTAATTTCATTCCCATCATTTGTTCCCCTTTTTATACGAAAGTCTACCCTCCCATGTTCATCCAGCCAATTTCATTGCATTGTCTCCTCTACCACTGTTCCCTTGCAATTGTTTAATTTCTCATCGTTTAGTGCCCTGTACATATATCCCCTTATCCTGTGTTGAGTCTTTTCCATTTCTTCTTTTTTCCATTCTATGATAATTTCTACTGGCACCCATGGGTGCCTAGTTTTATGCTGTTAGACCCTCACAATTGTTCTTTGAACCCTATCCCTGAAACAGTATTTGATCCTTTCCCATCCCTCGCCTATAGTAACTATATAACCATTCTTTTTATATTCTACAGCTTAGTCAGTCGCTCAGAACTCAGTCGCTTCTTATATTGGTGGCTATCATAGTTTCTCCTGGTCTCTTGTCAAGCACTACAGTAAACCACTTCAGGCTAGCATCTCCCCCCTGAAAATAACTCTCACATTATCTCTCCAAAAATCTCCCCATCCTTCCATTGCAATTTACATAGCCCTAGTACGGGTAGGCCATCTGCTAGTTTCTTTTTAATTATAAATTATAAAGATATGTATAAAGAAAATTATTAAATATAAGATTGTATATTTTATTTCTAATATTTATATCATATTTTATCCAATGTATTATAAATTTTATAAAATATCATTGAGCATTTTCTAGCCTCCCTCTTCTAACATTCCTATTTTCCTTGGCTATCTTCTCTCTTTTTTCTCATCCTTTGTTTGGTATTGACTTCTTGGAATGACTATCGAATTGACCTTCCACATATATCTGCTGGGCACTGCACTCTCCCTAGAGGGCTGAGTTCCATATCTGCCTTAACCGATAGCATTATTGTGGCACATCATAGTTGATGTGGTATCATCTTTCCATCCTCAACACTATGGTTAACGCATCACCATCACTCATAATGGCTGCCCTGCTGGAGAACAGATGCTGCATGGACTACCTTTCATCTGGCCTCTACAATTCGACTTCTCTGTCATAAGCTACCCAGCTAGTTACAAAGTTCTAGCCAGTTTACCTTAGAAACTCGTGAGACCCTTCACCATCATAAGGTGGTTCAGAGAAGGAGGGAGACGTATAAGTGATCAAAATATTTTGATGTTTCTTTTGGATTTATCGTCTTTACCAATTAAAAAATCTCTATTTAGTAAGGATAGGAAAAGAAGAGCCTGTTGAAGTTATGAATGGCCTCATTAATTTGGTTGCAATTGAGACTAGAAAATCTCCTGTTCCATTTAGTCCTTTGTCAAGTAGACCTAACATCAAGTGTTAGTAATCCTGAAAGAAAATTCACATTTATAGAGAATAGAAATGACTTAGTTGTGGAGCTTTAAGAACCTAATTTAAGTAAGATAAGTAGGTAAGTTTTTCTTTCTTCTAACCTAATTCAAGCTTAGGAAAAAGAATTAACAATAGGAAAACACACAAATAAGGTGTTAAAAACCGGTGCATGCATCCTCAGAGTGTTACCTAGAGATGGGCAAATCCAATCTGATCTACTTACAGATCAATCCTTTTAACCTGATTCCAAATTATTTTTAATCGATCTTTTAGAAGCGATCTTTTGATCCAGTTTGATGCATCCACATGATTTTATAAGAATGTATGTGTTAGAGGTCTGAGTGGACCAGGCCTAGAAGCAATAGGGGCAGATGCTGCTACACAATGCTTATACAAAATACACAGTCTTTGTTCTTTGGTGTTTACTTTCAAAGAAAAGAGCTCCTTTCACTTTTACATCTCGATGCTTAGACAAGATGTATTTATGGACACACATGCTAAAAATCCTGTGTAACGTGACCATTCCAGCCATAGATGTCATTGTAAATTAATAAAAACGGCCAATAAGTGACAGCACAACTGATCTCATCTCATCTTAATACGATCTTGTGCATGAATTGATTCAAAGAAAATAGTTCAATTTGGGAAATCAATCTTTTCATTGAAAACTTCCATCTCTAGTGTAAACTATTTGAAATTAAAACAGATATTCTTATCATGATCTTAAAGAAATATTGTACAGATTAAAATTCAAATAATATACACTAGTGATCAAATGCACAGCTAACAATTAAAACCATAATTTAAGTGCATAGTCAAATTTTATGAAAAGTCAAGTAAATGCAGAGAAAATTAAAAACAATAACATAAAATGTATGCATTGTAAAATTAGCAATGACACTTTTCATAATCACTAAAATTTATTAGTATAACAAATTGATCCATACTTTAAAAAACATTTATCAGATATGGAAATGATGAATTGTAAATAATGGATGTGGAATGTACAGTTGAATAGCTAATGAAATAACTATTCTATTGCAATAAATTAGTTATAAGACTTATAATGGCAATGATACACACTATATTACTCTACTATATGTAAATACAATGAAAAAATGCCTTTAAATTTTTACTCTCTTAATTTTTGCTATCTTTAATTATTACTAATGAATTCTTTTATCGGTATTTGTCTGTTATTTTATCTGTCCATACCCTTGGTGTGCAATAATTCTTATGACTTAGTAAACAATTAATATTTGGCCATTAATGGAATAATCAATAATTCTTATTTTTAGGGCTCATTTCTGCTGTAATTGGAGAGCTGCTGTGTAGCTGAAATACAAGCTTAGTTTTTCTAGACCATCTAAATAAGACCTTACCAACTCATACTAAAGACTACAGTCACTGATAAGGAGGTGAGATGGAAGTTCTCATGTGTGATATGACTACTGATGGAGATGGTGGAAGTTCTCTAATAAACCAAGGGAAATTTGCTGAAGCCAAGATTTTTTATGAAAAAGAGATGCTCAAGAAAATGGCAAAATCAGGGAAAGATCACCCTGAATATCTCAGATTCATGGAAAAGATAGCTTATCTGGAGTTACTGGCTGGTAAACTTTCAGAAGCCAAGAAAATGTATGAAGAAATTTTGGAGAAAATGGAAAAGATGTTTGGAGATTGTCATTCTGATTGCATGCGAATTTATGTTGCTCTCTCATTCATACTAATGAGGTTGGGGAAGAAAGCAGAGGCTGATATTCTCTACAGAAAACTGAGAAAAATACTAGGATGTATTGACAAAAATTGTGATCATTTTCTATCGTTTGGCTTATACATTGCTGTGTCATTTCGGGAACTATCAAAGCTTTTGGAAGCCAATAGCCTCTTAGAAGAGTTATTAGGAAAGCAGGTTGTATTGTTTGGAAAGAATCACTCTGCTTGTATTTTTACTAAATTTGAAATTGGGCTCACTCTGTTTGAAGCTGGAAAATTTTCTGAGGCTATAAAGTGCTATGAGGAAATTTTGAAAATCAAAGATTTATTGAAGAAGGATCACATTTCACATGTCACATACATAAGTTGTATGATTGGCATATCCATCTGCTACTTAAATATTGGCAAGATTTCTGAAGCTAAGATCCAGCTTAAAGAGCTTTTGAGGGTGCATTCTGAGAAATTTGACAACCATCATCCTTTAAGGATCAAAATCCTAGAGCTAAGAGCCCTTTGCTCTATGAAGGAAGGCAACCATATGGAAATTATGAACATATTAGAAGAGCGTCAGAAAAATCAGGTTGAAATGTATGGCAAGGAAAGCTATTTTGTTTTTCAAACCTCTATTTTAATGGTTGATGTACTCCTTCTCATGAAAAATTTTACAAAAGCTAAATATTTACTTGAAGAATTATTTGAAAAAGTACCAGTGTTTTTTGGCAGGGACAATGGCCTATATTTGAAGGTGTTGAAGACGAATTCTCTTTTAAATATCGCAATGGAAAAGTATTCAGAAGCAGCAGTTATCCTTGAGGAGTTGTTGTTGAAACAGGTTGATTTAGTTGGAAAGAATCATCCTGATTATTTAGAATCAAAAAAGCTGTTAGCTGATGTGTACACTGATTCAAATAAGTTTGCAGAAGCCGTGTACATTTTTGAAGATGTGTTAAGGTTACAATCTTCAATAATTGGAGCTGACCATGAAGAATGTCTCAAAACCAAGATGTGTATTGCTCAAACTTATAACAAAATGAAAAAATTTGGCAAATCTGTAACTCTTTTGGAAGAAGTACTGAGAAAACTAAAGAAAAAATTGGGTGAAGACAATAAGGATACAGTACATGCAATGGGTCTTTTAGCTGTTTCAATGTTTGGCCTTGGTAAAAAAGGAAAGGATGTTCCTGTGTTTGAGAAATTTTTAAGGAAAATCAAATTTGCATTAGGCAGTTCTAAAATAATTTTAAATGTTGCTCTTTCCCTCATGGAGATAGGAGAGTATGAAAACTGTAAGAAAGTGTTGGAAATTCTTATGAAAGTTGCAACTGAAGCTTATGGTAATGATAATCCCCTCAAATTAGTTTGCCAGAGGATGATTACAGTATGTCTTTATAAGTCAGGTAATTTAGCTGAAGCAGAGATCATGTTTGAGGGTCTTCAATTATAATTGGTGTCAGTTTAGTAGGTATAGAGCATTATGAGGGTATTGCTTTTAGAGAGGGAAGGAGTGCATAAAGAACTTGTTCTGGATTTGATGCATATATTTTATAGCAAAGTGTTTCAGTGTTTTGTAATTTTCTGTAATTCAAGGGTCGAATTGGAGACTAGACAAATGTAGTTCTTTTTAAGTTATAGATTTTGATCGTTAAATTTTTCATCCATATTTTACATCCTATGTGTTCCATCAATGAGATGTGCTTGTTATGATCTAAAGCAGATTTTTAAAATGCATTTTGAGATGCACAATAATTTAATAAGAGCTTGAGTAGGAAATTAGTAAAGGTAGCTTTCAGAATTTGTTGTTACGTTTATTTAATCTAAACCAATTGTAAGTCCTCTGCTTCCTAAAAAATTCTGTATCACCTTAATTTCACTTTCCATTTTTCTAATAAAAATTTTTTCATATCTACACCTCTGTATGTGATTTTTAAATTTAATGTTATATATAATTTTATTCAAAATATTATCATAAACTTATTATCACCTATTACTCACTCCTGTAACCTATTACTTGATAATTTTCCAAGTTCCATCAGTGGTAAAGTACTGGCCAAAATTATTGCAGTAGTTCATGGAGTTCTAGAGTCGCTACTGGATGAACTACTTGTATGGACTTTAAATGGCAACAGTGGTCAGAAAGGCAATGCATTGGCGTTACAAGGGCTTAAAAATGGAGCTATGGGAAAGTTAATTAAATGTAAACAATCACTATTTGGTATTCTAGGTAAAAGAAAATTCAATAGTCAGGATTTTTTTAGTTCTAAGTTGTGGGTATTCAGAGTCTTGGGTTTTGACATCTACACACATACTTCACTTACACTCACTCTCCAGAGAAGGTTGATTATGGCAGGGACCTTGAATATCCAGCTGTGGTTCTGATCAAAGATTTTCATCTCAAAGCTATTATTTAAGATTTGGTCATTGAGAAAAGAAGGATTATGGTAATGTAGAAACATATTTACATTTAAGAATTTACAAACAAAATTAAGACATTTTTAGAGAGGCATTCTTTATCTATGTTAATCCAGTATTACAGTGTATCCAAAATGCTGCAGTGAGGTATATTTTTAAAGTTAAAAAGTTGAGTACATTTATTAATCATATGCTTTAAATTATTTTCATCAAGGTCAGAGCTGTGGAGATAGAAATACGTGTTTGGTCTGAAAAGTTTGACATTTTGGCATTTCTTGACGTTTTCTGAAGATTACTGAAATATCTGGGGTCTGAAACTTTTCAGACCACCCTCTTATATTCTTGCAACTATTCACCACACCTTAAATGCAAAGCTTTCCACACATTATTTTTGTTTTGATCCTCTTAGTAAAATAAATTATCTCAACACCAGCAGCTACAAGGAACTTCGGATTCCTCAATTCACGAGCGAATATTTCAAGTCCTCATCTCAGCCAGCAATTTTTGGAGTGTACTTCCTCCCGAAATTCATTCATTTATTAAATAATTCAATCGATCTCATGCTTTACCTTAGTTTTTACTTTAATTTTGAACTTGGTTTATTTTATTATTTATTTTTCAGATATTTTCATTTATATTATTAAATATTTCTTTAAAGTGTAAACTTTCCCTTATTGTTAACTGCTATTTTAAGTTTTTTTTACATTGTCAGTGTTTCCTTTTCACATTTGAGATTATAATTTCCCTTAAGTTTAAATTTAACTCTTAGAATCTATCAGTTTCACAGGACTTTTGTAACATCTTTTTGTGGATGTTTCCTTGCTGGGAAGGAATCGTTAGCAAGGAAGGGTTAAAAAACTCAACCATTCTGCTGATTCATACAAAGAAATAAACCCAATTCCCCCCCAAATTTTGAGAGATCTTATCTTGCATATGGCCCCCTTTATTTTTGAAGCTGTTAAATCCTTGGTCTCTTTCAACTCCTCTAGTGATTCTCAGAACCAGATGTTAATTCATTTCCAAAATATATATATTCTTCCCATCCCTGAAGTTTAATTTACCTTTCAATATCAAAATTTGTCCAGTTTCCGTTTTCACAAATTTTATATCTTTCTATCTCAGTGTTCCTTACTCATTAAAACTATTTTACCTCCCAAGATATTATCTTGTGGGATTTTTCTGAAAATTTCCCAGCATTTCCTTTTCCATTGCTAGACAATTTTTTGCAGTACTTAGCATCTTTTTTGAAGTCTTTTAGCTATTTCCTAGACATATTCTCTAAGCTCTCTGTTTTCTTTCCAGCTTACACACTCACTCCACCTTTTGCTTCTGTGCTGCCACTACTTGAGAAATGACTTGCACACTTCACTACACATTGATTATAAGTTGCTAATCAGATGAGAGGCATTTTTTGATGTAGGTGGTAAGAAATACCACAGTTTCTCATATCTAAGATCCACCCAAGTTTTGGTAGTTTTGTAGGGGAAAAAATTATAATGTTCCTGGGAGATGCATGCTTTTTGCAGTTGTATGTGTTCCATCCTTTTTAGAAGCACTCATGAAATCAAAGACAAATAATTTCAACCAGGATGTGGGAAAATTAATGATAGCTGTAATCATGATGGTTAAAATAATTTTGGTACTGCCCTTCTGTCCTTCATTTCTGATTTGGTATTTCAGGAATTAAAGTAAGCATTTTGAAAATGAAATCATCAATTAATCATAATTATTAGTTGTTTTTTAAACCACTAAAATTATAAATGAAATTGATTATTAAACAATTTTAGAAATATTGAAATTCAATATCCATCATGTTGAAACGTAAGAGGATGATCAAAAATCTGATCAAATGAATGTTTTGTTTTTAAATTTTATTTTAATAAAAGCTCAAAATATATCAGAGAAGGAATTGCCTATTCCATATTATAATATATATCCAAATATCTCATTTTCAGGCAGTAACATATTGAATTTCATGTTATTTTAAAATATTCGTGATTATAACATTAAAATTTATGAACTTTACAACAGCTATATAAATATCTTTTATTTATACATTTAAATTTATAAGAAATATTCAATATGAAACTATATTACTCATAAAAATTATCAAAAATATACAAGCAATACCTCAACCAGATCAATAATTTTTAATAATGAGGGATATACATATGTATTTCTGCCATTCTATTTTTACCTTAAATCTTGGATCTATTTTCTAAGTTTTTCATCATTAAACTTCCTTTGTAAAAATATTTGTTGATGTATACCTTTCAGCAGGTTGCTCTGATTAGTGTGGTTCTTGGTACAATGATGAAGTTAAAGAAGATGAAGCCCCCCTTAGGAATCTCTCTAAAGGTATTTTTTTTATTTCTTGATGAATCATCACTGAGAAAAGAAAATGGTAACAATATCGTAAATGCACATTGAAATCACTTTATCAGTTCTGGTACTTATATGATGATAGTTTAGATGTAAAGTATGGGCTCTTTACTATTTAATAAAAACTTAATGTAGTGTTTTTATTATATATAAATATATATTTGTTTAGCTTTCCCTCTAAATTCTATTTGTCTTTTTTTAATATTCAGTGGAAATAATTGAGATACCATTTGAGTCTTTCCATATCATTTCTATGAATTTCTTTTTTTTCTCTTGTAATTAATCTCTCTTCATTTATTTCTTTTGTGAAGAACTAGTATATGATGGCCATTCTTATTTTTACAATTCACACAGGAGATTAATTTCATTACTAAGAAGGATACACTAATCCTATGTTCTTGCAATACTTCTCTGTAACTGTTCCTCTAATTTCAGCAGCTTTTATGATATTACCATTTCTGATCTCAATGGTTTAATGGTTAGTGTGTTAGCCCAGCAACACCAAGGTCCTGGGTTTGAATCCTGGGTAGGGCATGGTTGTTTGTGGTTGCCTTTAAAGGTTAATTGTTATAGTGGTTTATTTAAACTAAAGTTTGCCTTCTAAAAATATTATTATTATTATTATTATTCCCTCTTGAGATAATGTTCCATTACTGAGATTTTTGGGAAATTTAAATAAGCCTTTAAAATGGAGGTAGTATAATAAAAAATGGCTGATAATTGTTCTAATATGTTTGATATTTCAGTTTTTCTTATTTCTTTTATTGTAAAATAATGTCTCCGTGAAATCACCTTTGATTCTGTAGATTAAATAATTTTTACTCTTTCTAAACCCATTGCATTGCTGATAAGAATATTAGTAGACATCTTATCTTCATCAGTTAATGGAGATAACCCTATAAAATAAAATTGGTTTCTACCAATGCAGCACTTAACCATGAGTTATCTTTGTAACCGATAATGAAAGATTCTATCAGTGATATTTCCAACTTTCATTGAACTCTGAACATCTCGGTTAGTTTTTCACTGATTTACTGAAAATTTTATTTGTGTAGAGAGCTAGTTAACCCCCAAGTTAGTAGAAAATCACAACTCAGGAATTTCACTAAAATTTAAATCTATTGCTTGTGTTTTTAATAAATTGCGAAACAAGATTTGGTTATGAAGTGATAACAATCATACTTTATAATCACCTGTTAGTTAATTTCTTGAAATTCCATTAAATCATTGTTCTTTTTATACTAATTTATGGAGCAATCGCTTTTCGGATTATTAATCTCTGAAGGGTCCTATTTAATGAGCATATAAGACAAGGAATATTTCATCGAGGTGCAGAGCATTAGCCAAAGTCATAGAAAGAATATATTTCTCGTATTTCCCACATTAATTAAACATTGCTGACAAAACATGGAAAAAAATGTTAGAGCTTCTCTACCGATACAACTACATTTGAACCAAATTTCTACAATATTTTCGCGAATAGCTATAGACTTATAGAAAATATTATGTCGGAAACGGAGAACTAGAAATCAATACAAAGGCGTATATTTTTTAAGAATTTAGGAAATCCAACCTAGATCTAAGGATTACCATTTGTGTAATATGGGGTGGAAATCCTTCCAGCCAAGTGAAGTAATTAATAACCAAAAAATGCGCTCACTCACCGATATGCCATAAAGGTCCAAATTGAATATAAATCCCCGATCAAAGCACTGATATTTTAATGCAATTCTCAGTAGATGCTTCAAATGTGCTATAGCTCCTTTCCGTATAAATTCCAATGACCTCTGTGAGTAATGAGTATCGCAAGCTCTAATGTGAAATATTTCTCGACGCGAGGATCATGTCGATAACATATGCCATGAATGGGATTGGATAGGAGAGCTCTTTGCACACGTTACTATTTTTCCTTTATCAATAGTATTTTTCGTTTCCGTTTCTTTTTGCCGCAACAGAAGCGCCGTTAAAAATCAAATCAAGGACAGCAACGTTTTAAAGGATTTTCTCAACATCCGTCTCATGCATGAAATGTATACCGTATATTCTTGTGTACCACGAGACCTCATTTAAGACTCGCACCTCGTTTTCGGCACTGAATTTTGTGAAAAATGATTCTTGAGAAAATCCTAAAAAGTATATGCTCTAAAGTAACGGTCTATTCTGAAATTCTCTCTCTATCTGCAGGGCTTTCATTTGGCACATTTCTGCTGACAATGCAAATCCCTTTTAGCGTGAGTCTCTAATGTGCGCTTTAAGTTTCTCTGTGCAAGATATTTTCCCTCTAAATACTGTTTTCTTACAGTTACAGTAAACAAATATTTATTGAACTATTCATTACCCGCTAAAGATAGGTTTCACAGTATTATGTTATAGTATCAGAATTAAGGACAACAATCGAAAAAAATTACAGTATTATAACCATTAACAATTATTACTATCGGTTGATTCATAACCAGCGAAACGGATTAACAACCATTTACAATTACCGCGTCTCTGTGAGTAAATTTTGTGAGTAAACATCGCACAGTGGGCTAGAATCGAAAAAAGCTGGCCAAGAGGCCAAAAATGGTTTTTTTGAGTGCGGGTTTTGAAACTTCGCATATATATTAAGAAAAGATTGAATTTTATGTTTCCGTTCGTCGTTTTTCGATATCTTTACGCGTTAAAAAGATACATGGCGTCAAACTTGAACCATTTTCACAGAAATGGGCAGTCGCGAATTTTTCGGATAAACATTCAAGTTTGCGTTTTTATGGAGGGTTTAAATAGATACTTTTGGAAGAAACAACGATGCAATGATCTACTACAATTCTTTATCTTTTGACTGGTTGCTATCACCGCTTACAAAAAGGAGTTTTTGCTCATTTAAAGCAACAAAATGGCGGACACCTTTTTCGGACAATTTACGAGATAAAGTAAGGAATATAAATAGGAAAACGGCCCTAATGCATCGAGTCTCTTATACCACGTCATAGTCAGAAGTGTCTAGATGTGGAATTAAGACGACGCGTCGTCTTAAATTGTGATTTCGGAGCGTAATGGATTCATTTTGTTCATTGGGAACAGGGATGCTCTTTGGACCGTTAGTTTCTCGCAGTCTATTATTAAGTCGTTGAGAACGGCTCTGAGGACTGAAAGAAAACTGGACCAAATCTCATCAAAAGTTGATTGCGATGTAACTATAATTGCGATTCAACTATAACGAACCGTTGGCGGTATTTTCCAAGAAGCGAATTAGGGAAGAATGCGTGGCAACTTAAAATTATGTATTGACATCCTGAGGACATCCTCCAGTGAATGCGCGCCTACTCATGGATTTATAATGATAAAAAAGAACGATTGCAAGTGTTTTTAATCAGTTGTATCGATGAATTTCCGCTTTATCTGTTTTCGTGGGTTCTCTAACGATAAGAATCCGGATCAGAAATCTCTTGAAAATAACCTAAAGAAATTTGCTCTTATTCGGCGTAAGACTATCTTTAGAAAAATATTATGTTTTAATACATCGTTAACTATGATTTATTCATGATTGATTTATCGAATTCAATACCAATGAAATATGCATAGAGTTCTAGAACTCACGGTGCTTGACTTTCGTTTACCCGAAACATTTGTATTTGCTATGAATAATGACTTATTCCGTGCTTTTCTCATTCCATGTGTATTTTTTGGTAGCGCAGTATCCAATCTCGAATTTATAGACGTACAGATTTACAGAAGGATTTAAGTATTCTTGAATAATCTCAGTCATGTTCTTACGTTCCAAATACTTTCATGGCACAGTCATTCAGCCTGTTTGAACGTTCCCTGGATCTTATTGTTAGAGGGAAATTATTTCCTAGAATACTGAACTTGTACTTTCGCTTCTTTGCCTTTTGCATGTCTTGTTTGGATCTTAAATATTAAGGTCATTAAATAAAGATTATTATTTTGGTCATGGAATATATAATAATAATAAAACGTCTTTATTTTGGCGAGATGGAGACTAAATAGTCTTTGTTTAAATACAACCCTTCGTCACATAACATTTGAAGAGATTAAAAAACCCTCAAGAAAGGGGAGGAGGAAAGTCTGCAAAACCTACATACAGTTAATTACATTTGATGACTAAATTTTACGGAATGGGCAGGTTAAGATTCTGAAAGCAAAAAAACAATGCATGTACTGTGTCATTCTTCATAAATCTAAGTCGGTGTGGTCGAGTTACTGCAGCAGGCTATTGCCTACCCAACATCCGTAACATCTCTGTATATTTGACAAATTTTGGCGAACTAAGAAACCAATTCTCCTAATTGAAACTCAGTAAATTGTTAATCGCTAAGCAATATACAAGCAATACATGTAATATTTTGCCATTAAATACTTCAGAAAAATCGAAAAATCATCAGAAAAAATTGCAAATTTTTGGCATATTTTCACAAAAATTTAAAATTTTGTCTAAAATTCGCAGCCTCAGGACATATTCCGATCGAGCTGAAATTTCTTATGGTTTATAAGGACCACTAACCACAAACTTTAAGCACTAGCCGCATACCGATTTCGAAAAAAAGTTTTTTCGATCCACCCTAATGTACACTTTACATAGATAATATAAAAGAAATACTTTTTCATAAAAAATTAACGTGAAATGAACCTTATGAAGTATACAAAATTTAGCTTAATATATAACAAAAATCAGTTACTGTTAAAAAAATACTACAAAAATTTAGTATCTGAATTCTAAAAATGTTGCTACGTTTTGTTTCAGATATTTTATTGGAGAAGTTAACAGAAACTAATTCTTCGACAGTAATATCATGAAACATGTTTCTTTCTCCGCAAGAAAGGAAGGTGCTACCCATCGCGCCTATCTTAAACCTAATTGTAGATCTTTGGGCTCTGATATCCTCATAATCATTTGCAGCAGTCATCTCAACGGAATCTCTATCTTCGATCTAATTGTTTCATTTTCTTCACTTTATACAAACTTCATCTGAGGCCAATGTTATCTTGCAACGAAATCCTTTGAAGATAAGCGAAGTTTTTCTTCGCATTTCCTATTAAGTCAATCAAAAGTAAGTTCTATCAGCGCAGTTGTATCCACTCATAATCCACGTGTCAGACTTTGAAATTCCATTGGTAATTGAGTAATTCCGAAAGGTTATCTGTATTTTCTCAAGTACGAGCTGCTACGAAGTCGATATCTTTCCGATCTTGAAAATTTATCATCTCCACACAAATATGCATTATGGATTACAGATTTCGGCAGGCATCAGGCCATTCCAGTCATCAGGACTTAACTGATGATGGCTTCCTGCCGAAACCGACAGTCCATAATACATATTCGTGCGGAAACTACCAGTTTTTTCTTATTTCATTTTGTCTCTCGTCAAGGTTCGATGCCCTGGTTTTCAGCTTCCCAAATTAAACCTTGAATGTTCCGCTGCTAAATATCATACTTCATGTTACACTAATGCAAATGGTAATAGAATATTATATTTGTGGAAGATGCGCAGAAATTACAGAAATTGATTGCTGCCTTCTAATTAAGAAGTGGAAGCTAAACTTTAAAAATCACAGAGAATTTTATATCTACTTGGGTTATGAATGCCGTGGCAATATTATGGAAAAATACAATTTAAGGTCAGAAAGGATTGATTATATTTATAATTCCACCCCGTTTCCGAAGAACTCTGGAAGCTTCTATAAATAGTCCCGTGCTTCGCAATGGAATCCTTTGTCACGGTAACGAACTCGGATGTCCTCTCAGCTGCTGAGAACAGATGCACGGCTCCCGTGACATCACTTCTTCGCTCTGCCATCCATTTTTAAATCTCGATGTCTAGCCGCGTGACTTAAAAGGTGTCTCACGCAACTTTCATTCGGACGTGCGGCTGCTGCTGGGCACGTGGGTTGGGCATTTCCCAGCGATCCTGCTGCAGGATTCTTCCATCTTGGATTTGTGCGCTTTCCTCCATAAGGTGCGCAAGGACAGCTGACGAGCGCTGCCCGGAATCACTTTCACCGATTAAGGGATGTCCTCCTATACCTTCAATTCTCTTCTCCTCCATGTCGATCGAAAGAATGGGAATCGCCAGATTTATCTTCGCTGGCGACAACCATTCATCTTTCTCATACAAGATCGCATTTGGAGTGGGGTTACGGGGGTTGTAAGACTTATCATCCCTCCGAATTTCGCCCGGTGTCTCTGGGTTTTGATACTTTTACTCCGGTCTCCTGGTTTATTCACTGTTTCTCCAGAGTTGTGAATTTTGATTGATTACCCGGTTTTATAATGTAAGTTGAAATCATTCAAACATTCAATATATGAAACTCAATGTTGCGTTGAGGTAATTCCCCCGTTTTATGATGTAATTTGAAATTATTTTGAGCACTCAGCATTTCTTGGAAGGTTGTGAGCCTAATTCCGCAATTTTTATGCATTATATCGTAATATGTATCTCAATTTGAGCTGTATCTGTAATAAATTTCTGAGCAGTGATTTACACGATGAAATACGCGAGATTATTATTTCTACATTCAGAGAACGCAATTTTCGAGGCCAGACCTCAGAAAGAGATTTCGCGAGATTGTAGCGAGAACGGATAGTTATTTCTGGTCCCTCTTTCTTGGTAGTGTTAGTAATATAAATCAGACAGTTAACTGAGGAGTTCGGTGTTTTCATACCACCTGCCACACGGGGTCTCGCTAGGTATTAATGTAAATTTAATGTATATAATGATATAAATAATAATAATAATTATTATTCCGTCTCTAGGGCGACTTTTAGCTAAGGCTGGCCACTCTTACAATTAACCCTTTTTTTCCTTTTCTATTTTTAATATTTTTTCTCTCTTTCTTAGTAAATACAACATTCACAGACAACCATTCCCTAACCGGAAAAATCCGATTAGCCGGGATTCGAACCCGGGACCGTGTGGTTGGAGCGTTAACGCGCTAGCACTCTTGGCACTCCGCCACCACGGCCGGCAAAAATAAAAAAATAAATAGTAAGAGGGAGAGTTAAAAAAGTAGCTTTAAATCTTTCTTATTCACCAAATTCCAATATTAACGAATGATGACTTGTAATAAATATTCGTCACAGTTCTCTTCACTGCACCGGTGTAGTGGTGCACATGCATAGAACTGAAAATGGCGGTGGCGCTTTCTGGTGCTTTAACTCTGCGAGAAAGAAATCTTTGGTCTACAGCCCTGCAATGTACGCACCGCCGTTTTCACTTCGTCGCCTGTGTAAAAGTTCTCTCCGCCAATATCCTTTCTAAGTAGTCCAGTATCATGGTAATCTCGCGGCGTTAGAGACAGCGAATAAAGGGGAAGGAAGAAATTGAAGACTTGATTACCGTAGGAAGCTATTTAATAAATTTATCGCTACGGATCTCGGGGAGGAGATAGTTGATATTGTTATACCAGTTAGTAGCATACGTGATCTTCGAGACAAAACGAGGAAGCGTTACAGGGAAATAGTTGCCAGGACAGATAGTTATTTCTGGTCATTTTTTCCGCGAAGTATTAGAGAAGCCAACAGCAGTCAAAGGTAGATAGGGTTTTCGGTGTTTCACACCCCCTGCCATGCGCCAGTGGCGGTTAGCAGGGTCTATATTTAAATGTAAATGTAAATTAATAATCTTAGAACAGTGTTCTTTTCGATCGCTGCACGATATTTGTGTTGCCATGCATTATCTTACTGCAGCAACTCACTAGAACGGAGCTAAGCATGTTTTCAGACCCTTATTGTAGTTTTCAAGTGATTCTGAAGAGGGTCACAATACGAGTCCTAGTTCGCCGTTGATCTTCTGGCATGTAACGTTCCAGAATGGGGCTTTAACGGCACAAGAGGAGTAAGCCTCACTTCGTTGGTTGACGAAATTGTGCGAAATATTTTTGATAGCATTTGCAACTCTTCTGTTAAATTTCCTACGTGATTCATAAATTTCTGATAGCAAATTAGTTTCCCTAATGGCTTCAACATTTTTTATGTATCAACTGGTTTTCATCTTCACTTCTTAGAAATCAAATGATTCCACGTTGTTCTTCTTTGGAGCATATCTCTACAAATACCGGCACATTAGTTTATTCTGCTGTCATTGTGCTAATGACGACTAGTCAAACTGCACGGCAAGATTCTACATGATTAGAAAAGCAAAACCACCCAGCCAAAGAGGATCAAAAGCTGATTCGAAATTTTTGTATTCATGCTAAGGATACTCTTGACTTACAATTCTAAAAACATTAACCAAAGTGGAATCCGGAAAAAAGTTGCATGAATGATGTCTAAGAGTTTGACATTGCGGCGTTATGAGCTCTCAAGATAACAGAACTATTTAGTATTTTTTTTGTTTTCTCGATAAATATTTCTGTTATCCATATATCTCTGCATCTCCTCTACGGCTTTAGTTATATTTCCATTGAATGTAAATATCGTTTTTACAGTAGGAATCTGGTATGTATGTTCTGCTTGAAGCGACGGATGCGTGGAATTCGTTCGAAAATTTACTTTGATGAACATCGCTACGGAAAACGACGCACAGTGGGACCAAAAGGGAAAAAGCTGGCCAAAAATCAATTTTTCGACCTTTTTTTAAGGTTATGGGCAGTTATATTGTTGTTGTTTTCCATGAGGACTGTCAAATCCTCCTATATTTGAATTTTTTAGTCCGGCATTCAGCGACAATAACCGGTCAAAGTTAGGAAAAAAGGGCTGTTGAGGGCCGTGGTAATTTTTCACATTAAAATGGCTGAAATATATGTCGACAGACTGAGTTTTACAGGTAGTAATGAGCATTTTTAAGTATATGGCGCTCTAATATACATATCTGTGAATACCGTCTCGACTGTGTTCATTATATATTCAATCTTTTTTCTCCTTCGATTTTCATCAGCTGTTTCAAATGTACTCTTTTTCATGTTTGCTCATCAGAGGGTCACCAGCATGACGTAATGTCATTCACATTGGTATCATCTAACGTAATGTTTGTCCTTGATCTGATGTTGGCGTTCCGTTTGCGATTGACACGGGGAAGCAGTTTTTACACCGAAGTGTTAAGTGACCGAAGAACAGCATAATTGGATATCAAAACGCTTGAAGATCCATATACTGGTTCTTGACATTAGCTTGAAGTTGAGGGAATTCTCACATTAAAAACTTTTAGTTTCTCACTGCTCTGTGTAAGTATTGGAGAATATTGCTTGATTTTTCAAAGGAGAATTTGTGTTATTATTATTAATTATTCTACCTTGGGTAGGCAGTAGGCAATCTTATCTTGAAGGGAGCCTGCCAAATGAGTAAATAAGTTCGCTAGAGAATCCACAAAATGTGAAGGTATTCCAGTGTACGTTAAGACGGAGTTAAAGCGCGGTTTCGTAAAAAATATAAAAAGATACGTTAAACTTCCGCTACTGCGTGAAATATTCAAAGTGATTTCACAACAGCCCTATTTTTAAAAACTAAGTTCAAGAGAGAGGGTGAAAATCGACAGAAGCAAATCAAGCACACCACTTGATATTTCCAAGTGAGTAATTCCGTTCCACCGTGAATGCATAATTCAAGCTGCCATCCCGTTAAATATGAAGATGATCACTTTTGCGCCTTTAAGAGTCAAACCGAAGAGAATTCATAAGGTGGCAATTGTAGGACAGTTATAAAAAGCCGTTCGGAGTGTTGGAGTCGCTTCAAATCATCCTCCAGAGTGTCATAAACATTATTACATTGACGATGACGCAAAGCAGTAACAGAACATGTTAGTTTTGAAATCGCGAACGTAATATGTCATCGGAACCCACTTGCAGTTTATTCAGAAATCTCATAATCTTTCGTTTTTGGTCTACCACACTTTCCAGTCTTATGTTTCGAAATCACAGCTACTGAATAGACTATATTGTACTTTCCCAATAGGTGATAATCTACTCTTGAGCTCTCCCAATCAATCAAGTTTCTCGATAAATGTTGGAACTTTAAAGGTGTATACCGTCTTCCTCTAGAAGAGAAGGGTTTCCTTCCTTAATCTCGTCTAGATAAAGGCGCTACTTTTTTGTATTTTAGGTCATAGATAGGAGTTGTCCTACAGACGGTCCGCGGTACGCATTGCAACCCGCTTAAGGTCTTAAATTGATCTGCCTTTCATTCGAAAGTCTTCCGAATAAAGTTCGATCAAGCTTACTTTTTCCTCTTACAATTATATGTAGTAGTGTGTAATAACGGGTCACCTGGTGCAATAATTTGTCTGGAATGTTCTTGTTCTGACTAAATATTAGTATTTCTGTTCTTAGTAGGGTTTTATTCTGTATGTTTTGTATAGTTTTAGTGATGTAATATGTGCTCACCAGTACAGGCTTTTCGGCGAAAAAATTTGGCCAAAAATAGTTATATAAAAATGCGAAACACAGTTAACTCTCGATTATCCGGGACAGGATGCACGAATAATCAGAAAACACGGATAAAAACTTTCACTGTCATTTCTTATTGGGTTCATAATGAGTTAAAATGTATTATCGTTTAGGCGTATAGTTCGTTAGTGTTGATTCTTTCATGAACTCGTCAAGAGTTTTCTTTATCCGACCTTGCATCTTTCTAGCAGCGATAATGTCATTTTGGTCATATTTCAATTTCTCCACAGAGATGGTTTCTCATGTCATCAAAACGTGGAAAATTGTGTTTAAATTTTTTTAAAAAGACCGCGGAAAATACCGGCGAAGAGCGAAAAAAATCATGCCCATATAGCCCGCCCACGGAGTATTGTGTACTATTAAGAAAGAATGGTATTCTAATTCAAGAGGTCCTCAAAGGCCTGCGTATTTTATGACATTTCAAATGAGGCCCTTCGGCTGACAAGGTTTACGAGTAAAAGCCCTGGTATAGGATGCAGCTAATCGCCAAACAATATGGTCAATGAATTCGGAAAGCGATTTAAAGCGTAATAAGCCGGAAATTCTCGTTATAAAATTCAAAAAATGTGAAAGCCATAACCAGTCGTTTCGTGGTGACGGTAGGCTGTCAAATCAGATAATGCTTCAACGCGTTTGTTTTGTTAACAAGAACTTTCACGCACCGAGATGGCGGTGATCCAACTTCGTCCTTGTGTGGATTCGACCGAATCGTCGATGAATAAGCTCGCCTGAATTCTTGGGTGCATTAGTATAAAGGAAATTTCGTTGGAGATGTCTCAATAACTCATTCCTTCCCTCTATTGATGTAGATATCGCATGGTTCATTGTACGTCTGCGAGCTCACGTCAAGCTCTTTGGCACGCATCATGTGGGAAATGAAGCGTCTCCCGACGCTGCGTGGTGGGAATAATTAGTTAAGGCTCGGTTAATCATTTTCCAAATCAGAAATTCCCTACGATTACGGAGATATCAAGTTATACATTAGGAAATAGACCCGGTCGAGCAGAAAGGAGGAAAGTGAAATTTTTTTGCCTCTCCCAATACAGATTAAGGGTTTCGTTCATTGATTCCTTTCTGAAAGTGTTTTTAATGGTTTCGTCGAAGTTTTACCCGAAGATTTTCAGTGCTTTTGCGCTGTATGCTTACTTTAAAATGTTTTCTTATATTTCACTCATTGCTCATGAATTTTCAAATCCATCGATTTTTGTTCTCCTATGCGTTCATTTGTTTTCCTTTGATTTTTTGGTCATTGGTTTTCATTGACTTGGGATCCACTCTTCTGATCGACAATCTGCTGACAACTTTTCATTCGACCAACACTTTTCATCCACTCGCATCACAAAGTGATATTACAAGGATCTCAATTGTCCGACAAGTCTTCCCCGATATCAATTTTATCAATTTATAAATTAATTTCATGCAGCGATTATAAGTAAAGACGTTTCTTCCATTGTTCCATAGTATTTATTTTATTATCGTTTACATAATTATTTTAAAAATTTTGGCGACTTGTATTATGAAATTATTTAAATGAAAATTCAGCATTGAGCAAACTGGCAACAAGTGTTTCGAGTCATTTATTACAAGATTAGACACATACTCGTTAATTCTGGGAAGGTAGCTATGATAAAAAATAAAATCAACGTAGACGGCCAAGATGTTCTTGAAATTCATGGAAACAAATGGGAAGTGATACTCTTTTCCAGTGTAGAAAATTCTCATTTTCAACGATAATAACTAATAATATGATAGAAATGGAAATTTAATAACTTAGTAATAGTTCTATACAGTATTTATACGAGCGCATGTTCCGACTCACGAAGTCAACATCAAGGTCTAACAGCTGAAAAAATTTGCTTTTAGTGCCTCTAGATGACTCAGTGAATCGAAACGTGTCGATGAAATAAATATTTCGTGAAACTTGTACTAACAATAACTATTGTTTTTACATTCCTGTAATGGAATTTTACAAAGTTATACTTAAAAGCTTAGTTTTAAAGTAAGTAGTTTTCAATGCGAGAGGGATTATAACATCTCTCATCGTAGCTCAATTTCTTATATTCAGCAGAAACGAAACAATACAGTTAGTCGTTCCATGAAACACTGAGTACTAAGCTATTCAACAAATATTTTTGGTTTCCAATACTGTATTCCTCCATATATATGCCAGAAGATGGGAATGTCGGCTATTCGATGTGTCGAAGAAACGTTATCGAACAAGTACACTGTCGGTCAACCACGTGTTGGCTTTTGTTAATGTACATTATGAATTTGGAATTTTATATTATACACATTATAAATTTGGCAAGATATAAATTTGGCATTTTTTGATTTAATAATAGCTTGATCGTTATATTTATTTATTATTTATATACTTATTTTAAACAATATATATTTATTTAATATTAACTCCCAGATAGCCAAGTGGGCAGCCTGTCCGCCTATGGTGAAAGTGGTACCGGGTTCGGTCGAAGTATTTTTAACAGTACTTTTATGAAGTTATTAATTACGAAAAAACACATCGTAGATTCCATAATATGTTGCAATAAGACAAAGCACCCAATCTATATTGAAGAACTTTGCTTAACCATTACCAAATAATACCACAAAATTATCAATTAAAGGTGATAATACATGCATCTACATATTTTCCATTCTCTTGTAATTAGGCCATTATTAACGTTTTATATTCATATTTTCGTTCTTCTTCATTAATATAATCGGGAGATATGGTCTTGATTTCGAGTTAGAACGTCATTAGGATTGTAAATTCCGTGATTTCTAGTCCTTACCACAGATTTTCTTGTTATCATTAACATAAACGCATCACGAAAATCTGCATAGAGTCTGCATAAATCTGAGTTAGAATCTTTCCTTGATATCATTTTGTTTATTGGTGAGCAGCAGTTTGATTAATAGTTATGCATAAGACCCCCACTGAAGATGTGTATATTTATTACTCAATCATTTTAGATTTTTCTATCCTTTCGTATCAATTAGTTTAAACTTTTGCGTTACTAAGTTCATCATTGATAATCATCTTCTCACACTTATTTCCCGCATCTCAGCCAAAATTCCCGGTAGGTCTTCATACGCACTTTGTGGTTCTTAAAATTCACGTGAGCACATAATCGGCCCTTGCTAATGTTCTTACGCATTCCGTGTTCGCTTGGGTCTAATCATATGCTTGTCACGGGTAAATCCGGAAGAGCCAACCTATCATATCATTGCCCACTCCATCTCCCTTCCATTCCTCCATTCCCTTTTCCTGTAACGGATATACCCAAAAGGAACTTTGAACGCCTGTGATGAGCCACCGTTTTGCAGATATATTCTTCGATCGATGTCTCGCCCAAACATTGCCAGAGGTCCTGATTAGCGCTACGCAGTTAAGGTTTTCGGCTTCGGAAAAGTATTGACAAGAGAAATTGTTAATCGCAGCGAATAATATAAAATATCACGTAGCTCTACAGGAATAAATTTTTTTACGAAACATGCTCGATGCGACGTGTTGCCTTCTTGTTATGAACCTAGTACTAAGTTTATAGGGCTGCAACCTATCACGGAATTATTGGAAATTCACGCATTATGGCATCTGTACAGTAATTCTCACATTTAATGGTAAAAATCTCTCAAGGCACCTACTACTTCGTTCCTATTCTAACCGAAGTTTTCAGTCGTTAGCGTGTAATCTTCCTTGTTAAGATCTACGTGGATTTTTCCCATCTGAAGCTGTGCGATTATATCCAAATCTCTATTTAAAATGAGAAGACTAACTTATATAGTTCTTTTATTGAAATTGTATGGCGTTCGGAACATTCATACGTCATAAAAATTCATATATAGTTTACTATACTGATAAAAATAAATGTCAAATTGCAAATAATTGACGATAGAATATCTGAACAAGCAATATAATTTTTTACTTTTTCGATTTCATTATTTCCATTGGGATGTTTCAATTTACGAAAGACAATGGTTAAATCAACCTGAAACTTCGTACACTTTTGTGGTAATAATCTCAATCTTTGTTTAGTTTAATATTTCTACAGGTAACATATAATTCATTGAGACGAAGTAGTTGCGTAACAGCTTTAACTTTTTTATAAATGAAATTTCATTAAATTTGACCATAATTCCTTGAAGTCCCCAGGCTTAAAAATTGTAAGTTTGAAAGCGGTCGTATGATTTTTTTTGTGGAACTGTTTAGGCTGATATCCAATCAAATATTCAGTAGTTTACTAAGAAAATCGTTAAATTTAGAGGGAAAGCATTTCTTTGCTTATGAGAAAGCTTGAAACAAAGAAACAGCAGGTCAGGTATTTCAAAGCTGAAGACTTCATTTTTTGTTTTGATCTTTTATGTGAAATACTACCGTAGCATTTATCAAACAAAGTTAATTTAGACGTCACATTATCTTATTCTATATTTTTCATTTAATTAATGAAAGTTCAGTTGGACCTGAAATTTGACCTTCCAACAAAGAAGTTGGAGAAAAGAATTGCTTGCAAAAGTCAATATTGATTTCCTTTCATCTGATTTGCAATCTTGATTAATATTGAGTTAATTTTCATCCGAGCAATTGGGAAATCTTTCTTTCACGATTGGGTATGTTAATAGCGTGTAAATGTAAAATATTTCGTATTTTAGATGTAATGAAGAGAACGCTCACGATTTCAATGAACCAGAGCGTGCCGTTCGTATACATTGCAGGTAGATATTCGATATTATTTAATTATTACCATTGGATAGCGAAACACCAAGGTATTAATGAAGTTCATTTTGTTTTCTACCTTCAGGGTACCTATTTGGTACTTAGGTAAGCCACCATTCCCGCCTTCATCGACCTATTCTATTAATTACCTGCATAGAGGAGGGAAAATGCCAAAGGGATTAGTGGAAATATCATTCACGTCAAAGGGAATATTTCCCCGCGCTTTACTCCCACTCAATAACACAGCAGGTATTGAGTGCAGACTTTAATAACTGGAGCAGACCTGAGAGGGGGTGAGACGCTCTAGCCTCAAGGTCAGCTGTTCTTAGAAATAAAGGATAGGAACGTGCCGTTTTACGAGCATTTGCGGCTTATTTTGATTTATTATACCTAGACATCAAAGAAAAGTAAAATAATGAGCATTACCTACAACACATTTAGTTTATATTTTTATATTATAATATTTACGGTAACAATAAAAAAGTATGTGAAAAAATGACTACCTCTTTAGGCTGCTTAAAAATTAATTAGATTTGGATTGTTATCTTTTAAAAATTCTAAATGCTTAAGTAGTGGCCAAAAGGATGCTTCAAAAAAATGGAGCTATTTCGTGTTAACACCTTTGTATCCAGTTGTCGCTAACACTATAATTCCATGGATCGAATGTTTCATACTTTTATTTTGTTAATGGTTAGAGAACAAGCTTACGCTAGCTTTTGTCTCAGGCTTTTTTACATGGCTCTAATACTATGAGTGCTTCTGAGGTATGCGTTATACTGAATAGTGGCATTTCCATTCCGTTTTGTCCTAATCGTAAGCTAATCATACGAACTGTGCTGTACTTACTTAGAGGTAGATAAAGTGAATTGTTGGAGATACGAACAGATTTCGGGCCGAATGATTTAAAGACAGACACCCTCAAACATTCTAGCCCATTTTTGCGTTACCATTATATCAATTCTTTAAATATAAATTGCTGTTTGAAAAATAGCTTAAATTGGCTCTCTAATGATAGGAATATCTATATTCAAGCAACATAGCCTTAATGTTGAATATTCACAAACAATTTTTCCCGTTTGGTCCCGCTTTAATAATGGTAAATATCCAGTTTCCGACTTGTTGGGATTTGTTCAAGTTATCGTCAAATACAAAAAATATTTGTAGGTCAAAAACATTGTTATTTCTTTATGCTCGATATGTGGTGACAGACGGAGGTTTTACAAGACATAGTACTTTTTTTACGACACATTCTTTGCACAATATTCATCTCAAGTGATGAATATCCGGTGTTCAGTGTTGTTCCACCGCCGGAGAACGCTACGTCAGAACCACAGACGAATTCTGATTCGGAACCATTGCGAACTAAATTAATCTCATCTCCATATGTGAAAAATTAATCAATAGAAGCCTCCATCTGATAGAGGATATTCTTTTATTATACCCACGCACCCACATTCTCATCATTATAGATATAATTACGTTGACGAGATAAAGTTCTGATATTTTAAACGCAATTGTTTTGTGTTATTAGTGTATGACGTTCGTGTCTCGACATTAATAAAATTCATATGGTGAATCGTGACCTCGTGGTATTTCATAGCAATTGAAAAGGAAAATAAATCGTAACTCCAATAGCAGATTTGTAATTTGACATGTTTTGTCAATATGTTGACATCATCAGGTGTATCTCCACAAGTAAAATTAAAAATCTGCCATAAGAATCGAGGATATTCTTTTAAAGATAGTTTCTCCACAGAAAGTTCTGTTTACATCAGGAGCATACCTTTTTTCTTTTCATTGCATATTCGATTATTTTGAACCTTCACTCGCATTACTAATCTCATTCGATTTTGTACTGCTCAATATTGTAATGCACATTTTACATACGTTTTATTATTGGAAACGGTAGAAGATAGAATTACTGCTCTGTTCGATATTTATCTTAATTTTTTCGACTAAAATTAAGCACGTATTTCATTCGCTGTTCATTACCTGTATATTTAACCTCTTTACCAAAATATAAATCATTCTCTAACTCTTATTTCATATGAAATTAACCAGACATCTTCAACCGTATGGGTAAAAGAAACGCTGATTTTAAATCAAAAGAAATCCCCTATCGAAAATTGTTAGTGTTACTTCATACATGCCTACTTTAGTAGAGTACAATATTTATTTGGTTAAAATCATTTCCCATTTCATTAATTTGGCGTTTCTATTTTCTAATTTTTTAAGGTTTCGAGAAAAATAATTCCCTTCCTTTACGTAATTACTACGTCGTCTGAATCACTTGTGTTTCAAAAGTGAGATACTTTGAAGGGGACATAACCGAAGAGGACTACAGTCGACCTGTGCTTCAACATGGGTAAGAATAATATTTATATTCTATCATGATATTTTATTCTCTGATTCATGTCACTATAGGAATTCCAATATCTTCCGCATTATGTATTTCTAATTCAACAAGCCTTGGTGTTAATTATCTCAGATACTTTTGACAATCTAAAAGATCTAAGAGACAAAGGTTCTCCAAGCGCCGACAGCGGCAACTGTCGCACAGTGGGCTAGAATCGAAAAAAGCTGGCTAAGAGGCCAAAAATGTTTTTTTTAAGTGCGGGTTTTAAAACTTCTCATATATATTAAGAATAGATTGAATTTTATGTTCCCGTTTGTCGTTTTTCGATATCTTTACGCGTTAAAAAGATACATGACGTCAAACTTGAACCATTTTCACAGAAATGGGCAGTCGCGAATTTTTCGGATAAACGTTCAAGTTTGCGTTTTTATGGAGGGTTTAAATAAATACTTTGGGAAGACACAACGATGCAATGATCTACAAAAATTCTTTATCTATTGACTGGTTGCAATTACCGCTAACAAAAATTAGTTTTTGCTCATTTAAAGCAGCAAAATGGCGGACACCTTTTCCGTCAATTTTCGAGATAAAGTAAGGAATATAAATAGGAAAACGGCCCTAATGCATCGAGTCTCTTATACCACGTCATATTCAGAAGTATCTATATGTGGAATTCGAAGAAACTGTTTCAATTCAGGTGCTCTTTTGGGAGTTAAGTTGATTTTTCCTAAGCGCGGCGCGTTCCGACTCACCACCGTGGAATCCCCGAATGCAGTTTCGCTGTCCTTTTGGTGATACGAAGTCTAACGATTGGTCTCTTTCATGTTAAATTCTGGCTAATTATCCTTAAAACATACGTGAAGACAGTTTAAGAGAGGAATTAGATACCTCTACTTCACACAACGGACGTGGAATTAAGAAAAATTTAACATTCATGTAAAATGCGTCATTAGTTATTCAGAATCCCGATGCGCTTTTCGGAAACAAAGCTTCCATCTTCATAGGGGTCCAATGCTATTGGATAATAGATAGCGCAGGATATTAGTGAATGATTTTAAGATAATACCATTATGATAATGAAAGGAAACGATCGCAATTAAAGTACCTTCCGATTCTTTTAAATGAAGTGTCGTATTTGATGCACAGCTATCCTAAAAGAATTAAACTTCTGTTACTGAATGCTATTGTTCAACCAAATACACTCACTCGAGAGACATTTCATCGGAAGCTTTCTAGGTTCTGAGATCAAGTACTGGTAATTCTTGGAATACAGCATGAGGATTTTCACTCACGGGGTCATCGGGTCGTACGACAGTTCGCGATGGAGAAAAAGAAATCTTAAGAGGGTAGCGAAATGCAAGGGCAGAGCGTTCAGAGAGGGGGAAAGTTCTTCAATCAGAAGAAGTTGTATACATTAAAAGGGTGAGATTAGGTCAGGGAGCTGGAGAGAAACTCCTCGCGGATGGAAGGGGTGATGGGAAACGTAATATGAAAGTCTGGGAAAAAGAGATGGTGCATGATTTCAAGAGCGATGGAGGAAGCTTGGGATTTTGAAGAATTCTTTAGATACTTTAGATGCAATTCTTCAGAAGCAAATTCACTGATTTTCTATGCTTTCTCTTTGCTGCAGCGAGTAGCATTGCTGCGGTCTTTTTTATCCTGAATAGAAATTATTCACCAAAATTTATCGTAAAGTAATTTGATGATATACGTATGTAATCCCGAAAAGATATGGAAGCATGTCATCGATGGTGTATGAGTAATCACAATTCTATCAGTTAGTTTTATTTTATCACGTATAACGTTTGAGCTTAAGAATCAATTTTGAGACATTTATTGCGGATACCTCTTTAATCATTTAATCATGTGTTCAAACTTGCGTTAGGTCCATGTGCACTAAAACTCTTTATCGAAGGATTCAACTCTCTGATGGCTACCTTACAACTTGATATTATCTAAGACTCGATAATTATTCCGTAAGGCATCGGTGGTTCAGTGGTAGAATGCTCGCCTGCCACGCGGGCGGCCTGGGTTCGATTCCCGGCCGATGCAATCGTTTTTCTACCATTGGTGGAAAGTGTTTGCGTACTATTAATACGAATTTCGAACAATTTTTATCTAAGGCTTAATTGTAAGAGTCGTTAAAATGCTTTACAAAACATGTTGTTGTTATTAATTTTTTATTGTTAAATTTTCCCATAGAAAATAATGTTCCGATAATCATCATATTAAAAACATCCTCGATGATACCTTTCTCCATATCGATTTGTTTTTTAGGCTTTTTTAGTGAGGAAAATTTAGTGACGAAAATTTTAGGAGTGACGAGGAAATGATCTCTTCCTAAAGAATATTGTTCCGTCTGATTTTTCAAATCATCCATACATGATCATGACAGTGGCTAATTCTCTTACACGTGTTTTTGCTCTTTTTTAAGGACATAGTGGAAAAATAAGAGCAAATAAAATTTAATGAGGCTGCCGAAGCAAACGCTACAGCGATCTTTCATATCTATGCAAAACTTTTCGACTACGCAGCAAGTAGGAATGATTTTTTCGGTCACATGACATAAGAATTTTAAAATTTCCTTCTACCATAATACGCAAAATACGATTGAAAATGGGAATCCCTCGCAGAAGTTTTGTTATCGCTATCTCCCTCTGATTCTGTGTATGTTAGCTATAGTTTGCCGTAAGAAGCTTATTTTTAACAATAATTGACAATATTATCGAATTCTGAATATTGAGGAATCATAAATTTTTTTATAACGGACAAACTTATTCTTTCAAATAAAGATTCAATCGTGGCCCTAATTCTGAATATCCATTTACCCGAAATTTATATGGCATAATTGAATTCTGGTTATTTTATGAAATACCTTTTATTTTGTGAAATACACAGAGTTGCTGATTAGTATAATTTTAATTAACCTCATATTATGACGTTTATTTCATAAAGTGTACTTTATTGGTGATAGAAATGTTGGTTGTTGATCTCACTTTTTGAAGAAATTTCAGTTATTTTTATTTTTATAATAAAAATAACTGAAATTTCTTCAAAAAAGTATAATTTTTAGCTAAAAGGTACCTTTCGTACCATTAGATCATGACTGTTAATGACGACTTGATACCTGTGACCTTTATTTGCATGAGCTATATTTTTAATATAAAAAGTCAGCGTATTTACTCGCGGAGCTTAAATTTACTGAATAAGTAAAAAAGATAATTTTCCCCTCAAAATAAGTGTAATCAAAATAATTTTTCATGGAAATTTTTTTACATTTATGGATATGCTCGAGGAAAGATTCTTGTATCCCTAGTTTAATGACATTCTTCATTTATAAACTTCAGATGTAATTTCTCAATCACGTCGCATCTCAAAATGTCGGAATTTGCGTTATTAGGAATCGTTGTAGCGCGAAACTGTGTAATTTGAGGGCTTTGACGCATGGTGCCAGGTAGAGATAGAATCGGCGGGAAGCGATTGTTGCTTTCGAGTAATTAGTGGATCTCATTAATGAGGGCGAAATTACTTTCGGAAAGTCGTTTCAGCTACGAGAAAACCTCAAGTTTTCCTTTGGCATGCGCGGATTCGTTTCCACCACAGCTGCTCAAAGTTTTAATCGATTACCGAAAGCTTTCCGAAATACGGAGCGGATATACCCTTTCAGAAGTTTAATTTTTTTCCTTTTATATCGATCCTTTTTTTATGATTCTCCATTTATTCAATCGATGGCTGATTTGGGTAAAAGGAGTTAATACGAGAGACTAGAGACTCGTTCTATGTCCGGGTGGTGTAGCTTTTTTTATCCACATGTATACTTTTTTAAAGCAGTAGCCAAGATATGCTAAGAAGTTTGATAAAATTTTCATTTTGAAATTTGCTAAGGAAGTTGAAGATATTGACTGAAATTCGGTGGAAATTCATTTTAAATGTCTGTCATATTTTAAATGTCTGCCTGTCATAAAACGAGCCCTTTGCCGAACTTTTCCAGAGCACTGCGACGGTCACCAAAACAACTCCAGATGTGGGCAATTTTTGCATTTGAAGAAACTGCTACGCTATATGCCACTATTTTCATAATATCACAACTCATATTTCATTACTGTTATGAAATTACACAAAGTGATGGCTTTTTGTACCGATTTTGTAAGAAAAGTTTCAGTATAGTTGAAAGTGAGAGTGAAGAAGCATTCAGTATCAAAATCACAAACATAGTTATCTAACATATGTACGAAGTATAATAATGCTAAAAATATACAAAAAGAACGAATCAGAATCGTATTGGTTTGTTCTTCCTCTTAAAACACGAGAGCGTAACGGAGGACGGTGCTCCACCGCGCGGATTTGGGCCTTGCAGCGTTGTCGAAAAGTCGACTTATATATTATTGGGGCAAATTGGGGCAAGATTTTATTTCAGATTCCCATTAAGGAAGGTTTGTAGCTTATCGTGGTGTAAATAACTCAGTATCACACGGTGTCTCAATCTACTATTTTCCTCGCTTTATGTAAAAATTTGTTCCAAAATAAGGGTCGGCCATTTTGTAATGTAAAGTATATAAACATTCAACAGAACTCATTATAACTAAGTCTTACGAAGGAAAAAGATCATATTTATAATATGGCATCATATTTTACCCGATGATTTTCCTAGTTTGGGTTCACAATCGACTCGAAATTGAAGAATTTCGCGAAAAATCGGAAACGGGAAATTTTCGCAAAAATTGGTCAACTTTGACCTCCTGTATAAATTTAATGCTAAGGATCGAACGTAAATTACCTCCATAGTTGTATGCAGGATTTATTCATAATCAATCATGCGAAGTTTTGAAGTCCGTACTCAAGAAAAGCGTTTTCGTATTTTTGGCCAGCTTTTTTCGATTCTAGCCCACTGTGCGCCGTTCTCTCTTTCCTCTACTTTGTTCTAAGGGGGTTCCTTTTCACTGTTATGTTTCAATGACTTAAGCGAGAAGAAAAGGAAGATATGGCGAAACAGAACAATCTGCATGCCACCTTCGGAGCCGATTTTAGCTTTAAGATAACGTGAGAATAGCCTTACCAGTTTGTCCCTCGTTGAAAGCTAGATAAAAATTCGCTATGAGGTGTTTCCTTTGATCGCAAACTCGAGTTCTAAGAATATCGAATTCCGCAGATTGGCAGTGCAGTGTTTTGTAAGGTCTTGCAGAGATCGTGCGCCGTGACAGCCTTCCACTAAATTGGTACGTAAATATAATTCGTATTTAAGAATAGTAACAAATATAATTTTTGACACGAAGAAAAACGTTGGTTATCGTCCCTCGTTTGTTGCATCAAATATGTAAATTATGATCGTTTGTAAATTGATCAACGAATTAAAATGCACAGTATCAGGTGAAGTGTTGCGGAAATCCATCAGGAAATGAATCAGCTATGTGTAATGTAGAGTAATAATCTTTCCTTTTTCCGTGATTTAATGGAAATTTTATCTATATAAGTAACTGGAGAGGCTCTCTTTGCGCGAAAAGCATTCTTCAAAAATATGATTCAAGGCGCCCACACATTCCGGTTATAACGTTATCCCGCTTATGACGTTTTCGCCTGAGAAACATCTTAACCGGGTTTTATTGAAATGGAAACACATTAGATTTAACTTTAAAGTACTCGTATATGGTTCGTAGTTCGGTGCATTAATGAGTTTGACGGCCCTGCTATGTGGAATAGGATAGGGTTATCTCATGCACTTAGGATTGTGACGGAGCTTGTCAGAAAGAAAAGGGATTCAGAATAACTGGTGACCGCTAAGCGATTATCCGTTTCCCGGGAATCGCCCTAGACGGTTGCCGCTGTCGGCGCTTGGAGGACCTTTGTCTCTTAGTACGGAGCTTGTCGCCGAAACGTCGGCATCGGATACGACGCCTGATATGACGTGATGGAAACCGGAGAAATATTTCTGCACATCTGAAGCATAAGCTCGTATCAGGCGCACATTGCATCGATCGCAATCCGTTGCAGATCTTCGCCAAGATTTGCTTGAACTCGGCTATCTCAAATTGGAAATCGATTGCTCATCAGTTTATTTAAACCATGGAAACTCGCATCGCTTTATTGCTATCGTGAAATAGGGCCATTCTCTAACGATGGTAACGAATGGATATCTGTTGGATATCGCAGGAATCTACGGTACGTGTATACTTAGGTAGTCAGTTTTGGGTATGGAAATAGCGAAATCTGCTTACCCATTCGATTCATTACGGTTTGGGGAAAGGTGCAACAGTTCCCTTCCTACGAGACCTTGGTCTAGAAATATCCGCGTCGGAAAATGAGGTATGAGTTGAATTTCCTTCAGGTGTAAATGATTCATATGAGGAAAGTATTGGTTATGTGGAAATTATTGTCTGACAGCGGAAAGAAAGCTAGATTCCTCCCTTGAAAAAGGGATGCAGAAAGTTTACCGTATGCTTTATTTCAAATAAGTGCGAATTATATCGTTCTGAAATAAATCGAATAAAATAGTATAGTGTAGGGTTTAAATCACTCATCGATGGAAATCTATGGGGAATTCCTTATTGGGGAATTTTAGGACGTCTACATTAAACAGAAGAGTTCAAGTCCATATACTACCTTATATGTACAATTTTGGTTTCCAGCTAAGCAAATGATAATGACTAAGTTACTGATCGATATGAGATTCCCAACTCGATGTTAAACACTAACAATCGTGAACTATGACCGTGAAATCGCAAGAATTTGTCCATAAACGTATGATTTTTACAAAGGAAGATATTAACATAAAATACAACTGCATATGTTTATAAGTCCATCTGAGACTCTAAAATCGTTATTTGTATGTCTAACATTCTTATTAAATCTTGTAGTATTACAGTAAAGACAGGCTTAAGAATAGAATCAGGTTAGAGATTGGATTATTTTATTTAGACTCGTATGAAAATATTCCGCTCCAACCGAATTGATTGGGTTATTTTACGATATTCCATTAGTATAAGAACTCTACCTTGTCTTGAAATGATTCAGTGAAATTCAGGTTTCATATCTTTGTTAAGCTTGTTATTTTTGTAATTTATCGGAATATCACTTCCATAAGATGTCAATCAATATTTTGCGTACGATTTTGCATACGTAATTAAATTAAAAGGATAAAGGTTGCTTTGACGCCAATTTGAATATAGATGAACAAAATCCTAGAATAATTTTAAATAAACTGCTCAATGCAGTGAAAACAAGTTAAAGGGGCTGTTAATGATCTGGTAGCAAACAGAATCATACTTTCCAAATGTATCCGTAATGCTTCCTGGTTGCTCATTGCATTTGAAATTTAAATTTAGATGATCAAGACTCGTATTATTCTCCCATTACATGTTACTTATCGAAAGCGATGATCCATTATGCATAAGTGTTGTGCAAAAATTTTTCTCCTGCATTCATCGCAGTTGAAAGTGAATCAGTCATTAGTCACGTAATTTGAGAGTTAAAAGATGTTTCGCTGTAATTTTCCTGTGATGCAACATCCGCTTAAAGATATATCCAGGAAAGGGAATTTTGAACGAACTTAACTGTATCTCTTAAGCTCGCGATAGGGGAAGGATCTAATCCGATCAAAACTCGATGAAAAGATAAAAAAACTGCTGATCTGTCAAGTTGACGAATTTCGGGTTAGTCGCTTAATTACTTGATAAGCAAAATACCTTTCCATAATTCTTTTTATTTCCTTAGAAGAGAATTCCTCGAAACGCTGCTTTGTGAGTCGATAAGGAACCTCTGACGGAGGTTACCTCCACTCTGTGGAACGCCATATACTTTGCCCATTAGACATCCCGTTAATTGGGAATTGAGTGGCTGCGGTTGATTAGCGGTTACAACACCTGCCCTAGTGTTCGAATCGTAGGCATTTCGGTATTTTTCTCTTATGTTTCTCCTTGGATAAAATATCAGTTTTATGTAATAGACATTTATGTGCGAGATTAGGATATTCATTATAGGATAAAAGGTATCTTCCGCCATCAGAAATAAGATCAACTGTGATAAATCTTATTCAATTGTATCGGCTTTATTCTACAGGCTATTGAATAGCTGCCAGCACAAAACGAATAATAGTATATTTCGCTCAACGTCATGAAGAGACCACGTAAATCTTACGGCACCGTGTATTACTTACGGGGGAATTGCGCGAGTTGTTGCGACTTTCGCATATAAAAAGAATATTGGCGAGAATTGATTTTGAAGACTTTCCGCAGAGGAAAATTGATTTGATGGAGCGGTACGAACGGCGCGCGTCATTCTCCCGTAAGGAACACATGGTGCCATAAGATTTACGTGGTTTCTTAAACGAAGCATTAAAATCCTATTCTAAAATTGTAGTGGAATCCCGGTTTATCTATGGTTCCATATGAAATCCCGAAGTATGGTTATCTCTTTATAGTCATTGGAATCTAGCGTATGAGCCTGACTAAGAACTCAATCCAGATTTGTTTACATATGTAGGTCTGGTATAAAAAAAGGTGGCCTCTTTGTTTCCCTTCTTTATTCTAGTGAATCCCATCCCAGTTTACTGATCATTTTTTGACAATATCGAAAATTCCTATTTAAAATCAGATAGTCTATGAATGAATCGAATCTTTTCTAATTTTAGTATTTACACAGAGTGATCTGGATCACTCCAAGACCAGACACAAGAGGCGTACATTAAAACCGACCAAAAACTTTGCTACCCAGCTCTCTTTAGGTGGGGATTCATTTTATATTCATTGTTCTCATAAAGCATTCTCACTCATAGGTGAGTGAAAAGTGATGGAATTCAGAGTCTAAGTTTCGTCCATAAACATTAAATGTTAAATCCCGTGTTTCACATTCGTAGTTTGGTTAAAAGGTTCGTTACCTCAGAACGAAAGGGGAACGAATTCATGGAAAATTGAAAGTACGTTGGGTAATATCACGCACGCCGAAAAGTTCTGTCGATGCAGTGAGTCGAAATGGAAATTGAAGCATTAAAGATTTCAATTTTTCACGGGTGACTGAATCACCGCGTGATTGGTACAGGAAAGGGAAATGGCCGTTACGACCGTCTAGCGATACCTTTCCGTGCATTCGACAGCTAATTCACAAAAAAAAGGAAAAGTCCAGTCGCTCGAATTATGGGGTATGAAGAAGCGGTTAAAGTTCGAAACGTTTCAGTTTCTCCGAAAGAGAAATTGGATTTGTTGCCAGGCAGCCCCTGTTATTTTGTGTTTGTTCCTTCGTGTAGGAAATTAATCGGGAAAAAATTAACTCACCTAACTACGACCTCTTTTACCGATGAAATCGTTAAGTTGAAATCCTGTATTGAATGATTGGAGAAGGAATGATAACGGTATCTGACTCATAGATCGACCTTTTTTTTTAAATAAAACGCTGTTTTTATCATTTAAGTAATTGGAGAATGGCTTATACTCTAGTAATTTCTCTGATCTTAATTGCATTGAAAGTTGAAAATAGAGTGGCTAAAAATTTCTACTCTTGGTTATATTATACCATAGATAAAATCCAAGAATTGGAATTTATTCTAGTTTCATGAGTTTGAAAGTATTTTTAGAGGTTTATGAGAATAAAGAGAATTGCCTACATTCATACCACAAGACTTCAAATAATTCCAACAGGCATTTTTTTCTTCCCTGGTACATTAGCAACTGTACTATCCTCAGCTGATAAGGCATATTAGAAGCCTGATTTTACCTATAAACTTTAAAACAAATATAGCAGTAAACGTATTCTAGAAATTATATGAAATGTAAAAAATATGAAAAATATCGTCAAATAGATTAACTAAAACGTACTGCGTTAATAACTTTTGTAAGATACCAAAATAAGTTAGGAAGTAACTTTGGGCGAAAGTTAACCCAGTTTTGATGTTAGGAATAAAAGCAAGAAAATTTCAAAACGTCTAAAGCTACCTGATAAGCATTTCTTGAATGGCAATAAGAAATGAAAAGATAAAAGCGGAAAGAATGGTTGTATGTATCAGAAGCAACTTCATAAATGGGGCTATAAATCTATCAGTCGAAGCCCTCTTGTTATCGCGTTTCTTATTTACTCTATTTGCTCGTCTTTTGATTGTTTACTGATATAAGTACGTAGTTTGTACTGCGTGAGCCGCAAGATGAGTTATAAATTAATCAATGCTGATGTTACACCGAAATCACTACCTCTTTGCGGTATTTGATCAGAAAACATGGCATGTTTCTAGATAGGAAGAAGTCTCACCATAAAGAATACGACACACTCATTTCTTCTGTGTCTGTTATTTTCTCTTCTGTTTCGTGGAAATATAATTGTTTACTTCCAAAAAGATGAAATATAGACCGGTACACTTTTCTTGGCTTTCATGAAACGAAGGGAACTGATGACAAAGGGACTTGATGAAGGAATCAGGAAGAGATTGGTAAAATCCTTGGTGTGGAGTATAGTGCTGTATGGATGTGAAACGTGGACGTTAAGAAAGGAGGATGTCAAAAGATTAGAGGCTTTTGAGATGTGGGTATGGCGTAGAATGGAGACAGTTAGTTGGGTCGATAGAAAAACGAACGAGGAGGTTCTAGAGATGGTTGGGGAGAAAAGGGTAATGATTGAAGTAATTAAAAATAGACAAAAGAAATGGGTGGGTCAAATATTGAGAGGGGAGGGATTGTTGAAGAAAGCGATCGAGGGAAGAATGCTAGGGAAAAGACAGAGGGGAAGAAAAAGACAAAAGTTATTAGACGAATTAAGGGGTGGGATAAGTTATTGGGAATTGAAGGAGAGGGAATTAAATAGGGAATGTGGGGGCACATGAACCTACCGAGAGGTAGAACACTTTATATATACACTTTTCTTGAAAGTAAAGAAATTTAGCGTCAGATGCGAACAAAGAAAACGGAAATGTGTCTAAAAGTTACATTGGAACAGCTGAATTTCTTAGTATCATAGATAGTTTTCCTTCCCACACTTATATAGCGTCAGTGAAAATTCAGAGAACAGATGGAAGTTTCTCGAATTGTTTTTAACGATACAAATATGGGAAATTTTCTAACTTACGATTCCCATAAGAACCGCAGAGAGGAAACTTTCAAAGAGAAATTTCCATCGCTAAGAAATACTCGCTAACCGTGACCTTAGCTTTATTCCCTTCCAGCGAAGTAATGGAATGCAAAACACGCTTAGTCTGGCTAGACATACGAATGCGTACTGCTAAGGATTAACAACCTGCTCTGCAGACATTTTTACTTCCAACAGAACTCCGTGATTCCAAACACGTTGGAATCCTGCTTCAAGGAAAGTCTTCTGTAAACGTATCCCAGGCTCGAAAATTTCTTTCGAGAATTATTGAATCATAGTACTCCTCCTGATCTCCATTAAAAATTTATTAGGACTGCTCACCTTAGGTTCCATTATGTAAATATCACTTTATTTTGCTTGTTTCCGGCCATGTGGATCCCTTTTACACCTAACCTAACTTTTCGTTTTGAACCATAGTAAAAGGAAATTGGCAGGTTTCTGGGAAAAATCTTCGCGACTAAAGGTTGAAAAAAACAAAATGTGCAGTAAATACTCATAGAAAAATGGTGAAAGACTCTATATAGCCAATTAATGAATCACAGATAATATGGATGCAAATAATAAAAATAGTAATGGGAGAGGAGCAAAATTTATAGAAAATATACAAATGAATAGATAAAGATCATTATATTTTGACTAAAATACCACATTTGAAGGATAGGCTTTCGCAGTGTACATATACTGTAGAGTATTTGGGTATTGCATCTTTGTTAGAGTACAGTGGTGCCATATACGTACATTCCAGCCATGTACCAATACCATACTGATAACTGCGATACCTCTGTACCATAAAATACTACACATTTCGTCAGATTACAGCACTTAAAAAGTGATTGCTCTCTATCTTTTTTTAGTCTTAGTTGCATAATTGTTATCACCCATTAATTTAGACGGTTATACGTATTTTTTTTCTTGTGAGGCAATAAATAATTCATCCGGAAAGTCTATGGATTATATCATCAGGGTTAGCACTTTTGCTAAGTTACTTCTAAAAACGCAATGATTCATGATCCTCATAAAAATGATATGACGAAATTGTTCAATACAAATTGTTTTACCCTTTTATCCTACTGTTGTATATATGCCTATTTCCTTTTTTGTACTTATCAACTTTTTAAATTTTTCATTTTTTTATTATATTGTAATAAATGTGATTAGGATTTTCCCGGTATGTATTAGTACATATTATTAATAGCGTATTTGTATAAGTGTGTGTGTATAAGTGTGTATAAGTGATTTTTAATTAATCGTATTATCTTTTATGCTGGTATTTATATCGATTCGAGGCATAAGATATGAATTCCAAGGGTGTTATTATGAATCTGTTAGTAACGTACGCATTAGTTGACTGTATTTTAAGAATTCTACTCTATTTCTCTATCCACTCTATTATAGTTACGATTGCTGAGTAAATCTCGATTAAGATGTTTTAGGGTCATGTATTTAGGAACATGTATATTATTTACTGTCATGTATTTCAATTGCGATATTTCACCATTAAATTTGAAGCGGCAATCTTTTATTTATTTATTATTTATTTATTTGACCCTTTATTAGGCGAGGTTAGGCCCGAGTGGGCCTCTCTTCTCTTCCACCTAACCAAGAATTAGTGTTTTATAATAAACATCTATGTGAGAATTTTGGATTTTCTTGAGAATCAGTTCACGCCGCAGTGCAACGAGTCGATCGCACCGATAAATTATACACATCAGTAACGAAATCAGTTGGTTTTACGAAAAAGAACTGCATAAAAAAAGTCACTTTTTCTCGTAGGAGTGGCTCTTATATGACAGTCGCAATCCCTTCGGACACGTGCGACTGATTTTTACGCCACTGTCTAGCGCTTTAAAAAAAACCCGAATCTTTTCGAATTTATTCTTCTTTAAGCGCCGTCCAGAAAGACAAGTCCTCCGGAACGAGATTTCAAAAGGGAAAACAAGAGGTTTCCTCGCCGACGCGAGTCAATGCCTTTACCAGCGTTGACAGGGGAAAAGAAAGGGCAGATATCGAAAAACTCAACTTGGGGTGATGAAAATTCAATCACCGTTTCGCATTCCCAATGCGTCGCTGTGCGGTAATCCCTCTCGCGGGAGATGCGAAGAGAAAAATGAAGGGCGATGAGGCGAAACGGAAAATAAATAACGGGGGCGAAGGAGCGGAAAACGTCGTTTCGGAGTTTTCTCCGGCGCCGGTTTCAAGCGAGGAAATTAAAAGTTCGTCACTCTCTTGAGCAAATACTGAAAGAAGCCATGGCTTGAATAGGCTGCTGGTGCCATAGCATCAAAATAGTATCCAAAAAGCCGGACAATATTGTTTTTTGAGTGCGGGACTTGAAACTTCGCTAGGTTATTGCAATATGATTGAATATTAAGTTTCCATTAGTCCTTTTTTAGATATCTTTACGCTCTAAAATGAAAGAAGGCGTCAAACATGAACAATTTTCACAGAAATGGGGATTCTCGAATTTTTCGGAGAAACGTTCACTTTCGCTGGTATTTGGAGGGTTTAAGAAATACTGTTCGAAATAGTTACGATTCAGTAATCTACAACGATTATTTTTATCTTGATTGGTTGAAACTGCCGCTTTCAAAAATCAGTCCCTTTACTTTTAAGGCAACACAATGGTGGACACATTTTTCTGACATGCAAGAAGCTAATTCCTCTTTGTATTTCCTCTATCCACTGAACGTCATTATTGCAGAAACTTATGCTCGTTATATTTTAGTTTGTTAAAAGTGAACGATACAGTCGAGACTGACTTACATTAAAACAGATACTACGAAATCTCGTGTTTCATTTACATTAATTCGTTTTAGGCAAAATGCTTACATTGCCTTGCGTAATGCTCACAAAACAACGGTCAAGATGGGAATATTTTTGGCTCGCAGGGAAATATTCCCGCGAAACCATATTGGATGGCACAAGACGCTATTCCCATTTATTCTTCTTTAAAATAATCAGTTCGTATTCTGAGTAGAGTTTGTACTTTTATATTTGACGATCACTTTACAGAAAGAAAAGTTTCGGTCATTTATCACTTCACTGGTTTAAGGTTAAATCTTCGCATATAAAAATACACTAATCCTTTACCATACGAAAGACGATGAATACTTTTAATAATAAATATGATGCGGAATATTAAAAAATTCATTTTTATTAAATCGCCAGGGAACAAAAAATGGCATAAATTATGGGGTTTTAATCAACATCTAACTTATCACTCATATTATCATCATCTGTTGAATTTTCACTTACATCGTCATTTGCCACCTGCGTTTTCAAATTTATTATGAGAAAATTTTTCAGAATAGAGATACTTAAGTAACTGTAATCATTTATGTAATTGTAGTCATTTTCACTAGCGATCAAGTTTTGATTGGCAGCGTTATCACTTGAATTTAGCCATAAGAATTTCATTTGTATTTCAAAAAATTTCATACCAATTTCATGACCAAAAATTATATCGGCAGCATAAGTTTGCTGGGGTACTATATTTCTCACAACAATGATCAATGGCAAATTTCGGAACAAAATTTTTTCTTCGTCATCATGTAAATTCAACGAAGATTCACATTTAATGTTCTAAGGATATCATTCACTTCACTTATTTTTCGCGAAAATTTTCTGGCCGAACAGAACGTATCGTGTGTTAGAGGTAATGCGTGTACTTCTACGTACGCCTTTGGCTGGAAGCATAAGAATTCGTCTTACAATTTTATATAACTGCTTTGATACTCCACGCTAGGAATATTAAATTTCTATTCCCCATTTTCTGCACAGTAATATCCTAGCTTCAATGTAGAACGATCATATGTAATACATTGAATAACGATACAAAAATGGGTTACCTGAAACATGAATTTCCGACGCGGAAATTGGTATTCAATTAAACTTTGTGCAGATTTTGATTTGGTATTAATGGAGGTTTTGCGATCTGTTAAATTCAGATAATAAAGAAGTGTGCAACTCAAAGAATCGCGCACCAAAGTTGGGTTTCTCTTGGAATGTTTCCCTGAGGAGATGCTCTAAAGATCTTCGTATAATTCAGTTTATTGCTGATTGATGTTAATAACAAAAAGAACAATATTAAAAATTGTGGGTAAAAATTGGATAGATTCCTGAGCATATAATACGATCTCTATCTATTAATGAATTCTTTTTCCTTTTTACCACAGGAGGATTCAGCATAATCAACTCCTGGAAACGTGAGTACTCAGTTTCTTTTCTGTTAAGATGCTCAAAGCCTTAAGTTCATCAACCAGATATTTATTTAAGAGGATATTCATGCAAGTAGATCGCCTTTAATAGCACTTACTTTTTAACGCTACGCCTAAGCTCTTATTTTCGAACTTTGATTTACTTATCCTCTACATTTTATAAAATGACAAGAATTTAGCCACCAATAATTTAATTTAATAAGTTTTCAAAGTTCCATAACTTCTTTATCTCTCAGAATTAAATGTGCATTATCTCAGCCAGATCAAAATTAAATGCTGCATTAAATTGTCAACAGTTGGCAGGAGATTTCTTAAGAAGTGCACAATAAATGTTCTAACCACCTGCTCTGTAGGGGGCGTGGGGAAGGCATTCCCCACAAACCTAGCCTACTTTTAGGCCTACAGACGCAGGCATCTATTTCAGGGGCCTTTCTTTCACCTTCTTCTGCAGGGGTGAGGTAACTAAGCACTCACTTCTCACCTGCTCGTTCTTTCTGTCTATGAGGTCGGAGCTTGTCCTTGAAGTTGTGGCAGGGGGCCCTCTAGGCATAGAGGTGAACCTCATAGCACGTCACAACGGCCTGGAGGGTCCACTTCTTAGGGCTATTAGGGTATCCCTCCCAATCCCTCCCTTCCCTCCCTCATCGGCTGAGTCATCGGAGAAACACCATAAGCGACGGCATGCCGCACCCAGGAATAAATTTGGTGTTGGTTAAAGTAGAGAGTGTTTGATGAGAACCAGGAGGTAATTGCGAATGTAAGAAAGATTAAAGAAAGGTCAGCAGTCAGTTAGGATTATTATCTATTCAGTGAGTTTAATATTGTTCTGAGTTTTGTATTTACGAATATTTTAAATAGAATCAAAGGAGAGAACTCTCTTAAGGTCTCATTAATTAAATTAGTAATTTTTTGAAAATGGATTAACCGGATTCATATGTTGAGAACATTTAAGTTACCTCTTGAAAATTGTTAATGTGCCATATGTGAAAATAGTACATATATTTATATATGTGTACAATTCTCCTTCATTTTAACTTCACCGTTAGCAATCCTTCGGGCCTATGCTGTAATGAAAATTTGTTATAACCAATGCACCTAGTTTTGGTTGACGAGATGGTTAGATGGATAGAAAACAATCCAGCCTAGATGTAATTTCGAAACTTTTACGCCTTCGAAGCTTCAAAGTCACTGATTAACTCCCCTTGTCAAGGGCCGGTCATGATTTTCGACATCTTTCCACTTTGGGCGATGCTAATAGATTTTATAATATAATCATCGGTTCAAAGACCTTTATGAGACATTTTTATTCCGGTTAGAAACGAGAGCCAACTCCTGGTGAAATGTAAACGTAATTTTCATTTCCTGTGATCCTTACGCTTTGGAATTTCTTTCCATTGTGTTATTGGTGCCAGTTTAGGCTGTCGAAACATTTTCCGCGAAGCGATAAAATTTGTATACACCTAAGCAGCAGCTACCTGCATTCAGAACGTATGAGCAACATTATAATTTCTGTCAGTGAAAGTAAGCGAATCGTTTTTATCGAACGCAAAGGACCTCATAATACATGTATTTTAGATGAAAAAGGTTATATTTTTGCGACATAATCTCAAATTTAACACTGGCCCATAATGACCGTATCATATAAACTATTCAACGAGGATTACTAGTGCGATTTTGAACTTAGAAATATTATAATCTTAGAGGATGCTCGATTCAACCTAGATGTACCGTCGTTGGTATTCCACAATTTTTTAATGCCGTACGAATTTTATTACATTATCACTCTCTAAGGGACAATCTGTTCTTACTCTTAAAAACAGGTACAGTACAAGCATAGAGAAGGTATTACGAAAATGTGATGAGAAGGGAGCCAATATTTCATAGAAATAGCTAGCTCACTATCGAAATATCGCATCTGTAACTGTGGAAAATAAAGCAAATTAAATAATGCCCTTTTATATATTAATGTGTAAATGAATTATTTATTTAATAAGCCGATAAACCCTTTGTATTGTTATCTAACGCGGAAAGGTAAAAGATTGTCACACATTTTTCATTGTCTCGGTTATAACATGATTTTCGGTCGGTCCCATCAAAAACTTCTTTAGCGGGTCTTCCTGTATATAAAACGATCATTCGTGTGAATTGTCCAAGTCTGCTCTAGATATTCAATTTCTAAAAGTCTGGAAAGATTACCGCAACAAGATGAGTAAAAGAGGATTTTCTTCTAAATATTTTCCTCAGTTCACCTTGAAATTCAGCGGTACGTGAAATTATGCTACGTAAATGTAAGACGTAAAGAAAGACAATCAATAAGGAAAATCGCCGCAAAAAAATTTATCTCTCTAAAATCCGGATTAAAGCGATAGCATTCCGGCAAATTAAATTAGGAGAAATTACAGGAAATAAGGAGCAAGAAATAGTTTGGAAACGACAGTGAAAGGAATTTCCTTCACGAGCCCCGTAATCCTTACTAGAATTTTTATATCCTTTTCCTGGCATCCTTTCAAACCCAACCGCAGAAGTAAGATGTCAATGGAGATTAGCGAATGAATTGCGTCATTAGGGACGATTCATTGGGTCTCGAGAAGAATCCGAAAGAATAGAATTTGCGTTCACGTGTAGCGCGTGAATCGTCCATCGCATGACCTCCAGGAGGTCACGCTTCGATTCCCAGGTGATGTTTTCGCGGGAATTTGCGCCGTGAAAATTAATCCTCGTGCCATATTCATGGGATGAGGTTTCCGGTGTCGTTTGTCATGTCACTCGTTCACTTTCACCTGCCATTATACGTCCGTTATTCAAAGGAATGTGGAGTGCGGAAAAAATTGGATGAAAAAGCGTGTCACGTTCTGATCGCTAGAATCTGAAGGAAAATGGGAAGCGATATTTATTCATGTCTGTCATCCGTGTAATTGCATGAATTGTTATCGCTCGTCCGCTCTTTTGATGTTTGCCATTCGAACATATATATCAAAGATTACTCAAACCGTTATAAATTGAACTCCACGGTAGGTTATTAGTGTTTCTCGGGGGTTTGAAGTTATCAATATGTAAGGCCACGGATAAAAGAAGGAAGTATTCATGATAAGCTCAATTAAGTTAAACAAAGATTTTATGATTTATAATTAATAACTGGAGCATATCTAATGTGCTTCATTCTTAAATAATTCATTTTATATTCTGTTTCTTCTTATGTTTCCATATTCAAGTGCCAAAACATGTAGTTCGTTCTATATTTGCTAGCAATGTATTAACTGGAATATTATCAAAAATATAAAAATTTCGGAGCAACTTTTCTTAGAAAGATTAATTTGAATAGCTTAATGTTGGACCTATCTGTATATAAGCGTTTTCTTCATAAATACGTCACTCTCATTAAATACAGTTCATATTCTTCTCCAGCCTAATCAGTAGATTATAATTTCCTTTGAGTAATTGTTTTCTGAAATAGACTATGCAAGGCAAGAAATCTTTTGATAATTAAAAAAATATTTTTCATGCCAAAAGAAACCTGAGGGAAAACATTCAAAACCAATGTGGTCGATTGAATGAATTGATAGTCATATTTTGGAAATTACATTATTTTAAGGATAGCTCTTTTTCTGTATTTGGTTAAAAGTTTCAAATACCTTCATCTGCGAGGAATAAATGGTTCTTACGTTTTCTTACTTTGCAATTCTCTTCTAAAGCTTCTTAAAATCGATGATAAGATAAATATATTATAAAAGGATCTCTTATAAATGACTCGTCGTAGAACTTTATTTACAAAGATCTCAAATTTCTTTGGGAGATATTTGTTTTAAAAATGATGTCTTAAAATTTAATATAACTTCCGCGATCCGAGATCGAAAAGGGCAATGGGTTAAAGTAAATTATAGCAGAATCCATTACATCTACCTTCACTGTATTCACTATCCCTGTGATATTTTTATTGAAGGAATACATTGTGTTTTACTGAATAAATTTTCACAATTACTAAACGTCATATTGAAGTAATAATTAATTTGTGGAGAGATGAGATATATCATTCACGTGTGATTGTAAAAGTCTTTTTCAATCATTTTAATCCAGAGAATTCTCTTCGATGTCAAAGAATGATTCATTTAAATTTATTTTGCAAAATTTCATCACGTTTCACAATCCATTAAAAGATTATGCAAAGCAAGAAAATGGACTTTCTTTAACTGTAATATTCTAGGGCTTTCAAAACTTGTTTTATATTTTTGGATGACTTGATGAGGAAATTTTTGCATGAAAATTACCCCCAAAATAAGCCCTAAGTCGCCTTTTGTACCAAATATTAATGCAAGAACCGGTCTTGCTGTCGGAAACTCAGGGTATCATCATATGTTATTGACGGTTTACATTTGATGCGGTGAATGGAATCTCTATCTAGGATACATGAAACATTAAGGTTATTGATATAATTTGGTACTCATCTGAAAATATATAATTTTATCTCAATGTTTGAATTAACGGAAATTACGTTAACAATTACCGTTATTTGGTTCATCGAAATTCGGTGAGTCTGGCCGGGGCAGGTCGCTTCAAAACTTCATTTCGATAAAACTTTGATTTGGGTAAACAATACGCAGTAGTAGCCGACTACGAGAATATGCTGAACAGTGTCATAACTTAATACAATACCAGTCGGACTAACTTTCGCTCCTGAATTGTGTTCTTTCTTGTAATGGATGATGCACAATCAAGGAAATAAAAACGGGGTAGTCAAGAAAGCCCTCATGAACGAAAGGGAACTGAGGAAAAGTTCTTGGGAAGAGCAATAGGGACTAGAGAATAGTGACAAGTAAAATCATTAATTTGAAGTGTTTTGTTGTTCGGATGCGAAAGGTGGACGATAAGAAATGAGGACGTTAAAGATTGGAGGCCTTTGAGACGTGAGTTTGGCATTGAATGGAGTAAGTGAGTTTGGTTTGTAGAAAAAGAAACTAGGAAGTGCTGGAGATGGGGAGAGAGGAGAAAACTTTGATCGAAGTAATAAAGTGACGATACTGGAAATGGGTTGGTTGAATTGTGAGGAAAGAGGTATTTCTAAGGAAAGTAGAATAGAGTAAAATTCAAGGGAATAGGTATCAAAAAAAGATCTTTGATGATACAATAAATAAGTAAGATGGGTGCGAGATAAGTTGCTTACAAACGAAAGAGGGCGTGTTAAATAGGGAATACTATTACGATAGAACTTACCGAATAAAAATACTCACTGAAAATTCTTACTTATTTCTTCAGTTGTATGTATTTTGTATTTTCATATTTACTTTTAGATTATTTCATATAATGTATACCCGGGTCAAATTCAATTGTATGATTCTCTAAATTTCGGCATATTTAGGATAATTTACTAGTGTAATATTCGATATTGTAGATTGTATTCGTATTCGGTAATGTAGCGACTTCATTAAGACGTTTTATTCACATATACGAGTACCCAGAATGATAACTGCAACACTTCGTTAAAAATGAATATATGCAATTAAGTGGTCTTGAAATGTTACTAGTAGTAGCGTGTTTACTCGAAAGTAAGAGCGAGTCTTACACTAATTTGGCTTTTAAAGATTCCTGGGGTTATTTTCAGGGGTTCTTATCTTTCACTGCTAGTGTCGAGGCCATTAAGGGTATTAGAAAGTGAAAATAGTAATTAGGTTTTCTGCATGTTATAATAGCGAAAATTACTCCTTTGCTTATCATTAATTTAAAGCAATAATTTCGACAATATTATGTATTATTATGTATACATTCATTACTTTGTTGTTAAATACGTCCGTTTCAACGGACTAACGTTACCTGATCGTCAATAATCTCAACCCCAGTTGGACAGGTTATATGTCAACTATGATACAAATCATATAGTTGTATAATTATCAATTTCAAATATATAATTTCATATATGTTCAATTTCAACTGTCTTATACCTATGGCGGAGCCTAGTGTTAGTATTAGATACAACTAGATTATTAGTCTAAGTAATAGTAATTAGTACCAGAAATACTAGGAGTATAGAGGCAAAATTTGTTGGATAACGCAACTCTAGTTATAATTTCCTTAATTAAAGTGCATTAGGAAGGTAATTCAATGGCTTATGAGCCTACCGATAGGCGAATGATTAATTTATGCATGTATTAAAGATAGTTATATATAAAATGGACGGAGCGGCGATTCACATTGTAGTATTCCAATGACAGGAAATGAAAAAATAACCTTTTTCTAGAGAAGAACTGGTGTAATTATTCAGAATTAACTTAGCAAAACACTAATGATATATGTAGTGTTTTGCTAAGTCAATTATGAATAAATACATAGTTCTTCTCTAGAAAGTGATTATTTTTTCATTCCTGTCATAGTTATATATGTTATTTCGACTACCTTCCGGATATGAGTGATTCCGAAGCGTGGATATATTTACTTCTCTCGCTAATCTTCCCTCATTGAGAACGTTGGCGAGTACTTCAACTCTGGAGGGAAACAAGGGGCTCAGGTGGGGCAGCATAAAGGGACCCGTGTCTCTGCGTGACGTGCCTTCAAATGTAGGCGGATGTATGTGCCATTCAATAGGCGTACCACGCTCCGAACTACGTCATCGGTGCAGCGCGAGAGGTGTCTCTTTTCCTTTGAAGCCTCTGTTTATAGTGCAAAAGAGTTGTTTTTTCTTCCTAAGCAAACAAGGGTATCCATCGAATCAAAGCTCATGAGCTCGAAACTGACGCGACCTACTGCGTGAGATCTGCACTTCAGATGCGCCCTCGAGCTGATCAATTTCAACCTATTGCATAACAGACTTAACCTATATATTGGGATAGAATAGAATATTTACTGGTGGGGATTGCCCATTACAAACATATATGATACAACTACTGTTACAAAATGAGGTATTAAGAAAAAGAACAATTATGTAGATGTATCAATGCGCATATACGTACATATGATTCACTCTTATCTATCATACATTATATAAAAATGTACATATACATTACATTTTGCACATATAATGTATATCAATTATAGATTAATTTTACATAATATCAAAGAAATTATTAAGAATAAAATTTTGCAATTTAATGAATAAATGGAGTTGTGCGAATATTGGAAATTTTAAATGGAATCTAACTAACCGACGAAAATCCGAGGTTCTTAAGTTGTGCAAAAAAATAAATTTTCACATCCAATATTCCGTTTATTAAATTTTAGCAAGACCTTTAAAAATTGTAGGAACACGAACTATGTAATTCGTTGTACGGTTCGATTCACTCGAAACATTAATCCGTGAAGCGGGAGCTTGTAAAATTTCTTCATAATTATTTCAAAGAATGAAGAATTGAACGATTCGAAAATAGCCATTTTCATTACTGAAATTGTAAGGTCAATTTATTCATTCTTCTAACTCCTTAAAATGCTTTATGTATATCTCTGAATCTCTCAACATTAAGGGGTTTGTTTGATGCTGGCAGTGATGCTAACTGCCGAATAACAAACAGCCATGTAAGCAAATGCGTAGACGTGTCTTAGCAGATGGCGTGTCTTAGAGATGGCGTACAACCAGGGAAAATTCCCAAGGGAGAATAGGCTTGAAGAAAAGTCTGACGGGACCAAAAATCGAACCCAGGCCTCCCATTTGCCAGTCCTCGTCCTCTCACCGTTGAAATCACAGTTTCATTGCCCACAGAGTTTCCAAAATGGCTTGCGAGAATGTTCTGGCGGCATAGTTCGTTTCCCGTTCCCGTCGAATTATTTAAAAACCTTTTATTCCTTGGGACAATTGCGTTATTTTGATTGTTTGCTTTCCTCAAACAAGCAAAAAATTTTCTTTTTACTTTGTTTCATTTCAATGATCACCGCGTCTTGAGCGTACAAAGGTCGATAATTATTTATGAAAAATATTTTTGGATATTTTAAAAGATTAATTCGTAAATCTGAGGCTAATGGAAGCTGGGGCTCGTACAGTGAGTTATATCTGAATCGTGAAATTATTAGTTATTTCATGAGTTGCTCAATCAAAACCATTATGACATTGTATCTGAATTACGGCTTCCATGCTGTCAAGAAAAGTAGCCTGTGAATTTGTTTTAGCTCCTTTTTGCTGTAGCCATTCACTGAAGAAGCTCTGATATTAGCATATTGTACTTTCACCATAGCGTGCATATAGTTGTCTGGATCTGAATTGAGATATTGTTGAATCTAGGTTTAAATTATGTTCTTATGGGTTCATTTCTTTTTTATTACAAGAACTTTAATTGGGAACATATGCGGCACGATAGTTATCCAAAAGGTATCGTGGATATAAAAAGATTGGGGAATAGATAAGAAGGGAGATATAGTTTGAGTTGGTTGATGTATCACATACAGGTTAGGAATCACTGGTTAATATAATAATAATAATGAAACGTCAATATATAGAATAGAAAAAGATGTACTACTTGAAGAGATCGCAAAAATCATATTAGGATCGGTTATTAGTCATTACGCTACTAACTTCGACTTCGTGATGAAAAATTGTTAATTTTTTTTTTTAGTCTACAATTAATCCTTTCACTTTTCACCTTTTATTTTAATTATTTCTTTTTTATTATTATTAACTACATTGTTGCAGATAGACTGCTTGTCTGGTGGCTACAGCTACATTAATTTTTACAAAAATCCTCATTATTCTTATTATATTCTTTGATACACGAATGCTTCAAGGATTCCTAAATCGACGTGTCGTATTTTTATTCCAATCGTATGCAATGACTCATCCCTAAAATAAACCAGAATTTGATTAAAGGTCCGGGAAATTTCAAGGACTTCCATTTTTCATTGTCTTGGTCATTGAATCGGCAAGACCTTCGAAGCGTATCGTTGTGAATCAAAACACGATCCTGTGACGTTTGAGAGGGACGACTCGTGATTTTCAAGGGTAAGGAAGTAGCATGCGACCAATGGGCATTCATTTCACAGCACATACTAGTCTCAAAATTCGTCTTTCTCTTCTCTCTCTAAAAGTGAATCATTGTCTCAGTATCTAAGATCGTCATAGATTCGTTTAGTTTCACCCAAAAGTTCCATTTGTTGCATTCATCATCTTCCTTTATTTCTCGATTGCGAATTAAATTACATTATTACTAAAGCGTTTGGAAAGAAATAATGAAGGAAGAAGCTAGAAAAATTGTGGTAAAAAAGAGAAAATCCGCTGCTGAAAAGCATACGAAAATGAAAAAAAATGCGCAAAATTTTAGGTGCAATTAATCTAAATACGCGGTATGGTATGTAATTATTATTTATTTTTCATTTATTTAAAGATCTCGAAAACAACCTGGAATTAGCGATTGATTTGATGAAAGATGAATAAATATAATCATCAACCGTAGCAATCAATGAACTGCATGATCTAGAAGGAAAAACAGAAAATAAAATGAAAGTTGCAAAAATAGATCGGCAGATGAAACTGTATACATAATTTTTATGCAAAATAGAAAGACGATATGAATGAACGGCTTATGATAATAACACAAGGAGTAGCGCCGTGTATTAGGTTTATAGTTTTGCTGAGCTAGGGAAAGGAAATTTATTAATTTTTTATCATTGATTCTGTATCAACCATTGCAGAGAATAGAATCAAATGCATATAAAAATGATAAGTAAAGGTAAATACTTTAAAACTAATTGATATAAATTCGTAGCTTTACGTTATTAATGTAAGCGAGGCATTGCTGGAATGGATAGAAATTCATTTAAAGTAGCGCTGTATGAACACAACATACGGAATTACTTCATGAGTATAATTGATATTCATATTTCAAAAATAAGAAGTTAGCTGTTCTTTAGAAACAGGATAGTTATAATTAATAACGAACTTTGTAAATAGTTCAACATCGAGTTTATCTATAGTGATATAGTTGTATGTACATATTATTTAATTTATATTGAATTTAATTTACATTTTATTGAATTAAATCTTTGTTTACATCAAATGAAAACAAAACTTTTAGAAATAGGAATTTATTCGCTCAAGTAATAAGTTTCGACTCGAAGCTTATCATAAATTCAGATAAACAGATACGTAGAGTATGTCACACTTATCTTGTTTTGCCTTAGTACTTCCTATAGATGGAAAATAGGCAGGAGATAGCGAAAAGCAATAGCTTTTGTGAAACGAAACAAATTGATGTGAGGAGTGGCCTCGATGAAGATAAGCAAATGTTCTCTGTACCTCTCCAGAATAATCATTTGCAAACGTATCCGGCCAGAGTTAACTGCCGACAGGGCTGATGTCTCTCGAAGGTGCTGAGATATTCTACGCAGTAAAGCTTTTCTTGAAGTTGAGATTTAGAAATTAGACATTTTCCTGAATAAATTCTTCAATTTTTGTGCTATCTACAGCGATCACTAAGGCTCAGAATATTTTACACAGCATAAAGGGGGAGAATGGTATATTTGAATTACTTATCAGCTTAAGAGATTGTTTTCGAATCCACGTGTCAGAGAGTCTATCTCTCTTACTTGATGGTTATCGTCGGCTTTGCCAAAGTAAAAATATGGTCGCGTTATATCTAGTGCGTTATCTTTAAGCGTGCTGTATTAACTCGATTCATTTCGATAAATAATAACAGCAAAACTGTTGGTATTAACGCATGTTTACATAAATATTAGAGAATCCATAATTCGACAGTAAATTCTTTTAAAAATTCGATTCTCCGGAGAAAAAAAATTACAATTTTTAGGGGAAGGAATTGTCCTTAAATTAGATTTGAAAAAAAATTGCGCTAATATCCATTAAAAGTAATTTCTAAGATGGTGGATCAAAGGGTAATTTTACAATTATTAATTTTCCTCAAAAATCGTAAGAATTATCACACTTTTGAGGAGAGGAAATTCTTGTCAATTAATAAAAACCGATTCAGTCAGTCACTTATTAATAATAATATTATAAATCTTTATTGGGGTGAGATTGAGACTAGCATCTCCTAACATCTTGTCGTTTGTCATTATCATCTTCGGACATTTAAAATCTCAAGTCTACAATATGAAAATAATTATAATTATTTACTCCGTTTCCGTTTTAGTCATTTCCATTATGTTATGATGATTTATCACTCATTAATCGCTCAAGTAATGAAAAATTCAATTTTATTAGCTAATCTTCCATTTTTTGGTAAAGCTCTACTTCATTTTTATACACCCTAAACGTCGATGTGTGAGTTATTCATTTATTTCGGTCAGGGAAGCTCCATATCTAACCTTCAGTAGTAAGATATTAAAAGAAGCATTCAATTTCTCAAGCTAATTCTTTTAGATCTGTGGAGATGTAAAAATAGATCTTGACCAGTCTTTTCCGGGTTCAGAAGCATATTTTTTACCTTCTAGATGATTTTTCAGGTATTTTTCGGATATGCCAGACGTTTTTTGGTTCGTTTTGCTCCTTCTAATATCCAATCGCTCCTGTGTGTGTGGCGATGACGTCAAGATGGAGTTTCCATCCTGTTATCTTCTTGCTCTTCTATTGTTTACTGAAAATGGGATAAGGTGATTTTTTTGAGCGGTAGACAAACCTGAAGGTAAATCTAATCCTCTTCGTCGTTTTCGTATTTGTCTTTTGCTGCTCAGGTCTTCTCCGAAGTCGATCGACTCTGTAGACGTTTCAGCTACACTCAAATTGATAACATGCAAGAAATGGATAGATAGGAATATCTCCGACCGCTTCTGTTTCTTGCCCAAGAGGAGCTTTACCTTTCGGCGTTATTCTTTTTCGCAAAATGGAATTAGATAGGGAAATGGAAAACTCGTCTGTTTTTTTTTAGCGGATAATGCAAACTAAGTAAGTTAACGGATAATGCAACTATTACCGTAACATTTTTCACATAGATACTTTTAGTTTATGGCATGGGGAATAGTGTTTGTAAGTTATATAAAAATCTTCAACTCTCTGTACCGCAGAGTTCAACTATAAATATGAAAAGAATACACTGAAATATGTACGAGGGTGGTCTGAAAAGTTTCCGACCCTAGATTTTTCCGAAATCTTCAGAAACCATGTCGAGAAATGGCGAAATGTCGGAAACTTTTCAGACCACCCATGTATAAATAAGAATACACAAGAAAATGTTCTTAGTTTTTTTTACTGTGCAGTGGGAGCCCACGTACGGAATGACCTCAGCTGTCGAAGCGCTTTAAAAAAACTACTATTATTCTCTGAGTCCTGAATGTTTTGAGTAATATTATAATATATTTGCTGAAAGTTGAGGTTCAAAGTATACTGAGATGTAGGAGATAAAAATTGAGGGATAGACTTTATATGTGGTAGGTATAGCATCCATAATTAAAGTCAATTTACTTTCTTTACATTGACAATAGTTGCATTGCGCCCCTAAAGAAAATATTACCCCGCACTATTTAATCGTCTTGAGATTTATACGTAATTTAACTATCTCATTCTTCGGGTGCTATAGAAAACAACTGATCGGTCCTCTCTTCTTCGTTCACCTAGTGTAAACAATCTGCGATTTTCCTCCTGTTGATCTTTTGGTTACTTGGTGTTTTGGGAGTCAGGACAAGGGATAGGATTCAATAACTGCAGTTTTATTTTTTGTATCTGTACAATCTTTGGGGGTTACCATAGTATTCAAATATATTATTTTCTTACTCATATGTTTACGATAACTCTGAATTCCGTTTATTGTATCCTACGTTTTGTTTTTCGTTAAAACCGTGCGATTTTCTTTTGCAACAATTTTCCAACGCTGTATCCCAAGCCAACATGACTCAGTGTGTTGCTGGTCTGATTGTGAGTAAAATGAATTAGAATATGCAAATGGAGAGAAAATGGAGAATCTCCATGTTTATGCATCTATTTTTAAATTAGCGTACGCACACTTGTTTTGTAACGTGGATAATGACTAATATTTCAGTGCGTCTTCGCCGGTATTTCCGTTTCATCTCACGTAAATATCTGATGCAACTTACAATCCTCGATAGTCATTATAAGGCAGGTCTTAAAAGCGATTCTTTCATCTATTGATACGATGATTAGATTGATTGACTGCTTTGTTTATTTGTTCGATAAACTGTAGATTGTGGTTGTGATTTTGGGAAAAAATAGCAAATCTTATGATCATAAAAACACCTTGGAGCCAAAGTCTCTCGTTGCGTCTTGTTTGAAGTTAGTTGTGCTGTTAATTTGAATCAAGATACAACAAGCATCGAATGTACTCGAGTAAGAAATGGGAAATATAGATTTCAATTTTCTTCCACAAAATCAAAAGAGATTGGAGTATTAAAATCTGGATGGAGAAGAAGGTAAATAACTTTTACGTATCGACACTGTTATTTCAATAGCCGGTCAAAAGTGCAGGAAATAGAACGTTAATGGCGATTGTGTTGATTGTGTGTTTGGAGATATCACTTCATTTAATAATGGCAATCATTTTAAAAGTAGTATTTTTCCATGAGATTTTTGGACGAAAAGACATGTTTAATAAAATATAGGAAAGCGAAAGAAATGAATGAATTAGACCACTGTTCAAATTTAACCAATAATATTAGACGCCGATTTGACAAATTTCGTTATACATTTTAATTTGATAATTGTCCATGAAATGCAAAATAACTATCAATGAAGCGATTTTTCGAGAAAAAAAATTGATTGTATTTCAATAGTGTTTCATTAGAAGAGGAAAATGATGGTAATGGCACTCCAAAAATTTTCAACAATGTACGTTTGATATATCTGTGAGCTTAGATGAAGGGCTTCAGTGGTTATGTTCAGGTAATCGACCAAAATATCTGCCTCAGTATTCCGGGACCTATGAGAAGAAAAACCTGGAAGGCAGGTGACTCTTGCAGATAAGTGGAGGCCGTGAGATTTGGGTCAGGATCATTCCGGAATACTTTCAAACAGGTCATTATCCCCAGAAAATAAGGTCAACAGGGCTGACTACACGCTATTAAAATCATTTTTGTCGATTTTGTCAAAATTTGCGCACTATTATAGTTCTTCAGCAAGTACTATGGGTATCACAGATATGTGGAATTTATGAGTAATTGAAAAGATGAAAATACTAATGGAGTTAATTTTCTATAAGTATTCTTACTTCGTGTCTCTGCGGATAGTTATGCGTCACTTCTATCCTTCTGATTTTGTATCTTAAAGGATATTTCTAGGTCGATGAACAAATATCGTATATTTGTGGGTACCATTTTAAGGGGCGTATTAAAAAAATGTGAATGATCAATCTAAATACAATGTAAAATGTCAATTGTATGACAAATAAATATATTTGATACAACATGGAAAATTCTTCACAATAAATTATATTTCTTTCTAAATTTAAGCATTGCAAAAACCGGACATTTTCTTGATGAAAAATTCTCGGTAGACTTCACTATGAATTTCATCTCTAATTGACGTTTATGAAGATGACGCTAGGCATAAAAATAATTTTAAAATTCAAGCTCTTGTATGATGTAATAATATTAAAGCTTTCGATAAGTATGCGGTACACCAAAAGCGTTCTTTCGGCACACTAGATTTGTTATCGGTAGTAAGTGACGGTATTGATTAAATTGTTTTTAATTCGTTTTCAACGATGGTATGGATTCTGCGCGATGTACAAATGATTTCATTTCTAGGTCCCTCTTATATATAGTAATTTTCCATCTGTCTTGAAAACAAGATCAGCCGTACGCTTTCGAGATGGCGCTCCTCAGCGGAGAAACAAATGGAATTCCGCCATCGAATATCCAATATAGATCATCAGATTGCCTATATCCTCGCTATTTCTCCACTCTAATCTTTTGATCTCGGAAATCAATACCAGACCTCCTTTGCAGTTTTCGCTACCCCTTGCTATCGGTGTTCGAGCCAAACAAACAGATTGGTTGAAAGAGATGTTGGGAAGGAATGGGTAAAATGAAGGGAAGAAATTGGGAACGAACGAGCGAGAGAAGCCTCGAAAAGTTGGTTGCAGAGAGAGAGAACGAAATTAGCGGGCAACCGTATCCCAATCACTCCCACTCTCTGACGACAAATCTTTCAAAGGCTATTGATTGATTCGTCATCTCCAGCAAAGGTGCGACACGTTTTTTATTGTAATGAAACAGGAGTCTGTATTCTCATTTAAGCTGATTTCTCACAACTACTTTTGTTTGAGGAATATAATCAATCCTTGTATATTAATTCTAAACATTCATTTTTGATCTTTCTAAATCCATCCCTTACTTATTGTCTCTGTGGATAATTATGCGTCATCTCCACCCGTGAGATTTTATTTGTCTCTTAAATTATCTTTCTACGTTGATGAACAAATATGTATTTTTTCATCAAGTTTTTTTTTAATGTAATGAGATACGAGTTTCTATTCCGGACCATCCATGTTGATTCACCAAAATTTTCCGCTGTTTGAGGAGTAATTAATCCTTATATATTATTTCTAAATATCCGTTTTTGGTGACCAGAGCTTTTATTCTTTCGCCCTATCAGACCATATAAACGTACACCATTTTGAAAATAAATTTCTCCGGTTCCTGCAAAAATATACCAGCAAATGAAAATGCACCGTTTGTCCAAAAAAATAGAGTTAAAATTTGAATTTATCCATATAGCTTCGTTACTAGATGTTTAGATCTCGATATCGATACAGGTATATCGAAACAGACTTAATCTGAATGTGAAGACGTTTTTTGTTTTTTTTTTAGCGTTTGTGTATTCGTCTTAGTGATTGGAGTGATTGTTGAAATGTGTTTGGGTGGGGAAATAGAGTAACTTTAGAACTAAATAGAACTTTTATTCTGATTTATAAAATTTTCATAAATTTTTATAGCTAACGTTTGATTATAATATACTATATTAGTGGTTCTTATTCTTGTTAGCTGATTACACCGCCTAAAATTTTAAAATGTATTCTCTCATCCATTTGCAGAAATATGAATTTTTAAAATAAAACGGTCAGAAGTGACTGCGTACACATGTGAAAATTCCCAAGAAGAAACGGACATGAAAAAGAATGGCAAATCTGAATGTTCTGGTAGGATAGATGAATGATTAGAGTAATCAACCGGCAATTGAAACATTCAGGTTTGTACTCCGATCCTGTCGGAAGTCGTTATATCCTTTTTGAGAATTTCTTTTTCTTTTTGAGAATATTTCTAAGCTACGAAGAGCTAAAATGGGGCTTTTTACGCTCTAAAATTAAAAAAGGAAAATTTACATCCGAGGTAAACTTCAGACAAATACGAGGGTGGTGTGAAACGTTTCCTACCCCAGATTTTTTTAGAAATCCTCAGAAAATTTTCAGAAAAAATATCAAGAAATGGCGAAATTTCGGAAAATCTTCAGACCACCCATGTATTCTTTTACCTGTTGGTAAAAGATCTTCCAAATCTAAACATCAGTCCTTAGGATGATTCTGATTTTTTAAGAGTGATCGATTGCGGTCATAGGAATATTTTCCTCTAATTTTATTCATCTTCGGGTGGTAAGAAAATTATCGCGGAGGGTTAGTTCACAGAGTTGCACCGATATGGCCAAGAAAGAGGTTTAAGTTGTAATTTTCCTGAAATTTTCATTTTGATGACGAAATGAATAATATGATCCAACAATAAAGCTATCAATACACAAAATCGGTAATTCATTTTAAAACTATAGGTGAAGAGGGCGCTCGTAGGATTAGTTGGACCGTATTTAAAAAGTATTGAGCGGTTGCCCAGGCGTACAGCTTAGAGGTCACAGGGCTTTCGCTAACCCTTGTTAGTAGCGGATCCGAGCTCGATTGCGGTGGGAATCTCCTGAAACGGATACACGGCAGGAATATCTGTCGTTCATCAAGATTAGCGACAGAATAATATTTCATAAGTACTCTTTCCATTGAATACTCCTACTTCAAATTATTTACTTATTTTAAATTTTCGAATTCTTTGTACTATGCTTAAAATGCTACTTTTCTTGTGATTTGTATTGTTTTATCTTTATTGCAATTCGTCCAGTTATTAAATATCAGATTAGATATTATTATTCCTAGTAAAATTCATTCATTAATGCCACTTTTGCTATAGTATTGCTGTGATTTTAATGCTGAACATAGTTTTCCATTACATCTTTTAGCTTGTACTGTCAGTAGGTTTGTGCAGATTTTTCACACCCTCTTCCTTTGGGTGTTTTGCTACTGTGGATTGTTCGCCCTAAGATAATACCTTTGTAATTTTTACATTCACTCCTAAAGTTTTCCACTCAATTTCTATTCACACATACATTATTTCTGTTTTTATCTATACCACTGACGACAAGTTAGATGGAGGAAGAGACTTTTAGTCGCAATTTCCCCTTAACAAAGACCTTTAAACAAAGAAAAAGGAAGTGCTGAAAATTATTCATATCAATGATCAACATCTCCGTTATCTTCGACAGACAATTCATTTGATGAGAATAATAAGGCTAAGAAGTTATTGTAGATATCTGACATTTAGAGATCAGTTCCTCAATCTCTTATCTTTGGATTAGTTACGATAAGGAGGAAGATGAACTAAGTCATCCTGAAAAGGCCATTTAAAAAACTCATTAGAAATAGTATCATTTATATAGAACAGAATATAAACTGGAATAGGGCAATTATATAACCTTGTGCCAGAATAGGAGACACATCAACTTGAAAGATCAGTTAAATTTTAAAGTAAACATCAGTGAGCTATCAGTTCGGTTAAAGAAATTTTCAAACAAAAGATCTGAACTATCGTTTGAAATTGTGCTGGATATTATTCGGAAGTACTTTTTTCTTCGCCTATTTTCAACAGTTATTCATTCATACGATGAGGAACCATACCTTACCGTTTTTTGGAGTGAAATATACGGTATTACAAGGACACGTTTCTTATCTCGCGTTGGACAAGATAACATATTGTATATAAAAATATCGAGTCAAGAAGCATGCAGAAGTATGGATTTAATTTTTAATTTCAATCGTTTAATAAATATGTTAGCGCCGCAGATATGGGATTTTATTTTTCATAAAATGAAATGCAGAAAGTGAATCAAGTCTGGGCAAAATTTTCGCTCCATTTAAAAAATTCATTCCAGTTTTCGACTCATCAACATGTATTTCAAGTTCGAGATGAAGAAAGTGACTTCATGAAGGTATCGATTTATAGAATATTTGGATCTAAATCTTCAAATGTTAGATTGATTAGCAAGATAGCTCAATAGCTAGATTTAGTTGGACATTGAGGAATTAAAAATCATTTGTCGCTAAGTATTTACAGAGCAATTTTAGTTATGATACCATCCTATGATATTTTCTCTCAAAAATATAAATAATGAACTCGATTCCCTTAATTTGAGAAATCTTTCGGATTTCCCAGTGATAATTTTCCTCAAAAATCGATAGTTAATCAAAGGATAAACCATCGTAAGTAGTACTGTAATGTCGTTTTTTGATGAAAGATATGTGAATTAAAAATGACTTGAAGTGAATTTTTGTCTACCTTAAATCGATAAAAGTTTTATTTGGTAACTTTGTTGCAATATTTTTTCATATAAAATAATTGATCGTCGTTTTAATAAAAATACCGGTACATATGTGTATGTCTGTTTGTATGTATGTAAATATGCGTCGAAATTAATCTAAAAAGTTATAGTATGAGTATTGCCAAAAGTGCTTCGATAGCTGTGCTCATTTTACACAATTGGGTTCACAGCGGGAACCGAACCCAGGTCCGCTTTTATCGAAGCAGAACACGTTGTCCACATGACTATCCGGAAGTGTCCTTAGCTACCTATCAATCAGCTTAAACACCTTCGATGGTGAGATATCGATGTGCGATGTACTGTATCTCTTATTGCCTTCTGCTATGGAAATACTTCTTTCCAAGCCCTTCAGTTTGAAAAGTAATCGTAAGATTAAAAATTTGTTTACGTAGACATTTACGTCTGCCGTAAATATTTACCCTAAATAAGTTGTGAATTTCTTCCCCTGATATGTATCATCGAAGAGATGCTCAGGCTTCTCACTTCTCTTGCGTGGATGACACTGAGATGATAACAGGCAAACGAAGTAAAAAGAAGTTTCCCGTTAATTCCCAAGGGGAATATATGAAGAAAGAGTAGCGCCACCTAGTAATCCATCTATTCTCTGATACGCGCATGCGTGGAGATCTGATCTGCACCTATTTAGACCTAATCTCGGGAAGGAACTGTCTCCATCCTCTGCACACGGCCCCATTACACTGATTACAACCGAACCAAGAGCGCGAATTACGAAGGGAGAAGTCATGGAGACTACAATGGCTGTGCAATTCTCAAACCCTACAATAGCAAGCGTGGTTTCCGAATCTTTAGTGGCCAAATATGTATCCATGATCATCCTGGGTTTAGTTCCTTTCATTTTGGGAATCCTTCCTTGGCTGGCCCTTAACTTATTGGGCCGTAAGAGTCATAGTTTTGCCTTCGACTCCCCCAAGGGCCGTCTCATTACCTCACTTCTTCTTTGCTTCGGTGGCGGCGTACTTCTTTGTACCACATTCTTCCACATTCAGCCAGAAGTGAGGGAAAGTGTAGAATATCTCCAACAGGCAGGGATACTCCCGAATAAGGAGACCTTAAGGCTACCTGAAGTGTTCCTCTTCTGCGGGTTCTTCTTCGTGTATCTTGTCGAAGAAACTGCCCATGCTTGGTTGCACGGAAGGGTCAGCGCCGAAGATGACGCCATGCACAGAACTGTTGGTGCTAGGAGGTGCTCTGGAGTGTCCCATAGGTCAGACATCTGCAGTAAAGAAGCATGTAGCACCATCGACTCCACCGTGGAGATGGTGTGCCCATCGCATGACCATGTGCACGTCGTCGGTGACACTAGTGGCGACCTGAGGTCATCCATCGGTGGTCTACTGGCGGTTCTTGCTCTATCCTTTCATGCCGTCTTCGAGGGTCTTGCTGTTGGTCTAGAGGCAAAAGCAAGCAGCGTATGGGTGCTCTGTGGAGCTGTGGCTGCACACAAGTTTGTGATCGCCTTCTGCGTGGGGATCGAACTCGCAACCGCTAGGACCAGACCTGCCCTTCTCGTGGCGTACGTCTTCACGTTTGCCTTCGTCACTCCTCTGGGAATAGGCATCGGAACCACTTTGAGCGAGTCTTCTTTGGAATTAGCGAATACGTCGGTGGAGGTGGTGATACTTCAGGGAATGGCTTCTGGAACTCTCATCTATGTCGTGTTCTTCGAAGTGCTGCAGAGGGGTGTTCACAAGGAAGAGTCTCAGAATGAGGTGCTTGGGAGGGCTTCCGGCTTGGCTCACTTGTTCGCCGTGCTGTTTGGATTCATGGTCATGTATGGCTTGCAGAGTATCGGTGAGTAGATCAGGCTTTTCTAATTATGGTTTATAAGTGGAAGTGAATGAGAAAAATTGCGCCTTTTCTCTTTGTTCTTAGGTTGATCGAAAAAGAAGTGAAAAAATCGACGATAAATGTTTACACGATAGTTTTACTAAACAAGTACACGATTTTTACGTATTTGAGCAATTATTTCCATAACGATCCCCTAGAATTATGAAGTTAAATGCGCACTAGGATAATTTATGCGCAGATTTACTAATTTTAACTGTTTGGGTGCACTCCTCGGATGTAACGGATGGAATTTTTCGGATTCCATAACTTAATAGTTAGTATGTCAACACAGTAAAACTGAAGTCCTGAGGTCGAATCCTGGCCAGGGGATGGATGTGTGTGTTTATGTCGATCGATTAATATATAAGATAAATTGTAAAATTGGTCTCATTAGACAAATTAGCCTGATAAAGAGGAGATTGTTATTATTCATTAAAGATCATTTTAATGACCAACGAAGTCGAAACACCACTATCCTTATTCCGTCGGGGATTTACCGCTTTTACTTCAGATATAAAACAAGAATGGTATCAATAGATTTTATTCCTTCCATGAACGCTGTTTGCAACACTTTACGATTTAAAAGATAACACATTTAAAGATAATTTCATAATCCTCTAGAGATAACACGCTTATCTGAGAACTAAGATTGTCTACCCCTATTAATCAGAGGAAGTAAATTTTTACCAGATAACATCTCTCGTGTATTAGCCAAAAATAGGTGTCGTAAAATAGATATGAATAGATATTAGGATGTTCTCTAAACATCCAGTCGGTACATGACTACGAATCTACCAATTTTATAGAAGTATATTATCTCTTTATTAACGCTTACGAGACTGCATAATGAACTTCGTATGATGAAACACATGTAATAAGGAATAGATCACCAAAAGAAAAAGTTAAACTGATCACTAAAGAACTTCTGACGTATTTTTTATATAACTATCGAAGATGTTTCCGTCACTGAAAAAGTTTTAGATATTTTACAAATCGAATATCAAATTAGAAGTCTTGTATTTAAATCGATCAAATAATCCAAAGCACTTACTGTCTAATCATCTATTTTACTCTCGACTTCTTACTTCGCAAAATGAAAAATCGAAATCAATCTACGCAGCCGTATATATTTTGAAGTAACGAACAGAATGGTGCAAGATCCTCGTGAGCGGTAGTGAACTGTTTTTCCCCTGAACAGTTTACCATTTCAATTCAGAAGTGTTAAAACTGTTAAATGCGCGAATTAAATAGATAAATATTATACATACGCATGACCTCCGCACGAGGCTAATGTTGTGAAAGACGGTCATTAACACCACAACCGTTTTAAAATTTATTACGAAGAAAGAAAGCAGAATGTATCCTAATGCACACGAGTTGTGACTTCGGCATACTGGTAGTATTTTACCTAAGGCCGTTACTGCAATAAACAGAACCCTGTAAGTACCTCGGTCATGTTTGCTAATGGATCTAGTTGATTCGCAAACATCCCTGACCTCTCGCTACGACGATGGGTAATCTAAGTGCAAGCACAATTTGGATGGAGTACTTAAAGCATTAGCGCATTAAGGATCGATCTCCGCCCCGGATTTAATTAGCCTCCTCCACCTTTGGATCGGCGTATTAGACCCAGAGCTTTATCAACCTGTAGGCGCTACAAAGGAAATGGATGGCTCACCTGTTGCTACTGTCCTTCGACAAGCAGTTCTACTGCCTTTTAGATGGAGACTTCGATTTATGGGGAAGAAAATGACTTTTTATTTCCCTCCATGGCTTAGACTACTACTAAGGAAGAATACCGTCCATTTGCTTCTGCAGTAGATATGGACACTAGGTGCCGATCAGTGCAGAGGTACTTCAATATCCGCGAATTCAAGTTTTTGCGGAAAAGTTTGAAAGTTCACAAAAGGTTACAAGGTTGCTATCTGATAGTTTATTAGCTGAGAAAGTGTAAATGTAACCTCTAATACTTTTGCGTAATATTATTTCAATATTGCTTTGAATTTGATATGTTGAAAATTCGTACCGTCGTACGATCACATTGCGGTCGCATATGAAAATACCCATAAATGAGGAAAATTATCATATCGACAGAGAATTGAGTAACGTATCATATGTATATGGGATATGATGTCAGAGGGATGTACTTTTCTGCGAATTTCATAGATTTTTATAATAACGGAAAGTGGTACGTCGCGATTATTGAGGTACTCATGTATTCATCAGTCCAGACAGTTAATAATAAGTTACAGAATATCTCCAGTCAAGATGAATCATTCTTTAGATTTCAGAATACACAAATAAGGAGATTTTCAGCACGGTGCGATTATTTTTATCGAGGTATTTGCGGCAGAATTAAATGACTCAAGATTTTCTCGAAGTTTGTTAAAGATTGCTTAAAATTATGAATTAATCGAAAAGTTGAGTTTATACCATTATATTTGGCTGAATATTTTTCAGAAATAGGAATAGTTAAATAACGATAAAGAATGGTTTTTGTATAAACCTTGGAAATCGCTTCAAGGATTCATTCCCTCGCTACTTCGAGGTGTAGGAGTTGAATGTGTGATATTTTCCCAAAGAATTTCTTTCCATAGTTAAAGATCACGGAAATTAACAGACAGTATTAGGAAAGAGATTTAGATTTATGTTTACACGGAAGTTCGTGAAAAACTCGAGAAATACTCAGAGTTGAAAAGTCATATGCTACTGGGAATCGAAGCAAGACCTTCTAATCCCTGCAAATTTCCAGGCGAATGCTCAAATTAGTAATTAGTATTCGATAATAGTATTCGATTCGATTCGATATTTGAGTTGTTGTTCCTTCATTATATTTGATGCCGTATTTTCGATGGATTTTCCATATATAAATTATTTATAAATATTATGGTTTTCCATAAAGTTACGCCAGAAAATATTGATTTCATTAAGTCGCTAACTTTGAAGATTCTTATTTTGAATGTTTAGGACTTGAGTCACTAGTGTTCGTTGGTAATACGAAATCTGAATAAAATAATTTCAAGAATAGATAGTAGCTAAATTCGTTTCTTAACTTTTGCAGTCTGGCTAAAACTATCGAAAAATCTAATCTTGTTGACTTTATCTCTAATACTCGATTTTTGACTTGGTTTTAAGTGTCGAATTCAAGGTCTGAAATTCGACCTGATAAAGAGGAGAATATTATTATCGTTCCCCGATAGATAAAACTTACTTTATGAGTACTAATTTTATTTTGTGTTAAGATAGTGTGCGATGGAAAATGGATTTCTTCAGCAATTTAGTAAAGTGTTTATTTCCTTAATTCATTGTCAAGGAAAACGTTTTTCCTTAGATAGATCTTCAAGATAAATTTCGCTATACGTGATTTAAGTTGATTCTTTGGAAAGGGTTACTAGGATGTCATATTTTTAACAAAGCACACTACTGTTCCGCTCATATCCTTTAAGTTTAACTAAAATCCCAATCTATGAAATAACTGAGAGGAATAATGTTTCCTACAATCTAATTGCCCGATTAAGATTTTTCTAAATGATTCTTTTCTTCTTTCAAGTGGAAATTAAATAATACCGTTGTTGATTAAAATGTGGACGAAAATGATTTTACCTGTGAATAGATATTTTACTTGTTTGTTTACACCTTTTGTCGACTATAGGGTGTGCAGAAAAAATAAGTCAGACATATATGGCTAAAAATATAGACATCGGTTTAAAATTATAGTTTATTTAAGAAGATGTGCATAGATGGATATATCGTTATAAAGCTCGGAATCACCTCAGATACGCAGGGACGTTGCAGTGTAAAATATTATTTTCCCGTAAATTTCACATAAATGGATATAAGTTGCAGTTTAGGTAGTTGTAGGTTTAACTTGGTAGTTTAGTAGGTAGGAAAGTTGGACTATCTGGGTATCCTTATATCCATTCGTTCTTCTCGTTATTATTCTTCTCCTCGTGATTCTTAATACACCATCTATTAAAAGTAAACGTATTCTCCTTCAGTAGCCTTTAAGTTTGTTTCTTAATCAATCAGATGCAGTTTTCTTCTTTATTCTGCGGCCGTCCTAATATTCTTTTTCACTTGGTTTGTTTTTTGCGCATTTCTAAACTGCATTACTGTATTCTCCTATCCCACTCCTTTCTTCTATTTGATTCCCATGCACCAAAAGTTTCCATTTTGTATTCTTTTCTTATATTCTTATCTTTATCTCTATTCCTATATGTCTTCCCTTTGATTATACTTTAATTTCTGCTGACTACATCTTCTGTTTCTTTTTTGAAGGTTTTTGTTCCGTGTCTGCTAAATATTTATTTTATCTATTCATCCAGACCAATCTCACATCCGCTAATATGTATGAATATATGCTATGCTTTCCTCCCTTTCTTCTTCATTCCCTTTCTATCGCACGACATTCGCCTCTTAAAGGATTTATGATATCTATCTATAGGACTATCGCGGAATCTCTTTATCGTGTTTTTATATCTCCCTTAGAATGACTCTGAGAAATTTCCGATCCGGTTGATTGAACTCACTTCATAAATGTTTTAAATGCAGTATTCATTGGGTTGTTTAAACTGATTACCAACTGGGTATGATGAACAAGAACAATTTGTACTTTTTCCACAAATTTTTATTTAACAAAAAAAGAAAGTAAAACACGATAAGTTTCGGAGATTGATCTCCATCATCAAGTCTTTCACGGGTGTCACTAAATAATTTACTTATTAACTTATTATTAACTTATTATTAACTTTAATTAATTAACTTTAATAAAAGTACAAATAATTAATAGTAAATTAATAATAATAGTTAATATTAACAAATAAAAGTACAAATTGTTCTTGTTCATTATGGCATATTTCCAAAAGACATCGCCAGAGACTGAATTTAACTGGGTATGAATTTGTTCTACAATTTCTCTAAAGATTTAATAATTTATATTATTATTTTTTCATATTCTTACATTTATCACTTCAGAATGTCGAAGAAAAAGATTAGGGGCAAGATTTAATTTGCTACCATTTCCGATTTTTCTGTCGTTATTTCCGCTGTAAGTTTTTTGTCTTTCCCACTTACTAATACAATACCACTTAGCCAATATTTCATCCAACCTTTCAAAGTAATTTAACTCTTGCTAATATATGTGAACATATGTACGATGGTGGTCTGGAAAGTTTCTGATCCCAGATTTTTCAGAAATCTTCAGAAAATTTTCAGAAAACGTGTCGAGAAATGGCGAACTGTTGGAAACTTTTCAGACCACAATTGTATGTATACCATGCTTGGTTTTCTTTTGTTTAGTTTTATAAGTCATTGACATGTTTCAAATGCGCAAACTAGAAAAGCTGTATCGGATTTGTAGCGAGTGGGAGGGATAATTAAATTCCTGATAAAACAGAGAAATTTTGAGATAAAATCTGGGAGAGAGAAAGGTGAAGATGCTGGAAGTAGGAGAAAAGGCGTTCCTGAGGTCGTCGGCCGTTTTACAGAGACTCGCAGTGTGGGATCAATAGAGTCTGCGGAGAGAGAATTGAGTTGAGGGACGCCGTATTTTACACCCGTGACAGTATACCTTACATCCGCCGTGAATGTAACTTATAGACGAGGAAAAAGTCGAGAGAGAGCCATAAATTCATTCAGGAACAGTTTTCTTCACGAGAAGCGACTTCTTCAAATTGTGGAACAACGAGAGGATGTCTTGTCACGGGAGTGGATTTGAATTTTAGATGCATTGTCTAAACAAGAAGTACTAGAGGAAAGAGATTCCCATGGAGATGAGCCGGAGGTTGTTGATTGTGAGATGGTTTATTCTGGAGAAACGGTCGTAATGCTTTGATCACCCTTTCGCTCCACCTGTGGAAGTTCAAACTGTTTGTTTCATGAGATGCGTCTAAGGGTATTTTTGTTACGTCTCCATGAATGTATAAGCAGCGACATCTAGACGAAATAGGAAGTAGAATTATCTCGAATGAGAGACCTTCGGAGAATCCTGTAAAGATGAACGTGTTGTTTTACAATACCCGAGAAGGGTTTTGGTGTTTTGACTAGGAATAGGAAGCTGTACGTTTTCCTGTATGCATTATTTAAGGGTTAAGTGGAAGATGGTGCTATCAAGTCCCAATAATAAAGATGTTTTATACATGGGTGGTCTGAAAAGTTTCCGACATTTCGCCATTTCTCGACATGTTTTCTGAAAATTTCTGAAAATTTTCTGAAGATTCCTGAAAAATCTGGGGTCGGAAACTTTTCAGACCACCCTCCTCGTATTTTATAGTATTGTATTTGCGGCAATTTTCAGAGTCAAAATTTTCGCCCCCTGTATTTAAAAATCGAAAATGCAGGTCATCAACCTGGCACCGAATCGAAAACAGTAACCGAAAAAATTATTTTTGTTATACTATAAACATGACCCAGATCGTAAAATTAAAGTTCTTGAATGCGAACTAAGCCCAGAAATCCTTGTTTTTTTCCGTTCCGAATTTCGGTTCCAAAAGAATACCATCTTTCCTGAGTATAAAAGGAGGAAGTTAAACAAAAATGTGTATCAGATAAAACGAGCTGAGATAATTATTTTGCGAAGTAAATTCAATCGATGCGGTCTTGATGAGATGAGGAACCGATGCGGTCCATTGTCATGAAAATAAAAAGGTTATCGTACTTTAAACATGAACCCTTTAGATTTAAATTATTTGATATATAATCAAAACTTTTTGTATCTTAAGTCTTAACCTAACATTATATTCAATCACATTTCTTAGAAAAGCTACGTAAATTAGAATTGAATTCCGATTGTTAAAATATTTGAATTGTCGGAGCGAAAGAGATCCGTTCGAACCGATTTGACCTTTATGTACGGGAATCGGAACCGGTAAAAAATTATGATTTTTTTATTGAACCGTGGGAAAAACCTGAACGAAAAATATTGCGGTTCGATAATCTGCTGGAATTATAGCATCTTCAGTTATGCTCGAGATATTGCATACTGAGGAGAAACCTCTACCCAATGCATATTCTTGACACTTTTTCTCCTCATTCAATATAATACTAACTTCTATTCCTCTTTCTTTCTACGAGGTATGATAAATTAATAGAGCGACCGAAATACGTAACTGAATGGCTGTGTAAGTAACATTTTATGCTACTCATTTTAATAATTTCCTATTAAATCGTTACATCCATTGCGTGGTTATAAGAGATGGAAATAGGTCTCCTCTTCTTCGATGGTATCGGTTGCCACATGAAGATTTTATAGAGAAGGAAGAATCGAAAATTTTATCAAATTGAGACATCGATAAGATATCAATGATCGATAACAATGAAAATAGTTTTTTATTGAATTTTCTTCCTCGTATTTTTCACATTTACAACGCAGTCGATAGCGGTGAAGATTACATGTATTTCTCAAGGCAAACACTCTATTTTCATCTCTTATTGAACTATGAATACGTATGAGTTACAATGGTTTATTTTCTGCGAAGTAAAAGCATTCAATTACATGAAAGTGTACACATTTTATGCATGGCTCAGTAAGTGATAATGCTCTTAATCTAATAAATAAATGATATCTCTATAGCCTCAGTGATATTCCGACAAATTGGGATTTTTTCGCTGTATCTGGCGGACTTTGTTATCACCAAGAGGAAAACATTGAATTTAGCTTACTCTGGAAAGTTTTGTAGGAAATTCCTGTTTCGCGCTGAGAGATTACGTTTTTCAAATTGAAACCGGGTAAGAAAGGATACGGAAAGATTTGTCGGTGATTTGGGTCGCATGGAATTGGTTATAAAAGCTGCATGTAATTTGCAGGCTGTGAGTTCAAAAGGATCAAAAATAACATATCAACTTATCATTAAACTCCACGTTATTTAAATACTATGATTATGCGCATAAATTTATTTAAATAAGATAAACTCGCAAGAAAAAGTACATTTAACATTTTCAATAACAACAGTATCCAAGATATGATCGATCCTACAACATTGTTCAGGGGTTCCTAGAAGTCCCTCACTGCTATTTTGAATTTTTTAGATGTAAATTTCGTGACATCATCCGCATCCAGCTAATCAAATTACGAGCAGTGTTTTGAAACGCGTATTCCTCGGGTACAGGGAAACACTACTTCCTGGATCCTTCTGGTTTGACCCTTTTACAGGAAGAAAATCCGACGGAAATGAGGCCTGCAGAAAAATACCAACCCGAAATACCAATCCCAATCCGCCTAAGCAATCCGATGCTGCAAAAACTCTTACTTCTTTGAAACTGGGGAAAGGGTTCAATTTTTTGCCATATTCAGAGGCCCGCACTTTTATTCTTGCCTTGGCTTCCTTTCTTCGGTTAACGAACGCCCAAAATAGCCTCCCTAATTAATGAGGAAGTGCCCAAATCTATCAAGTATCGGGTGGCTCGGATTCGTCCGGGATCTCCGTTGCTTTTTTCTCCCTTGAATGAGAGAGGAAACGTCGATGAGATGTTTAAATTTCTCCGTAATTTCCAGATTAAACCGATAGTATGACTCAAGCTGAATCAACATCCTATATGGGCGCGTCATATTATAGAGTTATGAAATGACCATTCATATTTCATAGGGTTCTTGATACTTTCCTATTGAACCAAAAATAAATGTGTTAGTGTATAAAGAGAAATGCAATTTAAAAAATAAGATTATTATCTCTTCTAAACATTAAATTGTGCGTAAGACTTGTGTTTGCCTGCGTTGGTATGAATGGTCATTTTTTCTCAAGGAGTATTGCTGTTCTTTGAATTTCATTTATTAATAATTATGCGCTTATAGCCCTTTTACACTCGGTCTTTATCACCTTTATCGACAATTACAATTAGTTTCATTGCTTAGTTTGGATACATGATCACGAATTCGTCAATTAATGAATTTGGTCGTATAGATCGTTACTAACTTGCTTTCACGTTTCTCTACTTTATGAGGTGAGGTATATCGATTACAAAATTTCATACCAAGAATAGATATTGTAGAGTATATGAACAGAAGTTAAACTGAATTTACAGGGAAATGTTTACACTCTCTCTAAATTTGAGGAAATAAAGTTAAGAAGCCTTCATCTATTACAAGCAGGAAAACCTGCTTCAAGAGAACTGGGAAATGTAATACGGTTTAGATTATTAATACTAGTTATGCAACTCGAAATGCTATTGAAGGAGGATATCTTGTAGGATAATTATTTTAAAAGTAACTCAACAAGTATTTACTCTAACTTTAATCTCTTTTATGATGTTGCACTGTTTCTTTATTTTTTCTTCAAGAATTTTTGTACGTATATACTTTCAAAGCGTGAGCCCAAGGTCTTATCAATTTCAATATTGCTGTTATAGTATTATAAATTTAGTGCTTTCTTATACCAATTCTAGTAGCTGGAGTTAAATAAGAATCGTAGTCCAACTTCAGGAAAATATATACAAGAAATACTTCCCAAATCGGGTAGTAGTGACAGTAGAATTAAAATTGCTAGAAGTGCTTCCACAGATGAAGTCATTTCATACGTGAAAATCGAACCCGGAACCGCTTTCAAGGAAGTCCAACGCGGTGCCCACTTGGCTACCCGGAACCAGAGTCCATATGAATATGCTATTAGGGTAAAATTCAATCGATGATAAGGGAAATTCAGGAAATCATCGTTATCATGTGATGCAGTTTTCATCTGTTCACTTGCGTAAAACTCCAGGAAATATCTTGTCAGTCCATATCAAAATACAATGCAGATTTATGATTAAATACCTATCATTAATGAATTTACGACACTTGAGATAAAGACTAATGATAATATTACTTCTTAAAGTAAAGATTGCAGCGTTGAATTAGACTGCAAATTTTTTTAGGAGATAATAATTCCGAGGGAAAACTTTAATGAAGATCTACTTCTTAATTAAGATCTCATAAACCTTGCCATTTAATTCACGACGCTACATATTTAACATTCATTGCTGGCCCGGCATATTTTCATCAACATTTGATTACATTATGCCCATTAAAGGGCTAAATAAATTTTTTAATTCTTAATTTTTCATTTCCTGCTTAGGTATCGTGGGTAAAAATCTTGGTATTTCACGCTTTAGGAAGCTTATTTAGATGTAAATGTGAGGGGTTCAACGCTCTTTATTCCATGTTTTCTCGCTCCGTTTAAAGAGGCGTGATCGTGCGAAATTCTTTCTGGAATATCGCACGGGCGTCAGCGATAAAACTTGGCTTTGCGATAGGAAGAAGTTAACTGCCGCCGGCTGATACCACATTTAAAGTCCCCGAACCTGAAATTTACATAATAAAGTTTGCGTAGGTTAACAGGGGAAAACTTGTGCGAACAACTTACATATTTGCAACCTCTGCAAGAATTTCATTGTTCTGCGGCTTGGAAAGTGTTAAAATTCAAGGTATGAGCACCTTATTTATCGATTCCTGGGATATTAATTCTTTGGCTCCTACGTTAATCTTCACGTATTAATTTTCAGTGAATTAGTTCAATTTCAGTTCAATTTACGATTATGGAATAATATGGAATGATAATTGGGGAAAATGACTTAATTATTCTTACTTACTTACTTACTTAAAGTAAAACATTAATTATTATAATGAATCAGCGTGTATTACGTCTTTTGCTAAAAGATGCATTTATTTACTTAAAATTTCTTTATTTTATACATTAAATTGTGTCCATAAGTGTATTATTTTGATATAAATTTGCCCCTTCTTACCCTAAAACGTGATTAACATTTTACTTACCCTTTGTTCTTATTCTGTTGATCGAATCAAAACATTTACCGTATTATAAATTTCTTGGGGATTTAAATCTTAATCATGTGATAAGAATGTTCGACTGAGTAACGTTTGCTCTTATAAGGTCTTTATTTAGGCGAGATTGAGTCTCTCCTTCCATCTAGCCTTTCGTCGATGATATTATATACATAAAACGTTTTGTGTAGGCGAATAGAAATAGAGAGGAAAAGGAATGGATTGAAAAAACTCTAAGGTGATATCTTAGGAAAAAAGATCCACTGCAGGAAAACACCCGCAAAGAAGGGGTGTGTGAAAATCTGTAAAACTATGTATTTATGGAATACGTTCTAGAATTTTTCTAAGTTAATTTGCTCCCAGAACTTTTCGATGTACAAACTGACTCATATCTCTTGATTGTGATGAATCTACTAACCTCGTGATTTATTTCTATATCCTTTCGCTAAAAAGCATGAGATTGAAGTTAATTAATAGCTGCGCTCGGTCTCGATTTATTTCTCTTGTCTCTTATTAGTCATCGTACCTACGTACCTACCTTTAACGTAATTGTGTACACGTCTTAGATCCAAACTCCTCCAACTTATCCCTTCCTATTTTCTAATATAGTGTCCAACAAATAGCTCGCGCTCTGACTAGAATTTCTTTATAAATATTTTATTATTATTTTCCGATATTCAGGAATTGTTGCCTTTGCTATATTCACGATGTGGATAAGTTGAGTATGTTTCCAAGTATTCTAATGTGTGAGATGTTTGTTTGGATTTGAATGCTAGGTACGGGTGTATCAGTCGATTCTTTGAATTGTATCCTATTTGAATATTAGACTCGAGTTATTTAAAGAAACAGATTCCAATTTTTCAATGCTTAGGTGGATTGCAATATTGAATCAGACTCTTTAGATCATAATGCTTGATATTTCTACGGATATTTCCCATCAGAGATTATTTTTCGTGAACTTAGTCATTGATTCAAGAGTTTAGTTTAAGGCTTGTTTCCATTCACATAAATGTCTTTAATTACGTGTAGTTTTTATTTGTCTTGGAGCCCATATTTCTTAAAATGTTCCGATTTCTTAAGATTGTGAACGGATGCAGTGTTTAGCGAAATGCCCCCATCAATCAGGTGCTGTTCGACATTTTTCCCTAAGGTAAACTTCTCTTGTACCCGTTGAGAAGAGTGGCTTATCTTGAGATAGTTTTATATTCCAATAGCTCAGTATTCATACCGTGAAACGAATGCAATTCCTGAGTGATATACGTTTCATTGTTTCATTCTATTGCAGCAATAGTTCGTTGAGGAAATGCGTGAGCGATAAAATATTTTCCGCGCAGTACTGCTTCCTTTCCACCTCAAATTCACAAATATGTTTCTTTTCAGATATACTAAAAAGGATAAAAGGCTCAGCTATGTGGACGCTTAGGGCCGTAATTATCCGATGTTGTGAGAATTATTTCGGTACATCAGGCTCATGTGAATGTCTACAAAGCCAGCGTGGTATAGAATTTTCATGGGTTTGTAACTATAAATGAATTTATTTGGGAACAAGCCATCCGGATGTAAACCGTGAGCAGTATAATTATATTTGAAACAAATTGAATCGGTAAAAATCCATATAATACGAAATTTTATGAATGTTTACCTGGTGTTTATCTCAACTTACTGACAGTCAACTAACTGACCTGATACTCCGCACAACTGCCTGGTCTAGCTAAGTTCTTGTTTGAGTTTCTGAAATTACCAATAGTAATGTCGTTTTAAAAATAAACGCTTTATTTGATATGAATAGCTATAATAATTAGCTTAATTTGCTTAAAATAGAGGGCTGACTGTATTCTTGACTAATTTATTGGTTTTCATTTCATACTGGGAAACATTCTATATAAACAGGACTAATATATTAGTTAAAAAATATCTACCCGATTGAGAACGACTGGAAAGTCCTGCCTTTTTAACAATAATTGCCACGGAAGAAAAGTTGTTATTAGATGACAATTAGTTGACATTAAAAATATTATTTCAAACTTTACAAAAGCAAAAGATTGGAATTTAGAATAAAATCTCAAATTATCTGTATATATAATATTAAATGTTATGTTATTCTCTTGATAACTGATACTTAAATATAATTTTAGTAATTTAATACGTATAAATCACTTAAAATTGCTTTTCACGATAGATTTGTCGATCAAATGAGGCCGCGTTAATGTATGTCGGTCAAGTGGGTGTCGGCCATGTGAGCGTCGGCAAAGCGATAGATCCTTATCATAAGATATCAATCTTATCAACATCTGCATGATCCATTATAATGTAGTCGAGTAGAATCAGAAGACGCACCAAGAATGAAGTGCAGAAATTAACTCTTCCCCGAAAGTAATCAATTAAACACACCTCTTCCCGTAAAGGGATTAACATAAACGCCGCTTAGATCTTCTTAAGGCATCCCGTGGGAAGGTGGAACACGTTTCTCGCGCCCGTGGCAAACCCCTTTCGTGTGGAATGGAACAGAACCCGCGGGGGTTTGGGCAGGTATAACAGGAGGGGCATAGCGGGGAGTAAATGGGAAAAGAGGCGCGGATATACCCCCCGTCTCGCCTCAATCAGGTTGCGAGATATTGGACGAGTTAATTAGGAAAGCGGGGGGAGGGCGGAAGGGATGCTGATGGCTTAACAGTGCTCTTCTTCGTGCCTTGTAGAGAGACACGTTGTGTCGGTTCCGGAGGGAAAAATTGGAGGAAAGGAGGGTTGGAAAATAAAATGGAAAAGTAAGTAGGAGAGGAAACAAGAGAAAAGGGATAGGATATGGGGATAATTTAATTTGGAGGACGGTGAAGAAGTCTGTGACGGAGAGATATGTACTTTAAGAAGAGGTGATTGAGGTAAACTAGTTTTCAGAAGTCTCCAAATTCTTCATATTACATCATCGCGTTAATTACTTTTTATTTTTGTACTTAGAGAAGAACGCAAAACTTGCTTTGTGCTTCCTTAAATCTAATGTATATTAGTTTCGCAAAAATATCATGGGATATTTGTTTTTTCCTTAATTTTAATTAACCTGATTTTTCATGTTCTGGGCAATGAGTCAAAGGTTTATTTGCAAATGTCTGAAAAATTATGAATTTCTAAAAATATGATGCTGTAAATTACAGATAATACTCGTTTCAGAGGGAACGAAGTCTAAATCTAGAGCAATAACATTAAGAACTGAGCTACGTATTTTGGGTTCGCAACTAATTCCTTAGCGCATGAAATTTTATCGATTTATTTCGCGGATCTCGTCTCAAAATCAGGAATGGGAATACGAAATCGTGTTTCTCCACCTTTACTCTTTCCGTAAATGAAAAGAAAACTTAACGAGAGATAAATGGATTAGGGTTAAATGGAAAATTGAAATGTAGATGATAAAAAGTTAGAAAAGCGATGGTTTTTTCGAGTCCAGCGATTCAATTTTCCTCAATTAGAACGGAACTTAATATTGCATGAAGAAACTTACAGCACAAAATTTTACGATATAAAGGACGTAGGTTAATTTAGGAGGAAATGCATTATTGTTCTCTGTCCATGTTGGGGATTCGCAGCGTAACGTTTGCCTTTCATTTGGCTCATATCATCGGCTATCTTTAGCAACAGTGGAAATTAATTCTTCTAGGAAGTCGGTTTTTGCCTGTGCGCTAGGATTATCAGCGATGCTTTTCATGGGTTTTCTGACGAAAATATACTGCCTTTTTCCTCTGGGATTGCTCCTTCGAAAGCAATGCGGCGTGCTCTTCCGCTCTTTATTTACGGCAGAGCAGTTTCTGTTACTCGCTTCTCGCACGGTTAAATTCGAAGGAAATGTGAGGACGTAAAGGTGAGCTGTCACTGGAGATTTGTAATCTAGTTATAACTTGCTCTGTTGTTTAGGACAGACAGGCATTGAGTATCGCTTGAATGGCTGCTGACATAAAATGTTGGAACAACTTAAATGAACTGCTTCGCGAGACGGTTCATTCCAACCTATGGGTTTACGTCTTAGAAATTACAATCTGTGGTGGTCTCTGTTCTTAGAGCTTATTTATTAAACAATTTCTAAATTCTCTAAAAAGAACACAGAGACCATTGGTAACAGAAACTTCACGTTTTTCCTCTCCAATTTTCTTTTATGGATCACATTCCAAAATTCATATTATTAGTTATAATTTTAAGGTCATTAACTGTTATTTTGATGGTAATAAACGACGTTTCCGACGTTTATATTTGTTAATGTAGCTATTGAAATTGTTTGTTTGGCGAATATGAGGTGAACAATGGAGAATACTTTAAACTATAAAATTTCACTATTGGCAATTACTTTATAAATAATTCTTTACTTTTATTTACTTTTTCATTTCATTCTTTTAATAATTCTAACTTTATGGAATTCATAAGTATCTATCCTCGTATTATAACTATATTCCAGTATTTGAAGTACTCTATAGATACTAAATGAGCATATTTGATAAAATGTTTTCGTTTGCCAATATTATCTTTCGGAAAGAAAGAAGTCAACATTTCATGGCACCACGTATTGTAAATTCTATATTAGTTAAAATTTATCGAATTCCACCAAGTTCCTCTCGTGCTGTAGTCCAATTAACTCCTTACGTTTACAAATCTTTTATAAATCATGACAAAAGAAAAAACGACGCGTAAGTTTCAGGATAATTAGACCTTTTAATAATAAATTCCGTAGAAAAGTTCTATAATCGATCTATAGAAGTCGAAACAGAGAGGAGAAAGTTACAATTGCGATCATCATTACAATAGTAGTAGTATTATTGTGAAAAGTGTTTCGACAGCTGAGCTCATTTCGCACGTGGGCACCGGGAATCGAACCCGGGACCGCTTTCATTGAAGTCGAACGCGCTGACCACACGGCTATCCGGATAAATTTACTTCTGATAGTATATTTCGATTACAAAATTACGAGACATCGATTTTGTCTACCTTTACTTCTATCTAATGTCTGTAAATAATGTCGATTTCGTGTATCACGACTTACCCAAGAGTGTTTTCGACTTAAAGTGTCGCATGTTTGTTATAAAGTATTAAGTTATATCTCTATCAGCTTTCTTACTTAAGAAAATATAGTGGGATGCAATCCAAAATGCGAAAATAATGCAACCCAATTGATCTAGTTTGTCAGTACTTAGTGAGGATAAACCAATAGTCGAAATTATAAATAAGCTGACAGCATCTACCCTTCGAACACTGCAATTATAAAAATTTGGATGGACATGGACAAATGGATTAACAAACTGTTCATGGTTGATGCTATATCTTCAATATAGTTGTGTTTAATAAAGATCCTAAAACCAAACACTCGAAAGTGAACCGAAATTTAACCCACATGACCCCAGCGTAAGAAATAATGCATTGGGTAGTAGAGAAAAGACTTCATTCCCCTTTGAGAGGTTTTGCCGCAAAATGGAACCGAGCGGAGGAAATAGGAAACGATCTAACATAGGCGATGAAAATCCGCCTCAGGAAGTTTGTGGAAACTAAGCCAATGTATAGGCGTCGCAAGAAACCGAAGCAAAATGATAAATGGATCCTATCAAATTTATCTCTATAGAGCGTACGTGACCAGGACTCCATATGCTTGACGAGCAATCTGATTTTTTGCCAAAGCTATAGAGAGAGGATGGGGAAAAAGCAAGGAGCTATCCGATCCTGGTTTCGACAGCAACGGGAGGCAAACGGAAGTTCTATTAACGGAAATTCAGGGAATCGATGGCAGACAAACAAAACCGAGCGTAGTAAAAAATGAGATGTTCTGCCCGTCATTTCGCGAGCTTTTTCCTTCTCCAAAACAAAGGAAAAAGTCAGAACTATAGCTAAAATATTTCCACAAATTTGTTTTGGAATTGATAGCCATTTCAAATGGGAATTCTAGTCTTGTTGTTTCATAGAGGTTCAAGATTTTTATACTTCAAAATGCGATTCGGCATTATCTACAGCCTCCATCCGTAAAGTTTGAGTTTTTAAATGAACATTTAGGCTCGCAAAATCAAGAAAAAAACCAAGTACTTTTATATATTACCATACTATGAAAAAAATGCATGAGAAGCACTCATATCTTTATCACCAATTTTTCAGTAAGCGACCATGGTTACGATCCTTAAGGTCAGAACAGACGAAATAGCAAATTCGCAACTTTGAAAAATCGAAATTTTTAAAGGCAATTTGAAGAAAGCAAAATAGGTGTTTGTGTTTAGGAGACCTCAAGGGTCGAAACGATGCTCCCAAAATATGGTGGTTTGTTTCAGTTACCTGATAGTAGAAACATTTTCTTGATTTAATTTAAATGAAAATTTAGGCTAATAAAAGCGGGTCACAAAATCGTAAATATTGAAACAACCATGAGGAATAAGCTATGCAATATTTTTAATATTGCCTTACTGCTATTGCAACAATTACACGCCTCCACCAAACATAGAGTATACAAAGAGAAATCAATACGGAATTCTGAATTTCGACTTCGTCTGCACCAGCTTAAGCTGACCGTAAAATAAATGTGACAATTTTATTTAATTAACAAGCAAGCATTCATTATGAAGCCTTAAAAATTATCTTCATCCCCATCGAAGCAAGTATTTACGTAATTCTCATTTGTGTCATCCGCTGTTGAATTTTTTGGGCTTTTAAACTAACATCAGAATAGCAGGAACTATTTTTTAAAAGCCTTAGCGGTGTGATTACCGTTCTAAATTTCTTGATGTCATTCTCGATTGTTCCGAATCTGCCAATTACTTAAAATTCCTCTGCTTAGTAAATGATGGAATCCTCTAATTCATCTTCAGCTGAATATTTTTACATCAATATTTACCTTAATTTTTGGGAGTCCCGGTTAGATAAATATCAATAAAATAATCATGAAATCGAGAATGTTTTCCTTCTTGTTTCGATTGAAATTTTCTTAAATAACATGTATATCATTCATAATATTTGATATATGTGGTAATCGACGGTAATGGTTGCAAAACAATGTAAGAATTTCAAGTTTAGCGAATTTCATGTTATCCTTACTAACTCAACCTGCCACTGAGTTTTATACATTGGATTATAATATTATTTCATATAATAAAAAGCATTATCAGTTTTCATTTATTATATTATTATTATTATTATTATTATTAATTAAACAGTTACAGTTAGACATATAGTCTGGTGGCAACTACATACTAAGTTAAACAAACATCCTAAAAACATAATAAGTTAAAAATACCAATACAACCCAATAATAATGATAATTCCCCACAAAACAATACAAATTTTCCCACAAACAAAACAATTTACATAAATAAAATATGTACATCTTCCCATAAACATTCCCCCTCAGTCGCACAAGTTTTTTCAGGGTTCCTGGTAGGCCTTCTCGGCTACCGTAGCGGTCCCGGGGACAAGTCCCCACCGTGCATCACCCCACCAGGCAATCCCCTACTCCACCTGTACTCGTCAATGGCAAGCTCACTCGTCATTAATAATTCCTCCCAATCTTTTTAGAAATTCCCTATGATTTTTTGGGAAGGGATCGAAGACTTTTGCAGGTAAATTATACCAATCTGTGACAGTACGGTTTAAAAAGGAGAATTTACTAATATTTGTTCTCTGTTTCAATAATCTAACTTTGTGCCTATGGTCTTTCCTACCATGAAATTTTGCTCCAGTGACTCTATTTGATAATTCTTCTAACGACTTAGCTCCTGTGTATAATTTAAAAAATAAGGTTAACCTTTTCTTTGCTCTTCGTTTCTCTAATTTTTCCCAACCCAATTCTCTTAGCATCTGAGTTACGCTATCGAGCTTCGCATACCTGCCTAAGACGAATCTTGCTGCTCTTCTTTGTACCTTTTCTATTTTTCGCTTTAGTCCTACCTCATGCGGGTCCCATAGGCTTTCCCCATATTCCAGTATCGGCCTAACAAATGATTTGTATGCAGCCTCTTTAACTTTCTTGTTTGATTTCCTAAGCGTACGCACTATAAGGTTTAAGGCTGTGTTGGCCTTCAAAATTATTCGCTCTATATAAATAAACTATTAACCAGTGAACTCGAAAAATTCATCACATAAACTCAGTTATTTATAAAATCGTTTTAAAATTGATGATCAAAATTTAAACGCTTTTTAAAACGTAAAATGATAGCTTTTGTATTGATGAAACAACAGGAAATCCGATTGGTGTTATTCGAGAAAGTTTTTGGTCATATTTTACTTACCAAGCTTAAAATGTTATCGGGTTAAGCGATACTCTATGTTAACCGTTTCGCCTCAAACGAATAAATGTACATTGAAAGTTATGGAAGACGGAACGAACGAATACTGCATTTCGTATTTGCCGATGTTTCGAATTAGCCATCCCCAGGTTATCCGGTTTTCGCTGTAGTTCTCTTTTTTATGGCCTTAATTTTTTCTGCGGTTTTCTTAGGACTTACCTTTAATTTATTTATTTGTTTTATTTCGCTGGGATTTGGCCATTTTGCTAGGTGGCAGTGGTGAAGGGGGACCATACCATATTACTAAGAATTGCCTGGCATTCGCCCTAAGATGGGAGGGAAACCCCTCCAAAAACCTCCCACAAGCAATATTACATTGATAGTTACATACAATTATTACACAATAATAATATATAAACATAATACTAATATTACATAATAACAAAAGTATAAAAAACAATAGTATAGTAAAGTAAATAGTAAAGAATGTATATACTAAGAATATAAACATGAAACATAATACATATTGACTGATTAAACTACATTAATATTTACAAATAGTTTTGAGCTTATTTTTAAAAGTTTTTACATTTTCCGTTGTTGGGTACAATTGCTGATCAGACTCATTTGAAAAGGAATTCATTAATTTAGTGTATCAGATAAGTTTTAAATACTTTTAGGAAGGTAGATAGATAAGAGTGAAACATATTCAACGCTCATTTTAAAAAAATTCCTTTCATCTAGGTTTGGAATACGAAATCGATAGAAACCGAAATGATGAACGCAAATCTCTTTTCGCGCTGTAAATTCTGTCGTTTTCAAAATTATCCTCCATACATAGAGGCTTAGTATCGAAGGAATATTGCCGCCCAAAATTGCGAAGATTAGGGGAAATTATTCTGCAGCTCTGGTTAAATCTGTTTGCGTAGTTAGTGTTGACCGTGGTATTAATTCCCCAACGGTATGGTAACTTACTTTGAGAATCGTTGGATAGGATTCGTGTCCTCTCTGGCGAGTAAAAACATCGTTTGCTATTAACCCGCCGCATAAACGCATTGGATATTGCTCACCGGCGATTCGTTTTTAGACACGCACAGTGCACAAAGCCAATACCCTCGCGAAACATCAAACCTATCAACTTTCCTAAACAAACGAAACTTGATTAGCCTTCCGATGCGACTCGAAATGCATAACATAGCAGGTCGAAATTCCGGGATGCATAACTAACAGGATAATAATTTTGAATTCGAAGCTGCCCCTGTGTTGCAATTACAATGTAGCGCAGAGTTGTACAATTAGCTAGAAACAACGAATCAATTCGCTGATAACGGGTAGGAATAGTTTATAGTTTTAGTGCTCTATCTTTATAGTTTTCATGCTCTATCATCTAAAAATAACAAATGCAAATGAATGAAGAAATGATAAAAGCAAATGAAAGAAGCAAATGATAAAAGAAATGCGCAGCCGATGAACTGTATGGTTCTAATCATCGATGAAATCCGCTTTGAAGTTCGTGAATTTGGACGCAAAAATTCAAAGCAATCCAGTTGTATTCTGGTTTTTGTGTAGGGAAAATCTGATGGCGAAAAGCTTGCATCGAATTTTTGCCATTTTGCGAATTCTGAATAGATCTTCTCAGTCTACCAAATTACATAAGAAATCATTGCCTCGTTGTAAATCTAATCAGAAATATTCTTGTTCGTTTGCTATCGATTTACGTTTTCTTGACTTAATAAAATTTTTCTACCTGAATTGATGAACATTTTGATGGGTAGTATAGCTACAATTGACGTTTCATTGCCATAAATTCGTCTATTTTGAATGATGTAAATTCACTCCTTAGCTTGCAGAACGAATGATGTTGCGGGATGTCTAAATTTCTCTATAAATGTCGTGGTTTAAGTGGAGAAACAGGATTATAAAGGTAGGTAGCTTTTCGGTATGCTTAAGCTGCATTCCAGAATTTGATCAATTTCGGCTAACATTTCAGAATTTGAGAAATCTCGACTGATGAGATAATGTTATATCTAAATATCTCACTAGCTGAGGTATCACTCTATTGGAAATAATATCAACCTTATTAAACATTATTACTTTTAATGAATCGTAGATTGATTATAGGTGCGAAGCTGAGTCGAATTTTATTAGCACATAGGATCCCCGAAAAGCCAGAAAATTATATTAATCATAATATTAATAGTGACAGAAAAATATTAAGTGATAGTAAATCAATGAACGAAATAATCCCACTAATGCAATTTTTTCCAATATAAAAAGTGGGCAACGTAAGACAATCGAAACAATTATGATGTAAATTATCTAAACAGTCGAAATTAATTCATTCTTACCCTATCATTTATAAGTATAAAAATACCTTGTGAATTCTGCATTCAAAATTTTTATGAAAAGAATTCAACCACCTCATGAGGAATTTCTGGGATTTATTCCTCGGAAGATAGAATAACGCGAGAAAGAGATTCGGCGATAGTCCATCATCGATCCTTGAAGAGGCGGATGGCGTGCGAATAGAAAGGAAGGGACGAAGGAAAAAAGAACAGTGGGAAAAGCATTGGCTGCAGAGGTAAGAAAGGGTTCGAGGGAAAGGGAAAATGGGCGGAGTAGAGGCAGACAGGCAGTTTTCACCTAAAACAGGAAAACGAGGAACACCTGAGCCTCGTAAGAAATTACTTCCCTTGCATTACCGAAACGCCTACGCGAGAAAAATTCAGGCGAGAGACATGAAGAACCGAAATGGACTTGCCTGAGGGATCAAGATGGAAAAGAATGAATTTCGAGGAAAAAAAGACATTTGCAATGGATATTCTGCTCATTTTTTAAAGGTGTCGCTTACATCGCAGAAACATTAACGCTGCGTGATTAAAACTGGGAGATGTTAGTTTTTTTTTCTATGGGTCTCATGGATATGTACCATTTTGGGCCGATGAAGTTTATGACGGCTGTTCCTGGTCGTTGATTCTAAATCTGAAGTAAGAAATTTATTTTTCGGACTTCGTTGTTTAATTTACCCGCTCTCCGGTAACAATTCCTGAATACGATGCGGGTTTAATTTTCCTTATTAGGAATGTTTAGACGAGTTTTCAGAGTAGTTCAGAGGCGGAGGCCCTGCGGCCTTCTGTAGGCTTTATTGAGAATATTGGCTAATAAGTTGGACAAGCATATACTTTTTATAAAATTTATCGAACTCATAACTAGTAAAACTTTATTGAACATCTAAAATGAAAGAAGAGTATATCGAATACATAGTTGCCGTAACATGATAATAAGATGATAGATGGTTGTAAAAGTGACGCTAAGGTGATCGGGTTGCTGGGAGAGACCATCAGCGACTGACGTCCAGTGTTATGAAAGACATGGAAAGGAAGAACAAAAGACAGATGGGCCTCCCAAAAAGAATGTAGGACGAGGAAGAATAGGCAACTTTAAGAGGCCGTTAATGGATTGCTTTGATGGCTTGATGATATGTATTACACACCAACACGATGGCATTTATTTTGGAACTATATCTACACAGCGATTTTCGGAATAGTTCCCACCACGGATTTTCTGTAATTTATATAATATTGCGAATGATATAGAAAACCTTTACCGACATTCTGGTGTAAATTTCAATCATTGACTATGGGAGTGGGAGTAAATAGGATTTTTATTTGTTGGAGACTAAGTAAATAAAAGGAAAGTTAATTCAGAGTAACTGAGGAATTACGAGGTCTACCAATCAGGTTTGTGAACTTATCCCGAGAAATATGCTTTATATATTGTTGCTAAATATGAATGGTATTGCTTTTGAATTTTAGAAAATCGTGAACGAAAATTTTTAGAGTAATCCTGGAGCTTGATGTAGGCTAAAGGTCTCTCTCCCTTCTGAAGTATATAATGATGCCTTTGCTGGCTTGAATATCCATCATTACATTTCCTCTTCCATTAAGTTTGTGAATTAATTAATAAACTTTTATAATTTTTAAAATTAATATCATAAAACAAAAAGATTCTTCCTTAAAAGGAAAACACGTACTTATCAGGATTAATTCATCTCTTATGTTTAAAGAATTAAAATAAACAGTTTAAGCTCCTGGTTTTAGTTGATGTTGCAAATATTAATCACCTGTATTATTGAGTGTCTTATTACAGCATAATGTCAACACCAATACCCGCCATTAAAGGTTAAGAGTCCTTTTGGAAATACCTTTTGTTGAATAGACTCTTGGTTTCAAATACATGGTTGAAAAATCTCGGATAATCAATTAGTGAAAATTTTTCTGGATTTACCGTATATGAACCTTTATCTAAAAGTCTTTCGGATGAATGCTTTAGAAAGAATCTTCACAATTATTGATGTAGTAATATTGTTTAGACTTTTAATTGAGATGAAGAATGTCTTGAACCGTTCTTCTCAACATAAGTAGACTTAGCAATGACGAGTAATAGGTGAAAAAACCAAATTATCTTTCATATATGAAGAGAAAGCACTACAATCCTGATAATATGATGACATTTATGATACCACGAGCAAGGTATCTTTAATGTACGAGATTCTCACTTTTAGCTGAGATATTTTAGGATGTATATACCTTTCGATAGCGAAAAATAATTCGGAATCACCTCGGGTAGAGATGAAAGCTTTCAGAGCTGATGCCATGTTGAAAATTTAATAGCGGTAAACCAATCCACTCCTCATCTGGACAGAGGGTCAGCTGTGGGTGTTGAAATATATTCCAACCAATAGAAGAGGGATTTCGGAGAGGGGTTGGGTGGATTAAGAGATGTACGGATGAAGGTGACATTTTTCGAGATATGCCAAACCTTCATCCCTTCTTCTTGTAAAAAATAAAAGCCCTTTCCCCGTGGCTTAAAATGCTTCCTGCAGAGCAGAGGAATGATAAGGAGGCAAATGCGACGTTTGGGACATTTTGAGTGGTTAAATGCGTGGGAATAAGTAATGCAGCCATCTTCGGTGAGAACTAAATTTCGAGTTGTTAAGCCTACGATAAGATGTCTGAGGGATCGAATGATCGACAATCGGTTGATAATAATTTTAACAATTTTTCTTGCGTAGAGAATGGCTCCGAAATCCTTAAGAGGTACAGAAAAGTGTAGAGAAAAGAATTTGCTATCAAGCAGCCTTGTAGATCAGTATAAGTCACTGTTAAGCCAACGATAAAAATGTCTGAGGGATCGAATGACCGACGATCCGTTGATAGAGACAACCTCTGACCGACATCCTTTCACTAACGTCTCGATCCACAATTCAGTGTTTTTGCATGTTTTACTCCTGGATTCATACTGTTTTAAAAAATATCCATTCCAGTAAAATAGCTGTATTTTGTTGAATAGCAGGACGACAAAAGGGATTATCTACTTCTTCTTTTCTCATGTGTCAGGCATTTAAGCCTTAACGATCTTCATTATTCTTGGTACGAGGATATAATATCCTCATTTTTTCATCTCTTGCGTGGACGGCGCAGGGTTCTTTAGCCTCTCACTCGGTATTTCCATATTCGTTTCGGTATTCTTCCTTCTTCCATTCATTCTAGTTCACTTCATCTGTCTCTGTATTCTCATATTAATTCATATCACTTTTAACCTTTAGTACTGTATTCTTGTCTTATTTCTTACTTTTCCTGTCGTTTTTGTATAATCAGCAATCTTTCTTAAAAATTTGGTATACGATTGCTGTAGTTTCTGTTAATTTGTTTTACATCTATCCAGTTCTCACTGCCGTATATTCCACAAGAAATTGCCATAATTCAATAGAAATTTATCATAGTATCTTTTCTTACTTTATTTTTTAAAGTTTTCTGAATGGTACCGTTTGAGTAATTGAATTTGAAGTCTTTCTTGAGTAAATCTATTTCATGGTAGAGTGATAGCATTGCTCCAAGAAAGTTATACGACCGTCCTATTATTTAATTCTTTAAAAATAAATGGCTAATTTTCAAATGGATGATGTTAATTTTATATACAAATTAAGTCTAAGGCAGATGTTACATTTACTTTTGTATACACAGAATAACTGCGTTAGTTACCTTTACTTACTGTTAGGACGACTGTGTTAGACTATAGTGTAGAATAGACGGGTAAATCTAATAGCATTGAATAGAATATCATGAAATATTTGTTTACTGCTTGTTAAATATGTTTTATAAAAATGTATTTGTATATATTTGTATTATTAATAGATTAAATGTCTCAGAGTATAAAATATACTTTTTGTCATTTTTTCCATAATTTATAATAGTAAAATGGTAAATACCGTCAAAAACTATTTATCCGCTTTTAAATAACGGTAATAAATTTATAAATCTTAGAAAAATACGTAAGAGAGAACTTTTTTGATTCAAACGAGATCCTCTAATTTGGCTTCAATAATAAATAAGGTATTCCTTTGAGATCTAGGCTTAAGAGCCTTTTCAAGCAAGACAAGGTCAAGTGGGTATCACTCAAGCGAGTCTTGATCATTGGAGATTCAGTTTGAGATGAGTGATGTCTTTTGCTCTATATATTAGTTCTTAGCTGACGAAAATAACAACACCATTAATGTGTTCTTATATTAATGATGCTATCGAAGCTTGCGTTTCTCTCCAAGGTGTGTATGCTTATACATGAATATCGTTCTTAGAGCGTAACCTGAAGAATACCGCATTGTAGCTCTTTTAAGTGTCCATGGTGTAAGAACCGATTTAAAAATATCAATTTTCCTATTTAATAATACGACCGTCACGAATTAATAAGAGTTTTTCATAAATTCTGGCAGAGCCATAATTTTATTAAATAACTTTGGATGTCATAAATTATTGCGCTGAGTTTGTCTTTGTTATTATAATTGATTTTCGTCATTGATTTTTATCGTCAAAAAAGTATCTATGACCGTGTTAAAATATAGAATACAAAGATAGGGCCACTTTTTATTGAAAGAAAAAAGAGGAACTCGGCTGTCAATGTATAAGAGACTCAGGAATTCTCCAAACGTCGAATATCGGCAATCGTTGGGGGAAATTTCTCAGAAAAGGATTATCACCCAGGTGGCCGCCAGTTTTCAGAAAAACCCAATGCGCATTTCAGAAACAATGTTTCCATCATCAGGGGGGGTTTAACTCTGAATGAGAAGATGATTGAATTATTAATGGAGTATGAGGTACTCATAACTGTTTGTCGGGGTGGGTTTTTTTTATGTGACGTACGGGAACGAAATCTACGTCACACCAAAAAAATTTCCACCCCAAAAACTCCTCTCCTGGCAAACAGTTACGAATACCTCATTCGGCGCTTGGAAAATTCCTGTTCCCCTCTTTTAATTGTTAAGGAGACTAAGCATTGCTATTGTAGAAAAAGTTCTTGACTTCTCTGTTCTTACTATATTTGAATGCTTAAGTAAACTCTTACAATAATAATACTACGAAGAGGGTTAGTGAGCTGTCTCTCCCTAATTTATAGTTATTTTAATTTACTTTTCATTCTAATTCAGTCTCCGTGGTTCAATGCAATCGTGAACTGTCACTTAACTAAGGGGATTAAATTCCAAGATTATGATCAATTAATCTCATCACTAAGCAAATTTTCAGTTGAGGGAATGAATTGATAGTTGAATATGGAAGGTATTTGTTTCCAATTTCCGATTAAGTCAGCTTTAAACGTGCTACTTCCATGACGATCATTTTATAATTTGGATACAGCATGCTTATAAGAATCAGGCGTAGTTTGATTGCTATTTATGCCGTAGTGAATTTAATTATGACCGTTGCAAGGGCAAATTTCAGCAATCTGAGGTCTTATGCACAAGGGACATTTTGAGGTCCCAACAAGAGAATATTATCATAAAATCTTTTTGGACTCTAAACGGCAAGGCTTTCAGCTAGTTCCTAGTGCAACTAATGGTAAATCCGCCCCTAAATGGTAGACTAAATGAATGCGAATTTTTTTATACTTGATTTAATATGCAAGAAATATCAGGAAGAACGTAAAAAGAGAGATGTTTATTTGTTTTTATCGCAAACGTATTTGGTGATAAATTTAAAAATAATATAAAAAAAGTGTCTTTACATTGTTTTCCTCTAATTGTTTGAAGACTTCGAACGGTAGCAAACGAGAAACCTTATAATTAAGTAGTATCAGCATAATTAAGCAGATATATAAAGGTACTGATTTGTGTACTCAGGAACCTTTGAGGATCTTTGAGAGGAAATGGTAGTTACCATATCCCTTGTTGTTCTAGTACCGTAGCATAGATATAGTCGTAGAATTTGAAAAGCCTAAATAATCCCATAAAGAAAGAGAATTCTCGATGTTAGTATCTCCGTTATGATGCACGCCTGAATGTTATGCAACCCAACTTACTTCTCGCGCTTCCTATTCTTTCCGCATCGGCGCTCTAGTCAGCTCAAGATTGAAAGTCGTGAAAATCACACCATCCTATGCAACCAAACATACGAACCTAAAAATACTTGCACTTAGAGAAGCGGGAAAATTATTTTACCTTCCCTAGAACACTTCCTACGCGAAGATTCTCAGGTTTCGCGCGAATTTCTGGAAGAAGCATTATCCCGGAAGCGTTTCGCCAGATGTTTTACTCAGGGACACAATTCGTCCATTAATGCGTCGGAAATAATTAGGCTGCCAAATGGAGGCGTCTGAATGGGAACAAAAGCCGTATCGAGTGCTAGAGAGCTTCAAGTTGCTATCGGCGAAATAATACCCCCGCGGGAAGAGTTACAAATGCATTCGGAATATTGACACACCGATCGTTTTTGCGTATCGCTGAACTCGATCGGTACGTTCTCGTTTTTTCCAAGCGGAATCGGTTTAAATACTGTTGTTTACTGAGTTTAATGTGGGTTTCGGAATGGAGCTGAAGTTTGATCGAGTTTGAGGTGGTAATAAAGAAAGGATGGTTTATGGATAGCGTTAAAACGACCTTCTTGGGTAGAGAATGGCTCTGAAATCATTTAGAAATGCAGAAAAAAGTAATTTGCTATCAAGCAGCCTTGTAGATCAATTTATATCAATGCTGGGATTCCTTTACCTATTTTTCGTGGTCCAATATTTCATTCTCTCCTTAAAGTTTCATTCAATTTTTCTCAAAGAAGCTGGGTGACATGAGGATAAAAGCAAATTTTGGTTGGAATAGTTCCTTAAGCGATATACTCTTTTAAAGCATAACTATAAAAAACCGTGCAAATAATTATTTTAGAATTAATGTCATTATAAGCTAAAAGGTGAGATGTAACTTTAAATATAAAGGGTGTGCATACAAAAAATTTCCAAGGATAAACAGAGATATAAATGTTTGATAGGATTGGATTTTCCACTTTCCTGGGATTTCCGCAAAACTAATCAAAACATGATAAAAAAGAAAAATATTAAAATTTTGATAAAATTAAACAAAAAGCTGGAAAAAAGAAAAATAATCAACACACATACGTATTGAATAAATTATACTGTCAGTTTCTCTATCAACAATAAGTCTAAATCGGAGGTGGAGAATATCGGTCCTTTTCTAACTTTCAACGAGTCGTATTATTTGCTTCTGTAAAAAAGTCCAGTTTTTTAAATGTATTATCAATATATACCTAGTTCTCAAAAATCCATTTCTCTACTAATCTTCGATTTATAAATATGTAAAATCGTCCATTCACTACTAAAGAGTGACTTGGGTTGTTTCGCCTCCTGGTCTCCTTAGTTTCTTGTGGTCTAAACGGTGAAATTTTTAAGCAGTCGTTAATAAACAGAAAATTACACTGAAATTCGAGTGGAGGTCCTCAATATAAATGCCAATTATCTGGATTAAACATAAAGTCAGTATTTTAGCTGTGGAAAGCTCAGTGGGAATGCAGATGATGGTACCAATCCCCAGGAGACGCCTGAATTGCACTCTCTTCAGGCTCTTGCCATTTCTCTCATCATGTTGGTCATGAATAATTGACTATTTAACGAAGCTCATTCTCGGAAATTTCCCATATGGTTTTTGGGTGAATATTTCGGTACAATCGTTCGTTGAATTTGGAGTCGCTTTAGCAAGGTTGGAAATGTGGCCGAAACTTTTCATCGTGTTCAAGTTTATTTTCACTTTCGGACAAAGCTTGTCATATTTAATCAAATAACTCAAAGTAAAATATAGTTCGTGCAAAAAATCTTAACCAATGTTATATATTATTTGAAATTAATTAAACTTTTGTCTATGAGATAATGTTTTGAACGGAAAGGTGAGTTAATAATTAAAATCTGGGAGATTTCAGAGGCTGGAACTGGAGATTTTTAAAGAGGCGTTAAGAGAATTGGATACACATTCTTAACAAACAATCCTTTATCCTTAAATTTTTTACCTTAATAAGATCTTAGTAGAATTAGATCAGTTGTAGAATAACTTATTTTGAAGGCTATCGTAAGTGGGACTATCTTAGTTCATATGAACTTTAACGTTACCTTCAACATTGATATTACAAGGCAGTGTTAATGATGCAAAATTTTACAGATATAAGATATAAACAATCATAATCATGACCTGTATTCAACGATTATAGTTATCACTATACGATGCTTTGCTTCACTACCTGTAGCGATATTGTACTTAATCAAGGCCGTCCTGATAGATGTATGAAATTAATTTTCAAATAGCTTCACCATGCACGTGTAGAAAATATGACCGTTCTGAAATTTTCGCTAAGATAGGCGGTCGCTAGATAATTAGAGTTCTGCTTAGATTTTTTCTGAACAATTAACCGTTTAATCTGCGATTTTTTGTATGTTATTCTGACTATCAAAATCAGCAGTACGAAAGAAATGAAAGAGATTTGAGTTAATCCAAAAAAAGCTTTTATGGACACCATATGGGAATGAAACTTCTGAATAAATATCCGGCGATAAACGTGGGTCCGGTTTGACGAAGAGAATAGCATTGTTCTATAATTCACTTGCCGTGGAAAGGACACCGTTGACAAAGCACCTTTTTGCGCGGTTGCCTTAAGGACGTAAGCTATGGAAGGCTGCAATCGATTGTCGTTGACAGAAATGCTATGGGGCCATTAGTAACCATAGCCGTAATTATCATCCATTGGTCACGACGAGGGAGGGAAAATAATAAAAGGCTCACCTCATCTCAGCTCTGTCTCCCCTTTAAAATCATTGAGCGGTTGCAGGAGGTATCACATTGCCACGCCACTGGCCATTTCTCCATTGCTGGGAATGGCATAACACTGCTGTACGCCTTCACTCATTCGTATTCTACTTCAAGGCCCACGCACCTCTACGGAAAGATAACTTATTTTATCTATAGTTTCACAGAATGGCATCGAAACGGTGTGTTCTTCCTATTATGGAAATTACGCGTTGGATTAAAGGCGATGAGCTTTTTGAATATTGGCATGTTTTCACCTTTAGAGACAATGTTTTGAGGATTTTTTCTTTGTAATTCATATCCTCCAGGGTTCGCTATAAACGTCCAGTTTTATTATAATTTTAATATATAAATTTCAAAAATTAAACATCACACTTGCGACTGGTTTCAAGGTAAGAACTCATCATAATTTTATTAAATATTTATTTTGACAATGCGATATGACCTCCAGTTGCCAATGTTCGAAGAGATTCTAGCATTGTTAATAGTTTTTGACAATGTATTAGATCCAACACGCGGAAGAAACTCATTCAAAGTTCTCCCATTGGCAGTATAATAGTGTTAAAAGTTATACATTAATCATTACATGAAGTGCTTGCTCTAATAATAATAATCTCTGAAGCGATTAAGAATTATTACCTTTTTTGCTTAGAGAGAACATTTTTATGGCCCTGGCGTAATGGCTGGATCGGAAGATAATTAGAGGTCTATATTTCCAAAATGACAGTGCAAAGATTTAAGGACGTGCGGTCTACATTTTTCAAACTTTAGGTGAACAAACAAACATTTACGTGCATATACTAAAATTATATACTGACTATACGATACCAGCAATAGTATCCAAGTTTCAGGAGTACATACAAATTATCCAATAACTTTACATTTATCCAAGAGTATTCAGAAGCATGCAACAAAATAATTTAAATGGGTCTTCTGAAAAGTTTCCGATATTTCGCCATTTCTCGACATGTTTTCTAAAAATTTCTGAAAATTTTCTGAAGATTTCTGAAAAATCTGGGGTCGAAAACTTTCAGACTACCCTCGTATATGATTCTATCGAATTATAAAACAAATAATCATCTGTTCTTCAACTTTTATTATCAGTCGGAGAAAGGAAAAATGGTCTATGGAAAAACGATGTCCAGTACTTAGGAAGCTTTCGGGACGTGATGCAAAGAGTTGAGTGAACTGGAATGATCCGAAATGAGGATGTACCGAAAAGGATTAGGGAGAGAGAGTAGTGACGCAGCTGAGTGAAGGAAGAAATCCCTGATGGTTAAGTCGTCATCTGCAACTCTGTTGAGTGCGTGACCGACGGAAGTTCGAGAGCAAGATGAATCTAAAGGAAGAGAATTTTCATAATCTCGAAAGATTACGTAAAAATAGATGAATATAGAGTTGGTTACAATGAAAATTACTTATCTTCCGAAACTCTACATAACTCATATAAAAGGCATCAATAAATGTGAAATGTTTACAATTATAACTCAGAGTTCACCAATTAAATTGTTGACATTGTTTTTTATGTTGTCAAGATGAATACTTCTACTTACCGCATGGGAATACTCTTTGTAAATAAGTGACCCGTTATTTCTGAATGAATTGAGCTGAAAAATCAATCTTAAATGCAAACTTAAATACAATGCATAACTTATCTTCATCTACACAAATACCCTGCGAGCCAGCCTTTGGCGTGTGGCAGGGGGTGTAGACACAGAACGATTGAGCTTCTTTTTTAGCCTCTTATTACCGTATATCGTTCGCAGAAAGAATCAGCCCTTGAAAACGACTCGATCTAGCATCTATTCCTCTTATTTTATGCGCATTGTCGGGTCGGTCGAAGTAGCAGGGAGTCCCATAATATTGATTACGTCCTTTGTTTAATTGCTGTCACAAAATTTATCATGCAATATCAATCTAGCTTCTAGTCTTTTTTCTTTAGAGGATTCCTAACCTGCGTCTGAGAGCATCCTCTCAATGATTGCCATTATTCCGCAGCATTTGTTAGCAAAACGTAAAACAAAAACAAAAAATTTCACTGTTTTAATTCGATTGAGAAGATGTATAAGATCCTTATGAAGGTAATTTCTCCTTTTTCTACACTTTTCCATCTGTCTATGAGTGTAGACTCTTAATAGGTGAAGAATAGAGCAATTTCAGAAATAATCCTAATATGGTTTCTATAAAAGAACTCAAAGCAAGGGTAACGCACCGACAACACTTTTTCAGTGTCGCTTCGCCGAGAAATCTAATCCACAATTTTACCCCCTTCATCCCAATCTCCATTATCTTCGTACATCCGAAAAAGCAAACACTTCCGCAAACAATAACGCGCTTACCATCGTGCGACGGAATGTTTGCCGTAACCGGAGAGGGAGGACCAAGGGCGGTGGATTTTTTTTCCTCAATGGGAACGATTATTTGGGGAGATCGCCTTTAAAATTTCCGTGGGAAGATGTACATCACGATGGAGATGGCTTCCCGTTGGCATCGGGGAAAAAAGGAATCGGAGAAACAGAGAGATTCGAGAAATGTGGCGCGTTCTTACGTTTTCCCAATCGAGGGTCGGGAGCCCCGGAGGATCCGCCAACCCCTTTCGGATATCCAACTTCTTCCTCTCGGGCATTCAGAGAATCTCTTAAAAATTTTACGAGTGGAAATCACAACTCGGCTCCTTTTTAGTCAATCCCATTCTTATTCTTTTTCTCTCCCGTTCCGCTCTTACATTTCTTCCTTTCCTCTCCGGGCTTTAATTCTTTCCTATCCCTGATTTTCTCCATTCATCCCTCACCTTCCCCCGCTACCGCTTCCTTCCATTTTTCCCGATCCTAACTTTTTTATTCGCGGAGAAGAGGGGGATTATCCCGAGGGACGTTATTGAATCTTTTTCAATAATCAAGGAGAGATGAAAAGGATAACGCTGCTTAAAGTACTGGATATCTTTACGGATATTTTTTTCAAGCTGTCTCTCCTCGACTCTGTATGCTTCCGATAGATTCTGCGTGGAAAATTTTCTTTTTGAAATTTGAGTGAAGGTGAAGGAAAATGATATGTTACTTGATTCAGCGCTTTGGTGGCCATCTTGCATGCAAATTAAAACTGAACTCAAAAATTTCCTCACAAAAAGCGTATTGTGTTCAGAAATGAATTCTTGTATGGGCTGATAATTTATGAGTTTAGTGTACCATAGCTTCCATTATAAGCTCTTCAAAAAATATCATCTAAGGCAGTTCTGCCTAAGTTTCTCACCTTACAGTACACTGGGGAAGATTCGTTTGGCAGCACATGAAATATTAAAAACACCATTTATATTAATACGATTGAAAATTAATAAATATATGTCTTATACATCTAAAATAATTTAAGAGGCGGATTTTATCGATCCACAAAATACATCTATATTTAAAAATTTTCGCGGAACAGGTACTTCATTACGCGGCCTTACTAGAATGCTGCGGAATATGGGTTGGAATATACTGACCTAAGGTATCTTTCGCTAAAAAGCGAAGGCTTCGGATTATTGATCTATCTATATACAGATAGATCAATAATCTTCGATTTTTTTTATCAATATCCATCTGAAGAAAAATCATTTTATTTTCATTATGAAATCCTCCGAAAGATTTAAAATCGTAAAACTGTTCTTAGTTAAGAAAGTATTCAAAATTTCGTGGCGAGAAGGATTTCTTAAGATTATCAGTCAATCTGAATTAGACATGAAAACTTCTTAGAGAAGACGTTATGAAATGTATTTTTGATTAAATTTTACAATGGTGAAAGGCATCGAATAGAATGGTCTAAAATTTTAACCGTTTCACGTTCTCCAAATAAACAGCATCACGAAATCAAGAAAATTAAGAGTGAAACCATCTTTTAGGGAAGGAAGAGTTGCATAAAATGAATGAAAGTATCTCTCTGGATTAGAAGAAAATATTTTTTATAGTTGAAAAAGTATTTATATATCACAATTTATTTTATAACGAGGTCTTATTATTATATGACTAAACCTTTTTAAGAAGATTTGGTCTATGCTAGAGTAAATGGATATACGAGGGTGATCTGAAAAGTTTCCGACCCCAGATTTTTCAGACATCTTCAGAACTTTTTCAGAAATTTTCAGAAAACATGTCGAGAAATGGCGAAATGTCGGAAACTTTTCAGGCCACCCATGTATTAAATTCTGCCTGTCGGAATATGAATGGGTTATAAAATTTAGGAAAAGTGTCTCTTACCTTATGGATATCCCATCATCCTCTCTTTGTCCCAAAAATCCTTCCTCCATACTTAAAAGCCATTCGCTGATGTATCCTTTTTATTATCAATAAACCACCTATATCTGCGACATAAGGCGATCCCTTAAATAAGATTTACGTTCCTTTTTATTATTTCACCTGACTCGGTCCTTTACCCTTTGGATGAATTCTTTCTGTGCCTCTGACTACCCAGTCATTAAGCCCTGTACTCTTAGTAAATGATTCAGAAGACTTTGTAGCGGAAAAGATGATGATTATATGCGGCAGTGGAAAGCAAATCGCTCTCGCCGCATCCTGAATAAAATGATATCCGTTAAGATATATCTCGCGTTCCTGAGAGTCTCGGAATTTCCTTTGTAGTTTACAAATCAGAAAGAACCCAAAAACCCGTCTAGACACCATTTCGTCATTTTCTTACTCAAATTTTGCGCGAAAGATTCTATCTTTGATCTTAAATTTAAGGGGATCGAAATGAACGAAGGGGTTGGATTAAGGGAAACAAAAAGTCATTTTATGGTTGAAAGAGGATTTCAAGGATGATGACCATATGCTCAGAGACACGGGCTGAATAATTTTCGCGTGAAATACGATATTAATTAATGTCGCGCACGAGATAGATGAAAATCTTTGGTCTTAAATTTTAAGGGGATTAATATCCTAATTTAATCAGAATTTAATCCCAAATTTTAAGTTAACTAGAGTGTTACTCATTCAAAATTGATGGGTCTATCACTCAGATACAAGACGTAGAACCGAAATTATTTACCTTCCGGTTTTGTTTCTCGTTCGATGAAAACTCGGTTCTAGCGTTTCCAGGAGTAACCGTACATCCGGTTCGTAACTTCTATTTTTCTCTCCAATAAATATCTTTGTGCCTGGCTTATTGATTTATTTACATTGACCCGCAGAAAAACGCTGTACATGGTGGTGTCGTTAAGTTCAAACTACTTCAGATAATATTACAAAGTTCTACACATATACAACTAAAAATAAGTGTATTTGAAGTCCTCAAACTAATTGCAATAATTTTGAAACTAGAAATCTATTAATTTACAAACAGCATGTAAATTTAAGCATCAAATCAAACTATTCCTTAAAAGCATTACATTTTTACAGCATAACAGTAAATTAGCAACAATACGAACATATGACTGTGAATTTCAACAGGCGCTGTTGAATAGTTGTAATTAACGTTAGAAATAACAATTACCTTAAATTAGGAGTAACACTCCTTGTAAATATTACCTATCATAATTTTTTTCAGGGTTCCCGATTGCTATCATAGCGATATAGGAAGTCCCTACCTTGTCTCATCCTTGACTTTGATATGGAATTTCTGTTAATTGCTTTTAGAATAAAACTAATTATTTAAAAGAAATAATGAGCCAAGAATTAGGACAGGTAAATATAAACGTGAGTAGCTATTATTGTATCCATATGGAGTAAAGGAATGGAACATTTAAAAGTTAATTCGGCAGAGAACCCTGTATTTTCAATCACCAGTAAAATAATATCCATTCGTCTCTTTATATTTAATCATACCTCAGAGGTAGAGCTTTTTTGCTTAAGCCTTTAACTATAAAACCCCCTCGTATGATAACAGCATAAATATTTTCGGTGAGATTTTCACGACCTTACGTTCCAGGTGGGGCATTTTCCAATACATGGGTTATTTATCGCGAATTCTAAGGCTTCCCTACGCCCCTTTTACCTGCAGCGCAGAAAGGGTATTTGGCGACGCAGGGCAAAGACAGGCCTCGTGAATTTAAAAAGCAAAAGCGCCGGGGATAAAGCCCGCCTAGGTAGTGCTTTACGTTCGGAAAATACTAGACCCAGGAATAAAAGTGCCGTAAGGCGCGCATAGAATTCCCAAGTACGGTTAGAATATCGCCGGGTTTCATTAAAATTTCGTGCGAAGTGCGAAAGAGGTCCGTGTCGTTATGCGCCGGAGGGTGAGAAGAAAAAGAGAAGCCGACGACACGCACGCAATCGATAACTACGCTCGTATCTAACACGTTCCGTCGGCGGCGTTGCATGCTGGGCTACTTACATTGATTATCGACTGATTTCACTCACTTTCGACCATGTCATCCGCGAGACGGCTTTGAACCATCCTTGTAGTGAATTGATTTCCGTGAATTGAGGGGTTAAAGACGCTCTTTTGATGTTGCATAAAATGAAGGGGTATTCCTTAGGAACTGGAGTATGAATTCGTAGTGAAATCATAAATGAAATGGAATCTGCTTATGAATGGAGGTTCGTTTGCTGTTTTCGTTGAATTTGAGATTATAGAGGAATCAAATTAATCATACTAACTTAGCAAGCTACTTAACTAAGCGTGTGGTTATGAAGCGGAATTTACATAAAAATTTCCGACGGAATGCACGTGCGCTCTCTTTGTATACAAACATGCACGTATATATGGTGTATTTTTGGAATAAAATTCATGGTAAACTTCCAAAGTAAATAAAAAATTAAAGATTACTGCGGAAGTTAATGAAGAGTTTTATTCCGATTATTATGACCTTCGAAGAGCTAACGTCTACCATATTGAGTTAACTTATACTTTGTTAGGCAAAACGAAGATTAATTTAATATATTTAATAATGCTCCAAGCCGATAGTAATAATACAGCATTGGCTAAGAGTGCATTTTCATCTTGATGTGGTACCTATATAGTATTCTTCCAGTAATATTTTTATTTTGATAATAAAAGATAAAAATAGTACTTTTTCCATAATTTTTTTAGTAAAACAATAAAGATTAATACGAAACTTTTTGGAGGATGGCGATCAATCGCCGAAACATGTCCTATTAATCTTTACTGTATTAACAAAAAAATTGTGGAAAAAGAACATCTTCTGTCTTTTCTCATCATCATGAATTTCCACCAGACTTCTCCAACGACTGTGAATTTCATTTTTATTTTATAAAATTTTAGATTTTGCTGAATATAGAGATGGTATTATTCCATGGGTTGATAATTTCTGTTCTCACCAACCATCGTAAGTAGTAAATTTGAGTGGAATGCTATCTTCGCTGACCTTAAAATGCCTATTAGTTCTAAGATTTAATATGATTCACAAGAAAAAACTCAATTCTTTTTTAACATGTGATAAACTTCAAGATACTAAACTCAATCTCCGAAAATGTAGGAGTAAAATCATTCGTCGATAACTTACAGCGGATAAGTTTGGCTACCATATTCTGATAACTTACCATATTATACGGAACCTATGAGAGGAATAGGGAATTGAGGAAGGACAAATACACGAATGCTTGGGAGACACCTACTTTTTATATCTTGCACGTTATTACGCAAACCTTAACCTAGAGGCTTGACTCGAAGTTTACACTATGGAGTCCTATCTCATTCCACGAGATTTTTTTTCTTAACCCTTCCATTGATACCGTTGGCAGGTGTGTGAACGAAGGGCAGGGAAAGAAGCACGTGGAGATTTCTTTTTCCTTGAGTACAGAGGCTAAGCAAAAGTTTCTGTGTACTAGATCCTTCTACTTTCAGTACATGAAAAGAACTAAAATAGGAGATAATACTATATAACTCTAAAAAATTGTTCGCATAAACAAAGATAGTTGTAGTTGAAGCAGAAAAGAAGAATTTATATTTTTTGGTGATATTGTAAGTACTGTTTTGACTGAAAAATGTATTTCATTTTTGTCATTGAAATCGTGTCCATTTAAGTTGACTTTAAAGTAAATTAAAATAGTGTATATTTATCAATGCATCACTATCTGCTTATCAGATATTTAAATCCCAAAAGAAAGCAATGTAAGGAACAGTTTTGTTCTACACTTGTTTTAATTTTTCGCTCCTAAAAAGCATTATTCTTAGAAAATTGTCTGTATTATATTTTTTCTAAGGCTCATAATTAAGTGTTAATGTTGGAGCTGGGTTCATTTCCAATTAAGCAAATTATGTTTCTGCGTGGACAGTTTTTACTTCACTGTCTGCACGAAAGGGAATAATTATCTTGAAGCTGTATTTAGTAACGCCTCTCACATGTTTCCTAGAAAGCTAATGCCATCATACATTCAGAATGTCGCTATTAACTAAAGAGTTATGCGCACGCAAGAATCCCTAATGAAGTGATTTTTTCAGCTCTGCCGCGGCAGTTACTGAGAGGAATGGTACATTCGCAGAAATAGTATCAATTTCAACAGATTTTAATTGCTTTTGGGAACATCGTCGTGAGACAAAATTGATAGCCGAGAGAATAACGTATTTCATTGGGTCTATTTTCCAGTCTTTGAATTAAACATGTTCAGAAGTAGTAAATTCTCAAGATACCGATAGTAGAATTTCCTCTCTAAATCTGACTTTTTCAAAGCTCTGGTTTGTTTATTTCACGCGATTTTGGTATCTAATAATTTTTTTTCATATCCGATTCCGCAGAAAATAAAATTGTATTTGACCTGTGGATTATTTGAGTTACTTAAAGGTATGCAACGTCAACTTTAACTGTGCCTGAACAATTCAGAACAAATAGTGGGGATTTCTAATATTTAAATTTCCCTGTTATTTTAATAGAGAGAATAAATTTCAGTTATTGCTATTTATATTATTTAGTAATTCTATGAATTTGATTAAAGTTCACAGAGACGCTAATCAGCTACAAGCATCTTGCAAATTTCCTTAAAAATTTCTATGCAGATCAATTTCAATCTTAGAAACTTGTACGTATAGATAATGTAAATGTAACTTGTCGAACATCTTTTTGTATCGTGTATTAAAATCATTCTTTTTCATCTAGAATACTGTCTCGCTTGCTTTATTAATGACTTAATGTCTATCTGTAATAGCATAGCCGATGTAATTAGGTATTCTTTTTTACATGTGTATTTTTTGACGTTGAAAATCTGCATGAAGGCTTTACGAAATTACTTACACCAAAGACGGATTTAATGTGGAATGACATTTCCCCTCAACGAGACATGTTTCCATTCAAAGATGGGTTGTCTACTTTAAGGGGTTTTAGCAGAAGGGTGTGGTTCGTAAAATCTCAAATCCCCGACCCATAAGGCTATACAGACTTGAATGACGTTGGGCCGCGTTGGAATTAATATTGTGGTACGCAACGGAGTAATGATGAAATTATGCTTGATAACCCTTGAATTAGATCAACAAAACAGATGCGCGGAGGAAACATCGCAAAGAGTACTCTGTTTATGAAATGAAGGAAAATGAGTCGAAACTGAATGAGAATCGGACTTATTTTTGGAAATTCCCTCTCATAACTGAGCGTTCCATTAATGCTGAGAATATGGAGTAGTTATGATGGTATCGTAACTCTTTCGCGTGCGATAACGTTTTATTGCTCCAAAAAAGGGGACGGCGGACACAATTTAACTGTATAACGGTGGCAGGCTGATATGCATATTAGAACGTGGGAGTGGATACGGTGTCATTTTTTACACTTAATATTGAATGAGTCGATCTTCCTGCTGAATAGGGAGTCAAAGGCTGTATCCACTCCATAGTTTGTCTTTAAAGCTGATCATTCGTACCTTTTGAAGCGAAATTTCGATCGATTCAGAAGTAAAAGATGAAAATTCTCACGCTAGATAACTATGAAATTACGAGAGGAAAACTGTAAATATTACATGCTATGTTCCGATGTAGGTTTTTTTGTAGAAATTTTAAGAAGCATAGATAATAAAAAGGCTTTTAAAGTACTATGATGAGTTCGACAATTATATAAAAGAAAAATATTTCTGTGGAGTTATTTATTCTTACAATTACGATGGTGTGTTTCTTCCAGTTGTTTTGTCCAACTCTTTTATTGATGTAAGTATCTACTGTCTGCTGTTTTATCGATTTTTTCTTCTTCATTTATCCCTGTTTTTTTCACGATAAATTTATAGGTGATAATAGCGGTTCTCCCGTTAATCCGAGACGATTTTAGAACTCTCTTGTCTGAACACCTCCATCGAATTCCTTCAAAATTTGTATGCGTGTATTCCTTATTTTAGAAGCTTATAAAAAATCCGTTGAATTTCAAGGATCGCATTACCCTTAATAGTTATTGGTTCGGATAAGCATGGCGCTGATTCGTATAGGTTTCCGGATGACTGAATATGTCGGTTAATAGATTGGCAGGTTAGGCAATGAACCGCTCTCAGATAGCCCTTGAAGGGGCGATTACCCAGCCTATAAAAAAACGGGTTTTTGTACGTACTTATTCCCGACTCGAAGCAAATTCTAGTTTTTTTTATGATTCTCGTACGAGGACAAGTGGCCGTTGGTATGAAAAATAAATAAAATGTTTATAGATTCTTTAATAAATGGATTCTATAATAAATAGATTCTATAACTAACGACTTCAAATATTCATTTTGTCCGCAAACAATGTGAAAGTAAATAATCCGGAATTTAGAACTGGACTGCATTAGTTTTAGAAGTTACCCTTATTCATTAAAAACGGCAATTTTAGAAAACAGGTAGCCATAAAATTTGGCTATTTAAGAGATAGTTTGCAGTTATTCATCTTTCATCAAATTCCTAATTTTCTGCGGGAAAAATCCAGCGTATTACGTGTGATAAAGAAAGAGGACTATTTTAGACATCATAATATCTCCTAATTCCATACTTTTCTTTATACTATTACCACCAGAATCGTTTTCTGTTAGAAATTTTTGAAAATAAATTAATTAATTTTTAATTTAGTCCTCGACTGCAGTATATAGCTTTGAATTTTAAAGTCCCAAAATATTTCGTATTTTACCCTTAAATAAGTATTCTGGGCCAATTATGAAAATAACCTTAATTTTCCTAATATTTTTCATCTGTGACCATCGTTTTTCATAATTCCATGCCATTTCATTCTTTTTCTATATTCATATAATCTATTCTTTTATGCAGAACCAGCCTGATATAGAGCTCTGTATATGTAGTACTTACACCCCTAATTACCAGCCGAAAGGTAACTCGCAGGATTTTTTAACAGATATAAATTAAGAAAAACTGTTGATTCCCTACCACTCAACTAATAATGATCAAAATGGACATGTTTTATAACTTATATGTGGATATCAGGCAGTAATGTAATTCATTTATGAAAAACGTTTCTAAACGGGGAATACCTTCCCCGCCAAGGAACCATTTTTCCACCATTATCTCGTGTGTGTTTGCAAATTCTGTTGTAAAACTAACTCAGCATATTGTTATGGTCATATTTGTATGCTTTCCGATTAAGATAAGGTCAAGATGTTTTATCGCCAGAGATTTCGGAAATGGTCAGCATTTAATGTTCAGATGATAAACTCTTCAAAATCTGACCGAAAATCAAAGATATCTCTATATATGTGGAACCACTATAGCCATCGGTTTTTATAGTAATAGACAGAATGTTTACTTTCGCGTCTGCAAATCTATCGAGGCCAGGGTTGAGAGATGGGGAATTCTCCGTTCTTATCGGATTTCCTTCAACTTCAACGGAACCTTGGGGGACAGAATGCCTTACACTTGAAAAAGTTGGTATGAGACAAAGAAAACTGGAAGGACTTCGTGAAGGCCTTCGTCCGTCAATGGTACAAGATAAAATAATCGCAATGATGACAAGTTCGGAGCAAAAATCTCACGAATCCCATTGTCGCGCTTTTTGTAAAGCAAACAGGAATGACCCTATAAGTGGTGCTTTTTGCTTTGGCGGCCTTGCTTTGAAACGACTGTAAGAGTCCGGCGTTTCTTTTAACATCTGCTTTTCCACAAATCACTCACGGATGAGTAGGCATTTAACTTAATTAAACGAGCAATTATTTGCTCCTTTGCAATGATTATCCTGCGAATGCGGAGGAATTTAATTCCCGCGAACCATTTGACGATTTCCCAGAAGTCGAACACGCCCCAGCTTCTTTCTTCCATCCTTTTGCATTCTACTGAGCGCACCTCTCCGAGTCACGCGTTTAAAATTCATGCATCCGAGAAAACTCACGGATGTTTACGTTTGGTAATTCATAAAAGGATATGGAATGAGATTCTTTTCTCCCGATCTCAAAGCAGCAGATTCCTCTCGGATAGGCCTTGGAACGTGGAAAATCTGTTGCAATTCTCCTCTTCCGCATCCTTATGAAAAAGGTAAGAACAGACATTTCTAGGTGCAAATGTTTACGCATCGGTGGAACTCTAAAAATGCGATTCAAGGACTGCCTTGCCCATATGCATTTCTGTTTGAAGAAAATCTTCCGCGAATGTCTGAATGCCATTCAAATAACGAGAGGTCTTAAAGCTAACTTTCGGATTTTGATGCTGCGAAGGAAATTTAAAAACATACTTATTTTACAATTTATTTAAATCCATTTAAAAATTTACACCATACCGTTTTCTCTAATTTCTGAGGTATCGGATCTACCATTTAAACTCACCTCAGCGTAAATAATTTTTACTTCACGAAATAGTTGTTTCCTATCTGATAAGTATTCCCTTATAATTTCTGTTATATATTTTGATAATTTCCGAATTTATCGCCGTTGATATCCAATTTAAAAGTTTTTATTCTCTTGAATACTCAGGAGAGCTTTGCCTGCCAATGTTTTTTTTTCTCAAAGAAAACAGATATTTCGAGTATTCCACAGGTTCCTACGTTATGTAGAATTCTTCAATTTTCTTGCTTTCCTTAGGATAGCTATCACTTTTGGAAAACTAGGGTAGAAATCAAATATGTTTGTCATTAGGAATCCTGAAAGTTTTATTGAAATATATTAGAATATCTATTGAAACTTCATATCTCGATTGCGTGAAAGTGAAACGTAAAACCTAGTATGAACATTTATTTAAAGTTTGAAAAGTCGAAGCGGAATGATATTATTAGCATTTATGCTCGAATTATTATAGCAATTTTAGAAGTTTATGTCGACTTTAATGCACTTTTTTTCACAATGGTAGTGTGCGTATTCGAATGCCATTTTTGCCACGTGCGGAGGCTGAAGAGCATAATCCTGTATTTTTTTTACTACATTCTCATGATGTATAATATTACGATATGTATTCAGTGACGCTCAATGTGGAAGATTTACGAAATGGTTAGCATTCGTATGCTTTAGATGGAGAAGTTGCTACTCTGTTGTTATTTTGAGTTATTTGTTTATAAATATTTAAATATGTGCAAGTGGAAGAATATTTCATATGTTAGACTTCTCCCTCTTATCCGTTTCTCCTTGGGAATATTCCTAGGTGCGCCTGCCTTATCTTGCTATGTCATCCTTTTCCTTGTTATTTAAATAGTTCTATCTCTACCAGCTTTGTTTTATATACATAAGTGTATTCGAATCAGCTTCAACAATCTTAGAGTGTTAATACGCAGAACAAAAACAGATTTAGGTCAGATATTTACGATCAGAAACAAAATGAAGAAATAATCTATTTGATTGAAAGCAACCTCAATTTACCTGATTTGGTTTTTATCGTTGTGAATGCTCTATTTCCTTTACGCCTAAGACGATTATATCCTTCTTTGCGTAATAACACAAAAATATATTTTATTCCTTATTTAGTAAAACCTTTCTTATAGAATTTCCTTGTGTCATTTCTCTTTCCTCCAACTCCTTCATCCTTGTTTTACTTTTTTGATCTTTTATACTATTCCAAATTTTTTTATGATATCTGTTATTTTGTATATATTATAACTTTTATCGACTTCTCTCTTCGATTTATTTCTTTAGGAATTTTATGCTGATTATCTTGATGAATTTGGCATCTCCAAGTATATGTTCCATGATAATAATCTATGATTCAATAGTATTGTATGAAAGTAACATTATCGCTCTTTTACAGAGTTTTTTTTAACATTTTTAGCCAATGGAACCCTTGAAATGTGATCTAATCCTCCTTTGCACGTGAATTTAATGTATTATTATGTATTATACTAATTTTTTGTTAGCGCTATATCTAAATATTTTGCAATGGAACTTGAATTCTTAAAACCCTCAAAAATTGGTCCAATTTATTTTATGCTGGTCTATTATAAAAATATGAATCGCAATAGATTTTCAGGGATTTTTAAAATCTCAAAATAAAAATAGTGTTATATTTAAATGTATTTTCAGTCCGTTCTAAAATTAAAATTGTTGTTTTTAATCGGGATACCATCTGAAATATATTTTGGCGATATTAACAGTATAGGACCCCAGAAACTTGCATAACGAATAGCTGTTGTTATACGTAACTGCGAAATAACAGGTCCTCTCAAGTCCCGGATGCATTCTTCTTCAAGAATCTTTCGCACCTATAGTAATCCCTGCCAGCGAGTAAGTTATTCATGGAATGTACAGAAGGGAGTACGTATCGAAGCACCCTCCGAGATAGCTGACAAACACTAGCTCGATAATCATTCCTAAATTATCAGATATATTCCAATCAGAAGGGAGCGAATTTCACTTTCTTTTCTCACGTTCGTCTGGGTTCGTGTTTTATCATTTAGCACAAGAAAATCTTCAAATCAGTAGCGTTATTCGCAATAACTTCACGTTTTGACCGGCGAGTTTTTTCTCCGTAGTTCACGTGAGGGTATGCAAATGGCGCTGTAGGATTCCTTGTTTTTCACTTTATCTGGCGCCGAGTAATGAGTGACTTTAACGTCCTGACGATCCCATTAGCGCCGGAATTCACCTTCTCTGTACGGCAGACACGCGTGCTAGATAAGGCGAAACGGGAGGCACGCTTTGGCACGCGGCTGCTGACAAACGGCCTTCGATCTGCCAAGACGATTCCACCGCGTGCGACAATTGTTTGCCTTCCGGATGGGTTGGTGTTTGGCCGACGAAAATGGTGAATACGGAGTTGACACATCCATGGATGCGTCAGCGTGATTTAAAGGCCTTTTATTCGCAATTAACTTTCTCATCAGGGATAGCACTTATAATGTGAGAGAGGAATCACCAAGCATACTTTTGGTTTCAACTCGTTTACACCATTTATTAAAGGACTTTTTTGTTCAGTAGACTATTATCTAGATTACCTAGACTATTACCTTAGACTATTACCTAGACTATTACCTAGACTATTACCTAGACTATTACCTAGACTATTACCTAGACTATTACCTAGACTATTACCTATACTATTTTCTAGAACAAGTCGTTTTAAGGACTTATTATTTCCGCTAACGAAACGTGATAATAAAAGGCTTAAAAAGTAGCTTAATCTTCGGTGTTTACACCCACTGCCACACTTCAAAAGGCGGCTTGCAGGGTATTTATGTAGATGTAGATGTAGACTGTTACCTAGACTATTACTTAGGTAGATCGTCGAGGGACATTCGGTCGATCGCGACTTGTAATCGAAAGATATTTTAACTATCGAATAATTTTTATTAATTCAAGTGTAATACATTTACGTTCTATTAAATTGATATGCCGCCAAAAATGAAAATTCTGCTAAATTTACGCGATCAGTTGTCGTGATACTGTTCCAAGAAAGAAAAAGTCTATCTAGAAAGAAAGCGAGGAGGAGAGTAAATGACTTCACCACATCGATGTAGTTTTTCATTCAATCACAGCGTCTCGATAAGGATTCGACGTACTACTTTAATGAAGATCTTTTTGTACAAACTGTAATACTCCCATAATTTAAACGGCTTACCTTATGAGTATATTTTCGAATTTGCGAAGTTCATGCAACTCATCTGTTAAAATTAATTGGATCGATGATAATCGAAGTTCAGAAATGTTAGTTTTTGGTGAAAGATCAATGTTTCCCTTGTTTCTCGTTTCCGTCGCTATCCCGCAAGTGAAAGCATGGTAATTGTTTTTCACAACAAAAGAATTGTTTCAACTGTGTTATTTATAACCTGTTTAAAGGTTATAGAGAAAAATGGATCCATTATATGATCGAAAAAGCGGCCTGACTGTAGTAACCGGAGCAACTCGTTTCCCAACGATAGAAAAAATTGTTTATATTCTGATAATATTATCAATAAAGTGAGGCATTTTTTCTTAAGAAAGAGATAATATTCATGCGTTTGACTGTTAATTCTTCAGTTCTATCTCTCTGCCTCTACTGATTATAGATGTATTCGAGGAAACAGATCTCTGAGATATATTCAGGAGTTTGAATCTTGAATATTTAGTTCTATTTCTGCAGTACTTATCGAAGTATTTGAACAAAACAATCCCAGAGCTTAATCATCGTTTCAACTTCTCTATTTAAGATGAATTTTCTGTACATAATTTTGTCCAGATTCATTCGGTATTTTAAGAAATTAATGAAAAAGTTACACAGCGATCGAACAACTTGTCCCATTCTTTATATATAAAATGATTCGTTTTTTACGTTTCGATATGGTCTGCTTAACCATACGCGACAATTCACCGAAGATGAACATCATTAAACCGAAACCTCTTCCGCTGCACGACGCATTAGCGAAGTAAATGAAACGCGGAGGAAATTATCGACTGCCAAGCGTGTCAAATGAAAGCATTTGCAGAATGTCCACCGATGAATCAGTACACCTAGGGATAGGGAGTTAGAACGTTCCACTTTACCCGTGATTAAACACGAAATGTCACCAAGCAGTTGGTTATCGCGGGCGTCCTTGGTCGGGTGCGCAGTGGGTGGCCGCGGAGAAAGTCCATGAATGAGTGCGCGCAACGCTATTCGAGTGGAGTCCTTCAATGAAGAGCGAAAGTGCACCGATGAATCGGAAGAGTGAGCGGAAGTGATTCCAAATGCTCTCTACGGAAGGTCATAATCCGAAAGCATTGGAAAAGGGCTTAACATTCATCTAACATTACGGCATCGGCAAATACCGCTTCACCTTTCTCGTAAGGTGTTCGTGGTTGATACTGAAATCAGTTGACATTGATCGTCTATTTGGAGTCGGTGCTGTGATTTAACGTGATATATCCTTGGATGGATGATCTGAAATAAGCTTGGAAAGAAGCTATTCAATCTGCTAGTGAATCATATAATACTGAAAGTATATGCGAACTAAATATAATTATACTAAAAAAATAGTAATCGCCCATTATATGTAAATAATACATATATCGGCGATTGTATGAGTTATTATATCAAATACGGTAAAATCCGTCTAAGACGCTCCATCTTAAGATGCTATTTCGTTTTAGATGCGATTTTATCAAGCTCTCGGTCCCTTTTACGTGAAACAAATGGTATGGTTACCGCTTAAGACGCTCTGCTACCCGCTTAATGGAGGAAAGACCTCACTCAGTACTTATAGACTCTTCGCTTATTTAATAGTTATTGCCTACATGGTAAACATTTTTATTTATACCCATAGGTCATCGTATATTATGATTGCCTTCAATGCATAGATTATAGATACTTAATATGTTTAAATGAAATGTAATAGAACCTAATAGTGCCGTACTCGACACATTGTAATAACCATTTCCCTGAAAATTACAGTATTTACAATTAATTAATGCACAAAACTTTACTTATACTCTTTCTAATACAATGGTGAAATAAATTCTGGCTTCTCAATATAACTCATGAATGGAAGGCCTAAATGTTTCTGTACTTAAACTGAATTTTGTTAAAATTATAAAAAAAATCCTCAAAATCCTCAAATTTTTCTCAAAAAATTCCCCGAAAGTCTTCATGATCTAGTTAAAACAATCAATACTATCGAGCGAATGTTTACGGAAATTGGCCAGTGGGTGCTTTAGATACACGTTCATGTATTATTTGGCTTGCGTATTAAGTAGATTAATCATGTCACGTTATTCAGATCCTTAGAAGTAAAGATTAATGGTTTAATATACTCAAGAATTCATATTCAAGGAATTCATTCATAAGGGTATTTTGAACGTCAACACATCTATCACCATAAAAATAAATATCAAGAGGAAATAAAGCTTACTAGGAAAGATGAGGAGTTTTCCCTTATTTTCCTCACTGAGCCAGGATAGTGAGAGAGAAAAATATCCATTGGCTAACGAATGCCGAATTCATAAAATAAACTCGCCTCTGCGTTTTTACATTTTCATTTATTTAGAGCGAAATCGTTGATTCTTCATCTCTGTATAGTGATTTTACAGCAGTTATCCATTTCACATATTGGACCATCATTACATTGGTTCTATAATTTCATTCAGTTTTCTTCTGTTACGTTGGGAAATTAGTTCTTGATTTGGTATTCAGTTGTGGACTAAATCTCATGATTTAATAACGCAGTATAATGAAAGAATTCATATGTCCATGAATGATATTTTTAACCTTTAATGCTGCATCTAAGAAATTCGTTATGAAACGATCAACCTTGTATATTCTTTCAATTGGTTAAATTTTTCTGACCAGTTTCTCCAATCAGCAAGATTATCTCGGATTCAAACCAGAGTTGAATTTTTCAAGGTGATCGAGGACACAAATTTAAATGTGATATAAGATCAGTCTCGAGCATAAAATAACTTTTAACCTTGAACACTGAGTTAAAATATCTCCCCTAAAGGTAGGTTTTATACGAGATGGTGACCATTATAAGGCTAAGGATAGATGGAGTTAGAAAATATGGTATTGGATTAAAATGAGTGATTTACTTTTTAATCCTAGGATACAATTATCAGTATCGCATTACTTCAAACTACAAACAAACCTGCAAGGTCCATTGGGACCCTGATGTATTTGGATTGTGATTTTTAATTTAGAATTTTTTTGTTGATCCGATTAGCCTACGAATATAGTTATTTTTACATATTACATTACATACACATTAAATTAAAATTACTATATACAGTAAAATTAGCATTACAATTAAAATTATTAATTAAAAATTCTATAGTATATGTTATTACCTTAACACCACGTTATTATTATTTTTCGCAGTTTATAATGATGAAGATACGTGAATAATAATAAAATATCGTTATTATATGTAATTCAATAATTTATAACTCACACACATGATTTCTTTATGTTTTACTAATCGTCTTAAGGCAATTTATATTGCTAAAACAATAAAATAGACTTTTGATAATTTTACATTTTCCTTTGTAACATAATGCACTTTTGATAAATCATCTTTCATTAAGCCTCTTTGTAATACAATTCAGAGAACATCATTCTCGTAAGTCATTATGCTAAGTGATATATATAAGTGAGTGTACTATAAGTGATATAGTATGGGATTGCCAGGTAGGGTGAAGTACGGCGGGGACTTCGTGCGCCCCGGGACCGCTTCGGTAGCCGTGAAGGCCTATCAGGAACCCTGAAAAACCTTCCTTGAAAACTCATTTCTATATTTACTTTATGTTGGCTTGTATGGGTGAGGGTATCAAGGTAGTTTTAATATATATGTGATGTAATGATGTGTATGTGATCTTAATATGTGTGTTCATAAATAACATTTGTCTTGTATTGTGTAAATAGTTCTTACTTGTACTGTGTAAATAGTTCACTGTTGTATTGTAAAAATGATTTTTATATTATGACAATGTAAGATGCTGCCACCTGGCGAAAGTCAACTCGCAGCGTGAAATAATAATAATATTGGAATTAGAGTACAACTCATTTCGCATTTGAAACAGGATCTTTCATTTTTCATAAATATTTTACACGTTTGATTCGTGAGCATTTCCGTTATTTAAATACTTTAGGATTAAAAATTTTCGTTTCAACGAGAGAAAGAATCACAATTACTTTTATGTTAGCCTTTGTGGAGATTAGCTGAGCAATTTTCCAAACTTACACATTGTGTCGTTGCTATATGACTAGTTGGTTTGTATTTATAGTACTCACCTCTATAGCTACGTAAAAACTTCATAATCAGATTATATCCATGTATGATTTCTTTTACGAAGAGAATAGAACATGAACACTATAAAAGTGAATCGAACAACCTGTGGAGACTTATTTGCTAAATTCGTCTCTTCCAATCAACCTAATCGTTATCAAGCAAAATCCATGAATGGGTATAATACGAATTTCAGCCGTGAAAGGAAAAAAATGAAATTGACCTAAATAAGGTGACTTGCATGTGCATATAACAGAAACTAGATTATCACGAATCGAACCAGAGAGGTATTCACAATCGATCACCAGCATTTCATGATACAGGTTACAACCAGTTTATTACTCCGATGAAATACTGCAAATAACGATTGGCATTGAATGTGTGGTGAATCGTGTGATTAAATTCATATTTTATAAAATAAATATTTAGACCATGACAAGTAACAAAAATAACGTTCGCTCAATCCAGTGCTAACTCGGAAAGATATGAGCGATTCATGTTAATTAAAATACATGTGTCAAATGCAGTGCAAATCAACTACTAAATACACTAGAGTTTAATAAAAAGTCCATCAAAATTTAACTGATAAGGTTCGAATATTCATGGATTAGGTAATCTCGTTATTTAACAGTTACAGCGAGACAATTTAATCTACGTTTCCGGTAGTTTGAAACAGAATACGTAATTACATGCGTTATGGCTGTATTTATCACGTATAATTTATCTCTTATTACAATCTCCGCTGCAATGGGCTTAATTCCAACACAATTACATGTTTCATGAATGGAACGCTTCGAGTTACACATCCGAGTGATTCAGGCTTAATAAAGAGCAATGGCAGAATAATTCAAATTTTTTATGCGTTTAACTTTTTAATAACATTTTTAGTTTATTTATCATAGACATTTTGTCTCATACGCTGGGTCTATGTTAAACGACATTCAAACTAACTCATTGTTATAAAGTTTTACATATAAAACTAAACAAAGATCTATGCATAAACTAAGGCTACCACACATCATGTAGTCTATCTAAGTTAGTAAAAAGAATGTAATTACTTGTGTGGAAGGTTATGTGGAAAAAATAACACACACAGGTCGGTAATGGAGGGTTTAATTTCTGAGTTGGCTAATACTACTAACATACTCTAACATGTTAGAATATATCATCATTTAAATAGCATACGCAAGTTGGTTTTTTGAGATACTCTCTGCAGTCCAAAGATATAATTACAATTCATTTAATAGTGAATTTAAACAAATTTTGAAAAGACAACCCACTTTTAGGATAATTTTAATTTTTCGAATGTACATTTATAAGTTTTTAATGCATTTTATGTCATTTCTTACTCAGAATCACTTGTGTATTATCTATTTATGGTATGTAGTACTAGTGGTTTTCTGCTGTATTTATTAAACTCCAAGAACACGCATATCATTTACTTCTGGAGTAGACATGTCCTGCGTTACCTTGTGGAAGACTCAATACAGAGGAAAGAAACTTATGTTTATAAAATTCCAAACGAATTTTCGACTATTTCGTTACCGGAATAGCATCATCAGACTGATAGTGCTGATATATTCACCTGATGATTATACTCTGGTAGTAAAACCAGTCAAAGTTAAATAAGCTAAATGAGTATTTTCATCAGTGATCATTCACTTATCAAATTCCTCAACTATAATAAATGAGGCGGCTGCTGAAGGTTGTGTTAATTAAAGAATCGAAACTCCAAACGCTCTTTGATGGTTTTTGGAATGTCACATTCTTTAATACCTCAACTATGTTAAACCAATGTATTCATGTCAGATGAGCCCCCTCGCACGCTTTGTATAAGATTCTTTCACACCCAAGATATCCGTGACCCATGGTTAAGTTCCGTTGTACTAAACGGCAAAGATTAGTCACGATTCTGTTTGTCCCATGAACCCATCAACCGAAGCCACAGAATGCGTTTAAGAATGCGAAAATTACCCAAACCCGTGGATATGCAAGGTATCTTAGGTAGAACGTGCCTATAATTATCCAGAAAGACTTAAATAGTAGCAACTCTTGCATGATACGGCATGGGCGCCAGCTTCTTATTGCAATACAGGAAGAGGCACGACCACCTCAGTGGTGAGTCAATTAAGAACTCAAGTCAGAGAAAATAGCTCGTAAAACAAATCACGTGGTTGCACACCGGAAGCTTCAGGGGCGGCGCTAATAACAATAATAAAAATTATACTTATGAATTCCGAGGCGAGTAAAATTCAAGATAGAGATAACGTCGCAACTTTTATGTGTTAAACTCCAAGAGAGAAGTCCCTCGAGCACAATGTTAAATCCTCAATGGTGGCCATTCAGGGTTGAGCGTGACCGCAAGTGAATTAATTAATATATAAGACGACGTTTTTAAAAATCCTAGAGCGTCTGAAAGTGAGGCCTTTTTTCCTATAGCGCGAAGTGGGAAGGTCGAGGAGAACGGAAAATCTTTGAGGTTTTACGATGTGGGATCCTTTCAACGTTTATTCTTAATAAAAGGTACATCCTTGGTTTTGAAAATTCATTTTCAAATACTAATCGTCTATCCCCTTGTAAAACTGGAGATGGGAACTGATTTTCTAAAATTAAAATGCCTGCCGCCAAGTATTATAAGAAGATGTAGCAAAAAATATTTCAGAAATGATCGGTCAACCATAGACCTCCAAGATACCTTGACTATAAAGTAACCTTAGATTCGCCTCAAATCAAATCTTAATTCTGCATAGGATGGTTCTCTTGACCAAACCAGTTTGTAGAGAAATGTAGTCGTTCAAACTCTGATGTCTTTTAAACAAAACGGTTCGATCATGAATGGCTATGATTCGATACATGCTACAAAGTATTGCTCCAATAGGAATAGGAATATACCTTCATAGAGTATTAATTTTATTCAACTTAGGATAAAATACAAGTGAAAGAATTGCAAAATACTAATGAAAACCCTCGCCCTAATTAAAATTCAGCAATATTTCAGCCGCAAAATTACTTTAACATCTACTCATCAAATACCTATTTATATTTCACATTATCAAGCAGTCTGTTACTTACTGTGTGTTTTGAGTTCCACGATTTTATTAAGATTAAAAGTCTCTTTAACACTTCGACTATCTCGCTTCATACGGTGAACTTAAATTAAATTAAATGTCATCAGAAAAGCAATTGTAAATACTAAATTTAAGAGGTAAGTTCAGCGTACTTTGTCATATACTCCAGACAAATCTTTTAATGATGTATAATACTTGTTGATCTTGGATGCAGGTATTTCAGCATTGACATAAAAGATATATTGGTGTGGTTTACGCAACCCAAGAACAATTGACTATTATTTTGCCTGACTATTCCTTTTTCATTTGCCGGTAAATGATTCTGTCGGTGGAATGTAGATACGCAAGCAATAATACAAATTACAGTCGTCCATAATTTAATTCTCAATTAGCTATTGCATATTTTTACTTTTACAAATACCGAAATATCCTCGTCTTGAAAAAAAAACTCCAAGAAATTGGAAAGGAAGAAGTTAGCTAGAACAGTTTTGCGTCAGTCTCGTACTAGGGAGAGTATTACGAAACGCAATTGAAATTACGAGTAGGAGACGATCTTCATCTGTTCTACGTGTTCTAGAGCAGAAAAAGAAACAGAAGAATGATGACAAAAATGATGCAATAGCGACATCTCTCTGCAGCTGGGGCAGTTAATTAAGTTCTCCAAGTACGCTCCTCCAACTCTGGCTTGGAATTAAAATTTTCAGGCTGCGAAATAATCTGAGAAATACGTCTTATTTCTGCGCGTCTATTCTTTTATGTAATTCAATCATGCGGAAAATACTGAAAACAAAAATACTCTTCGTTTATAAACTGATTGTGAGTTACATTTCAATTTTAACGGCTAGTTCTCAGTCCTAAGCTCATAGAATCTTCATATTTCCTTTACAAGTTTGAAGCTTTTACATTTTTCATATCTATTTCTATTTTTATTTGAGGAATCTGGTAGTTAAGATAATCGTTTCTTTACTGCGAGTAACTGCTTTCCATTGATTTAGTTTATAGCACTTTCATTTACCTTTAATTTTGCTCATAGGAGCACTTCATTTGAAGAGATGATTTACTTTAATACAGATTTTGGCCATGGCTTTATTGAAAATATTTTATAGTTCACCGTATTTTATATCGTCTACATTTCAAGTTTGCCATACAATCGAATGCTTCAAGACGTATGGAAGTCTGAGTAAATGCACGCAGGAGAGTTAGAGAAGGTTTAAAGTGGCTGAAAGGATTGCTTTAACAAACAGCTGTAAAGTTTAGTTTCTGGGATTCAAATGTAATAAACTTCCATTTAGATTAAATAAACAACTTTTTCTGTTAGAATCACGAAGCTTTGTTTTCAAAACACTTTTGAATATTTTAATTCGATTTGGGCTTCCGGATAGCCGTGTGGGCAGCCCGTTCGACTTCAATGAAAGCGGTCCCGGGTTCGATTCCCGGTGGGAGCCCACGTGCAAAATTACCTCAGATGTCGAAGCACTTTTCACAATACTACTACATTAATCATTCATACGGAATATATTCTGTCAAATTAGGTCGGAGTTACGGAGCAAAAGTATAAAGATGACTTTGCGATTTCCACAACATTTTTTATTTAAATCAGTATTGGCTGCAACACCATCAGCACGTAAATATCATTCCACAAAATGAAAGCAATTTATGGCAATTTGGGTATCTACATGGCGAATTTTGGACTATACGAAACTGCTCGCCCAAAGAAAAAAATATTGCTGAAACAATATAGTAATTCTTCACTTCTTTGCACGGAATATTATTTGTCAAAACGTCAAAAGACTTGGAAGATATTAAAGGTCAGTTACGTTTATCCGCTTCAAAGTGTTAGTTTTTTAAATAGCTTTTGCTAAAGGTTTCAAGGAATAATTATTTAAAAGTGGCTGATAGCTCAGTAATGGTTTCTATTCAATGCCATTTAATGTCATCGAAAGGTCGTCGATATTTTGCTGACTACTGAGTCTGGATGGAAAGCATTTACATCTGATTTAACGAGAAATCGTAATTATTCCGTGTGCGATTAAATACGCCGTGAATCAAAGAGTGAACGCGTGGGTACATTACGAAAGTCTTGCTTTTAAAGGAAGCGAAATGGTGAAAATGCGAGTGAATCTGATGAGTGAATGCGCAATAAAAAGGTAATATCTTTTTCATTTTTCCTCAAGAATAACAGATACTGCCGGAATATCCGTGATCTGATGATGGCAATGAATAATAAATTCAAATATCCTTATATTTCTTGCGTAAATGAGAGGATGCACTGTGCTGTTCTCTGAGGATAATGGATTGTAATAGATTCTGCGTAGGTAAATCCACTTTAAAATATGGCGATTGCGCATAATTATAGGAATTGTGTGTTCAGTATATAATAATGATATTTATAACGTACATATATATACCTATCGAAAATCATTGGTGAAATTGTCGAGTTGCATACAGGATGTAATTTTTCTTTTTGAATCGAACGGCTTACAATCTTTTAAGTTTTTAGAGATTGAAAAGTTTTTCGTGCGTTTTTCAGTCCTGCGAAAAATGAACGGAATTAAGTTGATGATGTAAAATTTTAAAAGAACGATTAATTCGTTGTAAACCCAAGTTAGTGGATACAGCACGTTCCGAACTTCGATGCATTAGCACAGGGATCACCAAAAACTGTAGCTAGGCAGTGGCTCTTCGGACTTGCAATATTTACTGCGAAGTAGAATAAGAAATGCAAATATAAGAATGTATGTGCGTCACTTAAGTTTTTCGAACATGAATTTCATTAAAGGGTGTCGAAAAACCTATCGTTGAATTTAGAATCAGAAATGAGTTTCATTGTATGTCATGTTTCAAGCTTATGGCTTGCTTGTGATTGTTTCAAAGACGTAAGCCAATTAAATCTATATGAATTAACATACTTTTTAATCCATTCTGTTTAGATATTACTATGACATTGTCTTAATTGTATAGTCAACTCTACGGCTACAAATAGTTTTTGTTTTGAGGTTTGGCTCTTCTATCACTGAATGCGTTGAATTTAAAGATCATTGCTTTAGAGGAACCTAATGTGTAAAGTGATATGCAATAGCTGTATTTGTAGGAATCAATTACTCCCTGCATGTTTATTTCCATTATCAAGGAATTCTCTCCGGTTATGACTTGAGTGATTGATTTCGAATTGTGTATAAATTCGCTGCTTTTTGGGAGGATATTGCGGCCGCTTCCCAGAATTTGAAGTGCCTAAGGAATAAGAGGAAGTGAATAGGTTACATATGACTGGGACTTGAACCCAGATCTTTCCGGTAGCTTAACCTGCGTAACAGAATAGCTGGTGTAGAGTATCTGTCCTGAAAGTGGTTGGTTGGGGTTCGAGTCCCAGCCACATGCGTTTTTTGTTTCCCCATATTTCTTGGAATTTCTCAGAAGCACAGATTCAAGTGCAAATTCATTTCTAAAGAAGCAGTATCTGCGTTTTTCAAACATTTCATACGTAAATAATCCCGGATTACTGATGAAAATGAAATCATTCGATTCTTTTATCATTATCGAGTGAGCACTTATACTACTACACTCAGAAATCTTTACATTTTACAGCGATTTGTCCGGAAAATCGGTCGATCGCTTATGGTAGATGTATTTGGTGGAAAGATCATCTTCTGAAAATCACTTATTCCGGCTACCGGGCTACGATCGCCCCAATATGTCGAGACGAGCGAAAGTCTCAACTGGACTTTGCCAAGGAGAACCGGTTGCATTCGGGTATACCATAACGGAAATATTTAGGTCATTAACGTTTAAATCTATCTGGACTAGTTTCGTTCGCTATAGCATTCCAAATTTGGTTCAAAAGCGAGAGAATCGGAATGGAAATGAAATGGATGGAAAATAAACAAAGGAATAACCAGCGGTTCTTGTTCTTAGCACCGAAATACTGGTTTAGAAGCTGGTGGGTAAACATGCAAGATAAAAGTCCGTATATTCGCTGTAAAGAAGATGGAAGGAGTTTTTACATAAACTAGAACGCAGTTTTCTTTGCCTTCGAATGCTTCGGACGAACTTATGCAAGTCAAAGGCTTGTTTATGTAAGGATATCTAAGAAATCCGAGTGTAGTACCTGTTTACAATGATCTCTTTCGAAATTCAGTGGTGCCATCCTTATCTTTAAATGTATTTATTTTCTTTCTTTGCGGCGTTATTGCGGTGTTCAGCGTTGTAGATTGCGTTCGCTGCGCTGTTATCATGAGTTGAGAATAGCAAATAAACAGAGCACACATCGGTTAAAAATTGTTCAGAATTTATAACTCTTCAGTTCTTGAAGAACTTCTGACGCAATTTTTCATGAAGTTTTAAAGGTAACGTTAGTTAGGTAATTATCATACATACATATACCTTATAAGACACATGTACATCTCTACTTAGTCGTCCCTTGTTAACCTTCGGTGGGTTAGCATGCTAGCCTAGGAACACTGAGTTCCCTGGCTCTTATCCTGTTTAGGGCATGGATTTGTTGCTAGTTACCAGGGTTTAGGCGTGATATAGACTTAGTAAGACTAAAATTAACCGCGAAAAGCTGTGGTTGCTATTATAAACATAAGCTTATGGAAATTGTTATATTATTGTATATCACAACGAAGAGTCTCGGCAGCTTATATTTTTCAAACAAAATTTAAGTTATTTGAACTCGTACCTCCTACGATAGCAGTAAAGTTATTAATTTTGTGTCCTCACTCAGTCAACCCCGATTCGCCTGGAAATCGCGGGATTCCTACGTTTGCCTCAAATTTGTACACTTGAGAATATGATCTGGTCGAATTAGGACCAACATTATAACCAGCCATAAGAACCGATCTTCAAATTCCGATTTCTTCGACCATTAGCATAATAAATCAGGGTCGTTCTGTGGATCCTCACGTAGAGTGTTAAACAGCTGGATGTTTCGAAACAGTAAGTGTGAGGCTCTGAAAGCATGGCGATATCTTGGGACCACTTTCCCATATTTTGGGCTAGTAGGTCCGTGAATCATTACATGCTCTCTTACGGGACTAACAAACCGGAACATCTCTCTAGAAATAACTACTCTTATATTTTCTCTGCTTTTCGATATTTTTGGTAACTTGCGAGTTGCAGGCTGCTCAGGCCAATGGTTCCATCGCCTTTACAAAAAACTATATTTCACGATATATTCCCTTTGAAATTTGGCATAAGTACACACTATATTTTGTAGACACAAGCACATACAATATTTAAAACTCATATAGAGTTAATATTCAAGATATTTGGTCATTCATTTAGAAAATCCTGAAATTAATGGAACAACTGGAGGACTATCGACTAAGATTATATTATGAATTTAAAAGAATTACTTTAGAATTCAATTCTGGTATTAAACAAATCTACCGTATTATTAAACAATTAGGTATCATACGGAGCTATTCATGAATTTAAATAATTATTTTTCACGAATTTAGATTAACCAAGCTTATTTCATCATACAAATCAGGTGGTACAGAGGTTTGCATTTTAAAATGATTTCAAAAACAGCTCAAAATCAAATTCATTACATTTGCAGAGAATAAAAACTTCTCACAGCTCATTTCACACAAATGTTAGCTGCTGATTACCCTCTGTTCATTGAGTTTTCAAATGGTGGCTGTAAATAGTCAAATTACCGGAATGATGTATGCATATGTAGGTATTAATTTCAAAATAGACGAAATAGTTTATTTCCAGTAAACATTGCAGAATCGGAAATAAAAGTAAAATAAGTAAGCAAATTTGCGTTTCTGTCGGAATCCAAAACTCCAATTTGATAACGAGATTTATTTTCCATTCTTTCAAATAGATATCCGATTAATGAAGTAATTCTTATATAGCAGTTCTGGTGATATTTTATGAGGTCATTCAGGTCTACTGCAGTTTTGAAACGCAGTATCTCTAACAGTTGTTCAAACTTAAGAGTGCTCACGTCTCCCGTGCCGGAATCCTTCACTTATGAAAACTAATTATAAGTATGACTTTATACTCTTTTTTCTAAGAGAAAAAACTTTTGCGTCGAATGTAAATGTCATTGGTGTGACATTCCGTGTTATTTTGCAACCAATTTTAGATTTTCATTACCGAAATTAAATGAACTTCTCGGAAATGATGTTCGAATAATTTGATCGTGGTTAGAATTTTATTTTCGACCCCTAGCCGATTACGCATTAATTAATTTAGGCATCTCATTTCAACAGGTATTATGTATAAATGTCATTTTCAATTATATACTTACCTTCCCATTGCAATTCATCATGCATATGTGACATTTAAATCGTGTCCAATAATGTAGATTAGAAATAATCCATTTGAAAAATATAGGTAATAAGGGACGACATGACCAAAATAGCAGCCTAAGGCGAATGCAGTTTATGCCGTCCTTTTAGTAATTAAGGGAAAAATGGAAGAACAAGAAAACATTATTAACAAATTGTAACATAAATAACAATTTGATGTTTTAACGATAAAAAAGTATTCAAACGTCGATGAGAACTAAAAATAAATTGTAAATAATCTGTACTTTTCGAAGTTTTTCTTTGGCAAAATTGTCTAAAAGGTCTTCGAAACTCATATCCCAACATCAACGTGTTCGTTGAGCATTATTTTGTCAATTCTGTGAAATTATAGAACTTCAATTGAATTTGATCTTTATTTAAAAAAATATCTCAACTGATGGTGATAACAAAAAGAGGTGACAGAAATTTAAATGGAAATTTTGAAATAAAATATTTTTCTCTTTTAAATTTAAACATTTAATGCTGTCATTTAACTGTTACATACAGTTATAATAATTAATGTTTTATCGTTCGAATTAATAGCATCGATATCATCAAAATCGATTGTCATTTTGTCAAACTCTACATAGAGGATTGCGTTTAAATTCTGCTGTTATACGAGTATACTGTGTTAGAGTCAGGTAATGGCACAGAATTCTTTTATGAAGATCCGCAAATTCACGATAAAAATGACACCCCAGAATGTGTGTCGTCAGAGGTGATTGTGCCTCACCCCTCGCGCCGGCCATATTTTAGGATGTTCCTTCAAAGAGAGAGCTTAAAAATAGCACAATGTAAAGTATCTACCTGGATTTTATTCACTTTGGTGAATCTAGAAAATTTCCTAAAAAATAGCGATTCGTTTCTATTAATGAGATAGGTTTTGAGAATGTGTGTAAAAAAATTATTAATAATATTTATTTTATTACTTAAATGCAGGAGAATTTATCATAAGTACAATTAACTTCAAGTTCTCTTAGGAATTCTGCTTACGTAAAGGTAGATTATCTTCAGAAAAACAACTAAATCTGATTTTTCTACTTTTTTACCTATCTTTTGGTTGCACCGTTAAGGGTAATTCATTTTAATTTTACATAATTCCTCATCCGGTTTAGCTCAACTGTGTGGAAATATGCCATATCCAAGAAGAAAAACAATCTTATACTTTATATAATGTATTCTATGCAATACAAAGTTGTTTTCTTCTTGGAGTTATATAATCTCTAACTTAAATAAACAGCTCACTAAGGATCGTTAGTAAAATAATAGGATATTCTTTTATTTCCAGAAAAGCTTCTTAATTATTATTTCAAAATGATTTCTTTTATTATTTTTAATGCTTAGTTCTTGCAATGGTTTTAATTTTGATATAATTTTAATATCTTCTTAAGGCTATTCCCCTCATCTATTATCATATTCGTTTCATTATGATATTGTAAATTACTCAATCAAAACTGTTGCTGTAATTCTTTTTCTTCGTTTCTCTTTATCGTATACTGTCTTTGTGTCATTGTTATTTTAACTTATCTTTCGTGAAATGGAAACCTCTCGTAAAAGTAAATAAACAAACAAAAATAATAAATATATTATTCACTGGTACAGTTCAGTACTGATTCATGAAGAATTTCAAGGGACGATATCTTGCGAAAGTTTACTTCAAGGATTTCATCTAAATTCTGTACCGCGTAACTCCAGGCGCATGTCCCACCTTGGTTCCTCTAGTTAATCATTTACTACGCGACTGAGATAAGAACACAGCGGAAAAAGTCCTCGGAGACCTTGTCCATCGGAAACAAGGGATTTCTTGTCACACAATGCAGATCAAGCGGAAGTTGACAGTTACTGAAATTTAATCACGGTTATAAGTCCAAGGCCCTTGAAAGGGTTTTAATTGCTAAATTTTGTTGGCATCAGGAGTCATGTCGTGCCTAGTACGTACTATTCCTTCTTGGTAAGAAATGGCTTTGGATTACCCTTTCCGTCGTGAATTTTTGAAAGCATGAAATTCATGGAGACCTTCTTTCCCTGCTTCCGGGAAATGAATCATTTCCCAACGACGTTTTGTATTTGAAATTGCAATGAAATAGAGAAAGGTCTTCGTCGTACCTGATACTTTTAGCTTCCTTGACAAAATAGCGTAAAATACCCTTTCATTTATGTAGTCACGCATCCTTGACATTTACTCGAAGCTTTTAACTTTTTTCTAGCCTAGGAGATTGTCAATTCTCCGCCGTGTTAAATAGTTTTGCAAATTGAAATGGATTTGAAAGGAGTATAATTGGAGCAGTTTTTTGACGGATGATTCAGTCAGTGGTGACTATATGCCGTAATTGCTTTCCGCAAATTCTTTTATTTTCCAAACATTATTACCATTTCTTATTTTTATTACTACAATGCTTCTATAACATTACCATTGAGCTGGTTTAACTGTATCTAATGTAACATCTAGATAGAAATGCGAATCTATACATTCAAATTTATTACTGAATATTCTCTGAAGTTCTCTAAATTTTCCTATTTTTGAATCTATTCCGTTTTAACTTGTTCAAGGAATTTGGAGATTATTCTCGTGAAAAGTAATAGATATAATAAGTCAGCTGTGCTTAATATGACGATCGGATACAGCTAGAGAGCGTAGGGTTAATAGATGTAGAATCAACCGCTTTAAACGTTAATACTTCTGCGGTATATATCACTTTTACAGAATGGAGAAATAGATCTCCTAGGTACATACATGCTTCCCTTGGTACATGTAGAAAGAAGGCTACATGTATAAATATAGGTGTCCGAATGTCTTTCCAAGAATCTTTCGTGTGTTGCTTCTTTTAACTCACTGAACAATTCATTCAAAATATGTAAAATAGGATGAAATAGGATTTTATATATTATTATAAAAGGCTTCGTATCATCGAGATAGTCAATTTAATTTATGTTCGAATATTGCACGTGATCGAGGAACTCATTTAGCTTAGTTCCGTTACGTGAAAATCACAATTCAATCAATTTTGAAGATAAATAGCAGAAGCATAAATTAAACGAAGCGAAGGGATAAATTCGAAGGTCTTAGCTATAATAATTTAAATTATTTACCATCACATCGAAACAAGCCTAATGACGAGGAAAACCTCTTTTGAGTTAAATAATTAATTATTATTAAGAGGAAAATCTCTTTTTACCCAAGTATATAATCATTTTCTTCGTAGCAAAATGATAGATAGAGACTGGTGGCGAGGTAAGGTCCATGTTAGGCCATGGGTCTTCAAAAGAAATCAATGAAAAACAACAACAAAAAAGGAAAGAATGGAATGTGGGAAAACATCTTTGCAATCGAAGGTTGTCGAAGAAAAAACTCACGTTGCGGTAAAACACTCGCTGAGAAGGGGGGTGAAAACCGCGAAAACACTGTATAAAAAATACGAAGGCAATGCGCAGTATAATACTATTATGCAGTAGTAATATAGAAAATCTAATAAAGTAAAAAAAGGTAAATTCAAAATCATGAGGGGAAAAGAAAAAAGATGATGTTGAGGAAGTTTGAAAAAATAGGAAATTACAAATAAATAACATTACACATTGAAACGTAACAATAGTACTATGAATCTGAAGTAGAATGCAGAATAGAATAGTAATCAATTCATATATATTAAGGTTATCTAGTAACTAATGATGATTATTCCAGTCGGAGGAATTCCTTAAATAATCAATATACTCTCAGAAATGAATATTTCCGTACATTTCGTCATATTCTTCCTTGAGAAAAGCCTGAAAATATAAGGAAGGGATGAAAAGCAAATATTAGAGGGGAAACACCGAGCTCAACGAGCTTCACGGAATAAATTAGTTTTTTCTTAGCTCTCTCGAAGCCTTCTTCGTTAGGTACCACCGGGGAATCACCGTTGGAACAATGAGTACTTAAGTAGGTACAAATATTGTAGGAGACTTCTCAGAAAAGCTTCGGGATTTTTCCCCTTGGACTCCCCCTCTCCCATTCCGGAGGCGGATGCAGCCAGGATGGAAAAAATTCCATTGTGGAAGACGGACTCTATAAATCCCTTTGCTTTCTCCGCGCTTAAACCGCGATCTCTTTTTCAACTACGGCGCATGCGTCGTGACGTCACATCCCCTCTCCGGAGCCGGGTTTTGTCCCTACCACACTCTTGAACGGAGTGCTTGGTTACGGCGTCAACTCTGCCTTCTCAAGCAGTGGAGGAGAGGCAGCTGAGGTTGTCGGTCAGGGAAAGTTTCGTGTCCGAAGCGGTCTCCGGCTCATGAGAGAGTGTACGCCGCGGGAAGTTTCGTTCCGAAAAACCTCAGGAAGCCGGTGCCTTAAGGAGAAAAAGTGTTGCGAAAAACGAGTGCTCATATAGGCGTTGGGGGAAATCGGTACATTTCTCTGCCGGTTGCTCATTAGCGCTGTCACTCGCCTCTGTTTACGTTTCGCCAGAGTTTGTAAACAATCCTCCCGACTCGCGAGCCGGCTCAGCGGGAGTTGCGCGTCATACCGAAATGACTTGTGATAAAAGTTTGTCGCTTTCCGATTTCTAGGGAAGCCCTTCCTTTCTGAATTACCGTGCGGTAGGGTATTACCATCCAAGGTCAGTGACGCTAAATTCCTCCACCACCCCAAATGTTGGCGGAAAGGACTGCAACGGGAATATTCACGAGTTGTAGCCGTCATTCGATTTAGCGTTTCTCGCTCAACGACGCCATTCCATCGGTGCAAAGTGTAAACTTCGTCGAACCGTATCCGAACGACGCTAGGTAAACAAAACAAACTCCAAATATGGCGTCCATAGTTCCTCCCACTTCCGAAGTTCCGGTGGTCATCGAGAATGGAGAAAAAGACGCTCTTGTGGCGAAAATCGTGTCCATGGCGGTGCTGGGTCTCGTGCCGTTTGCCCTGGGCGTTTTGCCGGCGCGGTTGGCCTCTTACCTCGGCTGGAACCGGCACGAGAAGGGCGATGTCGAATCGAGACACGGCGTCGGAGGATTCGCCGTATCCTTACTGCTGTGCTTCGGAGGGGGCGTTCTTCTGTGCACGACGTTCTTACACCTTCAGCCGGAAGTGAGGGAAGGAGTGGAAGCGCTGCAGAAGGCGGGAAGGCTTCCAGAACTCAAAGGAATTCACCTCAGCGAATTGCTAATATGCATCGGATTCTTCCTCGTCTATCTCGCCGAAGAGGTGGTGCACGCGGTGCTGGATTCGAGGCACGAAGAGGAAGAAGCGGCAGCCCTGCACCGCACCGTGAGTCTTAGAAGGTGCACCAGACAGGGACACGAATCCGGTGGTGGTGTCGGACCCACGGTGATACCGAGGGTTAGTTTAGGCAACAAGAATGCAACCCATTCCTCGTCCTCTTCCTCTTCGGCTGGCGCTTGCGATGTCGGAAGCGGTGCATCGACGCAGATTCTCTTTTACCGGTCATCTTCATTTCTTGGCGATAAGAGTTCCGCAGGATCTCCCCTGGACGCGGAGACCCGTATGACCGGCGGACCTCTGCCTCACATACATTCCCCCGCAGCGACTGCCACCGTACGACCAGAAGCTCCATCGCCGGTGTCGACGGTGGGCAACGGACATAGCCACTCGCACATTTCCTACGACACCCTCAGAGCAGATTCGGTGGCTGCATCCCTCAAGGGTCTCCTGGCCGTGTTGGCCCTTTCTTTCCACGCGGTCTTCGAAGGTTTGGCGGTCGGTTTGGAATCGAGCGCATCCAGCGTATGGGTACTGTGCGGTGCCATCGCGGCACACAAGTTCGTGATCGCCTTTTGCGTGGGTGTGGAACTAGTCTCGTCTAGGACTCGCTCGGCTCTCTTGGTGGCTTACGTCGCCACCTTCGCGATGGTTACGCCCCTCGGTATCGGAGCCGGCATTGCGGTGACGGCGGCCGAGTCGGGGCAGATCGACGGGTTGTCGACGGCCTCTTCTTCGGTTGTGGGGGTGATTCTTCAGGGCATGGCGGCTGGGACGCTCCTCTACGTGGTGTTCTTCGAGGTGTTGCAGAGGGAAAGGGCGGGTTCCCACGCTCCCTCGGCGGGCCTTTGTCATCTGCTGGCGATCCTCGTCGGGTTCGGACTCATGCTCGGATTGCAGATTCTAAGTAAGTTGAGGATGGAATGCCTTTTCAATTGGTGGTAGAGGAATCTATTTTGAGTTGCATAGGAAGATATCCAATTGATTGATTACCTAGTTGCATAAGGTATTGATTACCATTGTATATTAACTCCGTCACGGAATAGAATTTTACCTGACTTGCGTTAGTGGTCTTTATGGACTTATCCTATTCCCAAGGAGCTGAAGCGATTATTGTGGCAGTTTAAATTTGGAAATATCTAAAAAGTGTCATTGGAATTTCAATGCCTTGTTTCTTATGCGCTGGGAAAATTTTGAAATGATTGTTTCATTGGTTTTAAGATTGAGAACTAACCCACAGAATATTTCTAAAATTCAGAGATAGGAGCTAATAAAGTATAGGAGAAATAATCCTTTTCCTTTTTAATTTGGAATTCTTTTTTAATTTAAATGAATTTCCTGCTTAAATTTGTCTCTCTTGTATTCAAATTTCGGATAAAATCACTCTGCGTGAAAACGGAATCGTATCATAAAAATCGATGATAAGAACACTAATCTCTTTCCAATTCTATGACAGGGCGTATTCTATTGGTTATTACATAAAACCCACTCCAGTTTTTATATTTTCAATAACTTAATTGAATTATAAGTATTTTCATTATGTATATAAATCGTTCCTTAAGTATATAAGCATACATCTTTAGTTTTTCTCTCATTGCCAACATCTACTTTCTTTTATGAGATAATCTAGAATAAATGCAAAAAAGGCGTTAAAAGAGTATTATTTAGCACGCAATACCAAAATTAGTTTTGATAATCTACGTAAAGCAGTCAAGATATTTCGATTCTTCATATTTAATATCGTAAAGATAGTTGAATAGGTGAATAAAAGTTTTATGCATAATGACGTCCCATTCCATTTATTCCTCCATTCCTCGGAAAATTAATTTTCGTTGATGGAATATTATTCTTCCCAAAATAAATCGAGCCTCTGTTTATTTTATTGAGAGGGAAAGGAAGCCGCACAATGTATATTTAACCTGTCTCTTCTCCGTATTGAATGAGTCGTGGGGTTCTGAGGTCAAATAATTCAAAATGTTACTGATTCCTCCAGCGAGCGAGATTCGCATTAAAGGTCCTTGGCCTTATTCCATTGACGATTGGATCAATGAGGAGAAGCCTCTTTGAATGGACTCAATGTAGCTTAAAATAAGTCTCCTCCGTTTGAAGTGGTGATTTCGACTTACACAAAACAGTAATATATGGTGCAAAATTCTTAATCTTTTCCGATTCAAAATATAATTGATGCTTAGGAAATGAAATAGCACCGATGATAATTCTTAACGTTCTAAGAGCGATTTTCTTTGATGTAGGAAAAGGAAAATTAAGATATTGATTTACGCATAGATGACGTATACCGTATAAAATATTGAAATTTGTTCCGAATATCCTAAATATTTTGTCCAACTTCTGACTTACACAAACAAACTTCATGAATGAAAGAGAGCCCTCGAGTATCTTTTAATGGATTGCCTTCATTTTGCGAGTAAGTGATGCAGAATAATTCACTAGTAGTTTACCTTCACAGGAAGCGTGACTGGCAGTGAAAATATGAGGCATTGCTACGCTGTTTTGTTCCACACGGAATATACATAATTGTATAATTACCAAGTTTAATTAAGCTTATTTTTCCAAGCTATTATCTTTAACAAAGAAAATCTTGATTAGTGAAGACATAGGGAACTCTGCTGTAACATTTTCCATTTTATATATTGTTTGGAATATTGTTAAACCAAATTAATTATTCATGTGAAGGGGTAGACCAGACTGAATCATTATAGAATAACATATTGTTCATTATCACTTCATGCTGAAGAACAGTAGCATTGACAAAACGTAATGGATGCTTGGGAAATAAATAAATTGACGAAATAATTCGTAAATTTGCTGCTGAATAACGAACATTTTTTATCATAATATATTCTGCTTTTTCTATTCTGAAGAAGGAACTAATAAACCATCCATTCTAAGTACTTCTCATATATTATTATAATGAGAAATGTACCCTATGGAAAGTATCTATGAGAAAATTTACGTGAAATCTTACTCTCTTTACTTAAATCTTACTTAATATATATCTTAATCTACAACTTTACGTTATCGTCTTGTTTAAAGTTGACAGTTATTTCGTTTTTACATGTGTCGTTCATATTTAGACATATTTCATTTTTTAACTTACACTTTACGCATAGAAAGAGCAATATTAAGGCAGCTGGAAGAACTGATGCATTTTAGGGATTAATTTCTCAGTTGGAAAAATATATGCCGTAATTTTTCTAGCTCATAAGATTTGAAATTTCGAACGCCTTCAGAAAAGCCAGAGATTCCGCCCATTCACTTAAAAAGTTTTACTATCAATGTATTTTTTCGAGAGAGAAAGCTTTCAATTGCAAAGAAAACGCCGCTCCCTTTTGAGCCTTCAAAGATGGTACCGACGCATCCAAATCGATGTGGATGTGGCGTTAAAATATTTTTCGAGTTTGCTTTCGCGAGAGAGGGTAAACACGTCTGCTTGCAGGAAGATAAATATGCATTTCTCTGACAAGTCGTATATAGCTCTACGTTGCATCTCAGCTTCGCATCTCGAAAGAGCCGTTCTATTTCTGAATGGTTTCTCCCAAATTTTCGTACGCTACGCAGCGATTCAGCGAAGCATCAAAAATGAATTCAACTCTGTGGGTACCATTCCCGCGTGAAATTCACGTCACGGAGGAACTATTTTGTCTTCTTCCTCCCACCGCCCTTTCCTCTGTTTTATTCCGCATTTACGTACGAGAGAAAAACATCGTTTTAATATATAATCGACGGTTAATTCTGCTATCAAATACTAACGACCCCCAAAATCATTTTGATTTGTCAAAGTGAATCATTATAGGTGAAATCACTTAAAGAATGTTTATTCAGTGTATTTGATGATTAGGCAGGTTCTATTATATTTTATCGAAAGTGTCTAAACAAATAGATGATTCTCTAAAGCACAGTTCAGCCAAGAGGTGAATGGATTTTTCGCGCAGAAATATTACGCTCAAATCTTCTGACGGAAGGAATTTTCATCCAAGAATAGGTTTGCCTCAGAGGTAATTTACCCAAGGGATATTTCTCTCAATGGATATTTTCCAAATTTTAGTGCCTCAAAATGTTTACAACCTCAATTCTACGAGGGAAAAAACTGAAATTTGCGCATGATTTTAAAATCTCATAACCCGTCAGATATTGAAACTTAACGATTGATATATTAGTACTGTTTTCTGTGAGAAAAATTCGGAGATTTATGTTATTTAAAAACTTCGGGAAAATTAGAAAGCTAAATCTTCAGCACATGGCATTCCGTCTTACTTTCTGTGAATTCGATAATCCAGGTTAAATTTATCAAACTGCTGAAATATATGCAAGTGAAAGATATTTCAACCGTATTTTAGTTTTATTACCAGCTGTTTTACGTTCCGATGAAAAGGTATTTTTAGAATCAGAATGCCTTCATCGATTTGAATGAATTAAATCTCCATAAATTTGCTTAACTCATTTAAGGACCCATATTTCTTTTCGAGGATGTTTTCTAATTTAGAGAAAAATACTGTGTTATTTTCGGAGACAGCTCATTATCATCTCCAGAAAGTAAAGGTAACACGCAATGAATCGCATGTTAAAGTAATGATCCTCCTTCACGTGTAAAAACCGCTGCTTCGAGCAGTATCTTGCGTGACTTCTCTTTAAAAAATATAGTAGCGTAAAGTGGAAACAGATAAAAGGGAATTGGCATGTGATATTGGTTTGCGTTCAATTCGAAATGCAGCAGGAATGATTAATAAGATAGGAAACGCGATAGTGACTTTCAAAATATGCGCATAAGTGAAATCGGCGCGATATATCTGTGCCAATTGATAGATTCATTACATATTGAAACTCGGACGCTTATCAAAGTCCCTTAAGCTTCTTTAACGAAAGTTAACTATTCATATAATTGGGCCGTGGCTTCCTGAATTTAATATGGATATTAATCCTTGGCATGTTAAATATAATTTCCATAATAAGGCTGGGGTTTCCCACGCTTCATATGTAAATAATTTACCGAATATCATCGGAATTAATTTAGCTATGAATACATCTCTATCAAATCAATATGACTAATTGCATATACACCAGGTACCGCATACCGTTATGACGATTCAACATTCGAAAAATGGTAAATTTATTTGGTAGATAAACCCTGACTGGAGTTTGTATATAATGCATGGGAGAGGCATGATATATTACATTCGGGTGTAAGATATTTACTTAAATCGTGTAATTTTATTCACGCACATCAATATTCTAGCTATGCAGCCAAAATAGATGTTTCTGATTGAATATTTAACATACGTAGCTCTATGCTTCAATGTACTCGGATGCATGGTAACTTTATTTCTACGGGTTAAAGAAAGGTATTTTTCATCGCTTTTAAACTTACCGTAATCTCTAAAATGCTTCCTACCAAGATCACCACTAAGCTGTGCGCCTGGGCTACCGCTTAATACTTGAAATGCTACCCAACTAATTAGTCGAGCGCCCGAAATTCATTCACAAATTTGGAAGCTTTTAGCTTTGGTTTTCATTTATGAAATGATGATTTTGCATCGTGAATTATATTGTGGGATTATGTAGATCATTTCGTCGTTTAAATGAAGAAAATTCGATAAACTATAAATCAATACGCTCCTTTGCAATAGTAGCCCAGCTGCGTTCAGTAATTTTCTTAAAAAAAAACTTCAACCAATCAAAGATGGAGAATATTAGAGGAAACTGTGCTAGGTCTCTGTACAATCTCTCCTTTACTAGATTATTTACGGTCAGTCCATTTGAAACTTTTTGCAAACAAAAGAGAGAAACTAGTTATAAAAACTTTATCATTGATGGCTTCAAATGTCTCGAAGTATATCGAATACCAAATCCTCTTTAAATCACTTTTTTAAATCTAGCAGTAATTTTATACTATCATAAATCGGTGTATACTTAACGTGTTATATAAATTGACGAATTATTAACATATGGTTAGGCTTATTTTGACTAACCATACGTCCCGTTTTGACCTGGACTGTTCCGGTTTAGAAGATTAGTTTTTCATCTTCTTAGAAACGAATGAAAAACGCCTATTAAGAAAGGACTAAATTTAGAGATTTAAAGGAAAAAAGATCGAAAGACTGAAATTAAATTACTCATGAAATTATCTGAAACAAAGTTTCAAATCAATGTGCATCTTTGTCCCGGTTTGATCTCTTTAAAATATAATGTCCTGTTTTTTCGCTCTCAAAATATGGTAACGCTATTAATGGAAATATTATATGGAAATTATTATATGAAAAATTCGAAGTCATAAGGACTATAGGAGTTAGAATAGAGTAGGAATTCACATGGTATATTTGTTCATACACGATTAAATACAAGGTAAAATCGATAGATTTTCTCAGAATCTGGAGAAAAACAGAGGGAAAGCCTAAGTTTTTTTCTGGAAACACCGTGATGCAATCAAAAAGAAATCCATGAGTAGGTCGATTCATAATCCCTAAACCCGTATGCAGCACCTCTTGAGCCGTCAACACATCTGTCACCTTCTTCCCTTTCACTCTTTCCGAATAATGTTTTCGAGGTAATGCTGCGACATCCCTGACTTTGACGCGTTCTTGAGGAATTGAAGGAGTGTCCCGCGTTGCAGCAATGTCAACAAAGCACGACCCCGTTCCGAAAGCCGTGACGTTGTCCGATCTAACAGCCTTCGCGGGAAAGGTCGTCTCCCCGGGAAATTATCAGCGGGAGTCATATGATGTATGTATCTACGTACGCATCATAACCTCATGACCGCCGTGATTCATTGAATGATAGTCCTCACGATGAAAGCTCGTAATCCGCTAGAGTGAGTTATGCGTTTCAAATAAATATTAACTTTATAATTTACTAATCGTAGCTGCCTTTAAAGTTAAAGTTGTTCCTAATTTCGTTACCTATAAGTATCGGATATTAGTATATTTCTTCAATGTTTCGGTAACTGAGGTAATTTCGCTCATATGGGTCCCCACAGAGAATCGAATTCAAGACTGCTTTCTTCTAAGGCGAACGCGCTACCCACTTGGCTATCCGAGAGCTCGCTGAAATCTTTTCTTTTCAAGTTCTCATTTTACGTTAACAGAACTTTCAACTCTTAGCTTCTCGTGAAAGCACCTAGTGTATCGCATTATATCCGATTGAAGTATTGTGACACAGACCAATCTTTCTTGAATTTCACAGAATCAGACAAGGTATTGTGGTAATCCATAAAGGAACTTGAAAATATTTGTACTTTTACCACAGTTTTCTATTAAGAAAAACACAAACAGAAATAGAAGTAAGGAATACTTGTGTTTCTGTTTGTGTTTTTGTTAAAATAAAAACTGTGGTAAAAAGTACAAATATTTTCAAGTTCAATTCCAATCTTTCTTGTTTAAAATGGAAAGAGATGAGTTAATAGTAATGCAGTTGAGAATCCTAAAATTTGTTTGTTTGAAAGATGAAGTTTAACATTAATTTTCTCCCTTTTAGAAAAAGAAATTCAGGAAGAATTAATACTTCTATCAATATGATTAGAAAGTGATCATTTTATGATTATCAGCTCTATCTTTTCAATCATACATAATTATTGGAACAATAAGAAATGGATAAATGGCAAAAATATTCCGCAGCAGTTAAAATTGGATTGAAAAATTAATAAATGTGAAGGGCTGAGGCCATACTTTCCATTGAATCAAATACGTAAGAATAGATTAAGCTAATCATAGTGGTGGAATAATTAAACGTTTTTCCCCCTCCGGCCTACGATTCCCCTTCCTATATTCTATTCCAACCCGGACGTGGTCACGAAACTTTTCTTTTTCTCACTTCATTCCACTTTCGTCTTCTTCTGTTTAGATACACCTATCGTCTCCTACAAATCTTGATCCTCAAAACACCTTTCCTTTTACAGCCTATTTTCTCTACTTTCACTCGATATTGTCCACGCATACTGCTTACTCAATCGAGACGCTCAATATCAAACCCATGGGACCATACCTTTGTGTGCTTTTATTGTTTGACGGATTGCTAAGCAACCGGATCCTTGTCACGTAAAGGTTAAACCAGTGTCATCCTGCTAAAGCACTCAATTTTTCACGGCATCTTCAACAGTTTTCATACTTAGTGCGCAAATGAACGAATCCGTCTAAGGCCGTCGTCTTTCCTCTCATGACTCAATCTAACCTCATACTTCCTGTTTATATGAATATCTTTCCTTCGAATTATTATGACGTTTCTCCGGATATCACCTAAGAAGGTGGATATTTTCCTTAGTTCTCTTCCTCGCGTCCTTACTTAATAATAGAACCTGATTTTAAAATCAAGTTCACCTCCTAAAATTAACGAGAATGAAATTACTATCTTATATTTAAAATTTTCTTCTTTCTACGTATAAATTTCCCATATTTTACATTTTATACAGATTTGGGCATAAATAAGCTCTTTTAGACTCGAATGGATGCGATGACGAAATGAAAAAATTCTTTTACTATACCTCACTCTATCCATCAAAGTATATTGATCTCGATCTAGCGCGTTTTTTTAATGTTTAGCTTCAAACGCTGTGAAACACTATACCAAGTATACCAAATATTCTCTAAGCTCTATTATCAAATTTAAAATCAGTCATTCGTGCCCTCTCGAAATATGGTTGATATAAGGTGTATTTATCAATTTACATTGTGTATGATATGCGTTATACTTTGAAACATGCAGTAAGGACTTCGTTTACTCAAGAAGAAAAGAGATTAACTTCGTTTGCTCCTTAGATTTTCTTCCAGATTTATATTCGCTTCTAAATCGTACTTGCGAAACAAATTGCGAGATCATAAAAAATGTGAATATTTGCGACTTTTTCAGGAATAAGCAGTTTTAATGTTTCGTAAAAATGGACAAAATTAGTGATTTTGTAAGAATACTCAGCTCCGTAAAATAATTCCAACAACGGAGAGAGTTATTAATATTCTATATTTTTCACTGATACTTAATTCGTAAAAAATATATTTTTGTAAAAATTCTGAGGTTGCTCAAGATGCTCGAACTTCTTTGAAAACATGGTATTAGCCTGATAATTAAGTAATCATGTTTGTCAAACAGTTTGCTAAATAACATTAGCCAAAAATATGTGTAAATATTAAAAAAAAAATACAAATCATCAGAGAATAAGGTAGGGCGTAGTCACGCGTTAAGACTTCCACTTTTCATTCCCACCTCCAATTCCTCATTCACGGCAAAAGGAGATCGGCATGAATTCCACCTTCCGTATATCTTTTCCACACTGTTGAGCGAACTGCTTATTAACCGAAAGACGAGAAAAGATCCAAATCTCCTAAAGCGAGTTTTCGAAGAGCCGCGCCCGCGAGGGATCCGATAAAAGAGGAATTGACTCTGCATTATTTATAAGATTTTCACCTGCGAAAAATGACGAAACGCCATAAAAAAGATAGCACACCCACGCACGCTTTACCCTTCGCTCCGGCAGTCCTTGAGAAGCGAGTCGTGCATAATTTAAGGACTTCAAAGACTTAGAGGTTTTGTGAGGCTTTGGAACGGACGCCTTCTTGCTGGCAGGTTAACTTTTAGCTTGCGGAGGGTATGAAAGCTGCATCCCTTTTACCATAGGGATCCCTCCCTCTTTGGAGGGCGACGTCGGAAAGGCTAAATTCTTAAGGTCGGCGTATGTAAGATGCATCACACGGAGGAAAATAAAAGGACCTTTACGCTCTTGGCCAGAAACAGATGGTAACGAGGAATCGCACGGCGGAAAGGAAAACAAAGGGCTTTTGGAAGTACGCACGAGGCTTTTGATTTTTATGAAGGAGGCTTTTGCAGCCAAGGTTTCTTGAAATTCGCGTAAATTTTATTGCAGCGGATTTATGCCTTGAGTTAACTCACGCGATTAAAGCTGCAAAGCTATTTTTAGTACTTTACTCTAAACATTTGCCAAATGATTCACCCAAAGACCTTTCTCCTAAATGAAAGTATTATATTTTGTATGTTTTTCCGGGTTTTTTCGCCCTCATTCTTTGAGGATGATCTCCCACATAGTGTGGTAAACTATCTCCAATCTCCAGTTGAGGAGGTTGTTTCTCATAAAGCCAAATCTTTTTATATTTATGCTTTTTTTCTTATCTAATTGTAATGTTAAATTCAGGTATGTGACCAAAATGAGGTAGGTCAGTTTTGGCCTAACCTCGCCTCAATAAGGCTTTATTCATTAATTCAAAAGTAGATTTGCCGAAGCACAGTATACTTTTTACTGCAGACAAAGATGATATTTTTTAGGTAATCCACTTCTAGCTGTGAATATCTTTAATGTTCATAATGAGGCCTACCACGTTCTTTGATCATGTGTAAGAAAAGTAGTTTCAATACACTTTATTGTTTTCTTTCTAAAAATCAGTTAAAAAAAAACTCGGTAAACTTTATGAGTTGTATATGCGGATCAAACAAACTAAATATAGGGAGAAAAAATCTTATGGGGATGCGATTTTTCAGTTTGGCTCGTCCGGTTGTTCTTGACATTGGCTCTGACGCCTATAGGGATCTTGTGAAAGGGAACCGAATACATCACGGTCGACTCTACGATGTTGGGAGTTCAAAGCGACTAAATCTATCTTATTGCACTAAAGTATCGTCAATTTTTCATACGAAGCAGAGTTTCACTTCAGATTGAGCTGAAGTGAAGTACCGATAGTTTCCGCTCATCTGCGTAGTGACCCCATGTTAAATTAAACCTACATAAGTGATAATTTTTAAGAGGAAGTTCTAGGAATGCGGGCTAATGTGGAAACGAAAATAGGATTAAATTACATAAATAAAGCGCATTACAGGTTGTCCTCGGATAACATTAAATAATTCGCAGCATTTAAGATACTTGAAACTTTTTGAGTATATGGGAAAATAAATTACACAAGAACGCTTTACAAATACAATCATTGCGTATAATTAATTATATCTAATTACATTTTCAATTATAAATATCACGATCCCGCTCTTCCATTTCAACTTTCAGCCACGTAAAAAAACAAATCTCCTTACTTTAAAATGACAGAAAGAGGTGTTTACATTATTAGTCACGTTTAATATAGCAATCCCAAGAAGAAATGCTTGCTATAACGTTTTTCAATGGCCTTCTTGAAGTTTCTCATCGATTTCCCGTTGAATTTCAGAAACAGTCTTAATAAAAAATAAATATTTGAAAGCAAATGTTTGTATTTGAAAACAGTCAATTGCGAAGTCTAAGATAGATTTGTAATATTTCAGGCATTACAGCCTGGACACAGATATGGACATGATAAAGTAATTGACTTCGCAACTTTTGACATACTAGGAAAGAAGAATTCGTTCTTTTTTGTTATTAGCTCACGATGACTCAACAAGACTCAGATTATAAATTCTTGCACTTCATCTTTCCTACAGTAGAATGTAAATACATTCTCCCTGATATTAGTTTGGCTTAATTTTTTATGTTTATCAATGATACTACTGTTTCAACGAAACTTAGAGTAAGAAACGAGCTGCGAAGATTGTGTACATATTTCTTGAGATTGGTTTTTGCCTGAAGTTGCTAGTTCACTAGCGGAGCAAATTCCATCAAATTGTATCTTTATAAATGTATTTTTTCCTTATTGGTTCACCATGTTATAATCGTCCCATGTTGAATTAATGTATTGAATTAAATGAATGTAAATGCTGAAACGTTTTGCAATGATAGTAAACTTGATAAACTCCAAGTAAAGAATATAGCTGAGTTAATCTTAACATAGTGATTCAAACCGTTACATGTAAAAGTGTAGATATTTTTTGCAATGATTAGCTATTTTTTAGAGTTGAACACAACATCCAGCGAATTCTCGAGAGGGGAATTTGCTAACGTAAGCTGTTTCGATTTAATACTCGCAGATTTCTTCGTGCCTCCAACAGCGTCATTCTTGCGTAACGAAAGACGTAGATTAACATCCTTCTCTCGCTAACAATGAAAACGTCCAGAGAATGCGCAGGAGCGACGCATAAAATGTCAACTTGGACGATTAAAATAAACCGGATTCATCGTCGCGGATCCGCCGATAGTATGCCGCAATCGACGCGCTTACTTTCGTTCGAAACGAAAGTGGGGAAAGGCGATAAGTTCGCGCCAAACGAACGAAAATGAAGGAAGCACGAGATAGAATCGGATGTAAACCTTCGCGCCCGTTTCTCCGCTGAAAAAAGAGGCCAATAATCCTTCCTTTCTGCACTATAGTTCGCGGAAGAGGCCGAATCTTGCCCGCATAGCACTTTCTTATTTTTGCCCAACTCTCTTAGCGGGTTTCTCTCACACAATTCGTGGAGGAAGAGGAAAGAGTAAAAAACGTCGTGTCCTTCCCCTCGCCAAGCCAATCTTTATTTACTCTCGAAGAATAACTTCCGTAAGACTTCCAAAACCAATACGGCTTCCGAAAGACGTATTGCTGGCGGAGATTTCACCTGGCGAAAGTTTTGTCGTGTTCCAGATGAAAAAGTGAGGAAAGTCGAAGATTTATATCGATGATATTTCGATACATTTAATCAGTCTACTTTTCACGATGTTGCGATCATTCAGGAAATGCATCTCCCCTGAGGTACTCTCCTCGAAGAACTCTCCCTAGAAGCATTTTCTCTGACCTTGTAGTTCTGACAGTTAAAAATATGAAAAGTCTCAGAAAACGGGTTGTATGATTAATTAATGTGCTACTTTTGAGAATTGGAATCTTTGCAACCGATTAAATATAATTATTGAACTTGATGCATGTACTTCATTACATAGTATTAATCCAACTGATATGTATCACTACAAAAAGATGTCAGGATAAAATTAATCTTGATGACTTTGAGATTATTTCTTCATCAAGGGGAGGAAGAAGTCGAGATGCATATCTCTACCTTAATGATTGCTAGAAATTTGATTCAGTAACATTAGTTTGATTAATTACTATTATAATTTGAAGGGCTGAGGTCTTTTGAAGACAGCGTATTCCAAATAACCGCTCGGATCAATGAAGTTTGATTAATTGAGATATTGAGTTATGAAGAGATTCTCATGTGCTTACACTCGTCTCTTACCGTATCTTTTTATTGAAATTTATTAATTCTAAATTAATGATTCACTACTTTCATAATAGTTAATAATATCATCCAAATATAGTTTTGTGATTTAGATAGTTCTGTTTTATACTTAAACAGCGTTTTATTAATCATTTCTCTAATAAAGAAAGTTAATAATATAGTTAATGTTCATATTTAATGTTTCGGTGGTGTTGCTTTAGTTTTATAAGCCGAATATATATCTGATACTTACCCAATGCCTACTTCACATGTTCCCTCCTGGAAATAAACCAAATTTGGAATATAAACCAAATGGAAGGAATCAATATGTGTCATTATTTCTAGAGTATTAAATTAAATTATTATTAGTATTAGTAGTAGTGAGTATTAAATTTGAGCCCTTAAATTACGATAATATTTATTACAAGTATATACTTATAATATTTATCACAAGTAAATATTTAAAAAGTAAGAATAACATTAGTGTTTTTCTTAGTTAATGAATATATAAGGAAGGATCAAATATAAAGTGTGGTAATTTAAAGTATTATAAAATTTTAGAAATTTATGAATCTCAACCTGTCATAAACTTTAAGGCGATTTCTCTATCACATTTACTCGAGAAATTCTTTTCTCTTATTTGAAAGTATGAAGCATTATTTTGTAATAAAGTGGTTAATAGGTATTATAGAATTGCAATATTGTCGTACATGCTCCGCTAAATATTCATTCAAAGATGCACTTACCAATACATGGGTTTAATTAATCCCCCATGTAAGTGAGACATCTGGCTTTTTCACCGCATTACAGAGAGAATCTGTTCCTTATCAATCGCTTTAACAATCTGATTTATTGCTGGTAAGGCTACTCTGCTGGTGTTTTCTACTTAATCGACCATAAACTCTCTCGGTCTGTCTTGTTACCACGTTGTCATTTCAGACCATAAATAATCACATACTCATCTTGGTTAAGGCGGAAGCAGAGAACCAATCAAACGCATGCTCCGACACAGTGTGCGGTTTGATTGGATTACCCTATGCTCAGATACCTTGGATTATTATCCATGGAACAGGATGATACCGGAGATCAGTGTTTTCATTTATAACTATGGCACAAATTAAGTCAGAGGGGCAGCATATGGCACATTCCCACTTTCAGTTGGGTTCCTTCAAAAATTTCATGAACGGACTCGAAGGAAAATTATTTTATCCCTAGTTACATTTAATATATTTCTCAGTATTTTACAAAGCGTGTTTTTTTCTTTGCATGATGGCACAATTCCACAAAGTTAGGCAGAAACAAGTCAATTATATATTCTGACGTTCAGTGGAGTTCGTTATTGCTTGTAACGATTCCAACAAATGACTCTTAACTACAGGTAACACGCACGTCAAGTGTGGCTCAGTGTATACAAATGTAGAGTTATTCCGTTTTATTTTGTATTTTCCTCTCTGCAACTACAACATCTTGATTAATAGAATATTTTTATTTATCTCTGGTTGTAGGGTAAAGAAAAATGAATTTTTATTTATCTTTGTCTCATTCTTATTCGCAACTATGAAAGTATAAAATCTATTGAGGCACGAGTGATGCTGAATATTGTAACTCATCATGATCACCCCTCGTCTAATTTCATGAACTATGCAAATTGTCCTTTATTATCGTACTCCGTTTACGTGAACATATTCCGCGACTTTTGGCATGTTGACCCTGCGATAAGAGCAAGGGCAATTACCTCACTCCTCTGCGCCTCATCTCCAAAACTTTTTGTATATTAATGAAGGGTTGAGGGCTAGTCCGACCAGCCTGAAGGGTTGATGACTGTGCACTCACCATTTTGCCGCTATCTTTAAGTTAAATTGCAGAATGAAAAGGGGGAAAATGAGACCTTTCCCAAGTTCATCCTTTCTCCCTTAACATCAAGGTCTCATCTCGATCACATGCTAGAAATTTTTTTAAATGTCATACCGTATCATCGAAGGCATCTTCGTGAGTTTTCGATAAAGCGACTTCGAAATGCGTCTTTATGGTGAACATCATCCCAGTGTAATCGCGTCCCGTGATGGAATTTTCCGTTTTAATGCACAATTTCCATAGAAATTCAATGCGCATACGTCTCCCTCGTAGGAAATCCCACGCATACATCTCAGGAATATTCTCTTGTCGTTTTTGGGTGAATCTCCCAGAGCAGGATTCTGTTTTCCTTTTTAAGCAGTGTTTAGCGCCCCGGAATTCCATGCATACCCCAACGGATTCGTTATCCGAAATCCCTCTGCAATCGATGGAATTTTGTCAGCCGGTCCGAGTAAAAATAGCGCGAGAGTTTGTGTGGGAAGTATCATAAAGGTTACATATATTGGGAGATGCTTTAAATGTATCGCTATCAGTGACGAAAAACCCATGATGAATTTTCAAAGGGGGTATTTTACAAAGCACGGGTGTTAACGGCTGGATTATAGCTTTGAGTTGGATGTTTTTGATAATTATTTTCCGCAGTGATACATTTATTCGGAATTTATCCTGGAAGTGTACGCCTCGATGGAGAAATATTCGGCACCCCGCGAACGTTTCTCTCACAATTATACGCCACCTATATCGTGTGTATGATTTATCATTGACATGTGTATTTATTACAGTGAAAGACATTTTGAATTTTCTGTTTTTTATTCTAATTTTCTGAAGCTTTTGATCGTTTTCATACTTTAGCTGGTACAACATCCATAAAAACGCAGTCTGTACATTCACATATTTATTAAAGAATTTCTTCTTAAAACCATCGAGGATTAAATTTATTTCCAATTTAGATATCTGCTATTATTATTAGAGTTTTCATGTATGAAACCGAATTAGTGACTAGATAACTGCTATAACTGATAAGTAATTCTAGTGAACAAACGAAAATAATAGATAACAAAAAATAGAATTGTTGTTCATCGTACATAAGAATGATTCTTGTGTGCAATAAAATCTTGAAGGTTTTTCCATACACTCGTAGAATATTTGGGTTTTTTCTTTCTGTTACTTCGTTTAATTGAGGTATATTAAACATAACCTAGAATAACTTTAATTTCTCATGATACCGTGAACGCTATGCTTGCCTCAAGAGGATCTAATATTTATCTGGATTAGCTTGGAGGAAAATAATTCTTAGTAAGCCAAAGATCTCCTAGGATCTACCACAAATTCAATATTGCTGTATTAATTAGTGAAATGATAATACATAATATACATGGCCAAAAGGCAGCGAACAATTGTCCTAAACCAACAAAGCAATATTGATAAAAGTCAATTCGGTTGAAAATTTTGATACATATGAACTGCTATCGAATATTAGTAATTCTGCCATCTGATTTCGCTTTGAAATAAACTGAAGCTCTTTTATATACTTGTGACTCATCAGAAATCTAGCATTATGCGAGGCGACTACTTGCAAGCGAAGCATTCCGCTAAACGAGATGACTTTGAATAAATTTACATCTTGGTTATATAAATAATAGACTCTTTTGCTTAGGTTCATGTACTGAATGTAAGAGACTATGCGGTGAACACCAGAGGCGAGAGTTCTCTGTAAGAGATATTGATATCGAAAGTATGAATGAGTGTTGACAGCGGACATCCGTTTGTGCTGTTCATTTCCTTCGCAGCTCAGATTTCAGTTTTCGCTCGGAAGAAGGAATAGGTCGTGTTCTAACTGCAATTTTCATGCATCATACTTACTTAACTATGGAGATAATTAATCTGGATCCTCCCAGTAGCCTTTTGATTTATACGTTTTTTAGGATGTTTCGAACATGTGTAAAATATCGACGTATCCTATATCGAACTCTTAAAACAACCAATCTTCGTAGTCATAAGTATCTTTACTGGATTCGCTAGACCGTCCAGGATTACCATCATCATGGGAAATTTTCTTTAAAAAATGTTTTAAATGCAAATATTATCGTGATTTTTGGGTTTACTTATTCATTTATTTCAAACGAAATCTATGCATAGCACGACTGAAATACAAATAAAGTCAACAGAAAATTAATAAGATTTAAAGACAAAAATCTACTCAGTTCTTAAAATGACTGGTAAGGTGGAAAATAAGTAAAAACTGCAAATATCAGAAAATAATGCAAAATAAAATGGATAACAAGAATTATTATAATCAGATAAAATATTCAGATTTATCATATGTTACATTTCGGTTTATGTATGAATTTTGTTTATTCCACTAAGTTTAAAATTTATTAAATTTTTGTCTTTCTCCTCTTATGAATATAATATTCTATGTGTTTAATTTTAATATTTTATTTTACGGTTATTTATGGGTTCTTATGAGTATAGTCGAGCATTTTTCTTGCGTAAATAATGAAAATGGCATTCGAATTAAGCCCATTCCTGGTATATTTCATTCTTTCTCGCTTCGGCCATATATACGGTACACTTTGAATTACACAATCATGACATTATTGTATGGAAATTCACGTTATTTAAAGATGAGGAGATAGAGGAAGCTGCACCGACGAAAGGAAGATGCGGAGCAAATTAAAATAATCGGTTAATGGCGGTTCCGTCTTGTGGTCTCGGTTCGCCACCCTTTTCTTTTCATTTTTTTATCGTCGCCGGCGCGTAGGGCATTTCTTATCTGCTGTTTTTCTATTTTTCTTGGTTATACTCATGGGAATTGTTACGATAGTGGTGTGGCGAATGGATGAACTAGATTTTACTACATAGGATTCACCGATGCTTAGCAATCGCTAGAAACGTGTTACGTTTTCTACATCTACTTTAAGTAGATGATGGACCGACCATATTTCAAAGGGATATTTTCAATCAGTTCAACGAAAGAGAAAGGGAAATTTCGTCACAAAAATTGTGAAGGAAAAATATTCTACGCTTCAGTTAATGAGAGAATTTATTATTCTACACTTACTATGCAGCATTTTATTCTGTGAATTTACTCTGCGAGTAAAAAGTTAATTAGTTATAAACGACAATAATCCAGTAAAAGCAATTATATATAAATTTTTGCTGGTATTACATCGTTGTTAGGAAAATATTATGTTTGTTTGTAAAGATTTAATAATTTTATTAAAAAAAATTTTCATTTTATTGTATGTGCCGCATATTTTTGTTTATGTATATATGTACGTTGTTTATGTATGCATGTTTATATGTGTTTATATTTAGGTAGAAATATGCACCAGAAATGTGCCACCAGGCTTATATATAACTTACCTATACCAGCAGTTTATTTATTTATTTATTTTTTATTTTCATACATGTGAGATATTTATTTCACTTTTTGTCACAAGATACAATGATAATAATTGTTTTCAATGTAAACTTTAAGGTCCCCCTGAGCCAGACAAAGGCTCGTCAGGAGGTGCCAGGTTTAGCAAAGAAAATAACACATACAATAAAAGATACAAGAAATTAACCAGCTACATTCATAACTAACAACCAATAAAATCATTCAATTATTTCAATACTACATTACAAAATCAAATACAAAAATCAAACATAAAAATGTTAAAAATTGAAGTATACATTCAATAAAACTTAAAAACAGTACAAGAAAAATTACACATTAATTTATATAAATTTAAATTGCAAAGGAATGAGTTTTAACATAGAAATAACATAGAGAATTTATAGGGAATATATTATCCAGTCTTTAATCTTATGCTTTAAACTTCTAAAACTATCAACTTCATGAAAAAGTTTAGGCAATGAATTAAAAATCAAAGGTTCTATTAATGACATTTGTTGTTTACCATGATTATTAAAATATGAAGGCACAACATATCTTATGCTTGTTCTGGTATCCATTGTATGTAGTGAAATATCTAGGCTTTTGTATTTATTAGTATAATAAATTTCTAAAATTATAATTTATTTGTACAATAAGTTGAAAGGTAGTAAACCCAGGTCTTGAGAGCAGTATTTCTTGGTTTCACAAACAGAATTACAATGGTTAGATGTACTTAAACATTTTATTTTGGATTTTGACCAGAGTTTTTTGAAGGCTGTGGCAACTTCCCCTCCAAATAGTTATGCCGTAGCGAAGAAGGGATTCAGCAAATGTAATAATTTTTTTATTATTATTCTACATACAACATTAACACCCTTTCAGACTAGCAGTCTGTCGACAGGACGGTTATAAACCGTCGTAAAATAATAATAATAATCATAATTATAATAATAAAATAACTATTTACATGATGATATGATAATAAATTATCATGATAACATGAAAGTCCTGTTTAGTCCGTGCTTGCAGAATTTTTCACTTGTGAGAGTGATAGTTTTCGCTTAACCTTTAAACTTTAGCTCCTTCTTATACCGTCTCAAGATTGCTATTCAACTTTATATATATATATAACCTTTCTCCTCTTCAAACTCTTAGTCTCATCTTCCAGATTTTACCCTTCCGTTGTCTCCTGTCGGCAGAACCTGTCGCTCTTAGCGGAAGAGAGAGTGTTGCTAAGTTCTCAGCCTTTCTCTTAACTTCTTCAACCCCTTAGGGTACGCTAAGGATTTCGATGGGACATAGACGGTCTCGAAAGAAAAATCCGTTGAGACTTTTTCCAAAAGAATAACTATTTGTTTGGATACTTCTGTAGCTAGGGAGATTATTTTGGGAAACAATACAAAGATTGGAGATGATTTTTACGAATTCAGAACGTTTACGAAGCAAACAATGTGTTTAGAACTTGAAACGTTAAAACTAGTTGTTTATACTTTTTCTTGGTATATGTATTCTCCTAACTTTATATTTTTTACAGTGATATGCTTTCTTGCGTTTTCTCTTCGAATGGAATTCGATTTTCCAGCTGCATTAAACAAATCGATTCGATAGACAATGATTTGTTTTAGTTAATTTCCAAAACTGAAGGCATTTTCTTCGTCTTCTGCATATCGTCGTCATCCACTAAAACATCATCGAAAATTTAGAGTAACGAAATGTTAATGATTGGATATAATTTATTAAGCGTAGTAATTTTGATAAGTAAATCATTTTTGATTAGAAGAGTACTTTTATAAAATATACCATACGAATTTCAAGTAGAAAATTAAATACCGAAAAATATGCAATGAAAAATAATTTCCGTCATTTACATGTGATAAATCCGATTTCTGATTCAATTTAATACAACTCGAATATTGCACACGTCGGTTCTAAATTTTGCAGAGCGTAAATAATTATTAAATTCTAAACTTAAGCATTCGCCACCTCTAATTTTTTATGCATAGGATATAATATTCCACACATATATATTTATACATAACTATACCGAATTGTTTCAAGTATTATTATTACTTAGAAAGGCCCATAACAAAGGTATCTAAAGTTCTAACTCCAGTTGGCCACATTAGCTTCACATATGTCTTTTCTAGCCTCATGTTGCGTTTCGCTCTAACTTTTCATAATTTATTATTAAGGTCAAATATTAAGGGGAGAAGGATTGCTCAAGAAGGTAATGTAAAATAGGATGCAAAGGTAAAGATGCAAAGGGAGTCAAAGGCAAAAGAGTTGATGATGTTAAGGGGGGAATAAGTTATGAATAAGTATAAGTAATGATAATATATGAAGCTATCAAAGGTAGAGCCTTACCTGTGATGGAATAGGGTATTTTTGAGGTAGATTCCTACTAGAATTTAAATAACCCCACTTGGTACACAGCCTGAACTTTTATCGCACTTTTAGAAATGTTGGTAAAGAGCATCCGAAATGGGAGGAGGGATTAATGCGCTACTTTGGAGAATATAGTGACCCATTATGCCGTCGGAAATATGACTGCGATCTTTGGTAACTTTTCTGGTAACCTGGAATTGCATTCTCATTGGAAATTCATTCCGCGGAAGGCAAAAAAGTCAACTTTTCCGTACTCAGGCGATCCAAGTGATATTTTTAGTTCGTTCACCCGAACATGCGATATGATTGCGAACTCCACTTGGAGAAGTTGAAGGGTAATGCGGTTTTTCCTGGTGCAGGAAGCGGTCCACATCGTCCGAGGGACTGGGCGAATGGGGTCACAGAGCCGATGGTAATCTCTTAAGATCCGCGCGAACTTTTTTCGGTGAAAGCTCAGCTCATCTTTTCTTTTATTCAACAACTTCAAGAGTGATTGCTAACGCAATATTTTGGAGTCAAAGAGACTGCGGCTAGTATGTCTCTCCGTGTCTTCAGCATTTGAATAGAAATCTACGTTACAATTTAGAGTTTGGGGCTTAGAAAGAACTCTTTAAAACATGATTAAATTATAAATTCCAAAGAATGTGAAAAATGGGAGCGTAATTTGTAAAAATAAGGGAAAAATTTATGTATGTTTAATACATCGTTTTAAATTGTAATTCATAAACATTATGTATCCAATATCATTTACTTCATGGAAGTAATTAATTAACGCCATGTATTTTTACGTTGGATTTCGATTAAATTAACAAATTTATTCATAAAAATAGTTCGATATCGATACCACTTTACGATATCCTTGAAAGCCTATGTAGATATTCTTACCATAATAATATATATAACATTCTGCCGCATTGCATATTTGGAGTAGGACCTATATTAGCGGACACTTAAATTTTAAATGCGCGGAAAATTATGGGGCATAAACTTAATCTCTTAAGTCTACCATATCAATTAAATAAAAGATCAAAGAACTATAGTGAAAAATCTCGTGAAACTTTTTGATTTGAAAAAAAAAACATTACTACTCTTGATGTCGATTCGAGATTTTAAATCGCACGCAATATGCATCTGTCCATTGGATATTTCTGCAGGTTTACTGTTGTTCAACATAGAATAGGATTGGTGCACCGTGTCAACACATAACGGTTTCTCCAGTATGCTAACAAAAGCAGCAAGGGAAAGAAGAACTCGGGGCGGATGTTAGGCTACAGCTGCGAAAAAAACTAGGCACAAACACTGTACTGCTTCCCTTTGAAAGAAGGCGTGCTAATTTCAAATCCTCCACAAACATTGAAGCCGGGTCAGAGCGGGGGTAGAAAAATGTAGTATCATCACCGAAAGAGTGGAGGTACTTCATCGATTTTGACCTCAAAAGAACTGTAGCAATAACTTTATGTCGCGCTTGAAGTTTCGGAAATGATTCAGTGACATTTTGACTACTTCGCAGAATATCTGTCATTTTGGGAGACCGGGAGAGGTTTGTGAATTTCTTAACCAGGGTTTTATTGGGGATAACAATATTTTGATAAAGACTAGAAACTCCGCGAATTTGGTTTCCAGACGTCTCCGTTTCAAGGCATAAACCCGAGTTTCAGCTTTTCCGGATATATCAAGTTGATTTCAGTACCCAAAAATATCCGAACTATAGAAAGTGATAAATCTAAATTTGTGTCATAAAGTTCCATTTTTAATGTAATTTCTGTACATATATTCTCTAAAAATCAGCTTAAATTTACTGGATCTTCTTTTTTCTTCCATTCTTTCAATATTTCTCTAAAATTTACAATATCAAAATTTATAGGTAGCATTAACTTTTAAATTGTGGAGAGTATAAGAAATAATTATGATAATAATTAACTACTAGCTTCAAAATGGTCGTGTGTTACTTCATAGAAAGCCATAGTAATAGTGGAGTAATTTTTCCTCACGATATCGCTACCGAGTTAGCACCTATAGATGATATATACCTCGGTGGCAAAACAAGTCTCAAATCTTGTGGAAAATTTTCTAGATTTCTAGTAGTCTAAAATCTTATGGAAGAATTTCAAAGTGCTCCATTATTATTAATTTGTAACTATATACATTTGTATATGCCCAACATAACGTAAAAATTTATTTATCTTAAGCCTGTTAATGAGTTTTACCCGTTACGAATCCTTAATGCATAGATAATATATAATTGTAACCGTAGCATATCATAATTGTGTTACGAATTGTATCCTTCACGAAAAATTTTTCAGAAATTTTCCGAACACATACAGACGCATTAGCTAGGGAAACTGAAGATCTGCAGTATTTAATTTATTTCTTATTATTTCCATTCTGCCTTATTATTTCCTACTTTTCTGTTTTCGTGCGATCCGTCGGTCGAGACTTGTACACGAAGAATAACAGTATCATACCTCTGCGAGGAAAATGTATCACGGAGAGATGGAAGTAGTCGCAGGAAAGCTTGACAAAGTAACAGGATCGCTGGGCGTAGCTTCATCCCATTATCGAAGATAGGAAACCTTTTAAAATTCATACTGGCGGAAAAGGGATCTGGAAAATAATCCTTTCCTATGCGATGAGCGACGGTGCAAAAAAAAAGTTCGCAGGATGATTTCATGCATTGCGGATGCTATCATTCCAAAAAGAAATAACATGCAGCCATCGGTATTGCAGAAATATATAGGTCTAGCTTTTTGTAAGCAGTCAACTTATTGGAAAAAGAATATGGCGCAAAATAAGAAGGAATATATCCGTGCGAACTCTTGGAGTAATGAAATGTGCCTTTCTCTGAGTTTATCAAAAAAATTATCGGCCAAATGAAACGAATTTTTTATCATAAGTGAGCTTGATTGACTGGTTAACTCAAATGTGCCGGCTTTCTATACAATGATTATAAGTAAAAACGAGAATCGTTTAAGTGATGAGCTCTCACATAGCCAAGAGGGTAATGAGCTCGTTTACGGTGAAAGCTGTACTGGGTTCGATTCCCAATGGGGTGTGAAATAGCCTCAGCTGTCGAAGGACTTTTAAAAATAATACTAATATTACACTTAAGATAATACTTGAATAAAATTTAGATAAATATATCTCTTGATGTATTCTCCTTGCGTAGTTCTAAAGAAATTGGATCGTCTTTGAATTGAGATCATCTGGTATCTGTGCGAATACGGTAAAATTAATGCTCTGTAATTAGGTCAGCAGTATTTGACAATTACGGTATACTCTCGTTCGACTTTTAGTAGAGGTTTGTTATAAGTGGGTTTTCAGCAACAATTCGTTGACCTTTTGTACTCATATATATTGGAAACTTATTTTATTTGTGTTATATAACTATGCATATGATAATTTATTCCAACGTAGAACAATTTATCGAGATCCATATGGTGTGATAATGTATAACTAATTCATTTCTAATAGACGCAAGGGGATTTAATATGGAGGTTGCTACAATTAAGGATCATTGTCAATCACGCTAACAGAGAATTTGTTATTGAAAAGATACTTAAATAAAAACGAGGCCGGTAAAAACTATTGCGAACACTTCGATTCCCATGGAGAGAAAAAAATCTTACGGTCGTAAGATCCGTGATCGGGAGCGATCCGCTACAGAAGTTCCAGCAATTAAGGGGAGAAAAAGAAAGAGATTGAAAGTTTTCGAGTAATCCGTGGATTAATGCAAGGAGGACATCGCCTTGAATAGAGATCCGTTAATCCGCTTCCGAGCTACAACCCCGAGTGTCCTGCGTGTACACCAAAGTGATCAAGAACTCTGCTCACAGTGGATTATTGAATAGAAGCTTTCTCTCTGGCGATACGCGCAAAAATCACTGCTTTTAGGGATATTTTTCTCAGAGCTTATGAAAACAATTGCTCCCATTCTCAAGACAGTAAAAACAGAGGTATGTTTTTATTTTCGTAGCAACATCATAGGTTTATTCATATCTCTATTGTACCAGGAAAACAATCAAGCAAAAATTTTGAACGAGTGACATATTAAAAAGGATGCAGCACTGAATTTGTACCTTAGGTCATCAGGTAAAAAAGTGCGAAAAAAAAGATTCTGCCGGCAAAAGTAGTTCTCATTGTTTTTTTTTTGTATTTTTTGGTGTTATGGCTTAGCTTCAAAACCGATCACATTCTATATCTAACCTGTAGCTTAGCAAAAGTAGTTGCAAAAATTTTCATCGAGAGACACTACCACTAACTCTACTTTGGCGCTTCTCATTTAAGAAGAAGATTCGAGATTGTTTGAAAAAATTGATGCATTTTTATAGGCACAACAAACACAATTCTCCCCTTTTTGAGGTAACCATGTTTTTTGCTTCATTATTTATATTTTTCTTTTTACTCGAAGTTCCGTAAGAAAGTTCTAAAACTGATAGCGAAATAACCAGTCGACAAATCAATAGAGGTCAAACATATCTCTTTTTATGAAAGTTTCGTCATTTTAAGAGATATGTGCAAATACGAGACTCCGTCTTCTTTTAGTTCCACTCTTATCTACCATATTTATTTATTGTTTATTATATAAATTCTGAAAACTAAATTTCTTAAGTTTATTCTCTTTTAATTTCATTTTAAAAATACGAACACATCCACTATCTCTTACGCCAGAAGTCTTATTGAGATAAACATTCCGAAATAACATCACTCTGTATACAAAGAGTAGTGGAACACCTACAGGAATATTTAATTTACAGAACCTCCCCCGGTACATTACAATATGTTTCGATGTACATAAACTACATTAAAATTACATAAATTATTATTATAATATTAAGTTTAAATGAATGAAGTGCTATAATAATGCATTATTGCATTGTGTTATAATAGGTATTTCTTTATAAACTCTTTAACTGTTTTCGGTAAGGGCTTGGGAGTCTCATCAGAGAACATATTTAATTCCATATTTGCGATTCTATATCCTTCCATCTTTTGTAAAATTATAAAAACAACCGGTCATGATTGTAGAATAGCAGATCTACTCTGTTACGATCGATATATAAATCTACCGTGTATCGAGCGATGTTATTTATATGCATTCTTTCCCGGTTGCCATCTCGGGAAGCGCCCCTAATCGGTATCATCATGCATTCCGAGCTGCATAACGGTTTGACCTTCGACAAGGACACCTCGTTGCTTAAGAGACTTAATGGCGCCTTGGTAGCGGTAAGAGTCGGTCGGTAAAAACAAAGAAAAAACTCGGAAACCAGTTCCCTCTGCGAGAGATGTTTAACATCGCCTTGTGAAACATCTTCCGTGTCCTCGAGTTGCCATACAATTTCTTCTCTTCGGAATCTCACTTCCTTTCGCATAACTGCTATTCGTTTAATGGGTCAACCCTTTCCCAGTGCTTACGCCCGATGTCAATCATGCGGGAGGAGTTCCTACATCTTTGAGAGACCTCATCACTGCGTGTATTACTCTTCCTGTTGTAGGAATGGGAGATTAATTGAATCACAATCAGCTATGCGCCTTAGGGAAAGTTATGGCTCTGATTTGACTGTGTTATGTGGCTCACTATTTTTGGTTGCTAGTTATGATAATTTTGCACAATAATGCTAGAAGATATTTAAGTTTACATAACGTAAATATTTCAGTTTTTGTAAATTTGGTGACCGCTTTATCTCAGTCTTCCTTTTACAAACTTCGACGACATTCTTGAATGAGTATCGAGAAATGAAATTAAATGGAAAAAGACAGATACCCCTAAAAATGGTTGACATTTTTGTAAATGTTTTTGTTTTATTTAAATAAATACATGTTCAGGAGTCGTATCGATCCCACGCCTCTAGTCAAGGGTTAAGTAACGTTATTATATACACGTTGTTTCATGAATCTCAACTTTTGAGATTTTGATTTATTCTGCATGAAATGAAATGCAATATTAGACATCCTGCGCACATTTAATAACCATTTCTTATTAATAAAATGGGTTAAGTGAATTAAAGCTATTAATAAATTTGTATGCCTCATGTCAATAATTAAGAATAAGGATATTAAATCAAGGTGATATAATATGATTAATTCGGTTCACTATTATTGATTGTGAAATAAATGGCTTATATAGGATTAATTTCAAATATATTTCTATTAATTCGATAATTTATGAATAAAGATATTAAATCTAGGTGATGTTAAGTGATTAATTTAATTTACTATTGATTGTAAGATATGTGAAAAAACATTAATTTAAAATATATTTCTGCTATTCCGAGAGGTTATCAACGCATTTTTGCTTATCCTTAAAAAAAGTTAGACGAGGATAAAATGAGATCGATCACTTCCTGAATACAGTAGGTGAACTACTCGAGTCAAAGATAATAAATTTTTTCCACTCCCTCGCCGAACTATCACGCGAATCCTAAAGGATGAAAGGTAAACTCTTCTCATAAATCCACCTTAAATCGGAAGGCAAAATTCGAGCAGTTTTCGTGGAATAGAGAGGAGATTTATGGTGTTGTGAGCATTCCGCGACTCCGAAGAAGTTAGTTCATGCACCGATCAGTCTATTATTTGCCGACGGCCGAAGTTAAATCGATTCGTCCTCAATCTCCATTCGTGATTAAACCGGCTGAGGTAGCGAAAGATACTCGTAATCTCTCTTGCATCTGAACTTGTTTAGCATTTTCTTTAATCGTACCCTGTTTTGTATACAATTGCTCTACCGCTATATTCCGCTTCACCTCTATTCAAATTAGTTTCTATTTATGGAGTTCCTTAAGCTATAGACTTAGATAAATCTGGCTCCATAAATTCAGAAATGATACGTTTCCGGGTTATCATTTTGGTACAAGAATAGAAAAGTATTTCTTTCTTTTAATTTTGCCTCAGTTCTATCTTTGGTTGTGGTGATATCCGGGATGAGGTAATAATAGCTTTCGTTTTGCTCACTTTTGATTCTATGCCTTCATTAGAGTTATTTATGGGTTTCTTATTTTGTTTCATTCATCATTAATTTTAATCATTTAAACATATCACTACTACTAATTTTGGTAATAATGACAGTAAAACTAGTAAACCTCAGACTCAACCTCTATTCTACACATACTAATACTGGTATTTGATTATAAAATAAATAATGATGACCATACAGCAGTGGAAACCACTAATTAGATAGGGATCAGTTATTCAATTGCAAGCGGAATTTCTCAGAATGAAAGAAATACATATCTTTCTCGGCAAGATAATTACGACTTCATCGCAGGTCATCTATTGTTAACCTCCAGCTAAATTTACTTTCGGAAAACATTCATTCAGCTCCAAATATTTGATCTTAATAACTTCGATTTTGGGTATTCATTAGAGACGGGGGAACGGAAAGGCAGAAAAAGACGTCATCCCGGCGGAATGGAATATTAAGGGAAAGAATTTTCTCCTGAGTGGCGTTTTCCCCTTTTGAGAATGAATGATCCCTCGATGGATCTGTTTTATCTTCGGGGGAGAATTTCAAATTAAAGATATCATCGACGAGAGATTCCCTATGAGATGATACAGGCCTTCTGTGTAATTACGACCAAAAGATAGGAACGGTGGAATTGAATACTTATCTATATCTACATCAGTCCCCTGCGAACTGCCTCTCGACGTGTGGGCTGTAATCACAGATAGTTACTAATTTAGTTGCTGTAGTACTAATAGAGTTACTAATTTAGCTTGCTGTTACTACTTTACATTGCCATCATGTACTTCTTGTTCTCTATCGTACTGACTACCCTGGGGTCACTCAATTACTCACTTATTAACACCCGGTAATTTTCATTTCATAAATTAATTTTTAGTGAGGGAAAGTTGCACCGGCCTGGCCGCTTATCTTAGGCAAGATCCTTCTAATTGGGATTGTACTACATAAGGCAAAAATTCGGTCCATACTGGCTCTTACACAATGCATTCTTTTGACTGCTACATTGTTATTTTAGGGGATCTTTCTATAGTAAAGTTGTTTAGAAACTTACTGTTGACTATTACATTCAGTTATTTTATGGGATCTTTCTAAAGTTGTTGAGAGACTTAGAAGTATGGACATAGAAATGGGTTTCAAAAAGGAGACAACGACGAGAACGGGTAAACATAATCAATCCATATACCATGTTAGTAAAGCACTATGAAGTTATGAAATATGAATGGTCAACCTCTCAACCAAATAGTCAAAAGTCAACCTCTCAAGCGAAGAGAATACTTCGTGAAGATGATGATGAATGCGAATTGCTTGTAAATATTTCATTATATACAATTTCACAGATAAAGTATTTATCTATTCGTTTACGAATCTATTTTCATGACGTAAATAATCCGCAAAAGTATAACTGCGAAAATAAGGAATTCTTAAAGGAAATTCGTGTTGCCTAATTTAAGGGGTCGTTGGCCCGGTTGCTGATTAAGATTTCAAATGTGGCTTCCCAGCCTTTAAGGTGAAAAACCCTTCTGCAGCTATTCATTCTCCTAAAGCATTTTTTATACTTAATACGAGTAAACAGTTACATCGGATTAAATTAGCTTCAAATTACCAATTAACTAGCGTTAAGTGGTATCTGAGAAACTTCCATTCTTACAACGAGCGACGTTCGGGTTCGGGGCCTTCACGTTATGGTGAACTCTGTTTGTGTACCATATTTGTATATTGTTTGTAAAATCAACTTTTTTAAGGAATTAATGATATTAATCTGTGGAGAAATTTTAAGGAATTGGATGTATTTGAAGAAGATGAATCATGCTTCTCTCATTTAACAGCACATTAGCATATAATTAGCTGGGGTATAGTTTGGTCAGAAATGTTTTATTAATGGCTAAGGGACAGAAAAGCTTTATTGGTAAGATTTATATCGAGGGAACTGAGAGGAATATCTATATTAACATATGAGGACTACCGTAAAAAGTACTTTCAGGATATATCTATTTAAGATTAGATAGACTATTGAAGTCGTGTTCGGATGATTGGTTAATATAAGAAAATAAAAAGAAGGTAACCAAACAACCAAAACGCTGGATAAAAGTTCTTTTGAAGATGGAAAAAATTGTCTTTCAAAAGTAATTCCATCGCTTCATTATTAAATATGCAACTTCATCATTGGAAGAATACAAAAAGAACATGGTAGATCGAAAGAAAACTTTATATGAAATTAGACCTAGGGAGGATTTTAACAATTTCTCCTAAGCCATTAAACCTAGTAGAAAACAAATGTTTGCGATATACCGGGAATTCTCCCTCTTCGTGGAATACCAAGTTGTTTCGACTGATAAGAAGATGTATTAGATCTCATAAAGAACCCTACAGTAGAGAAAAAGTGCCCCCTAAAATAGGTAAATAAAGCCTCCCCCCTTACTAGGCTACCGAAATATGATTTTTGGATACAACTGGGTTTGTTTTATGATTACATAATAAGTTTATATCCATATTTTATATAGAGTTATATTTATTCAGACTTTGATATTTAATTTCCAAGTCCCGGTCAAGCGGACTTTCATAATCATTGGCCTTTATATCGCCTTACGCTCGGGTTTCGCTAATACATTCACCATCTGCTCTGTATAGAAATGCGAGAAAATATCTAGCACGGAAATAGCTCGTTTAAATGAGCGGCGATGGAGAAAGAGGCGTTTTTCTCATTTCCGGAATGGATACACCTGCTCGCAATACAACAGGTTAATTTCAGAAAGCCTTCTCATTGCTAATTTTCGCGCCGAAACGGAGAAGGAGTTTTACGAGAGATTAGTTTAGAAAAGGGTTTGAAAACGAGGCGGCTCAGCAAGGAAAAGTTTCGCGAAAAACCGATTCGCTTACCGGAAGCGTGGGCGTTCACCACTCAAAGTCCGAGTTAATTTTTTTGCGATCACCTTCCCTTTCGCCCGGACTTAAATTGCTTTCAGCATTCCGACCACCTCAATCGAAACCGTGGAAAATTTTTCGGGGAAAATTAAAACAAGCGAAAAGGGTCGGCCATTTGTTCGAATATCGGAAAGTCTGCTCTAAACACGCCGCATGATTTTCATTCCCAAACTTTTTAATCGGAAAACATCTGGATATTAAAAACTAACGGAAAACGACGCGAGGAAATCGCGTTAAGGGAGAAGTTTAATAATTGCGGAAGATTCGTTCCAAGCGCTGGTAGATAAAAGTTTTTGGAGGTAAAAAAGTTTCTTTTTCCGAGCGCTTTCAATTAGATTTTTTTTCGAGAAAGGAATGGAGTGTGGCCGTAAATTACAATCAGTCCGAGTTCCTCGTGAATCTCATTTCTTAGAAATCCGTAAAGTTATCTCTTCCTCGTCTGTTTTTTTCGTTATAAGATTTCTCAAATGGAGCTATTTTCATCAAAAATTGAAATGTTTTGAGTCCAAGTCTACAAAAAATGGTAGGCAGTTTCCTTCAGAAGTAAATGGTGAGACGTTTTTAAGTTCTATCAAGGTACTAAAGAACTTAGTATCAACTTTTATTTTTAATCTATTTTCAACCATTAATCGCGAGTAATTAGCAGACAAAATGTCAGCGATATGCGATAGGCAGTCTTCGAATATTTTTTTTGACAAATTTTCGCTCTAGATTATCGAAGCGATTGTGATGCGTTGATACTGCTTCCACGTTTGCTACTTCCTTTCAATTTAAAAACGACATTATGAATAAAAATTTTGATTTGTAATTTTTCGCTGAAAATAGAGAATCATTTTCTCATGGAATTTGTATTCCATGTATTCCATTGAGTTCAGAGGTGGAGGTATTCGATAGCATAGGAATCAATTTCAAAATTCGATCTTCAGGCATGACTGATTCTCGGTCATTTAGACTGAATTGAGGGTGTTTAGTAGTAATAATTCTAATTCAGAAAGTAATGAGTGGGAAAATTGACAAGAAAATTCAGCAATTTTGGTAGTTTCAAGTTGCAATTTAGCAGATGTTTATAATTTGAAGAGCGAATTAAAGCAAGTAATTAGACAGTAAATATTTTATAATACGAAAATAATTAATGCTTTTATGAACACCAAAGAAAAAGGCTTTCGAATTCTTCAAAAGTAGTGGACACTCCTCAAATTAATTGGGCCTAACTCAAAATGTATTTTATGCCACCCAAGATTGTATCTCAGAGTATACCCTTGTATCCCTGTATCCAATTATGTACCAGTTAGTATCTTTTTAATCAAGTCTGTAATAATACTTTGTGTTCATTTGAAATAGATATTGGTAATGCACTTTTTTGTGAATTACATTCCTCTAATTGTAATTAGAAAAGAGTTTACTTTTAACCGTCGACATCTGCAGGCAATCTTCATTTTCCGTTCATCTATGACTAAGAATGATTTTAAATGCGCAAATAAGTATTTCCATGCTCAAAATGTGTGCAATTTCATTGGAGGTCACAGGCGTTTGTTGTACGTAAGATTAACGACTCACTCAACTTTATCTTTAGAAAGCGTTAGCCTAAATAGTCGGCTAAATAAGAAGAATCGGTTTTGTTTCACATCTTGGCACCTAAGGACTAATTGCCGCCAGCATGATAAGACTGCCTCATTGTGCTGACGTTTTTGTCTTGATTAATTACGGGGACTCGTGACATCTGCGTCCAACTCCAACTCGTTGAAACCTTCAGAATCACCCGTTTAGCGTCATCCTAATCACAAATTTCAAAAGAGTCGTTTAGGTAATTGGGAGAATTATATTTCGATTTTCCAAATTTCCTCCATTTGTGGCAGCTTTAGTTCCTTCGCCGTACGATAATTGAAATATCAGTATTTTAGTTTTCCTTTATTTTGAGAAAGGTATGACTCATTATCAAATTCGAACTTTTAATTGAAAGCAGGTTTTGACGGCAATTTACAGTGTCCTCAATTGAGGGATTTATAGCCACAGTATAATAATTTACCTGAGGAATCCTGGAGTTGCGATCAAAGGCATTCAGTATACCTATTTCACAATCAATTTTCACACCTGAAAAAAGAATTTATCGAGTGAGATTCTGTTCTAATCAAAGTGCTAACTTAGTTATTAGCAACATTTGGATCCCATAATACCTCTGGAATGAAAAACATACGCTATGCTCCTAAAAATGAATACCTATAAAAGGAATTTTCATACTTCAATGGAAGTCCCTACTACTTGTGAATAATAGCTCTTTGGATATAATTGAATAATCAAAGTAATCAAATGGCAATTTTTTCCTCAATTGATATTTCAAAATACTCCAAAATATAAAATTCAGAGTAAGTGCGAGGTGTTGTTGAAGTTCACCTTGTATAATAATGAGAAGTGTTGTACTTTTTCCTCAAAAATGTTTTCAATTAAAACACAACCAGGTTTCGACGGATGATTCTTCATCATCGGGGGACAAGCAATAACAGTATTTGAAGAATAAGAACAATAACGTATGTGAAGAGAAAGAGAGTAGCGGAAAAATCGTGAAGTAGGTAAATTTGGGAGGGAGAATTTCCAATCTGGTTTCATTTAAGGAACTTTTTTTTTGTGGTGAAAGTACAACTACAACTACAACTTCTATATAGAATTCATTCTATATAATGCGAAATACAGTATGTCTGCGAAGTCTTCATTTGATCTCATACGGCCCACTAGAGCTAAAAGCGCGGACACCCCTTTCGTAGAGCAGCCAGACTGCAAAAAGTTCTTCCGCATCCGTAACTTTACCCAATAAACATTCCCGTCAAACAATCTTCACAGCCTCCTCAAGGACTGTCTGGCTACCCTCCCTGCTTATCTTTTCGTCTATTCAGCAAAGCTTAATTCCTTATTCCATCTCTGCTCTCTCTGTAACTTTGCCAAGAGTCTCCACGAATTGTCTCGACGCCTCAGGCCTCGTTGCTTTTTCCCGCACGTAAAGCAAAGGCCGAAGAAATATCAATGCACGGCTGAATTCTGCAGAGGAACACAGCTGCGCGGCAAAATGCGTCGACATCAGCGACCCTCTCGGAAAAAAAGACGAGCGAAATCGCGTCGCCCTTGAGATCGAATCCCAGGGCCCAATCATATCCGTCCGAGGAATTCCGAATTGAGAACCGAAGGAAATTGGCACTCCGGCCACGGAGGAAAGGGAGACCTCTGGGGTTAGAAGGGGAATGGAGTGGAATAGGCCGAGAACTTCTTCCTCTCTAAGGTCCATTGTTCGCCGAAAAAATAAGCTTTTTTCGCCCAATTCGTCGTTTTATTTCCTCTTAAAGGAGGGAGATCGAGTTATCGGTTCATCTGTCCGTGACGAGGTGTTGGTGAATACCTCCGAATTGCGTGATTCTATGTTGTTTGTCAGTGTTGGAGGATTACCTTCGAGCAGCAATTGGGGATGTGCTTGTTTTCTGGTTCCCCTCTCTCGCCGTCTTTTTATGAGGGAGCTAAAAGAAGGTGGTTGCATTGTGTAGGATCATGTTGTTATGTTTGGGATGCGCATTTCGATTCGCGGAGGAAACCTATAGAATAGAACGAAAGTAAAATGTGTACGAGGATTATTTTTTACCATCCTTTGCAGGATCTATCAAAGCTAGGTTCGCGCACAATAGCTATAACTCGTGATTCTAAGGTTTACTTTGAAATTGAATCATCAAATCAGCTATAGCAATCGTAATGAGCACTTATAAGAGAGCTATTGTGACAAACGATACCAATATTTGCATTATTATACATTAATTGCAGAATATTTTTTCATAGATATCATCATCATGTATCATGAAATTATGCTGATAATGCATTCTTGCAATGTATATTTCTACATGAATACCTTTAACGTATTATATCTTAATCGGAAAAGATTGAAAAATTATATCATTGTTATGTTGTATTAGTACCGGTGTCAGCGGAGTGTTGATGTCATCTGACAGATTCCATAGTACTATTTTTTTTAGCTAGTAGTGATGACTTTTATGAGAGACAAATCTTTATGTTTTCTCAATGCTGTGAGGTCCTGGCTAGGTCGGTCCTTACATAGATTTTGGCTATCAAAAGAATAAAAATTTGAGAGAATTACGATTCAAATGAAATTTCTGGAGTGAAAAAGTAGGACGCTCTGAACTAATAAGTTAATCAATTGGTTGAGATAATTCGCCCGGAAGGTGAAAGATATGGGCTCGTCAGGCACGTAAGACTTATCTCCCTCGTTTATTACGTAGATTTTTCCCGGCGCACGAAGCTTCATGTAAAGCTACAATCAAACTCCCTTTTCGTACGAGGTTTAAATTCCTAGATTTCATGTTAGTTAAAAAACCTAGAATGCAGTACAACTCCGAATTTAGCTTACGAGTGTTTACGCATTATGAATAACCACAATGGTTTCCACGCCCATTCCACGGGTAAATTATTCAGCTTTTAAGAGATCCGTTGAAATGCGCTTTACGCATTGTTGGTATGCCGGTATTTATGTCAATTGTCCACTATCCTCGAGGAAAATTTATGGCACAGGCAGATAAGTAGTTTAGACTAACAATGCGGTCGCGAAATATTTATCGGTAAAAGTGGTCGCTCGAAGTCGCTCTGGAAAGTTGCCTGAACTGCCTCCTGTTCAGCTATTTCAATGAAGATCATTACGCTTGATTGTAACTATTCCTTCGGTATTCTCCACTATGCTTATTTTTCATTTATCATGAAATAAGTAATCGTAATAAGGTGTAAAAACAAGAAAATCGCTTGGCTTGGGTCAACTAAATATACATATCGTTGTTCGGTAACTTTCATCGAGGTATACATGAAATCACAAATGTCTTAAACAACTGAATTGTAAAGGGAGACAGATGACTATAACGGAGAATGTTGTCCTGCCGTTAAAATTCCTTTGATGCAGTATTAAGTTAATCGTAGCTTCGATACTCATACACGACCTCTTGGTATTAAATCTATGAGGATTACTATAATCTTATAATTATTATGGTATTATAAAATGTTGACCAAACCATTATTAATGATATAGTATTAGTATAATTGCAATATAATAATAATATACTGATATTTTAATAATATAATGATAATGTATTAAAAATATAAACAACCACAATGATAATATAAACATTAATTACTGATGGTTAAAAAATAATGAGATATTGGTAGTAAAATGATAATGAAAATTAATAATATTATCCTCTGCTTTTATAGATTAAATGCCAAAAGTAGAATCTGATTGAGTGAAGATCCATAAAATGGCCTATTAAATGTATAAATTTGAAATAACTTGTTCTGGAATTCCTTTGATTAAAGAAATAAATGTATTCTCTTCCACGTTCTTCAGTATAAATCTTAATAATTTTCAACTAATTAGTTGTCAATGATAGTATCTCCAATATTTTCTGCTATACAGCTCTATAACTGTTAACATCTAGCTATCTATTTTCTAAGGAAGATGTACTTAAGTCTTTACGCATCCACTTATGATAAAATAAGTAAATAAAAAAACTGTACGTCGGCAAAAATTAGTCGTTAGCCGACAACCGAAAAACATAGATCCTTCGAAAAATATTGACCAGCTGAAAGAAACGGGAGGGACCGCGCAATCTCATCTCAGGCAGAACATCTCGGCAACATATTCTTTCGGAAAGCGGTAGCAGATCGAACCTTCTGCATTTCATCCCGCAATAAAATTACATCTCGCTCCGTCCCGAAGACACGAAAATAACGTCCATGCAATCCTTTTCCGATAGGACCGAAAATAACAGAAAGCGTAACGCGACCCACCTAGCAAAGGGACGAGAAAGACTCGTATCTGAATGCGACGGTTTTTTTATTCGCTTTGTAAGTCTAAAACCTTTAAGGCCCCTAGTAGAAAAAGTCCTCCGGAGGCAGAAAACTCCTTTTCCAGCTCTTTCTCCGGGGAGAGATGAAAGAAATTGAATAAAGAGTGAAAGATACGGGTGGGGATATAGAAGGCGGCGTATGGTGAAAAGAAATGTAGACAAAAGAAAGGGAAAAGAGTGGGCAACAGGCTGTATATGGTGAGGAGCGGATGGCACGAAGCTATCGAGAAGGCGCCTATACCGTGGATACGGAAGAAAACAAACGAATAAGGGATAGATATTCCCGGTGTTATTTCTTCCGAGGAGATCCCCTTACTTTGGTCTATGCAGAAGTGCTCCTATAGGAGATCCTCGTGAGCAAGAAGGAATAAAATGCGGGAGAAAGCTTCGAGACAAATCAGAGAAGTGTGAGTGCAGGAAAGTGTGAGCTATAAATCCTTTTGTCCCTTCCTGAGCGGGAAAAGATGGTGACTTTCCTCGAGAAACCGGATGAGAAGCAGGAACGCTGTTCTTTATGGCTGAGAGAGTATTCGGTACTATTCCTCGAGGAATGCCTTAGGAAATGTGGGCGAACACGCACTGCGTGATATCATCCGCTGGAATAGATGTTCCAAAACAAAAGGAATGAACGGGAGTGAAGAATTTGAAGGGATCGGGACTCGAACACATACCTTTCAGTCTCTATTGTTGATTTTATAGAGATAGGTCATTATCCAATATTCAGCGTTTAAGATCAATCAAGCTATGTTTTCCGATTAGTAATGTATTTATACCTGTCTAGAATAGCCAATACGGCTGGGATCACACATGACAGGGTTCGATTCCCGGTGGAGCACATGTGCGAAGTGATTTTTAAAAATATTACATTTCTTTAGTGAAAACATAAGTTGAATAAATACAAGAAATATGCTCTGGCATAACTTTGTGGAAATCCATTATAAATTAAATTACTCAGTAATTTTCCACGGATTTTATTTCGCGACCGGTTTCGTAAGACTTTCTTACATCTTCAGGCCTGAAGACCCTGGAAAATTACTAAGTTATATCATTTATTTTATTGAATAAATACAGTTTAGCAGTACAGTTATTACAAAAAGAGTAAAAGTTGCAGAAGCTGGACATTTTCATGTATGTCATGTTGTAATACTTAATGGAATGACTAATGTTTACTTTCTGAGAGCTGACACGACATATATTATTCGAAAAATGAGTTAACATTCACGTAAGTGCGAAATTTTACATACTGAAGTAGGTTTAGGAAGGAAAGAAAGTGTTGAAAATGTAAAATAAATGTTTATGTCGAGTTACTATTTATAATTTTCGACGCAAATACAAAGCAATTTTGTTGCTACGAATGGTTTTATATAGCGCGATATCAAGGACTTGCGAAGAAAGCTATCAGCCATATTCTACTCTCTCTCTTTATAGAATAAGATTAATTTCCTTCTTTTCCTAAATAGAGTGACCACCGCTGCTTGATATCCGTAATTTGGGGCTCAACAAACTCCCCTTCTAAACTGGTCAATATTTATTTGTGAAAAATAGCTTTATCTTAATTACTCCAATATCGCTAGTTAAACGTGACACGGCCTCTTTTGCTTCCTACGGTTATCATTTGCCAATTATCAACAAACAGAAACGGGTTGTTTACCTTGATAAATAGCTCTACTGTTTTTACGAATTTCCTTTTGTTTTGGAATTATTTTAAATATTTGCACGTCGTTGAACTAATTTCTATGTTTTAAGTGAACAAATTACTTAAGATTCTAATTATATTCCTGCATAAATCTTGAGAGTGGTTGTTTGCTAGTAGTATAAAATACGTTTGTATTTTGAAGAAAGAAGAATGAATGAATGAAAGAATGTATTAACTATTTAATGTACATTTCTTATTAAATATAAATAGTACATGTATTAAATTAAGGATAGATAATACGTTAACTTAAAAATTACATCGCATTGTAATACATTAAATTAATATTAATTAACTTAAAGATAAATTTTATCCATTATAAATTCCCAAGAAAGGATAGACTTCAAAAAATAATTCAGTAATAAACTGAAGAGGAATAATCTACTTATTATTATTTATAAAATTCGTTGAAAAAAATAATTACCTGATACATTATAACAAAATAAATAAATTGTTTACCCCTAAATGAAAATAATCCATCGTTAAATTATAATTACACTTAGTAAATAGTTTTATTTCGTATACGCAGGTTAAATCATAATTTTGGTTGTAAGGATTATCATTAAAAATACATATCTATCGAAACAGTTCGTCAATAATATCTCGTATTTAAATCAATCAAGTGGCAAGACATTAGTTTCTATTTAATTAGAAGAATAGTATCCCTTAATTTGTGTGCGGGAGTTGGTATCAGCTGTTGGTCGCATAGGGCACCGAAACTTTCCTTTGACAATCATTTAAAACCGTTTAAATCGTCGAAAGAGCAAAATAGCATCTTCAACTACCCTGTGATCTTGAAATGCGTTTTGGCTTCTATATCCCATTTCTCAAAATAACTCGACGAATCCCTGAAGAAACGCCTTCAGGATTTCTTCATCGGTTTCATTACTCATATCTTCGGAATTTCCTGGTCCCAGATCTTAGCGGATAACGCAACCTTTAGAAGTGAGTGGACAGGTGGCGTTTCGTTAATATGTGCCTCCCATCGGGATTATGTCGCCAGAAAGCCTAGTCATTTTGGCACCCAACACCGGATTATGGCCTCCGAAGGCCAAGGTTAACGAAGCATTCCGTCTCTGGGGGTATCTCCATCGAATGAAGGAATGAGATTGATTGCAAACGCACCTTAAATTAACGACAGTTTACTTCGCGTTTACCTGAGTGGGGTTTCAATTGCCACAATTCTCTGGCAGGAATTCAGGTTCGTTTTTATTTAGGTATGAATGTCACAATAATGTAGAAGTGTTTCACCTGCATTAAGTTTAGGAAAGGTGTATTTTTTCGAAAAATTTTCTCATATAAAATATTATCATGTTTATCACAATCTCTATTACGTTTTATTACCCTATATGTAATTATTTCTTCCTTACCCTACCCTATATGTAATTATAATCAAATGATGCAAGCGATACTTGGTGGAATTTATTCGTGTTTTAATCCGAAATGAAAAACATCTAAAATAATTTTTATCAATTCCTGATAGCTGCCCGTGCCGCATAGTTGTAAATGCTGGTTCATTTTCACGAGGATGTAAATTTTGTTTATATTTTCCTTGGTCTCCCTGGATCGTTTTAATTTTGCTTGCGTAGTAGTATAATTTAAAGATTTATGATTGCATTGTCCTCTTAGTTCTCATGATTTTCTTTATAGAAAAGTTCCTCATTTCTATTATCATTGTATTGACGTATTCTAAGACAAACTATATTGACGTCAGAAATTTAATAAGCACTATTATCATTGACGTATGTAATTGGCACTATTATCATTCCCATGTTTATTCCTTCAAACTCTCAACTCTAATCACTATATTGTTTCTAAATGTGGAGGATTATGTTTATTGGATAGGATGTTATGATATTACCGGGAAATTACCATTGTAAAGAAAATTGGTTTAATTTTTACTTCACTGTTTATTTATATTATTTACCAAAAATACGTGCATTTTACCAAAATAAATAGATCTTTTTATCTTGAAAGATAATTTCAATGAAGCCGCGATTGCCTATCGGAGGAAATTTTCATTCCAAAATAGTTCTCTCGATTTCCCGTCCTTTAGAGACATAACTTGTTTCTTTTAGTGCTGCCTCCGCTTCCGCTGGGTACAATTGGATAAAAATATTCAATAGGAAAACCGATTTTTCGTTGCTATCTCAAGGTATCAAAGACAATACACAGAGGAAATATCTCTCTATAAATTTACTCCCGTGTCTCAGAGAGCTTTTCCGCACAATGAACACAGAAGTACGCAAACAATGGAGAAGTTGTTGAAAACGTCATACGCAAACTCGTTCAGGAACCATCGCTATTCACTTCCTTACATCCATAATTTTCCATTCTTTTTTTTCTTTAAACTCCTCATTTCCTCGGTCCCGACATAGTCCACACCCACCTACATCTATGAAAGTACTTTAGGAGACACTTCTCTGTAAACAAATCGTAAAAATTCCGCGCACAACTCGTACGTACCATTTGATACGGTAGTTAAAACCCAGCTGTTTGTTCCTCTCCTCGCGAGGATAAACTTTTTTCCAGTTCGGACGGAGGGAGGGATTTTTCCATCGGATTAACTCAATTACGTTGTTTTATGGGAGTGCCTCTGCAAATGTTAAAGGGAAAGAAACAGCACGTGCCGCGGCTACGTAATGCTTCCTTCCCCGGGAAAGTATGCCTTTGAGATCGCCCGAGTCTATCCAATCTCCAGTAATTTTAATTTTATCGCCCGGAATTCTCATAAAGGATCTCGGACTTAAAGAGATTTGCGAGAAATATGGAAGGGCCGATTCAAAAGAGGTCTGGGAATGGTGATTCGAGTCACGAGAGACAATTTTTAGATCAATTCCGGCGATTTAAAGCAGCTTAACCCCTTTATATAAAATTTGGACTCATTAATGGAAACTCGGAGAGAGGAATCTTGTTGTATGGGTGCTGTTGAGATGGAAATTGAATTTATAGATTTTCCCATGTATATGTTAGGCGGTAGAAGCCTCTTCACAGGACTTCTTAGCTAAAGGAAATGATTGAATATTTATTCCTTAGCTTTCATGGAAGGGAAATTATCTATATGTCCTTGAACTTATGAAATCATTTTACTAATAGTAATTTACTGAGTTTAGTGGAAATTTACGGAAATTTAAGTTGCTGTAGTTTTTAAAAAGTAAAAATAATTTTACACGAGGTGGGGATTCCTCAGGATTCTTTTTCCCAGTCTAAAATTATTTCGTGGGATAATTCAGTCTTTTGTTTAATGTAATATGTAAATATTCACTCATTTTTAATTTCATATTTAAATCTAGACTGATCATCAGTGTCGTATAGTAATGATGAATTCCTTTAGTCCTCCGAAGGAGTAGATTTGTATTCTGATCTCTATTGATATTGATTAGTATTTCCTTTCACCCTTTACTCACAGAATATCATTACTGGTTTGCTAAACCTACTGTGGTATTTCTTGTTTAACTTTACCTTAATATCCATTAATACCAATTGCAGGCGGAGAAGCTTCTACAGTTGACGTTCTGTAGCGCCAGTTCATTATATTTTACATGTTTGAATATAGATATTAATTTCATCTTTTATTTAGTGTCATTATTGGAATTAGTTTACTTTTTTATAGGTAGCAATTAATTTCCGTTTTGTACGTTTTCTTTTACCTCACAACCTGTTAACTTTGTTCTTCATCTTCATAATATTTCTTCTTTCGTAAGTTACAACTGTTACTTTCTTCACATCGGAGGAATAAATCAATATTATATAATATATCAATAAATTTAAAATGGAATCAATATTATAAATAATTAAAATGATATAAATATTAATATATAATAAATAATATATAATATAATATTAATATATAAAATCAATATTATATAATATATCAATAAATTAAACATGGAAATAAAAATATCGGGACTAGATATCAATCAAAATATACCTAAGATTCCCCATTACTAAGCGATTCAGATCGTCTAATTATTGATGTATTAAGAGATGAACTTCTTCCGAGAAACCTTGAACCTCTCCCCATTGAATCAAAGGAGATAACCTCTCAAAATCCCAGTGAGCATTCATACGTTATCAAATTTTGTAATTATTGATCCCGTTCAAGAGTCGGAAGGTAATCGATATTTCAATGTATCGAAAAATCCATCTCTATCCCCAGACCTTGTTCTTTCTTATCAGTTGCTTCGTGAGCAGATCTGTTTTGGTCCTTTCCCTAAAGGCTGCCTCATTTATTCATTTAATTGCCTTTAGCCTTTTAGTCCCGCGCTCCTATTTATTCTGAGCCTTTTAGGAGAAGATCAGGATTCGGGCAAGCGTAGAATGTATGGGAAGGAAAAAGAGGTAGATGTTGGGTAGGCCACCAAGAGATGAATCAATGGAAGGAATTTCGGGGAAAAGCTTTGCGAGGAAAACTTTCTTTTTTAGATCAGTCTCGGTTCAATAATGTAATCTGGAAATTGGCTTCTGGGCTATAAATAAAGGCAGGATCCGGGGATTGTCTTCGTTCAACGCAGTACGGAACTGAGTGCTTATTTCCCCTGAAGGTAGTTTACCTATGGAAGACTGTGGGTTCTTAACGGATAATTGAATTAAGCTACGTAATATCTTGCTTCGCCTGTGGACTGGATGTAAATTATAGGGATTGCTGATTGAACTGTTAATGCAATATTTCTATGTAACTTAAAGTGTAATAAATAAATCTTATCTCTCTTTCTCCATTCTGCCATCAGTAGGTCTATAGATGATAACGTGACTGATTTCTCTGAAAAATATATTAATATTAGATGAAAATTGATATTCACAAACTTTATTTATTAGTATAAACAATGCTATTTATTCAATTTAAATGATATTGTAACAGTTGGGATCTTCAATGAGATACATAGCATTACATTATAGCTCCTTACCGCGATTATACGTAGATGGTAATTAATTTATCTTCAACTTACTTGAAAGAATGATAATCGGTACATGAACTGAGATGTTAAGTATAAATTACGCAGTGAGAATTCGGAAGTACGAATTTCGAATATTTATATTGAATGGCTATTAATATGCTATTAATATTATAATGCCATCAATCACCCGGTATATTTTCATATAATTTGAGGATAGTTATCCAAACCCGTGAACATGAGGCGCATTAATTCACATACATACTTTAAATAAATTTACACTCCTGAAACTCACATGATCATCAGATTCTTTTATTGAAAACTTAACGACTGGTTTATTACACAGAAGTGTAAATAAACACAAAATTTTATTTATTCTCTCTCCCTTGAAAAGAAATTAAATTATTTAAATTAAATAATTAATAATAACAATATATATTAAGAAGAATAATAATAAGAATTAAACGAGGATCAACTTTGGATAAATTTACGCATTAAAATACTTCAACACATCATCAGATCCATATAATAATAAATTTATTATTCGAAAGCATTTGAGATATTAAAAGAAATTCATTAACTGAATTCGAGGGTAATTTATACGAGATTTCTACGTGAATTGGACTTCATGAAAATAATTGGTTTCTTATAATGAAAGCAGGAAAATTAATTGAATCAGTATCTTAAATCGATGATGGTGATTTATTGCCCTTGCTCCTGAATAAAGAACGATTACATTTTCAAGCAAACTTTTATTCCAAAAATAAGATGAATGCTCCGATAATCCCTCAATGATCGATATTTATTTTTGGCTTACGAAAATCCGTGAAAATTTCGGATGCTTCTGAAACCCATTACTTTCGGCCGATTAAGGGGAAATCAGTTTTGGAAAGCATTCGTGTCCATTAATTGCCTCGCGGATGGTTGAATTCGTTCTGGATTGTTACGTCGACCGCTGAGGCGTTGAGAAGAAAACAAACAGTGGCAGGAGGTGGAAAGAACATCGTATTGTTCTCTAAAACAAACACGATGCGGGATTCTGTTCTGTAACTAACAAACTTTTCAGCTAAAAGCGATATTAAGGATGATGAATGATCTTAGCTGCATATTTATGTCAAATTGTTGGAGTGGATTTGAGAGAAGCTATATTGGTAATAGCTAAGACATTATCGGCTATATAGATTGGCTAATGTATGGGTTCACGTATTATTATGGGCAAAATGGTGGAGGAGATTTAGCAGTCTCTATCTATCACTAATAAAGAATATGTTAATTTTAAAACAGTTTACATTTGTAGAAAACATTCGAATCCAATTTTATAAATTAAAGTTACTCGTTCTAAACGCTTGGTTTCCTTCGGCGAAAGACAAAGCTGTGATATAGAATTTCTTTGATCTGTAGTTTTTTCTTCATATTTGCAACTTATTCCATAAGTTGGCGTTCTGCATGTACGGTTCAAGCTCTTAAGATATTTCCAACTTCATCAACGCAAAAATGGTTATAATATGGAAACGAAACATGTTTGCGTATTGATCGGATAACCGAATTAAATTTGATGAAAATCAGAAAATAGAATACTTGAAGTAACTACAGTTTTAATGACATACACCATGTTTTCGAGGTTTTGGAATTTGACCACTAAAATATGTTGCGAGAAAAATAATTTCATAGTTTAATGAAAGTCTTCATCTTAAATTTGTATTAAGTTCCTCGCAGTTGTTAACATACATACGATCATTTAAGCATGAATTTATATTGCAGTTTTGTTTAAGATATATCTTGGGATGAAAGATAAACCATGAAGTTAGAAGTCTAACCAATAAAACAAGTAACTTAAAAAGTTAATCAATACTGTCCACAAAAAGAAGGTATAAGGTGAATTTAGAAACAATTTCATTATTTACAAACATTCTTTAGGAGTCGCTTATTTAATACATTTAAAAGGATATCACAAATATTGGAATTGCTTCCTTAAATTAAGTCAGACGGTCTCCGAAATACCTTCTGGTATTGGTGGGATGCTTCTGGTAAGATAAAGGGTTTAATGGGATTAAGCCACGTGATCAGCGTTTTAAATTCTCCCTAAATTGGTACCTGTGAAATAAAGACCCGATAAGACCACCTTTAATCGAGCGAGATCCTCTTCGTTTCCAAATATTTCCGAAAGGAGGCAGCCAAATCAATTCGCGCGTTAACTGAGGAGGCGCTAATGAACCCAAACCCACAGGAGAATGTTGAGAGTCTTTCCCAGTTATCTCAAATTGATTTGGCCACATGCGCCACTGGTAGTTTCCAAAAGCGGTCAAACCATTGGAGAAACTGGAGCAAAAAACACTACTATCTAGCCTCTCGCAGCGATAGAGGGAGATGTTTGCAACAATGGCCACGAATTCCCGCCATTTCCACCTCAGCGAGCCATCTTCCTACTCACATTGTTTTCGTAGGAATGCAAATACACTCTGTGCTCGATAGGCTGGGAATTGCGGACGAACGGGTAATCAGATTGGAGTAATAACACAGAAAAATGGGGCACCCGTTTGAGTGATTGCAAAAGATGAATCGTCCTATCAATTCGGGAAGAGGAGCGAGCGACGTTCACTTGTCAAACAGCGTGATTCAAGTGGGCGGTAAAAAATGCCTGGATTCCGCCATACGCGAGCAAAAAAGGTAAAACTGTCGAAACGTGAGTATATGAGAGCTCTGGACGGATTCTTTCGAGCTTTTTCCTGCATGTTTCTGCAGCCCTCGTTAAAAAAAGCGCGGGAAGGGGATTACGTCAGAGATTGTAGATCTTTGTTTGGGGATCGACGTCATAGTGGGATAAAAGACCTCGTCGACATCTCCGAACGCATCGGTAGATTGACTTAATTCGGTCACCGATTGGTTTCTGGTGCGGAGACACACTTCGCCGAACAAATGAGGGATTCGAAAAGTCGAGTAAATGACATTAGAATTCATGAATGTATCTCCCCGAACGGGAAAAGGTAAACGTACCTAAAGAAGGTCGACGGATAATCATTATCGATAAAAGGTTCGTGGTTCCAATTGACTGGGATGGTTTAAGTCAAAATGTAGGCTATAGATTTTAGTTATGTTTTGGGTGTTTTTGTTTCAAAAGCAGTTTTCTTTTAATCCTTTTGACGAGTTGCCGTCTGGTCTCCCGAGATGATTTTGTATGTTGTTTCACAACGGCTTGTTATGTATGTTAGAACATGATCTCAATTCTCAGGAAAGATATATTGATTAATATTATTATTTAACCTATTAACTCGTATATTTTTATAATTTTATCTCATCAATAATGAATTTTCACTTATCTATACGGAAGAGGAAGTGCAAATAATAAAGTTCAGAGGAAAGCACTTAAGCTATCATTTTTGAATTATTTCTTTTTTGTCGACTAAAAAAGTCAACCGTGTCAATACTGACAAATATGTACTGTATTTGTAAAAGTACCATAAAACTGCTTAGAGATGATGAAAAGAGTTAAAAATTCATGTATCGAAAAAAAGAATTTTCGGAAGCGTTAGTATGTAGATATTGTTACCATCAAAAAGAGTTTATTAGATTATTGAAAAAACAGAAATAAAGCATAATTTCCGCAATTTCATCGATTACTGTTTTTCACAATTAGTATACGAGCGTAATTGGAAGTTAAAATCTTTTTATGGAGAGGTAAAATATATTTCACAGATTTTTTATGCACCACTTTTCTGTGTCTACTTTTCTTATTTATTTAATATCCTTGAATAATTTTTTTTAAAAAGCCACCCAACTCCACGTGTCCATTTTTCCTTCCTTTCTCTTGTAATGAATGCAAGCTTTTATGGATCGAACCACATTACGCTTTATTGATCGCTTTTAAGCCTTACTGCAGTCTTACAATGTCCTCAACACTGCTCATTCCAAATTAGTTCAGAAATATTGTCACCAGCATTTTAAAGTAGGGTACAGAGAATTGAATTCCGCACGGTTTATTTTATAGCCACGATAAACCTCACGGGCATTCAATACCCTCCTAACAGCATGATCATGAAAAGCCCGATAAAAAATTCTGCAGCCTTTCTATCATCTGGGACGAAAAGTGACTGAAACAGAGCGCAATGGACGACTGGTACGGAACCGTTTAAAAAGAGATCCAGCCCGATTACCTCTCGAACCTTCTCGAAAGGTCTTATTAACCCTCGGGATTCTTCCGTGAGGAGCGGAAAGGGACCGTGGACTAACAGGAGGCTTCCGTCAGGACAGAATAACGATGGAAATTAATTTCCCGCTGAGGAAAAGGTCGCGCGGGCGACGAAAACAAAAATCAGATTATTCCATCTCCTGGAGAAAAAATGCGAGGAAATAACAGCGGCAGAATAAAAACTTTGGAAAAGTTGAGGGAATTGAGGTGACCGTCGAACCTCGGGACGGATGCGGAGAAAAACTCGGTCTGACAAAGGACGTGAAGTGAGTCCTTTGGCGGATGCTCTTTTCGTTTGTTTTTTGGCGTGAAAACAAACGAGCGGAGCGGCAGTATCTCGCGTGCTGGGTGCGGGCCCGAGGGTGCGGATGCCACCCCTCCGGAAGGACTAACTTCTGCGCTTTTGAGTCTCCGAGTACGAGGGATTTTCTCCTCGGGATATCCTACTCGAAAACTTTCTGGTTTATTTGCCGACTTCACCAGTCTATTCCGCCATAAATGCAAGAATTTTTTTCTCGAATGTGTATTGCGACGGGTAATTGCTTATATATTTAGCATTGGAAAATAGTAAATAGTGGTCGTCAAGGGTTACCGTTCCGAAGATTGGTTTACTGCAGCTATCCAAGCCGTACTATTTCCTAACAGTCGTTTCAGAGTGATTTCCAACTTTAACAGTAAGAGTCAGCCGTCTCCGGTAATTCAACCTAAGTCTTCCTCTACGATTCCTACCTCCAACCCTTTTCCTCAAGTACTGTTTTCTTTTTTTACTGTGCCCAAAGTGTGCGTCCGATAAAACTTCCTCTTTTATATCAATGTTTTCCGCAGAATTATTTTTTCATTTGCTCCTCGAAAGACTTCTTCATCGGTCATTCCATTGGTCCATTTATTTTCATCGTTCTTGAGGAAATTCCCGTTTCCATCTCTCGTAGTTTTCCCTTTATTGCTGCTGGTACGGTTCACGTTTCGAAGCCATACAAAATGACACTTCCCATTTAGATTTACTAAAACTCATTAAAACTGGTCAACAAATTTAAACTTTTTCTCGGTAACGTGGATATTAATAGCAGTTCCCAACTAATTTTGGGTCGTTGATTCCAGATATTAGCGCCAAAAATCCCCACCACTATCCAATTGTACAGAATAACTTTCTCATCATAAGGTAGAGGTTTAGAGCAATCTTGCACAGGAGGGTGTGCACCGAGAAAAATCACGAAGAAAAAAAGAGCTTGAGAAAGTCTGAGGGGACCGGGAATCAAACCCGGGACCATTCTTTATTCAGAAGGTCGCTTTAAAGAAAATTTATATTTCTCATTATGGATAAAATAATACTTTTTTGATAGGTTACTGGAGAGGAATTTTATCATCACAATTTGCCATCGGTTTGGTCTTCTCGACTATCTGTACCAGCTTTTGTTTGATTTTATTCCTTTAAAAAGCTTTAAGAAATAAACTACGCGAAATCTTCATTAGATCTTCATCAGCTATTCTTAAACAGCCCCTCGTTTGATAGTCATAATCTTGATGAGCAAAGTCCATCACTCAAATTACTTATACCAATGTGAGGGAACATCTTTCTTTCTTCTTGGTATTATCAACATTAAAATCATAATTATTGTTGTAATAAAACCACAATCCGGTTACAGTACAAAAAGCTTTCCCTCTTCTCTCGATGGGAATTGCCTACTAGTCGGTATTTGGTCTGCATAAATATTATTTCGTGAAGCGAGGGAAAAAAGTAAGAAATTCACCCCTAATTACAACTTTATCGACTGCGAACATTCTCCGTGCATCGATAAGGCTGGAGTTACAAGAGAAAGGAAACAACCCCGAGAGCGACCTCCTTCATCTCGGTGCCGTCGCATGCAACAGAGTCCAACCTACCGCGGAGAACTATTATGTTGCATCCGTAATTGTGCGGAAGTTGAACGCAGTTGATCCTCTATGAAACCCCACTGTGATCGAAACAAGGTGACCGGCAGGGTCGATGAACCTATGCGGTTCCCGTGGGTGGGGTTGAGATGGCCTTTGTGGCGCCTCCGGACGGAGCACTTCCCTTTCTTTCTCCACGGCCACGCCTCTCTGTTCTCCTTACGCTCCCTAGTCGAGAGATGAGGCAGTGAAATGAAGAATTGAACATGTTGAGGAAAAGGGGTTGCACGAACATAATCCGTTCAATACCGCATTGGTTTATTAGCAAGCCAGTAATTTGGAATTTACGAAGTTGGCCGCAACTTTGTGGAAGTCCAACATGACTAAAATTTGTTAAATAAAACAAAGGTTTTACCAACTGCACAAGTATTTTTTACTATTCATATAGGTTTTCTTGGTGACTAGTAAATATAAACTAATATAAAATACTAGTAAAACATAAAGAAAAATTTAATCTAGTTCCCGTAAAAAATGTAAGGAAAATTAATGGTTAAAAATTGAAGGATTTTTATCCTCAAAGGCTTTGAAGATGGCTATCATCAGCCGTAACTAGTTGTCAAGAAAACCTATTAAAGGTTACTTGCGTTGTTGGTGAAACATGTTTTGTAATACAATTTTTAATCATGAATTTTCCTTAGCTATTTACGAGAACTAGATCAAATTCTTCTTAAATAAAAGCTGATTGATTTCTCAGGGATATTATTTATTTTTAATATTTAGAAATTTTACGGCAAAAATTGTGCGTTACCCAGAAACTCCTCGATCTAAGATAGAAATTATTAGTATGAAAAAGGTTAAATTTTGCTTAAAACTTGCTGGCTTAAAAACCAATGGAGAAATAGAAGTGAAAAATATAGTAATTACTAAGAACTTAACCCTGGTGTCCCTTTTTCCATTCGGGTATTCTATAAATTAAACTAAAATGCTTGGTAGTGGGTATTCTAAACAATAAACTGTACATGAGATGATATTTTAGTAGAATACCTGACCGTAAAGTGGAAGACTTGGGTTCGAGTCCCAGTCCATATTTTCAAATATGTCCATATTTTTTATTCTGTTTTTCCTTTGCGAAAGTAGCGATATTTCGTAGATTGGGAATGATTTATGGTACTGAAAATGTAACTTCCAAGACGGTATTTCTCCCGATACCTTCCATTCCGATAACGGCGGAGAAACAGAGAGGAAGAGACAGATTGATTGAGAATGAGGAGAAGTCATAAAAAAGGAACAAGAGAAAGAGGATAAAAGCCAAAGAGGAATAGGGCGACAGATACGAATTCTAGAGACTTAAATGTCCACCATAAAGTCAGCGGAGGATGTGATAAAGTAAGACGTGAGATAGGGATGAAGAAAAGATGGAAAGGAAATGAAAACAGCGAAACAGACGGAGGACGTCGTTTGGTCCAAATCTCATATCTCGACTCGTCGTAGAAAATGAAAATGGCGAATGGAAAAGAGAAGGAAATTATGAAGCATTTAGAGAACGAACTTGTTACGGAGAAGAGACTTAATTTTGGTAAAATTGGAAGACATCCAAGTATTCGTGAAACACCTTATTGCGACTAAGAGGAATAGGGAAGCAGAGTGTTATGATGGGTGAGAAAAGGAAGCTTGAAGATAAAGGAAAAATCGGTGACGAAATTGAGGAAGAAAACTGATAGGAAAACGAATGCTGGATAACAGTAGCATCTGCTACTAGAAAATCTGCGTAAGATCCGTGAGGGAGAATCCGGAGAACTCGCGCTACTTTCGAAAACAAAGTGATATTTGTAATATATGGGTACAAATACTTTTCGAAATCAAACTAATATTTGTATTATTATAGTAGAGAGAAAATAATTCTAAAAGGAGCATTGATTATCCATTCATTAGTTATTTTGAATATTGTAATCAATAACTAATTAATGAATATGGGTAACTTCTTGGTATATTCTACAATAATTAAGGAGAAGGATACCATTAGTAATGGATATGGCCTTGCAAGGTCAACGAGAAGGGACGATAGGTTTAAAAGATGTGAAACGAGAAAATGAAAAACTAAATGGAATACAATTTACATTTACATGAAGTAGGTTTAAAACTCTTAATTCTTGTACTCCGATAAATAGTCATGTAAGTAGACAGTTACTCACATAAAGATAGTACTTGATAAAGTTTTAATTTGCATTACCATGAACAATTCTTGCACAGTTAATCAAAAAAAAGGAAGAATGAACTTTTGAACGGTCATAATCTACCATATCAGGCTTGAAAACACCATAAAAAAAGTGAAGAATAGGAAATTACGAAGTTATTATTCACTCCTTTTTCCTAAATTCATTTATATCGCTCCTTAATAACTGCAAGTAGTGAAGAATTTGCTAAGAGATGGTAACACTTTGAGGAATTTCTTGTTGGAATGGATGTAATGGCTTGTAAGGAATGAAAATTTATTTTTTCATCAGAATGAAAATTTATTTTTGGAAATAACTGAGCATCATTTTAAGTACTAAATTACCGAACGTTCAGTCAATATTCAAATCGATTTAAGGTAATTTATGGGTTATCCTAAGGACTGCTTATTTATTAAATTAATAAAAATGAAAAAATAATAGTAATGATTACGTCGTCATGGGTCTAATTTTAGTCTGTAGAGACCATTTTTACAATTTACCTTTTTGAAACTCACACGAATTTAAAATTGACCGAACCTCTAGAATTGCAACACAGGACCTCATCAATGCTAGGCTAGCATACTTATTCCTATGCCATCGAGGCCGGCAAAAATGGAAATAACGCATAATATGAAAGAATGAAGACTGTAGGAGAGAAAGACGTCATATTGAGATAGCTGAGGAAAACAGAGAGGTGGTTTATGAGAACGTAAGCAAAGAGGGGAAAGAGGAAGCTATGTGGAGAGAGCAATAAAACACGCTGAACAGAGGAGAAAATGAAGATAAACAGGACGGAAAACAAAGATCAACCACGTCTGCGGTTTCGTGCACTTCTTTTTTTGAAAATAAACCCCCAACAAGAGGGTAGTAGCTGACTTTCCGTAGAATCGCAAACTGTATTTAGAAATGAAACACCTCCAACTTTATCAAATTCTCCATTTCCAGATGAATTATCATCCTCTTAAGGTTTTGCTTATGAAACATTCAAGTGTGATTTTGATATTCCTTCCTTTGAGGATGACTTGTCTAACATGGGAGGATGGCAACTTACTACACGATGCAAATATTCGCTTTAGAAATTTCATTATTGAAAATAGTTACTTACTTGTCTTAACGGTTAACTTAGTAACATTTTGCTACTTTTCTGGATAGAAACAACTCAGGATATTAACATTATGATTCTTTATACAACATCTTTATGAATAGAGTCTTTTTCTTCTTTTTTGATAAAGAATAGGAAATAAATGCGTTGCATTTCGTTTTGTCTCAGACTCGTTGAAAGCGATCTAATTGATAACTTGTAAACTTCCGAGATATGAGTAATGCTGAATAATGACATCTTTCCTCATCCAATCCATATGTAACACTATGAAAAATATTATTTGTGTCATCATTCTGTTGCATTTACAAGTATATTTTCTATTCACAACATTCTGGCCTAGTGAGAAAATCAAAGATCTAACTCAATTCTCATCTAGGCTTAATAACCTTCATTTACTCTCCTAATATTTTGGTAGATAATAGTTGAAAAGTTGAAAATCTTGCTAGCATTTTTGCTGATTACTATACAGACTGACTGATATTTGCCGTTATTTACAGTGCATAATTTGCGAGCTATATAAAACACGGAATTTTGCAAACCTCTTGGGATCCAAATACTTCAACAGAAGGGCGTTTCTTTAAGTAATATATGGGTACAAAATCTTTACAAACGTTTTCGTGTCCGATGCGCAGACGGAGCACAGAATCGTTTCCGAAAGTTTTAATCTTATACACTTTCCGTGATTGATCCTTTCCTTGCCCTCGCGTGCTCGTCGTGAATCTGAAAACCAGGCACGTAAAGGTCAGCAGTTCTTTTTGCTCCTCTCGAATCCCCGGGTTGGTGTTATTTGTAAGGACGTAAACATCGAGGAATTGAAGATACGCTTATAATCATTCCTTGTTGACGATTGGCGGATTGTAAATCATGAGTCAATGCACCCGATATGCCAGGAAAGCCGCGTTCTTTTATACATCGTGCACAACCTTGGATTCAAACGAAAAATGCGACAGCATCACCAGGATCAACAAAATGTCAACTCCTCAATGCCGAAGTCTCTCCTTGAAGTCACACGCGTGAGGACGGCAATCCAATAGTTGCGATCAAGAAGTGCGCAGAAAAAATTTCATGAAAATGAAGAAAAAACGCACGATCGAATGGCGCCACTAAAATGCTAAGTAAAGACGAATGTCTACTGAACCGGTTTCATTACTTTTTCGATTGCCTCGAGAGTTGGCTTCCGCGCCTTCCGGAATTCGATCTTAATCTCATTCAGTATAATCTGTGCGTTGAATAATCCAGTTTTTACTCGTGATACATGTATTCGTGGATAAAAATCGAATAAGTCCGACTTGTGCGAAACATCCGTAAGAACAGGTGGCGTACGTACTTACTGAAAATATTTTGTAAAATTAAAAGGAGTAATAAATGGGTGTATTTTAGGTCTTCTTAATAGACTTATTTCATCCAAAGATTATTATTCCGAATTCACAAAACTATCGGTCGTTAACTTTTTGAGGCGTAAATAATGAATCTACGTATTATTTTCTGAGGATATGAGAAAAACGATCGGAAGGTAAGTCATTTGTCTTAAAATTTATTATAATATGTAATAAATAATCATATATCTTCTATAAATTATACAACTTTATTATCTATAATTATACAACAGGGCTGAAGATGTAAGAACTTCTTACGAAACCGGTAGCCGACATTAAAAATCCGTGGAAAATTACAAAGTTGTATAATTCATTATGGCTTTCCACAAAGTTACGCCAGAACATATTGATTTCATATATCTTCTCTTTCTGTAAACTACCTCTAACCTTCAAACGATCCTCACATTTTGTTACTTAGTTTATCGTTAGATACATTAGGTACAAAGGAATGATATACAGATGAAAGGCATATTTATTAGTGGTCTTAGAGGAAGCACTTATTATCGTCAATCTTTCTTTCATGTCGTAGTTGAAGGAGCCAAAGTAAATTTATAAACTACGACATATGTCACACATTAGATTTCAAATACGCTTCGACATTTATTTTCAACTTCCAGAACACTTTCGGTTAAACCATCTCTTGTTACAGATATGTGATATGGAAGGGTATGTTGGAGTTCAAATGTTTGAAATACATTCTTAAATATGTCTTGAAGTTTTCACTGTTTGTAATCAAAGCGGCTTGACGGTACAAAGGGAAATATCTCAATATATCACAAAAATCATTAGCGATTTCTATCGCTAGTTATTTCATTGTAAGCCAGTTTATGGTACCCGTTCTAATATTCACCTGTTTTTATTGGTTACCCGGAGTTGAATCTTTTGAGTCAAAACCGGTGGGTTTTAAGAAAATTTACTTTAGGTGCTTACAACTGGTTCTTAATTAAGTTTTCCCGCTAAGTTTTCTTTAAAACAAAGTGAGACTGTTCTGTGTGGTAGCTCAGTTAGTAAAAGCATTCCCGCGGGAACTGGAAGATCCGGGTTCGAGTCCCAGTCACATACGGATCTTCCACTTCCATTTACCCTTTTATTACATTCCGTTGCTTGCATTCTTGAGAATCTTGCGTAGTCTCGGAATCGGCATATTGTATCCATTCCGATCGACATACTATTCCGGTCCCTAATTCCCAAATATAGAATCTATCGAAAACCATATTTTTCTTCTTAATTCCCGGCGAGATATCGAATATCCAATCTCAATCGCGATTTTTCTTCTATATCTCGTTCGGGGGAAACAGGATGCGAAAATCCCATCTGGTGAACCCTAGAATCGGGTGAAATATAGTTACTGCGGGGGCAACGCTTCCAGTTCCAAAACAAGTAGATTGAGATTCAACGATGGAGGATTGGGGGACATCCACCCTCAGTGCACCGCTTAGAGATAGCGCGGATGAATTGAAGGAAAGGAGCAGAAAGGCTGAAGGAAAAGAGGTGAAAGGTTGAGGGAAAAGATGGTCAAATGGGGCAGAGGATTGGAGACACGGGGTAGTGGGTGAAAGGAAACGTTGGACGTGGCAGGTTTTGCGAAAAGGTTGACGTGAAAAGAGTTGGGGAAAGGTTGATTAATGCACGTAGGGTCTTGAGGGTGCTGGAAGAGGAATAGAAAATGTGGGAAAATGGATGGAAAATGAGATAGAGAATGGGGAAAGTGGTGATGCAGATGATGAATGAGGAGGTTTAAAGCTGCCGAATAAAACGACTGGAAACTAACTCATCTGGGGCTTTTGGTTACTCATCAGGAGGCGTGTCGTCGGATGCGAATGGCGGAACGTGTCCCGCAGAGCAATTTGTTTGACGCAGAGATGCCGAAACTTTAAGCCGTAAACGTTATCCGTCGTTGCGAGTTTTTATTTTTGTCTGCAAGGATTATCGCCTCCGACGCAGTGGCGGGTTTTAGAGGAAAAGGGCACTTGTCTGTAAAAAAGGGTCAGTTTAATGATATCGTGCCGTTTGCATAGAAGAATAAGTCGGATTCGTTTGCGAGTGAAAGAATTTTAAATCTGATCCTGTTTTTCGTTCATCATCGTCAACGAAACGTACTAACTAGCAAAAACTAATTCGCAAATCCTATCAGCATGAGGTCATGGAAAAGTGGCGTCATAATTATCATTTACTTAGGATTATCTATGAAAATGAAAATGGTTTCAATGATTACTTTGGTCAATATGCAATGTTAAGTCGGACAGCGCCATTCCAGATAGTAAATCTATTTCACTGCATTAAAGTTATTTTATGTCTCTCTCATGTCATAAAATACCTATAGCTGTATAAAAAGTTAATTTTTTAATATAAATCATTCCTAATTGTTAAAAAATATAGCCTTTTTGTCCTACGTTCAACAAACGTCTTTCTTTTCAAATTGAACATTTCGTGTTTAACAAGTCATAACTCAGAATCACTCTGACCTTTTATGTTAATATAATTTATACTATGGAAATTTGTGTAGATAATCTTCTAAATTATTTTGAAATTAATGATTTTTCTTCTTTCTCTGCAGGTAAGTGTAATTACCCACTTTTTGGATGTTTAGACTTCTAAATGAGTAAGTACAATGATGAGATTATCTTATTATTACATATTTAATTCCTCTAAAGAAATAATATTTTCGAGTAAGTTCATCCTTTTATTTTACGCTGAGTTACCTTAATAATCGAAAGAAAAGCCTATAGAATAATTCCCTTAAATATTTATCTTTTCTTCAATTGTGTAAACATCTACTAGACATTAAGAAATGATTCTATCCTTTCCAGTTTTATAGAAAAACACTAGTGATGCGCGAATCGTGCTTTTTGTAATGGATAATAAATATTCTATTCAATTTAGGATGCTTTTTCGTTTGTTTTTTTATCAATTTCCCACACAATAGCTATTAATATCTTCGTCTCTTGCTTACCATTGTAACCCACTGAAATGGCATTGTAAATTTATAGTGGCGCGATTATTTTCTTTAATAAATATTAATCAATATATTTTCATAAATATAGTAACTTTGATCAGTAAATTAGTTTCGGTTCGAAAAATACTAAGATAAAATGTGCCCACAAATTTCATGTTGAAAACTGGAAAACGAAAAAAAGAGGAAAAATAATATTTTAAATTTTTATTCGATTTGACTCATGTCGAATATTGCTAATGTCGGTTCGGTTCTATTTTTCATCGAAGAAGCAATAATTTGATTCGAAATTTCTGAAATTTCTCTTAGGAGAATGTAGAAGAAATGTTTAAACTTTACACTTTAACATTACAAGGCATTTATATCCAAGTAATGCATTTATATTTAAGCTGCTATTTCAAAAGCTATTTATAGTCTTGAAGTCTGCAATACGAATTCTCGTGGACTTGTTAGCTGTAGTTTTCAATGCAAATCTTTTCCTTGCCTCATATTTGATCTCCTTAACTTCATCTGTCCGGAAAATCCTTCTTATACGTTATTTTGCAGTTTATTTGGTTTTTCTCTTCGTACTAGTTTAAGTCGACCTTATCTTTTGGCCGACTGGTTTTCTCTTCTTTTCCTCAATGTCTCCCCAAACTTTTAACTTCCTCTATTCTTCGAAAGGCTTCATTAGTCACTCGATCCTTTCATTTTATTTTCACCATTATTCTGGTGCACTCCATTGTCTTCGTCGATAATCTTCTTTTCTATGCTTCAACCTACAATTGAAGATCCTCAGGAAAGACTTCTTAAGTATTCTCAATAAAAACTTCCCTCGCAAGGAGTAAGTTGTTTTGATTAATGGTTGAGAATGTTACCATTCGGAAGTAATGCGACTAGGAATGAAAAATACGCACTTTTCTTCTTCGAAAATGGGGTGAAAGTTTACGTTTTGTTTCCCAAACTTAGAATTTTATTTTTTTCGTACCTCATTTCCCAGCGTCAATGAATTGCTCTAGCATTACCTTTGAGCTCTTCCGTAATAGTTTTCGTTGTTACTGTTTGAAATTCGAAACATGTAAGGATGTTAAATTTGTCTTTTCGAAAAGGATGTTCATTAAGCAAAAGCATTTTGTTTGCTGTCAAAATGACTCATTCACCAAAATGTGCTTGTACTGCTCGCTAAGTAATGATAAATGTTAGGTCTTAATTCGGAAGATACCTATCAAATAAGGACTAATATTTTTATCTATTAAATTAATGTTAATAAATTATGATGCTAAATCTATTAAAAAACTTACAATCTATAAATTTAAAAGTTAATCTTGGACCGTTTTATCAACATTTTATCTTTTTTACGAAATGAACATGCGCAGAATTCGGGTTTGAAAGTCATTTCTTCCTCAACGGATACGAACAGATATAAAAACAAACTTTATTAATTTTATAAAGAATTCTGCAAAGAAAAATATGCTTGCAATAATAAATTCAACGAAAAGACGGAATTAGTTTCCTTTGTGAAAAGTTGTTCCTCTTTTTTCTTCATGCTTGCAATACATCAACATGAACTTCATGTGAATTTCATATGACAGTATTTTCTAGTAATTCAGAGTTGAACCAGGAATGCCTTTGCTAGAAAAATACTCCTAAGTGTTAGGTTATTACCCCTCAAATAAATCCGTAAATTTCAATGAGTCTAATTAATGCTCTGAAATTTCTTCCATCAATTTTTTACGGAAGTTACTGAAATCGGATGAATAAATACATGCCCAACGGTGGTTATTTTATAAGATTTCCTAGATTTTGCAGTGTACGATACTATTTTGATACGATATTTTGCAGAGTACATACTCGTATGTATAAATGCAAGTAAGTAGATGTTTTCATTTTGTGTTATCTTTGAGACTGAATTATACTATTTCTTCATCTGTTGGCATACTGGCCCTTAGATCCGTCGGAGCAACCAGTACCAAAATTTTCTGTATAATAGCAAGAAATTTGTTGATATTGACCAGCGGGTGCGGAACTGAGGGTAAAACCTACAGGCACTGTGCATATCATACGCTATATTATCAAATTTCAGGAGTTATTGGATGAAAGACAGCACATACACATAGAGTGCTTTGTAATACTGTCTGGACTTGTTAAGGCTTTTTCTATGAGATAAAGTAACAGATACATGTATAAATTCATGATAAGGGATTTATGATAAAATTGGTCACCAAGGAAAGGTTCGACTATTTCAATGCTAGATGGATAAGCATTTGTGTTTAATTTTCTATTATCATCTGCTTTTCCTCAACATTATCCTTAATCCGTTGACGTCGAATCGTCTACAAAAACCAGATACGAGGATTATTAAATCTGAACACTTCGTCTGCGAATAACTTTCGTTTAATCGTAAAAATCGTCGAATTTTATCTTAGCTTTTTCGTGGTCACGTAAGGGAGGCAAGGGTCAACTGGAGCACTTGCGAAATGAAGGGTCCGCACCCTTTCTTTTTTTCTCGTCGAGAGGGAGCACGGAATGAAACCGCAGATGCTGCGTTGCTAGGGACGAATATCTGGAAATTTTAATTGGGAGAAAATCCATGTCGTCCCGAAAACTCCGAATCATTAATAATTCCGAAAAAAATAACGAGGAGATGACGGGGAAAAGTAATTTCGGGGCGTTACTCTTTGGCTTTGCCGTTTTGAAGCGTCGTTGATAACTTGGAGAAATATACGTTTTTTCTGAGCTACACAAAAGTGTTCTTTAGAGTGGGCGGTACAAGTATATGCGAAAACACGTATGTAATTAACGTTACCCGAATCATGGGGCTGTTGCTGCCTTGATTAAATAAAATAATTCCAATAATAATAATTCCAATTCCAGCCTTGAGATGGTTCAACGTAGGGCAGCTAGATTTGTTAAGGGAGATTTCATATTTGACAGCAGTGTTTCAGCTATGATAGAATCCCTCGGTTGGGATTCGCTTAGTGATAGAAGACTTGATTACCGTAGGAAGCTTTTTAATAAATTTATCACTACGGATATCGGGGAGGAGATAGTTGATATTGTTATACGAGTTAGTAGCGTACGTGATCTTCGAGACAAAACGATGAAGCGTTACAGGGAAATAGTTGCCAGGACAGATTGTTCTTTCTGGTCATTTTTTCCACGAAGTATTAGAGAAGCCAACAGCAGTCAAAGGTAGATAGGGTTTTCGGTGTTTCACACCCCTGCCATGCGCCAGTGGCGGTTTCCAGGGTCTATATGTAAATGTAAATGTAAAATGTAAATAACATCACAGGAGATGTACTTCTCAGTCGCTCAAGGTCGTGATTTCATGTAACGAAAAGAGAAAGCAATGGAATAACCTCGGTGATTTCCGAATATAAACATTGCAAAGGAAGGTGTCAAAGAAGTTCACGTACTTGATAGAATGAAAACGAGTAGTGGTAGTAGCTGCGGTTAAGGCGCGTCATCAGCTAAAGACCTTTTGCAATGAAAGAAGCATATTCATCAAAGCCCACCCAAGACGCAGTATTTCGCCCAGAAAGCCGAGAATTAAGTAGAAGCATGATGATTCAGGTTATCGGAACCGTAATATTTTTCGTCCCGGTATCTTTCCCGGGGCATCGAACCGGAAACCGAAAAAACCGTAATTTATCCCGGAGTGAAAATCGAACCCGAACCGAAAAAATTAAGTTCATGAACCTGAACCTAAACTCAAAACTGTTTTTTATTCTTTTGCAATTTTCGGTTCCCAACATCTACATGCGTAGCCTGCAAGCAGCCTTTCGGCGTGTGGCAGGGGGTGCATTCATCATGACTTTACTTTCCTAATCGATTATTTTCGCGTATCGATCTCCGAAAAAAATGAATTCTTGAGTCTATTGGTTCTAGCGTCTATTTCTCCTACCTTTTTCGCAGTATCAGAACGGCCTCTATGACAAAGAAGACCAATAATATCGGCCACATCCTTACGTACTTTCTGAATTTATCAAGTAAATTAAATCTCCAATAGAACCTTATTACTTCTAAAGATTCTCATCCTACCTCGTGAAGCATCCAAGTAACGCTCACCGATTTTTGAGCACATTTTACTCCCTAGAAATTTTACTTCGGTTAATGAATCAATGCACTTTTTATTTGTACATTCACGAATATCCTAAGAGAACGGGGGAAGGGAGCCTGAATTACACGTTTACCCAAGGCGGCAATAAAATTTTCGTTCGTTCGAACTGATTTCGTTCTTTATTTGGAAACGGAGCATATTACGAATGCAATCTAATTTGTGAGGAAGTCGCTCCTCGTGTTTTTAGGCGGACAAAAATCGCCCGGGGTTGAAATTGAGAAATACTTTTCTTTATCCAAATAGAGAATATTTCCAGGCTTCTCCGTCAGCACTGAGGGTATATACATGGAAAACTTTAGGAAACGAAGGTCGAGAAATTAATCAAGTCGTTCAAGAAGCACGCTCTGCTCGCGAAATTCTTAAGGCAAATAGTTCCAGGGTAAGTTTACGACCGTTTTATTACGATTTTAATTTGAAGAAAAGACTGAAACATTCGTCTACCTTTGGGGAATGCGCGTATATCTTTGATGTAGATGAGTTATTATGAGTCGATAAACTCTGCTGTGCTATTTATGTAAGTGTAATGAGCAGAGGCTGATTATGGAGATGGTATATGATGGAAGTAGACTGATAGAAAAACGACCGAGAATTTCAACTAGTGGATTAATGTAGTGAATGGGCGTATGTAATCTGAATGGGGTGGCTATAATCTTTAGAAGAGATTCGTAATCAGAGGAATGATAGGAAATATATCAATGGAAAATAGAATTACACAATCTGTGGGGTGGGTATGTCCATTTCGCAATGTAGATTAGATTCTCAGAATAATTTTGTGGCGTAATCTTCTAAATCGAGACACAAATAGGGAATTTCATTCGCGCGCTTCATGTAATGTTTCAAACTATAAGAGACATTGTAAATTTTGTAATAACCAAGTAAGATCAGCCATGCAGCATAATCAGTCAAACAGTATATCAGTTCAGTGAAATCCCGACACAGTGTATAATTTTAGTAAAGAGTATAATCCCCACGAGGAAAATTTCTTTTCTTTCTTTCGTCGCTCATTCATGGTAATAAGAATATTATTATTGTGATATAGAATATGTATACATAATATAGCCTTAGAATTAAATCGCTGGAGATGGACTAAGACCTGTTAGGAATGATGAGGAATGAGTTAGTTTGCCTTTTTTCTCCTTGAGGATTCCATGAGAATGCCATGAATGGAAATGTTAACATTAAAGTAACGCAATGGCCTTATGAACAGCGCTTTTAATAGCATTCGAAAAGGAATGGCAAAGATGAACGACATTATTCTGCATCACGCATACCGAAGTATCTTGTATATCATCAGGGCCAAGACATAAAAGTAAATGAAAGGTACTTTTTCCTCCATCCTTAAGATGAATGAAAAATATTCCATCAAGGTATGGTAGCAAACACCTTATTCTTTGCATGTAATTGATAATAAACCTTACCTTTATGATGGCCTATAAAACTTATAATGATTCCAGATAAAAACCGCGACCATAAGTTGTAAAGTACGACTTGCTTATAAAGAAAGGGAATGAATTCGAGGAGATAGGCGGTGAGTGGTGAGAGAAAGGGGAATAAACAGAAAGAAATACTGACAAAGCGGAGATATCGAACAGAGGGTCGGCGAAGGCAAATTTTACGCATCGGAGTTCCGCAGAAGTAGCTGACAAAGAGAGAATTTGTCATTTTTTAGAAACTTATGAAAGGGCGGATTTAACCTGAATTTCGAGCCCGAAAAAGATTTCTTTCTTTGGCAGAAAGTCTTTTGTTGTTCGCATAAAGGACGGAGTCGAGTTGCGTCGACGGTACATGACGCACAAGTCTGGAGGCTCTTTTCCTTTGGTGGCATCGGTTATTCTCATTCTGCATTTTGCTTATTATTTTTGCTCGGCGTGTTTTAGAGATGATAAAAGGTCACGTGCGGTTTCCTTTCATAGATGGGTCGGAGGAATGCTGAGACATTGCGTGTGAGATCACCGTTGCTCAACATGAATGAGATCGTTGGAAGGTCTTTTTCTCTTTTGAAGTTCGTGCTACTTTACGGTGATTTTTCGAGAGTTTATTTTAGACTTTTGTCATTTAAACTTCGAGATTTCAATACAAACATACCTTAATTACTTCGAAAAATATATTGACTTATCTGTGTAGATAAACATTAAATGCTGCCTTGGTATTATAGACTTTGAGACAATTTACTACATTCATTACGAAATAATTTTTAGTGTTACCTTTGCGACAATAAATTTTAAAATAATATAATAATAATAATATTTGGTATAAACCATAACAAAGATGGAAAAGAAGTTTTATGTTTAACTTTTATAGTGACTGAGTTTATTTCGCCTAATGTGATTTCTACATACTGCGTTCGATTTTCCTAATATAACTTGACAGTCTTGTTACCCTAGAATTAATAAATGAAATCATTCAGGTATTGAATATAGATAGTGAATAAACTTATGCCTAATGTGCGAACTAATATGGTACATCTAAATTTGATATCTATTCTAATTGAAAAGGCCGATACTAAAGTATATCCTCTGACTACTCTAAATATTCAGCTGAAGATGTTCGTGCGAAGGCTCTTCCGCTAGTAAATCTCTATTAATTTCCATCCTCAACTTATTAGGTCAGCAAAGAAAGCCGACCATTGCCCCACTGACCAGAAGCCGGTGCAGTGGATTCTATTTGTGAATGGCAGCTTACATAAATAAGGAGGTTATGGCGCAACATCTCTTCTCTCTCCCCTACATAAATAGGAAACACTTTTCGATTACTAAGCTACTTTAATTAACATCTCTATACGTTTCGGCTCAACTTTGACTGGTCTACATTTAGATGAAAATTTTCTGTACCGGAAGTTTCGGTCTGTACCGGATGCAGCAGTAATTTTGATCAAACTTTGAAGATCGTAATTAACGTGGCTAAAACATGTTATTAGTCTTCGCAGTGTATGAATGGGAACATCTCGTTTGGCCGACACCCACTTCAGCGACACTTACTTGACCGACATCCTACTCGAGGACATGTGACCGACAATTGTTACGTAATCCGTATTTAAAACCATTCTAAAATCAATAAGGCTACGTTTAATAATTACCTTATCAATAATTAGCGATTAACAGTTCGCATTAATTTATTCAAATTAATTTTGGATCAAGTCATCATGTTTCACCATAAGTCATCGTTACGAACCGAGTAATTATTTCTAATTCAGCGTTAATATTCAATCTTTATGAGATTAAGTCACGATTAAAAGAAGTAATTTATAAAGTAGAATTTATTGAGGAAAATGTAAAATTCCAATGTTATCTAATTTTCTTACATTAAGTGAAAGAAATCCATTAAGTTTCATTATAATACTTCATTTCTTTGTATCATGGATACAAGAAATTGAACTACTAAGTCATTTTCCCTTCGATCGAATTCTCGAAGAAAAAATCAGTTTATCAATAACACTAAGACTCTCTGTATCATAAACTGCGGCACTGAGAAAGGATACTCTCACCATGAAATGGGTGAAAGGTGATTTTACATGTAATGGCGTACACATAGAATTCTCCAGTAAAACAGGCATGAAATAAGTGTGAAGGAAATCAAGACCAGGATCTTGTCAGACTTTTTCATGTCCGAATTTCCATGGGAATCATTTCACTGGACCAAATCAGAGACGGGGAAAATATAGTGCTCGTTCGAATAAACCAAGTCAGGGAACAGTAGAACGTGGGACAGGAGGTGAACGCTGTTATTAGCGCAATAAAAGCTTCCGCTATTAGTGAATGAGTACTGTGGATATCATCAAAGACTACTTTCCCGTCCTGTGTTGAGCAAAAGAATTATTCGCCGATTGGAACAGCGATGACAAAAGTCTCCATTCACCCCAATACTTTGTTTCTCGATCTCTCAAAGAACTTATTTCCACTTCTTGAGATGCTCGTGAATGAAAGAAGAAAGCCCGGAGGTTTTGCTGCAGTTAAGTGTTCCTTTTCGAAAATAATTCCACGGGATGGATTGAATGGGACCGCAGAAGTTCCTCATTCCATCCAATCATCCCGAACAAGGTCACTTTTCCGTCGTAAAAAAATTCGATTTTCTAGAAGCTGATTCTTCCTTCACTTTGGCCACGTAGAAAACTACCTGCGCAGAAATTTCCACGCCCCCTTGTAGAATTGTGTCTACAGTCATGCTAAGTTCTTCACTAATAAGCTCCCTCCTAGGTCCTTCACAATCTCGAGGTAGTCATTTTTCAATTTTCGCTCTTTCGGTTATGTTTAGATTTACTTTGACTATCCATCAATAAATTATCACGGAAGTGATTTGTGAGATTGGCAACCCAAAGTTATGTGGTAGAGAGTAAATGCGTGAAAATTAGGGGTTGGAATGGTTTTGATTTCTGAAGATAACCATTATGTTGGCACTGCATCGTATAACAATAGGTTACCTGAGTCACTTAGTAAAGGGTCCAACATAGTCTAGATGAGCCAATATGGGACGTCGTGGGAGTCCATATGCCGATCTATTTATCTAAAGCTCACAGGCGCAAGTTCTGGCGTTATGTAGGGATTTCACTTCGTATTTTATATAAAAAAATGTGAAGTTGATTTCCATGTAATTGACGTCGATATAAGTTAATTATTTGGGAAAGTTTATATCTAAGGAATATGATTCGTATGAAACATAAGATTTCGGTAAAACGATTATAACGATTTCTTTAGTAATATATATGATTTTCGTTAAATATAGTAGTAGATACAAATTATACTTAAAAATACAATATAGTAAAGGTAGTATATTGGAACAAAGAAAAACACATTTATACTCGATTTTTGATCATAAAGAAATATGTCAAAATCTCTTGCATGCTAAATAAGATACGAATAAAACGTTTTTCACTCTCTGCCGGAGATTTAAGGAAGCTACTCAAGTATGTATGAGTATTGGGCTTTCGAAAAATAGTGATAATGTATGTTATTAATGCTCTGATACCGATGCAAAATGGAGGCTTGAGATTACTAAGGCACTTTCAATCCGTTGTACTGAAGTTCTGTATCGTTATGAAGTGTCACTTGTTCCGTGATATACAGTCTTAAACCCATGAAAAAATTCAATCAGATGTAGATAATCCCCAATAAAACGTGACGATGACTTAAGTCAAAATCCCAGTAAACAATGGATTGGTCACGTTTATAGCCACGCATTATGAAGTATTTTTTAGAAACCTTTGCTTATATTAAAAGTTGAAATTAGTTAGTCGTTTATTGGGACCAGCTTCTTCAAGGTACCGAAGGACTGGGGAAGACCGGGATTATTGAACCACCCAACCTAAGGAATCACCCAATGTGCATTTTAATGGCCATGTTATTATCCTCAGGCATAAATATGTTTACTTTGCCTCTATTTTATTCGGCCATAATTTGCTCCTGGAAGTTTGGCATCAAAAGCTGAATCCAGGAAACTAAATTTCCTTCTACTTCTGAGATTCATGACTAATGTAAGCATTCTGGGGAAAACGCTAAGGGAAATCCTTTTGCTCAAACACGACGTTAACTAGAGATAATGCTGAAGTAATTCGTATTGCGCTATATTATTACGTAACAGGAAGACATCCATTACTGAATGGAAATGGAGTTTCAATTCAAATCTAGGCCTCTGTATAAATCAGTTTTTTCAATGAAAGAATCGGAATGGCAGGATATTTCTCATTTAAATTCAGGATGATTATCTTCAATATGTTCCTTCTAGGGTTATTATTAAATTCTTTCTTAAGGTATAATTTTCATCATACAATAAAATCTTTATGTCGATAGTGTGTGGTATTTATGAAAATATTCATGATAATTAAAAATTTATCGAAGGACCTCCAGCTGGTTTTTCTCCTTCACCTGAGGAATAGTAGCTGTCAAGGTTATCGGAAAACTTGAGGAGTTCATTTATTGGCCTGAATTTCCATTGATCCTTTGAATTAGCGACTTATTGGATTATTTTCGTAAACCTCGGAACGGACCGCGCCCAGTTCAAAGAAGACCGGCGTAGAAGGTGAATTTGGAGGCCAAATTCCTGATGGGATTAAGCCTTTCCCGTGGATTGCAATGCTTTGAGCTTTGTAAGGTGAGCTAGGAGCTAGTCCCGAAATTCTCTAGCTGTAGAATACATACTTAATTTCAGCGAATTCGATTACTTTGAAATTCGTCTCGGCATATCTAAGAAGTATAGTAAACTATTATTTTTCACATGTTTATTTCATATAGACCCTATTGAATTGAATAGAATCTCTTTTTGACTTAACGGAATATACATACCCTTACACAGGTACCTCAGTACCTTGACACAGATATTTTACTTTCATACCGGTCTCGAAATATGCTTCTATTCATCATAAACACTTTCAGAGAAAGCAAGTGAGCGTATAGGCACAGCAGAGGTATGTTGCGGCTGGGGAAAAAGTGGGAATGAAGGTGAGGGTGGAGTCTTGGGTGACATTGAAAAGCAATTCTCGAAACCGGTAGTTCATGGTGAAAAAAATGTGTATAAGTCATCATTTTCATCTGTCTCATTGGCTCCATACCCACAGCATCGATCAGGAGCTGAACCGGAAACAGAAAAAAACCCAATTTTTGCCAAAGCGAAACCGGAACCGGAAACGTAAAACTGTCGAAGCTGAAAAGAAACCGGATATCGTTATATATTATGTTTCAATTCTCGGTTCGTATCCTGATTATATGTAGCAGTAGGTATATGCTATAACCACGCGTAATGATGACTTGAACTTAATGATTAATTTTCATATTTTAATTGCTACACTCAAGGTTTGATAACTTCTTTACTGTCGCGAATTTAATGCTAAAATCTACTTCAATCAAATATTGCTAAGAAGTTACGTATTGGGGAAGTATTTCAGGATTATAATATTCTATATCCCGAGCAAAAAACAGGTTTGAATTGTTTTCTCCACTTACCCTTAAGAGCGTTTCGAACCTGTAATTATCGAAATTAGTTTACTTCAGCGAAAAACGGAAGGAAAATAATTGTCGTTTGATACCATGGTTATATCCAGAAACAAAGTTCATTACTTTCCATTATAAGGAATACGAAACGATCGTAATTTAATGCACATTTTGACTACTCAGGGTGGGAAAGAATGGGGAATAACACTGGCAATTACTATGATTTCCAACGTATGATTTAAAGTACGTAAGTTTTCGGCGCACCATGTAAAGAATGGATTTGTTGGCTTCCCTTTGCCTCCCTTTTCAATAGTATTTCCTTCCAATAACCACTTCGTGACACAGGCAGTCAGAGGACACGTAAAAGTGACTTTAAAAGAAGAGGGAAATGCAATTTTCTGCCCGGAAAAAGTGACGATACGGCGATGAAAAATAGAGTGGGCGACGCCCTTCGCAGCTTTTCTCCTCTCAGAAAGAATAAGGTGATTTTCTTCTCGCACTTCTTGGAAAAGAGATTACCTCTTCGGAAATTTTGAAGCAGGCTTCCGCAAATAGGAAAGAGCTCTCATTTTGATTCATTCGGTACGCGGAAATGCGTAGTGAACTCATGAATGGAGTGGATCTCTTTCTTTCATTTCATCAAAAAATATTGAAGATTTATCCTGAAACAATATCAATTTATCGTGAATATCGGTGAGTAATTTAAGAAGTGCTTTCATTCATGAATAAACTCAAGAGATTTTAGCTCAACTCAAAGGAATCCCTTGGCCTGCGGAAAGACCCTCTAAAAGTTAACTTAAAAATAGAATTCTTGAAACTATAAAGCCCCCTTATTCTCTTTCTTTCGAAGAGACCATTTCAGAAGATTACAATACAAATCTAAATTTGCAGTACCAGTACATTGGCTCAACTGATCGTATGATCTTTCTACTCAGGCTAAATATACCAAAATCTCTTTTCAAAGATTCTTTTAATATTTTGCCAAATAACAGCAGAATTAACAATATTGCTATTTTAATTATAGAAAATCTATTTTTCATTCCCTTAAATTGGCATTCATCGGCTCCAAAAGTAAGTTTCGATACCTTATGTAGACTAATATATTTTTCAATTAAGAGTACTCAAAGGTTCTTTGTTGTGCTGCAAGAGCAGTTCTAGATGAATTAGTTAGTGTAAGAGGACAGTGTTAACGTCTAAAAATGGGATTTTTTCCTGGATCTTGTAGAAACGATTAAAGGACATCAATTTGTGGCATTAATCAGCTCAAGATTAATTAAAAGCTTATAGTAACATTTTGGGAATGTTCCTTGTTAAACTCCACCGCATTAATTACATTTACAATAAAGTAAATGAGAAATGTTATGATTTTTGGAAAGGAGAGGTAAATTAATTCTTTTATCGCCTCAGTGTATCCTCCTCTTATTAAAATTACAGTATATTAATAATTCATAAAATTTAGGCCAGGAAAGTAACAGTGTATCATCCCTTATCAATGGACGGCTTAATGTTACAGCGTTTCCTAACATCCTTCGTTACAGCTTTTTCAACACTTAACCTTTCCGTTGTTTTCTGACAGTTGTTCTTCATTATTTCCCAAAGTGGCATTTGAAGTCTTTTTGCACTGATTCTAGGTCATCTTACTGGAATGAATTACAAACTTAACAATAGATGCGTCACCGTAGTAGGGAGTGGAATTCAAGGAACAGTCATTTTCAATTATGTTATTTTTTTACCTCACGAAGTTGAACAGAGAAAACGCATTTGAAAATAAAAAAATTATCAGACGTTGTCCTTGCCGGAGAATAGAATGAGAAATATCTTTGTTAGGTGAATCAACAGTGAGAATTCCCAAGAAGTCCTTCAATTCATGGTCAAAGCCTAGAAAAAGGTTTTCTTTGTAGGATGCAAGAAATTGATTTACGAAAGATGAAACTATTTCAAAGCTCTATCCGACTATTTATGGAAATAAAACGTGATTAAAAGATGATGATGAAACATCCTTATTAGTCTTCATAAACGGAACGTTAAGTAATTTCCTTTCATCTTCTACTATATAAAGCATCAAAGGGAGCACAAAAAGCCTTGATTTCCTTGAAGGACAAGTCTTTCTTTGGATCAGTTCGGTAAATATTGCTGAAAAAGTGCTTTATAAGTTGCTTTTATTGTGTGTATCTATTCTTCATGTCATCAGTGAACTCTGTTTCATCGGGAATAATTAATAAACTTTCATTTAGGAAGTCAAGTGAAACCGTCAACTACCTTTAACCGTATATTTTATTCTACTCCATATACTCTTAACCTCGGTGGTTATATCCTTTTCGGCCAAATATACCACAAAATAAAGAAAAACACATCTTCAAATGCCATCAACTTCCCTCGACAACTCATTCAACTTCATCAAGGGCGAAAATCTGTGACAGAATGCTTTCCGAATCAGGGACACTGTGGATGAAACCGCCCAACTGTCTAAGAGCAGTCCGCTGCGGGGATAACAAGCAATAACGTCGGCGAAAAATTCCCTTGCCTAATTAGGATCGCGTGTGACACGGGAAATATTTTCCAAAATCTTCCGAAAGGCGAGCGCTGGTAGGAAGCCTTAAGAGGAGAAAGGGGATGGCGACTTTAATACGAGAGACATTTGATGTGTCCGCAACGCTGGATACGTGACCTTCGTGGACCCTCATTTTGATCCTCTTCTCCACGGAGAGACACGCCTCTTCACTCCCCGGAGAAAGGGAAACAAAGGGAAGAGAAAAAGAGGAAATTGAAAGAGGAAAAGCCCTGAGGGGAAATGGGGAGAAGGTAAGCTCTTGAAGAGATGAAAAATAAGGTATGCTTAGGCGAAAACTGGGTGAATAAGAACTAGTCTTTGTCTTGTCCTGTCCTTGATGCCATCTGCTTATCTAACAATAAGTAATTACGTCAGTTGAGAGTTTAATACGTAGTGATTGAGGAAATTTATTATATGTGTGTGTTTTAACGGAATTTACATGATCTACCTCGGAAATTAAGTCTTTTAAGTGGGATGTATGTAAGAAGGAAAGCAACGTCGGTGTGTCAAAATATTTTCTCCCGCTCCATTCTGGCTTAAATATCTTAGATTCATTGCCCTAATCTAGGATATGAATAAAAGCCTTAGCAATGTATCACTACAATTACTAGGTATTTTGTTTTATAACGATAAAAGAGCATTTATAATTATTAGTTCCTCTGCGCGGAAATTTCGCACACGGACACTGTTACTCTATTTCCCCATCCAAATACATTTCAACAAACGATACAAAAGAACCCTAAAACATACCAAAAACACTTCTTCGTATTATGTATCAGTGTCATTTTCGATGTACATCATTATCGATAGATATCGATTCCGCAACAGGTGCCTCTCCATATCACCGCCCTGATGAACCGCAATGAAATCAAATAAATCATAGCCTTTGAAAATCACTAATGAAAACACAACTGTTTGTTGCTGGGCGTCAGCTGTTGCATACCGTTTAACACACGTGAGTACGTATTACGCGCGCTGGGACACGTGAAAGCCGGTTTCATCACACCAGCGTAACGACAGTTTCAGCGGTAAAACTTGAGTGCTCACTTTCATTTCGATAAAATCTGCCTCGTGACGATATAGCTGTTTCACGGTCTCATGAATGCATCTGTATAATAAGAATGTATGTAATATAAAGGCGTCATCATAAGTATCTTATACGGATATGAAATATATCTGTATGCAAATGTTGTGATAAATGTATGGAATTCAAACGGTAAAAAGTTGGAAGCAACAGGAAAAGAAGTGTTCTAAAAAATGATGAAAAATCCAGTGTATTTTTATATGGCATTGAAGCGGAAACTCGGGAGATTGGAAAGAAGTTTTGTAAAAAAGAGAACTGATTACATTATATACAGTCATTTATATTCAGTCAGTCGTAATTATATATATCACATAGATACTCCGCGTAATCGGCAAAATTTATGATACCACACTGAATTGGAATAATTTTAGAGCTCAAACCTTTTTCAGCATTGAAGTCAATCAGAAGGAAAGAGATCACTAATGATATTATGTCAGACTATATAATAGAAATCATCAAATTGAGAGATAAAATTTATAACAGTTTCAAAGGATTTTACTTTAAAATAAATTTTTAAGCCGTGCGATTTAACAAAAAATATTTTCTCAGTTAATAAAACATTTCCTTGGTAGGTATTCTTTAATCGCATTGTATCCAACGAAAAATAATGTGTGAATCCTTTTGCGTGGTGTAATAAATACTTTGTTAAATTATTAATTTGTTGCTGGATTCAATCAATAAATCCAGTTATCAAAAAAACCTTCATCACATTAAAAATTGAACTCTTAACGCATCGAAATTTCCACATCAAAATGTATTCCCACTTATGAATTTGACGCAGACAATTCGCTTTTCAGTGGCAGACGCCGCTCGAAAATGAGATGATACTCGAACGAAGAACCAAGTGGATTGAATGAATTCGATTATCAGCTCTGAATGCCCAAATAACGCAATCAGTTATCTCTCGGTCATTTGTACGTAAAAAGATTTACACAAAAAGTCTCTTCGTAAAAAAATCACAAAAAGAAATTTTTACGCGAACGTAATCGATAATCTTTTGTCGTTTTATAATTTCTGGTATAATAAGTTCACTATCTGTAAAATATAAATAGATCCAGTAATAACATATTAGAATCCTGATGTTATTAGACGGTAATTAACCTCAAGAATATTTAATGTTACTGCTGTCACCACTCCCTCTCCGGAGGATTGTCTAATACCTGAAGAGTTTGCTTAGCCTCTCACAGCAATCCTAATCAGAGAGTGCACCTGTAGGTCATCGGCCCGAAGGTTGGTTTGATACTCTACATCTTCTTCAATACCAATAGAGGGAAACGGACTTACTCATATAGATGAGGAGTCACATAGTTTGCCTTGCTTTTATTTATTTTATTATATATGCTGTCGATTGAATTTTTTAGGTGCTAGCCCAAACCATTGTCTAAGAACACTTAGAACACTTAAAAACAATGCCAATTATTAACACCAGAAGTCTCATGCGGGTAAATATTCCAAAATAACATAATTCTATTTACAGATCGTATTAGAACACCTCAGCGCTTCAACAGGACATAATTTACAGAAAATCCCTCTGTTACTTCTACTAATACATGTGCACCACATATATATGAGCCAGAATGCTCTGAGCGTATAAAGTTCACGTAGTTGTAGCACAATGACCTTTTCAGTAACCCTTTTCTTTCCATTCTATAAGAAGAGACCAAAGCGTATACCATTATTCAGCATCACTTTCCTCAGTAACTTCCAGGTGATCACAGCCTGAAAATGAGATAAAGTAACCCTGAGAGACATTTCCCATTATCCTACAACAAAAAAACAAATTAATTAATTAAATAACAAATACAAAAGGCTGCAAAGAAACCGATCGCTGAGGAAGGGGCAAACGTAACATATGGAACATTCGAGGAGGATCAGAAATAGCCACCATCGACGAATATAACAAGAATGGCGCACACAAAGGAGAAGATAGAATGGGGCGAAGAAGCAGCATCAATGAAGGAGGAAGGGTAGAGTGCCTCAGGAACGTGTGGTGGGAAAAGTGTATTGGTTGAAAGGAGTTTGTGTTGGGCCGAAAGAAACCGGAAGTGGAGAAGCCGCGCGAGGAAGGAAAAGGCGAGTTTGAGAATAGTTGGGGTGGAATATATTGCAGAAGAGAGGCGGTTTATGAGGTAAATACTTCAAGTTATGAAGGCTGCCAAAGAAATGGAAGGAGGTGAAGAAGAATCTTTGGGAAGGAAGGAAGGAAAAAGGGAGAATATAACACGCTGCGGGAGTATTGAGGACGAAAAATCTTACCGGTAGATTACATAAGAGTCAGTGTCGTTATATCAGAAAACATGAACCGAGAGGGATACCATGATGTGAATACTTTAAACCAACCTATATCTATGAATTGGCGAATAAGAATCTTCATTATGTCTGGTTTGCTGATTCAGATTTCCGAATTTGAATGATTTTAAAGGATTTCAACATGTCATTTCAGCTATAAAAACTTATGATGTAAAGTAAAATTTCGTTTCCCAGTAGTAATGTTCTAAAAAATGTCTCTGTATAAATGAAGGGCCTAAATGTGATTGCTGACACGACAATGAGACAGGCAATATTAGAAGTATCTTTAAATTGCAAATTTCATACCGACTTTCTTATGTACTTACTATTGACGTCTCCATTTTCGCCGTTGTACTCTACTAAAAACTGATAACAGCAGATATACACATCTATGCTTTCATAATCTTATTAAAATTGCCTTCCCTATTAGGTTATATATATTAATCAATCATAGTCTAGCGATCGACACTATCCATGAATAACTATTGAAAGGAATCGATTAAAAAATCATACGTGATGATGAAAAATTGGCTGTATCTATTTCATTCTTTTATACGTACATGATAAAGCTTCCATTTATTTTATTATGTAAACGTTCCCAAAATCCCTTATATTTATTAAAATATTCAGAGATTTCACACATCCCGACCAATCATAGTATTTTCAATCATAAAATAAAAATCTCTGCTGCTGCTACATTATTCGTTTGATGGAAGTGATAATATGTCACGTGAAGGAACTGCTGGAATTTTTCCTACAAGAGCGCGATGCACAAAAGCGGAGTTCGAAGAAAATACGAATGATAAAGGTTTCAAAATATTTTCTTGGCTCCGAATTTTTCCCAAAATGAGTCCCGATGGAGTAGTTCATCGCCAACTTTTCCCAGGCGTAGCGAAAGTTTCCTTTATCTTTGTTATCGAAAGAGATGATCATTTTACGGCACAGTTCCTTCTTTTTACTATCCTACGCCTGAAAAGTGCTTCATAAGCTCTTTCCAACCCATAGTGGTTCCCAGACAGTCGATGTTATCTCAGAATATACGAGTAAGTAAGAATCTATCGGGGGTTATAACCTCGGTCGTTCCGCGCACCCTTATATTTTACGATGTTTGAAGAAAAATCAGTTCCACCGCGCCGGTCTGCTTTATTACGTGCCGATCCTGGTTTTCATAATTTTCAATTTCATGGTTCGTATGCATTGTCACCGAAGTGAAATATACCCTTCCTCCTTTGATTTCCTAATTCTCGCAAATTTTATCACGGAATGGTTGTTCTATTTTGAATTTCACTGGCACATATTGTAGAAAAAGCTTCCAATTAAGTGAAAGAACTTAGGATTTACCAAAGAATGCAGCCGTGATCATGAAATGGATCATAGAAATATTTACATCGCCATGTAAATATAAAAGGAGGTATAATATCATAGAATAGCTTATTCCCATAACTAAGATGATGTATATAATTATAAAAATATTAAATTTATTAGTTCAACAACATACATGTATTTATAGGACAAATTATTATCAATTCTACATTAAAGCCAATATCAATTACATTTTTTTATTGTTTCATAAAAATTGCACATTATTTAGTACAATCATATCACACTAAAATCACAAATTTTATAAAAATTACTATAAATTATTTAACAATCAATTATTAAATTTTTACACAATATTCATATAATCATCTAATTTAACATGTTTTCACCAACAAACTCATCAATATAATGTTTTGTTAGTGGATATTTTTCTACTTTTTTACGTATGATATGGTAAATTATTATCAATTTCATGGACTGTCACTATCACATGGAACTGCAAAAGGCGAACTTTTCTTCGAATTAGATGGTATTGGATATTTTTCTTCCAACATGCATTCTCTAACATTTTTACATATGTTCGTGCTTAGCGTTTATAATTTATATTTTTAATGTCCTGTAATTGATATATGCCATAGGTAGCATTATTTGAGTGTGTTTTATTATAAGTTGGACTTCATATTCATTTATTGAAATCATAAGATAATTTATAACGAATTAATTCCATCATTAATCATAAATTTTTATGGGATTTCGTAATTTTCGAATTTGGTTCTCAGATCGATACTAATCCCCACCATTAATACGAAATCGAATCGAATTCTGAAGCTTCAAAATTTCCATGATTAATATCAATTAATGATTAATATTACCATCCCTATATTGCGCTTCAATTTATCTCTTGCATCGAAAAATTATATGTAATTGTAATAATTATACTAATAATAAATTACGGAATTCAGTCAGCTAGAGTTACGACTTCCGAATCCGTAATTTACATATTAGGTCAGCGTAACTTTTGTACGACTGGACTCGGAATCGTTTGTAAATATCCCCTTTAAAAATTTTATTCCGTTTCATGGGAAGTAACCTTGGTAACAAAGACTAACTCTTAGGTGGCACCCTCCTCATCACAAAACCTTATGAATAATACATACCTCTTCTGCATCAGCAATTATCCGTCCAATTTAAACATCGATGCATAATTCCTATTTAAGTTGCTTGAAGTTTTAAATAGTTTTTTTTCCGGTTCGTCCTTCTGGTAGGAGTGAATTAGCATTACTTTATTAACATGTCAGGGTAGAGTTATTTGTATTTCTACACTAGAAGCACATACTCGTGTAGTTGGGAATGTAGTTTTCTTTAGTTTTTACCTAATTAATGGAAACGATCCAAGGTTGAGGGAAAGTTTTGGTATATGCATGAAAAAATAGGGTGATAATAGTTGGTCGGAGTAGCGTAATGCTTAGAAGTTATGAAATTTACGGCATGACAGGATGGTGTCTATTCTACTCGTTCATACTGATAGAGAGTGAGATATAAATTAAATTTCTTAAAAGTGCTTTTTAATTACCTTGTTAAACACAAATATGGTTTTCGAAGTATCGGTATCGGCAGTTGCTTTTTTAACTTAAGAGTGGATCACCAACATAATGATATAAAGTTTTTTAGATTTGTTTTTTAATGTTTAACTTACAATATATTTCTTTTTTTATTACAGGTAAGCAAAATTTTTCTTCATTATCATTCGCATACGTGGTGGTTCAGCCTCACCGTGAGTACGCTGACTTAAATATCCTTAAATATATTTTAAATTAACAGATCTTTTATGTGTGATTTTCCATCATGCCGTTATTATCTATCGAATTTCTATTTACCGCATTAACGTTTAAGCTGGGTTTAGTATTCGTTGTAATTCATTTCATTTTTATATTACTGTTTCTCGAAAGTGTGCTGAGGTTATTCATTATTTTAAACTACCAATTTGATGAATAAAATTACCAAAACTTACGAATTATATTATTTTCATCCAAATTTTGTTCAAAATTTTTCCCGTTTGTAATTCGTAGGAATAGTTAGCACTTACGCCATTTCTTGTGATTAATCTGTTGAATGTTTTTAGATTTAACTTCTGTTATCCGAAGATAAAATCATTATCGCAAAAATTATTTTATAGTATACATAGAGTAATGGGGATAAAAATTACTGTCTAATATCTTTCTCTACATATGTATCATCTTAATACGTCGTAGTTTTCTAAATTTCGAATTGTTATTAGATATCGTAATGGGTGTTAAATATTTTTTAGTTGATTCATCTACCGTAAGAAGCTTTTTCACTACATGAATGTTAATAAACCTGCCTTATTATAAGAATAATATATAATATATAAACTATATTACAATGTATCATAAGTACAAGTATAAGTCGAATTTTTTCAAGTAAAACGTATCGAGGACATTGTATTCTTGTAGTGAATAATTAATACTTCTAATTCCGCGTCTTAAAACCCTGTAAATTCCTACCAGAAACGTACACGCGAAAGTAGCTCCATCCGAAAATCCAGACTGACAAAACAAAACAGTCTCGAAATGAAGGAATCTCGAGGCAACGCCTACACCGTTGTTTTCCGTAACCTCTTCATGGAACTTGCCGTCGTAATAACTGAGCCCCACCTCCTTTCGCAATGCCATCTCACCCTTCTCCGAGTTCATTAAGTAAGGGAAGTCTTCTCCTTGTAAAGGCGCAACCGAGCTCGGAATACAATTAAAACTCCCGCCGAGGAGACGTGGGAGTGTATATTCGGAAGGAGATGGACGTTTCTAAAAAAAAAGTCGGAGACAGAAAAGCGGATGCCGGAGGAAAGCGTAATGAAAATTCGGCCGCGGTTTTGAAGCCTGGAACATTGGGTTTCGCCGAAAGGTAATTTTTCGAACACGCCGTTTGTCCGAAACATATTTTTTCGGTGATGCCGTTTCGCTGACACATATTTTAGGAATTAGAATATTACTCATACTTGTAGAATATTTGGGATTTTTTCCTCTCAGTTTCTTATATTTTTGCTGAAATTATATAGTATAAACAATCTGAAAGATGATTAATTCCCGATGATATTTTAAATATGGTGTCTATTTCAAAATGGATGGATTTATTCGAATGGTAGGCACGCACAAGGTCAATGAGAACCATATTCCAATTTTTCATGTATTATAAATAGCCATACACAGTTAATAATGTAACCATGGTTGTTGCTAATAGTTAAATACATTAATTCAGCTTAAATTTAAACAATATGATTACATGTTTCACACAAATTCTAAGTGCTTTGTAAAGTAAAATATACGAGAAACTATGATTGGGAGGAAAAAACAAGACGATTATTTCAAAATATAATAATAAATGCAAAATACGATACCGATGCATTAATATGAAAATTAAGCATGAAAGTAAACGTAACGTAAAATTATGAATACAAAATATTAGTCAGTCAACAAGATTCAGCGAAAAAAATTATGAGAAAGTGACGGATTTAAAGTTTTAGTAGGAACCGCACATAACTCAGAGAACCGGATGTGATTTATATGTATTTTTGCGTTATATTTCTCTTTTATTATTAAAATTTTCAAATAATTATTTTGTTTTCCTTTTATTTCTCTCAATTTATTTTCTTATATAGATGTTACTTTTCATAACACTTCAAACTTGTGTAGAATCTGCAATCCTATTAATTGAATTGAATATGAATCAATATAATTATAATATTTTATTTGAATTAATCAAATGAATTTTTTTCTCTTTATATAATTTATTTTTTATAAAACTCATTACATTTAAAAATACTTATTTAATACTAATTTCTCTGAGAGCCGCATTTTTCCTCCTTTGGTCTATTCTTTACTTGGCTCGTAATGGATTAGGTAAGGTCGGGCTGAATTGGGGGAAGATAATTCATTTTAAGTAAAAAATAATAGTTAGAATCTCCCATGAATTATATGGGACTATATTCATCCATAAGATGGTGCATAAAGGCAGAAAAACGGCGGCGGCGAAACGTACCTCGTGCTGAAGTTGCGGCGACTTGTACTAGACCCGGGAAATACACAGGAGTATTTTTTATCGGGACTACGTGAAAGGGAAGGAGGATTCGGTTGTCAGGGCGTTCTCTCTACACCAAAAGGACAATGAGTTCTTGACAAAGGATTCTGAGGTCAAACGGAGGTCTTTCGAAGAGAAAGAACGTCTGGGAGAAAGAGATTAGAAGCGGAGAAGAATGATGTGGTGTTGTTACTTTTGGTCTTCGGCGAGTGGAGAGGATTTCTCCTCAGGAGACGAATAATGGGATTTGTGCTCTCTGGGAAACGTCTTTGATGGATGGTGGAGGATTAAGGAAATTAGATTAAGAATTGTTATTTTGTCTGGAACGTTCATTGAAGAGGTGATGTAGATAAAGTCGCCGCTCATAAAACGCTAATATCACAAGGATGAGGACGATTGGTTCCTGCTACTTTACCGTGATAAATGAAAAGTCTTTCGGTTGTCTTTCGTTGTAGACAGAGGTAAGTTTTTAATTAATTTCTCTCATAATATCGTTCATAAATGATTATATGAAAGCTGCTGATATGAGTGCAGATTAATAGCATCGTTTGGTCATTCCTCAATGAACATTGTGAAAAGTTTAATACACTATAAAATTGTGCAGAACTCGTGCTGACTTAACTTTTTCCACTCACTGTTTGGTTTAGTGAAATTAAGCAGATATTCTCTTTTCCTTGGAGGAGGCAATTTGCTTTATTCATACAGGCATCACATTTAGTACTCTCTATTTTCGATTCTTTAATGCGCTCAACCATAGACTTTTTTTCAAAAGTAAGATACATTTTCGGAGATTTTTAAATGCTCAATGAAATTTCGAGGTTGCAGAGTTTTTTTAATTTTTACTTACCTCTTCCGTTCCATTATTTTCATGTTCACGCAAATGCATTAATATACTTAACATTATCATTGGAAGAAATATGAATATAATTAATTTTTTATTCGGGTATTTTTATTTTTAGTTACACGTCTCATGCAGTAATAACAGGCTTACTTTCTCTCGCATGTTATTCTTTATATCTTTTGCTCAGCGATATTTCTCCTTATCAACATCACCTTCTTGAGCATATAAAGTTTAAATAACCATTTGTTTACACCTTTAATTATATTATCTCATAAATTGTTGAGCCACCAGTCAAGGAAGGATATAAATGGTGTAAAGTTCGTGGAATTTCAGTTAATTTTTTATTCTTTGAGCTCTCTTTTCATGAATTTTCAACTACAATCGCTCTCCAAGATTCAGCTCTAGACAGACTTGTTTTTTCGTTTTGCTTTCTCCATTATGATATACAATCATAATCTGTTCATTCATTTATTCTAAATCAAGGTATTGCTCCAAACTTTTATTCTGTTTCTCACCTACATAGTTAGAAAATGTCTCATTTCTCTTCATAATCTGTTTTATTACTTTCTGTATAATATGTATACAGCAATAATGGCAATATTTCTTTCCCTGCGTATTTATATTTTTATTTATTTATTTACTCAAAGATTTACATACAGCGGGGCCGCCAGTTTAAAATGAATGCCAAAAAACAAACTAAAACTAAATACACAACAACATGAAATTAGAAAATGTACAAATAAAAAGAAGAAGTATATACACAGATACGAACTAAGAAAATTATTTACAAGAATCTTTATACCAGAATTCTTCCAAGAATGCGTATAGTGAAAGCCCGAAAGGAACTATGGAGGGAGATTTTGAATTTTTGGTACTCATTGAGTCCACGTTTCACACCCATTCATAGGGTCAAACAGGATAGTGCTTTTCTTTCACTTTCCCCATCACCCTTTTCATTATTATTACTTTCGATCAATTCACTCATATCGTAATCTTCCATTTCGCCTGCATTATCTCCACCTCTCATCTTTAATATCCCGTCCATTCCGGGTGATATCGTTTCACACACAAATGCACTTCCAACCGTTCCTCTCCCTCCACTCCCACTCATTTGGAGCGATAAGGGAACGTAATTAAAACCACTCGATCATCCCCTCCGATGAAAAGAATCTTAATCTTACCTCATCCTTTCCTCACCCTTGAGGATTCGGAGAAGAACTCCTTCAACGCAAGAGCAAACGATCGATCAAGCGCCTCGCAAAAAAACTCATCGAAAAAAAAAGAAAGTAGGAGATGCGCAATTTTTTTGCTCCCGAACGCATTTAAAACGTGCCCTGAATGCCACGGTATCCTTAAGACGGAAGGAGGAGCACTGCGGGTAACATAAGCCGCCTCTTCCTAAGGGGCAAAGAGCAGTTAGAAAAAGAGGCAGAAAGGTTTACCCACTTATCTCTAGGGCTTAATAAGTGGAGACTTATTGGGTGGATGCGAAGGAGAGGAAAAGGGGTGGAAAAAGACCTATTCCCGGCATCATTCTCCCTTGATGATAGAACCAGAAGGGAGATTAAAGGAGGAAAAAAATTCGGTCTATTTTGCGAGGAGTTTTGGAAGAGAATTGAAGAGATGTTATCGTCGAGAATGGGGTGCGGGAATTAGAAGGGAAGACTTGATTGGATCCGTTACACGAGGGAAGAATCCCGTATTTGTTGGCTGGTTTTCAGGAAGTGTTTACCAAATCGGTGGCGTACGATATATTTTTATCTGGCCCATGCGTCCAACATTAGGGGTTCCACGTGAATGGACCGACGGAAATGGCCTTATAGATTGCGGAAGAGGGAGATGTATTCCTGGAAAATATGATACACTTTCGGATGGATGCATCGGTTCGATTCTGAATCTTCCTTCTGGATGTGTATGCATGATGCAATGCGCGATGTATTCTAATACCAGTTAGATATTTCCTTTTATATGAGCACAAATCTTTGTCAACGTGTTATATCTAAGTACATTTTTGAGTTTTTTTTCATATAGGTGCTGGTGATCAGAGTGTAAATATTGTATTTATATAACATTAATTCTAGGTATTTTAAAATGTTTCAGGGCATCGAACCGTGATATGTTTAGTTCCAATTTTCGCTCTGATTCAACAAAACTCCAAATATCGGTTAAGTTCTGATTTTTCTCTTGCCAACTTCGAACCGGTTCAAACAGTTTGTTTCTCTTCGACATAAGTATTGTTATTTCCTTCTGAAAGCTCGTTGTATTATATATAGATTTTTCATTTAAAATACGTTAATTAATTTTGGAATAAAACTTAATGATAGTTAGTTACACTTGTTAACTAAAGCTTCCTCCAATTGCTCTTGTAAAGTGTGAGTTATAGGAAGCCAAAAATCGGTGCTGAGTATCGGAGAGAGATAACGAATTTCAATTTCGGCTCGAATTCAAGAATTTCAATATATTGGTTTGTTTTCGGTTTTCAATCCATCTTAGGTAGCTGTTTTTCCGGTTTCGGTTTTCGATTCGATTTCCATGCCCTGCTTCGTACAGGAGAGGGAAAAACGTATTCGTTCATTAATTTTTTGTGTTGCTTGTGGTCGTGATGATTATAAAGCTACTGAGATGAATGAGTCACATGGAATAGTGGCATATATTTTGGTCACACACTTGTCACTGAATGCTAGGAAAAGTGCTATGATTAAATACAGTAAAGCACGATTACAAAATAAAGCGCGATGAAAATCAGCTATCTTAAGATGAAAAATCAACCTCCATCTGTGGATAGATTGTGACACACTTCAAAACATCGCTCCTACTTTCGACCTATTCGAAATACGAACAGGTGCTCAGAACGTATCCAGTTCCTACATCGGAGAAATACTATAATTTTTGTGGACGAAGTTTTGTTTCATATGTGGTTGAAACATTCCATCCGCAACTTGTGCCTCCGAATATAACTCTTCGATAACTTCAAATGTGACTTACGTTTGCGTAACTGATGAGAAAATATTAGATGTATGAAAGAATTCGTTAACCCTTCTTTTCTGACAAAAATTATTCCACACCATACCAAAACCTACTGGAATCTCCAAATACTCTCGCTATTGCCTCAGTAAGTTTACCACAGCCACAGTTGTTTACAAACACAGCATTCCATCAAGGAACGATGACCTTCCCCCCGAAGGAGGCGCGGTACCCAAAGGAAAAAGTTCACGGGAATTTATACACCTCGTCCTTCTCCTATTGCACCACGAAAGGATGTCCATCACAGCGGTGAAAAGAACGAGGAAGAGAATGGACCGTTTTTCACCATTAACGCCGATCCCAGCACTTCCCTAGAAAATTATGTCACTCTCCCTTAACTTATCTCGTTTCAGAGGTTACGCCCAGAATATCTGTCCCACAACATGTTGATTTACGAACGAAACTAAAGCTTTACGGCCGCTAAACTTGTGTTACCAAGAGAGACAGAGCACGGGAATGAATAAACCAATCTAACAGCTCGCGATACAGCTGTCTCCATTCCCCTGACATTTATTTGAGGCCAGTAACCTTTTACGAAAGGTCCAAAGCAACCGATCTCAGTTTTTCCCTTTCCCCGTACAGCAGGTGACAGTAGGAAAACGGCCTTGGCCTGCATGAGTCGATCGCCCGTTCATACCTTGAACAAAAAAACAGGCAATTTAAAAACGAGATTTGGAACTCTCTTTTTGGGCACTTGCCCTTGGGGCCGCGGCCCGGGAACACCAGCGCCAATTAGTGATGTGCGGGTACAAGGGGAATTTTTGATGGACCCGAAATCTCGGTGCAATGAAAATTCCTTTCACCATCGCCGGTTTTACTAACGCGGACTGGAAGGTGAGGTTTATCTTTGAGCATATTTGGAATCGTATCCCGCGCGGTATCCCTTGACCAACTGCGCAGTCGCAGTGCGTAGTTTTTGGTTGGTGATCCTTAGCTGTTCTACAGGTGTTTTAATATGATGGAAGGGTCATGCATTCGTTAAGTTGCTCGTTGCGTAGTGTAATATTATTGATAGTTATTCCTAGTGTACCTTCTTATGTCCAGTCCTGCCCCGGTATTTGGGCTTCACTGTCTTCAAGGAGATGCCTAAATTGTGCTGCAGTACGAAATAATTGGGTGAATCTTAGCCTTTGAAGATTACATTAACCCAATATCTGCCTAGCTATTTTACCATTCGGCTTAGGGATCTAGGGATTAGGATGTAAATGATATCTTTTAAATTTTTCACCAAGTAAATATTGATATTCTGTAGAACCCTTTCAAGACGCTATCCTTTGTAAGACGCGGTATTATATCGGTCGCGGTAGATTTCACACGTCACACAAGGTATAGGTACCGCTAAAGACGCTCCGCTACTCGCTTTAGACACGGATTTTCATCGTCCCCAGATGCACTGTGTCCCCCAATAGCCAATCGTTCGTCTCATATAAAAAAACAAAATAATTTTCATATTATCCCTGTCACAGTTCTTATTCCTGTCCTTGTCTCTAAAAGGGTACTTTGCGAGACTCCTCCCTTGAATGACAAATTTTGTGAGAATAAAATTAAGGTATCGCAAGCCAGAGCAATTTATATTTCACCGACAGAGCCAACACAAACTCTGAGATAAAATGGGATTTTCTCTATAACTTTTCCCACGGCAGAACGTAGATAAAAAGGTTGCTTTTCAGTGTTTGCTTTCGTCGCAATCTCAAGATGTAAACATATTGAGTAAACCAGATAGGGAGTGCAGTCTCGGTGAAATCGTAATGCCCCCTCATCACTGCCTAAAATGATGTTCTTCTTCCTTAATTTTCTATCTGGTAAAATCTGCCTCATTTTAGAGTAAAAATGACCAATATTAGAAAACTAAGACTCTCTCTTTGTGCGAAAAAACAGACCATTCTTCAAAAATTTGAGATTGATATGAAGTTAGTGGATAAAGAGCATAAGAGTCGGTGCATATGTTAGCTAATAAATTAATTCTGAAAAACTGAAGGAGCAGTAGATGGAGAAAAATTAATTACTCGAGACTGTAAGTATGGGTTAGTCAAAGAGACACCAACAGTGGAAAGAGATAATTTAGTTTATGCATATTTTGGAATTTTTACGCTTTACTTAAAAGATTTCTTCCTTCATACCATTAAGAACAATAAAATAATGTGTTAATATGAATAAGCGAAATATTCTAAAGAATTTTTTCGAAGATTCCTTGTCTGAAAAGGACTGCCCAATGATTAATTGTTAGCTGTAAATGAAATTTTTCTTCGTGCGATACCTTAAAATATATTTCCTTAAGAAATTTCGTTTTACTCATTCAATTCTTCAAATAACTGAATATAAATGCAGGAATGTAGAGTGAGTATGATATATATTAAAATTTTACTCAGAATTCGAAAGGGACCAGGAAGGTACTATCTCATTAAGTACAAACTATTTACGGACAATATAAATCTTTGAATTTCTGATACTGCGAATTATTCTGTTAGCATATTTTGCCTAATAAAATGCTCATCTCACAGTTCCTTTCATTGAATTCTAAGTTTAGATTTGTCTCTTACGTTAATTTCAAAGGGAATCACCGTCGTTATTAAAGGAGAACGCCGTACCGTAGAAATCTCTGAGTGACTCGATGGAAGACACCTTCAAGGGAAGGCTTCCTAGGGTATTTAATCGGTATCGAATTTTGCACGCATGTCGTTTTCAAGGTGAGCCAGTTCGGATCGGAATGTCATCTGGCGATAAAGTGAGAAGGTTTAAAGAGGAAGGGTTTAGTGGGGACTTTCATCGTTTTATGAGGACCAGCTAATGGGATGGATAATCCATTTAATGGAAGGTGTATGTGACTCGACCAAGCTTGGAAAACTGTGAAAATGAAATTCATTTCTATCAAAATCACATCAGTATAGGCCAACTTCCTCGATACGGATCCGCAATTACTTTTGTAAACCTTCAACGCACGGAAATTCGCCTGAAAATAAAATTTAATATAAGGGAATTATAAGATATATGAGGAGATTATAGGAAGAAGAGAGTGGAAATAGAACATTGATATTCCAAATCCCAGGCGGATGTCTCCACCCTGTGGATGAAGCAAAATAGTCCAGAATCTTTTCCCTTTGGAAGCTTTTACCTTCATATTGCAATTCGTGCTAATAGAAAAGTAAAAACTAGCGTAGAATCAATGGGTGAAGGCCAAGTTACATTGAAATGGCTCGTGCGAATATCTCCTTACTGAGGAAATTCTGACTACTTATTCTTCAACACAATCTTTCCATGTCTAAATTTACAATCTCAAATGTAGTCATTTTTCGTTTCTTTCCAGTTCAATAGCATTCTTAGCTTCCTGACTACATTCTCAGATCTAATATAGTAATCTTTCTTATGATCAATAAACTTTTACTTTTCATACTGCTCTGTAATATCTCTATACAATATATTTTTAATTTATTGAAAATGTTGTAGTCCTGTCTTCGATATTTCTCGCCCAGAAGGAATACCATCGGCGCTTCCTTTCCAGATATCGCTTTCTAAAGCATTTAGAGCATTCCATCCAGAGGGAGTTTGCCTCAGGAAATCGCTCAAGTTTTCCGTTTGGGTATAGGTTTTGGATACCAACAATGGATTCGGAATTTTATTACGCTACTTTTTATTATAACAGCCATTTCTGGAATTATCGTTTCCCTTAAGTTTAACCATCATGGATCCATAAACATTTACAAGATCTAAGAAATCAAAGAAATGAGTGATATGTATCATTCCTCCTCTCTTTCGAAAACTATTTAAAACTTAGCTTTATTAAAATTGCAACGTAAATGTTGTTGAGATCATGATAGCGCTCCTGCTAGGCTTGAATAAATTCAGGCGATCTATGAACAGAGGAAAAAGCACCCGTATTCACTACAAACTTTTATGTAATATTCCCTCTAACAATCTTCCGGAATATAACACCTTTTCATGTCCATCACTAAATAAAAATAAATAAATATATTTAGTTATGTAATCGTATGCTTTATACTTTTTCTATGACCTTTGATTGGTCGATATAAATTAACACGTTGATTCATCGTTAAATATCTTATAATTTGGAGGAAACAACCAAAATTTATAAAAAAACCCAAAAGCAAATGTTCAGAAAATGGAACCATTTCCCACGTCTATGGTTACGTATGTGACGGTTCCGGGAGTAGAACCCATGACTGTCTTCTCCTGGGGCGTACAAGAGATAGGTATCTGGGAGCCACGTTCACGTGACGTTTGCTGAAAAAATATATTCCTCAAACGACTACTTGTAGCTTCTGTTTCTCTGATTTTTCTCGCTGTAACCTTTTGGCCTGTGTAACAGGGTGAACAAGTTACACTTTCAACTTCTTCCGAGAACACACAATCTCCGACTTTATCGAACACTTTCAGTCTAACTTTGGATATTTCTTCTCAGCCTACAGTCACAAAGCATCTGCCTATCCCCTGCCGATTTCTCCTAACAACTTTCGACAGGAGTTTTCGCGTTTCGCCGTACCTTCTGTTATTCCCGCATACATCACTTGTCTAATATATTCACGTGCAATAAAGAAACAAACGGTTGAAGGGAAATCCGCTTTGGAGAAGTCGTCAGAGAGGGAAGAAAGCACTGGAAAAGAGGAATTGAAAGGAAGTAGAGAGTTTACCAAAGATTGGGATAACCATAAGGAAGGAATGAAAGTTAAAATGACAGAGAAGGCAACGTACTTCGCTGTTTTATTTTTAGGGCACCCTCTGTGTGTATTCGCGCGTGCTAATGCTTGTCACTGCGTTTGTTAGCATGCTAGAGCAGAAACTACGGAAGGGAAACTGACGGAGGATGTCCTTCGAAAAAAGAAAGGGGAAAAAAATAACCCTTTCAAGCGCGACGCACGTGGAATGGATAATAGAGTTTTCAGAGTTAAGAGGAGATTACTCTTTCCTTCCTCGGGTAGTCTTTTCTTTCGAATTCTCGATTCATTGAACCCAAATCAATATTACATGAGAGCGCGCTTTCCTGAAACTCCCCGGATAATCCGCCTCTTTGAATCTTAATCTAAAAAGTACGCAGTCGGAGGAGGGGTTATGAATGTAATCATTCTGCTTACATGTTTATTTTTACGATATAGCGACTGTTCCTAGTAATATATTTTAGTAGAATACTAAATACTCCAATACAGAAGTACATTTTTCACAGTTGACAATGGACTGTTGCATTAATAATGATATTTCACTATAATTACTGACATGTACTAAACTTTGCACAAAGAGGTGCGAATTAATTACATCTACATCTACATATGTACCCTGCAAGCCTTTCGGCGAGTGGCAGGGGGTGCAAGCACCCTATTTGACTCTATTTGCCTAGTCGATTATTTTCGCGTATTATTCTCATTGATAGATAGAGAATCCACCATTGAATTCGATATTTTACCCTTTAATAACTTTCAGTGAGGAGTTTGAATTCCTATGAAAGTACTTAATCAGTTATTTTTAGGTTCCCCGTATTTTGTAACGGCCCAAAGTGAACTAGTAACGAACAGAGCTGCCCACAAATACAAAAGTGGTTTTCTCGTCCCCAGACTTGGAAACTTTACATGGCTACTCTTGAATGAATTCTACGTATAACCAAGCAAGTAATATACATTGATTCACCCCTAGCAGCCCGAGTACTTCGATGTTCCCTTCTACTATATTCCTCGCTTTCAGGGAAAATTCGCTTTAAAAATGGACCTGCCATTTTATTAGGTAAAGTATCTAAACATTTAACTTTGATAATTAATATTGACAATTGTAAAGTGTAAATAATGGTTTCATAACGTGGCATTATAGAATACCTGATGATTTTCTAAATATGGATTCAGGATTAGCTTAAAGTCGAAGAATTTCGCGAAAAGTAGAAGACGAGCATTTTTCGCGAAATTTCATCAACTTTGACCGCCTGTATAGTTTTATTGCCCAAAATTCTACGTATATAGTTTGCATAGTTGTATTTAAAATTTATTCAAGAGCGTCCATGTGAAGTCTGAACTCAAAAAGAAACCACTTTCATAATTCTGGTCAGCTTTTTTCGATATTAGCGCAGTAGGCCTTTTAAAATGTCACTCTTTAATTTCACAATCGGTTATATTTTATTACATGCATGTAATTTATTTTATTACCCTCTATTAATAACAATATTAAATGACTTTTATTGGGGAGAGGTTGGGACTAATGAGTCCCCTTCAGCATCTAACCCTTACTAATGTGCTTAGGTACGTACATGTAATGTATTTACGGTTTATTCAGCATTTAATTTAAGATATTTGTTTTATATTAAACAATTTTTTAATTTCCTTGATGCCCTTTTATTCTTTGGGACTTTTACTTTAATTTCCCACCTATTCCATTCTTTTCCACAGCAATTTCCTTCCTTACGGCAATTTCTTTCACTATATACACTCCAACGGCATCAAACGAGCTAGGCACTTGAGCAATCCTTTTACAGCTTTGCTCGCCCATAAACCGCAGGACGCTCGACCTTAAAAGGTTTGGATCATTTGTGTGAGCGACAGGAAAATAAAGGGAAAATGCCTCAATATTTGAAATGGAGAAAATACTGATTTATGTAAGGGTTAATCTGCGAGGCTCTGAAACGGTCCTTTGCTTTCTTTTTCGGGTCGGTGAGACAATAAGGCTTGTGGTGATGAAATGGCATTTAGGAAGAGAAAGGCCATAGGCGGCCGAGCTTTTCCTATTGCTCCCAAACAATGTGGATCGTGGGAAAATTGACTTGGGAGGGGCCTATGTGGAACGATCTATCAGGGTTATTACTACAGACGACCAGTTTTCGTAAGAGACGGTGAGAAATCTGTCGACTTTTAAGTACGCAGAAGATATGGAAAATTTAAGACGAAGGATCGATCTTTTCCTATTAATGTAGTTATGTTTCTCTTCGTGAGATCCTACATATTATTAATTCCCTTGCATATTGTTATATTCGTGAGATATTAATCACAGTAAATTATCGCGAATTTGAGATAGGATACCTTTAATTTTTATATTATGATTTTCTACGATTTACTTCACGGTTATTTAGACTCCAAGTTTTCACGTTCTTCCTTGGAGTACAAGGGGTTAACCCCCTTTTTTTCGTCACCAAAAATAGGAATTGAACTTTTCCTTTCCTATCTTATGTTCATTGAAAATTCAAAATTCTGTGGATGAGAACTGCATGCATTCAACATAAGCCTTCGATATAACCTTTAAAGAGAAAATTAAGATTGTTTTTATTATGATTATTATGCATGATAACTCTTCACCTGTAAAATATTGCTGTGATCGTACTAAGTAAAAACCTTTTTAAGTGACTTGTATTTCTCACTGTAGATTCATATACATTTTGTATACAAATTTTGTTCACATACACATTATATTAAATTTCCTATTTATTTTATGAATTCCGTTCTTATTATTTGTGTTGTATCGTATTTCTCTTCTTGTAAATTTTTTAATTACATTTACATTAAATTTACTAATAGTAAATATAAACCAAGTTCGAATTATGAAACCATAAATGTTAACGTAGTAGTATTTGTTACTTAATTACAAACAAAAAATCCACGGAAATATTTATTTTCGTGGTATCAATTTAAGAAATACGGTAATTAGTCAATCGCTGCTAATCTTCAACCGCTCCGCTTCTAATGATTTACTTATTATATTACTTAATAAACGCTTATTTCGATTGCTAATCTACTCGAGTATATCCAGTCAGTTAGCTTAATATTCGGCGAAATTAAACTTTTTCCATGTCAATGTCAATTTAATCACCGATTGATGATTCATTCACCAAATTATTTAAATCGAATATTAGTGCTCGAACCCAATCATCTCTCCCCGTTGCGAAATTCATCAAGTTGAAGAGACTTGCATCGTTCTTTGCTCATAACACTTCCTTCTCTTACATTTGTACTAAGTCTTCATCGTCAAGTCCTTTTCGACCGCACACTGTCTCCGAAATGGCTTCCGCTCATCCTCCTCGGGGACCGTAAAAAGGGTTAGCTCCCGGCAGATAAAAAGGAGCGCCTGGAAGCACATTTCTATTCGTGGAGAGCAAGAAGCTCCAAGGGAAAGAGGAACTGTGCAAGGAGGGAGCACTCCGGGATTAGGAATGGATGGGAAATTGCGTAGGAAAGGAATGGGACGTCTACTTCTCGGCGCATTTTTTAGTACATTCGAAAGAGGACCTCCTTCCTTTTCCTTAAATTTATGCAGCATGGAAAGGTAAACAATTTAATCTTTCGAGAGTTAAAAACCCCACCCTCAAACAAATTATATGGAGAAAATATTATGCTCTTCTATAAGGCTAATTTCTAACGGCAGCCGTTGGTGAGAAGCATACTTATATGATAGTAGATTCTGAGTCAAATGTATAATCATGCTTCTCATCAGCGGTTCATACTAGAAATAGTCTTTAACTTCTAAACATCATTTCAATCCCTAAGTATATATACCTGGTAAATTAATTACTTGCAGTGATTTATATAAGATTTTTGGATTTACTCAAGTACCGTTGTAGTTTTTGCTGTATATTTTCTTTATTTCAGTCTCAGGTTTCTTCGTGACTATAATTATGATATAGTATGAGTGATAGTAAGTAAAAACATTCATTTTGATTGCTCCCAAATTAATACCATGCAAATGTATATCAATCAGCCATTACGCTGCACTTATGCGGATATTTTTTAGACAGCAATTTGGCTAGAAAAACGAAAGCAAAATTAAAAACTACCTCACCCCTTATCCCGCCCAGAAAGCCTCATTCCCTCTCCAGATCTACTTTAATTTTTAATGAAATCTTGGGGTATAAAACAGGCTTACAAGCTGAATATTATATATATAAATTACTCGTAATATTTTATATAAAATTTCAGGGTATTTCCTAATACTTTTAAACTTATGCTGTATCTTTTATTTACTTTAATCTGTTTAGTCTCATTAATGACGTTTATGAAGACATTTATTTTGGTCCTAATTGAATGCTATGAAAAATTGATGTTCACGAATTATTACTCTGTACTTACGTAAACGTTTTCCACAAAATTTTTGGAGCAATGAAGGGAAACAAAGGAAAATCACCTCACTTTTCGTATTACCTTAAGCCTCACCCCCCGCCAGAGCTTTAAGTAGCTAACCATGTAGGGTTTGGGGGGTGTAAACTGCCCTCGGGCTGAATGCCGCGCAGCAAATTTTTTTCACCAGGAGAAAAAGGACAGAATTAAACATCTTACACAACTCACCCCCCGAGGAACCGCACTATTTAACAGACGCCTCTTTCATAACGTTTGTTTCACACTTTCGCAACTTCGACTTGTTTTTCCGACGCGAACCGAACCGTAGAACGAAAAAGAAACTCCGGAGCGCGGCTACTGACACGCCGGATGCAGTGGCTTCGAAACAAAGGCGAGAGAAAAATAAATCCGTACGCAACACTCGGATTGTCAGCTCTCCGTTTCCATCATCTGGAAACTATTACGGTTCGGAAAAGTTTGCGAGAATCGATCTCTCGCACTCGGCGTTCGATTCTAACCATCCGCTGTGAAGCGATAAACCCCTTCGACTTTGCAATTTTTTTTCCTTGCCCGATGGAAAAAATTTCTCACTCGGCTGAACAGGAAAGGGTGGGAAACGGGGAGGTGGGTGTTGTATGGAGAATGGGAAGGACGAAACGGCAGTAAAAGGTCCACGGAGAGAATCGTTTATTCTATGGTATCGATAAATCGAATCTCGACTTCCTGAACAATATCCTTTTTCTGATCGAGAAAACATCCAATTCGATTCGATTATTCGACTGCTGGTGATTGACGCCTGTAAGATGTAAATTGTGAACTTCGTTATATTGTTTCCTGAGTTCCTTACCTCGTTTCTTTTAATTTTTCATAAGTCTTTTATTTTAATAATACAGTAAAAACCATGTTATACCCTCTCGCTGAAGCTATCACACTTAAAATGCTGTTTTTTTCCTTATCCGCATCAGTCGATAGACCGATAATTATTCACATGAATCTTCCCTATTTTCTATCATGTAGAAATCGCTTCATTATAGGGTTAAAAATTAACACAACTATGCAAGAAAAGAATTTTTGTTTTCTTTGTCCGAAAAGCTGATCATATTACCAAAATATGACAAAAAAATCAACCAATATTATGCAAGAATAATTCGCGTACTTTCTAGAAATCTCTTAAGCTCCAGAAGAAAAGGAAACTAAAGGAGATCCTTTTTTATTTATGAGAAGCACTTATTCAAAAATTAAAAAGTCTAGAAATACTTCCCTTCGTTTTCTAACGTCCAAGAATTAAAAAGTTTTCTCATCTCGGTTGTAATGTACACATACATGGGTGGTCTGAAAAGTTTCCGACATTTCACCATTTCTCGACACGTTTTCTGAAAATTTTCTGAAGATTTTTGAAAAATCTGGGGTCAGAAACTTTTCAGACCACCCCTGTATATACATCTCTACTTTTGATTTATGTAAAGCGATGCTTTCTATCCGATAATCTTGAGAGGTAAAGTAAAAGGAGAAGAAACAAGAAGCTTATTACTACAGAAAATTAATATACAATGCTATTAAAGGTTTTATGTCTATTTGGGAAAGAAGACAGAACATTAATGCTAAAAATTTGAATAATTAGATAAGTAATTTACTATCAGGAGAGAAAATATTTGTTTTTCCTTGTTTTTAGCATAACCAAACATTGTAAACAAACGACAATTACATGCGCTGTCGTCAAATGAAACGTAATAATTAACCTAAGAAGATTATCAGGTATTTTAACTTTCAAGTGAAAGAAAGACCTCGGCGAAAACCCGGATGACCGGTATCGGTTATTAGCGGATCAGATTATTTAACTGCGATGGGTGTCAAAATCATTTCCCTCGATAATTACGCGACATCTTATAATTCCAACACTAAAAACACAAAAAAAAACAATGGATGTTTCGTAGCAGGGGCGCGGTTCACAAATAAAACCCCGTGGAGAGATGTTTATTTGCTCAACTAAGACATCTCATCTGCTGTCTTTCAATCCCTAGTTGTTATCCTTCAGAGCGAAAGAGATGCAGAACATCTCGGAATCCGAGAATTAAAATTGTACCTCGTTCGGGGGAGAAGAGGAAAAAATAATAAAAAAGCGTGAAAGAGAAAGGCAAAAAGAAAAATTTTAGTCTCTTAATATTCTTCTCGGGTTATTAAAAAAAGGAACCTGTTCTCGAGATCTCCTCTGAGCTGGAATTCTTGGGCGAGAGCAGAAAGGGACTTCCCTCGAGAAAATAAATCGGCAAAAGTAGACGATTTCGGTTGGCATAAGGATTAATTAGATAGAGAAATGAGTAAGGCGTCACTGTGTTTGTACAACAAAAGTATTAGTAGTAGTAGTTTCAAAATAATTGTAGAAACTAAGATATTACGGTCATTTTTAAAGACGACATGTGAGGAAAGCAGGGGACTGCCTGGTTGGGTGATGTACGGTGGGGACTATGTGTGCCCAGGGGCCCCCATGGAAGGAATCCGGAAAATCTTGCATCTGTGATTGATTTTATTGTTTACGGGTTCATTCGTAGTTGTGTAAAATTGACAATTTATATGCTTGTAAAATAAATTAGAATGGTATTTTAATTGTAATTGTAATTATGATGTATGATAGTAGTAGTAGTATTGTGAAAAGTGCTTCGACAGCTGGGGTCATTTCGCACGTGGGCTTCCACCGGGAATCGAACCCGAGATCGATTTCATTGAAGTCAAACACGTTGCCCACACGGCTATCCGGGAGCCCGATGTAATATTTTCATATTTTTACATATGTTAGGTATTGTGATATGTAATGTGTTGATATATGTAACGTGGTAATTGAGATGATTACTCTGCCACCAGGCATAAGTCTAACTGCGCCGGAAATTCCTAAATAAATAAATAAATAAATACGGTCTTCACTTTCGGGATACGAAGGGCGATCGAGTCAGGGGAAAAATTCGAGGAAAAAATTCGAAATGGGCAATTTTTTTTAAGGAGCCCGAGATGAAGAAAAATTCGTCTCATTGGAAGAAAGGGTTGAAGGAGGAGGGAGTTGTAGAGAGAGGAGAATCGAGCGTATGAATAATTCATAGTAGATCTCTTCCCCGTGCAAAGAGGGACGAGAGGAGAAAATTATTAGGGAGAGCGATGAGAATGAGAAATTGGATGTCAGGGAATTTTATAGACGGTTGAAATTCAAGCGAGCGAGTTTTTTAAGTTCTGCCGTTTTTTGATATTCTTCTCCCCGTTGGATTACTGCCGGAATCGGCTGATTAAATTTCGCTGAGTAACTTCCCTGTCTCTGGGAGTTAACTTAAGTATTAAAAAGGACGATTATTCCCCCCCTGAAGAAAGATTTCTTTGTTGTACTCCTCCGTAAAAGAGGTATCGGAAAAAGAATTTCTTCCGTATTTATTTCGTGTAATTTTAAGTGAACTTTTATTATTAGATTGATTATGGCACAGCTTAAGTATAATATGAAGAATACCTGCCCGGAAAGTGGGAGACCTGGGTTCGAGTCCTAGTCAAGTCACTATTTTTCACTTTTAGTACAACCTTCAGATAAGGTAGGTTTACGAAATCTTTTCCAAATCGGTGCCCTACGTTTGTCGCCTTCAATTTGTTGCTGATACACCTCTGATAAGACAATGATGTATAGTGTATCTGATAACTTGTGGTCCCTGCGCAGGGGAGATTTGTCGTTTTGGGCGAGTCCACCTACGTAGGATTGCATGCAGCTTCCCCTCTTGCTCTTCACCCCTAATGGAATTTCCCCTTCCTTCGTTGACATTATGCTCAGAATGGTCGCTTTCAACTTCACATAATGCGGTTACTATAGCCAGCTAATGATCTGTGGTAGCAGTATTGTTAAGAGAGCTTTGACAGCTGAGGTCATCTCTCACACATGGGTCCCCATCCGATAATTGAACCGAAGACCATCTTCACCAAAGGTGAACGGCTACATACTTGGCTATCCGGGAATAGAAAAGAATTTTGGATTCCTTAATCTAATAATGTTAATGAATATACCTCCATGACTAAAATGATAGACTTATACATGTTTGCTACATGTAGGTGCAATTTATGAAAAAACTTTTATTAATCCTTGTTTTATTGTGATTTCCTTTTTAAATTACTTAATTTTAATGTGAGCTGAAAACGGTATATTTGCAAACTTCTTCCACAAAGCGTAACGTAGAAATTTTTAGTAACCGAAGTCGTTGAAACTAATTATTTACCGCTAATGCTGTCCCGTACAATATGAAGTTTGCTTCGATTAGTGCAAACTGAAGTCTTCCTTTAGGTTAATTAATCGAACAGCATATCAACACAAAAAATACCTTCCTGTTGAAATATTTTAAGATTTCTGTCGTAGAAATATATATTCAAATTCTAGGAATTTTCTGTAATTTTGAGACAATCAGTTGTTTTCGATTAAAGATGACATAAGATTTTACTATGCTTGCAAAGTATCGTAATCATATCGTTTCAATAACCTTCTTTGTAAGAATTTAAATCAATAGATACGTCTCTAAAAAGATTTTACTAGCTCTTACAAAGCTGAAAGTTGAGGTGGATTAAATTATTTTCTTATCTTTTTGTGGCTTGGTATTTTAAAGCTCAATACTTCCTTACTAATATTGGAGATAATCCGGAACTAATCCTAACACCTTGATACGATTTTGAGAAATTCACTGCAGATTGCTTATTATTTCACACTTCCAAGTATTAGTTGTCTTTGCTAGATTTCAATATTTCTTTCAATCTACACTTTTTTATGCCTGGACTATATCGCAAGAAACCGCTAATATCACTCTTAATTACTTCGCGAAATACCGAGAATCATGATACTTGACATAAAAAAATAGGTCTAAGCTGCTTAAACTCATCCTCTCAAAAATTTTCTTGCGCATCAGCACGAATGGAAATTTCAGTGATAGTCCCCAATAAAGAAAAAGCGCCGAATATTTGAAAGGGAAAAAGAGTGCAGAGTCGTAGTTTTCGCTTATCGCCCAAGAACCTAATCCCCACTCTGCATAGTAATAGAGGAATAAATTGGGAGCGCTTATCTGCACATAGCTCCACCATTGGCTCGTCGAAATGCATTTTGATAAGTTCGTATTTACTTAACGAATGTAATTAAATATCGTTTTTCGGAATTTCCCATTTCTGATTTTAATTCCGCCGAGAGATTTACGCGAGCAAATCGTATTGGGGCTCATTAAAATTAAAGAACCCATTAAATGATTTCATTCGTTGTTGTGTTTCCATTATAAAATAGCTTTTCATAGGCGCTAAAAGGTAATTATTGGTACTTACAGTGATGCCGCTTTAATGGAAATTTGTATACGTCATTAGTAATCCTCCTTTCCAAATGCTTTTGATCTGAGTAGGAACCATGAGATAATCAGTTTATTTGGTAATTAAGCTGCTTTTTTCTCTGTTGGAATAATTTTTCGTGATATATAATCCTTTAATTCTGTTGTTCAGTGACCTTTTTCTCTGAGATTTTATTTACAAATAAACGTGTGAAGTAAATAATAGCAAAAAATTCTAATGAATAATGGTAAATAATAAAATTTCAAATATTATTTTACGTTTTAAAATTTTACGTCGCATCGTGTAGTAACTTTAACATTTTAATGTAATTATTCTGAATTAAATATATAATGAAAATATATAATGACCAGTAACCTCCGGAGAAACGGCTTTTATTATAGCTTCAAAAAGCTCTTTTTCATTCTTTTATCAAGAACATGAAACTTGAATTGCTTCAAAGAATTAGTATATATCATAATATCTCCAATTCCCCTCTGGGAAGTTGAATTTTTGCCATATTTTTCTCATTATTTGTTTTTTAATTTGCTAAAAAATTTTCTTTCAACGTGGGAGAAAAAATTGTATCCATTTACCAGATATCAGAAACTATCCTATCAATGAGTACCGACATTTCAAGCTTTCTTTGGTTATTATATCTACTCTCTTAAACAAACTCTCATATACTACTATACTATACCACTACTATACCACAATCCTCATCTTCTCAAGTCGCCTCATGCCCTCTACAAAATAGTATTATTGCTAAAAGTGCTTCGACAACTGAGGTTAATTTTCACGTGGGCTCCCATAGGGAATCGAACCCAGGACCGCTTCCGCCAGTCGAACGCATTGCGTAAGGTTTTCGTTGCTAACGGGTGGATGATCCGATCAGCCCAATCGATTATTTCGATTCGATAATTTCGATAATTTGGGATTTTTCGAAAATTCTTGTGATACCATTGGAAGAAAATGATTAATTCTGAAGCTTCTGCCCCACGCGTCTAGAAAATATTTATAGGAAACAGGAAAACAGCCGAAAATAAAAATGACATCAAATCACCGGAATCGAAGGGAAAGTAGAGGAAAGGGTTTGGCGGATGTAGCGATAGTCGTACGCATGCGCACAGATGCATTTGAGAGATTTCAATGCAGCGTCAGTCTGCAGATGGCCATCGATTCAAAGAAGAGGGCAGACGGAGTAGGATGGGGTAGAGGGTGAAATGGGAGAGGTTAAAGGGGAAATTAAGGAAGGAAAAAGGGATGAGGAGGACTCTGCTCAGCACTCTTCACCCCTCTACCGGAAGTCCTCTCCAACCCTTCTCGCTATCTTCACGTTGTTCTCCGCGTGATTCGGAGATTGGATTGAGACACTGATTTTATCGTCGATAAGTTGAACGGAGGTGGGAAAACTAAGCGAATCAAAGACTTCTATGACTGTAGATATTTGCCTCAATGTTAATCAATGTATCAGTCTTATTGTACTATTCCTAACTATACTGTCTGTCATCCAGGAGTCAAGGTTTTGAACTCCTTATCCTCTTCATCATTAACAATCGCTTTGGAGAATGGATTAGGAGTGAGGTGAGGAGTGAGGAATGGGAATAGTAGCATAAAGAGATAGTGGTACGAATTTTGCATTTTGAGGAGTAATCTGAGTAATCGAATCTGAGGTGTTTCTGAATCCTAGTCTACGGACTTCGAAGCGTAGAAATTGTGCGTTAGCTGGAAATAAAAAGGCTCTTTTGACAACTTTTAATACTTTCGTGCCGGAAAACTAATCAACACAGTGTTATCCTAATAAAATAACCAACTCATATTCAGATTAATTCTAACGTCTACGGAAGCTGCTATAATATAGGAACAGTAAGCTTTTATTGTGTATTGTAAAAAGAGTCGTATTTAATCTCAGGAGCGTGGTGATACCTTTAATTTTTAGCGGTGGATTAGGTGAGGAGTGAGGTATTCTGTAGGTTTACTTCAAAATTCCACTTAAGGTTATTTATTGGAATTTGTACTTTAACATTTCATAAGATGATAAAAATATTTTTCCACCAAAATTGACAAATGCGAATTAAAAATGATAGTTAATTCTACCGTTATGGCTTTGATGTTGTAGAAGTATATCATCTCGAATGAAAAGACATATTGTAGGTATGCAATATTTTATGTAAGTGTTATCATAGAGTACTCTGTGGTATTATGTGCTACGTAAGTATTATTCTTATACAATTTCTTTTTTTATCTAGTGAAATTTTTAGTGTATGATATCGAATGGATTCTACATTATATAGACCCTCTAATGGTAGGATTAGGCAGATGTGGGCCTCTCTTCCATCTAGCCTCGTATTTCGTCTACTTTTC